>OY776112.1:288322632-289657632 GCA_963675035.1 Allygus modestus | reverse complement strand
CTACACTCAATAATTATTCAGGGAAGTACATGTTAGATGTAGGGAAATGCAATAATGAAACTGCAGTTGTCATGCATAAAACAATTCTGAGAGCCGCCTGCAAAATGAGTATTACTACGTGATGATGCATGACAATGTTGAACAAAGAAAGACCTAACCAAGATCAAACTTGGGTTCAAATAAAATAAACTCGAAATACTGTTTTGTTTTCACAAATAAAAGTCGTGTGTTACCTTTTGTACAAAACCCAAACTTTCTAATTGAAAAAAAAAATTATAAAAATTCCCCTGCTAAAATTGAAAAATTCCCCCCGAAACTAAAATTGTATAGCACGATCCACGCTATCATCGCCGTTGTAGGCACCCCTGACCCCTGAGTAAGTGAAGGCGCTGCGGTCAACAACTTTGACTATTTCCGGTAAGCTTTTATGATGTTTAATATGAGTGAGTTAATAACTGAGATGCAGTAAATGCAGTAGATGCAGTAAATAACTTGTCTTTTGTGTGTGAACTTGAAAGCGGTATTTATGACTTAATTTTAATGTTTTAAAGTTTATTCTGAGCCTACTTAGAGTCTCATTAGAATCAAGACAAGTTTATTCCCATTAAGTAACCTTGATACCATGAAACCATGGTACCATGTTACCATATTTGTTGTTTACCATGTTTTTTTTTTTGTGGGTCACTCACACCTACTCAGGGCTGTATCCAAATTCACCAACTAATTTTGTGGTCTTAAGATTAGAATTTTGTGGTCTTGTCATGAATCTACGTTTTTGTGCTTTTCGCCGGAAATTTTGGTTTAGTTTAAGAGAGTAAACTTATGCCAACGTATTATTATTATACCTATAACTAGTGTACCAAACATTCTGTTAAATTTATTTTGATCATATTTTTGATGACACCTTTTTTAGTAATGCACTTTAAACAGACAAGTTCCTTTCACTCTAAGTTACACAATTCATTAAAATAGAGAGCTAAACGAAATATGCATTCCTTAACCTATTTCACCATTGAGTTTAGTTATGTATCGGCAGCAAGCGGATTGCCGAAATTGGTGGATTTGGATGTTTTGCCGGCCTGTATTTTCTACCTGATTCGGGGTTGGTGAATTTGGATGTCTTGACCGACCCTCAAACCATTGGTGAATTTGGATACGGCCCTACTCAGAGGGTCCAGGACCATGCCTAACTGTTAATTTGTTCAAAATTGGTTAATGCAAAAAAATTGACCTGTAATAATGAAGAAATTCCCGAGGATATTTAATATATAAATGATGGGAGAAGATAATACGTGCAATGATTCACTTTTACTAAAGATAAGATATTGATTATAATGATTTACAGATATAAGATGTCTGAACTATATTTTTGTTATTAAAATTAGATAATTTTGTAAATAAGTTCTCTGAATAATAAATAAACCAGGCGGATCCGGTAATTAAGTAACATTAGGTAAAAATTTGTAAAATCTGGTAAATATGTATTTGGGTTTCTTATTAGATTATTGATATGAGTACAAGAACATTACAGATTTTTAAAACTCCATGTGATTTAAATAAAAAAGTTAGATGAAAAACTACATCCGGATAAAAAATTAAATAATTGTATATTTCTATGCTTACTTAGCATATAGAACCTTTTATCTTCTTTAAATTAAACATTTTTTTTTCTATGTGGTCTTTGAAAGAGTATGTAAGGTATTTCCAATTTTTATTAAATTGAATTTTTAGTTGTAATGATTTTAATGGAGTTAGGTTGTCCAGATCTTTTGAGGCTTTATGGCTTGTGTATTTGAATGGCCCTTTTTTAACCAATTTCCTTTGAAAAAAAAAAAAAATAATAGTAATAAATCCAATTTTAAATTCAAGCACATTATTTATTTACTTTAAAAATACAATTCTAAGAAAATATTTTATTTTCTTAAAATCAGCTGTAAATTAAATATTTAAAATATAAAAATCCACTGATGTGGCTATGTTGTCATTGTCCATTTCACTACATTTTGTAAGGAAGGTAGTACGAAAGTGATGGTTAATACCCCGCACTCCGATTTACCTCCAACGGTTGCTTGTGCAGTCAATTAAACATCACAGCAAATCATTTGTTAGCATCAGTCTTTCTATAATCTGCTTATCAATAATGCTCATTGCTAATTAATACATACACATATTTTTATTCCAAAAAATATATACATTGGTAGGATTAGATATTTTTCTTATAATAAATAAAAGTATATTTAAAGATATTTATAATAATTATTTGTAATAATTTTGTTAAACCTACTTTCTTATTTTACATTAAGGAATATGCCCACATGGGCTTAAGCCTGTGCGTGGGCATGAGTCGGCAAAATCACTTTATTTAGGCTATTCTTTTTTTTCTACATTTAATAGAGATTTGAACTTTTTTAATTACTATGAAGGCATTTATTTCAAACATTGGTATAATGATGGTGTGGAATAATCATACGATTAACCCAATGGTGTAGACAAACGAGCTGGTCTCGTTCTTTACTTGTAATTTTTTAAACCTATGAAATAGAATAAAAAACTGGTGTTTTTAAATGGATTAATAGAGTATTTTAAGTAAAATATTGTTTTCTTTTAGTTTAGGGAGTCGCATTGGCACACACACAGTAGACATAAGTAGTAGATAGGTTTGCCTGAGGTTAGAAAGTAGCGGTGAAAGTAGAGGTATTTATTTGAGCAGTTTGTTCTTAGCGGCGGCACGGTGCCCTTGGTCGGGCCAGTTACCCCCGTGGTGAGGTGTATATTTGAGCAGTTTGTGCTGAGCGACGGCCTTCGTCGATGTGTGGTAGCTGAGCTGCTCTGTGCGGTGGTCACCGCCCGTTGCGTTCTGCAGCTCGTCTGGTATTTAAGGATGAATAACAAGAGAAAAATAAATAATAGACCTTTTTATTGGAGGTTTGCACGTTGCGTGATCAGAAAGTGTACAAGTTTGTATATGATTAATCCTACTTTGAAGAACAGCCGTGAGTATTGCTTCGGACTTCCAAATAGTAAGTTTAAATTGTTCACGGTCAGCGATGAGGCTCGATGTTCTGTCTTCATCCGGAAGGTTGAGTGAAGCAGTGACAAGTGGATCGTGAAAGGATACTTTTCTCATATTTCTGTAAAACTGAGACATGATTACACACGACAACACTTGACCAATTCCGATGCAGTAACGTCAGGAGTTTTCCCGTAGCGCAAGTTAAAATCGTCTTCAGCTTCGTCCCCCTTGCAACAAGTGGGTTTACACTTGTTATCCTTTTTGTCCCTTTGATCCCTCTTCAGCTGCATGTTGAATCGAACAAACTTGCAGTAAGGTGAATTGTAATCATGGTCAGCGAAGGGATCGTCATTTTCTTCCCACTTGCATAAGATTACACCGCAGTAAACACACTTGGTGGCATCGTATGTAGAATGCACGCGTACGAAACCGGCATCTGCAAGTTCTTTGGCACTGGGTGACGCTTGTTTCCAGTTGACAAACGTATTCGCCCTGACAGTAGGTTCATTTACGTCTAGAAGATCAAGGTTGTCAGCACACCATTTAGCAAGACGTTGTGCGTTGCCGAAAGTGCACACGAACCCAGGTGAGTACATGCGATGATAGAGACACTGTCCGGACAAGTCCTCCCTTGGGTAATCCACTTCATCCCGCCCAGTTTCGTCTTCATCTTCATCGCTTATGAGTTCTGGAAAAAGAAATGCTCCTTCTTGTGGAGGGCAACCGAGTGCCTCCAGACTAAAGACTAATCGTCTTGCATTAAATAGTTTTTCCAAAACTCTAGCCTTCTCGAGATCCGGAGCATACAGAACTTGCATATCTGAACAAACCTGGTTCAACCCGTTTAGTAAGTCCTCATAATCGCTGAAACCAAACCAAAAGTCCAGACCGTGATAATGTTTGCTCAGCCATTCGTTGCGGCGATCTGGGGTGTAAGTATTTGACCAATAATGATGTGTATCCTTTGGTGGCTTGAAAATCCAATGCTGAGCAGAATCCGTCACAATGTCCACCACGGTCAACTCTTTAATTACAACTTCGTTAGTCTTCTTACTAACAAAAGCGCTAAAATCAATCACTGCTTTCTTGATCATGATGGCGGAGCGGTGTGACGGAGCACCAGAGAGAGAATGACGACCGACAAGGCAACCGAGCCCCCTTAAATAGGCTGTGGGCGGAGCCTAGTTGTTGAGCCTGAGCAAACTGGTTGACGGGTTGTAGGAGAACGCCCTGTCATGAATAATGAGACAGTAGGCAGAAGTATTGTCGGGAAAGTCTTCTGACGTCTCAAACTCTAAACGTATGTCTACAGGTGCTGACTTGATCGATTCATTTTGTTTAGAGCAATCGATAACAATTATCGGAGCATGATTCTTAAACGTATCCTTTGTCAACAAGGGTCGTGGCGCAGAACCATAATAAGACTCTTGAAATCTAGAGTACATGTCGTAGAGTAATGCAAAATGGTTGTTGGCGAAATCCAACTTGAGATCATCATAAGGATAGCTGACTGAATTGAGATGAAGTTTCATATTGGTCAACTTGCAGTGGTCAAAACGAGAAGCATTAGCCTTCAAGTTGTTCTTCTTGCCGGTTTGAAAAGCGACAATGACATATCGTGGTTTCTCCAGTTGAGAGGCGGTTTTAACGGTCCACGACTGCTTGCTGGCCTTAGGAAGCGCGGGATACTCGTACAATTCCCAACTCCTGTACTCAACCGGGATACTCGTGCCGCGACTGAGCTGTTTAAGCAACGCGACCCTTTGTTCATCGCTCAGAGTAACGTACGGTATACGCCAACAGAGCTTTTGCAGCTTGACTGTAATATCCTCAACGTTCGTGTCTTGGACTCCCCCAACAGCCGGCCCGGGCGTCCAGTGAACAGCATTCTTATCATTGGCTGACCTAATGAGAACCAACTCGTGGCGTGCGTTGACAACCATCTTTGTGTAGTCTTCGGCAAACCCGAGAAGACTTCCTAAGCGTACACAAAAACTGAAATTTCCATTGTTGTCGACCGCGTCGAGCGACGAGTTTATTTTGTCAGGAGAACTTACCCACCCAGAGTTGTTCATATACTTGAGCGTGTCATCGTCAAAAGACGCGTATCCCTTGATTGTAGTAGCGATCCCGGGATTCCTGACACGATCCACTTCGATACCATCGATTTCATAGCGTATCTCGTCAAATAATTGAGCAAAAGCGTTGTTGACAAATTTGGTTCTGGTTGGTGCAGCCGAGCCGTCTTGCTTTAAAAGTTTACCCTCTACGTACAGGTAGCTCATAGAGGGAATAACACAAATATCTTGCTGTTGTATTGGAATTCGAATTTCATCACTGTTGTTGAGTGTCATACTGGCATAAGGTAGATGCGAGTGCCACGCAACGTGACTTATGCTAGAATCAAAGGGAGTACTCAACAGGATATCTTGAACGTTCATTATTGCAGCACGGTAAAGCCGAGAGAGCGTAAAAACCTCTTGTTTCTTGTTGTTAATCGCCTGGCAGACTGACGACTACTACTGACACGCGACTTTGTGTCTGTCAATAAATAGGCAGGTCCTGAGCACACCGCTGCTGCCCTTCGTGCGCCGTACACAAAACCCATTCTAAGGTCGACGCCTCAAATGTAACCGCACAGTTATTCGTTCGCCGCGAAAATTCACCAAACGTCCGTCTTGATCCACGATCTTTAGCGTGATATTGTCTATAGTGTTCTTGGTAATTGGAAGATAAACCACAGGTGAAGGCTCTTCGATCAACTTAAACCCTGGACCGACACCTGGATAAAACTGGTAAACAGTGTGCGCAGGTTGCCCGTTTATATACGAGCCTGTAACGATGTTGCAGTTCAGTAGAATTGAATTCACCTTGAATATGTCAGTAACCCCCGCGGTACCTAGTTCCTGGCCCGCTTCCAGCTTGACGGGTTTAAATCCCAACAGGCGACCGACAGAATCATCGGGTGTTAGGTCTACTGGAAAGTTGCATTTGATATCGGTGTGCAAAGTGTTGATGTTTGGAGTCAACTCGATATGAAGCTTCTTGTCCGCCTTCCACAGCATCTTCTGTAAATAGTCTGCAATATCCACAACCTCATACGAACCTGTCGGTATGACTATTTTCAGACCGTTGTTAAAGTGAAACACGTTATTGCCAACCTCTACGTTTGGAATAGAGTTGAAAGATTCAAAGTTTAGCAAGCCTATTTCCCAAGTCGAGTCACTGGACAGTTCCAGAGCTGGGAAAAAGTCAGCTGACAGAGTAGACTCTGTGCCCGTAAAGGTAAACGTCAAAGACATGACTGACAAAGAAATGAAACGCAATACACCTTTTATTCCATCATGGATAAAAACGCTAAACAAAGTTGTCCACAAGTTTCACTTTTGGAATTAACAAACTGATAAGCGGTCTTGTTGTGGGAAATAAAATTCCCCTTGAGATAGCGTTGAATTTCACACGGAGGTCTTAAATCACCGTAGCTGTCGAAGTAGTCCACTAGATTACCACTTTTTCTAAAACAAACCCAATGAGTACCTTGCCCACTGGAATTGTCCAAATTAACAATGACCGACTCTCGTTGCCACGGTCGTTGAGGTAAATTATCACGCATAAAAACACCCCTAAAGTGTGGTATCCGAAGCTTACGTGCAACATTTTCAAGATCCACATCGTACAATGCCCTTTTGGGCAGAAGGCCTAGCAGTTTTTTGCATATTGCGTATACGGCATCATGTACAGACCCAACCCCTTCTTGTGCGGTCTCAGAAACAAACCTTTACCTTTGCGCAACGCAATAGCCTCCATAGTCTCGTTGTGCCTTTGCAACTCTGCCAATTTCTTTCTGGCATCCCTAGTCTCGTTTATTGCTTTTGCCACTCCAGCAGCACCGCCAGCGAGACTGCCCAACGCGCTTAGCCCCGCGAAAATCGGCAGTAGTGGTAACAGTCCTCCAGACTTTGGCAAAGGTAGGATCCGTTCATGTCCGCCACGGCGACCAGACCTCACCAACTTGCCTTTTTTAAATTTTCGAACCGCCTTCAGCACCGCCATGGTCGCACTCCGCATGCGACGTCCGTTTGTTTCCAAACTTTTCGAAGACCTAATTCCCTGTCCCCTGATTGCCGCTCTAGCGTGCTTGATCACATCACGAAATGTCACATGTTGAAACCGTTTCCCACCGACCTTTCCTCCACTTCGCCTCGCACGCCTGCGAACAGTGCGCCTCTTTCCACCATCCGGCAATAGTCCTGTTAACATTGTCCGCAATGTATATCAACGAAAGCCTGACTCGGGACTGAGCTCATATAAATGTGCAACGCTATATATGTAGTCAGTCGTCGAGTGACGTGGCTGAAATGAAGTTTAAGAAACAGCGCGAAACGTTTGACATTAATACCGATTTGGGGAGACTGATAGAGCACAGTTCGCAACACAGTTCCAAACACGGTCCTCTGTTGCCGAGCTCAATCAGGTGCATCATTTGCGGACCTTCAAACTGCGGTAAAACATGTCTCATGTTCAGCCTACTTACAGAACCTCGAGGATTGCGATTCGCAAATTATACATATTTAGTAAATCGCTACACCAGCCCAAATATTTAATACTATCGCAAATAATGAGTAAAGCCCCTGAAATAGGTTACTATACGTTTGAAAACAACGAGGATGTACAAAGTCCTTCCGAAGCGAAACCGAATTCGGTAATTGTGTTTGACGACGTCGCTTGCGACCGACAAGACCATATGCGTGCGTACTTCTCCATGGGCAGACACAAATCGATAGATTGTTTCTACCTCGCGCAATCCTACACACGCATACCGAAACACCTGCTGCGCGACAATGCAAACCTTATAATATTATTCAAGCAAGACGAGTTGAACTTGAAACATGTCTATGACGATCACGTTAGCGATAGCGATATGAGTTTTAACCAATTTAAAGATCTCTGCATCCAGTGTTGGAACAAAGACCGTCATTCCTTCGTGGTGATCAGCAAAGACGATGAGTTGAACAAAGGACGCTATAGATGCGGTCTAGACACCTTCGTGACTGATATAAATAAAGAATCTACAGGATAAACTAGTCAATCAGACGAGTATGACGAAACGCAAAGGAGGAGGAAGAGGCGGCAGAAGGGGAAGGGGCATGTTCTGCTATTAACAAAGCGATTGATTCGTTACCCATCGAACTCCACATAGCAGGTTACAACTGGACCAGGGACTAAGTTAAAGAAGAGGTTAGCACGAGGCGAAGGGTGTCAATCGTCTAGACGAAGCGTGCAAGATCCACGACATAGCCTACTCGAAATTTAAAGACTCTAAAAGAAGACAGCTGGCCGATAAAGAGCTGGCAGAAAGAGCTTGGCAAATATTCAAAGCATCAGACACGGCGGCGGGGGAGAAAGCAACAGCGTGGAGCGTCACTACGGCAATGAAGGCCAAATCCAAGTTTGGAGGTGGTAAGGTAAAACGTCGTCGTAATCCCCTTATAAATAAGATATCAGCACGAAATCCGCTCTAGTATTACCTAGACGCACACTATGGACAGACTACGCAAGAAGATAAGAAAACGTCGAATAAAGAGATCCTATGGTAGAGAAGAGGCTGTGAAACGGGAAATTATTAAGCTTACAAAAAACGTTCGTGAAAAGTACCGGACTTTGAAACGGAATGTAGAAGACGTTGAAAAGTATCTAGAGGCTTCGGCCAAACCGTTGGTCAGCCCATTGCAAAAGACAGTAGTTGAAAGTATTAAACAATCAATGCCACTCCCGCCAATCAAGGAGGAAATTAAAAAGGAAATGAAGTCGATAGGAACGGATAAACATAGTGAGGGCAGTGACGACGACAGCGAGTTAAACAAAACAGTCGACACTTCGACTCAAACGGAGACCAGTCTGGTGGACAGATATTTTAAAAGACTCCAATCTCCCGTCTACCGTGACAAACTCGACACAGCGTACGGTGTTCGAACCGATGGAAAAGGTGGTACAATGATAGGTGACAGCGGAATTTCTTTTTCTAGAACAAAAGTTATAGTAAAAGACAAAAGATTTGAAATGACTCCCGGACTTATGGAACTACTCTTTATGCAAGTGCCGAGGAAGGATGAAATTACCCCTTCTGATTTAGATGCGTACAAACAGATACTAGTCTTGACCAACGCACACAGACAAATGTACTCTGCGGAACGGGGGATAAACGCTAACAGAGGCAAAAAGTATACTACTGTTATACAAAGTCTGTTTCCTCCGAAACAGAAACCAGCAGCACCGTCAACGCCATCGGGCAGTGGATTAAGTAACACTGATGCAAACGCTTTGGTAAATCGCCTTAGACTGTTGTACATGTCCAAGAACGCTGGCCACAGCGGACATTCTAGAGAGTTTAACGAAATAGTGAACCTTTTACGTTTGTATAAAATCATATTGTAGTCGGCATTGTTCATTGTCGAGGTGAGTTTGATACTGACAAGATGGCAGATGATGCTAAAGAGAAAATAGTTGAAGAGCTTCACAGGCAGGCGAGAAAACGTTATCCACGACGTCATGTCTATGTGAAAAGCTTAAATGATATATGGCAGATTGATCTCGTTGACATGAAAAAGTACGCGAGGCAAAACGCGGGATTCAAATACATACTCACTGGGATCGATGTGTTATCAAAGTTTGGTTTCGCCGCACCGCTACGTGACAAAACCGCTAAGTCAGTTGCAAAGGGTATGGAAGATATATTTGCAAATGCAGCAGAACTGCCGAGAAATATTCAGTCCGACGATGGAAGAGAATTTTTTAACAAAACATTTACCGCTCTGATGGGACGTCACGGCATAAACCATTACAGCACTTTCAGTTCGCTTAAGGCCTCGGTAGTGGAACGTTTCAATCGCACTCTGAAAAATTGGATGTTTAAAGCCTTTGGTGTTCAAGGTTCATATCGTTGGGCCACAAACGGACTTCTATCTAAACTGTTATCGACATATAACAATCGCGTTCATCGATCTATTGGTATGAAACCGATCGATGTGAACCACTCTCACGAAAGGGATCTAGCCGACAAGTTGAACAAGGCTCCCATTCCCCTTTTGAAGAGGAAAAACATGCGACCGCGGTTTAAAGTCAATGACGTTGTGAGGATATCCAAGTACAAAACGTCTATTTTCTCCAAAGGTTACCTTCCGAGCTGGACCACGGAACTGTTCAAAGTGCATGAGGTTCGCAGAACCCGCCCGCCGGTATACACGCTACGCGATATGGAAGGGGACGTAATTCGTGGAGCGTTCTACGAGCCGGAGATGCAAAAAACTGCTTTCCCAGACACGTATTTGGTGGAAAAGGTGTTGAAAAGGAAAGGGAAGAAGGTTTACGTGAAATGGTTGGGTATGGACAGTAAACACAATTCATGGATATAACCGCACTACAGTGGATGTACCAGTCTGTAACAGCGATAGGATATGAAACGTCATCCCAGGGACAAGTTTGGACGTGTACTCTGCGGTCCACAGCGAATAGCGTATCGCCATCACCAACCGCTAAGTCTAGACACGGGCGGAGCTCACTTTAACGTGCGTTACAAAAGGCTCCGATATGTTGCTGAACCTGAAGAGTCACATGATTGTGCGAACAAAGGTTATGTGGAAACTAATTTCGTGTCAACCAAGTCTTTCCATGACTTAGACGAGCGTCTAAAGCTTTTGAACTCAAAGTTGGATCAATTAAACGGTGTTTGTCTAAAACTAGATGCTACAAACCAGTTCTGGGATGCTAAAGGTTTCAAACTGTCCAAAGTGGGAGCTGGTACATTGACGGACGACGCGAGTGTACTTTCTCAGATATGTCGATACGACGAATCAGGCGGCAATTTTAAATGCGGAACACGAACCTTTAATCTGGTAGAAACCAGTGCAGACGAACCTGTGTTGACAGGAGGAACAAATAAATCTAAACATCTTATAATAAAGTCTTACGGCTCAGACAGGGAATACATCCCTACCTCTTCACTGAGGTGGGCTGAAAATCTTGGAAAAGTGTTTGATTACAGAGGTAGAGAACTGGTTTGGGACCCAACGGGTAGAATATATGCCATCTCAAATTAGCCGCCGCAGAGAAACTTGTTGAAGGTCGCTAGACGCTCCCCACCACCGCGCGTCAAGGTTGTCTGCTTCTACCACCGTCCACCCCCCACTACCTCCCGGTGTTCATCCGCCAGTGCTACAATGGACGTGGTTACAGCCGTACCGCCTGCCGCACCTCGCAAGGAGATCAACAAGATGAAGAGAAAGAGATCAAAGTCTGTTGCATCTTCTGGAAAAAGATGTCGCACCGAGTCACCAGCACCTCCGGCGTCCTGCAGCACTGCAGTCACGGATTTAGAAGCAATTCTTGCCGATCTAGAAAGCCCAACCTATGGTCAACCACAAGAAGATCAACAAGAAACTACCCAAGTCCATTACTACTATGTCGATCGTCAGCAGCAGCAACAACTACCAACACGTGAACCTTATGAACCTAAACAGCCGCATGTCGCCCATCAACCGCAGATAGCTTTCCAGCCGAGTTTCATCAGTGCCACGACTAGACCTCAACAGCAGGAACAGCAGCAGTGGCAGAAGCAGCAGCAGGTTAGTCAACGGAAAATGGAGCCAAAGCTGTTAATCCGACAAATGTATAAACTGTGCAACCAAGCCGACGTCGTAATAGGACTAGAATCTTCATGTGACTTTAAAGCCTCTATTTATTTGGTTAGTAGTATTACAAGTATAAACTTTACCATTCAAGACCTGTTGAGTGTACGTAGTGGATCCGTTGTTACTATATTGGACAAATACTTTATGGATAATAGTCAAACGTTTACAGCATTTTATTTGGACACAGTGATTGTCAAACCAAACAATGTTGGTGCAGTTTTATTTTCGAACTATGAAGTGACGACTTCGCCCTACAGACAAGTATTGGATAGTGATGTTTTACGTCAAACAACACCTTCGTTAGCGCTACAGTCATCTGGTTGGAATGCTTTGAAACGTTTATTTGATTGTATGGAAAACTATTTCCAGATTTGTGTCGAGTGTTCTCCCGTTTTGCAAAACCTTATCACACGCTATTGTCACTACTTTACTAAACATTATAAGTCATCGGTAATGTTGGCAGCCGCTACAAACAGCGGTTCCTTCAAAGTACCAGCGGACATTGAACGACATATCGTCAAGGACCTACCACTTTTCCTGGCGGATTTCAACGAGAGACGTCTACCATACTCACAAGATGGATGGCTTCAGCCAACAGCGGTTCAACAAGCCCTTCTACCCTGGATTGACGCCGAAGTAAGGCGTTTTTGTTCTTTGAAAATCTGCGAAGCAGTTCTTCAAGATTTAAAGTATGATTGTATCAGGTGATATTGTTTGTCAATAAACTATGGTTTTTGGTAGATTATGTTTATTTCATACCCAGAGGGATATACAATAAGAAAACACGATTTATTTCAATCAAAGTATATATTTGTTAGGTTGCACATAAAATATACAATTGAATATCAGGAGTGAGCGCTGAAGCGAACACTTTCACATTGAGTGATTAACGAAATGTGAGGTGAAAATACGGTTGGTTAACGTGAACATCTGCTACAGGTAATACATGAACTTATTGTTAAGATTAATCACACAAGGATTTACGAAATGATGTGGTGAAAATACAGTTGGGTAACGTGAACATCTGCTACAGGTAATACATGGTATTATTGTTAGGATTAATCACACAAGGATTGACAAAATAGTGGGGTGAAAATACAGTTGGTTAACGTGAACATCTGCTACAGGTCTTATTGTTAAGATTACTCACACAGGATTAACGGGGTAATGGGGTTAATACAGTTGGGTAACGTGATCATCTACTAAAATAATACGTTGTCTAGGATTAATAACACCTATAAGGCTAAACAAAATAATGGTGTTAATACAGTTGGGTAACGTGATCATCTACTAAAATAATACGTTGTCTAGGATTAATAACACCTATAAGGCTAAACAAAATAATGGTGTTAATACAGTTGGATGACGTGATCATCTGCTAAAATAATACATTGTCCTGTTGTTAGCTAACATAAGACTTAACGAAATGTGGGGTGACAATACAGTTGGAACACAAGAGTGAGCAATACAGTGTACATTTTCATATTGATAACACATATAAGGATTAACGAGGGAGGAAATTGGATAGCGGCGGTTTACGGTAGTTGCATAAAATATTATTATATATCAACATATCTTTTTCTTATTACGTCAGAGACTTGTTACAAATTTTGTTAAGCATTGACAAGCGATTTGAAATGTTTTATTAAAATACCAATGTTTAAAGTAAATGTTAAACTATTGGCCTATAGAGCTAGCTTAATAGGGTGTACACCATTACCAGTGCGATAGCTGTAGGGATGAACTCATGTGTTTAGATTTTTAATGATAATGAGGGCTGTACAACTCTGTGGTGTTAAACACTTTTACAAATGAGTCATTGCTGTCATCATCATCATCATGAAAGTGTGTGTTTTCAGTACACCTATCAAAGTCATAAAGTTGAAATAGTGGGGCAAGTACGCACCAGTCACACCAACTCTTTCTTGACTTTAGCTCATTACGAACAAACCATCTGGAATTAACTCTGTAGTGTCTAACAACGTTGACAAAACGCCAATTTATACTTTTCCAATATTCTTGATAGTCAATGTCGTCATCGACATTGGTAGGTTTGCAACGCTTCATGAGAGTGACAATAAAAGAAGGGCTTTTGCTTACCAATATGAAGTTCATAGTAATCGGACGTTAGGTGAGCGACATCATTGTACGAGGGCCAAAACTCTGGATGCAAGTTTCTTGGATGTTGCATAAGCATTATAAACTCTTGCTTGTCTAGACAATTAAAATTTAAATAGCGATATTCGTATAAATGGGGATTTTCGGATGGCGTAGAGTTTCTCATCCACGTTCTTTTAATTTCCTTTCGGATGTCACGCTGAAGTGGAATTGGTAGGTCGCGTATGATTGGCAGCTCGTCGATGGAATCAACGTTAGCGGCTGTGTCCAAGACACCGCATGTGGCTTCAAGTGACAAACTGTATAAATTCATATTAAGTCATTGTCACTGTCCTCCTCAGCGATAGGTTCAAGTCTGTAATGACCGTATGGCAGGGTTTTAATACCGCAGCTCAACACTTTTCTTTTATCATCTTCTGGAGATAGCGATTTTTTCGACACGGTTCGCGATGTTAGACCAAATGACTTACATTGAATTAAATTGTATTCCGCCTTTTCAGCTGGCCGGTTAAACAAAGCCTCTTTGTATTTCTCGAACGTTAGACACTTTGCTACATATTTACTTTTGAGACCTTTTGCTTTGACAGTAGGATTTTCGTCACGGCATCCGAACCTGTAGGAATACATCTTTGGACGTAAACCTACATATTCAAAAGGTGTTCGTCCCTTCGTTTCATCCTTAAATGTTCCCAGTTTACCTTTATTGGCGTCGGACCTCAGTGGATGACCTGTAGGGTAAACAGATCCGTCCATCCATTTGGAAAACGAAGGCTGCTTCATGATGTCCATGATATTACGCTCTGTCTTTAGTACCCAAAATCCCCCGTCCGTATCAAGATAGGCAAGCTCCAGCTCACAGTCAGGTGCTTTAAAGTGTTCTTTTAGGAAGGAATAGTGGAAGTTGTACATGTGAAACTTGGATAGATCCAGCACCGTCATCCCTACATAGATTGGTTTGTTCATGAGAACTGAGTTTCTGCGCATTTGGACTGCTACGACGTTTTCAGCTATTATTTTGTGTTCTTTGAATTTAGGCTGCCGGACCAACTTTTGAAATGCGGACTCTGTTGTGACAAAACGGACGTCAACGCGATTGCGAACACATTCCATTGTTTTCCCATAAACACTGTTATTCATAAGCTTATGAAAAGCTCGAGAAAACTCGTCTGTGGACTGAGCTCTGAGGGTAGCGTTGAGGTTTATAAACTTTGCCATCCATTGCGACTGTGAAAACCTAAGCGCTCTATAGACTTTTGTCACTTTTAGTCCTAGCCGAATGGCTTGTTGTAAAACCATGTAGTGCGCAACATATTTCTTTTTATTGACAAGAGTCGCGAGAAGCTTTTTGTTGTTGCCCTTTGCGCCGGGTGGAACTTGACTTTCAGGCAACGGTGGCAAGTCTTGCAAATAATCGTGAACACTTTTGGGATACTCGACATCACACTCCATTATTATTCCATAGGGATTATCGGCTGGAAGGTTTGTCCAATCAGGCATGTTTTCCGAGTCGATCCATCGGAAGTCTCCTGTTGGTAATGGGTAATTGGCCATGACATGACCGTATAAGTTAAGACAGTCGTAATAGAGCAAGTAGCTAGTTGGTTCATTTGATTTGTAGTCAGTTGGTTGTTCTAACTGCGGGTTGTTCGCTTTAAAATACTTCAAATTGCACTGCACAAGACCCCCACGCATGGCGGTTTCAATCATTAAAAGCTGATCAGCATCGGTGATTAGTTCAAGATTTATTTTTGTTATCAGCAGCATGCTGCGGAACGCCAATCCTGGAGCGGTGTACTCATGAGCACAATCGATTCTGTATGTGTCAATGCATTTTTTTCGAAATGACGTGAACACATCTGCCAGTAAGCAGGTGTCCAGGCGAAGATAAAAGTCATGATAGTCTCCTAAGGTTGACATACCGAGGACCTGCCACACTTCCATTGCATGCTCGTAGTCCTCTGGGGAAATGTGCTCATCGTTTAGTTTGTTGTAAAATGCGTCTTTAGGAGGTAGGCTTGTCTCGTTAAACTTCTCTGGCGAGCTTATGTAATCATAGGGGTATACGCCTTTGCGTGTTATCAGTTTTAAATGCTCAGCTGGTACTAGTTTAGAGCTTTCAATAAGCTCTGAACGTGATAGGGTTTCACACAGTCTCCCGAGACTGTCGGCCATTAGGCGGTAGGAATCAAGAAACCTAAGTCTTACTTTTCCAATTTTTATTGATATAGAGATAAGCTTTTCCGTGTTTGAGGGAATGGCTTTTATCTCACACCCTTTCAGAGTTGCCAAATGTTTTACTACAAACGATTGATCGTAGTTGCTGAAATTATGAATGTATATAGGAATAAAGTTTGGCATTCGGCAACGAAGGTTACAGCGGTTGCAGAGGCTGTGCCGATACGCTCCGGTTATGTGACAGTGATCTAATATTTTTGTACAGCTTGTATCGTTAAACGATTGTTCACATAAATCACATGTAATTGCTTGGTCGTGTCTTCTTTTCTCTTCTTCCGTCATTGGTTTCAGTGGTTCTTGACGCACATACAGTCCTTCGATTCGCTCCGCTAAATCTTTTATATGGAGTAGAAACTCGTTTCCAGCATTTTGAGATCTGTGTAGATATGGATCAAGTGAGATACCGACTTCATCGAGTAATTCCTTGGGGAGTGTAGTCTTGATAAGTGTGCAGAAGCTGTTGGCTTCATGAATCTGATATGAGTTGTTTGTGCTGACAGTAGGCAGTAAGGTTGCTTCAAAATCCGCCAGTATTACAATCGGAACTTGTATTAAAGTTTCGTATGCTTCGAATTTAACGAAATTGTTCGGTTCTTTTGGCAATCGGATTTGGGTCGGGCCATATTTTATACACAATCTTGTGTGCTCTGCGAGCCATGTCTTTCCGTCAGGTTTGCAACGACGTAATTCCTTAAAGGTAGAGCAGCGTTTACAAATTATTATCTTGTTTGTTCCTTTAGTGATTTGAGGGCGGATAAGTTTATCAAAGTCAGTGATAAGGATGTAGTGAGATTTACCTGAAGGTTCTTTGAAAAGCAAAAGGTCTGTGTGATCCTCTAGCTCGCGCTCTACCACCTTTAGTGGGGAAATATCCCCTTCGAGGCTACATTCAAAGATGTTTACAGAACAGTTCACGTTTTGCCTTTCGAATTTTCTTACGTCATTAATTGATACAGGAAATTTGATTCCATCAAAGTTATAGCGTTCCTTATTCACGTTGTCAAAGGATCGTTCAGTCATTATTGTGTTAGTTTGTGTACTGGGCAGATGCTTTATCAGAATACAGTAAAGAAAACATTTGTTATCACTATTCACCACGTTAATCGTAGCTTTACGATTTTCTACTTTTTTTGGCAATACGACATGAGCACTTCCAGATGGTTGTTTATATTTAAATCGACTTACCCTTAGAGTTAGGGTTGTTGGTGCGACCAGGCTCCAGCCACTGCCCTTTGTCTGCGACTCAGCCTCCTCTCGCAGAAGCTTGTCCTCGTCTGCCTGCAGTGTGTCTAGCAGCTCGTCAGGTGAGGACAGCATTTTGGTAGATGTCTTGAAGTTGAACACCTCGGACAGGCCCTCAGGATGGTGATATTCAGCCTCGAGGACTACGTTATATTTAAAAGATGATGAGACGTCTAATTCATCTTGAAGAAGGTCGGCGACTACGATAAGTAGTGCTTCATCGAGAAAGGGCTTCAAGTCGATAAACGTACCAGGGTTTTGTATTGTGTACTCCCTGGCACTTGAAAGAGCTTTTTTAAGTTCGTATCTGAGGTTGGTATTTTATTCAAACCTCCCACGTTTTTCTGGACGCTCACATGGTTCGGGTGATTTGCGTTTAGATGCTTTTGCCGGAACGTTCTGTGTAGACGTCGATGGTGGTGGGCTGGACCGCTTGGAGTACTGTTTGCCTCCAGCCTTTTTCTTCTGCCGCTGCGAAGTCTCTGGACATCCATGTGACAAGGTGGCAGTAGTGGCAGCGTGTTGAGATGTGGCAGTGAAGGCGGCTTGATGTCGTGGAGTAACAGCGGCAGCGGTGCTCTGTGGTCTTGAAGTGGCAGCAAGGGCAGAGGTGGCGGCTGGCGTCCGTGTGGTCAAGTCGATCGGTCCCGGGGCGGCTTGATCACGGTGGGAGGAAGATCCAAGTGAGAAAAAGTTTTTCATAGCAGTACATATTTGTTGATGCTTATTCCTAGCGTCAACAGTTAAAAAAAATGCTTCCCTACAGCTATCGCACTGGTAGTAGCGTACACTCATGGTGTGTAAACACCTTTAAAGCCGATGAGTGTGTGTGCCAGCTTTGTGCTCGAGCTGGCTATTTAAAGCTCTGGGGCGTGGTTCGGTTTGGAGAAAGGGGGTTGACCGCGCAAATATAAGCCCCTGTTCTTTCAGAGGTTTGTGTCATTTGCGGTTTGTTCGCACTACGTAGCAGTCATCTGTTAGGTAAGTAATTGACCGCTACTACTTCGCTAAATACGAAACTACTTCGGTTTTAACGTTGTGTTCATAACATTATAGATTTTCTGTAAATATGTTTCTATATTGCTGGGAGGTTTGCTCCCGTAGTTGTTTTTATAACGTTTATTTTTATTGACTTATAACACATTAGTAGATATATTTTTTAGTATTGTTCAGTATATTAATCCGGTTCAACTAGAATATGATATCTTTAGGGTTTACAGTTTGATATTCTCTTTCATTTTGCATTGGGACCGTAACATTTGTTTACTATTGTTCAGTATATTGAACCAGTTCGACTAGAATAAGATATCTTTAGCTCTTACAGTTTTATCTTAAGGTTTAGTTACTGTTCGCTTTACGTATGCTGCTGGTGGATATCACGTATTTGTACATTGGAGTAAGCTATTGGCGAGGTGTATTTACTAATTTTTACTGATGTGGAAATATTAAAGCGGAGGTAGCGTAATATGTAGCTTACTTATATGTTATTTATAGACGCTGTAGTATTAGGAGGCGTTTGTACAGAGATAGTGTACGGTATCGTTACTTATTGGTATTATTTTTACTGGCGTGGTGGGAATAGTATAACATTAGAACGGAAGTAGCGTAGGATATAGCTTACATGTTATTTGTAGACGGTGTGAGGTGGTTGTACAGAGATAGTGTAAGGTATCATTACTTATTGGTATTATTTTTACTGGCGTGGTGGGAATAGTATAACATTAGAACGGAGGTAGTGTATGATATAGCTTACATGTTATTTGTTTACGGTGTGAGGTGGTTGTACAGAGGTAGTGTAAGATATCATTACTTATTGGTATTATTTTTACTGGCGTGGTGGGAATAGTATAACATTAGAGCGGAAGTAGTTTAGGATATAGCTTATATGTTATTTGTAGACGGTGTGAGGTGGTTGTACAGAGATAGTGTAAGATATCATTACTTATTGGTATTATTTTTACTGGCGTGGTGGGAATAGTATAACATTAGAGCGGAAGTAGCGTAGGATATAGCTTACATGTTATTTGTAGACGGTGTGAGGTGGTTGTACAGAGATAGTGTAAGATATCATTACTTATTGGTATTATTTTTACTGACGTGGTGGGAATAGTATAACATTGGAACGGAAGTAGCGTAGGATATAGCTTACATGTTATTTGTAGACGGTGTGAGGCGGTTGTACAGAGATAGTGTACGGTATCATTACTTATTAGTGTTATTTTTCTGACGTGGTGGGAATAGTATTTAATGACGAGCTCCATTATTGTCGCTTTTATAGCATTATTCACTAGTGCTTTTGATCGCTTAATTGTTCTTGAGAGTTTAGACAGTAAGGTGGATGTGTACGATAATCGCTTTCATGTCTTAAGGTTGATTTTGTTCTCTAACAGTTTTTGATTTTTAGAATTCTACATATGTACACGTAGATTGCTATGAGTTTTAGAACTGTGTGGTTGAGGTATTTTTAGCACTTTCATACCTTAACGTTCAACTATTTCTAATCTGATCTAGCTATAAGTATTTTATTCCCTCAAACTTGTGTACAGCTTTGCACTTGTGGACATGTATTTATTGCTTCAGTACGTATAAGTTTAGATTAACTGTGCAAGGTTAACAACATACCTCGCTTCGACATATTTTATTCACCCGTTTTCTTAGTTGTTTTTATACAATATATCTAGAAGTGGCGGTATTTTTTGATTACAGATACAATGGATCTTAGTAACAAACTAAACACTTTAGTCTCCCAACCGCACGTGCCGAAGATCAATCTTATTGAGCTTCGCCGGGAGGAAGGGTACTCCATTCTTAAGGCGAGGAGGGTAACCACAAAGTTTGGAGAGGCCATTGCCGTGGAGTTTGTTCACGATGACGGGTCAACGGCCATGACGTTCCTTCCGAAGAGGTTCTCTATCGGATTGACAGACGAGGAGCTGGCCGACTTGGCAGTTCCTCTAACCTACCGCTTCTGCTGTCTCGGAAAGTCGGGAAATTCCTATGACGTGAAGATTTGGAAAGACTAAGCTCCAATAAAGTGGCTTTTACAGAACATTTTATTCTGTTATTTTACCTTACATTCTGGTATTGATGTTACAACTATGCACATAACTGGTATCACTATTATATATAAGTTTTAGTCCCTAGTTTTGTACTATATTCACTACTACTATAAACTGACTCTTCCAGCGAAACTCGCGTTGCTAAGGTATACACTTTTTAGTTTTAAGGTAACGTGTATTTAGTATTTCTAGCAATGAGGTCTTGGCTTACGACCATAACGCATATCTTGCAACTGCCGAATTTACACATTGCTGCCAAATATGGAAAGCAGGAACGTTCAACAAAGTAGCACAACATTACCTCAACAGTGTAAGCAGTATGCAGTTGTGCAATTTTTGGACGTAGCCCGCAATGCACGTCCAAATAAACAGTCCAACCTAACCGGTTTCCCAAATGTGCAACCCGTTTATACTCGCGACCGCTGAATTCATTCACGGACGTCAAACGACTTCGTTATATAACCGCGACCAACTGACCCAACCAAGGTCACCGTGCCGCCGCTAAGAACAAACTGCTCAAATAAATACCTCTACTTTCACCGCTACTTTCTAACCTCAGGCAAACCTATCTACTATAAGTAAATACCCTCGTCGCAGCAAACCTGCGTACTCAGCGAATTTCCAATGAATATATATGTCTTAATAACACATTAAGCCTCTTACCAGAATTCATAAGAAATATATTCATAAATAAGCGATATTTAAAATATTCATTATTCTCCATTAGAATAACATTAGGGATGAGTACGCAGGTTTGCTGCAATAAGGAACACAAAATAATGGGTTTTTATGCAAATATCAATAGAACTCATCTAAGTGAAGTCACATACCACGTTTCATCCATATACATTCATAAATAAGCGATATATACATCTTTATTATTCTCCATAAGAATATCATGGTGACCGAGTACCTAGGTTTGCTGCTATGGGAACCATAGGCGAAAAATTAGTTTTTTGTTCCAACAACAACAAACCACAACCAGATGAAGCGATATACCAAGTTTCGTCAGTTTATGTTCATAAATAACCGAGATATAAAATTTTTCTTTTTCTCCATAAGAATAACATTGGACAACGTACTGTGTTTAGCACTTTCAATATCTCAGTAACCAATTGACATAGAGCAATGATCAAAATACCAAATTGTTTGTTTTTAAACTGAATTCAATGGTGTAAATTAAAATTTAATTTAAATGATAATTACATGTGAAAACTCCAAAAAAAACATTTTTGGGGTGCGAAACCCCCCCAAAACCCCCCTTTGGATCGTGCGATTTGTCTGGTTTTCGAACTCGTGCAAATAATTGGTACTTTACATATTTGTACCAAATTTTATTAAGATCGGAACTTTTTTGCGAGAGTTATCGTGCTTATATATATATATATATATATATATATATACATATATAAAAATTTGAACAAATGGTGTTTTTGGCATCTGGGGACCTCAAAACGAAAAGTTATCATGGTCTCGGTCATAAGTCTTACCATGAGACCTACGGTAATAGCTTCTTCCCTATAGGGGAAATTCGCTAAAAGTAGGAAAATCAGTATTGATCATGTGCAACTCACAAAGAATTAACCGATCCCGTCAACTTACAAGCAAACCTGCCACCGTTTGTTTTACTTGGGCCCTCCCACCATCGTTGCCACAGACCGGTTAACTCGTTGACAGTTGCACAACTGGTCAGTTTTGATCGTGTGCGGGATTCGAACCCACGAAGTTGATCAGCTACCATGACCAGTGGCCTAGCGGCGTTATTTAGGTTTTTACATTCAGTCCGCGCCCCTAGCGGAGAGAACCGCAGTTGCCTGCAGCCATTAGTTACAGATGTTGCTACTAGAGTGCAGCACCAATAAAATCCCGCTATCAGCCATTGCGAATAGAATATTATTACCACCTTAATGGTAGAGATGTGCGAGTACAGGTTTTTTAAGTCGAGTCGAGTAAATGGCAAAAGATTTGAATTTCGAGTTTGAGTCGAGTATACAAATAAAAAAACACATAGGTCGACTTGAATTGGATCAAAACATTACATAGGGTTCCATTTGTAAATTTTGTTATTAAAATTACTTTTCTAGTCACTATGAACTGGAAATAACAATAGTAAGTAAAATAAATGTAATCCTGCTTCATTGGAAAAAGGTAAGTACATTTATCTGAAAATAAATCTAATTAAGTAATTGCATAACATTTTGCCATGAAGATAAAATACTTGTAATCTCTTGGTATTAAGTTTGTTATAGCCTTTATGGTATTAATTAACAGTTTCAGTACCTGGGGGGCCGAGCTTTGCTCGGGGAAGGCCAGTCAGTTTTCTTAGATGACTTGGAGTATATTTCACCACTTCCCCCTACTGATAATCAGATTTGTATAACTCATTTGCCTCTTTTCTACATGTTTAAGGTCACTCCAGTTGTTATTTATAGCTCAATGTCCCTTTGATTTATTTTATTACTCTATATATATGTAATCTTAACTCAAATCTTTTAATCTCTGCTCTCAGGAAACCACATGGTAATAATCATAAACAACATGAGTATTACTTTGGCAGTTCCCTGGTTGATTATGAACAGCTGTTACAATTCTTTTGTTTTGATTTGAAACTCCATAAGCCCAATGTTAATTTTTTTAACTTTTCATTTTAGTTTTTTTACATTTTTGGTTTTTCCTAGGGTTGAGGCCTGTCTAGAACTTATTTTTATCCCAGAAATTAGTTATTTTGAACATTTGAAGGAAATCGTTGGAGCCGTTTTTGAGATCCGTGTCGCAAGCAAGCACGCAAGCAAGCAAGCAAGCAAACCTTACTCATATTAGAGTATAGGATTAAAAAATAATCTCGGTTTTTTATTTTATTTCCTCCTTTTTATTTATCCTATGTTTTGTATATTATATTTAGGCCTAAGCTACATCTTTCTATGAATGGAGAAAATAAAATTACATTTAGGCTTATAATTTAAAATAAACTTTATTTTAATATTTAAAATGACTATTACATGGTAAAACATTAGCCTACTTAATTACCAACTAAAATGTATTTACTAACATATCTTAGCATTAATTTTAATACTAATAGTCCTAATAAGAACAATCAGTTAGTAACAACATGAAGATATGTTTGAAAGTGCCTGGCAAATCAATTGATGAAATTGAAGCCATGTCTTAGATAGAGTTTTAAAATATTACAAATTATTAAAAAAATCATTAATAAAAATTAAACATGGCCAAAAAAAATCACTTTTCTTTAAAAGCAGCTCAATGCCAAAGGACAGTTGAGCCTAAAATTAATGCATTGACTCAATTTCAACAATTATCATGGAACAAAAAACAAGCACAAACTTCTTATGCTTACCTGTTAGATTTCATTACAGATATGTTTTTGATATTTTACTTTAAAAAATGACAAGGTTAGGTTAACCTAAAAGTGGACTATACAGAGAGTGTTCATACAACTCAATCTGAAGGTCCTGGTAAATCCTCCATTTTGGTGTAAAGAGTAACACAAATTTATAAGCCACAACTTACTTATTTATTAATAAAACACTAAAATCACAACTAATAAAACATCACAACTCTTTTTAACACATCAAATGCGTTCACACTCAATTTGAATTTACAGACGACTCGCAGCCGCGGACGACCCTTGGTAGCGCGGGTAAGCGGCGGGCGTAAACTCGCTCGAAACTTTCGAGTTTCAGTAAAACCTCGAGTTTCAGTGCCGAACTCGGCTTGAACTCGAAATTTCGAGTACTCGCACATCTCTACTTAATGGGTTAAGGGTTTATAAACTATTTGTATTTATGCCCTGTATGAGTGTTAGTGAAACAAGAAATATTAAACACTGTGTTTTTATAGGTTAAGAATAACAAGTATGAGTACATAGAGCGAAAGGATAATATAGTAAAGCGATGGGGTCATCGGGTCAGTCTGGACTGCGTAGAATCAGTTTCTGCAGAACACCCAGAAGTGACTGCAGCCTGCTCTGTGCTGCACACAGACATCTTGGCTTTGTACATCTGCCTACACCAAGGATCCTCAGAAGTAGACACAGTCAAGGCTGATTTGAAGCAAAAATTGCTGAAGCGCCTCAACAAAGCATCCGTTCCAGATGTGATACTTACCCTGGATCAGTTACCTCTCAATAGACATGGTGAGTAACTGTAGGCTAAATTAAACAAAATGTAATATCACCTACAGTTATTTGTCTATGTTTTTATAAGTTAAAATTAAAAGTAAACGTGGATATATGATTTAAGAAATTTACTTTTACAGGCAAAACAATCTTGATACATTTGGCTTATCTGGTCAGTTGACCAATCTTGTAAGTTTTTTTTCGGTTCCCTAATGATGTTTTAATGCTGTGCTGATAGCAGTGAATTGGTACTTAAACATTTAATTATTCACTGCCAATAGGACCCAGAATGGTTTTTCATTGCAATTATTGGTACTGCAGTAGCAATTAGAAAGCCGAAGTTACAATCTGTATCATATATCAACCTAACTTTTTGGTCATCTCTTTTGTACTAGCTACCCATTGGATCATACAGAAGATGGCATTATTTTTTTTATTTTGAGTTGATATTACAATGTATTTAGATTTAAAAATATTTATTAAAGAGAACATTTTGATTGAATTCTCAAAATTTTAGGCTTAAAAAAATCACATTTGAAATCAAAATCACATTATGATTGTGTGATGCTATTTATGTATATTGTGTACATTGATAAGTAAAGTATATTTTGATTGGATTTGATTTGGCTTATTCATTAGTACCGACAGTCTGAGATGAGTTTGTTTGGTTTCTCATTTAATCTAAAGCTCCACAGACTGCGGAACTTTCAGAGTGCGGAGCAAAATTTTCCGCTGCAGAGATTTCGCCATGTAAAATCCGGACAGGTGGTTCCTGTGACTGTAAATAACGGTGTGAGAATTCAGTTGTGTCCAAACTAGTAAGAGGAATGCCCTTGTGGCTGTGATGCTTTATGATAATATTGATGATGATGATATTATCGAGCTTTTGTCTTTATTAGTGCCAACTCATAGTAATCGGAGTGATGTTGTTGTTGTTAAGAATCAGGACAGTGAAGGAGCTTACTACATACTCGTTCGTAGACACATGTAGACAATGCACCAAAATTACTACTTCCATGTGTCGAAAGGCCAATTTTGTTGGTTAATCTCATAAAAAATTACTTACACACTAACCCTAATCTAGACAAACAACCTTTGGATTCCGAGATTAAAATAGCGGTAACATTAAGATTGGTTTGTACTAAACTTCAGTAGCCTGTGATAATTATTGTGTTAACTTATTAAGTACAACTGAATTTCGTTAATGAAGAAAAAGGAAAAACTAATAAAATTTCAATAAATTCTCAAAATTTCCGTCTACCGCATTCCAAATTGTCTCTTCTTTAACGTTTTTTTTATAATCCGGGTCACTTAACTTCCACAGCACTTCATGGCTTGACACCAACTCTACAAGTTCCTCCTCTTCTGGTCGATGAAAAACGTTCATCAACACTTCTTTTTCAATCACTAGACAGAATATAATTACAACATTAGCTCAGTCACAATAATAGATGGCTTCTCTCCGCTGGCGGATTCCAGACTAGCACTGCTCTCAGACCAGTATGATTTGCCCACTGTGATGAACCGAACATTCAGGACGCGTAAATGCACGTCAGTGGAACCAGTCTACAGGGAACTCTATTGAACCAGTGTTTTTTATAATCCTGCAGCGGAAAATTTTGCGCCGCACGCCAAAGATTCCGCAGTTAGTAGAAAAATAGCCTAAGCAAATGCTGAACAGGACTGAATCTTACCTAATTTGATTGGTAAGTTTCCCAGACAAATCAGTAATGTAAAACACTGTCAGGAGAAAAAAAGGCTAATGTTTTTCTTGCAGAAAAATGGCAAAATTATTATTTTGTTAAGTATTCTACATTAAATTGATATACTAAATTAGAGTTTGGTGATGTAAAAACAATATATTGAATTCACTAATCTTCATTTCAGGAAAAATAAACAAAAACAAATTGAAGAAAATGTGGTCTGATTTAAGAAACGATGAAATAACATTTAAAGATCAGTTAGACCTTTTTACAAATTTATGGAAGAAGTATACCTGTGAAGACGCGACAGAAGATACAGGGTTCATAAGTGTTGGGGGAAACTCAGTTGGGGCAATGTTGATAGTAAACGGGATGGCTGTACGAGGATTTGATCTGTCTATGGCCATTTTATCACGGATGTTAAACAATGGAAGTTTACATGAATGCTGTCAGCTAATTCAGTCACAAAATAATGGTGAATCACTTCCAGCGATTGGGAAAAAAACTTTTTTGATGCAAGATGAACATGCTTTGAAGAAAAGAAAAACAGATGACTTAAGTGAGTCCCTTTATGTTAAAATGAAAGGCTCTACCAATAATTTAACAGGATCAATAGGCAGGGTTGTAGAGTTGAAAGTCGCATGGTCGCACAATCTCAAGAAGTGTGTGGATGCCTCCCCCACCTGTATCGTCTATGGAAAGTAAGTTTGAATTTTAACCTGACAAAATCAGTGACCCCCTAAAGACCTGTTTTAAATCAAAACAATTAAAATATGTACTTTCATATAAACAGTTGACTTAGCAAATTGTTATTTCATTTGTAGTACCTCCAGTTGTATCTGATAATACTTTTTTTTCAAAATGTTTGAACTTGAACTCTACTATAACAAATTTTTTTATTCATCCCATATCAACTGTAAAACTGTAGCCTATTTTTTATAGAAATTTCTATTCACAGTAGAAGTAGAACCATCATCGTATAACTGTAATTATATACATTATATAATGTAATTATATTCATGAAATCTGTGCTTTATGGATTATTTTATGAGTTTTTTGAACTTTTATGGAATATTTCATGCGTTATGTCACAATTAATACATATGTCGCAGCAAACCTGCGTATTCAGCGAATTTCCAATGCATATTTATGTGTGTCTCACTGCTACATAGAGCTACTTACCAAGTTTCACAAAAATACATTCAAAAATAAGTGATGTATAGCATTTTATTTATTCTCCATAAGAATAACATTAGGTCTGAGTACGCAGGTTTGCTGCAACGAGAAAGATAAAAATATTTATTTTTGCAATTATCAATATAACTCAACCAGGTGAAGCTACATACCAAGTTTTATTAATTTAGGTTCATAACTAAGAGAGATTTAAAACTTTACTTATTCTCCATATGAATAACATGGGGGCCGAGTATGCAGGTTTGCTGCTACAGGGAAAATCAACAAAAAACCTTTTTTGTGCAAATATCAATATACCACAACTAGTTGAAGCCACATGCCAAGTTTCATCAATATACATTCATAAATAATCAATATATCAAATGTTGTTTATTCTCTATAAGGATAACATTGGACAACGTACTGTGTTTAGCACTTTGAATATCTCTGCAACGGTTGGACGTAGAACAACAATTAAAAGACCAAAATGATTGTTTTGTAGAGCTAAACTGATGGGTAAAAAGAAATGTGAACTGATGGGTAAAAAGAAATGTGAAGTTTTTGGTAAAATTATCCGAGGAAAATTCAAAAACCTTTTTCCCATAAGATTAACATGGGAAATTTTATGGACGCGTTTTTTTACTTTTCTCTACAACCACTAAACCTAGGATAATGATTCGAAATACCAAATTATTTGTTTTTTAAACTCTATAAAATGGCTATAACCAAAATTGAGTGGTTTTTAAATTTTTAGGAGAAAAAATTCAAAAAACTGATTTTTGTAAAATTTAAAACCACCTTAAAACCCCTTTCCCATAGTCCGATCGATCTGGTTTTCAAAATTAAAATCATAAATGTTACTCTACACATTTGCGCCAAATTTCATAAAAATCGGGCGTTTCTTTCAAAAGTTATCGCGGGCACACACATATATATATATACACATATATATACATATATATATATATATATATTATGTATGTATGTATATACATATATACAAACATATATATTTAAATTTGAACGAATAGTGGTTTTGGCATCTGGGGAGCTCAAAACAAAAAGTTATCATGGTCTCGGGCTTAAGTCTTACCATGACACCTACGGTCATAGCTTCTTCCCTATAGGGGAAATTCGCTAAAAACTAGTAACATTAATCTTATTGTATCATTTTAGTGGCTTGAGGTTGGCAGTAGTGGGGTCGCACTCTGGTAGATTAGCAGCGTTGCACCTGGAAAGTGGGGCACTCCTGTGGGAAATACAGCTACCAGACAGATTAGAGTCATCCCTCACCCCTTCTCTCTGTGGCAGGCGTGGACTGATAGGTCAGTCAGACTGGGCCTGCTTGTTTACTTGTAGAATGGTCATGTTCTGAAGTAAGAATAGAGATGGCAGATGCAACATCTCATTTTATTTACCCTGATAATTTCCATGCTAATTTCCCTTTTTTTCATTTAAAATATATTTTTCTGTGTTAGAAGTTATAATGAAGTTTAGGTAGGAAAATCACATCATATTTCCCTACCAGAAACGGTTTTGATAGGCCTTTCATATTGTATAAATCATCATATAAAAATGTTAATTAGCCTAGTAAATAATTTTAAGATAATTCATAATGTAACAAAATTGCTTCAAAACCTTATATTAATTTATTCCAAACCATTAAGTTTTCTTTAAAATCCAAATTAAGCTTTATAACCGTTAATATAGTGCAAGCAGTGATGGGAGCTACAAGAGCTGAAGAATGATTAAGTATGCGATGCCAGATGTGAACTATTGTAAATAGCTGGCCTAGTGGTAGCTGCCCCTAAAATTTGATCTATTTTTAAAATGTGATTTTACCCCATGAATTAGTATTTTGGGTCAAATTTTTATTAGAAGAAGAGCTACAGGCCTTATTTTTACCCTTTTGTTACGGCCGTGAAGAAATATAAGCCTGTGTTGAAGATAAAATTATAGGCTGGTGAGACCAACCCATATTCTCCCTTGTGTAGCCAGATGTGAACTTTCATTAATCACCTTATTGTATTAAAATATCAATCTACCAAACTTTGAACAATCAATAAATTTATAAAGAGAACCTTTTCAATCTTCTAAATTACATATTCAAGGACTATTTTCAAAATTTAAATTCATTTGAACAGTTTTAAAATCAATCAACAGTAGCCTAAAAATCACGTTGTCAAGCAGCATTGTTGGAGGACTTTCAAAGTGAACATTACTTACCTTCCAACTGTTACTGAGCAAACCTTTAATATTTTGCTACTTTTCAGAGACTTTAACAAAATTATCTTACAATATATTAGTAGCATATGAATATAATTGATGATTCCAAACAGGGGTGGCCCGTTAGTTTTTCAGTGCCCAAGCAAAGACCTAACTTGCCGCCCCCCGCCCCCTCACCCTCAACCAAAACCTCTCCCTCCCATAGCTCTGAGATAAGACTGACGGTTACGTCTCAAAATCTCCATGCTAGGCATAGTGAGGTCTTGGCTGGAGGACCCTTTACTCTCGCACGCACACTCTCGAGCCCAACGCCTACGACCCGCGGTGCAGGTATACAACTTCATAATTCTGCTCGTAGCTCCGATATTTATGAATGTAATCATAACCTCAGATAAGTTATATCTCTTTTATCTTACACGCAAAATTAAGTCCACGCAATACATATAGTTGTAATACAAAACTAATAAGAGTTTTTTTTAGTATACCTTATTTAAAAAAATAAGATTATTTTTTTCTGAATTACGGCACCAATTAACTTTGCATAAAATCCGCGCAAGAAACTACCAATATTAATTAAGGCTCTGGTCTACCCCTTCCGCACGACGCTAGGAAATTGTTTGCAGGATCCCTCTTTACAGCTGCTACATAGACTTTCAATTAAAGTATAATATTTAATACCCCCGTCGCAGCAAACCTGCGTGCTCAGCAAATTTCCAAGGCATAATATAAGTCTTAATACCACATAAAGCCGCATACCAAGTTTCATAAAAATGTATTCACATATAAGCGATTTTAATTAATCTCCATAAGAATAACATTGGTAATGAGTACACAGGTTTGCTGAAACAAGGAAGACAAACAATTAGTTTTTATGCAAATATAAATAGAATTTAACTTGGCGAAGCCACATACCAAGTTTCATCAATATTCCATCATAAATAAGCGCTATATAACATTTGAATTATTCTCCATAAGAATAACATGGGGCTGAATAAGCAGGTTTGCTACAACAAGGAACAAAAACAATGGTTTTTATGCAATTATCAATGTAACTCAACCAAGTGAAGCTACATACCAAGTTTTATTAATTTATGTTCATAATTAAGTGAGTCATCACATTTTACTTATTCCCTATAAGAATAACATTGGGGCTTAGATAGTCAATGACGCAGGTTCGCTGCTACAGGAATAATCAACAAAAAATCAATTTTTTGTGCAAATATCAATATACCAGTACTACGTGAAGCCACATACCAAGTTTCATCAACATACATTCATAAATAATCGAGATATCAAATTTTATTTATTCTCCATAAGTATAACATTGGACAACGTACTGTGTTTTACCACTTTTAATAATCCTGCAACGGTTGGGCATAGAATCACAACACCAAAATGATTGTTTTGTAGAGCTAAACTGATTGGTAATGTGGAACTGAACAGATTGGTAAAAGCAATTGTGAAGTTTACATTAAAATAAACTGAGGAAAAGTCAAAAACCTTTTTCCTATAAGATTAACATTGGAGATTTTATTAGTAGGTTTTTTGGATTTTCTCCGCAACCACTTAACCTAGGTTAATAATTTCAAATACTATATATATTTTTTTAAGCTCTAGAACATGGTCAAAACCAAAATTAATTTTTTTTTAAATTTTAGGGTAAAACATGCAAAAACTGATTTTTGGGAAATTTAAAACCCCCATGAACCCCCCTTCCCATGGTCCGATTTTTCTGGTTTTTGCACTTATAGTCATGAATGTCATTTTACACATTTGAGCCAAATTTCATCGTAATCGGACGTTTTTTACTCAAGTTATTACATTCACCGACCACACACATATATATATATTTATATAAATTTGAACAAATAGTGTTTTTGGCATCTGGGGACCTCAAAAAAAAAGTTATCATGGTCTCGAGCTTAAGTATTACCACGAGACCTACCCTATAGCTTCTTCCCTATAGGGGAAATTCGCTAAAAGGAAAATATTATCTAAAAATTCCTTTTTTCCTAATTTTTGAATTTGTTTGATTGAGTTACATTTTAATGCCCTTTTAAATGTACAAAAATTACCTTTTTTGAACTATAACAACTTAGTCAGAAACACTTATTTTGAAATTCTAAAAAGAGCGTGAGTAGAATTAACTTTTTTCTGTCAAATTCCGTGTACAGGATGTTGATAACATTATTATCGTAGCCGCAAACAGGGATCCTGCGGACTTCTGCAATGCTCTTTTTCCCTATCTTAACACTGTATTTTCACACGGCGTCACTGATTTTTCCAGAGCCGGTGACTAGGAGACTGTCACAGTTCCGGCCGGCTGAAGGATAAATGAGTCAGTGAGGAAATCGGAATAAGATGTTTCATTTTGGTTTTGATTCAGGGAGGGGCTTACAGATGATAATAATAAATCATAGTCTGTTATTAAAATATCCTTGATATTATTGCATTATTTGAGTTATAAAGAATAAATAATAATTTAATAGTATAACCATTATAATTGTACAAATTTCTATAAGGGAATGAATGTATACAAACAATAATAATATTTTAAACATATGATTTACATTGTAAACAGTTCCATAGAATAAAAGATATGACAGTTATTATACTAAACATGTTTCATTTTTGTTTACATGTGATAATAATGCGGAAGTGGATTGCAGACGATAATATGAATCATACTATCTTACTTTATCCCTTTTATCATATTATCTGTTTTACTTTCTCCCCTCGCATGTACAGACATAGTGTAATACGAAAAAAGAGTCCCTGGACCAAAAATTCTAAATAATTTTGTCTGGTCAAAAGAATGATTTTTCGTTCACAAAACCGTAGGTCTTACAGATAACAATCGAAAGGGGCGCCAAAATCTGATGAGGGTGCATCATATTTTCCCCCTTATTAAATTTAATAGCAATATTAATCTCGAATCATTACAACTTCAATTAAAGACGAAATCCCAGTTAATACTCTCCAATCCCCAAACCATATTTTTCCTCATCTAGGAAGTATTTTAAAATAATCAAAGAGAGCGGTTTAAAACAGTTGGTTGCATCATGTAACTTAATATTTTAACATTGTAATATTCTTTGAAAGTACTGCAAGTTTCATCTAGCACACACTCAATACGGTACCAATCAGAATGCCCTGAAGTTGTCACAAATGATATAGGTCAAAACAACTTCTCAATTTGGAATTGAGGGGAGCGGAGGATGTGTTATCTGGTATGTAAATTTAATGTTTTAATGTTTAATGAAGGTGCAACATGGTGAATACACAACTTTCTTCCCAGTAATGCCTTTCAACAACTTAAAATACTAATATACAAAAAATTAACAAAATCAGCCGGGTTAATATTACATATTTACAATTTATTTATTTTAAACTACGGATTACGCCCCCACCCGCACCCCGCGACCCGTCATGAATGCCTAGCGCCCCCCCCCCAAAAAAAAATTGTCGCGCCGTGCTGGAGCACGGCTTGCACTGCCCTAGAGCCGGTACTGATTCCAAACATAAGGATATATTCGACGCCAGTACGCTCACCTATTGCCAGAGAAAAAAACCTTGTGACCCTGAGCCTAAGGACTATCACTAGAAATAATCAAATAAATCTAAGTAATAAAACATCTCCCCCTCTTTGTAAACATTTATTGCAAGTCCCTTTTTAACATTTCAAGATTATCATTTTAGTCTCTCTCTACATCTGAAGAAGTCTCAAATGGAGACGAAATGTTATGTAATATGTGTGTAAAAATACTTTCTTTGTTGCTGTGCTCATATGAACCAGTTTCTTCAGGTGAGTTAGCTGTGTATCCCACCTTTTCTCAATGAAACTCCCAAGCCAAGATTATCATTTTGTATTTTAACACAATAAAGTTAGGTCTATCTTTGTGCATTGTGTTTGATTCATTCAGAGGTAATGACGATACGAGTTTGTAGCATATTGTAGTCAATCAGCAGTTAGGTACCCATATTGAGCAGACAGTTGTCGGAGCAAAATAATAGAAAGGCAGAGATTTATTTATTTATTGTTTATCAGTTTAAGTAAGAAGGAAAGAGTATAGATAGAGACATAAAAAAATATATTTAGAGAGTGTATTTACACAGTGCACATACATTAGGCCTAACTATGAAACCACTTTAGTAATAAATATGGCTCTGGCAATTTCAATTTTCTCCTACCAATTGTAATTACTAGTGGTAGATAACATGTTCCCGACTGAGGGAATGTGTTGTTGGGCGATAGTTACCGGGTTTCCATGCACGCCAGCTGTTATTATCAAACAACAAATGTCGAGGTTTTCTTCGCCAAAATATTTTATTTCACATCTTGTAAATGGTAGTTTATGTAGTCATCTGACTGTTTTCAGTTTTTACTTTTGGACAAGCAAATCTCATTTTTAATTAACTCATACAATTTTCCCCACAAAAATATCGAAATAATTCTTAGTATTTAATAATTGCCTAACACATAAAAACGTTCTGAATTAGGAATATATTTTTTCTGAACTGTAAATATGATGAGTTTTAAAGTTTCCAATGAGCAAAAGAGGCATACTTTATCATCATTTGTTTGTGCAGTTGTAAAATATTATACAGTGGGTTATGTGCAACTTAGAGAAATCCTTTAAGAGAAAAAAATGCCAATAAAGGAGGTGATATTTGGGGTACTTTTTATGAATGAACAGGATAACTAATTAGAAAACAAATTTTGCGAGCTAATATAGGCCGATTAAATCACAACAATTAAGCCTAATTGAAACTGGTACAACAGACATTGAATATAGTACATAATTGAAAATATTTAAACATCGTATTTAAATTATTTTACAGATGATGGCTCTAAAATCCATATAAATTGTAAAACTGCTGTTTGACCTGCAGGCTGCTACAACGGTTGTGTGTACTGCATCAGTTTAGAGTCTGGCTGTACACTGTGGAGCTACAAGACTGCAGCGATGGTCAAAGGGACGGCCTTGGCTGTGGACGACTCGTGGATCGTCGGCTCCTATGATTACCACGTGTACTGCCTCGGTGCAGAGGTCAGTGGGACATTTTTGTTTTATTTTATGAAATTTGTCTTGTACTCAATAACAATTATTGGTGTGAGAAAAGTTAAGTTATGTGGAGTCTTTTCTATGTAAAATTCTCTCTAAACTTAAACGAGTTCGCACACAGCACGCTGACGTGAGGGAAGTGAATTTCCACATGAAAACTTTTAAACCCAAAATCAGTGTAAAACATTTATTTATTCAAATTTTTATTGGAGTATGAAAACATTGATTTTTTGGCTGTTCTGATGCTCCTAGTTTCATTTACCTGCAATGCTGAGATTACAATTTTGCGCATTATAAGGTTAGGAGAAGGTTCAGTCAGGCTTGAAAGTAGGCTTGATGTTGCTGGGGATGATAATACCCCCGTCGAAGCAAACCTGCATACTCAGCGAATTTCCAATGAATATATAACATAACAAATTAAAACACTTATCAGGATTCATAAGAAATATATTCACAAACAAGTGAAATTTAAAATATTAATTATTCTTTATAAGAATAACATTGGGGATAAGTATGCAGGTTTGCTGCAACAAGGAATACAAAATAATGGGTTTTTATGCAAATATCAATAGAACTCGTCTTAGTGAAGTCAAATACCAAGTATCATCCATATACTTTATAAATAAGCGATATATAACATTTTAATTATTTTCCATAAGAATAACATGGGACCAAGTACCTAGGTTTGCTGCTACGGGAACTATAGGCGAAAAATTGTTTTTTGTGCAAACGACAATAAACCACAACCAGATGAAGCCATATACCAAATTTCGTCAGTTTATGATCATAAATCAACGAGATATACAGTTAGTTTTTAGCGAATTTCCCCTATAGGGAAGAAGCTATTACCGTAGGTCTCATAGTAAGACTTAAGCCCGAGACCATGATAACTTTTAACTTTTAGGTCCCCAGATGCCAAAAACACCATTCGTTCAAATTTTTATATATGTATATATATATATATATATATATGTGTCCTTAAGCACGATAACTCTCGTAAAAAAGCTCCGATCTTAATTAAATTTGGTACAAATGTGTAAAGTACCATTTATTTGAACGAGTTCGAAAACCAGACGAATCACATCATCCAAAGGGGGGTTTTTGGGGGGTTTTGTACCCCAAAAATGGGTTTTTGGGGTTTTCACATGTAATTTTTATTTTAATCCAATTTTAAATGTTACCATTGAAATCAGCTTAAAAAAACAAACAATTTGGTATTTTGATCATTGCTCTACGTCAATTGGTTACTGAGATATTAAAGTGCTAAACACAGTACGTTGTCTTATGTTATTCTTATGGAGAAAAATAAAAATTTTATATCTCGCTTATTTATGAACATAAACTGACAAAATTTGGTATATGACTTCATCTGGGTGTGGTTTATTGTTGTTTGCACAAAAAAACAATTTTTTGCCTATGGTTCCCTTAGCAGCAAACCTAGGTACTCGGTCCCCATGTTATTCTTATGGAAAATAATTAAAATGTTATATATCGCTTATTTATGAATGTATATGGATGACACTTGGTATGTGACTTCACTTAGATGAGTTCTATTGATATTTGCATAAAAACCCATTATTTTGTATTCCTTGTTGCAGCAAACCTGCGTACTCATCCCCAATGTTGTTCTTATGGAGAACAATTAATATTTTAAATATCGCTTGTTTGTGAATATATTTCTTATGAATTCTGTTATGGGGAGTATGTGTTATGTTATATATTCATTGGAAATTCGCTGAGTATGCAGGTTTGCTGCGACGGGGGTATTATTTTTATCTGTAAGAATAAAGACTTTAATAATTACTATTATACTTTTTCTGTATTTGTATTTATCATTAACTGTAGTTACAAGGATAGTTTCCAAGATACAATCTCCCCAATTATAGAACAATTGATTTTATTTCATGACCATACTCAGACCACGTAATGTGTTTAGCACTTTCAATATCTCAGTAACCAATTGACGTAGACCAATGATCAAAATACCAAATTGTTTGTTTTTTTATGCTGAATTCAATGGTGAAAATAAAAATTTGATTTAAATAAAAATTACATGTGAAAATACCAAAAAACCCATTTTTGGGGTTCAAAAGCCCCCAAAAAACCCCTTCGGATGGTACGATTTGTCTGGTTTTCGATCTTGTTCAAATAAATGGTACTTTACACATTTTTACCAAATTTCATTAAGATCGGTCTTTTTTTACGAGAGTTATCGTGCTTATGGACACATAAATATATACATAATCTACATATATAATACCCCCGTTACAGCAAACCTGCATACTCAGCGAATTTCCAATGAATATATAACATAACACACTAAGCCACTTAACAGGATTCATAAGAAATATATTCACAAACAAGCGATATTTAAAATATTAATTGTTCTCCATAAGGATAACATTGGGGATGAGTATGCAGGTTTGCTGCAACAAGGGACACAAAATAATGAGTTTTTATGCAAATATCAATAGAACTCAACTAAGTGAAGTCACATACCAAGTTTCATTCATGTACAATCATAAATAAGTGATATATAACATTTGAATTATTTTCTATAAGAATAACATGGGGACCGAGTACCTAGGTTTGCTGCCAGGGGAACCATAGGCGAAAAATTGTTTTTGTGCAAACAACAATAAACCACAACCAGATGAAGCCATATACCAAATTTCATCAGTTTATGTTCATAAATAAGCGATATATACAATTTGTTTTCCTTCATAAGAATAACATTAGACAACGTACTGTGTTTAGCACTTTCAATATCTCAGAATATAATAAATATATTCACAAACAAGCGAAATTAAAAATATTAATTATTCTCCATAAGAATAACATTGGGGCTGAGTATGCAGATTTGCTGCAACAAAGAACGCAAGAAATGAGTTTTTAAGCTAATATCAATATAAATCACCTAGGTGAAGTCGTATATCAGTTTTTATTCATTTATGTTCATAAGAAGGAAGAAAAATAATTGATGAACGAAGTGAATCACTGTATTGATGAAGAAGTTTCAGTGGCCGTGTGTGGGTGTGTGGGTGTGTTATCGAAATACTAAATAACTGTAAAACATTTCTTAATGAAATTTTGAAGGAGTCATTTGGGATACCAAAGGGATGTTTTAACACAGCATTTGTATTTTATTTTGGATTATTAATAATTATTAAAACTAATTTTAATGTTTGATATTCAGTAGTTGAATTGGTTTTCGTAGTAAGCTATTGACTATGGTTGTCTTTAAAATGTCAGCTGGGATTTGTCTGTGTTTCACTTGAGGGATTTTTATCCCCTATATGGGATATTTTGACTGCTTGTGGGATAAAATGGGATTGTGGGATAAAGTGGGATTTTTTTGAAATCGGCATTACGTCTGCTAGTTTGCTTACAACTTACGACCAGAGCACCTTAGTAGTAGCACTTCTAGTGGATTTTCTCGCCGTACTGGCAGTTGCGGGGTTTCCCATTTTTAACCTCGCTGTCCGCACCTATTATGATTTTATAAACGTCACAGAACGAACACTGAATCATGTCAATTTCGCTGGCCGAGCCATGTTGGAATTAACAAGCAAACTATTTGCCATTATTTAGTACCTACTTCGTACTCTTTAGTACTACCATTAAAAATATTAGTACCTCTCACGTAAATAAATTATTTAATTTAGTTAATTCACCGTATCATTTAACCTATGTCGCATTGCTCAAAATCCTTTGAGGTACTAAAATGTAAAATACCTATAGGTAATTAGTAGATCTAAATAAGCTCTATCTAACGGTATAAATATTGTACTAATACATTATTCAATAATCATATAATATTTAACATTAATGTGTTGCAATGTTTAACAAATCAGTGGGAAAGTGTGGGATATGACAAGGGATACTATAAGGGAGAGTCTGGGATAAAGTGGGATTTTTTGTATCAGTGCGTGGCATATTTTTCCCGTAGAGTGGAAACGCTGCATATTTGTTTATAATTTACTCAAATGTAAACATAACCAAAACTGGATTTGGTTGTTTTGTTCCATCAATTTTTTTTATTTCGAAATAGTTTAAAATGTGAGTGTTATGTAAATTAATAGTGTTTTGTCGTGTTTAAAACAATGCTTGTATTTAGATTTATTATCAGTTTATTTTTTACTGGAAAACTTCGATGTAAAAGCTAAGTGTTTGGACTAGTGATGATAAATTAATACAATAGGTTTTGGAATTTTTGAATTATTGGGACAGTATAACTCTGTAACACGACTGACTGTGATTGATAATCAAGCGTGTTGTAGACCTATAGTAGTTTCTTTACATTGTGAACAAATTACTTGATGGCAGACTTACTAAACTATCATATGTGCAAACTATCTTTATTACATGTAATGTACGAGGGTCATCCAGAAAATAAAGAACGTTTGCTTGCTACACCTAGCGCAGCTCCCCCATCACCGCCATTGCATGTGTAGCAGTCCACTCACCTCCCCACCAAAGTATGAGCCGAGTCTCGTTGCTATGCGGTCACCTGTCTTATTTCTACAGCTATTCAAAATGGAGGCTGCAATCGAAAATCCCGCCAAATATGAAATACGCAGTATTATTCAGTTTCTGAATTTAAAAATTTTCGGGAATATATAATTTTTTTAGAAAAACACCAAAGAAAGTTTATCGTGAAAGTGCAAACAAGTCTACAAGTCGAATATTCAGGGGAAACAATGATGCAACCGGTTTAATGAAAGAGAATCCATCGTGAACGACGAGGATCGGCGTGGCAGGTTATTGCTCGTTAAAGATGATTTGAAAGAAAGACTTGAGGAAAACAGCTGCAAAAATCTTAGCACATTACATCAATTTAAGATCTTGTTTTTTTGCTCTTTCACCATAAAACTTCGTTGGTGTTTTCAAAAAATGTCTAGGTCTGGGCATTTCTTAACTCAGAAACAGAATAACACTGCGTATCTTATATTTGGCGGGATTTTCGTTTACCGCCGCTAATTTAAATTGCTGTAGGAATAAAACGTGTGACCGCACAGCAACGAGACTCAGCTCATACTTTGGTGGGGAGGTGAGTGGACTGCCACACTCGCAATCGTGGTGATGGGAGAGCTGCGCTAGGTGCAGTAAGAAAACGTTCTTTACTTTTTGGATGACCCTCGTACCAAATAAGCCTCACTGTCACCTAATGACATGGGATTAAAGTTTTGTAATCTACCGGTCAGTAAAATAGTCTGGTTACAAAATACAGTTTATATTTGTTTGCATTTTCTGTGGTTAATATTGATTTTCATAAACAATCAAGATGTCCAAAACTCCGTAATCCCAACCGTCTACATTGTTCAACTAATTACGATGTAGACAGATTGCCCTCCTGAAAAATTGTCATTAATGTAGATGTTGGATTTTGCTTTTAAATCTCTCTTGCTGCGATTTCAGTAGCTTGTGTATTTAAATTCAAACCAACATATATTAATGATGTAAACATTTTTAAATTTAAGGTATGAATTTTATAAGATACTGTTATATAAATAAATCATTGAATATCTTTTTTTATATTAAATAGGTTTAAAACAAGTATATTTCTGTATGTTTAACCCCCTGATTTTGGAGCTGGAAATTAATAGGTCTAATAATTATTGGCAACTTTTCTCTCAGGTTATATATTTAAAAATCGTCGAAAACCATCCGGTACCAAAAATATATTAAGTCATTGGCCGAGTCTTAAAAAAGCGTGAACAGGAGCTAGGACATGTTACCAAATAAACGCAATCAGTTTAATCTAATTTGCTAGGTACACACAGTGGTTTTAAGAGGTTAATTGCTCCACCTCACCCTCCAGGGTTAGATGGAAACGTATTCCGCATATTCTCTATTCATTGCTGCTAGATTAGGAAACCCCAGCATAGCTGCTATAGGCACGTTTTCCATAAGCGGGAATTTTGCGCAGGTTACCAGAAGGTTAGGATATAGCAGGAAAGGAAAGGGTGGGATGGGACAGGCAGCCAAATTGGCCTTTCAGAGTACCAACTCCCGTGCCTTGTGACAGCTGTGATCAGGCTCTATGTGGACCCGCTCTGCCCTCCAACTGGCCAACTCAACGGATGGGGTATCCATGTACAACAGCCAGGGACCATACATTCTCAGGTTGGGGACCAACCCCTGAGTTTCCGCCCCGAGCCGCTGCAAGTGGAGGGACCAAAGGTGAAAGGGAAGTTTGTCATAATGGACATCCAAAAAACTTCATATGTAATGACAATTTCATTTGCTGTACCCAATGTCAGCATCCAAACTGGTATAGACCAGTTTTAAGGTTGTCCTGGGACGAATATTCTCTATTGGTCAATGCTAACACACCAAGTTTTAATACAATTAAAAAGTATACAAGAGATATATGTTTTTTATTTCTTATAAGAATAACATCGGACAATATACTTAGTTTACTGCTGAATGGAAACTGAAATATTCTCCACAACCATTAGTCGAATAGCCTACTAACGAAATACTAATTTAACCGTGTGTGGATTGGAGTACTAATTTTTCATCTTTTAGAGCTTTTTATGGCAATGAGATAAAACTGTTGAAACCTGCTAAAAATATTTAAAGTTTATGGTACTAAGAAAGGTAAAAAACTGAAGTTTGGGATCTCTTAAGCCCTGTAATTTCTGAACCCAAATTTTTCTAAAAAATCAGGTGGTATATTTTATTAGAAACCTAATATAAACCACCAAATAAAAAATCCAAAGATTTCGAAAGCGGCTCCTCAAAACTGCTCCAGACCTATATACTACGTTGTTGGGTACCAAAATATTATGGATACCTCTTTGTTCTTCCCTCAGGGCTCTGCCTTTACTATCACTCCCAAATTTTAATTTTAACGTATGATTCGTTGGATTTATTTTGTTAAAGCAGCATCTCCTGAAAGATGTCCCCACGTTTGATACGCCGCCCTACTCAACCATAGACCTCCACCGCACAGGAAAATTTTCTTTGTTATTATTTACACCTTTTTTAGTAATTTTAGAAAATTTTCAATTATACAAAAAATTGTTGTTATTTTCTTTTAACCCCGACCTTAGAGCTCCGCCTCGCTGGCTTTAAAAGTTGCCTTGTTAAATTTATGGAGGAAAGATGATCCTTGGGTAAGCGTTCGGGAGTTCGGGTTGAGTACTACTAGCTGGTCAGACAGACATTATTCTGTCCTAATGTCACTGAATTTGTTTTATGTCAAAGATTCTCGTTCTTTTTCAAGATGAGCTCGTTAGCTACGCTCACTTGCCTATGTTTATATAGAGCTTGCTTCGGTATTGAAAATGAGTTGCTATTCAAATAGATTTATTATGTCTATAATAAACATATGTTTATGTGCTTTTCAAGTATGTTTAGATATCATCCTTATAACAGCTGTTTGATGAAACTAAATAACTAACATACAATCCCGACTTTGTTTTATGTATTTAGATAATGACAATCACTTAATAATATCTTGCCATGACAACGTTAATATACACTAGGCAGCAATATGGATTTTAGCAATTTGAAATTTAAGTAACTGCACAACGCCATCTGTAGAGCCTGATATAAGCGTAGGTTATATTATATAAATCAAACAGGAAAGTTGGCCGGGCTGGTAAGGGCCCGCACTTGCATTTAGGGTGTAGACCAGAGCCTGTACAGACCTAAATTCAGCCCTGGCCGTCTGTATGCAGAACTTCAAACATGCTAGAATCCAGAATCATTGTCCCTGTCTCGTGTACATTCTATGTGCCTAAGAGTAAAAATATGTTGTAGTCAATCAATACAAATGCTGAATTATTTTGACTCAATCCTATCCTACACTGTAATATGAGTAAGGTTTGCATGCTCGCTTGCTTGGTTGATTGCTTGCAACTCTTATCTCAAAAACGGCTCCAACGATTTTCTTAAAAAATAACTAATGTGTCCTTCCAACTACTTGTGTTGTAAAACCTGATATCTGGGTTAAAAATAAGTTCTAGACATGTCCCATCCCCCAAAAAAATCAAATAATGTAAAAAGCCGCTATGGAAAATTGAAAAAATCACATTGGGCTTTTGGAAATTAAAATAAAAGCAAAAGAGTCATAACAGCTGTTCAAAATCTTTCAGCGAACTCTCAAAGTTATACTCATATAGTTTAAGTACTACCTGGGACTGAGCTTTGCTAGGGAAAGGTCAATCTTGTTTATGACTTGGAGTTGTTTTTCACCATGTACCCTACTAACAAGCATTTTTGAGGTCACAACAGTTGTTATTATAATGCACCTTTGAGTCATTCTGGATATGACCACTCCACATGTAATCTTCATTCAAAGGATTTATTATCTGATTTTATGGAACCACATGGAACTCATGTTGTTTATGATTATTAACATGTGGTTTCCTGAGAGCAGAGATTAAAAGATTTGAGAGAAGATTACATACATAGAGTAGTAAAATAAACATAGAGTAGTAAAATAAATCAAAGGGATATTGAGCTATAAATAACAACTGGAGTGACCTTAAATACCCCGTAGCAGCAAACCTGCGTACTCAGCGAATTTCCCATGCATATATATGTATCTTAATACCACATAAAGCCACATACCAAGTTTCATCAATATACATTCATAAATAAACGATTTATGACATTTTAATTATTCTCCATAAGAATAACATGGCGGCTGAGTATGCAGGTTTGCTGAAGGAAGGAACACAAAAAATGGGGTTTTATACAAATATCAATATAACTCATTTAGGTAAAGCTACATACCAAATTTCATTAATTTATTTTCATAATTAAGGGAGGTAACACGTTACTTATTCTCCATAAGAATAAAATGGGGCTGAGTACGCAGGTTTGCTCAGGGTTTACGCAGGGAGCCTTTGGCAAAAAAATTTTTTTTTTTTTAGCAAATATCAATGGTCCACAACCAGATGAAGCCGTATACCAAGTTTCGTCAGTATACGTTCATAAATAAGCGAGATATAAAATTGTTCTTTTTCTCCATAAGAATAACATTAGACAACGTACTGTGTTTAGCACTTTCAATATCTCGGTAACCAATTGACGTAGAGAAATGATCAAAATACCAAATTGTGTGTTTTTTTAAGCCAAATCCAATGGTAAAATCCAAAATTTGACTATTTCCAAAATTACATGTAAAAAATTAAAAAAAAACATTTTTCGGGTACAAAACCCCCCAAAATACCCCTTTGGATGGAGCGATCTGGCTGGTTTTCGAACTTAAAGTCATAAATGTTGCTTTAAACGTTTATACCAAATTTCATCAAAATCGGATAATTTTTACGAGAGTTATCGTGCTCACGGACACATATATATATATATATATATATATATATATATATATATATATATATATATATATACATATATACAGTTTCAAACGAATGGTGTTTTTGGGGTCTGGGGACCTCAAAACGAAAAGTTATCATGGTCCCGGGCCTAGGTCTTACCATGCCGACTACGGTTATAGCTTCTTCCCTATAGGGGAAATTCGCAAAATGTAGAAAAGAGGCAAATGAGTTATACAAATCTGATTATCAGTAGGGGGAAGAGGTGAAATAAGCTCCAAGTCATCTAAACAAACTGACTGGCCTTCCCCCGAGCAAAGTTCGGCCCCCAGGTATCATATATACTCTAATATGAGTAAGGTTTGCTTGTATGTTTGCTTGCTTGCGACACTAATCTCAAAAACGGCTCCAACGATTTCCTTCAAATGTTCAAAATAACTAATTTCTGGGATAAAAATAAGTTCTAGACAGGTCTCATCCCCAGGAAAAATCAAATAATGTAAAAAAAAAAATAAAATGAAAAGTTAAAAAAATTAATATTGGGCTTATGGAGTTTTAAATCAACACAAAAGAATTTTATCAGCTGTTCATAATCAACCAGGGAACTGTCAAAGTAATACTCATGTTTTTTATGATTATTAACATGTGGTTTCCTGAGAACAGGGATTAAAAGATTTGAGTGAAGATTATATATATATATATATAGAGTAGTAAAATAAATGAAAAGGACATTGAGCTATAAATAGCAACTGGAGGAACCTTAAAAATGTAGAAAAGAGGCAAATGAGTTACACAAATCTGATTATCAGTAGGGGAAAGTGATGAAATATTACTCCAAGTCATCTAAACTGACTGATTGGCCCTCCCGCGAGCAAATTTGGGCCCCCCAGGTACTGTCGTGTTAAAACGGATATGAGAAGGGTGTTACCACTCCAGTAGTCAGTAGTATTCTTTATTTACATTAGTCCTAAATTATCTGTTCTTGCCGTTGTGGAGTTAAAACGGATATGGGAATGGTGTTACCATTCCATTAGTAAAATGTTTGGTTTATTAATTATCTGTTCTTGCTGTTGTGGAGTTAAAACGGATAACAGGAGAGTGTTACCAATCCAGTACCTGCCTACATATCTTTAAAAATTCAGTCTTCGTTCATCCTCTTACGGGAAGAATGAGCGTACACCTAGTATAAGAATATGTTTCTTGTGAGGAAAAATAATTCAATTATGACCACGAAGAAAAGTACCACTCATGTAAATCTGGGACATAGCAAGTTTAATTTCAACTAATTTAATGTCTCTTATATGGTAGATGTTGAAAGCTGTTATTTTATAATCAGATGGAAGATTTTTTCCTCAGATACATAGGTTACATATTTTACAATATACACAAATATAAAGTAAAAAGTTGTAATTTTATTAGTTCATAGTTTATCTAGAACATTTTAATATGTTTTTAAACGTGAAACTAAAATAGACTGTGTTTAAGTCTTATTTCATAATCTTTAAAACGACAGTCATTTTTGTAATAATTTTTATAAGTTTTACCATGTATTAAATACCTTGACATCAGTGATTTTCCGTCATTTATCAGTTTATTATGCAAATTTTAGACATTTCATATAAGACAATGAAGTGAAGTGAATGAGTGAAGTGTTCAACAATTTGTGAGTTAAAACTTTTCAAATATTTTATCATGAATTGTATACTTCGACATCAACAATGTTCTGATCAGTGTTCATCAGTGTTTTTCTGATTTCACATCAATATATAATCATTTTCTATCTAATATGTATTGAACTATATTCAGAGCGTTGTCGTGCTATTTTTGGGACACATGATTGATTTACTACTTTTAGGTTCAACCAAGTATGGTTCCTCAAAAGTTCAAAAAAGATAATGTCTTGCTTTAGGTTTTGTTTTTTGATAGTGTGTTCCATTTGTATTTATTTGTTTTCTCAGAAGCCTAGAAGAGACCGCGTCCGCAATATAAATGCTAGGGCTAGAGACAGAGCTAATCGCACCTATCCATGGCCATAGACAATTCGGTCAATCCCACTGGTTTTGGGCCAATGAATGAAGTATGTAGATTTTGTCATTGTCGTTACTTCCGATATGAAAAAACAACTACAGGAACATTTACAAAATGTTGCCATAATGGCAAGGCACAACTAACGGTTACCGAAGTGCCTAATACAGTTATCTCACTTTTGACCGAAGAAGACCAAATATCTAAAAACTACAGATCAAACATAAGGTCTAATAACGCAGCCAATGGCCATATGCATATTTCATTTTTAATGAAAAAAGTGAAATAGGGAGTTATAGAATTATGCTTAACTAAAATCAGAGTTTGTTTAAACAATTTCAAAGTCAATTAGAGTCTTACGAATATTGTGTTAACATTTTTAGTTAAAGAATAAATTAAACAATAAATATCATTTTGAAGTCACGAAGTGACACTGGCTACTAGTTTATCTTTAAAAGAAGTTTGAATTTGCGCGCCGCAATCGAGATTGCAACATGACTACTATTACAACTACCTGTAACCAGCTGCTTACATTATGATTGTTTAAAACTTATAAAAATAGATGGTTAAAATACAAACATTTATATTTCTCTTTATTTGAAATGTGTACAAATATAAAAAAGTTTTGTCATAAAAATAGTCGACGTTTGAACAAAACATAAAAAGTAAACGGTAGTACCGGTAGTTATTTACTTGTACTATTGAAATTGGTTGTATTTGTCGACGTTTTAACAAAACATAAAAAGTAAACGGTAGTACCGGTAGTTATTTATTTGTACTATTGATATTGGTTGTATTTGTTTATTTGTGGTATATTGGATTTCATTGTGTCTAACCACTTATGACTACCTGCTAATTTAGAAAACAATTAAATTATCATTAAATAAATAAATAAGTGTTAACAGTATTATAAACCTTGTCCTTACAGTTGTGAGACTTGCTGCTTATGTTGGCTTACCATACTAAAAATTAGGCATTTATATGATAAAAGGGAAATAAATTAAACTAAAATAAATAGGGCTGCATTAATTGAGCAACAATTTATTTCAATCCCTAAGATAATTCCAGTCTAGATCATTCTGTCTTTCTGAGTATTCGGCCGCCCTTTGAATTTAGTTTGTTGTGCTCTTCTACGAAATCTGCTCTTAAAAAATATTGTACAGATAACGGCTAGTCTTACAAAAAAAGTTCAATACAAAATAATCTTTAGAATGTTATCTACAACCTCCCCACAGACAGTTTTTACCTGACCAAAAAATAAACCAGTTCCTCCCTTACAACTTTTTTTATCTCATTCTATATTCAAACTAAAAACATTCTGTGTTTATTTGATTGTTAAAATCAGTTCCATTACATTTTACAATTGTAATGTATGTTGTTCCATTCACCATTTAAAGCTGTAAAATTTGATGTAAAGATATAATAATTATCTCAGTTTTGTTGGTATGCATCTCAGTTTGAATGTAGCGCTGTTTTGTCATTTAACATCAGGGTCTCGCGGATTTAGACTCTTTTGCCACCCAGTGGCATTAATGAGGGCACGGTTTTCAGCTCCTATTAGCATTGCAAGGCGCTATCCATTTAAATTTCATCCGAGGTCTTACCATGAGATGTACAGTAATAGCTTCTTTCCTATAAGGGAAATTCGCTAAAAGTACACCAACAAATAAATGAATAACAGGCTTTTGTAATGTAAAACCCCCATAAGACAATGTACTGTGTTTAGTCGATACACATTATCTTTAATAACTCAGTAAATTTGTATGGTAGAATGACGAGAGAGGGCTTAAAACTTTCGCCTCACTAATTCCCATCTTTTTGCATGCATTAATTTTACATCCGGGGCTTTTCCGACCCTTTTTGAGCCCAAAAACTCGAAATTTGAAAGATTAATCCCCAAAAAAGGATTTTGGAGTTTTCCGATTATTTTCCCAATGAACTTGTCCAGCTGATTATAGAAAGAAATGTCCCTACCAAATTTGAAGTTAATCGGACAAAAAATTTGACCGCTAGAGTGCAAACATATATATAGGTATATCATTTTGAACGACCCCTCAAAACGTGTTTAGGGGGTCACGTTAGGAACTTCTATGGTGGTCCCGGGCTTAAGTTTCACCGTGCGGGTCATGCTAATAGTTCACTTTCGATAGGAAATTCACTAACAAAGTAATATAAATTCAGTTAATTCAAAGAAGTGGAGGGTAGTCAAAGTGTAAAATTAATTGTATCTAATTAAGTACAGAGACCAATCAAGTAATTATATTTAACAATCAGTGTGCATTAATAAGTTGTCTTCCAAAGAATATTAATACTAGAAGTTTATAATTATCTGCAGTTTTAACGATTACAGTTAAACATTATATATCCTAATAGGAGTGTAAGAACATCATAAGTAGCAAATATAACTACCTCTGCTATAGCCTAACAAATGGGCATAAGAAGCTCAGTGTAGAGAGTCTTTCCAGACCCTCTAAAAATGTTAAACCCCTCTAAATGTGTTAAAAATGTCTTTCCAGGATTAGAAACTTAACTTCTGTAGTCCCATGGTCCTTTGGAGCCATTGTAATATAATGACAAGCATTAAATTCAAAATTACCTTTAGAATAGAAAGTTATAACCTTTTCAGTTTATAATTATATTTACACATTCTTCAGCGATTTATTATCTGAATTAAATAACTAAATTCTCGTTTCTTGGTATTCGATAAGAAAAATAAAACCAATACCTTTAATTAAAAGTGGTTATCTATGAAATTGAAATTATTATGGACATTTGCTATCAGTGAATGAGAAAATGAGAAGGTGAAATTTGTTTTTCTCATTCAGTGATGGAAAATGTCTGCAGTAATTTTGTAAATAACATAAACTAATGATTGCCAACAATGAATAAACAAAGAACCAAAACTGGTTTGTACAGTTTTGATTATTTGTTTAGATAAATGTTATTATAATTTTTTTGATCACATTTAATTATATTGTTTATTTATATTTCATTATTCCTAATGTCATGCATTTATGTTTAAGGGTGGCAGACTAAAGTGGAAGCAGAAGATGGATGGATTGTTGTTGACGACACCTCTGCTCCTGCAACAGCAGTGCTTGATCTTGGTGACTACTCTGGCTGGTGGGGTGGCAGCCCTGAATGGCAGCACTGGAGCTGTCAGCTGGTCCACATCCCTCCCCTCCCCGGTTTTCTCCTCCCCCTGTGTGGTAGAAGATATTGTGGTGGTTGCTGAAGTTGATGGAACTCTTCATGGGCTTCAGGCCGTTAGTGGCATGAAGGCAGGTTCATTTTTACTTATGGTTGGTCACAATTCAAATAAAATCTACTTTTCATCACACTGTATGGAAATCTACTTTACATGTTTATGAGAAAAGAACAGAAGTATAATGAATGATACGTTTCTCATTAAAGATTGGATTAGCATTACTGAGTTTTTCAGATTGAATACCAAGATATTTTTTCTTAGCTAAGCCTGCCTTTGAAATTAAAATTGAAGAAAATAAAGGTAATCAGAATTTAGAAAATAGTATATTTCATAACAAGAGTGGAAAGTGGCTGTTTCCGGGCCGAGATTGAATTTCGATCAAGGAAGGAATAACACTTTCTACTCGAGTTATGGACGAAATTTTTCATCATACTGTAGTTAATTAATAATAATAATAATGAATTAAATAATATAAGTTTAAGAAATAACCTGTAGGTGCTCAATTGATTTACGCAGTACAATGAAAACAGTGATACTGTTTACACAGCTGATTAAATTATTGAGAACAGCTGATTTATGATAAATATACTCTTAGCGCTACTTGTGTCAGGAATCATAACTAAATATTAGTGTGGAAAATCAACAGGTGATTTTCTCACTCTAGAACGGGAAAACGTTATTTTCAGCACTCGGCAGCTGATGTTGAAAATAGCTGTTTTCCGTACAGTGTGATGAAAAATATCTTTTATTTGTTTTTCCAATTGAGGATTGTCAGTTTGAGGATTTTGTAAACTATTCAACAGCCAGTGTTGATCTGTCATTTAAATTTAAAATATTTTATCCTACATATGATATAGGCAAGATTGACTATAAAGGAGGGACAAGTTACTTACATACAATGTGATGTTTCATTTTTGACATAGCCCATTTAACTTTATCATAGCCTAAATTGTAAATATTGAAGTGTTGTACTATGAGTAGTCCTGGTCTAGATTGTAAATAATAATATTACTAGCATCAGGTAATGGAATGCAAATAGGTAATGAACGGTAACAATTCAGGTGTAACCCCCCCTTCCTATCCCCAAGGTGTTTGAAGCTTCTAGGTTTCAACCAGCAAAGCACCTCCCTTTCCCATGATACAGTAGCTGGGTTCGCCCAGGGGTCTGTATCAATATCAATATCAATATCAATATTAGGGATGAGTCGATACCAAAATATATCGATTCTCGATACCGATACCGATACCAGAAAAATCGATTCTCAATTCTCGATACCGATACCATCGATACCTACGATTTTTCAGTACCTATAGTAAACCTATTGTTAAAAAAAGTTACAAATTTTTGTAACCATTTAACATTATTTAGTAGTATTTTGTAATTAATTATTAATACAATTTGTTAATGCAATTTTTTAATAATTTAATGTTAATTTCACTAGTGTGCTATAGTAATATAGAAAAATAACGGCTACAGTATTTATTATAAATTCATAATGGGGAAAACTTAATGGTTGTAAGATAATGACTCAAAGAAATAATGTTGATCAGCCGACTGATTACAACCGGTTATTTCTTTCAACCGGACCCCACCCCTCCCCTCCCATCCCTCTTCCTTCCTTATCTCCAAGGTCAGATTTTTTTCCAGCGACCCAAACAATCCCCGTGCCTTTTGTAGCGCGGGAAAACGGCGGAAGTATCCCTTCCCGTGCACTTCGTAGCGCGGGTAAACGGCGGGGGTATAGATGGTATCGGTATCGACATTAAACTAATGAATCTCGATACCGATACCAATGTCCAAGAATCGGTGGTATCGGGAATCGGTATCGGGAATCGGTATCGAGAATCGACTCATCTCTAATCAATATATACACAAAGCAGAAGTACAAATTATGTACCCTATCTCATTAGTTGTATCCTATTTTGATTTAAAACAAATTTCCAACACACTTAAAACTATATACATTATACAGAGGAAAATGGATAATTTGGACTTCTATAACTCAAAATCTTCTTTAATTCGTATTTTTTGCTTGGTCCCTATTACTTTCTAAACAATATTTTTTTTAACTTGGTTAGGCTAGTTAAATTGTTTACCAGTCCCTTGACATTTGAATTATCCAAGTTCCACTGTAATAATAATGATAAGATAAATAGATAAAATAAGTAGGCCCACCAGACGACAGACTGGTTGTAAATTGAAAATCTTGCGTATTATGGCACATAGAAAGTAAATAATCTCTCCGTCCTTTTGTGATTATGGGAACGGAAACAATGTCTGCCCACATCGTAGCTACCGTACCGCCGGATAATTTGTTCTCAGAGGAATGAGAATGACCTCGGAACAAGAATGACCTCAAAACGAGAACGACCTCGGAACGAGATTTAACTTGGTACGTCAAACATGGTCGTAATCGGTCCGGAACTTCCGGAATCGGAACGGAACGATACAGTAGTTCCATTTCAATTGGCACACCTCTACAAAGAACCCTGAGAACAAAATCTAACAAAAGAGCAAAATATTTTAATGAAATATTTGAAACACAGTAATATTGGCACTCAACGCTTGGCTAGATCCAAACAGCAACTTGAATGAACCGTTATAATTTACGTAAAAACATTAAACCATCACTTAAAGCTCAATTCAAAATGAGCAGACAAACTGGCAATGCAGATGAAATAAATGTTGAGGACGAATTATCTAATAATGACAGTTTGGGAAGTGAGCCGTATCAGATTAATGACCAAAAAAAGCCGTATCAGAAATGTTGATGGCGCTGGTATAAAATTTTGGAGATTTTAGACAAGAAATTTTACAACAAATACAATATAACCCCGTCGCAGCAAACCTGCGAATTTCCAATACATGCTTATGTTTCTCACTACCACATAAAGCCACTTACCAAGCCACTATACATAAATAAATAAGTGATCTATAGCATTTTATTTATTCACCATAAGAATAACATTAGGGCTAAGTATGCAGGTTTGCTGCAAAAAAGAGAAGAAATATGTTTTTTGTGCAATTATCAATATAACTCAACCAGGTGAAGCTACATACTAAGTTTTATTCATTTATATTCATAATTAAGGGAGATATAACACTTTACTTATCCTCCATAAGAATAACATTTGGGCTGAGTATGCAGGTTTGCTGCTCCGGGGATAATCAACAAAACATCAATTTTTTGTGCAAATATCAATATACAAATACTACGTGAAGCCACATTCCAAGTTTCATCAATATACATTCATAAATAATGGAGATATCAAATTTTATTTATTCTCCATAAGGACAACGTACTGTGTTTTCACTTTGAATGTCTCTGCAACGGTTGAACGTAGGATCACAATTTAAACACCAAAATGATTGTTTTGTGTAGCTGAGTTGATTGGTAAAAGCAAATGTGAAGTTTAAAACAAGAAGTACGCCAAACTCAACAAGAAGTTGTAGGCCTAGTCCAAATAGAGATAGATATCCTACACAGAAAAATCACAGAAGAAATTAATCAAATTGAAAGAAGGATGGATAAAAAAATAGAGGAATTAAGGGAATAAATTATCAATACCGTTCGAGAGCAAATTTAAAAAAAACTGAAGAAAACCAGGAGGAGATTAATAAAAATATTCAAGACCAACTGAAGATCGGTAGCATGGACAAACCAATAGGCCTACATATTATGTTCCCTGAGAATCAGATAAAAGAATAGCCTTATTTTGAACGTAAACTCAAAAACCCAAATGAATTTCTTTCAAAGTTCAGAGATTACTACAAGAGAGAATAAACGAAGAGCCATGCGCAATGAAGACACATTAAATTTGGAAGAAATGTTAGACAGCTGCTGGGAGGAGACTTTAGCGAAATGGTGGAATATGATTAAATCATCTGTACATGGTTTTGAAGAGTTGGAAAGGCTCTTTCTTAATAAATATTGGAGTGAAGAAATCCAAGATGGTTTAAAGAGAAAACTGGATCTAGAGAAATTCATTCCAAGAAGAGAAATAACGAGAACAGAACATTTTATCGAGAGAGTGTAATAATGTAAATATGACTCCCAAGTTTACAAAGAGTGAAATCATTCATCGCCTTGTTTGACATTTTGATGACACCATACAACAGGCATGTAGAGTACAGAATATCAATTCAATACAGCAAATGGAAGAATTATAAAATAAGGAAGATGCTGAAGAAATTAATGAACTCATGAGAAGGGAAGTCGAGAGAAATGTTAATAATCAAACAGAATTTCACAATAACAAACCATTCAGGGACAGACATCAGTTTGAAAGAAGAGATGATTATAAAAGGAAAGAATATAATTTTCCGAAACAATATGAGAATTGTAGATACGATGGAAATCACAGATATAGGGACGATTGGAAGTTTATGCCAAGAAACAAAAATAGAGGAGACAACCAGACAACCCCAAATCACAACATTTACACTAAATAGCACTGGAAATTATAAGGGCCTCAGAGGACATATAACATCTTCAGACATGACTTCCATTAAGTTTCCAGTGCATGATATAACCAAAAATATTAGGCCTATAAACAATATTTATTGTGATAAGGAGTTTTTTATGAAGGAGAGTGATGATATGACTAAAGCAAAAAGCATTTATGCCGTACCAGAAATAAACATTAATTTTGAAAAAGTGAACACTAAATGCATATGAGATGCAGGAAGTTCTGTAACTTGCATGCAGAAGGAATGGTTTTTGAAAAATAAACAAAGCTTGGGTAAATATGAAGAATTATCACTAACAAATACCACTATAACTACAGCATTAAACCAAAAATCACAACGCATTAGGAGTATTATTTTGGTAAATGCAAAAATAAGTAAAGTAAATGTTCAAATACAATGTTTAATCATACCAAATTTAATTAAAGAGATAGTTATCGGGGTACGCAGTAACTAAATATGATAATTGATTTCAGAAAAACTATGTAAAAGTGGGAGATGAAAACACAGTATTTCACCATAGCCTAATGTAGAGTGAAGGATGTAACATTTTACACACAAAAGAGTCTATCATAACAACACATGTAAATGATGACCATTTATTAAACAAAGAGAAAATTTGGGAGGAGGTAAATAAAATAAAACGCTTAGACAGCAAACAAAGGGACCAACTATCAACTTTATTGAGGGAATACAAAGATATATTCTCTGATAGATCTGGTAAATGCAATTTGTATGAACATACAATAGAAGTAAGTGATGATAAACCGTTCAAACAAATGAATTATCCTGTACCACTAAAATATCAAGAAGCTGTCAAGAATTAAATAAATAAAATGATGGAAGAAGCCCATACATAAATTCAATAGTGGTAGTAATAAAAAAGAACAATGAAATAAGAATATGCCTTGATGCAAGGAAGATAAATAATATGATTATTCCTGACCATGAATGTAACAGGGGGGTAAATTAAATAATTGTCAAGGGAAGAAACACTCGTTGGCTTACCACACTAGACCTTACCTCAAGTTTTTGGCAAATTGCGCTAGCTAAGGATTCAAGGAAATGTTTATCAATTTAAAGTAACACAATTTGGGTTAGCAACTTCCTCAGCAACCTTAATAAGAGCATTAAGCCTAGTACTGGGGGATGATGTAGAAGATCAAATCAAATCAAATCAAATCAAATCAAATCATCTTTATTCATTGCAATACAATAGTACAGAATGGCGTCAATCATAGCGTAAAAAATACAAGCTTTTTAACTTAATACTAAGGTACATAATTTAATAACATTGTTATTTATTGCACAGTTTCTTATAATTATATGAACTATTCAAAAAACTCCTCCAAAGAATATAAAGATTTACAAATCATAAATTTCTTTAACTTGTTTTTGAATTGATCAAAATCCAAAATATTTTTTAAATCAGCAGGCAAGGCATTAAAATACCTGATACCCGCATAACATGGCTTTTTCTCATAGAATTTTAATTTGTGTCTGTTGTAACTAAAATTATTCCTATATCTGGTGTTATGGTTGTGATAAGACCCCAATAAGACCCCAATAATTGCCAATTCCCTTGGCAGAGGTGTTGGTCCGGAAGTTGTGAAGCGTACCACAGATTATACAATGATTTATATAGATGATATACTGTGCCACTCTGAGACTTTCTATGATCATCTCACACATTTAAAAAATATATTCAGTAAGTTTAGAAATGCTGAGATAATAATAAAATTTAATAAATCACCTTTTTGTAGAGACCATGTGCCATTTTTAGGATTTATCATAGCAACTGAAGGGATTGAGGCGGAGCCGGGTAAACTAGAGGCAATAAAACTATTCCCTAGGTCCCGTAATCCTAAACAACTTAAAGGATTTCTTGGAATGATAAATTATTACAGCAAATTTTTCGGTAAATATTCCCAAACAATTCAACCTTTATTAAAACTTACCTCTAAAAAAAATAGGTTTGTTTGGACAGACATAGAAGAAGAGGCATTTATAAAAACCAAAAGATTATTTTTAAACACCTGTATATTAAAGCATCCGGACCCAAATAAGGAATATATTTTACATACTGACAGTTCTGATTATGCTATTGGGGGCCATTTATATCAATATGATGAGAACGGAGAAAAGAAAGCAATTATGTTTATGAGCAAAATTCTAAAGGGAAGCGAACTAAACTATTATACAAGTGAAGAATTATTGGCAATAGTTTTCTGCTTAGAAAAAGCAAGGCTTTTGGTTCTAGGAGCAAAACTAAAAATTATCACCGATCACCGAGCGTTGACGTTTGTCAGAACATGTAAACTTTTGAATTCCCGATTAACAAGATGGATCCTTGCAATTCAAGAATACAACTTTTCAATCGAACATTGCAGTGGTAAAGAGATTTTAGTTGCAGATACGCTTAGTAGGCAGAAAATACATGAAGGTATTAATGAAATTAAGTTGACCCCTGAATTATTAACCATTGCAATTATTCAGAGACAGCCAAATATGGAAGTTATTTAAGAATTAATTGATTAAAAAACACATCAACAACAAGATCCATTGATATATACCCCCGTCGCAGCAAACCTACATACTCAGCGAATTTCCAATGGAGATATAAATTTCTTAATACTACATAAAGCCACTTACCAAGTTTCATAAAAGTATATTCACAAATAAGCAATATATACAATTTTAATTATTCCCCATAAGAATAACATTGGGGCTGAGTACGCAGGTTTGCTGCATCAAAGAACAGAACAAATGGATTTTTATGCTAATATCAATATAACTCAACTAGGTGGAGTCATATACCAGTTTTAGCGAATTTCCCCTATAGGGAAGAAGCTATTACGGTAGTCGGCATGGTAAGACCTAGGCCCGGGACCATGATAACTTTTCGTTTTGAGGTCCCCAGACCCCAAAAACACCATTCGTTCGAAACTGTATGTATATATATATATATATATATGTGTCGGTGAGCACGATAACTCTCGTAAAAATTATCCGATTTTGATGAAATTTGGTATAAACGTGTAAAGACACATTTATGACTTTAAGTTCGAAAACCAGCCAGATCGCTCTACCCGAAGGGGTATTTTGGGGGGTTTTGTACCCCAAAAATAGGTTTTTTGAATTTTTCACATATAATTTTTGAGATATTCAAACTTTAGTTTTGACCATTGGTTTCAGCTTAAAAAAACACACAATTTGTTATTTTGATCATTTCTCTACGTCAATTGGTTACCGAGATATTGAAAGTGCTAAACACAGTACGTTGTCTAATGTTATTCTTATGGAGGAAAAGAAAAATTTTATATCTCGCTTATTTATGAACGTATACTGACGAAACTTGGTATATGGCTTCATCTGGTTGTTGTCTATTGATATTTGCTCAAAAAAACTATTTTTAACCAAAGGCTCCCGTGGCAGCAAACCTGCGTACTCAGCCCCATGTTATTCTTATGGAGAATAAGTAACGTGTTATCTCCCTTCATTATGAAAATAAATTAATGAAATTTGGTATGTGGCTTTACCTACATGAGTTATATTGATATTTGTATAAAATCCCATTTTTTGTGTTCCTTGCTTCAGCAAACCTGCATACTCAGCCGCCATGTTATTCTTATGAAGAATAATTAAAATGTCATAAATTGTTTATTTATGAATGTATATTGATGAAACTTGATATGTGGTTTTATGTGGTATTAAGAGACATATATATGCATTGGAAATTCGCTGAGTACGCAGGTTTGCTGCTACGGGGGTATTTATTCATTTATGTTCATAATTGAGGGAGACATAGCATTTAATTATTATCCATAAGAATAACATGGGGCTGAGCACGCAGGTTTGCTGCTACGGGATCCTTTGACAAAAAATTTTTTTGAGCAAATATCAATGCATTACAACCAGATGAAGCCATATACCAAGTTTCGTTAGTGTACGTTCATAAATAAGCGAGATATACAATTTTTCTTTTTCTCCATAAGAATAACATTAGACAACGTACTTGTGTTTAGCACTTTCAATATTTCGGTAACCAATTGACGTAGAGGAATGATCAAGATACCAAATTGTGTGGTTTTTTAAGCTGAATCCAATGGTAAAAACTAAAATTTGACTATTTCCAAAACTATATATAAAAAATTCAAAAAACCTATTTTTTGAGTACAAACCCCCAAAAATACCCTTTCGGATAGAGCAATCTGGCTGGTTCTCAAACTTAAAGTCATAAATGTTGCTTTACACGTTTATACCAAATTTTATCTAAATCGGATTATTTTTTCGAGAGTTATCGTGCTCACGGACACATATATATAAATATATATATATATATATATATAAAATCAAATATCACATATATTTTCTTCTGTTTTTTTAAACAGAAGAAAATAAAATATATTATGGATTATGACAAACAATTCATATGCAACTTTAAAATGCTTCATTTTAACATATGATTAATATTTATTTTATTTTAAATGTGCGGTTATATTTTTATAGAGTTTGATAATGGCCTAAGTGCACGAAACATGTCTGTCTGAAATAAAAATGTTTTTATAAAAAAAAGGGTACTTTGTTAAAATATGAAGATACATCTTATAATATTAGTATCCCTAATAAATCACTATAACATAATGTTATAACAGTAATAAATCCCTTTATGATAAATAATTATGTTAATTTAGTTATGTAGGCTAATTTCATCTATAAGTTAAGATTTTGTTGTTTGTATTTGTAATAATTTTACATAGATACTATTTATTCAATTTTCCCCATATTCACTAGTTGTGTTAGGTAATTTCCTAGTTAATTTAAATTGTAAAGCTATCTCAAATACATTTCATATATGTAGATAATCAAAATTGGTCTCATACAAGATAGTACAAATAACAGTCACATAAAACACAAATAAGACAAATCTATTTCTTCATAAACTTTTATTCATAAGTAAGACGATAAAATAATAATTAAAGAAAGGAAGGTATGTGAGTGTATTTTCAAATTAAATACAGGTTATATGAATTATAAATTATAGCCTCCAACAAATTGTAAATCCTATAACCAAGTAACGCAACAGAATAAGAATATGTATTGCAATCAGATGACACATACTCAGCAGACGTCAAAGTTGTAGCCTACTCGTTGTAACAGAAGTCGACGGTGATGGTGGTTCATCAAGAATCAAGAATCCATCACAATCACTCATTGTTTGTTTAAAATATTCTAACTATAAAGGCTATCCCAAAACTTGTTATCAAGGCTTGTTCAAAACATTTTATCAACAAAGACGACGCGGGATCAGTGGAAGTGATGATTACGTCCAAACGTCATCGTCACATAAAGAGTGTACCTAGAAAATGAATATCAGAGAGAAAGAAATACGCAGTTTCCAAAATTATGATATACGCCATAAAATTATGAACCAATGTAGGCTAACCTTTTATATTTGTTACAACAAACAGTAGTGTGTGTAAAACTTTTTTTATTAATTGACGTTTTAGTAATGAAACTAATATTAAACCTAAAATACTCTTCTAAACCGTTCACGGCATATTTAATATTGAATTCAAACAGTTTCTTTCGGTTGGTTTAATTTCTATCCATAAAACGTGTCATAATGCCTATTAGGAAAATGATATGACAAGCCCGATTTGTGGTTTTGAATTGATGTGCATGTTAAAATAAGTGTCAACCTTCTGCATGTTATTACTCTCTGTAACAAACGATCGTAGATCAGAATGTGTTTGCCAAATGTTTGGCGATTTTAAGTAGTATCAAGTACTCATTTGAGGTTAGGGGGCCGTTATACAATCGGCAATGTTCAACACAAAACGGTGTTATAATTTCGTTGATATAAAAAACAAACAGATATTTATGTGTTTATCTCTCAGTTTGACTTAAAAACGAGTTTGCACACAGCACGCTGACGTGAGGGAAGTGAATTTCCAAACTCAAAACCAGTGGAAGAACATAAATTTTTTTCAATTTTATTGAAATCTGAAAACATTGAACTTTTGGCTGTTCTGATGCTTCTGGTTTCATTTACCTGCAATGCTAGGAATACAATTTTGCGCATTATAAGGTTAGGAGAAGGTCCGGTCAGGCTTGAAAGTAGGTTCGAGGTTGCTGGGGATGATACAAATACACAACAAATGAATAACATGCTTTTCTAATGTAATAACCCCATAAGACAACGTACTGTGTTTAGCCGATAAAAATTTTCTTTAATAACTCTGAAAATATTTATGCTAGAATGACGAGAGAGGGCTTACAACTTTCGCTTCACTAATTCCCATCTTCTTAATATAAGCAATAATTTTTTGTCCGGGGCTTTTCTGACCCTTTTTGGGCCCAAAAACTCTAAATTTGAAACAATAATCCCCAAAAAAGGAGGTTAGAGTTTTTCGATTGTCTTGCCCAACGAACTTGTCCATCTGATTATAGAAACGATCATCCCTACCAAATTTTAAGTTAATCGGGCAAAAAATACGACCGCTAGAGTGCATACACATATAAGTAAGCGAGATATACAGTTTTTCTTTTTCTCCACAAGATTAACATTAGACAACCTACTGTGTTTAGCACTTTAAATATCTCAGTAACCAATTGACTTAGAGCAATGATCAAAATACCAAATTGTTTGTTTTTACTTTCTCCCCCTATACATAGTACAGTGGAGTCTCACAAACTCGACACAATGTGGACTAAGACCCTGTCGAGTTTGTGGAATGTCGAGTTATCCAGAATTACATTGGGAGGGGAGGAAAACACATTATTTAGCTGTAAATTGTTTACTGTATTAGATTTTACTTAAACACATTATATTATAAATGTATAATGTTACTGTATTACAAACTTAAGGACAATATAAAAATTAGATAAATACTTAAAAATTGAGAATTAATAACTAACTGTCCTCGTTTCCAAAATATATAGTCTTGTAATGCATGTACTGTATAGTAAATGAGGTGTCGAGTTTCCCAGAGTGTCGAGTTATCGGGAGTCGAGTTTGTGAGACTCTACTGTATATGGAGAAAGTATTGTTTTTGTCAAAATTTTTGAATTTGAGTTGTTAGTGGAAATATTCGTTTTGGTGCTCCCTGAACCGAAAAAAGTGGTTTTTACGTGATGTGTGTGTGTGTGTGTGTGTGTGTGTGTGTGTGTGTGTGTGTGTGTGTCTGTGTGGATGTGTACAGAGCTAGAGCCCTAACCAATGGGCCGATTTTTATGAAATTTTGTATGTAGGTACTAATCCACGATATCTCCAGGCGTTTTTTTCATTTTTTGAATTTTTTATTTTTAAGGGTAATTATCCCCCCAAAACCGCCAAAAATCATGAAAAATCAAAATTTCTCAAAAACGGCTCTAACAATTTTGATTAAACTTTGGTCGTTTGTAGAACTTAAGTTTTCCAACAAAATTACACCACCCGCAAGTCTGTAAAAACGCGGGTTCAGAAATTACAGGACTTAAAACATTAAAATTTCAGTTTTTTGGATTTTTCATAAAAAAACATAAACATAAAAAATATTACTATTCACCATTAAAAAGAGCTCAAAAACTAAATAATTTAGTATTTTGAATTACTATTCTACGATTGCTGGTTGCGGAGAAAATTGGAAATTTTATTTTGCGGTAAACTCAGTACTTTGTCCAATGTTATTCTTATGGGGAATACATAAATTACTATTTCTCTCTTATTTACTGATAAATTTCATTCAAACTTTGTATGCTTGTCAAGTTAGCATTGGCCAACAGAGGAAATTCGAAATATGTTGCCCCTCAATAACCCTGGGGGGGAATAGGGGGCATTTCTCCTCTTAAAACCACGAGTGTAGCAATGGATTCTGTAGTGCCTCCAAAGCAGGGATTAGGGTGGATGTTTTTTAAAACAACTTGTTTACACGATTTTCTGTACATTCGACCGTGCTTTGTATTATATATTTCGTAAATAAAAATTAATTTATTCATTAAAGTTGGGCTAAAAGGGATAAAGTATGTATCAGTTACCTGATACCGTTTATTTTATGCTGAATTCAATGATAAAAATTAAAATTTGATTGAAATAAAAATTACATTTGGAAACACCAAAAAAACCCATTTTTGGGGTACAAACCCCCCCCCCCCCTTCGGATGTTGCGATTTGTCTGGTTTTCGAACTCGTTCAAATAAATGTTACTTTACACATTTGTACCAAATTTCATTAAGATCGGACCTTTTTTACGAGAGTCATCGTGCTTACGGACACATATATACAAATTTGAACGAATGGTGATTTTGGCATCTGGGGACCTCAAAGTGAAAAGATATCATGGTCTCGGGCTTAAGTCTTACTATGAGACCCATGGTAATAGCTTCTTCCCTATAGGGAAATTCGCTAAAAGTAAAAATGGTTGATCATGACAGCGAGGAGTAAAAAAATGATTTAATACATAAAGAAATATTATTCAAAAAATATAAAGATAAATAGAAAATAATAGTTTCTGAACACTAGTAGACAAACTGATATGGGCATGCCATTTATAATATTTACACTGTGCGCAAAGAAATTTTTTCCAACTCTTCAGGAAACCTTCATATTTAAAAATATGGGAAAAAGGATTAGGAAACTATTGAATTGAAAATATCTTTGTTGATAAAGTATACAATGGTATACATTGAATGGCGTCATTATACTAACCATCACTAACACCAGTTTACAATGTCAATAATCGTAAAATCATCTAGCTAGACATCTAGCTACAACTCAGCAAAATCATATAAAGGATTATCTATCAAATACATTTTTAACCTCTTTTTAAACACCTCAAGATTACCTATGTCCTTAAATTCCACAGGTAACCTAGATAAAAATTTTGCACCAGCACAAGATTTTTTTGTTAAAGAATGCGAGCTTGTGGGGATTAATGGCAATTTTATTTCTATTTCTTGGGAAATATGAGTGACTGTCGCCTAGCCTGGGAACCAAATTGTTTTTGCACAGTTGTTTTAAGTGGAGAGTTGTATGAAAAACATAAAGACTATAGACAGTCATTATGCCTAAACTAGAAAAATACTGACGAACAGAAACACCAAAATTCAGATTCAACATGGTACGTATTGCCCGTTTTTGAATAAGGGGAATTCTATCCAAGTTCTGTTTTGATGTACCGCCACAGATAGCAATACCAAATGTGATTGACGATTCTATAAGTGCAAAGTAAAGAGTTTTTAAAGTGTTTATTGAACAAAATTTAGACATTCTATACAAAGCATATATACATACCTGAGGTGACTTTATTTACTACATGATCAACGTGGAGATTAAATGACAAATTTTCATCTACAATCAGACCTAAAACTGATGTAGAACTAACTTTTTTCAAAGCTTGATCATTAATTTTTATTACAGGATCCACAGAGGGTTTACTTTTCCAGCTTTGAACATAATATAGTTAGTTTTACTTGTATTTAATAATTTATGATTATTTAAAAAATTGTTCATACCTGTTAGACTTTGAATAGCACTATTCCCCAAGTTATTTAGTGTACTATCACTTATTTAAAACTGACATCATCGGCATACAGACACAAATTCTTTGATAGACTATTCAGAAATGAAAGTGGAATACCTCTTAATTAACAAAGAAACGACAGTGGGCCAAGGATTGATCCTTGCGGTACACCATGATGAATCTGAGCTAGTGAAGAATGGCTACAAACTATTTGGTTTTTATAGTACTTTTTATCTCAACAAACTGTTTTCTATTTACTAAATACGAACTTAACCAATTTAAAGAATTGCCACTAATACCCAGGCTCTCAATTTTGTTTAAAAGAAGTTTGAGACACACTGTCAAATGCTCTGCTTAGGTCCAAGAAAATTCCTACAGTTTTCTCTCCTTTATCTACAGAGTTTATGACTGAATTAATACAATCAATACCAGCAGTTATTACAGATCGTTTTGGTCTGAAGCCATGTTGTTCCTGATCATGCAAACATTGTGTCTCAAGGTAATTAACTAATTGATTGTAGGCTGCTCTTTCAAAAATCTTAGAAAAAGTAGGTAACAATGACAATGGCATGTAGTTGGAAAGATCTTTCGAATCTCCTTTTTTGAAAAGAGGAATCACTTTAACCATCTTAAGTTTATTTGGAAAAATACCACTAATAAAAGATGAATTTACCAGGTGAACTAAGGGTTTAATTAGCTGTTTGCTTGCATACTTTATCACTGTCATTGGAATCTCATCAAATCCTGTTGAAAGCTTATTTGGAAACAAACTCAATACTTTCAAAATTTCAGTATCTGTAACTGGTCTGAAATTAAAAATTTGATTTGCAAAGTTGTTGAACCAAGGCATAGCATCTTTGTCACTTTGACTCTTGTCAGCGGACAAAACCATTAAATAACACTAATCAAGGGATAGCTAGAGGAATAAAATGCACTAAAAAAGGAGACCAATTAACCATTGACTTTGCTGGGCCTTTACCTACAAGTATAGGTGGTGTAAAATATATCTTGGTTTTTATTGATATATTTACAAAATTTGTCAGGCTATACCCAGTCAAGAAAGCTACCACAAATATAGTCATTACAAAATTATTTGAAGACTATATCCACACACACATGGGAAACCTATGAGAATACAAACCGATAACGGAACACATTTCAATAATAATCGATGAATAACAAAATTAAAGGATAATGGGATTTCAGCAATTTTCTCAGCAGTTAGAAGACTAGAGTAATTTAGCTGAAAGGGTTAACAAGGAAGTAAACCGATAAAGGACTTATTGCAATACAAATCAAAAACAATGGGCAAAGCACTTATCAATAATTAATGAGTTTTTTAATGAAATTACACATGAAACAACTGGTTTCACACCAAATGAGGTTCTATTGAACTTGAGAAATAAACGGATTTGGACTAACGTTTTGCATGTGCCTCAAAATACAGATATAAACCATAGGAAATAAAATGTGAAATAGCAAAAGACAGAATATTAAATACCCCCGTCGCAGCAAACCTGCGGACTCAGCGAATTTCCAGTGCATAATATTTGTCTGAATTCCACATAAAGCCGCAAACCAAGTTTCATAAAAATATATTCACATATAAGCGATTTTAATTATTCTCCATAAGAATAACATTGGTAATGAGTATGTAGGTTTGCTGAAACAAGGAACAGAAACAATTGGTTTTTATACAAATATAAATAGAATTTAACTAGGCGAAGCCACATACTAAGTTTCATCGATATTCAATCATAAATAAGCGATATATGACATTCTAGTTATTCTCCATAAGAATAACATGGGGGCTCAGAAAGCAGGTTTGCTGCAACAAGGAACAGAAAAATGGGTTTTTATATAATTATCAATATAACTCAACCAAGTGAAGCTACATACCAATTTTTATTAATTTATGTTCATAATTAAGGGAGTCAGTACATTTGACTTATTCTCCATAAGAATAACATGGGGGCTGAGTACGGAGGTTTGCTGCTACGGGAATAATCAACAAAAAATCAATTTTTTGTGCAAATATCAATATACCAGTACTACTTGAAGCCACATACCAAGTTTCATCAACATACATTAATAAATAATCGAGATATCAAATTTTATTTATTCTCCATAAGGATAACATTGGACAACGTACTGTGTTTAGCACTTCGAATATCTCTGCAACGGTTGGGCGTAGAATCACAATTAAAACACCAAAATGATTGTTTTGTGGAACTGAACAGATTGGTAAAAGCAAATGTGAAGTTTGCATTAAAATAAACTGAGGAAAAGCCAAAAACCTTTTTCCCATAAGATTAACATGGGAGATTTTATGAACAGGTTTTTTTGGATTTTCTCCGCAACCACTTAACCTAGGTTAATAATTCAAAATACCAAATTATTTGTTTTTTTAAGCTCTATAACATTGTCAAAACCAAAATTAAGTTTTTTAAAAATTTTAGGGTGAAAAATGCAAAAAACTGATTTTTGGAAAATTTAAAACCCCCCTTCCCATGGTCCGATTTTTCTGGTTTTCGAACTTAAAGTCATGAATGTCATTTTACACATTTGACCTAAATTTCATCAAAATCGGACATTTTTTACTCAAGTTATCGTGTTAACGGACACACACACACATATATATATATATATATATATATATATATAATATATATATATAAATTTGAACGAATAGTGTTTTTGGCATCTGGGGACCTCAAAACAAAAAGTTATCATGGTCTCGGGCTTAAGTCTTACCATGAGACCTACGGTAATAGCTTCTTCCCTATAGGGGAAATTCGCTAAAAAATAAAACATTAGGGCAAATAAACTTAATAATAAAACAACATGCACTAATATTCAAGTAGGTGACAAAGTTTTATTAAAAAGCAATTTAATATCAAATGCAGCTTATGGTGAAACAACAAAACGTTCAACATATATGAAAGGCCTTATGAAATTAAAGAAAAAATCGGTTTGAACAAAAACTATTTTGCCCATATTCGAGTCATTTTAAGGGACCATACCACATAAGTTTATTGAAAAGGTACCAAGAGCCCCCACCCATACAATAAATAATTATTACCTTTAATTACCAATTCCTGATCCCATGTTTTCCTTCCAGATGTCTAAACGGCGAGGTGGGAAACATTACAAGAGAAGAATGAAGCTGTGGATGAATGATTTAAACAACAGAGAATTTGCTGAAGTGGTTCACGAAAGCAAAACATCGGAAGATGAAAGGAGAGTTCACTACTTAAAAAACCCAAGAATCTACCATGACGAAAGGGAAAAGGCATGCAGGGAAAGAAGAAAGATGAAGGAAGATTTAGAAAGGTGCATGGGATGGAAGATATATTGGGAAGAATACAAAGAGGTCATGAAGAACGAAGACTTAATAGATCTAGAGAGGGAGGTTCAACTCCTGGAAGAAGAGGTACAGGAAACAAAAGAAGAAAAGAAAAAAAGAGAAGACAAAATTTGAGATAGAAAGCAGATGAAAAGAAGAAAGAGCATGATAAAGAAGGAGAAAAATAAGAAGATTGAAGTCGAGGATTTAAAGAAGATCTTCGATGAGATGATAATTGACGTAGAACGTGTAGAATGGTTACAGCCTGAGCTAAAAAACTATAAATTAATTAAAATTGATTTTGAAGAAGATGATGTGTTGGACATGCGAAACAACTATATGAACATCGAACAATAAAGTATAATTTTCATAAAAAAGTTTAAAACTGTTAAGTTTGTATTCAAATTAGGGGACAATGTAATGTATCATTTTAGACGTAGCCCATTTAACTGTATCGTAGCCTAAATTGTAAATATTAATACTATAATGAATTAATTACCACAATAAGTTAACTAGCATTTGTAAAGTATACCATTATTGTTTTTTTTTTTTATAGTTATAAGTTGGTTGTAAATAGTTTTAAATAATATTTGATTAAATAGATATTCGAACATAGGCACTTACCGTGTGAGGTTAGGCTATTCAAATAACAAAGTAATACATAGTATAGACGTTTTCCAATATTTTATTCCATGTAAATTTATTTTAAAGGTTATAAACATTACAGTAACATTAGTTTTAGAATATTAACAATACATTTTACTATGAATCGTTGTAATATAATACAGTTTAGCAATAAGGATAATGTTTGACAACCAGTTGTCTCATGGCGGCGGCGGCAGTCGATGTTGCAGCCTACCCCAAGCTGATCGTCTGCTTTTGCACACGGCACTACCCAGCCGCCTATTTAAGGAGCGCAGTTCCAGCGAGGAGTCAGTGACAGTTCAGTCTCCAGTCGCTGCGGGTCCCTGACCATTTGCCTTGCGACTTAAAAATTACGAAATAGGGAGAATTTGTATAGATATTGTATTTTGAATAATCCAGTTTGTCAATTTGTTATAACCACTGTCCAACCAAATAAAAGTCCAGTAAATTGCATAAATACGAGTTTTCATTTCATGGTAAGTTATTAAAAAAGATAAAGATATTAATTTCCCAAATACACATGCACACAAGGCATTTGTTCTGCCCCGAATATCTGTCGGCGGTGTGGCCTAACACAAAGGCGCACTTAACACGGCATTTGTTTTGCACTCTTCGTGCTGCGGCCGAACTCAAAAAATTAGTGGCATTTTTCTCTTTTACCAACAAGGCATTTGTCCTGCCCTGACAGTCCGTCAGCGTTGCGGCCTAACATAAACACTCATTCACACAGCATTTGTCTTGGATACCTATTGGTACTGCTGCGGCCGAACACTTACAATTGGTGACACAACGAATCACATTTGGATCTACCTTTGGCAAAGAACCCACACCCTGAGTACAAAATTACCCTGAGAACAAAATATAACAAAAGATCAAAATATTTTAATGAAATATTTGAAACACAGTAACAAGTATGAGTATTGTAAAAGAAACCTATAATTTTAGAGGAAAGAATCCCTTTATAACATGCTACAAACAATTTTGAATCCTGGTATGCCTATGTTCGTGTAAACCACATTAACAGTCTTTGGACAGAATATTTGAGGAGTAAAAATTGTAAAAATAATAATTTATTAAGTAGCATAATACATGTAGTTACAATTAAAAAGGATAAAATAAACTATGTATCATGACACTACAAAATATATTTACACTTATACTGTACCTACACACAAGATGGTAAATATACAAGGCGATCGATTTCAACCAGTCCACCGGTCATCATCAGGCCCAATCAGAGAATCTCTGATCTCTGACGGGTCTGATGATGACTGATGTGACTGGTTGAAATCGATCCCCTTGTACCATCTTTGTTGTATACTTACCGTCTTGTATGTTGGTGCAGTATAAGTGTTAATATATTTTGTAGTTTTGTGAGGCGTAGTTTGTTTTTGTCGAAATGCGTAATCCAGTCAATAGGATAATCTAGGATCACGAGGTAGATCCTAGTTTAACCTTAAACCAGGTGTTTGACCTTTGTTTAAAAAAATAATATTTCAAGTATGATTCGTGTGCCACGTCATTGTTATTTTTACTCAGTGCATAACATTTATGTACCATTACCTACTGTTCATTGTCAAATATCAATCAATAACTTTCTACGGTTACTTAAAGTGGTTTATATTCCTGCATTAAGTAATTAAATTTGTTTCTTCATGCAACCAGTTTCAACGCCATTTTAAATGTTCTTGTCAATGTATGTGTGTTATGGTATGTGTTTTTCGTGATCAACATTATGAAGACCTTCGAATTAAGAGATTTTTTATTTTTTTACTGATGGCCTGATGACTCGACAGAGTTGAAACCGGCTGCATGAAGCAACAAATTGGATTACTTAATACAGGTATAAAAACCACTTTAACTATTATTCTGTAATCCAGAGGCTAAAATCCATCAACTCTATGATTAATTAATCCTGGAGTAAGTTATTAAATACAGTAGAAGCTCTCTTAACCAACCCCTACGGGACTGCGCCATGGTCGGATAACGAAAAAGGTCGGTTAATCCATGTAATACTGGAAACAGTCACAATAAGTGTTAAAACCAATCAAACTTGTGAAGTATGGTAAACATATTATGAGCAACTGACTGAATTTGGCTTTCTACAGAAAAATGTAATCGACCTGAAGTAACCTGAAAGTTATTTGCAGAACAATATTGTGGCATCGGCTGCCGTGGCGGAAGTTTGTCTATTCTTGGAAGACGGTCGGTTGATCCTAGGACGGTTAAGAGAGTTTCCACTGTACTACTTTATGTTTGACACATTCTGTACGTTTGACAATGAATATAGCAACTTGAGTAATGTATTTACAATAACTACAATTGTCATTTGATTTTATTGGAATACATCAGTTAGAATTTAATTGTTAAACTGGCTATAGAATAGAAGGATTAACAAGAAATTGTAAATTGAATTTGATCATATTATTTTTGTAGTAAAGGTTTACATAAACTATGAGACGTTCTAGTGATCAAACTAACAAACATCCATTACATATACTAAGTTCTGATATCGTATTGCGTTTAAAACTTCTAGATTTTACTGTTTTAAGCCATTGATGGTTTTAAACTAAACTGTTTGAAGAAAATTATCTTCCAAACTGTACATTTTGAAAAAGGTTCTTTTTCTATAATTTACAGTATTCAGATTTCATAGATAGCAACACCACTAGTTGAGTAGTTTCATTCACTAAAATAAAAATTTGTCAGTTTATGTAAATTTATTAAGCAAATATTTTTTGGGTTACAATCACTTTTTAGTTAAAATATGGTTGCTACCAAATATTTAAATTTAAAATCATAAAACAAATCTTACAGACTCAATTTTACATTTTTGTTTTTTGAAAATGTTTTCTGAAAATTTTCAAGGTGATATATTTTTCTATAAAAATCATAAATGGTTGTTATTATGAAACAGTATTATTAAAAACTCGAAACACAATATCAAATTATGACTCGGGCATTTAAGAGCAAAGTTTCAATTTAATATATTTATTTTGTTCCTTGGAATGGTTTTAGTAAAAAATACCATACAGTTACGCAGACAGAAAACAGCTTGAGATAGACCATAACCATAATTATTTGTTTGTTATGATCCTTAGAACACCTTCAGACAGTTTGAATAGTTGAATCATTACGCCAGCTGTTAGTGTGTGCCATCAATCAGCTCGGTAAACACTGCAGGTGCCACAGTAGCAGTGATACAAGCGGCTGTGGCGAGGTTGTCCATAGTGATGTGTCGGTGGGGGGTTTATTACCTCACGCTGCTCGTCTCTCTCTCTCTCTATCTCTCTCTCTCCCCATTATCTAATCAACCATTATCAGCGTGCTCTGCCATTGCACTCTACTCACACTTCTTATTTTATCAGTATACTAATTATTTGTTTGTTGGAAATTACTGAAGTATCTTGGTTGTTTACAACTGATCGGTTAAATATGAAGGAATTACTTGTTGATAAGCAACTTTTTTTAATGAATTTCCTACATGGAAAAGTAAACCATAAGCATGACCCGCATGATGAGACTTTAGCCCGGAACCACCATAGAAGGTCCTAACGTGAACCCCTGAACACTTGAGGTGTCTCTAAAAACTTGTGTTAGCAGTCACAATTTTGTCCGATTTACTTCAAATTTGGTGGAGACATTCCATTTTATAATCAGTTGGACAAGTTCGTTGGGCAAAACAATCGGAAAACTCTAACCCCCTTTTTTGGGGATATTAAGTTTCAAATTTTGAGTTTTTGAGCCCAAAAAGGGTCAGAAAAGCCCCAAATGTAAACTTATTGTTCGTAAAAAGTCAAAGATTTTAAGCCCTCCCTCATCATTCTAGCACAAGTACTTACCGAGTTATTAAAGAAAATGTTAATTGTCAAAATACAGTACGTTGTCTTATAGTGATTTTACACTGGAAAAGGCTGTTTTTCATATCTTAATATCGTTTTATCGCCCCCATACCCCTATACCAACTCATTATCCTGGCAATACTGCCTTCGAACTTTATAATGTACAAAACTCGTATCCTAATAGTAAACTTTGTTTCCATTATAAATAGTCCAACCAGAATAACCCATACGTCGAAAACTCTTGTTGATCATATTTTTATAAGACATGCAAGTATGAATCTATTTAAATGTGCTATATTTGATATAGGATTAACTGATCATTGTCTGTTGGGATTGAAAATAAATTACAGTAAAGCATGTGTTAGCTCTAATGAAGTTAGCACTTTACCTGCCTCGCATGACAATATTGTTGATTATGATTTTATTAAAATTAAGCTGCGGGAAGAAACGTGGCAAGAATGTTTTTTGTCAAATGATGTTAATTTTTGTTACGATTTTTTTTATGAAACTCTATCATCCATTGTAAATAGCTCTAAGTTAATTATTAGAAACAACAAACTGCATAAGGCAAAATCTGTTAGTCCTTGGATCAACCCTAACTTGCTTAATAGATTAGCTAGGCGGAAAAAATTATATATTATATATAAAAATACCCCCCGTCGCAGCAAACCTGCGTACTCAGCGAATTTCCAATACATTGATATGTTTCTCACTAGTACATAAAGCCACTCGCCAAGTTTGACAAAAATACATTCATAAATAAGTGATTTATTACATTTTATTTATTCCCCATAAGAATAACATTAGGACTGAGTACGCAGGTTTGCTGCAACGAGGAAGATAAGAAATGAGTTTTTATGCAATTATCAATGTAACTGAACCAGGTGAAGCTACTTACCATGTTTTATTAATTTATGTTCATAATTAAGGGAGATATAAAACTTTACTTATTCTCCATAAGAATAACATTAGGGCTGAGTATGCAGGTTAGCTGCTACGGGGACAATCAACAAAACATTTATTTTTTGTGCAATTATCAATATACCAGTACAACATGAAGCCACATACCAAATTTCATCAATATACATTCATAAATAATCAAGATATCAAATTTTATTTATTCTCCATAAGGATAACATTGGACAACGTACTGTGTTTAGCACTTTGAATATCTCTGCAACGGTTTGACGTAGAATCACAATTTAAACACCAAAATGATTGTTTTGTGGAGCTGAAGTGATTGGTAAAAGAAAATGTGAAGTTTAAAGTAAAATTAACTGAGGAAAAGCCAAAAACCTTTTTCCCATAAGATTAACATGGGAGATTTTATGAGCATGTTTTTTGGATTTTTTCCGCAACCACTTAACCTAGGTTAATAATTCAAAATACCATTTTATTTGTTTTTTTAAGCTCTATAACATGGTCTAAACCTAAATTAAGTGTTTTAAACATTTTAGGGTAAAAAATGCAAAAAACTGATTTTTGGAAAATTTAAAACCCCCATAAACCCCCCTTCCCATAGTCCGATTTTTCTGGTTTTCGAACTTAAAGTCATAAATGTCAGTTTACACATTTGAGCCAAATTTCATCGAAATCGGACGTTTTTTACTCAAGTTATCGCATTCACGGACACATATATAGATATATATATACATATATATAAATTTGAACGAATAGTGTTTTGGACATCTGGGGACCTCAAAACAAAAAGTTATCATGGTCTCGGGCTTAAGTCTTACCATGAGACCTACGGTAATAGCTTCTTCCCTATAGGGGAAATTCGCTAAAAGGCCGTATGATTTACATTTTAACAATTATTTCAATCGTTTTAGTAGACAGTTGAGATCTGATATAGATGCAGCAAAAAATGAATATTTAGCTAGTAAGATTGATAGATGTAATGGTGATTCTTCTCAGTATTGGAAGGTGATAAATAACATAATTGGTGTGAAAGATTGTAAAACTGTCATTAGAGTTGAGCTAGAAAACGGAGCTGTGATTACTGACCCAAAACAAGTAGCTGAAGAGGTAAATGATTACTTTATCGCAGTGCAAGGCCAAGGTCAAGGTCGTAGCTGTCCGCTCCCGCCCCCGCCCCAACCCTTGTACTTCCGGCCTCACTCCATTTTCATCGCTCCTACAACTACTCCCGAAGTCTTAAGTACCATTAGCAATTTGAAAAATAAAAAGTCTACCGGATTTGATCAGTTTACTGTTCAACTTATAAAAAATGTCTCCGAGTTAATAGCGCCCGTTCTTACTCATATATTTAACTTAAGTTTTTCAAATGGCATTTTCCCAGAAAAATTGAAATTAAGTACAGTTGTTCCAATTTATAAGAAAACCCACTCTCAAAAATTAGACAATCTAAGACCCATCAGTTTGATCTCAGTTTTTTCTAAGGTTATTGAGAAAATTATGAAAAATCGGCTTATTAATTATTTAGATAATTTAAATTTTTTCAGTATTCATCAATTTGGTTTCAGAAAAGGAAAATCTACAGAAGATGCTTTAATTAACGTAACAGAAAATATCTACAACAGTTTTAATAACAATATGAAGGCTACAGGTTTATTTATTGATTTTAAAAAAGCGTTTGATTTTGTTGATCACGATATTTTGATTTCTAAATTAAACACAGCAGGCGTAAGAGGATTGGCACTTGATTGGTTTAGCAGCTTTTTAAAAAATAGAATACAGCAAACAAAAATTTTGAATCAGTTGAGCTCTGCCTTGCCTGTCAGGGCAGGAGTCCCACAGGGATCAGTGGTATCTGCAACTCTGTTCCTCATTTTTATCAATGACCTCCTTGAATGTCCTTTCCACGGCCAAATCAGTGCTTTTGCTGATGATGTAGCACTATTCTATACAAACAAAGATACAAATGTGTTGTATGAGCAAATTAAAGATGATTTGAGTTTACTAAATTCCTGGTGTGTAGCTAATAAAATGCAAGTGAATGTAGATAAGACGAAGTACATTAATTTTGGTTTAGCAAATAGTTTCAATTTTCAGTTTAATGTGGCCTACCATAGCTCAAACTGTAATTTAAATATGTGTAATTGTGAAACTATAGAAAAGGTCAGCAGTTTTCGATATCTTGGGGTAGTATTAGACGAAAATCTAAATTGGAGTAAACATGTTTTTGCTTTGCATTCTAAAATTCGATCTTCTATAAGAATATTTTACTTTTTAAAAAATATCTGTAACGCCTTTTTATTAAGAATACTTTATTTCGCTTTGATTAATTCAAGATTGGAATATGCTATCAGTTGTTGGGGAGGAACATATAAATGCTACACTGAAAAAGTAAGAATCACACAAAATCATTTTTTAAGGTTAATTACTAACAGTCGTAAGACAGATAGTTCTTTTCCTTTATTTGTTGAATTAAAAATACTTCCTGTCCAACATTTGTATGCGTATAAAGTGCTCAGACTTTTTTATTTTAGAAGTGGAAATACCGGTACACAAAATCTTTTATACAATACAAGAAGTAGTAATCAAGCCGTATTTAGATTACCCAAAGTAAACAAAACATTATTTAGACACTCTTATCAGTACAACGGACCTAAATACTTCAACCAGCTCCCACAAGAAGTTAAAAACTGCTTGAGTCTTAAATCTTTTTCTGTGCAATTAAAAAAATGGCTTTTCAAAATTTTGAATGTTGATTTCATGAATAATGTATTAATTTAACCTATATTTGCTTATTGCACTACTTAAAACTTATATTGAAACTATTTTTTGATGTCATTTATATGCTAAGTGTGTTAAAGTTTACTATTATTTGGAGAGATAAATATTAAGTTGATGTCATGACGCCACGGAGAGCGGCAAGATGTGTTTGTGCATAGAAGGACTGGACTCAGTTGTTAATGTAAAGTTTTTTGTTTGTTTTTTTTTCAACGTTGTCACAATAACTGGTTGATGTGACAACGTAATTCCAAGAAAATTAATGTGTTTGAGTGTTGTAAGTTTGGGTGGAATAAATCATTAAATCATTATTTCATTTCATTATTTCACTTAAATAAAACCAAGAGCATCAAAACAGCCAAAAAATAAAATTTTTCAGTTTTCAAAAAAATGTAACCAGTGTTGGTTTAAACCCTTTATTTGATATTTTTAAGGTTTTAATTTGGAAATTCACTTCCCTCACGTCAGCGTGCTGCGTGCGATCTCGTTTAATGTTTCACCAGAAAAAATTACAAATGGTGATTTTAGTAATATTTTAACAACGCCGAATTTGTTCTTTCTGTGTGTTCAATAACTATTTATCTTAATGATAGGTTTATTACTTGTTTTATGTTATTAATCACGGACAGAAATTACATTTAAATATATTGCCCAAATATAAGAATCATAAAAAGTATCCATTTATGACAAATTTTGTAAATATACTCATATAAAATTACCTCTGAACTTGGCACAGTGAAGGATACTTTAGACATGATTACAAAATGTGTAGTTTGCTAATTTAATAGTTTTATTTTTTTCAAATTTGAATAGATAATATATACTATTCAAACATTAGTTATACTATCTGATACATTAGTTTAAAGGTCATCATTTTCCATTATGTAAATCTTATGAAGCTGAATGCTCTCTCTATTGACTTGCAAACGGTCTTGCACACCTGCCAAATTATGGTGATGATGCTGGCTGTACACATTTCGTGGTGCATGCCCATCAAACTTCACTACCGGTATGTGATTACAGTGATTCATTACGTTTCTTTATCTTGTTTTCAGTTTATTTGATAACCTTAAAATCTGCTATACCTCAACAAACAGCTTTATGCTTCATGTATACAGAATTTGTTTTCTTGGTGTTAAAAATAATAAACACATGTTAAATTATTCTGCTTGATTCAATTGATAAAAGTTTATCTATAATATTATATAATTTTGTGAGTGTGTGGTTATTAATTTGTTGTTTGAGATACGTTTATAGATGTGAAAAGTTATGTACCAGAAATGTTCTCATGTTGAAAGCTGTTTGTTTTTGGGGGGGATTAGGAGGCCCCAGCATAGCCGGCTAGGCACGTCTCCCTTGGGATATTGTGTAGCCACTTTAGAGAGGGAAAAGAGGGATTGGGAAGGTGGTAGGACGGAGTCAGTCTGCTTCGCTCCAGAAAGGGAGAGAGAACCTTACCTAGATTCCAGGCTCTGTGGGTGAAATAACCCCAGGATGATTCGCCCTTAACCCAACGCCCCCCTAAGTCCACCAGACAGGGACCGCCATCGCACAGAGCTTCCAACCTCTCAGGGGTCGGGTGGCCCCAAGACGGTTCGTCCCCCAGGCCGGAGACCGTTGGGTAAGGGCCCTTCTTGCCAGACTGCAAGGAGGATCCGCTACTCCCACCAAGGACTTGGACTAGACTCCAGGCTCAACTGGGAGTCAAGCCCCCAGAAGAGACAAGGAGGAACCAAGGAAGGGAAGTTGGTCACCCTGGATAGCGAAAAGACTTACCAAAACTGTGACAGCTTCATTTTGCTGTACCCAATGTCGACCTCTACTAGTATAGGCCAGTCAGAGAGCCGTCGAGGGACTAAAAGCCGTTTGCTTGGGGATCTATTATTCATTGAATGCCTCATTGAATATTAAATTAATCATGACTAATGTTAAGGTAAAAACTAAAAATACCTCTTTAAATATTGCATACGGTACTACTAAAATACTCTGCTAGTTTTTCAAACGTTTTCAGCTGTTATAGACTCCTTGTAAATTCAATTTTAATAAATTTTTATAATTTACTTTATGTGGAAGCAGATTTTACAGGTGTATTGTGTAAAATGACATTTCAAAGGCCGGAGTTCAGTTTCTCCTCATGGTTATAGCCACTGGTATTGTTTTCCATTTATTTATCTTTGTTATTCGGAATCAACTTTTAGCAGTGAATCCGAGTGATGGGAGATTTTAACTGTTTACTGTATTGTTATAATTTATATTTAAAATCAGCTCAAAAAAACTTGTTTAAATAATAGTATAATCTTTTTTCTTACTTTTCGGAAAAACAATTAGAATACTTTGTCTGAAATTAATATTTATACGCCTCAAATTTGTTTAGTTTAAAGTTTGCCCTTTACTTTAAAAGAAATTGGTATATTTTCAATAATACGATTCTGCAGAAGAGGTGTGGTAGTAACGATAAAACTTACTGAGATATTCCCCTTTGAACGTTGGCTGTTGTGTTATATCGCTTTAATATGTTACTCAACTAACCCCACATCCCTAGTAAAAAGAAAGTTTTTTAACCTTTAACTTCTATTGCGTGAGGTCTGCCACCAATAAAAATATAAAACCAATATTTCCTCTGCAGGTGTGGCAGTACCGAGTGAGAGGCAAGATATTCTCTTCCCTCGTTGCCCTTGAGGACTCTGTGGTGTTTGGATGCCACGATTGTAGCGTATACCGACTGCGTTGCCCCCCACCCCCACACACGCCCTCCCTAGTGTGGTGGCGCCCTACTAGATCAGCTGTGTACGCCACCCTCTCCATGCTCTCCCCCCACCACCTGGTTGCTGCCTCCACTGCGGGGCTTATCATTGTTCTAGATGCCACAACTGGAGCCGTCCTCTGCTCTTCTCTACTGCCCGGAGAAGTCTTCTCCTCACCTGTAACTTGCAGCAACTTTGTTGTCACAGGTTGCAGGGATGATAATGTTTACTGTTTTGAAGTGAGCAATAAAATTAATTGATGTTACTACGTTTTTTTACACCTTATGATCTACAACTGCTTGATGTTGGAATCTATGTATATAGCACAGGATATTAAAAAGTTAAATTATAATTAATAATTAATTGGGGATCGAACAAATGGAAATTGTTAAATGCAAACTAGGTATTCAGCAATTGATTGCAAGAATGAAAAAAATTATTATCATTAATGGTTGTTGGTAGTTGACACTGCACCACCAACTTTCAAGATTACCTACCTGGTTGTGCATATAGATTACCTGGTGATCAGCTAAATATAATTTCAACTAACGTAAAACCTGTTATGAAAAATTCATATTGAAAATCATATTTTTCCATTTATGGTATGGAAGTGAAATTGTTAAAGAGTTTTTAGACGTGTTTCTGTCATTGTTGTACAATTAGCATGAGAGAAATTATTGTGTGAAAAACCTATTTTAACCAAATGATACTTGTACAATATTGCGACCTCCTGTGGGAAAACAATTTGATATGAAGAACCAATTTGTTCAGCGCTTGGAGGCTTGGATAGCTTAGAGTTATTATTGGTGAATAATGTAACTTCTCATGTTCTAAAGTAACTGCCACGGTGCGCTGTTTCAGGTAGGAAGTCGCTAAAGTTTTGAGTTCCTTAAATTGCAGAAAAAAGCTTTTCCACACAACAATTTTTAGACTACTTAATAGAACGATAAAAAAATTATGTGACGAAAAAACATTCAAACAATTTCCCTCAGATACCGTACACTGAACCACTGTAAAATCAATAAACTAACTAAAATAAGATTGTTTCTCCTAAAATCAGATGTCATTTTGGATGGATGGTGTACTACACATGAAAGAATAATTAATTAAAATTAAAGCAAATCTAGTCTTAGTCATAGAATTCCCACTGTGTTACACTTCTGCCCAATCAATCGTTAACTCTAAGCCATTGCGAGTTTATCTACTTGCGTGACATGATAAACCCCTCGTAAAGGCAAGGGCAGATCCAAAAGGGGCAATAAGAGCAATGCCCCACCCCCACTGTATAATGAAACTTACTATAACATATTTTCCTGGGATTGGTTTTCAACAATTTATAAAACTGAAGTTATAAGAAAATATTTATTTGCTGATTACAACTTTTACTATTTTGTGATATAATAGAATATTAATCATTGTAGACATAATACAACGCATTGCAACCATCAGAACCACTCCATAGTAAGTACCGGGCAACTTTGATAGCATTGTTCTTGTTTTCTACCTTCGCTTATGAGGGAAGAAGAGCATTAGCACTTTAGTAGAGCCTACACTAAATATACTCCTGTTTAGCATGAGCTTTTTTTAAGATCTCAAGATAAAAATCATGATTTAGAATATTAAAATGTTAATTTTTTAAGCTCTACAACATGAAGGCAAGTATTTAAAAAAAATGTAAAACATTTAAGCATTTTAAAAGGGAAAATACATAAAAATACTAGTTGGGTCTTGAAATATGGGTTATGGCTTCATCAGGTCCAAGATATGGTAATTGTACATGTTTATTCCATATTGTAGCAAAATCAGATGAAAGATAATTTTTTATGGCATAACAAATTCCAAAATCACGTCTGCCATTTTCCAATATTGCGGCAAAAGCTCACCTGACCCAAAGTAGAAAACTTGATATTGAATCAGAAGACCTCGGGTCACATTTTCCAGCAAAAATATTTCTACTTGCAATTTTCTCATTTTTCCATTGGCCTATTCAGTCCCAATTTAGGCTGCGAGATGTAATTGAAGTCAGTTAGCTCAAAAAATTCAGTTATCTAGAGCCGGGGATAGTTTTGATTGAGGATAAAAATACTAGTGTTACCTTTCTGCTGGGAAGGAAAAATCCAATTTTCTCCTAGAGAAAATATCTTACTGGTAATATCTTACTGTCAATTACAAAATACAAATTCTGTAGGTTAATAAGCAAAAAGAACAGTTTTGAACTACCAAGGGTGGTTTAATGAAATAACATTTCACTATAATTAATAAGGAACATGTCCTTCGCTTCATTTTAATAACTAAATGTACTTTAAATATTTGTCTATAATAGGCTATGTCATAGATAATATGGGAAGGGATAAAAAATGACATGTTGTAGATTACAAAATTTTCAATATATTTCATGCTCATAGCAATTCAACAGATGATAATAGTTACAATAATTTCAAAACATTCTGCAACATAACAGCTAAATATCTGATTTTCAAGCAAAACAATAATCTGTCCACCACCCATGCAATTGTACCTATAAGCACTTTGTAAATTTAGCATATCAAGAAAAACAATTGCTTTATTTCCAAAATAAATGTTACGTAATATCATAAAAATCGTTATACTGCAGGATACTGAAAGTACTCAAAAAGGACATGAAATGTAAATTGAATGTCCTATTTAAATTACACAATGTACTTCTGCCGAGTTTGAAATTCCTGAACAATTGAGTTTTGCTACAATTATTGATTAATGAATTTAAATTAAAATACAAAAATGTATTGTTTCATGCTTAAAATTTGAACTAAACTAACTTTGATGGCAATGAAGTATGTATATAAACAGAGGACTTAAAAAAGTGTAATGCATAGCTTGAACCAAAGAATAACTCAAAGATTTGAAATCAAATATATCTGCTCATTCTCAGGATATAATTTATTTGAAATATCACATCTGTTTTGTGCATGACACAAAAATAACAGAAATATCTAAATTTTAAACAAAATACTTGTATTTTATGAGATTAAAGCAAATTGAATTTTAAAAAAGTTAAAATATTCCACAGTAGTCAACGTTTTACTATATCAAAAATGAAGGAAGATACAGCTTTGTTAACACTTAGTACTAACCCCATTGCAAAAACTTTTTTATTTCATCGTGAATAACATTAATTTTTTTAATGTTGTTCACTTCAAAAATATTAATTAATTAAAATATTTCAAAATTACCTGAGTAACACAAAAGCATTCAAATCCAATTTTTTAACATTTAAAATTTATAGTTCACTAGCTAGTATCTGCGACTTGGTTGCATTAAATTTCTTAATCCATGATAATTCCGATTTATTTACCGGTGGCAAAAACATTTTCCCAGAAACCTAAATAAAATCATTACTCCTTGATGTTAACACTAATAATTTCAAAGTCCGGTGGGGCAGAGCCCTACAATTCCTGAATTACCATGCAAAGTATCTTTGCAATCTGGTGATAAGTAAAGGAACGCATACAGGAAAAATAAACAAAAATTGATTTTTATATAAATAAAGAGATGAGTTTGTGTACATAATATGTGCTACCTTTACTGCCACTTACTAAAAAATCTGAAACATAACTTGATTCAAAATAATGGGAACAACAGCCCAACCAAGGTTGCCCTGGGGGTCTTTGCTTGCACTGCTGTTTGCTATTGCACTGACATGGGAACTGCCCCCTCATCAAGCTATTTTTCAATCACCGGTCAAACCTGTATAATAGAGGTCCAAGTTAGTGTGGGCCAATACAAAGAAATAAAATATGTTTTTAAAGCATGTTTAGAAGCAAGTATGTAAATATAAATCGTTTCATAATTTCACTACAAAACCAATAAAATATTTGTATAATACGTAATACACATCATATTATAACATACAAACCAAGACAGGGTAAAAAGAGGATTTCATTAAAATCATTGGTAAATAATACATCATACAATTTTGTAACAAAATAAATGCATTGAGCACATCTACAATTTATTCTCTTACACACATCTAAATCGTTATTGTATTATATATACTAGTTTTCAGAAACATTGCACAAAATGTTATGTTTGCAAAATAAATAGACAGATATAAAACAACATAAAAAGCTCAATATACAGTGACAATCGTTTGGGAGGTTTCACTAATTTTTACATTTAAGAAGAACACATACTATCATTTAACATATCTATGTTTCCAAAGCAGTTTGCTTCTCTGAATCGCTTTGCAATGGAATGTTACGTTTTTCATAAAGTTATAAGAGAAAGAGGCGACAATGACCAGTGTTATTTACAAATTAAGCATTTCAATATTCAATGTGATTTAAATGAGTGATATCAAATATACTCGCAAATGAAATTGTTTATCTTTAATAATAAATTGTAAAAGTAGGCCGGTGCCTCGGGCTTCCAACAAATGTGAGAGCCACTATAGACATTTTATTTTTCTTATAAACAACGTTTTAGATAATCTGATATTTGGCAGATTAATTCATGGACACAAAGTGGTAGGTTGACACGCTATTTAACAATATATTAGGAGCTATTAATTAGTTTATGCCTGATCAACAAGGTTTTGATAGAAAATTATATATACATTCAGATGAAAGTGTCAATTTAAAAAATGGCAATAAGTTATAGGCCTACATAAAAAGATATGAAAAACAACAAAAACAAAGAGTGGCTCTGGAGTAGAGACAAAACAATAGTTTTCAACATTTTTTTAAACCTTAGAAGCCTCCAGCACAGAATGCAGATATAACAAAATTGTTTTTTTGCAAACATATCAAGTTATCCTATACAATTTTGAAGGATGTCATAGTAAGAATACAGTACTTTAAAAACTTGCATTGGTATACTAATAACTTTATTATAAAATGTATAACATATGCTGTTTGCCTGAAAGATTATTATGTAATCAACAAAACTATTTGAAAGATGAGAGTCAAATATTCTCCAATTATTTCTTCCAGTGTAAGATTCAAGCGCAGTACAACAAGCAGTTCATTTTCAAGTTCTGAAAACAATTCAAGTTTATTTTAAAATGTCATAAATAAAGGAATATTGAATAGCCTACCAAATTATAACAGTATGTTCAGAACAACAGTAGTTCAGCCAACATATAGAGCGTAAAATTGTGAGACCCTTGGAAACAATCGTGAATAAGAGTAACCTAACCGTGCGATGCACGCTGCTTAAGTTTTTATCTGGTTTCAAACTCTAAATCATTTGGATACTTTTCACATTAATTGTTCTATAAGCTATTTAATTCAATTCACCTTGCAATTTTGTTAATAGGGTAAAATAATACAAAGGGTTGGTGATAAAGGCAACCTTTACAAAAATGCCTTAAATTGTTAATTAGGTCATGTTAAAACTATGACTCAAGGAAAATGGTCTGAATATTATGTACAGTCTAGCTGTACGGAATTGGATTAAATTCGAGATCACTCAATGGCTCAATAATTCCTCTAGTGTCCACATTTATTTATTAACTATTTTCTTAGTAGTGGGGCCTGTAGTTATCTCTTTAGTCGGCAATGACCAATTAAATTACATAAAATCGTAAAAAACATGATCAATTAGTTTACTATGTTCACTTCACTTGTTATATTATCAATATTTTTCCCTTGAGTTTATCCCCACACAGAACAATGGGCGACAGTATGACTATGTTGCAGAAAGAAAAAGAGAGCAGCAGAAACATCAGTCACATCATAACTTACAACTGCAGACATATCGGCAATAACAAAACTTACTGCTGCAGAAAAAGTATTCATTCTATTAACAAAACTAATTATATAGGCCTAAATGAAATAAGCTAAAATAAATACAACATTCAATCGTAAAAGACATGTGGTCCAATATCTGATGCGAGTCTGGCAACAACAACTACTATACTCATAGACAACTAGCGATCATGGCTAAGTGAAAAGAAACGTGGTCATCGCCTGGTCAACTGATCAGGCATCTGGATGAACCGTGATGCAACAAATGAATTTTCATCCACATTCTTTGAAGAAAACCTCAGCAATCTGTAGCGTGTTTATTGTCTCATCATAAAACAGACTTTATCTGTGGGAGTGCATTATTTTCTTTTTTTGTTTGTAGTGCTGTAAAGGGTAATTCCACATCAAATCAACCAACTGAAAAATATTTTTGGACCTTGACATTTCAAAATCCCCTACATTTTTGTTTATATGTTCTTATAATCAAAACTAATAAAAATGCTATGTTTCAGATTTTTTGGGCTTCTAAAATTTGAGTTATTAATTTTCAAAAAATAAAAAATTGCATAAATTTGACCGTGTTTTGAAATTTTGTTTTGAATTTTTAACTATGAAATAAAAGTATGATCATAGATCTATTTGCATAAAGGTATTAGTGTTCGGTAATCTAAACCTTCCAGGATCAAAGACGGATATATCCGTCTATGTTTTTATCCGTAGCAGGTCAAACGACGGATATATCCGTCGTGTTTTATAAAACCAATATAACACATTTAACCTTGCTTTTTTAGTAAAATACCGTGTTACAATAACCGACATTAGTTAGGGAAACCTATAAAAATTACTCTTTTATTTATAAATTTTATATAACAATAGGCTATATTTTATTTTGATTTTACAAAGTAAGGATTCATAAATGCTGTTGTTTTACATGACAAACTTTATATAAAATACATAAAAAGTCTAAAACATTGTTTCACTTAAACTTCCTTAAAAACAAAAAAGTTATTTTGATGTACGTAACCTGTGACGTAACCTATGTAACGTAAAACCTGTTATGAAAAATTCATATTGAAAATCATATTTTTCCATTTATGGTATGGAAGTGAAATTGTTAAAGAGTTTTTAGACGTGTTTCTGTCATTGTTGTACAATTAGCATGAGAGAAATTATTGTGTGAAAAACCTATTTTAACCAAATGATACTTGTACAATATTGCGACCTCCTGTGGGAAAACAATTTGATATGAAGAACCAATTTGTTCAGCGCTTGGAGGCTTGGATAGCTTAGAGTTATTATTGGTGAATAATGTAACTTCTCATGTTCTAAAGTAACTGCCACGGTGCGCTGTTTCAGGTAGGAAGTCGCTAAAGTTTTGAGTTCCTTAAATTGCAGAAAATAGCTTTTCCACACAACAATTTTTAGACTACTTAATAGAACGATAAAAAAATTATGTGACGAAAAAACATTCAAACAATTTCCCTCAGATACCGTACACTGAACCACTGTAAAATCAATAAACTAACTAAAATAAGATTGTTTCTCCTAAAATCAGATGTCATTTTGGATGGATGGTGTACTACACATGAAAGAATAATTAATTAAAATTAAAGCAAATCTAGTCTTAGTCATAGAATTCCCACTGTGTTACACTTCTGCCCAATCAATCGTTAACTCTAAGCCATTGCGAGTTTATCTACTTGCGTGACATGATAAACCCCTCGTAAAGGCAAGGGCAGATCCAAAAGGGGCAATAAGAGCAATGCCCCACCCCCACTGTATAATGAAACTTACTATAACATATTTTCCTGGGATTGGTTTTCAACAATTTATAAAACTGAAGTTATAAGAAAATATTTATTTGCTGATTACAACTTTTACTATTTTGTGATATAATAGAATATTAATCATTGTAGACATAATACAACGCATTGCAACCATCAGAACCACTCCATAGTAAGTACCGGGCAACTTTGATAGCATTGTTCTTGTTTTCTACCTTCGCTTATGAGGGAAGAAGAGCATTAGCACTTTAGTAGAGCCTACACTAAATATACTACTGTTTAGCATGAGCTTTTTTTAAGATCTCAAGATAAAAATCATGATTTAGAATATTAAAATGTTAATTTTTTAAGCTCTACAACATGAAGGCAAGTATTTAAAAAAAATGTAAAACATTTAAGCATTTTAAAAGGGAAAATACATAAAAATACTAGTTGGGTCTTGAAATATGGGTTATGGCTTCATCAGGTCCAAGATATGGTAATTGTACATGTTTATTCCATATTGTAGCAAAATCAGATGAAAGATAATTTTTTATGGCATAACAAATTCCAAAATCACGTCTGCCATTTTCCAATATTGCGGCAAAAGCTCACCTGACCCAAAGTAGAAAACTTGATATTGAATCAGAAGACCTCGGGTCACATTTTCCAGCAAAAATATTTCTACTTGCAATTTTCTCATTTTCCCATTGGCCTATTCAGTCCCAATTTAGGCTGCGAGATGTAATTGAAGTCAGTTAGCTCAAAAAATTCAGTTATCTAGAGCCGGGGATAGTTTTGATTGAGGATAAAAATACTAGTGTTACCTTTCTGCTGGGAAGGAAAAATCCAATTTTCTCCTAGAGAAAATATCTTACTGGTAATATCTTACTGTCAATTACAAAATACAAATTCTGTAGGTTAATAAGCAAAAAGAACAGTTTTGAACTACCAAGGGTGGTTTAATGAAATAACATTTCACTATAATTAATAAGGAACATGTCCTTCGCTTCATTTTAATAACTAAATGTACTTTAAATATTTGTCTATAATAGGCTATGTCATAGATAATATGGGAAGGGATAAAAAATGACATGTTGTAGATTACAAAATTTTCAATATATTTCATGCTCATAGCAATTCAACAGATGATAATAGTTACAATAATTTCAAAACATTCTGCAACATAACAGCTAAATATCTGATTTTCAAGCAAAACAATAATCTGTCCACCACCCATGCAATTGTACCTATAAGCACTTTGTAAATTTAGCATATCAAGAAAAACAATTGCTTTATTTCCAAAATAAATGTTACGTAATATCATAAAAATCGTTATACTGCAGGATACTGAAAGTACTCAAAAAGGACATGAAATGTAAATTGAATGTCCTATTTAAATTACACAATGTACTTCTGCCGAGTTTGAAATTCCTGAACAATTGAGTTTTGCTACAATTATTGATTAATGAATTTAAAGTAAAATACAAAAATGTATTGTTTCATGCTTAAAATTTGAACTAAACTAACTTTGATGGCAATGAAGTATGTATATAAACAGAGGACTTAAAAAAGTGTAATGCATAGCTTGAACCAAAGAATAACTCAAAGATTTGAAATCAAATATATCTGCTCATTCTCAGGATATAATTTATTTGAAATATCACATCTGTTTTGTACATGACACAAAAATAACAGAAATATCCAAATTTTAAACAAAATACTTGTATTTTATGAGATTAAAGCAAATTGAATTTTAAAAAAGTTAAAATATTCCACAGTAGTCAACGTTTTACTATATCAAAAATGAAGGAAGATACAGCTTTGTTAACACTTAGTACTAACCCCATTGCAAAAACTTTTTTATTTCATCGTGAATAACATTAATTTTTTTAATGTTGTTCACTTCAAAAATATTAATTAATTAAAATATTTCAAAATTACCTGAGTAACACAAAAGCATTCAAATCCAATTTTTTAACATTTAAAATTTATAGTTCACTAGCTAGTATCTGCGACTTGGTTGCATTAAATTTCTTAATCCATGATAATTCCGATTTATTTACCGGTGGCAAAAACATTTTCCCAGAAACCTAAATAAAATCATTACTCCTTGATGTTAACACTAATAATTTCAAAGTCCGGTGGGGCAGAGCCCTACAATTCCTGAATTACCATGCAAAGTATCTTTGCAATCTGGTGATAAGTAAAGGAACGCATACAGGAAAAATAAACAAAAATTGATTTTTATATAAATAAAGAGATGAGTTTGTGTACATAATATGTGCTACCTTTACTGCCACTTACTAAAAAATCTGAAACATAACTTGATTCAAAATAATGGGAACAACAGCCCAACCAAGGTTGCCCTGGGGGTCTTTGCTTGCACTGCTGTTTGCTATTGCACTGACATGGGAACTGCCCCCTCATCAAGCTATTTTTCAATCACCGGTCAAACCTGTATAATAGAGGTCCAAGTTAGTGTGGGCCAATACAAAGAAATAAAATATGTTTTTAAAGCATGTTTAGAAGGAAGTATGTAAATATAAATCGTTTCATAATTTCACTACAAAACCAATAAAATATTTGTATAATACGTAATACACATCATATTATAACATACAAACCAAGACAGGGTAAAAAGAGGATTTCATTAAAATCATTGGTAAATAATACATCATACAATTTTGTAACAAAATAAATGCATTGAGCACATCTACAATTTATTCTCTTACACACATCTAAATCGTTATTGTATTATATATACTAGTTTTCAGAAACATTGCACAAAATGTTATGTTTGCAAAATAAATAGACAGATATAAAACAACATAAAAAGCTCAATATACAGTGACAATCGTTTGGGAGGTTTCACTAATTTTTACATTTAAGAAGAACACATACTATCATTTAACATATCTATGTTTCCAAAGCAGTTTGCTTCTCTGAATCGCTTTGCAATGGAATGTTACGTTTTTCATAAAGTTATAAGAGAAAGAGGCGACAATGACCAGTGTTATTTACAAATTAAGCATTTCAATATTCAATGTGATTTAAATGAGTGATATCAAATATACTCGCAAATGAAATTGTTTATCTTTAATAATAAATTGTAAAAGTAGGCCGGTGCCTCGGGCTTCCAACAAATGTGAGAGCCACTATAGACATTTTATTTTTCTTATAAACAACGTTTTAGATAATCTGATTTTTTTGGCAGATTAATTCATGGACACAAAGTGGTATGTTGACACGCTATTTAACAAAATATTAGGAGCTATTAATTAGTTTATGCCTGATCAACAAGGTTTTGATAGAAAATTATATATACATTCAGATGAAAGTGTCAATTTAAAAAATGGCAATAAGTTATAGGCCTACATAAAAAGATATGAAAAACAACAAAAACAAAGAGTGGCTCTGGAGTAGAGACAAAACAATAGTTTTCAACATTTTTTTAAACCTTAGAAGCCTCCAGCACAGAATGCAGATATAACAAAATTGTTTTTTTGCAAACATATCAAGTTATCCTATACAATTTTGAAGGATGTCATAGTAAGAATACAGTACTTTAAAAACTTGCATTGGTATACTAATAACTTTATTATAAAATGTATAACATATGCTGTTTGCCTGAAAGATTATTATGTAATCAACAAAACTATTTGAAAGATGAGAGTCAAATATTCTCCAATTATTTCTTCCAGTGTAAGATTCAAGCGCAGTACAACAAGCAGTTCATTTTCAAGTTCTGAAAACAATTCAAGTTTATTTTAAAATGTCATAAATAAAGGAATATTGAATAGCCTACCAAATTATAACAGCATGCAATTCAATCATGTAAATTGAACAAATTAAATCTGTAATAAATACTAAGTTTTTTTTTAATAAATGTATAGACTAACTGCAAATATCAATAACATAGGCCTATACCATCTTTTAGAAAGGCAAAAGAAACTGCTCAGCCCAGAATTAATTCAGCAGGGAACCCGTTCAGTTATTAATGTTTCGCACCAGAATTTGTAAAGCACCCCTCCCATAAGCCAGGAGTACTGTACCAACAAGACGCCCTCGTTCCCAGTATGTTCAGAACAACAGTAGTTCAGCCAACATATAGAGCGTAAAATTGTGAGACCCTTGGAAACAATCGTGAATAAGAGTAACCTAACCGTGCGATGCACGCTGCTTAAGTTTTTATCTGGTTTCAAACTCTAAATCATTTGGATACTTTTCACATTAATTGTTCTATAAGCTATTTAATTCAATTCACCTTGCAATTTTGTTAATAGGGTAAAATAATACAAAGGGTTGGTGATAAAGGCAACCTTTACAAAAATGCCTTAAATTGTTAATTAGGTCATGTTAAAACTATGACTCAAGGAAAATGGTCTGAATATTATGTACAGTCTAGCTGTACGGAATTGGATTAAATTCGAGATCACTCAATGGCTCAATAATTCCTCTAGTGTCCACATTTATTTATTAACTATTTTCTTAGTAGTGGGGCCTGTAGTTATCTCTTTAGTCGGCAATGACCAATTAAATTACATAAAATCGTAAAAAACATGATCAATTAGTTTACTATGTTCACTTCACTTGTTATATTATCAATATTTTTCCCTTGAGTTTATCCCCACACAGAACAATGGGCGACAGTATGACTATGTTGCAGAAAGAAAAAGAGAGCAGCAGAAACATCAGTCACATCATAACTTACAACTGCAGACATATCGGCAATAACAAAACTTACTGCTGCAGAAAAAGTATTCATTCTATTAACAAAACTAATTATATAGGCCTAAATGAAATAAGCTAAAATAAATACAACATTCAATCGTAAAAGACATGTGGTCCAATATCTGATGCGAGTCTGGCAACAACAACTACTATACTCATAGACAACTAGCGATCATGGCTAAGTGAAAAGAAACGTGGTCATCGCCTGGTCAACTGATCAGGCATCTGGATGAACCGTGATGCAACAAATGAATTTTCATCCACATTCTTTGAAGAAAACCTCAGCAATCTGTAGCGTGTTTATTGTCTCATCATAAAACAGACTTTATCTGTGGGAGTGCATTATTTTCTTTTTTTGTTTGTAGTGCTGTAAAGGGTAATTCCACATCAAATCAACCAACTGAAAAATATTTTTGGACCTTGACATTTCAAAATCCCCTACATTTTTGTTTATATGTTCTTATAATCAAAACTAATAAAAATGCTATGTTTCAGATTTTTTGGGCTTCTAAAATTTGAGTTATTAATTTTCAAAAAATAAAAAATTGCATAAATTTGACCGTGTTTTGAAATTTTGTTTTGAATTTTTAACTATGAAATAAAAGTATGATCATAGATCTATTTGCATAAAGGTATTAGTGTTCGGTAATCTAAACCTTCCAGGATCAAAGAAGGATATATCCGTCTATGTTTTTATCCGTAGCAAGTCAAACGACGGATATATCCGTCGTGTTTTATAAAACCAATATAACACATTTAACCTTGCTTTTTTAGTAAAATACCGTGTTACAATAACCGACATTAGTTAGGGAAACCTATAAAAATTACTCTTTTATTTATAAATTTTATATAACAATAGGCTATATTTTATTTTGATTTTACAAAGTAAGGATTCATAAATGCTGTTGTTTTACATGACAAACTTTATATAAAATACATAAAAAGTCTAAAACATTGTTTCACTTAAACTTCCTTAAAAACAAAAAAGTTATTTTGATGTACGTAACCTGTGACGTAACCTATGTAACGTAAAACCTGTTATGAAAAATTCATATTGAAAATCATATTTTTCCATTTATGGTATGGAAGTGAAATTGTTAAAGAGTTTTTAGACGTGTTTCTGTCATTGTTGTACAATTAGCATGAGAGAAATTATTGTGTGAAAAACCTATTTTAACCAAATGATACTTGTACAATATTGCGACCTCCTGTGGGAAAACAATTTGATATGAAGAACCAATTTGTTCAGCGCTTGGAGGCTTGGATAGCTTAGAGTTATTATTGGTGAATAATGTAACTTCTCATGTTCTAAAGTAACTGCCACGGTGCGCTGTTTCAGGTAGGAAGTCGCTAAAGTTTTGAGTTCCTTAAATTGCAGAAAAGAGCTTTTCCACACAACAATTTTTAGACTACTTAATAGAACGATAAAAAAATTATGTGACGAAAAAACATTCAAACAATTTCCCTCAGATACCGTACACTGAACCACTGTAAAATCAATAAACTAACTAAAATAAGATTGTTTCTCCTAAAATCAGATGTCATTTTGGATGGATGGTGTACTACACATGAAAGAATAATTAATTAAAATTAAAGCAAATCTAGTCTTAGTCATAGAATTCCCACTGTGTTACACTTCTGCCCAATCAATCGTTAACTCTAAGCCATTGCGAGTTTATCTACTTGCGTGACATGATAAACCCCTCGTAAAGGCAAGGGCAGATCCAAAAGGGGCAATAAGAGCAATGCCCCACCCCCACTGTATAATGAAACTTACTATAACATATTTTCCTGGGATTGGTTTTCAACAATTTATAAAACTGAAGTTATAAGAAAATATTTATTTGCTGATTACAACTTTTACTATTTTGTGATATAATAGAATATTAATCATTGTAGACATAATACAACGCATTGCAACCATCAGAACCACTCCATAGTAAGTACCGGGCAACTTTGATAGCATTGTTCTTGTTTTCTACCTTCGCTTATGAGGGAAGAAGAGCATTAGCACTTTAGTAGAGCCTACACTAAATATACTCCTGTTTAGCATGAGCTTTTTTTAAGATCTCAAGATAAAAATCATGATTTAGAATATTAAAATGTTAATTTTTTAAGCTCTACAACATGAAGGCAAGTATTTAAAAAAAATGTAAAACATTTAAGCATTTTAAAAGGGAAAATACATAAAAATAATAGTTGGGTCTTGAAATATGGGTTATGGCTTCATCAGGTCCAAGATATGGTAATTGTACATGTTTATTCCATATTGTAGCAAAATCAGATGAAAGATAATTTTGTATGGCATAACAAATTCCAAAATCACGTCTGCCATTTTCCAATATTGCGGCAAAAGCTCACCTGACCCAAAGTAGAAAACTTGATATTGAATCAGAAGACCTCGGGTCACATTTTCCAGCAAAAATATTTCTACTTGCAATTTTCTCATTTTTCCATTGGCCTATTCAGTCCCAATTTAGGCTGCGAGATGTAATTGAAGTCAGTTAGCTCAAAAAATTCAGTTATCTAGAGCCGGGGATAGTTTTGATTGAGGATAAAAATACTAGTGTTACCTTTCTGCTGGGAAGGAAAAATCCAATTTTCTCCTAGAGAAAATATCTTACTGGTAATATCTTACTGTCAATTACAAAATACAAATTCTGTAGGTTAATAAGCAAAAAGAACAGTTTTGAACTACCAAGGGTGGTTTAATGAAATAACATTTCACTATAATTAATAAGGAACATGTCCTTCGCTTCATTTTAATAACTAAATGTACTTTAAATATTTGTCTATAATAGGCTATGTCATAGATAATATGGGAAGGGATAAAAAATGACATGTTGTAGATTACAAAATTTTCAATATATTTCATGCTCATAGCAATTCAACAGATGATAATAGTTACAATAATTTCAAAACATTCTGCAACATAACAGCTAAATATCTGATTTTCAAGCAAAACAATAATCTGTCCACCACCCATGCAATTGTACCTATAAGCACTTTGTAAATTTAGCATATCAAGAAAAACAATTGCTTTATTTCCAAAATAAATGTTACGTAATATCATAAAAATCGTTATACTGCAGGATACTGAAAGTACTCAAAAAGGACATGAAATGTAAATTGAATGTCCTATTTAAATTACACAATGTACTTCTGCCGAGTTTGAAATTCCTGAACAATTGAGTTTTGCTACAATTATTGATTAATGAATTTAAAGTAAAATACAAAAATGTATTGTTTCATGCTTAAAATTTGAACTAAACTAACTTTGATGGCAATGAAGTATGTATATAAACAGAGGACTTAAAAAAGTGTAATGCATAGCTTGAACCAAAGAATAACTCAAAGATTTGAAATCAAATATATCTGCTCATTCTCAGGATATAATTTATTTGAAATATCACATCTGTTTTGTACATGACACAAAAATAACAGAAATATCCAAATTTTAAACAAAATACTTGTATTTTATGAGATTAAAGCAAATTGAATTTTAAAAAAGTTAAAATATTCCACAGTAGTCAACGTTTTACTATATCAAAAATGAAGGAAGATACAGCTTTGTTAACACTTAGTACTAACCCCATTGCAAAAACTTTTTTATTTCATCGTGAATAACATTAATTTTTTTAATGTTGTTCACTTCAAAAATATTAATTAATTAAAATATTTCAAAATTACCTGAGTAACACAAAAGCATTCAAATCCAATTTTTTAACATTTAAAATTTATAGTTCACTAGCTAGTATCTGCGACTTGGTTGCATTAAATTTCTTAATCCATGATAATTCCGATTTATTTACCGGTGGCAAAAACATTTTCCCAGAAACCTAAATAAAATCATTACTCCTTGATGTTAACACTAATAATTTCAAAGTCCGGTGGGGCAGAGCCCTACAATTCCTGAATTACCATGCAAAGTATCTTTGCAATCTGGTGATAAGTAAAGGAACGCATACAGGAAAAATAAACAAAAATTGATTTTTATATAAATAAAGAGATGAGTTTGTGTACATAATATGTGCTACCTTTACTGCCACTTACTAAAAAATCTGAAACATAACTTGATTCAAAATAATGGGAACAACAGCCCAACCAAGGTTGCCCTGGGGGTCTTTGCTTGCACTGCTGTTTGCTATTGCACTGACATGGGAACTGCCCCCTCATCAAGCTATTTTTCAATCACCGGTCAAACCTGTATAATAGAGGTCCAAGTTAGTGTGGGCCAATACAAAGAAATAAAATATGTTTTTAAAGCATGTTTAGAAGGAAGTATGTAAATATAAATCGTTTCATAATTTCACTACAAAACCAATAAAATATTTGTATAATACGTAATACACATCATATTATAACATACAAACCAAGACAGGGTAAAAAGAGGATTTCATTAAAATCATTGGTAAATAATACATCATACAATTTTGTAACAAAATAAATGCATTGAGCACATCTACAATTTATTCTCTTACACACATCTAAATCGTTATTGTATTATATATACTAGTTTTCAGAAACATTGCACAAAATGTTATGTTTGCAAAATAAATAGACAGATATAAAACAACATAAAAAGCTCAATATACAGTGACAATCGTTTGGGAGGTTTCACTAATTTTTACATTTAAGAAGAACACATACTATCATTTAACATATCTATGTTTCCAAAGCAGTTTGCTTCTCTGAATCGCTTTGCAATGGAATGTTACGTTTTTCATAAAGTTATAAGAGAAAGAGGCGACAATGACCAGTGTTATTTACAAATTAAGCATTTCAATATTCAATGTGATTTAAATGAGTGATATCAAATATACTCGCAAATGAAATTGTTTATCTTTAATAATAAATTGTAAAAGTAGGCCGGTGCCTCGGGCTTCCAACAAATGTGAGAGCCACTATAGACATTTTATTTTTCTTATAAACAACGTTTTAGATAATCTGATTTTTTTGGCAGATTAATTCATGGACACAAAGTGGTATGTTGACACGCTATTTAACAAAATATTAGGAGCTATTAATTAGTTTATGCCTGATCAACAAGGTTTTGATAGAAAATTATATATACATTCAGATGAAAGTGTCAATTTAAAAAATGGCAATAAGTTATAGGCCTACATAAAAAGATATGAAAAACAACAAAAACAAAGAGTGGCTCTGGAGTAGAGACAAAACAATAGTTTTCAACATTTTTTTAAACCTTAGAAGCCTCCAGCACAGAATGCAGATATAACAAAATTGTTTTTTTGCAAACATATCAAGTTATCCTATACAATTTTGAAGGATGTCATAGTAAGAATACAGTACTTTAAAAACTTGCATTGGTATACTAATAACTTTATTATAAAATGTATAACATATGCTGTTTGCCTGAAAGATTATTATGTAATCAACAAAACTATTTGAAAGATGAGAGTCAAATATTCTCCAATTATTTCTTCCAGTGTAAGATTCAAGCGCAGTACAACAAGCAGTTCATTTTCAAGTTCTGAAAACAATTCAAGTTTATTTTAAAATGTCATAAATAAAGGAATATTGAATAGCCTACCAAATTATAACAGCATGCAATTCAATCATGTAAATTGAACAAATTAAATCTGTAATAAATACTAAGTTTTTTTTTAATAAATGTATAGACTAACTGCAAATATCAATAACATAGGCCTATACCATCTTTTAGAAAGGCAAAAGAAACTGCTCAGCCCAGAATTAATTCAGCAGGGAACCCGTTCAGTTATTAATGTTTCGCACCAGAATTTGTAAAGCACCCCTCCCATAAGCCAGGAGTACTGTACCAACAAGACGCCCTCGTTCCCAGTATGTTCAGAACAACAGTAGTTCAGCCAACATATAGAGCGTAAAATTGTGAGACCCTTGGAAACAATCGTGAATAAGAGTAACCTAACCGTGCGATGCACGCTGCTTAAGTTTTTATCTGGTTTCAAACTCTAAATCATTTGGATACTTTTCACATTAATTGTTCTATAAGCTATTTAATTCAATTCACCTTGCAATTTTGTTAATAGGGTAAAATAATACAAAGGGTTGGTGATAAAGGCAACCTTTACAAAAATGCCTTAAATTGTTAATTAGGTCATGTTAAAACTATGACTCAAGGAAAATGGTCTGAATATTATGTACAGTCTAGCTGTACGGAATTGGATTAAATTCGAGATCACTCAATGGCTCAATAATTCCTCTAGTGTCCACATTTATTTATTAACTATTTTCTTAGTAGTGGGGCCTGTAGTTATCTCTTTAGTCGGCAATGACCAATTAAATTACATAAAATCGTAAAAAACATGATCAATTAGTTTACTATGTTCACTTCACTTGTTATATTATCAATATTTTTCCCTTGAGTTTATCCCCACACAGAACAATGGGCGACAGTATGACTATGTTGCAGAAAGAAAAAGAGAGCAGCAGAAACATCAGTCACATCATAACTTACAACTGCAGACATATCGGCAATAACAAAACTTACTGCTGCAGAAAAAGTATTCATTCTATTAACAAAACTAATTATATAGGCCTAAATGAAATAAGCTAAAATAAATACAACATTCAATCGTAAAAGACATGTGGTCCAATATCTGATGCGAGTCTGGCAACAACAACTACTATACTCATAGACAACTAGCGATCATGGCTAAGTGAAAAGAAACGTGGTCATCGCCTGGTCAACTGATCAGGCATCTGGATGAACCGTGATGCAACAAATGAATTTTCATCCACATTCTTTGAAGAAAACCTCAGCAATCTGTAGCGTGTTTATTGTCTCATCATAAAACAGACTTTATCTGTGGGAGTGCATTATTTTCTTTTTTTGTTTGTAGTGCTGTAAAGGGTAATTCCACATCAAATCAACCAACTGAAAAATATTTTTGGACCTTGACATTTCAAAATCCCCTACATTTTTGTTTATATGTTCTTATAATCAAAACTAATAAAAATGCTATGTTTCAGATTTTTTGGGCTTCTAAAATTTGAGTTATTAATTTTCAAAAAATAAAAAATTGCATAAATTTGACCGTGTTTTGAAATTTTGTTTTGAATTTTTAACTATGAAATAAAAGTATGATCATAGATTTATTTGCATAAAGGTATTAGTGTTCGGTAATCTAAACCTTCCAGGATCAAAGACGGATATATCCGTCTATGTTTTTATCCGTAGCAGGTCAAACGACGGATATATCCGTCGTGTTTTATAAAACCAATATAACACATTTAACCTTGCTTTTTTAGTAAAATACCGTGTTACAATAACCGACATTAGTTAGGGAAACCTATAAAAATTACTCTTTTATTTATAAATTTTATATAACAATAGGCTATATTTTATTTTGATTTTACAAAGTAAGGATTCATAAATGCTGTTGTTTTACATGACAAACTTTATATAAAATACATAAAAAGTCTAAAACATTGTTTCACTTAAACTTCCTTAAAAACAAAAAAGTTATTTTGATGTACGTAACCTGTGACGTAACCTATGTAACGTAAAACCTGTTATGAAAAATTCATATTGAAAATCATATTTTTCCATTTATGGTATGGAAGTGAAATTGTTAAAGAGTTTTTAGACGTGTTTCTGTCATTGTTGTACAATTAGCATGAGAGAAATTATTGTGTGAAAAACCTATTTTAACCAAATGATACTTGTACAATATTGCGACCTCCTGTGGGAAAACAATTTGATATGAAGAACCAATTTGTTCAGCGCTTGGAGGCTTGGATAGCTTAGAGTTATTATTGGTGAATAATGTAACTTCTCATGTTCTAAAGTAACTGCCACGGTGCGCTGTTTCAGGTAGGAAGTCGCTAAAGTTTTGAGTTCCTTAAATTGCAGAAAATAGCTTTTCCACACAACAATTTTTAGACTACTTAATAGAACGATAAAAAAATTATGTGACGAAAAAACATTCAAACAATTTCCCTCAGATACCGTACACTGAACCACTGTAAAATCAATAAACTAACTAAAATAAGATTGTTTCTCCTAAAATCAGATGTCATTTTGGATGGATGGTGTACTACACATGAAAGAATAATTAATTAAAATTAAAGCAAATCTAGTCTTAGTCATAGAATTCCCACTGTGTTACACTTCTGCCCAATCAATCGTTAACTCTAAGCCATTGCGAGTTTATCTACTTGCGTGACATGATAAACCCCTCGTAAAGGCAAGGGCAGATCCAAAAGGGGCAATAAGAGCAATGCCCCACCCCCACTGTATAATGAAACTTACTATAACATATTTTCCTGGGATTGGTTTTCAACAATTTATAAAACTGAAGTTATAAGAAAATATTTATTTGCTGATTACAACTTTTACTATTTTGTGATATAATAGAATATTAATCATTGTAGACATAATACAACGCATTGCAACCATCAGAACCACTCCATAGTAAGTACCGGGCAACTTTGATAGCATTGTTCTTGTTTTCTACCTTCGCTTATGAGGGAAGAAGAGCATTAGCACTTTAGTAGAGCCTACACTAAATATACTCCTGTTTAGCATGAGCTTTTTTTAAGATCTCAAGATAAAAATCATGATTTAGAATATTAAAATGTTAATTTTTTAAGCTCTACAACATGAAGGCAAGTATTTAAAAAAAATGTAAAACATTTAAGCATTTTAAAAGGGAAAATACATAAAAATACTAGTTGGGTCTTGAAATATGGGTTATGGCTTCATCAGGTCCAAGATATGGTAATTGTACATGTTTATTCCATATTGTAGCAAAATCAGATGAAAGATAATTTTTTATGGCATAACAAATTCCAAAATCACGTCTGCCATTTTCCAATATTGCGGCAAAAGCTCACCTGACCCAAAGTAGAAAACTTGATATTGAATCAGAAGACCTCGGGTCACATTTTCCAGCAAAAATATTTCTACTTGCAATTTTCTCATTTTTCCATTGGCCTATTCAGTCCCAATTTAGGCTGCGAGATGTAATTGAAGTCAGTTAGCTCAAAAAATTCAGTTATCTAGAGCCGGGGATAGTTTTGATTGAGGATAAAAATACTAGTGTTACCTTTCTGCTGGGAAGGAAAAATCCAATTTTCTCCTAGAGAAAATATCTTACTGGTAATATCTTACTGTCAATTACAAAATACAAATTCTGTAGGTTAATAAGCAAAAAGAACAGTTTTGAACTACCAAGGGTGGTTTAATGAAATAACATTTCACTATAATTAATAAGGAACATGTCCTTCGCTTCATTTTAATAACTAAATGTACTTTAAATATTTGTCTATAATAGGCTATGTCATAGATAATATGGGAAGGGATAAAAAATGACATGTTGTAGATTACAAAATTTTCAATATATTTCATGCTCATAGCAATTCAACAGATGATAATAGTTACAATAATTTCAAAACATTCTGCAACATAACAGCTAAATATCTGATTTTCAAGCAAAACAATAATCTGTCCACCACCCATGCAATTGTACCTATAAGCACTTTGTAAATTTAGCATATCAAGAAAAACAATTGCTTTATTTCCAAAATAAATGTTACGTAATATCATAAAAATCGTTATACTGCAGGATACTGAAAGTACTCAAAAAGGACATGAAATGTAAATTGAATGTCCTATTTAAATTACACAATGTACTTCTGCCGAGTTTGAAATTCCTGAACAATTGAGTTTTGCTACAATTATTGATTAATGAATTTAAAGTAAAATACAAAAATGTATTGTTTCATGCTTAAAATTTGAACTAAACTAACTTTGATGGCAATGAAGTATGTATATAAACAGAGGACTTAAAAAAGTGTAATGCATAGCTTGAACCAAAGAATAACTCAAAGATTTGAAATCAAATATATCTGCTCATTCTCAGGATATAATTTATTTGAAATATCACATCTGTTTTGTGCATGACACAAAAATAACAGAAATATCCAAATTTTAAACAAAATACTTGTATTTTATGAGATTAAAGCAAATTGAATTTTAAAAAAGTTAAAATATTCCACAGTAGTCAACGTTTTACTATATCAAAAATGAAGGAAGATACAGCTTTGTTAACACTTAGTACTAACCCCATTGCAAAAACTTTTTTATTTCATCGTGAATAACATTAATTTTTTTAATGTTGTTCACTTCAAAAATATTAATTAATTAAAATATTTCAAAATTACCTGAGTAACACAAAAGCATTCAAATCCAATTTTTTAACATTTAAAATTTATAGTTCACTAGCTAGTATCTGCGACTTGGTTGCATTAAATTTCTTAATCCATGATAATTCCGATTTATTTACCGGTGGCAAAAACATTTTCCCAGAAACCTAAATAAAATCATTACTCCTTGATGTTAACACTAATAATTTCAAAGTCCGGTGGGGCAGAGCCCTACAATTCCTGAATTACCATGCAAAGTATCTTTGCAATCTGGTGATAAGTAAAGGAACGCATACAGGAAAAATAAACAAAAATTGATTTTTATATAAATAAAGAGATGAGTTTGTGTACATAATATGTGCTACCTTTACTGCCACTTACTAAAAAATCTGAAACATAACTTGATTCAAAATAATGGGAACAACAGCCCAACCAAGGTTGCCCTGGGGGTCTTTGCTTGCACTGCTGTTTGCTATTGCACTGACATGGGAACTGCCCCCTCATCAAGCTATTTTTCAATCACCGGTCAAACCTGTATAATAGAGGTCCAAGTTAGTGTGGGCCAATACAAAGAAATAAAATATGTTTTTAAAGCATGTTTAGAAGCAAGTATGTAAATATAAATCGTTTCATAATTTCACTACAAAACCAATAAAATATTTGTATAATACGTAATACACATCATATTATAACATACAAACCAAGACAGGGTAAAAAGAGGATTTCATTAAAATCATTGGTAAATAATACATCATACAATTTTGTAACAAAATAAATGCATTGAGCACATCTACAATTTATTCTCTTACACACATCTAAATCGTTATTGTATTATATATACTAGTTTTCAGAAACATTGCACAAAATGTTATGTTTGCAAAATAAATAGACAGATATAAAACAACATAAAAAGCTCAATATACAGTGACAATCGTTTGGGAGGTTTCACTAATTTTTACATTTAAGAAGAACACATACTATCATTTAACATATCTATGTTTCCAAAGCAGTTTGCTTCTCTGAATCGCTTTGCAATGGAATGTTACGTTTTTCATAAAGTTATAAGAGAAAGAGGCGACAATGACCAGTGTTATTTACAAATTAAGCATTTCAATATTCAATGTGATTTAAATGAGTGATATCAAATATACTCGCAAATGAAATTGTTTATCTTTAATAATAAATTGTAAAAGTAGGCCGGTGCCTCGGGCTTCCAACAAATGTGAGAGCCACTATAGACATTTTATTTTTCTTATAAACAACGTTTTAGATAATCTGATATTTGGCAAATTAATTCATGGACACAAAGTGGTAGGTTGACACGCTATTTAACAATATATTAGGAGCTATTAATTAGTTTATGCCTGATCAACAAGGTTTTGATAGAAAATTATATATACATTCAGATGAAAGTGTCAATTTAAAAAATGGCAATAAGTTATAGGCCTACATAAAAAGATATGAAAAACAACAAAAACAAAGAGTGGCTCTGGAGTAGAGACAAAACAATAGTTTTCAACATTTTTTTAAACCTTAGAAGCCTCCAGCACAGAATGCAGATATAACAAAATTGTTTTTTTGCAAACATATCAAGTTATCCTATACAATTTTGAAGGATGTCATAGTAAGAATACAGTACTTTAAAAACTTGCATTGGTATACTAATAACTTTATTATAAAATGTATAACATATGCTGTTTGCCTGAAAGATTATTATGTAATCAACAAAACTATTTGAAAGATGAGAGTCAAATATTCTCCAATTATTTCTTCCAGTGTAAGATTCAAGCGCAGTACAACAAGCAGTTCATTTTCAAGTTCTGAAAACAATTCAAGTTTATTTTAAAATGTCATAAATAAAGGAATATTGAATAGCCTACCAAATTATAACAGCATGCAATTCAATCATGTAAATTGAACAAATTAAATCTGTAATAAATACTAAGTTTTTTTTAAATAAATGTATAGACTAACTGCAAATATCAATAACATAGGCCTATACCATCTTTTAGAAAGGCAAAAGAAACTGCTCAGCCCAGAATTAATTCAGCAGGGAACCCGTTCAGTTATTAATGTTTCGCACCAGAATTTGTAAAGCACCCCTCCCATAAGCCAGGAGTACTGTACCAACAAGACGCCCTCGTTCCCAGTATGTTCAGAACAACAGTAGTTCAGCCAACATATAGAGCGTAAAATTGTGAGACCCTTGGAAACAATCGTGAATAAGAGTAACCTAACCGTGCGATGCACGCTGCTTAAGTTTTTATCTGGTTTCAAACTCTAAATCATTTGGATACTTTTCACATTAATTGTTCTATAAGCTATTTAATTCAATTCACCTTGCAATTTTGTTAATAGGGTAAAATAATACAAAGGGTTGGTGATAAAGGCAACCTTTACAAAAATGCCTTAAATTGTTAATTAGGTCATGTTAAAACTATGACTCAAGGAAAATGGTCTGAATATTATGTACAGTCTAGCTGTACGGAATTGGATTAAATTCGAGATCACTCAATGGCTCAATAATTCCTCTAGTGTCCACATTTATTTATTAACTATTTTCTTAGTAGTGGGGCCTGTAGTTATCTCTTTAGTCGGCAATGACCAATTAAATTACATAAAATCGTAAAAAACATGATCAATTAGTTTACTATGTTCACTTCACTTGTTATATTATCAATATTTTTCCCTTGAGTTTATCCCCACACAGAACAATGGGCGACAGTATGACTATGTTGCAGAAAGAAAAAGAGAGCAGCAGAAACATCAGTCACATCATAACTTACAACTGCAGACATATCGGCAATAACAAAACTTACTGCTGCAGAAAAAGTATTCATTCTATTAACAAAACTAATTATATAGGCCTAAATGAAATAAGCTAAAATAAATACAACATTCAATCGTAAAAGACATGTGGTCCAATATCTGATGCGAGTCTGGCAACAACAACTACTATACTCATAGACAACTAGCGATCATGGCTAAGTGAAAAGAAACGTGGTCATCGCCTGGTCAACTGATCAGGCATCTGGATGAACCGTGATGCAACAAATGAATTTTCATCCACATTCTTTGAAGAAAACCTCAGCAATCTGTAGCGTGTTTATTGTCTCATCATAAAACAGACTTTATCTGTGGGAGTGCATTATTTTCTTTTTTTGTTTGTAGTGCTGTAAAGGGTAATTCCACATCAAATCAACCAACTGAAAAATATTTTTGGACCTTGACATTTCAAAATCCCCTACATTTTTGTTTATATGTTCTTATAATCAAAACTAATAAAAATGCTATGTTTCAGATTTTTTGGGCTTCTAAAATTTGAGTTATTAATTTTCAAAAAATAAAAAATTGCATAAATTTGACCGTGTTTTGAAATTTTGTTTTGAATTTTTAACTATGAAATAAAAGTATGATCATAGATCTATTTGCATAAAGGTATTAGTGTTCGGTAATCTAAACCTTCCAGGATCAAAGACGGATATATCCGTCTATGTTTTTATCCGTAGCAGGTCAAACGACGGATATATCCGTCGTGTTTTATAAAACCAATATAACACATTTAACCTTGCTTTTTTAGTAAAATACCGTGTTACAATAACCGACATTAGTTAGGGAAACCTATAAAAATTACTCTTTTATTTATAAATTTTATATAACAATAGGCTATATTTTATTTTGATTTTACAAAGTAAGGATTCATAAATGCTGTTGTTTTACATGACAAACTTTATATAAAATACATAAAAAGTCTAAAACATTGTTTCACTTAAACTTCCTTAAAAACAAAAAAGTTATTTTGATGTACGTAACCTGTGACGTAACCTATGTAACGTAAAACCTGTTATGAAAAATTCATATTGAAAATCATATTTTTCCATTTATGGTATGGAAGTGAAATTGTTAAAGAGTTTTTAGACGTGTTTCTGTCATTGTTGTACAATTAGCATGAGAGAAATTATTGTGTGAAAAACCTATTTTAACCAAATGATACTTGTACAATATTGCGACCTCCTGTGGGAAAACAATTTGATATGAAGAACCAATTTGTTCAGCGCTTGGAGGCTTGGATAGCTTAGAGTTATTATTGGTGAATAATGTAACTTCTCATGTTCTAAAGTAACTGCCACGGTGCGCTGTTTCAGGTAGGAAGTCGCTAAAGTTTTGAGTTCCTTAAATTGCAGAAAATAGCTTTTCCACACAACAATTTTTAGACTACTTAATAGAACGATAAAAAAATTATGTGACGAAAAAACATTCAAACAATTTCCCTCAGATACCGTACACTGAACCACTGTAAAATCAATAAACTAACTAAAATAAGATTGTTTCTCCTAAAATCAGATGTCATTTTGGATGGATGGTGTACTACACATGAAAGAATAATTAATTAAAATTAAAGCAAATCTAGTCTTAGTCATAGAATTCCCACTGTGTTACACTTCTGCCCAATCAATCGTTAACTCTAAGCCATTGCGAGTTTATCTACTTGCGTGACATGATAAACCCCTCGTAAAGGCAAGGGCAGATCCAAAAGGGGCAATAAGAGCAATGCCCCACCCCCACTGTATAATGAAACTTACTATAACATATTTTCCTGGGATTGGTTTTCAACAATTTATAAAACTGAAGTTATAAGAAAATATTTATTTGCTGATTACAACTTTTACTATTTTGTGATATAATAGAATATTAATCATTGTAGACATAATACAACGCATTGCAACCATCAGAACCACTCCATAGTAAGTACCGGGCAACTTTGATAGCATTGTTCTTGTTTTCTACCTTCGCTTATGAGGGAAGAAGAGCATTAGCACTTTAGTAGAGCCTACACTAAATATACTCCTGTTTAGCATGAGCTTTTTTTAAGATCTCAAGATAAAAATCATGATTTAGAATATTAAAATGTTAATTTTTTAAGCTCTACAACATGAAGGCAAGTATTTAAAAAAAATGTAAAACATTTAAGCATTTTAAAAGGGAAAATACATAAAAATACTAGTTGGGTCTTGAAATATGGGTTATGGCTTCATCAGGTCCAAGATATGGTAATTGTACATGTTTATTCCATATTGTAGCAAAATCAGATGAAAGATAATTTTTTATGGCATAACAAATTCCAAAATCACGTCTGCCATTTTCCAATATTGCGGCAAAAGCTCACCTGACCCAAAGTAGAAAACTTGATATTGAATCAGAAGACCTCGGGTCACATTTTCCAGCAAAAATATTTCTACTTGCAATTTTCTCATTTTTCCATTGGCCTATTCAGTCCCAATTTAGGCTGCGAGATGTAATTGAAGTCAGTTAGCTCAAAAAATTCAGTTATCTAGAGCCGGGGATAGTTTTGATTGAGGATAAAAATACTAGTGTTACCTTTCTGCTGGGAAGGAAAAATCCAATTTTCTCCTAGAGAAAATATCTTACTGGTAATATCTTACTGTCAATTACAAAATACAAATTCTGTAGGTTAATAAGCAAAAAGAACAGTTTTGAACTACCAAGGGTGGTTTAATGAAATAACATTTCACTATAATTAATAAGGAACATGTCCTTCGCTTCATTTTAATAACTAAATGTACTTTAAATATTTGTCTATAATAGGCTATGTCATAGATAATATGGGAAGGGATAAAAAATGACATGTTGTAGATTACAAAATTTTCAATATATTTCATGCTCATAGCAATTCAACAGATGATAATAGTTACAATAATTTCAAAACATTCTGCAACATAACAGCTAAATATCTGATTTTCAAGCAAAACAATAATCTGTCCACCACCCATGCAATTGTACCTATAAGCACTTTGTAAATTTAGCATATCAAGAAAAACAATTGCTTTATTTCCAAAATAAATGTTACGTAATATCATAAAAATCGTTATACTGCAGGATACTGAAAGTACTCAAAAAGGACATGAAATGTAAATTGAATGTCCTATTTAAATTACACAATGTACTTCTGCCGAGTTTGAAATTCCTGAACAATTGAGTTTTGCTACAATTATTGATTAATGAATTTAAAGTAAAATACAAAAATGTATTGTTTCATGCTTAAAATTTGAACTAAACTAACTTTGATGGCAATGAAGTATGTATATAAACAGAGGACTTAAAAAAGTGTAATGCATAGCTTGAACCAAAGAATAACTCAAAGATTTGAAATCAAATATATCTGCTCATTCTCAGGATATAATTTATTTGAAATATCACATCTGTTTTGTGCATGACACAAAAATAACAGAAATATCCAAATTTTAAACAAAATACTTGTATTTTATGAGATTAAAGCAAATTGAATTTTAAAAAAGTTAAAATATTCCACAGTAGTCAACGTTTTACTATATCAAAAATGAAGGAAGATACAGCTTTGTTAACACTTAGTACTAACCCCATTGCAAAAACTTTTTTATTTCATCGTGAATAACATTAATTTTTTTAATGTTGTTCACTTCAAAAATATTAATTAATTAAAATATTTCAAAATTACCTGAGTAACACAAAAGCATTCAAATCCAATTTTTTAACATTTAAAATTTATAGTTCACTAGCTAGTATCTGCGACTTGGTTGCATTAAATTTCTTAATCCATGATAATTCCGATTTATTTACCGGTGGCAAAAACATTTTCCCAGAAACCTAAATAAAATCATTACTCCTTGATGTTAACACTAATAATTTCAAAGTCCGGTGGGGCAGAGCCCTACAATTCCTGAATTACCATGCAAAGTATCTTTGCAATCTGGTGATAAGTAAAGGAACGCATACAGGAAAAATAAACAAAAATTGATTTTTATATAAATAAAGAGATGAGTTTGTGTACATAATATGTGCTACCTTTACTGCCACTTACTAAAAAATCTGAAACATAACTTGATTCAAAATAATGGGAACAACAGCCCAACCAAGGTTGCCCTGGGGGTCTTTGCTTGCACTGCTGTTTGCTATTGCACTGACATGGGAACTGCCCCCTCATCAAGCTATTTTTCAATCACCGGTCAAACCTGTATAATAGAGGTCCAAGTTAGTGTGGGCCAATACAAAGAAATAAAATATGTTTTTAAAGCATGTTTAGAAGCAAGTATGTAAATATAAATCGTTTCATAATTTCACTACAAAACCAATAAAATATTTGTATAATACGTAATACACATCATATTATAACATACAAACCAAGACAGGGTAAAAAGAGGATTTCATTAAAATCATTGGTAAATAATACATCATACAATTTTGTAACAAAATAAATGCATTGAGCACATCTACAATTTATTCTCTTACACACATCTAAATCGTTATTGTATTATATATACTAGTTTTCAGAAACATTGCACAAAATGTTATGTTTGCAAAATAAATAGACAGATATAAAACAACATAAAAAGCTCAATATACAGTGACAATCGTTTGGGAGGTTTCACTAATTTTTACATTTAAGAAGAACACATACTATCATTTAACATATCTATGTTTCCAAAGCAGTTTGCTTCTCTGAATCGCTTTGCAATGGAATGTTACGTTTTTCATAAAGTTATAAGAGAAAGAGGCGACAATGACCAGTGTTATTTACAAATTAAGCATTTCAATATTCAATGTGATTTAAATGAGTGATATCAAATATACTCGCAAATGAAATTGTTTATCTTTAATAATAAATTGTAAAAGTAGGCCGGTGCCTCGGGCTTCCAACAAATGTGAGAGCCACTATAGACATTTTATTTTTCTTATAAACAACGTTTTAGATAATCTGATATTTGGCAGATTAATTCATGGACACAAAGTGGTAGGTTGACACGCTATTTAACAAAATATTAGGAGCTATTAATTAGTTTATGCCTGATCAACAAGGTTTTGATAGAAAATTATATATACATTCAGATGAAAGTGTCAATTTAAAAAATGGCAATAAGCAGGGTGTCCACAAAAATTTTAACTTTTTTTTCCCTGACATTCCCTGACTTTCCCTGACTATTTCCCAAACTTTTCCCTGACGCACGACATAATTCATCTGCACAATCACTCACTTGAAATGACATTGTAGTCGATAGGAATTGTATTACATACATAATAAAATAAACATTTTATTCTGGAAGTTGTAATGCATATATAATTCAAGGAAGAAAAAAAGAAGACCCAGCCTCCTCCTTCCCCATAGCTGGCCTAGTTCTCTCTCCACTTTCTTTTTTTCTCCCTTTTTTTATTTATTTTTTTATTGAAAATACAAATACATTGCTGACATTTTGACGACAGGGCTTAATGTACTTAAATTATATCTAAGAAAACCTAATAATTTAAAACAAAACACACAAGGGTACAACAAAAGAATTCAATTGTTGTACACTTCTTGTGAAAAAAACCTGAAAAAATGCTGCAATAGTCAGGATTACGGCTGACTAGAGCATAACAAAGTCCCCTCAAATCCATCATTGGGGTGAATTTCCCTGACTTTCCCTGACTTTGGGCCTACTTCCCTGACTTTCCCTGACCAAAATTTGTTTCCCTGACTTTCCCTGACATTCCCTGACTTTCCAGAATGTGGACACCCTGATAAGTTATAGGCCTACATAAAAAGATATGAAAAACAACAAAAACAAAGAGTGGCTCTGGAGTAGAGACAAAACAATAGTTTTCAACATTTTTTTAAACCTTAGAAGCCTCCAGCACAGAATGCAGATATAACAAAATTGTTTTTTTGCAAACATATCAAGTTATCCTATACAATTTTGAAGGATGTCATAGTAAGAATACAGTACTTTAAAAACTTGCATTGGTATACTAATAACTTTATTATAAAATGTATAACATATGCTGTTTGCCTGAAAGATTATTATGTAATCAACAAAACTATTTGAAAGATGAGAGTCAAATATTCTCCAATTATTTCTTCCAGTGTAAGATTCAAGCGCAGTACAACAAGCAGTTCATTTTCAAGTTCTGAAAACAATTCAAGTTTATTTTAAAATGTCATAAATAAAGGAATATTGAATAGCCTACCAAATTATAACAGCATGCAATTCAATCATGTAAATTGAACAAATTAAATCTGTAATAAATACTAAGTTTTTTTTTAATAAATGTATAGACTAACTGCAAATATCAATAACATATGCCTATACCATCTTTTAGAAAGGCAAAAGAAACTGCTCAGCCCAGAATTAATTCAGCAGGGAACCCGTTCAGTTATTAATGTTTCGCACCAGAATTTGTAAAGCACCCCTCCCATAAGCCAGGAGTACTGTACCAACAAGACGCCCTCGTTCCCAGTATGTTCAGAACAACAGTAGTTCAGCCAACATAGAGCGTAAAATTGTGAGACCCTTGGAAACAATCGTGAATAAGAGTAACCTAACCGTGCGATGCACGCTGCTTAAGTTTTTATCTGGTTTCAAACTCTAAATCATTTGGATACTTTTCACATTAATTGTTCTATAAGCTATTTAATTCAATTCACCTTGCAATTTTGTTAATAGGGTAAAATAATACAAAGGGTTGGTGATAAAGGCAACCTTTACAAAAATGCCTTAAATTGTTAATTAGGTCATGTTAAAACTATGACTCAAGGAAAATGGTCTGAATATTATGTACAGTCTAGCTGTACGGAATTGGATTAAATTCGAGATCACTCAATGGCTCAATAATTCCTCTAGTGTCCACATTTATTTATTAACTATTTTCTTAGTAGTGGGGCCTGTAGTTATCTCTTTAGTCGGCAATGACCAATTAAATTACATAAAATCGTAAAAAACATGATCAATTAGTTTACTATGTTCACTTCACTTGTTATATTATCAATATTTTTCCCTTGAGTTTATCCCCACACAGAACAATGGGCGACAGTATGACTATGTTGCAGAAAGAAAAAGAGAGCAGCAGAAACATCAGTCACATCATAACTTACAACTGCAGACATATCGGCAATAACAAAACTTACTGCTGCAGAAAAAGTATTCATTCTATTAACAAAACTAATTATATAGGCCTAAATGAAATAAGCTAAAATAAATACAACATTCAATCGTAAAAGACATGTGGTCCAATATCTGATGCGAGTCTGGCAACAACAACTACTATACTCATAGACAACTAGCGATCATGGCTAAGTGAAAAGAAACGTGGTCATCGCCTGGTCAACTGATCAGGCATCTGGATGAACCGTGATGCAACAAATGAATTTTCATCCACATTCTTTGAAGAAAACCTCAGCAATCTGTAGCGTGTTTATTGTCTCATCATAAAACAGACTTTATCTGTGGGAGTGCATTATTTTCTTTTTTTGTTTGTAGTGCTGTAAAGGGTAATTCCACATCAAATCAACCAACTGAAAAATATTTTTGGACCTTGACATTTCAAAATCCCCTACATTTTTGTTTATATGTTCTTATAATCAAAACTAATAAAAATGCTATGTTTCAGATTTTTTGGGCTTCTAAAATTTGAGTTATTAATTTTCAAAAAATAAAAAATTGCATAAATTTGACCGTGTTTTGAAATTTTGTTTTGAATTTTTAACTATGAAATAAAAGTATGATCATAGATCTATTTGCATAAAGGTATTAGTGTTCGGTAATCTAAACCTTCCAGGATCAAAGACGGATATATCCGTCTATGTTTTTATCCGTAGCAGGTCAAACGACGGATATATCCGTCGTGTTTTATAAAACCAATATAACACATTTAACCTTGCTTTTTTAGTAAAATACCGTGTTACAATAACCGACATTAGTTAGGGAAACCTATAAAAATTACTCTTTTATTTATAAATTTTATATAACAATAGGCTATATTTTATTTTGATTTTACAAAGTAAGGATTCATAAATGCTGTTGTTTTACATGACAAACTTTATATAAAATACATAAAAAGTCTAAAACATTGTTTCACTTAAACTTCCTTAAAAACAAAAAAGTTATTTTGATGTACTTAAAGTACTTGGTCCTGGAAGGGTTAATACATTTTAAGGCTACTTAATAATACATTTAATCTATTTTAAGACTTTGTAAACATCTGGCATCTAATGCACAGAATGCATTACATCCTGAAAATCAAGATAATGAAAAGTAAATGTGTTTTTATTAAGAATGACCACATAAATAAATCTTTATTTTTTCTATACATAAATATTACAAAATTCACAAACAATAATCTTTGATATAAAAAAGTAAAACAGGCTGACCCATTGAAACTAATATTTGTGCAGGAAAAAATAAATAAATAGGGCCCCTAAGATATAATGTCCGTTTGTAATAAAATGTACATGGCTTGTATTTGTCGAGTGTTTTAATACTGAGGACAGTTTGTTAATGTTCCTGCATGGGTGATTCTGAGCTGGCTGATATAAACTACCTAAAAATTGGAGTGTTAAAGGTGTATCCAACTATACGGCTCATTTTATTGATGGATGTTAACTCCGTGGAGTCATCATCAGGCTACAAAACAATCTCATCGTTGGTACAAGGATAAAACAATCTCTTCATTTGAAGGTCTTCATGACGTTCATCATACGAACGAAAACACATACGGACTTCGGACGGACAACAGACACAAACATTTAAAAAAACAGAAAAGGGGGGTGCGACGCGTACCGGGCGGAAGTGAAGTCTAGACTGCCTCGGTAAGTGGTGGTCAGTGACGTCACCTGTCTTATCTCATGTCACCTGATGGTCGCATTCCCTTCATCCCTCTCCCCCTCCAATAACTTAATAGCTGTATCATAAATAAAATTTGATTGGAAGGAAAGTTTGTCGTTCAGAACGTTTTGTTTATCAGATCTCACTGCTCTGTAAATTTCAAACTCTTCTAATGTGTTTCTGTAATAACGATCCTGTGAAAAATGTAAAATATTCACATTTCTGTCTATACTCGTATAACTATGATTACTCTAATTTAAGTGGTCAGCAAAATTGGAAGTTTGAGGAGATGTTGTTTTCCTTGGTATGTGTTCTCTAAAACGTTTCTTGAAAGAACGGGAGGTTTGGCCGACATAATATTTTGGACTATCATTGCAGTTAATCTTGTATACAGTAGAAATCCAATTATCCGAACCCCAATTATCCGAATATCCAATTATCTGAATCGATTTTGAGTGAAAAAATAGAAATATAAAGATCAAGAAAATAACAGCACGAGCTTGTGTAGCGATAATGCGCCGTGAGCTAAAATAAAAGCTCGCGCTGTTACCTGCCGGACGATATTCTCGCCGGGAACAATGAGTCATACCCCCTTCCCGCCCTGCTCATCATCAGTCGCTACTGTTCTTTCACCGAGATTATCGTTCGAAATGAGTACAAAACATAAACGTGCTCGAGATGTTCAAGTGAAATAACCAACATTGAACAGTGAAATACGTACAGTATGCATTAAAAAGAGTAACTGTATATACTGTATTCAATTTAACTCCTGTAATTTAATTTTTATGACGTATATTCTTGATACAGTTCGGTCACTTTCTGTTCATTACATTTATAATAACTTTGTCAATAAAATTCTTATGTATGGTGATGTTTTTTGCTTAATTCCAGAGGTATATTTGATTATCCGAATTTCTGCATATCTGAATCGGCCCGATCCCCAATTAATTCGGATAATTGGAGTTCTACTGTACTCCGTTATTTTCATACATTGGCGTACTTTCCTGTGGGCGTTCTTTCAATAACAAATTAAGTTTGTTGGTCGTTCTGAACGAAAACCATACGTAGATGATACCATAGTTCTCTTTAATGGAAACAACAGACAGCTGGCTTTATTGAATAATTATTTGTGTAAGGTACATCCGAACCTAAAGTTCACCTTAGATGAAGAAGATAACGATTCATTAAACTTCTTAGATTTGACAATAGCAAAACAGAACGACAGTTTCAAATTTAAAATCTACAGGAAGCCAACAGCCATGGACCAGACTATACATGCAGATTGACACCATCCTTACTCCAAAGAACTGGCCGCCTATAATAGCTTTATTCACAGGCTGCTATCTGTACCAATGGTAATAAATTATTACAATGAGGAGGTTAATATAATTAAGCATATTGCCGTTTCAAACTGTTCCAAAAGCTGTCTGATTGACAAGCTAATTAATAAACATAAGAATAAGAAATTGGATGAACCCAAAGAACCAAAAACTTATATTTCTGCAGACTATGGCAATTGTTTAAGTAATAAATTTAGAAATTTAATGACCAAAAATAAAGTAACAGTTTCGTTCAGAACAACCAACAAATTTAATTTGTTATTGAAAGAACGCCCACAGGAAAGTACGCCAATGTATGGAAAGAACGGAGTATACAAGATTAACTGCAATGATTGCCAAAATATTACATCGGCCAAACCTCCCGTTCTTTCAAGAAATGTTTTAGAGAACACATACCAAGAAAAACAACATCTCCTCAAACTTCCAATTTTGCTGACCACTTAATTTCGAGAAATGATAATTATACGAGTATAGACAGAAATATGGATATTTTACATTTTTCATAGGATCGTTATTACAGAAACACATTAGAAGAGTTTGAAATTTACAGAGCAGTGAGATCTGATAAACAAAACGTTCTGAATGACAAACTTTCCTTCCGATCAAATTATATTTATGATACAGCTATTAAGTTATTGGAGGGGGAGAGGGATGAAGGGAATGCGACCATCATGTGACATGAGATAAGACAGGCGACGTCACTGACCACCACTTACTGCGGCAGTCTAGACTTCACTTCCACCCGGTACGTGTCGCACCCCCCTTTTGTGTTTAGTGGTTTTTTAAATGTTTGTGTCCGTTGTCCGTATGTGTTTTCATTCGTGTGATGAACGTCATGACGACCTTCAAATGAAGAGATTGTTTTATCCTTGTACTACCAACGGCCTGATGATGACTCCACGGAGTTGAAACCGGCTGCATGAAGCAACAAATTGGATTACTTAAATGCAGGTATATAAACCTGCATGGAAATGTTTCATGCGTAGCAGCGTAGCAGGGGTATCATGGAAATGCAGGCGCTTTCGTGTCGTTCAAGTCATAGTTAGCGGTGCCTTGTTGCCAAGTCGGGCAGTGCGGGATTCCCAAATTCCCGCAGGGAGCAAGCTCGGTCGCATCCACCACGGCCAAGGCATCGGTAGGCGGTAAGGCGCGCGGCGGTACACTAATCTAATAAACGTGTGGCTGTGGCTGTGTGGCAGTGGAAGATCACTTTCCCGTCGTATCCACACTAAGTGGAGGATGTGAAAAAATCTTGTTTCGAACTGATCTGATATTTATTAAATTTCTGGAATGCTATTATTACAGAAGGATAAAACATGAACTGCATTAGATAAATTCAACCTTTTAAATTCCGTAAATTGCAATGATGATTAACAATAAAATACCCCGTTGCAGCAAACCTGCATACTCAGAGAATTCCAAATGGTACTTCACTACGTCATGAAACCACTTACCAACTTTCATCAAAGCATATTCATAAATAAGTGAAATACGACATTTCATTTTATTCTCCATAAGAAAAACATTAGAACTGAGTATGCAGGTTTGCTGCATCAAGAACAAAAAATCTGGTTTTTACACAAATAAAATAGATCACCATAATATAAAGCAACATTTCAATTTTTACCAATTTATGTTCATAAACAAGCAAGATATCACATGTTTCTTATTCTCCATGAGAATAACATTATAGCTGCTGAGAACGCAGGTTTGCAGACAAGAGGACCACAAAAAATGGGTTTTGAATGCAAATATCAGTAAACCCTAAACAAATGAAGCCAGCACATTATAATGAAGTTTCATAAATAAATGTTCATTAATAAGCGAGATATGACATTTTACTAATTCTCCATAAGATTAACATTGGACTGTGTTTAGCACTGTACTGTGTTTAGCACTTTCAATATCTTGGTAACCAATTGACATAAGAGTGATGATCAAAATACCAAATTGTCTGTTTTTGTAAGCTGAATTCAATGGTGCAAACTAAAATTATATATGACAAAAACTATATGAGTGCACCAAATTGAATAATTCCTTTTTTGTTGTGTTCGTTAATGACAAGACAAGGTTTTCATCAAAGAAAATTTTTAATCCAACCAAAGGGCTCTGTCCCACTGGCCTTCTAATTTTCCACTGATTTTATCAAAGTTCAGTTAGTTACACCAAACAGCTGTTAACAATTTTGGTGACTGGCTAACTTTCCACCTCAATCGCTAGATCGCTCACATGCACGTAGGACACAATAGTCGCTTGTTCGGATCCCTCGTCCGACGACAAGGGAAAAAAATACATGCAACTTTCATCTAAGTAATGGGTACCGTAATTGCATTATCAAATAACGATTATGAAATGAAAATATGGTTAATTATGCTTTAAAACCAAGGTCATTAAATGTTAACAAATCCACCCTATGTATAAAAAATCGTATTTCATATATACATTAAGCAGTCTTTATAAACAGGTTAATTTACCTAACGTTAACCTGTTTATATTAAAATAACCAATATCGGAAGGTTTCTGCATAAATAGAAAAACATATTTTTATATTGCAGTTCATTAAATTGAGCCCATCAACATGGGCCAAGGGCGGTTTCAGGACTGATTTTCGGAGGGGGCCATATTGCTTAGGGTTAAAGTTACATTCGGTATTAAGAGTCTGCAAGGGTGGTTTATGACCTCATTGAAAAAATGCAAAATTACTGCTGCAATTGATACTCAAACTTTATTGAGAACAGAACCCAAAGTAACAAGAAGCCCATCGGCCTCCCCCCGGGAATTATCCTTATATGTAATACACGAAGGCGATTTCTACGAAACCGTACTCCTCCGTTAAAAACGGACAGATTTTTACAAACGATGTGTCAAAATTAAGTGTTTTAGCGAATTTCCCCGATAGGGAAGAAGCTATTACCGTAGGTCTCATGGTAAGACTTAAGCCCGAGACCATGATAACTTTTTGTTTTGAGGTCCCCAGATGCCAAAAACACTATTCGTTCAAATTTATATATATGTATATATATATATATATATATATATATATATCTATATCTATATATATATATATATATATATGTGTCCGTTAACACGATAACTTGAGTAAAAAACGTCCGATTTTGATGAAATTTGGCTCAAATGTGTAAAATGACATTCATGACTTTAAGTTCGAAAACCAGAAAAATCGAACCATGGGAAGGGGGGTTTATGGGGGTTTTAAATTTTCCAAAAATCAGTTTTTTGCATTTTTCACTCTACAATTTTTAAAAAACTTAATTTTGGTTTTGACCATGTTATAGAGCTTAAAAAAACAAATAATTTAGTATTTTGAATTATTAACCTAGGTTAAGTGGTTGCGGAGAAAATCCAAAAAAACCTGCTCATAAAATCTCCCATGTTAATCTTATGGGAAAAAGGTTTTTGGCTTTTCCTCACTTTATTTTAATGTAAACTTCACATTTGCTTTTACCAATCTGTTCAGTTCCACAAAACAATCATTTTGGTGTTTAAATTGTGATTCTACGCCTAACCGTTGCAGAGATATTCAAAGTGCTAAACACAGTACGTTGTCCAATGTTATCCTTATGGAATATAAATAAAATTTGATATCTCGATTATTTATGAATGTATGTTGATGAAACTTGGTATGTGGCTTCACGTAGTACTGGTATATTGATATTTGCACAAAAAATTGATTTTTTGTTGATTATTCCCGTAGCAGCAAACCTGCGTACTCAGCCCCCATGTTATTCTTATGGAGAATAAGTAAAATGTAATGACTCCCTTAATTATGAACATAAATTAATAAAACTTGGTATGTAGCTTCACTTGGTATATTGATAATTATATAAAAACCAGGTTTGCTGCGACAGGGGTATTTTATATAGACGCCCCCTTTCACCAATTCAGAAGTCCTCGGGCTTTGCCCCACAGGCCTTCAAAGTTGTAGTGTATTCCTTATGAAGAAAATATTTTGTTTACTTAAACAGACGAATAATTTGTATTCAGATAGCAGCTTATATTAGTAATTTACTTACCGGGTGAAACCGGTATAATCAGCTAGTTTTATACATTTTATGAAGCAAATATAAAACACCATAATATACTATTTAAAAATATAGCATATCATTATTTATACAAATCGAATAGAAAATGTTCATGATGCCTAAACAGTAAAGCAATAAATAAAAACTAAGAAGTTATAATATTATAATGTTCTTAATTGTAAACTAGATACTTGAAAGAAAAAATATTGTTTAAGAAACAGGGGTTATTAATATAGCTTACAATAAAATAACTGTTAAACTGTGAGAACTGCCAAATTGTGTATATAAGTCTTTATAAAACAAAGTAAAGTCGTCTGGCACCCTTTTTCGCACATCTCTCAATGATTGTTTCTGCGTTCACTTCAAGGTCTATGTTAACGTGCAACAAGCAAAGACCCGTGAGCCGAGTTTCTCACATTCTTGCCCTTAGCCAACACCTAACTTTTTTTAATAATATTTATTCTGTGACAATGTTTTACTATGTATTGTAATTTACAACAAAATAGTTAATTTATAGGGAAATCTTTTAACCAGGTAAGGTAGGCCTGAGTCTTATCTTTCCCTTTCCGGCATTTGCCCAAGTGAGATGAGAAACCGAAAAACTCTTCTCAGAATGGCCGGCCTGGGATAAAACCCGAGACCTCCCAAATGTGAGGTGCAATAATTGCTACTCTTAATTATGTTGTGAAGGTACACACCAACCATCTCGCGCATACTGTGAGTTTTGAGACTGGCCGTGGCCGACTGGCGGGAGGCGACCCTTTCGTCGCAGGAACAAGGACTGGGCCTGGCCTATGCGCATACACCAGAAATGATCGGCTCTTGTTCCTTTAATTCTGTTCTACAAGTAAAATTAACGATTTGTTCAGTTCAAGTTCTAACTACAGTAGAACTCCAATTATCCTAATTAATTGGGGATCGGGCCAATTCGGATATGCAGAAATTCGGATAATCAGGTATACCTCGGGAATTAAGCAAAAAACATCACCATACATAAAAAATCAGAATTTTATCGACAAAGTTATTATAAATGTAGTGAACAGAAAGTGAGCGAACTGTATCAAGAATATACGTCATAAAAATTAAATTACAGGAGTTAAATTGAATACAGTATATACAGTTGCTCTTTTCAATAGGCCTACATACTGTACGTATTTCACTGTTCAATGTTGGTTATTTCACTTGAACATCTCGAGCAAAGTGAGTTTATCACTTAGCGAAAGGACAACACGTTTACGTTTTGTTCTCATTTCGAACGATAATCTCGGTGAAAGAACAGTAGCGACTGATGATGAGCAGGGCGGGAAGGGGGTATGACTCATTATTCCCTGCGAAAATATCGTCCGGAAGGTAACAGCGCAGGCTTTTATTTTAGCGCTCACGGCGCATTATCGCTACACGCGCTCCCGCTGTTATTTTCTTGATTTTTATATTTCTATCATTTCACTCAAAATCGATTCGGATAATTGGATTTCTACTGTACTCACTCGCTCACTAATCGCTTGTTTTGACGGCAAAGAAAGAGTGGTACAGTACAAAACAAGTAGTAAATACAAATTGTGGTTTTAAATTTGGAGGGATGCATAAATATGGAAAATAACAATTTTATTTACCCTATCTGTGAAAAGAGAACAAGCTGTAGAAGCAATTTAAACAGGCACGTGAAAAATGTCGTCGGAGGAATAGGGTTAAGTTGTGTTGACTCGATTGTACGAGCATTCCGAAACCTTGTTTTGTAGTCATGTGAAACCTGGTATGATAATTACTGTGTGGTTTATGCCTTATAATTATATTTTACAATGGCCAGTGCATGTTGCAATCTTGACAACTGTTAAATATTTCTTGCTTATCAACAGTCCGAGTTTAAGCTGCAGTCGCATTTGTCGCAAAATGTGACATGCATCACAAAAATGCTTTAATACTTGGGCAGGCTGTTTCTTTTTTGCTACAAAGAAAAGTATAGAGATTGTTTAATTTTATGGCAGGAAATCTGGTTTTAACAATAAATATGGTATTAAAAGTCCATTTGCTTCGGCAACTTATTTTTTGTGTTACTTTAAAATATGAGCTAAATATTGAATGCAAAGCGATGAGATCACGATCCACAACCAAACAGAAGACTAGAAGTTGGAGTTGGGATGTTGTGGAGGCTTGACAACGTTGTGTTGACCATTCACTACGTCACTTTACCGATCGCTTCTGAGTAAGTTTCAACTGTGTACCGTGTAAACGGAACGCGCAAGTTACTGATATGACAGTTATACAGTGACAGTAGCTAACCGACTAGCAGACGTCATGCGCTGGGACTTGGCTTGGCGCGCACTCTGTAGTAGCCGAGTCTAACCGAGCAATGGCAAATGCGAAAATGTGGAGGGCTAGTTCGCCACCACACGGGATAGTTGCGCTTGCCTCGCCATCTCTCCGATTCTTGTCGGTTTTTGAGACCGAGTCAAAGGAGACGATTGGCAGGTCCTTCATACTTAGTGCCGCTCTCAGTCTCGACTCGCTGCAGTGTGGATGGTCACACGAGCACGAGTCGCTCGCCCCAGTCATTCAAACGAACGATTGGGCGAAAGTGTAGAGGTACCTTAGCAAAAACAGACAACTCAAAATCGGTGATGCGATTGTGATATGCTTTGAGGTTATGTTGTTTTGATTTTCAGTTCTTTGGGTGCTACATTATTTTATTAGAATGTTTAGTATATTTCCACTACAGATATAAGTGGTTGAAAATTATTTGAAATTTCTTTTATAAATTTTGAAAGTAAAACCTTACTGTAAGCAATCCAATTTTTTTAGGTAAAAATGGTAAATGTACCAAATGTTGTTTACCTAATTCCCTACATAGAATATATATATGTCACTGAAAAAAATAATTATATACATAATTACATTGAATAATTTGGAAAAAATGCAAAACGGCTATTTGTACACGATTAGTTTGATATTCCAATAAGGTATCCCTATCAATATATAAATACAACAAAATATTATTTTAAAGGCAATCGGACCGCATTTTCTCGGCAATAAATAAAGCCAGGTCGTGTTTTATATACCACAAGCGAAGTCCAAAACACATTTTGTCAGGCAAAATCAGAGATTTGACCATGTTTTATCGGTAAAAACATAAATTTTGTTCAATTTGGTGGTACAAATAAAAATGACTGAATTTTTTAGGAATAATGGACTGGACCGCGTTTTATTGGCCTCAAGTGGCAAGCGAGCCGCATATTATCCACGGAAATAGTAATATAACCTCGTTTTAGCGCCCAAAACAGGCAACTGACCGACAAAACATACTGGTACTGCGAGTTGAAGGGCAAAACATTGACAACAATAAAATTAAGGGCCGCATTTTACGGCCGAAAAGACTGCCAGACTGCATTTAAAAGAAAAAAATACTGACTAAAAATTATTTGTTTAAACAAAATAGACAATTTCACTTCATTCTATTTGCCGAAAACAACCGTTCCTCCAAAATCGACGGCCGCGACGTTTTTATTGACCGAAAATGACGACCGAGCCTCAATATGTGCCAAAATCACAATCTAACCGTGATTTACATAATAATAATAATAATAATGCTTTATTGTCATTAATCAATTGAAATAGACAACGTCACAAGAAATACAAGAGACATGCACATACCATTCTTCAATAACATACAATATCACATGCAAAATACAATATTACAATATCAGAATTCAAGCTAAATATAGCATGCCATATTAACTGTGCAAATCTATAATTGTGATCAAGCCAAATTTATTCATGCTATATCCATATTCCAAATTAACGCATAATGCAAATCAAGCAATTTATTCACTTCAATATGACAGGCAAGTTGCAAGTATAAGGTAGATTTTCGACAAGCTTATAAACAATATCAATAAATAGACACAGTATGGGAAAGCATTTAACATATATAAAAATAACAAACAACGTAAAAATAAAAAATTCTAACAGAGACATTACATTCCAAGTGATAATAATAAGTTAAAAACAAGCAAAATCATCACAGTTTAAAAACTCGTCAATTGAGTAAAACGCCTTGCTCAATAGCCACCTTGATAAACGTTTTTTAAATAAAATGGAATCTAAGCTACGGTAATCTACTGGAATTTTATTAAAAAACTTAATCTGTAAATACTTGTGGCTGTTAATGAATTTACTTAATCTAGCAGCTGGAGCATTTAAATCACAAGATCCTCTAGTATCGTAACTATGAACTGAATCACGAGTAACAAAGTTGTTAATATTTTCCTTGACAAAAATTAAATTTTGAAAAATGAATATGGAAGGCAGAGTCATAATTTCATAACTAATAAAAAAGTTTTACTACTAGTTCTAACAGGAATATCAAACAAGATTCTTAAAGCCTTCTTTTGCCAGATAAAAACATGTCTAGCTCCACTACTATTACCCCACAAAAGGTTTGCGTATAAGAGATGGGTGTGAAAAAAACTATGGTAAGTAATAAGCAGCATATGAATGGAAATACATTTTTTGAGCCGTCTCAGTAAAAAACAAACTCTGGCCAATTTAGAAATAACATTGTATGTATGAGACTCCCAAGTAAGCTTGACATCAAGTGTGACTCCTAGCAGTTTAACGTGGTCATAAATCTTATTATTAGCACAGCCTAATTGCCTCAATGAGAAACAAATTCTTTCTGTTTTCTCATCATTAATAGATAAAAAATTACTACTAAACCAGGTTTTACCAAAATCAATCATATCAGTTATAACTTTTTCAGTCTCCTTAAAATCCTTACCCGAGTACAGAAAAGAGGTGTCGTCAGCGTATAACAATGTTTTACAAGGCATGGAGTTAGGAAGGTCATTAATAAAAATTATAAATAACAATGGTCCAAGAACGGACCCCTGCGGCACCCCAGCAAGGACTTCTCTGAATGAAGAAGCTTCGGAATCTAAAAGAACCATCTGCCTCCTTCCACAAAGGTAGGATCTAAAAAACTCTAATTCTTTATCTTTAATACCATAAAATTCCAATTTGTTCATAACATAAAACAAACAACATAACATAACATAAAAATTGGCAATCGGACCACATTTCCCCAGCGAAAAATAAAGTCGGATCCCGTTTTATGAATGACAACCGGAACTTATTTTTACGAGTAAAATTGGCGATTCGACCCGTTCTATAACCTAAGAACGCCTATTTTTTCGCGTCGGATGGGTCAGAAACAGGATTTTAGTTGCATTGAATGGGTCAAAGTTACGCTCGGCAACGTTTCTTATTGGCTGAAAATGAGAACCAAAATTTCTTTGTTTAAAATTCATTGTTGGTGATGGTGAGTTTATGTTGTTTAAGAGATTATTGCGGACATTTTCCATCACTGATTATGGTAAAAACAGTTTATAGTTTTTTTACTAATCAGTGATGGAAAATGTCCACAATAATCTCTTAAACAACAACCAAAACTCGTTTTATTGGCTGGAAACGACAACTGAGCCGCATGAACAAGAATGGCCGAAAAAGGCGTTTTAAACTAAATTAATGAATTTTTGCCAAAATTCCCTTATAATTATCCGATTTTCCTGAAATTTTCGGTCTGTGGACACCCTGTAGTAGTATTACAGGCATGTAAGTCTGACTGACGACGCATCAATCAGACGACAAGTCGAGAAAAAGGGTGATTGGGAAAATAATTGCACGATCGTGTTCAGGGTGAAATTCCGTACATTTTGAATAATTCACGACAATATTACAATAACAAAGTTATTTTCCGATTTTATAACGTTTTGCCGATTTTTACGCGGAAAAAACTGTGATTGGGAAAATATTCGCATTTGCGTGTTCAGGGTGAAATTCGTACATTTTGAATACCCACAACAGTAATTTCAGAAGACTATTATTTTCCGATTTTCCGGGGTTTTAACGACTTTTCCACAGAAAAACTATCATTCCCATAATCAGCGTCAAATTTCCAACATTTTGGGAAAAAATTTATATTTTCGTGGTTTTACCAATTTTTTAACTGGTGTTAAGATAGTCAAAATATGGTGACAGGTTGTATTGAGTCATAATTACTTCAAAAACCTGAACGCAACATTTTTAGGCATAAATTACTAATAATTTTAGACACATAATTGATTTCATTACACTATTAGAGTGTTAGTCATGTATATTGTTGACATACACAATTTATCAAGTGATGAGCGAAACCAACAGGTGCAAAGGCAGAATATCAACGGACATCTCTGCTAGTGTTTCTCAAAGGCCGCGGCAACTCAAAGGCCTAGAGTGCTGTGGGGAGGGAGGGGGAAAGTCGGCGGGGTGTCGTGTTTTCACGAGAAACAACGCGTACATCCTACCTGCTCTGCAGTCGCTGAGAAACTGACTGGTCTGGAGGGGGCGATCGGAGAGCAGGGAGAGTGAGGGGAGAAAGAGGGGAAGAGCCAACTGGTAGCGCTCTGGCGGGATCTCACGTCAAATAGAGCAGCAATGACGAGGCACGCCCGTATTTAGCGAGGCGGACCTATGGCCCGTAAGCTAGGTCCATCTATTCCATAGGATGTATAATCAATGGTACCAGTAAGTATATCCTTACTTTTTTTTTCAAAATTGTCCTCTTTGGGGAAATTTTCCTTCTTTGGACAAATTCCCATGAGGCCTATACCTTATAGGTTATTGTCAATATTTAGGCTACTGAATATAAAATCCATTTCACTTTTATACAACAAATTCCCTACCCAATTCCCCCGGAATCATACGAGGCCCCCTAACTTAGATTGACTGGATTTTACTCTTTATGAAAATAGCTCGCTTATTAATTTTTAAATTGGAAAACGAGTGACACCTTCGAGTTCAGGGTGAAATTCTACTCAATTTGAGTAAACTTAGGTAGGTACCCGTATCGCTATATTGCAAAAATTAAATAGGCTAGTTGTTCCCATTTTCCCAGGTTTTCCGCAGGAAAAAACCTGTAGTATTACTTTTATCACAACTACCAGTACCTAGCCTAGATATTATAATAATGTAAGAAAGTTACCTTACTGATCTTCATCTCCAAGCTCAACCTTAACTTTAGAAAAGTCAAATTCTTCTCCAGTGCCTCTCTTGTAGATATCCAGCACATCGAGGCATGTTGTTTCAAAGTGAGTGGTGGCATCATATGATTTTGAAATTAGAATTTGACTTTCTTTGCCATCATCTGTCGGTTCAAGATAATCAGACACTGTAACAAATTTCTGTTTGATAGGGCCTAGCAGATCCAAGCCTGGTTTAATTTCAGCTTCAGGATTTTCTGTTTCAACCGTTGTTGAAACCATCGCAACGAACCAGCCTTTGGCAGCAACCTGGTGAGTGTGGCTCACAAGAGAGACATAAATATCGGATTTTCTGTTCACTTGTTTCTGAGGGATGATTATTTGGGTAGACAATGCATCCCTTGTGTTAGGAATGGGATGATCCATCAGGCAAATACAACGGATCACCTGACCAGTTTTTTTGGCCTTCCCAGGTACATAGGATGGGTCACAGTATACCTGTTTGCATTTTGCAATTTCTTCCCCAGATCTAATACCAATAGCTTTGCCATTTTCAATTACAATTTCATCAACTGGCTTATCAAGCATGTAGGTACCACCATAAATTGCACTGAGTCGAGCAAACCCTTGTGGTAATTCACCAAGTCCATACATAGGGTACAGGTAAGGAGATTTGCCGTAACGAGCAAGAGAATCACTGTACAGTTTTATTCGAGTTATCGTTTGGGCCGCTGGATAGTTCAAGTAGTCATCATCAAGATACAGAGCTAACGCATGCCCAGTGAAGTCCTGAGTATTCCTATCTAGCCCAAATTTTTCATACAGCTGCTGAGTTGTTGTACTATTGGGATCTAAATCCTTCCACGTCTTCGGATCATCAAGCTTAACATCTTGGACGTAAATGAGAAAGTTCCTAAACCTTCTCTTCTCAAACATCCCCATTAGATCTGAAGCCAGAGCTTCTTTCTGATCCACAGGGACTTTAGAAATCTTGCCTTGTTTGTACACATAACTTCCTTCAACAGATTTGAACTCAAGGTACCTTGTTACCCCTGTGTGGATGAGCAATTTTACTAATAAACCATTTGCCATGAGGAATTTTGGAATCAGGTCTACGTTCCAATCCCTGCCTCTACCATACGTTTCATCCGGAGGAGGTGCACCATAACGTGCAAATAACTCTTCCAGAGGTGTGATGGAGGCTGATTCGCCACCATAGTACTTATTCCTGTCAATATGCAATACTTTCTTACCAGAAACAGAGAGCATACCACTTAAAATACATTCTTTTAAACCAGTTCCGAGCACTATAGCGTCGTATTCTTCATCCATATTGTCTTAAACGCACTTTACAACAAAAATTAACTAAATAACACACCACCTAAGTGTCAGAGATCACGAAACGCCAAAGGTAGGACGATTTCTTGCTGATTTATTGTCAACTGAGCAACGTGAAATTTCCCTCAAAAAAACCCAAACAATACGGCAAGAGACTCTAGATTTGTGTATTATTACAGTCTTTGTGTTGGTATACCTGCTTAGGAATGATACAGACATCTTGTTAATAAGTGATGACGTATAATAGTAGATTGGCCAACTGCAAAAGAAAATTACAATCACTACTGGCAAATACGTAAACTATAGATATACAAAAATCTAACTACTTTGTATGTTATTAAAATCATTGTCATTGAAGGGATGGCAATCAACATGAGTAAATACTAATACAATACAATGTGTATTGAGGAACGAGATTGTTTATGAGAGTATTACAACGAGATGCGTAAGTTCGCACAAAAATAAATAAACTAACTATTACCTTATCAAACTAATTGTCGGCGTAGGGATGTGGCGACCCCACCGCCCGGTGGCTTGTCCACTGAAGCTAGCCTCTCTGGCTCCCTACTCTTAATCCGTGTCAGAGACTTTCCTATTAATCCATGTTCTTTCCATCTATGTACATACGGATCAGCTTTCTTCATCTTGCTATCTCCAACCTGCTCTTCACCCCAATTCTTCCCTGCCCCTTCCTCTATCTCTGTTACAGGCCAACCCAAGGTGTGACGTGGACCGTGCTGTTGGGTGGATGGTACCAGGCCTTTTGTATGGTGTCATGAGCGGTACCTGCAGGATACCAGGCGCCCTCCTGCAGTAAACAGCCTTGCCCGTGCATGCGGGGCTCTGTCCGGGTCGACTTCACTTCCCTAGCTACTCGTGGGAACCACATGGACTGCCAAGGGCAAAATAACCAACCAGAACCAAACCTCAAGGCAACTCCAGAAGTTGCCTTGTTCTCAATTCCATCAGGATCTGCCCCATCAGGGCAGGTTCCTCAACCTGAAGAGTGCATCAGGAACATAGGAGGTTCCGATGCATTCTCATGAGGATGCTATCAACAATGAGAAGGCTTCTACAGATTTCAACAAGGACGATGTGAGCTCAATCACATCAGCCCCACTGGATGGAGAGGATGAGCTTCTCAGAAGTCCAGGAACACCAAAATCTACGGGGATGCTCGATGATGCCATAGGGCAACTGAGCAGCCTGCGGGTGAAGAGACCGAACCTCACCACTGCCCAAAGAAGGAAGGCTATTCAGGCAAAACTTCTTGAGATAGGTGAAGTTTTTGACTAGCGAAGTTTCGGAGGGACAAAAAGAAAAAACCAAAGACACCAGAGATGGGTGAAACTCCAGGCACGAATGTGAGTCCAGAAGCTGAGTCGAGGGCGGCCAAGCGCCCAAGAGGCAATATGGCAACCCCTCCCTCGGCGGAAGGACCTACAAAAAAGGCCAGGAGTGAAACTCATTGAATCATGATGACCAAACCTTGAATCCCGGGACTTCTAGCAAAGGAGTCTCTTACAGGGACATTTCCGCAATCAAAATGGTCATTGTCTTGGAAGGCTATCCTGAGGCTAAGCTTTCAGCAGAGCAAGGAGAAGCCATTGAAGACGCCATCATGGATGAGCTCGAACCCCTAGAGGACGGCTCCGCTCCATCGTTTGAAGGCACCCACATGGAAAAAGGTGCCTTAATAACATCTTGCATCAACGAAGCAACTAACCTTTGGCTGGAGACACTCATCCCCAGACTCAAACCACTTGGGGAAAAGAAACTTATCGTTGGACTAAGGATGAGAGACATCTTGAGGTCAACGAGGATATTCTTTAGAGCTCACCCGAAGCTTAAAGTACGGTCGAATGTACATAAAATCTTGTAAACAAGTTGTTTTCAAAAATATCCACCCAAATCTCTGTTTTGGAGGCACTACAGAATCCATTGCTACACACTGGTTTTAAGAGGGGAAATTCCCCCTTTCCCCCCCAGGTTTATGAAGGGGCAACATTTTTCGAATTTCCTCTGTTGGTCAATGCTAACTTGACAAGCAACTCTCAAGTTTGAACGAAATTGATCAGGAAATAAGAGAGAAATAGTAATTTTTGTATTCCCCATTAGAGTAACATTGGACAACGTTCTGCGTTAACTGCAAAATAAAAATTTTAAAATCCAAAAAACCGAATTTTTATGTTTAAAGGCCTATAATTTCTGAACCCGAGTTTTTACCAACAAATTACCGAGTTTTTACAAAAATGCCCCTAATTTATTTGTTGATGATCTGGCATCAAATTTGAATACTTCACATATACTTAATATATAAACATATATGATTTATATGATTTATATGATTATACGATTTATATGATTCCCGTTTAACTATTGTTATTACAGAATCCGTAAAGGAGTCGTTCCAATTTGGACGGCCCTTATTGCGTTATTTTCAATTGGTGTTAAAGAATTGCATGATTTCGAATTTAGCCAGACCTCTGACCATTACCACGCAGTCAGGCTACTATAGTGGTGTTAAGTTACTTATTCTTTATGCTGCTAAAATCTTTATTTACCTACGGCATTAACATTACGCCTGTTTAGTTTGACATTAACTATATTTGCTAGCTACTGATTACTGAATAAATTCCCTAGTATTTTATATCCCTGAACTGGTTAGCCCGTTTTTCTTTCTTTTTATTATTTTATTCTTTATATTCAAGTCCCAAAGCAAAGTAAATGGATCAAAATAATTCCTCCACCTCGATTCTTGCAAAATTAGAAGTTTAGTTAATATCCCTATTTATCCCAACACTTGATATAGTAAAATATTATTTAATATAATAAAGTTTTCCTAACACCTCTACCATTATGTGGCTGAATAAGCAGGTTACTTACGTTTGCGATTTATTAAGCGTAGACTAGATATACTGTCCTTTATGGTTATTTATGTTTCATTTATGTATTCGTTAACATGCTGACAATTGATACTTATATGCCATGTGTACCTGTTGCACAGATTACAGCTTATGTAGAGCTACTCTGCATAATAATGATAATATTAATAATATATAGTATAATAATAATATTATAGTATTAATGTTTTACAGTGCTATCAAACTATTTCAATATAGCAAAACAATGCAACGCAATGAGTCAAACAATTCAATTCAATACAATACGATACAATGCAATATAATACAATACAATGCAATACAATACAATACAATACAATGCAATGCAATAACATAATATACCCTGAGTTGTGTTAACGGGTCAGCTGTTTGACGCGGTTAGCTCGACACATTGATTAAATTAAACTTATCAGATTATTTATCGTACGGCTGTGGTGCAGTACTTGCGTATATAGTTTAGACACTCAATCGATTTGCCATTCCACCTTCGGTGACATCATTGAAGCTAAAATAACTAATTTTTTTTATTCCTTTGTATTCATTATTTATTTTTTTTTTTGTTTTTTTATATCTTTCATTTTTTTCTTTTACTATACTAATAAAGATAAATTTTCACACAACACATTTATCTAAAAGTATCGTTGTTACATTATACCTTTTATGCCATTTATGCATTTGTTTAGCAGTCCCCTTGTTGCTACCGTCAACCGATATAGTCCTAGTTCCCTAGTCAGTAGTTAGGCGTCCATTCTAGCAACTACCCCACGCTTAATCGCTAGAGTCACCCCTTCTACACTCCGGCACTTCTCGCTACACTATTTAATTATTACGTCACAATTAATAGATTATATATAAGATATTATTACGTCACAAGTCAAGTTATTGGTTACATTCTCTTATAATAATATTTTTATACATTTTACCTTAAGCAATTTTATGGATTTTTCAATACATTGTTGTCATTACATACATAAATTATTACACACATTATTACGCTATCGATTATCTTTCGCATTCACACCTCGTTCATATTCTGTGACACTTGTTCATATGTTCCTACAGCTATTTATTGCAAGAGATTTTGATTAACCTTGCTATAGTGGGTTAGGGTCGAGATATGCCTCCGTAGGGATTACTTTACATTTTACATTTTATAATCACAATGTACATTTTTCATTACGTTTAAATTTTAGTTTGAATTTAATTTTAGTTTAGATCTTCACACGTTTTAAGTTGTTATCGCTTACCTCATAGCATAGTTGTCATCACCACCAGAAATATATATATGTATATTTTAGATAAGATACCTTAACAGAAGCTGATTATGATATAATATTAGCAGTATGTATATAATGATAAGCACCTATACTATGATTAATATAGTTCTGTAGATTGCTATATCTCAGCGAGAGAGGAGAGAGAATCGTGTCTTACATTTGTTTATTTTAAAATAAAATCTCACATACCTGTGGTTAACCTTCCGCCAGTCAGCTCCCCCATCCCCTGGGCTTTGGACAGTCGGGCGGTCTCTATTGTTTTTATTTTCTCACTATACACTAAACACTGTATCTATCACCAAGTCACTTCACCCCTTAACCCAAAATAATTTAATCAAACAAAAAACTATATAGTTATTTAAATCGGCATAAGCTATATAAAAGAAAAATTTACAAATTTACATCTTACATTTACTAATTTACTGTTGGGTTTAGTTTAGTTAGTCGTGGCGCCCGTGGTGCCAGTTCCCTCGGCCCACAGGTGGCCCGTCAGGGTAGTCGTCCGGGTCGCTGTCTACCTCAGCGGGACACCTTTGCAGTACCACCACTCCTTCTGGCCTTCGCCAGCTGGCCGGGGGCGGTCGCCAGGGAATGAATTCCCGGTTCTCCGTTATGCGGCGGTCGGAGACCACCCGCTGCAGTGCAACCCGCATAGTTGCCCCCCGGCCTCGCCCCGTTGGCAACGGTCCCCTACGGCGGCGCTGCTCTAATAGCGCCTCCCTCCTCTCCTGAGATATAGTCTGATTGTTAAGGGAGTGCGGCTGGAGCTCCGCTCTACCTGCGAGGGACCCAACTCACGCACGCACACTGACGCACACTCATCACCGTCCTAATTGCCTGGAAGCCCCGATCCCCTTCACTACCTAGAAATATAACACCTGCTGTATGATACCTCAAAATCGCAATTCATTTCAAGATAGATATACAGTAAAAAGCTTTGTGTCACTAAATTTTTTGTTTAATTCCATGAAAAATGAGTCCAAACACGAAATTATTATGACAAAAAATATTTTACTGAATGGGGATGATAAAAAGTCAGATTGGTCAGAAACGTTTATCGTCGTTGGCAGCCTTATCGTCGATTTCATAGGTTGGCATCGGCGGTTTATTCGGACGTATACAAGTTGATACAACTCAGGTTTTCTCAAGTCCTTTGTGAAAGGAATCCCGCGGTTATGATAGTTAATATGAAAATATTCGTAACTTCTAGTATTGAAATGCTCGTAACTTCTACATTTTTTAAGCAAAATATATATGGTTTGGTATAATTTTACTTATCATTTTGAGCTAAAGTCAAAAGCATTAATAGATTTTACAACGAAGGTAAAATGAAAAAAAAAAAAAAAATTGATAGTCAAATTTCTGTGAGCCAGTGATGACTCAGGCGGCAGGTCAGTGGTCCATCCTAATCCCCTGCGTCTGTGTGTGTGAGGCCTGCGTGTGTGTGAGTAGAGCCCACCCTTCTGCCAGCCGCACTCCCGTAACAATCAGAGTATAGTACGATCCCCAGTTGGGGATCCACCGGGTACCTCTGGAGCTGCACCCCCGGGCAACCCACACGTCCCCACACTTCACCACTGTTCCAGTCCTGGGGAAACAACGCGGGACCCGGGTTAAAAACCGGGTCGGTCACAAACAGTTGTTTCCTTCCTCGACCAGCCATCTCGAACTACGCGCACGAACTGTCCCAAAACCACAGGTGACGGCATTCTCAGCTGATAGCCGCAAAACCCATTAACTAATGGGTTACAACGACCACATCCGTAACAGACATGGCTCGCCGCAATCCCCAATAAAGGCCCATCCGTTAGTCATGGAACACTACTCTCTCTCTCCTCCTTAGCATTCTACAGAACACCCAACTCCAATTAAGACTAAAAGCAAAACTACGTTGGCCATAGAAACTACATGATTGCCAACTTCACTACTACCGCAACTACCTACTACCTACAACTCCCGCTTAAATATATCCTAACGTACCTGTTAACCGTAATTAAGTAAATATATTGTAATATTATATTAGGGTTACTGTTTATGTAGTATCATTAAATTATAGCATATGGATTTTGTAAAAAAATAAAATTCTTGGTCAAAATGTATAAAACAAAAAACTTCAAAAACCTCATAGAATAGAATAGAATAAAATATAATGCTTTATTGTCGTGTGGTACATGTTTGTACAAAGGACATAGTCAAGAGAATACATTTTATAAACACTGAGTCTTGTAGTAAGTAGGCATAAATAAAAAAGAATTATACAATAAATAAATAAGTAAACAAGTTGGCACGATATCATATATAACATATTATCTATCATACATAAGTAATCAATGATATGATCATATGATGCATTTATAAAAATAACTTTTAATTTATATTGTTGGTAAAATGACTTTCATTTTTTGCCAAGTACCTGCCTGCGTGTTTTATGTTTTATGTAGGCTCGTGCTGTGGTGGTGGTATATCTGAATTCTGAATCCGTCTGTCTGTGCGATAGTGGATGACGTTTACGTTTAACGTTTAACCTTTTCTGTGAGTGTGAGACTGTGAAAGAATTCTTTGTGGTTAAGTGATCACCTCAGCTAACATACATAAATATACTAAGTAAAAATTCGGCTACGATCATTTCGAATATAATGTTTGTGTACAGTTGTCCTGGGGTTCATAAATGCATGATATGGTAAGTTATCAAAATAATTGAGACTCGGTGTTATATGTTCATATAGGTTTGACATAAGTAACGCTTCACTTTGCCTTAGTTTTACATTTAAAATAAGTATGTATACTTAATTATGTTTTAAAGAGATATGATTTTGAATGGGCTCAAATAAGTGTTGTCTAGCTGAACATTAAGGCTTAATAAGTTAGTGTTAAGTTTAGGCTAGGACTAAATTAGTAAATTAAGGCTAATTTTAGTTTTAGTTGTTTTAACTTCATAGCTCTAGCATCTGAAAATTATAAACCTAGCCTTTGTTGTGATTGAAATACTGGTTGGGACCAAAATAGTTTGTTAGCGAATTTCCCCTGTAGGGAAGAAGCTATTACCATAGGTCTCATGCTAAGACTTAAGCCCGAGACCATGATAATTTCTTTTTTGAGGTCTGCAGGTGTCAAAAACACTATTCAAATTTATATATGTGCAAATTTATATGTATGTGTCCTTTAACATGATAACTTGAGTAAAAAACGTCCAATTTCGATGAAATTTGGCTCAAATATGTTAAGTGACATTGATGATTTAAGTTTGAAAACCAGAAAAATCGGACCACAGGAAGGGGGGTTTATGTGGGTTTTAAATTGTCCAGAAATCAGTGTTTGCACTTTTCACCCTAAAATTTTTAAAATACTCAATTTTGGTTTTGAGTATTTTGTAGAGCTTAAAAAAATAGTATTTTAAATTATTAACCTAGGTTAAGTGGTTGCGGAGAAAATATAAAAAACCTGCTCTTAAAATCTCCCATGTTAGGCTAATCTTATGGGAAAAAGGTTTTTGGATTTGCCTCTGTTCATTTTAATGTAAACTTCACATTTGCTTTTACCAATAAATTAAGCCCTACAAAACAATCATTTTGGTGTTTAAATTGTGATTCTACGTCCAACCGTTGCAGAGATATTCAAAGTGCTAAACACAGTACGTTGTCCAATGTTATCGTTATAGAGAATAAATCAAATTTAATATCTCGATTATTTATGAATGTATATTGATGAAACTTGGTATGTGGCTTCACGTAGTACTGGTATATTGATATTTGCTCAAACAAATGAATTTTTGTTGATTATCCCAGTAGCAGCAAACCTGCATACTCAGCCCTAATGTTATTCTTATGGAGAATAAGTCAAGTTTTATATCTCCCTTATTATGAAGATAAATTAATAAAACTTAATATGTAGTTTCACCTGGTTGAGTTATATATTGATATTTGCATAAAATCACATATTTTGTGTTCCTTGTTAAAGCAAACCTGCGTACTCAGCCCTAATGTTATTCTTTTGGAGAATAAATAGTATGCTATAGATCACTTTATTTATGTATTTTTATGAAACTCGGTAAGTGGCTTTATGTGGTAGTGAGAAACATATGCATGTATTGGAAATTCGCTGAGTACGCAGGTTTACTGCGACGGGGGTATTTTTATTTTGTAGGCCTAACTAATGTAGTTGATTAGGAGGCCATACCTAGTGATGTGGGCTGGGTATATACCTAGCGGGTAGGTAAATAAACAATATGTATTTACCTGGTTTCTTACCCCAAGCCCTGGGTAAATATCCGAAACATGGGTATTTAAGATTTGTTTAGCATTTAAGAGATTTTTACTAGGTTCATTAAAATTCCCATGCTGTAAAGATTATAAAATGATCATAAAAACTGTTTTGAAGAGTATAACATGGTTACCACAAGCATTTAACTTCTAAACAAGATCGAGATAAATACCCAGGACTAGGTATTTTACTATTTTGATGGCCTTTTGAAGTGTTTAATAAATTTAAAATTTTTGAGTAAAAGAATTTAAATTAAATTAAGATTGTTATTTTGTTCTGTATTTATCAAATTATAAAATTACATTACTTTAAAATTTGTTTAAAATCTCTCATATATTTATTTAACCAGCTCCTTCATAGTTTTGTGGTGATGTGGTTTGAACATTTACAGGAATTTTTACAACAATTGCCATGCTATTATTTATTTATTGGTAAAATAATTAATGATTGTAATCAATAAAATATCCTCAAATGTTATTCATTGATAATAACAAGGGTAGTAATGGTAGATATGAATTATATTGGCATTTTTATGTAAAATATCATAAATACCCAAAATACCCGGGTATTTATGAATTTTGGGTATGTACCCTGAGTTTTAAGTAGCCCCTACCCGGGTATTTTACATCACTAGCCCTACCTAGGAGATTAATTAACATTGTTGTTGGTTCTTACTTATTTTCAGTTGAAGTAGACCTTGAATTTAAATATAAACATGTGGCAGCTATATTTTAGCACCAGTTAACAAATTCTATAACCTAATCAATTATGAACACTTGCAGCAGCCTATTCTAACACAATTTTGTTAGAATAGCCTAGCATGAGTTCCATCTGGGTCTGGCGGTCAAGCGGAAGCTTTTCAGGCTGATGTGTCCTCTAGGGAGGGAGTCCCCTCACCGCCCCAGCATAGGAATCAGTATGGGGAGCAGGCCTGCTCCCACAGACTTGTGAATGGACAGTTGAGTGATTGCCATGTTTTATTCAATGGATCTTTTTTGAAACGGTTTACAGCCAGTTGGGCCTACGAATTCCGTGGGTGAAGGAGACGAGTGAAGTGACTATGGTTGCTTGACCATTACAAATTTTTTGGTGTGATATTTCATATTAAATTAAAGTTCAAAACAGATTTTTAAAGTTTTTATCTTGAACCGTTACAGAATGGCGGCCATTTATGTTTTGTTAAGCAAGCCATTTTTAGGCTTTACAGACATGAGCGGTAAATTAAATATCTCCAGATTGGGTTATGCTAAAATAATTAAACTTACTCCATTTTTTGTAGGAAAGTCCTCTATAATTAAGGTCCTTAGGTACACCTAATAGAATTAAACTATTGACTAACTTATAGGCTAGATATACTGAAGTAGACTTCTCATTGCCATTGTAAAATCTGTTCCTAGTTTTGTTTGTGCTTGGAAGCAAACAAGTTCTTTATCGCTTGCTTTTATGGAGCGGAGATATTTTAAAAGTTAATGTAAATATCTAAAATAAATAGTTGATAGCAGAACAATCTGTCGGTGACCTAATCAAACTACCGTATGTCCATTTCAAATTTTGGCAACAACTAAAAGTGGCTCAGCTTGGCCTTATAAATGGGATAAAATAATCATAAACTTAATAAGTTAAAATGACCACTCAACATTTTAACTTAAATTCTAATAAAATATACTAACTTATCTCGCGCTAAAATTGTAAACGAAGGAATAGAATACCAAAGTTAGTTTTCTGAAGAATACCACCACTGTTACCACTGTTGGAATAAGAAGTCTAAAATGTGACTCCTTATTTTTTATATACATTTTTGAAAACTGAAATGTTAAAATTTTTGGAAAATTTGAGGCTTAATATTTCTGGAGTGGCTAGGTGTAAATACCCCCGCCACAGCAAACCTGCGTAATCAGCGAATTTCCGATGCACATTTTTGTCTTAATACTACATAAAGCCGCTTACCAAGTGTCATAAAAAATATTAACAAATAAGCGATATTTTAATTATTCTACATAAGAATAACGTTGGGGATGAGTATGTAGGTTTGCTGACACAATTTTGATGCAAATATCAATACAATTCAATTAGGTGAAGACACATACCAAGTTTTATCAATATTCATTCATGAATAAGCGATATATAACATTTGAATCATTCTCCATAAGAATAACATGGGGGCTGAGTAAGCAGGTTTGCTGCAAAAGGAACGTAAAATATGAATTTTCATTCAAATATCAATATAACTCAACTAGGTGAAGCCACATACCAAGTTTCATCAATCTACATTCATAAATAAGCGATGTATACCATATTTTAATTATTCTCCTTAAGAATAACATGGGGGATGAGTATGCAGGTTTGCTGCAACAAGGAGCACAACAAATGGGTTTTTATGCCAGTATCAGTATAACCTTTGACTATAAATACTGAAGGAGACATCCCATCCATATGGTTCAGCTGTCCCACTTTTAGTGTATGCTAGAATTTAAAATTGAAGTAGTTTGATTAGGTCACCGACAAATTGTGCTGCTGCCAACTATTTATTTTCTTTATTTACGTTAACTTTTAAAATATCTCTACCCAAAAAGCAAGTAATCATCAACTTATGTTTGCTTCCTGACTCACCAACTGTTGTATTATCCCCTCCTTAAGAGGATAAGTAATAGTTGACAGCAGTATACTCTGTTGGTGATTGGTGTAAACTACGACCTCTTTCAATCCTGGCTTACACAAAACTAGGGACACATTTTATAATGGCAATGAGAAGTCTACTTTATAACTCAACAAGAGGTGAAACTATATACCAAATTTTATTAATTTATGTCATAATTAAGGGAGATATAAGTTTTGACTTATTCTCCACTAGCTGTGTACCTGTCCTTCGTACGGGTTGTATATAAATGGTAGATTAACTAAAGCAAATAACAATCCACATTATTTTACAACATTAAAATTACATTTTACACGTTTAATGTACAATTAAATCAAAGTTAACGAAATATACTGGCAGATAGTTCGGGTACTGTTGCTAAGTCGAGGAACTCTGTCGGGTAGTAAACGGCGTGTGGTTGGCGACTCCAAATCGGTACACCTAACACTTTGAATTCGCTTTTAGAAATAAAAGAACTCAAGTCCAAAAAAATATAAACAAATATCGGGGTGCCTTATCAAACAACATATAAATATAAAATCGGGGGGGGGGGGGAAATATAAAATAGAGGGGGGACATGAAATAAAAATATAAAATCGAAGAGAGGGGGAGCAAAATATAGAATTGGGGGTGGGGAAAAAATAAAATTTGGGGGGAGCAAGAATATAAATATAAAATCGAGGGGGGCAAAAATAAAAATCGGGGGGACAAAAATATAAAAGCGGGGGGGTACAGGAAGTATCGGTAAAAATTGTTTTTTGTGCAAATAAGAATAGACCACAACCAGATGAAGCCACATACCAACTTTCATTAATATTTGTTCATTAATAAGCAAGATATAAAATGTTACTTATTCTCCATAAGGTTAACATTGGGCAACGTACTTTGTTTAGCACTTTTAATATCTCGGTAACCAATTGACGTAAGAGCGATGATCAAAATACCAAATTTTTTTTAAGCTAAATTTAATGGTCTAAATAAAAGTTTGGGTTTAAAAAGAATTACTTGTAAAAGTTCAAAAAATCAATTTTTGGGGTACAAAACCCCCCAAAAACCCCCTTTAAAATAGGGCGACCTGTCTAGTTCTCGAACTCATGAAAATAGATCCTGCGTTGCACGTTTGTACCAAATTTGATCAAGATCGGACCATTTTTACGAAAGTTTCCGTGCCTACGGACACATATATATATAAGAATTTGAACTAATTGTGTTTTTGGCATCTGGGGGCCTCAAAACAAAAAGTTATCATGGTCTCGGGCTTAAGTCTTATCATGAGATCTACGGTAATAGCTTCTTCCCTATAGAGGAAATTCGTTAAAATCTGAATTTTGCACATAATGGTAACTTGCATCTATATGATAATAAACTAGTGAAAACTTCAATGCGGGTATTTTATATAGAACAAAGTTGTGAATTTTTTTAAGTTGGCCAAATAACATGCAACTGAGTCTCTAGAAAGCCTTAAATAAAGCATTTGACACAATACATTAACATTCTTTAGGTTAGTTGGTTAAACAAATATTCGACTAAATTCACAAGTCTGGTAAAAAAATCTTTGCCTTAAAATCATGTTTTCTTAACAATCCCCTTTTTATTTTTCAATATTAGAGTTTGAAAATTACAAAAAAACTTCACATTTCATGATTTTTCTACACTACATGGCCATTCAGGAGCATAGTTATTTATTCTGAATATTTCTGGGAGATAGAATGTGATCTTCCTGTTGCCATGGCGAGTTGCCGTTAATTTTAGGCTTAATATATGTGATGAGGCAAAGTTTAAAAATCTGAATTTTGATCATAACTTGCCTCTATATGGCAGTAAACTGCAGTGACAATTTCAATTCTGGTCTTTCATGCTGAACCAAGTTATGATTTTCTTTAATTTCAAACAAATTGTTAGCTTACACATAAATCAGCTATCGCTAAATTTTAAAAAAATTAGCCTATTCCTATATTTTATTATTTTGCTCAGAGTTCTTAATATAGATCAAATGTGACCAAAGACATAGAGTCTCACATTTCATGAGGCAATACTGTGTCAAATAGACTCCAAATCCGTCAATTAAAATCAGATAAAAATAAACAAACCTGACAACAAATTCAAAGTGACATGAAAAAGATAAGAACTATTTAGTGACAAAGAAAAGAGAATTCACTGAAAAATCTAAAAAAAGTTAACAAATTAACATTTAATTAATTAAACATTAAGCGGCTTTGACACATTAGATTAGTGGGTTCTGTTTTTGCAAACATTTTTGTCTATTACAGTGCTTTAAAATAATTTACAATATGATATTTGAACATTTAGAGATTCAAACTAGTGACCTTCAGTTTTTAGAACATACTGTAGGTCTATTTAAAAAAAAATTCAAAGCATTTTTACGTTATTCCTTGCGGTCGATACAATGGGGAATAATTCTGTTCCCTCGTTCTAGGTGAACTGGAATGTATTCTGTGGTTTGTCTGGAATCTATTTGAGACACCTTTTTATAAATAGTCCTATTCAAATTTAAAGTATTCTTTATTGACACAGTAAACGTTACCTACATAAATTGCTACATGCAGTAACTGGTGTCTTGTCAATGGAGATAAAACCAAATTTAATGCTGATTTAACAGATCGTTAAAAGTAAAACAATATATATTTCACAATCTCATTATATTAATAGGCAAACACAAAACTGACCCTCCTTTTTTCTCAGCGTGTGTGCAGCGTAGGAGAAATCCACGCATACCGTTAGAAAGGTATTGTCGTGTAGGTGTGCAGAATCCCCTTATAATTTAAATCGACCCTCAGGGCTCCGCCCCACAGGCCTTCAATTTTGTAATTGTTAATATTATGGAAGAACCGTGTTAAATTTAATTCTATATTTAACAGCTGACATTTTAACAAATGCTAACCAGAGCAGATGTTTCAGGACTAATGTAAATAAAAAATGTTTACTGACTGCTGTAATGATAATACATTTCTCTTATCCGTTTGTACTCCACATTAAAAAGATTTAATTTAGGTCTAAGGGGGGGAAGGGTGATGGAGGAGGTGAGGAAGAGAGAGAAAGAGGTTATTCAAGAAGTGTAGAATCAAGATACTGGTTCAAATGCATTTATTTAAATGAACATACAGGATGTGGCAACATTCACAAAAACAGCCATTATTCGTATGCGCCGCTTTGGGTTTACGTAGGATTATTTTTGGTTGATTTTCGACCCCTGGGCGATCGCTAGTTTACAAAATTACATAACCTAATAATATTAAAAATATGCATTGGCAGCATTTAATCTAAGTTTGTGTCACTTTAACATTCTGAAACTATATTTAATAAAGCTCTCAGTAGGATTTCTTTAATTTTTCTGAAAAATTATATTTTTCTGCTTGAAAGAGGTATATGGTTGTACAGCTTCAAGCCAGTATATTGAAGGCTCTTTTCAAATGCGCTTTTACTATGAGTTGGGTAGTAAAGACGATGTTTATTTCAAGTACTGTAGGCATGCTTAGGTAGAAATTGTCAAAACTTCTTTGGTTTGAATGAACATGTTTAATATTTCAAAAACGTGCAAGCAAGAAAAAGTTAAAATGTGTAGTTTTTAAAAGAGGTTTGTAAGAAGCTCTGCAGCTAGAGCGAGCAATTATGCTGATACTTTTTTTTAGGTAAAATAAACCTTCTTACTGCATTTCCCCAAGCAACAATGCCATACTTAATAAGTTTCAGCAAACCTCCGCAAAAATGTGTACTGGGGGTCAAGTTTTATAGTGGTCCTGGGCTTAAGTTTGACCATATGGGTACCATAATGCTATAGCTCACATTTCACAGGAAATTTGTTAAAAATAGCTGTTTCTTTTTATTAAAAAATGCTAACTTACCGTGACTAATCAACTCCAGTACCTAAGGCAATTCCTTTTCTGATACTAAACTTATGGGCAATAACAATTAAAACTCCCAATCTAAATCACACTAAGTAAGTTAATATAAGTCATCTTTGTTCATACATCCAACAGATTTAGGCCTACCTGTACTTAAAATACTGCCTCTTGAGAGTTTTTCCTTACCATTTGTTTCTATTAGGAACTTAAAAAAAATTTATTTGTGCAACACCATGAACAAAATATTTGAGGAAAGCTAGTCAAGAATCTGCTTCTGACAGTAAGAGGTAAATACCCCCGTCGCAGCAAACCTGCGTACTCAGCGAATTTCCAATGCATAATATATGTCTTAATACCACATAAAGCCACATACCAAGTTTCATACAAATATAAGCGATTTTAATTATTCTCTATAAGAATAACATTAATAATGAGTACGTAGGTTTGCTGAAACAAGGAACACAAACGATCGGTTATTATGCAAATATAAATAGAATTTAACTAGGCGAAGTCACATACCAAGTTTCATCAGTATTCAATCATGAATAAGCGCTATATAACATTTGAGTTATTCTCTACAAGAATATCATGGGGGCTGAGTAAGCAGGTTTGCTGCAACAAGGAAAATATGGGTTTTTATGCAATTATCAATATAACTCAACCAAGTGAAGCTACATACCAAGTTTTCTTAATTTATGTTCATAATTAAGGGAGTCGTTACATTTTACTTATTCTCCATAAGAATAACATGGGGGCGGAGTACGCAGGTTTGCTGCTAAGGGAATAACCAACGAAAAATCAATTTTTTGTGCAAATATCAATATACCGGGTGTCCCACGAAGAGGTTTAAACGTTTGATTTTATATTACGTGCCCATTCATGCACCGAACTTTTTTAAACTTTACACAGTTTACAAAGTAGGTTCTAAAAATAATCTGGAAAAATTTCAGCTCCCTAACCTTAATAGAAACAAAATGGCGGCATATTGAAAAACGATACTTTAAAAACATTAAAAAAGGTGTTTTTGGTTTTATAAAATATTTTTATTGTTACATTCTAGGGCAATATGACTTTTAAATAAAAGAACTAGAACATAGCCTAATGGAAAACCTTAAAGTCCAAAATGATTCAAACTGTAACCCATCCACAGCAACACACTGATAACAGCGCGTAACAAATGATTCGTAAGCTCTTACAAAGAAACTCCACGGTATCCGGAGAAGTTCCTCTTCTATTGATCGTTTTAGTTCCTCATCATTATTGAAGCTATGGGTATAAACTTGTTCCTTCAAATAACCCCATAAAGAAAAGTCACAAACAGTTAAATCAGGTGATCGGGGTGGCCAATCTAAAAAATCACTTCCACGACCAATCCAACGGCCATGAAGGTTGCCATTTAGTAATTGCTTGACAGGATTTGCAAAATGAGGTGGAGCACCATCTTGTTGAAAGATTGCTTGATTCATTTCTGGTACCGTCAAATGGGGCAAGACCTGTTCATTTAAAACTCGTGCATACCTAATCCCAGTCATTGTATTGTCTGAAATGTCTTAAGATAACACGCCGTTACAACTGACACTCGTCCAAACAGTAATTCCTTTTGATTTAATTGGAGTCTCTTCAAGAATGTGGGGATTGACGGTATTATAATAATTACAATTATGCCTATTTACAACACCATTGCGGTAGAAAGTGGACTCGTCTGAGAAAATGATTTGAGTATGCCAATCAGGATCTGACTCATGGTATTCAATGATACGAGAACAAAATTCCACTCTCCTGTCCGGATCATCTTCAAGAAGTTGATGAACTAGGTGACTTTTGAAAAATTTAATTTTGTTTTTCTTAATAATTCTCTGTACAGAAGACTTCGGAACACCAGTTTCAAGTTCAACCTTCCTTAGCGATTTCGGTTTACCTGGAGAGCGGAGCATTGATGCGCACACCAGTTCTTCTCTTTCCTTATTAGATCGCCTAGAGTACTTTTTGACAACACTACCAGTTTCTAACAAAAGATTTTTCCACTTGGTTATTGTTGGATTACTAGGTGGTTCAATTCCTGGGTAGGCAACCTGAAATTGTCTAATTGCTTCAGTGACGTTGCCAAAAGCAATAGCCCACGCACAACACTTAACTTTTTGTTCCAACGTTAAAAGCCATTTCTCGACTCCACTTTCAGTAAAACAGTACCGAAGAAAGTTAGGTTATGTTTTTATGGCTCAAGCGAAATTTTACAATCAAACAGCTGTTCTTCAACAATGAGCGTTAGAACTGCAACGTAGTAAACAAAACAGATAATAAATCATGAAAGTAGTTTTTATAGGAAGCAAATTGGTAAATTTTTCAATATGCCGCCATTTTGTTTCTATTAAGGTTAGGGACCTGAAATTTTTCCAGAATATTTTTAGAACCTACTTTGTAAACTGTGTAAAGTTTAAAAAAGTTCGGTGCATGAATGGGCACGTAATATAAAATCAAACGTTTAAACCTCTTCATGGGACACCCGGTACAAGTACTACGTGAAGCCACATACCAAGTTTCATCAACATACATTCATAAATAATCGATATATCAAATTTTATTTATTTTCCATAAGGATAACATTGGACAACGTACTGTGTTTAGCACTTTGAATATATCTGCAATGGTTGGGAGTAGAATCAAAATTTAAACACCAAAATGATTGTTTTGTGGAACTGAAGAGATTAGTAAAAGCAAATGTGAAGTTTACATTAAAATAAACTGAGGAAAAGCCAAAAACTGTTTTCCCATAAAATTAACATGGGAGATTTTATGAGTAGTTTTTTGGATTTTCTCCGCAACCACTTAACCTAGGTTAATAATTCAAAATACCATATTTTTTTAAGCTCTACAACATGGTCAAAACCAAAATTAAGTTTTTTAAAAATTGTAGGGTGAAAAATGCAAAAACTGATTTTTGGAAAATTTAAAAACCCCATAAACCCCCCTTCCCACGGTCAGATTTTCTGGTTTTCGAACTTAAAGTCATGAATGTCATTTTACACATTTGAGCCAAATTTCATCGAAATCGGATGTTTTTTACTCAAGTTATCGCATTCATGGACACACACATATATATATATACATATATATAAATTTGAACGAATAGTGTTTTTGGCATCTGGGGACCTCAAAACAAAAAGTTATCATGGTCTGGGGCTTAAGTCTTACCATGAGACCTACGGTAATAGCTTCTTCCCTATAGGGGAAATTCGCTAAAAAACGATAAAAAAAATCTAAATGCAGGTTCCACAAATTCTCTTAGTTAAATATGCAACAACAACTTTTAAACCGCTTGAATGTAGGGAAGCTTACTAGGATCTTTTAATGTAATACCTTGTTATTTTAAATTCTATTCTGCTTTAATTTATGAAATATAAAGGTGAGGAAAGTGTGTGTGTGTGTGTGTGTGTGTGTGTGTGTGTGTGTGTGTGTGTGTGTGTGTGTGTGTGTGTGTGTCTGTGTCTGTGTCTGTGTCTGTGTCTGTGTCTGTGTCTGTGTCTGTGTCTGTGTCTGTGTCTGTGTCTGTGTGTGTGTGTGTCTGTGTGTGTGTCTGTGTCTGTGTGTGTGTCTGTGTCTGTGTCTGTGTCTGTGTCTGTGTCTGTGTGTGTCTGTGTGTGTCTGTGTGTGTCTGTGTGTGTCTGTGTGTGTCTGTGTGTGTCTGTGTGTGTCTGTGTGTGTCTGTGTGTGTCTGTGTGTGTCTGTGTGTGTCTGTGTGTGTCTGTGTGTGTCTGTGTGTGTCTGTGTGTGTCTGTGTGTGTCTGTGTGTGTCTGTGTGTGTCTGTGTGTGTCTGTGTGTGTCTGTGTGTGTCTGTGTGTGTCTGTGTGTGTCTGTGTGTGTCTGTGTGTGTCTGTGTGTGTCTGTGTGTGTCTGTGTGTGTCTGTGTGTGTCTGTGTGTGTCTGTGTGTGTCTGTGTGTGTCTGTGTGTGTCTGTGTGTGTCTGTGTGTGTCTGTGTGTGTCTGTGTGTGTCTGTGTGTGTCTGTGTGTGTCTGTGTGTGTCTGTGTGTGTCTGTGTGTGTCTGTGTGTGTCTGTGTGTGTCTGTGTGTGTCTGTGTGTGTCTGTGTGTGTCTGTGTGTGTCTGTGTGTGTCTGTGTGTGTCTGTGTGTGTCTGTGTGTGTCTGTGTGTGTCTGTGTGTGTCTGTGTGTGTCTGTGTGTGTCTGTGTGTGTCTGTGTGTGTCTGTGTGTGTCTGTGTGTGTCTGTGTGTGTCTGTGTGTGTCTGTGTGTGTCTGTGTGTGTCTGTGTGTGTCTGTGTGTGTCTGTGTGTGTCTGTGTGTGTCTGTGTGTGTGTGTGTGTGTGAGCATGAGTCAGGTGGGTTTCCTCCTGTGTTGCTCTGCTTCAAGGTCATGAGTCATAGCAAACACTGACATTCTCCCACACAGCTATGAAAGGACTGCACTTTCTATAAAACATTACTTCTTTAACTTATTCTTAGTTAGGTACCAGAATAAATGCTTCAGTTTAATTATATATATATATATACCATCCATCATTATATATATTAAAATTATATATATATGTATATATATATTACTTTTTTCATATACTTCCATATTGTTAGGACTTGGACATCATTAACTTAAATTTAGTTAGGAGCATCTTGTTAGTGAAGAATCCCATAAGATATTTTGAAATAGTGTGCTGAAGAAGTTCAGAAACGCTGCGTTACAAAGAGGCTCCAGTCACAGACTTTGTGTTTCCACTGATTCTCCTTAAGATCCAAAATCAAATATCCAAAATATTTGGTTTTTGACTTATTTAAAAACAAATATCTAGCAATTGAGTGAGCGGAATATTTTTTTCATTGCCATTACAACAATATATGTTTACTAATCTAAAAGTTGACAAATCATTTTGGAAGTTCACAAGGTACAGTAATTACAAAATATTTCATGATACCTACTTGATAACATAATATTGCATATCCTAGTTTAATCTAATCTCATATTAAAATTATTGTTGTTTCAATTTCCAACTGCAAAATAAATGTTTTATTAAATCATCGCTCTGTTATATGTACATTTTGAGAATAATCTATAGTAAATACATCAACAGTATAACATTTATTTTCAATGAGATATTCATTTAAATTCCTGTTAATAGATGAAGAATTTCTTAAATGTTGTAATTCCCCTGGTAAATTATTAATGAGTCTAACACCTCCTTGGGATGGAAGAATTTTAAGTAAATTTAATCTGTGTTGTTCAGAGTGGAATACTTGATTTTTATTTTATTTGTGAATATCCGTACCACACATTAATTCATATTTGGAAAGACAACATACTGTTGTCTCAATATGTAAATACATGGGAGTAAATGCATACTCAAAAGTCTCTTTACACGGTTCCTTTATATTTAAATAATTAAAAACTATTGTTATAGCATTGTTTGTGTTAACAAACAATCTTTTGAAATCTCTTTTTGAAAATACACCCCAAATTATTATCGCATAAGATAAGTAACGTTTTACATTTTTATACTTACCCCCCAAAACCCCAATTTTGGGGGAGGGGGTTGAACATTTTGGCTCATCAAAAGTTCCCTTTTTGGGTCACTAAGAATTCCCCAGAAGATAATCTCATTATATGCAGTTGTTAAAAAAGTAATAGGGTGGTGGGACTTTAGGGACACACAGATTGTGTGGTGTGGAGATATCCGCCGTACCAAATTTGAAGGTGTAGTTGTATCAATACTCTACCATATTGTATACCGGAATGTTCGTTAAGATTTCTGCACGTGTCATAAATCAGAAAATGTCTGAATTCTCTCAGGGCTTTGCCCCAAAGGCCTTTAGTAAGTTAAAAATAAGTTGAGTTAGCTATTGTAGAGACGATGATTTTCTTTGGTCAAATGTTTATATAAATACTGTATCTTGCTAATAACAATTCATCAGTTTCTCCGTAGAATACAGCACAAATAAATGTTTTTCTTTCTCCATGAATTTCCCAGTACCACTGTGATCGTAAGACCTAGTAAATATGAAGTTATTTAGTTTTAAAGGGCTATGGAGCAAGTATATTGTATAGCATTTAAAAAGTAATCAATAGCTCATCCAAATTGTTTATATATTATTCATTGTCCTGTTTCCAAGTGAAGCATTAGTGTTTTAATCATAATTGTTCATATCTCTGCATGCTCCTGTTGATAACGACAGCTATCACAGCTAAACATACATTTGTTAAGCTCAAGGGCATGTAGCAATACAAACCAGAGTTAAAGTTTGCGTTTAGTTATATCGTATTCTGTAATACAAACTAGGTTTGTTGGTTTGCGAGATTGAAGGTTTAATACTTTTTTAAATAGGTCTAATCATCATTCTTATATATATACATGTATATTTTCTAACTGAAGGTTAAGCCTCTCTCTCCAACTGAAATGCATACGTATTGTTTTTTTAACGATAAGTATTTATGCTTAGATATGTCAGTGCTTCCTTTCTATAAATTATTCTTAGCTATTAGTTAGGTACTAAAAAGTGAAATTCATTCTTTAAAAAGCCAACATTTGGTTTGTGACGGTGGATTAAACTTTTAGGTTCATATTGCCCATTTTCAAACCTTGTAGCACTAAGTAATAAGGTGACTCCATTATCCATGCCCTAGTATTTTATGCATGACCTTAACAGTTTATTTAAAACCCCAGAGAGCTGTGTCAGTTAGTTTTGTTAACACCAGCCAATAGCTAGTAGTGTAGTTTCAAATCAAAGCAAAATAAATAATTAATAAATAGCCTAATTTTAATCAATAAATTAATTGAGTCCAATTTATTAATTATAAATTAGATTATATGTCTAGTACAATTTTATGAACTTTTTTCAGAAATATCTACTCCTATCCCTTTTTTTGTGGCACTACAGAATCATTTTTACACTCAGTGGTTTTAATTTTAAAAGGGGCAAAAAATGCCCCTCCTCCCCACCAAGGGTTAGGAGTAACATATTTCGAATATAATTTGGTGCTCAATGCTAACTTGACCTACGTAGGCCTACCAAGTTTTGATGGAATTGAACAGTAAATAAGAGAGAAATAGTAAATTGTTTATTCCCCATAAGAAAACTTCGGATTACGTACTGTGTTTACCCTTAAATGAATATTCAATTTACTCTGCAACTAATGGTTGCAGGATAGTAATTCAATGTACTCAATTATTTAGTTTTTGTTGTGGTAAGTAAATTGTACTTAAAGTTTATGGTTTATGAAAAAAAACTTAACTTTTGAACCTTTTAAGCCCTACTATTTCTGAACTCGAATTTTCCCAGAAATGTGGCTAGTGTCCATTGGGTTGGAGACCTAAAGCACTGTAAACTACTAAATTGTAATCAAAATTATTAGCACCATTTTGATGAAATTTTGAATTTTTAATGTTTTTAATGTCTTTAATGTTGGGGGATAATTAAAACTGAAAAATTAAAAAGAAAATACCTGGAGATACTGTGGTTTAGTGCCTACTTATGTAAGACATTTTGCTAAGGGCAATTGGTGTAGTCTCTAGGTCTGTACACAGATAGACGGGCATTATTTCAAAAACCACTTTTTTGGATTCAGGGAGCTCCAAGACAAATATTTCCACCAACAACACTACTTCAAACATTTTGATGAAAATAATGTTTTATACTTGAGTATAGGGGATAAAAGTAAAAACCCGAACAAATTTTAAAAATTGTGAAAAATGGCTTTATTTTTGCTATATCTGTACGGGCTCTTTTCAGTTGACATAAACATTAAACTGCCTTTTGTAATATACTCACAATAATTTTGTTTGTCATTCCAACTATAAATAAATAACAGCCAACTAATAATTTTTTCACGGAACATAAAATCTTTGGCCACATACCTGAAGTAGACTGCTAACTCAACCTACCGGTATGTCAAATGGCCAGCACTAGTCAAAGTTCTTGTGTATAGGTTAAGGCATTGTTAGCAGTCAACTTCATGCAAATAATACAATTTTAAAACCAAAGAGTTGATTACAATATCCCTTTTGTAGATTTTGATTCCTGAAACACAACAAATTTACTGAGACTGAATCTGAATTTCATATTTTGAGGGCACTATCTTAAATTAGGTTAGTTGAATTCAATGTTATAGCAGATTATCATGTGAATATATTGCAATGCTTATTTAATATCCTGTTGTAGACATTGAGGATGCAGGATGAGTGTGCGAGGACAGCTGAGTCTAGAGGCGGTGGAGCCGCTGTACCCTCGTGCGGCACTGGGCGACACCTCGCTGCGGTCGCGTGGCCACTCGCGCAGTGCCAGCCATGGGGGCGTGGGCGCGACACTGTCCCCTGCTGCGCGGCCTTCCGCTCTCAAGCAGCGAGGCCACCAACGGGCGTTCTCACAGGTCAGCGGATAGTTGAAGATTAGCTCCACTGTATTCAAATCAAATCAAATCAAAATAACTTTATTCATGAAGCACATAGGTTGTACAGAATGGTATCATTTACAAAAAATAAAATAAAATAATACATAATATTACAATCAGTTTGAGATAAGTTAACAATTAAATAGTTCCTAACTAAATGTTATACATCTCTTTGAGCAAGGTTGTAGGTCCACTTATGTGAAACATGTAAAAAATCATCTATTTTATATAGTGGGTTATTTATGAGAAGCATTTTTACTTGGTCTTTGAAGCTTTATTTCCTTTATATATTTCGGCAAATGATTAACAAATTGTAATCCCTTATATGAGGGTTTCTTTGTGTAAATAGATGTGTTATGCCTATTGTATGCCAGTTGGTTACCTTTCCTTGTTTTATACTAATGATAAGTATTTAATTTTGGCAGCTTATCCAAGTTTGATTTAATATAGATGATTACCTGAAAAACAAACGAGTTCGCACACAGCACACTGACGTGAGGGGAGTGAATTTCCACATGAGTCTAAAAACATACATTTATTCCAATTTTATTGAAATCTGAAAACATGATTTCTTGGCTGCTCTGATGCTCCTGGTTTCATTTACCTGCAATGCTAGGAATACAATTTTGCGCATTATATGGTTAAGAGAAGGTCCAGCCAGGCTTGAAAGTAGGCGCAAGGTTGCTGGGGATGATACAAATACACCAACAAATGAATAACATGCTTTTCTAATGTAAAAACCCCATAAGACAACGTACTGTGTTTAGCCGATATATTTTTTCTTTAATAACTCGGTAAATATTTATGCGAGAATGATGAGAGAGGGCTTAAAACTTTCGCTTCACTAATTCCCATCTTAGTTTAAGCATTAATTTTACATCCAGGGCTATTCTGACATTTGAATAAAATAATCCCTAAAAAAGTGGGTTAGAGTTTTCCGATTGTTTTGCCCAACGAACTTGTCCAACTGATTATAGAAAGGAACACTCCTACCAAATTTGAAGTAAATCGGACAAAAAATGTAACCACTAGAGTGCATACACACATATATATATATATATATATATATATATATATATATATATATATATATATATATATATATATATGTATATATAAATATATACTTTTGTGTAAAGTTTCAAAATTAGTGCATTTAGACATCTCCCTCAATGCTTAGAGATCCGAAGATATCTTCTTGCAAACTGAATTTATATGACTATCCCAACTTAAATGTTTATCTGTATTTAACCCCAAAAATTTGATAGTCTCCACTTCATTTAGCTGGTATTTATCCATAAAAATATTCCTGCTATTCCCATTGACATTCTTTGAAGTAGAAATTTGGATGTATTTAGTTTTATCTGGGTTAGGCAAATAACCCAGATAAAATAATGTTATGTAAATATTGGATGGTATTTGAAAGATTTATGAAAGACGTAATTTTGATGTCAGGCCCTGGAGGCCCTGCTATTTTTATATTTATGTCATCAGCAAATAAACAAATATTATTGGGCTCTTTTATTATTGAAGGTAACCCAGCCAGGTATATTAAAAAAAGTAATGGTCCCAATATAGATCCCTGTGGGACTCCGTACTTAACAATATTGGTTGTAGAGGAGTAAGTAGTTAATTGGTTAAAACTGTTAACATGTTCATTTATAACATATTGTTTTCGGCCGATAAGGTACGATTGAAACTAGTATAAAGCTCTTCCTTCAAGACCAAGACAGCACAATTTTTTAATTTACATATCATGAGAGACACTGTCGAAGCCTTTAGTAAGGTCCATACAAATTCCAATAACCTGCTCTTTTTTATCAACAGAATCAATAACTGATTCACAGAAATCAACCCCAGCGTTGATAACTGATTTTCCTTCTCTGAAACCGAACTGCTGCTCGTCAAGTAAATTATTATCTTCAAGAAATGGTGGTAGCTGTATATGCATTATTTTTTCATAGATTTTGGAAAATGAGGATAATAAGGATATTGGTCTTTAATTAGAACATTCGTTTTAATCACCACTTTAGCAGGGCTTAATTTTGGAAATTTTTAACTTTTATAGAAAAATTCCAGCAATAAGAGACAAATTTATGACATGTAGCAACGGAAGCAACAAATATGCTCGAGCTTGCTTGATAAGTGGCATAGGTACTTCGTCCCATCCAGTTGAAAACTTGTTATCAAACTACATAATAACTTTTTCTAATCCATTATAATCAATGGGGCATGAATGTGGTTAAACTTTAATTGATTTTTTTCTGATGGTAATAAGTTGCTTCTCAAATGAGGAACAAAATTAGACTCTGGCAATATAACATTTTCAACCATTCTCGTATAGTCATTAAAATATTGGCTTACATTTCTTATGTTATCACAACTTAAACCCTCAATATATGGCATACTTTTATTTTCACTATCTTTAATTTTAGCTTTCACCCCAACCTCTTTCTTAATAATGTTCCATGCATTCTTACTAACATTTTGTGAATTTGTTATCAGGCTATGGTAGTATGCACATTTAGCATCAACAAGATCCTTTTTTAATTCTTTCTTTTTCACACTTAAAAATGATTTAATATTTTGGTTTTTGATTTCCTTACAGTTTCACTCATACTTAAAACATCACTTCTTTTAATTAATATATCATTGGTGACCCAGTTTTTACTATTTTTCACTCTACTTTTAACCTTAGGAAACAAACATCAAAATAATACATAAAAATATTAAAGAAAACATCAAATTTGTCTGTTATAGGAGCCTGTAAAACCTCAAACCAATTTACTCCTGATAACATGTTGCAAAAAATTTGAATACTACTATCGGTAAATTTCCTAGAGTAAGTAATAACATTTTTTGTACCAAATGGGGTCTTAGTACCCTCATCATATATATCAAGTACCTGAGCATCGTGATCTGACAGTTCAGTAATTATGCCATAGATTTTTGTTTTGCATGTAGGAATGAATATTTGTAAATACATTATCTATTCCACTCTCTTTTGTTTTGCAAACTCTAGTTGAAAAATCTACTGGTGGTTTAACCTTATGTGAAATCAATATATTCATCAATCTGCAAGTATTTTTGGATTTCTCAAGTACATCAACATTCACATCACCAACAATCACGATGTTATTAAATTTACTGTTAGGTATTTCTAGTAAAGTATCAAATTTGTCTAAAAAAGATTGTATCATAACAGGCTTTTGGGGTTCTCTAAACTCCAACCAACACAAATGAAAATTTACCTGATGTTACTTTTACTGTACAGCAATCAAATTCTTTTTCAGTTGTTAATTCCATGACATCTGGTAAAAGTAACTGTTTACGTTAAATATTGAACTCGCTAAAATCATTACTCCTCCCCCGGTCGACGATTTTCGGGCGTAAAAGGACTTAACTTGCATGTTTGCCAAGTTCAGACGATCTATTTCTTCTTCTTTCATTTTGTGCTCTGAGAGCACCAATATATCAGTCTGAATTTCAGCCAATAATAAGGATAAAATGTCTATTCTTGATGGTACGTGTTGAATGTTTTGGTGCATTACCCAAATTTTCCTAGCATTATTTTCTGTATTAATTTCTTTCTTTATTTTATTTTGATTGAATGTTGATGTGCAAATATGTAGTGTTTTTGGAATATTCATTCCTTTGATATTTTAAATTTTGATAGTTTTCCAAGTTTGTTTTTAAAATAAAATCATTATTATCAACATAGGACGTGTCCAAGTAGTTTTGGTCACCAAATCATCCATATGGAAATTATTAAACCTAGATTCAGAACAGTTTTCATTGTCATAACAATTTAGTTTAAATCATTCAGTACAACTAAACTTACACTACTGCTATTATTTATCACCAGATCATTGACACCATTGCTCTGCTTTGACACTTCACCACTCTATTAATTGAGTAGAAACTGTAAGATGAAGCCTTAGTTATGGATAGATGCATTATAAGTCTATCAGAATGTATATTAGCAAGTGAAAGTTAAGTTTTTAAGACAGATATATCATGAAACTCTGTTGTCAATTTCTAACAAATAATAATAGTGACTAAAATCTGTAGATCTACGTGTTTAAAATGCTCATTTGAAAATACGTAAAAATAATGTTTAAAATACTATTATATGTTATTAACTTGTAACGTTTCCAGGGCATGATCGACACTGACTCGGGGTTCATCAAGGGCCACAGTCGCGTTGGCTCCAAGACTGACTTCATCCTCCCCCCAGGTCACCGGGACACGGAGGATCTGCCCGGGGCGACGGCCAGGAAGGGCCACTCGCGACAGGCGTCGCGCTCTGAGAGCATCTACACGCTGCGCAACAACGCGCCGCCGCCCAAGTGGCAGCAGATGCTGTACTCCCTCCTGCCCTGCAGCAGGCTCCCGGAGACGGACGAACCCCGGACCAGGACGGTGGTGCCCAACCACCTAGTGCCACCCAGGACGCCACTCAAGCTCCACCCCAACGGCAACCGGCCGGACAATAGGATCAGGACCACTAAATACACGCTTTTATCGTTTCTTCCAAAAAACTTGTTAGAACAGTTTCACCGTGTGGCGAATTTGTATTTTATATTTATCGTGCTATTAAATTGGTTCCCGTCAATAAACGCTTTCGGAAAAGAAATCGCTATAATACCAGTGACTTTTGTGCTTGGAGTGACCGCCATCAAGGATCTGTTTGAGGACAGAAGACGACACGCTAGTGACAAGAGAATAAACAATACGACGGTTCGAGTTTATGTCAGGTTAGTGGAGTATTGTACATTTAGATTATACACCGTTAATGAAGACAAGTCTACATTAACCTGGGCTTGTCAGATCAAACATTGTATTTAAATTGGTGACAGTAAAATGCTTATGTATGACCTGTTTGTTGAAGGCTAAATACTCCATTTCTGATTTTATATTTTTAAACCATTTCTGTTTTATTTTTATTTATTTTTTCAGTGTAAAATATCTTAATATTTTAATGCAATTAGGCTTGAAATACTAGGTTAGATTTTGACTGATTTAAGCAACCTGGTATTCTTTCTAAAACCTTCAAGTTAACCAAGGCATTAGGCCTAGAGTTAACATATTTTAAGAATATACCTACTGTTTATTGTTTCTAATCTCATAAACAAAACTACGTTATAGTTTAGTCTGCTCATATATATTATAGCTAATCTTGAATTGTTGAGTTACTTTACATTTTATGTAACATATCACAGAAGTTGAAATCATTGTTTACAAAATTACAAAAATTATCCTGACACACTATTGATGTTTTTAAAATATTAGCCTTCAAAAGGTACCTACACCTACTCTAAATAATTACATCAATTATCAATTCGTAGGAAATAATAACTAATTATAAATACAAATAGGCATATTTACACAACTCACAGTTAGAAAGTGCAATGTTTTTCATGGGTATTAAAAATTAAACGGTATCAGGAAACTGACACATACTTTCTCCCTTTTCGCCCAACTTTAATGAATAAATTACTTTTGACTTATTAAATATAGAATACAAAGCACGGTCGAATGTACAGAAAATCTTGTAAACAAGTTGTTTTCAAAAATATCCACCCAAATCCCTGTTTTGGAGGCACTACAGAATCCATTGCTATACACGTGGTTTTAAGAGGGAAAATGCCCCCTATCCCCCCCAGGGTTATTAAAGGGCAACATATTTCAAATTTACTCTGTTGGTCAATGCTAACTTGTCAAGCATATCAAGTTTGAATGAAATTGATCAGGAAATAAGAGAGAAATAGTAATTTTTGTATTCCCCATAAGAGTAACATTGGACAACGTACTGCGTTTACCGCAAAATGAAACTTTCAATTTTCTCTGCAACCAGCAATCGTAGAATAGTAATTCAAAATACTAAATTATTGAGTTTTTTATCTCTTTTTAATGGTGAATAGTAATATTTTTTTTTATATTTATGTTTTTTATAAAAAATCCAAAAAACTGATTTTTTGATGTTTTAGTCCTGGAATTTCTGAACGCGAATTTTTAAAGAAATGCGGGTGGTGTCATTTTATTGGAAAATTAAAGTTCTACAAACGAATAAAGTTTAATCAAAATCGTTAGAGCCGTTTTTGAGAAATTTAGATTTTTCATGTTTTTTAATGGTTTTTGGGGGATAATTACCTTTAAAAATTAAAAAAAAAATCCAAAAAATGAAAAAACCTGGAGATATCGTGGATTAGTACATACATACCAAATTTCATCAAAATCGGTCCACTGGTGTCGCCTCTAGCTCTGTACACATCCATACAGATAGACAGACAGACATCACGTAAAAATCTCTTTTTTGGATTCAGGGAGCACCAAAACGAATATTTCCACTATCAACTCAAATTCAAAAATTTTGACGAAAACAATACTTTCTCCATTTGCTATGTATAAGGGGAGAAAGTAAAAGGAGCGCACAGGCCTTAACTTTTCTTTTATCTAAAACATTATGAAATTATCAGAAATTGATTAAGTAGTTTAGTGTTCTAGTTAAACTTACACCATTATTGGTAATTTTAGCTCAAGGAAGCCTAATTTTTAATCAACTGCATCATATTAAATACTTATAAACAATAAGTTGTAGTGTAGGCCTTATGCAACATGCATTTAGGTGGGATTGTGTAGTGTGGTAGAGCATTCATTCATCAATAGTGTTATAATTTATATTATCTTAATCAGATATCTTCATGATTCAATATTAGTAATTTATTCAGTATTTTGTCAAAAATTATAAGTTCAAATTGTCATTTTAGCACAAAGAGTAAAGAGATATTTTCTCTACAACTCACTGTAAAACCCATTTACTTTTATTATCAGTAATCTTATCAAAGAGGTCTAATATTGCACAAGAAAAAGTGTATTTCCTGCACAGATATATAAAAGGAAGTTAGTATGACTAACATGAACAGGAGTGCACAGAATGACGTATCAGCCAGATTGGTGTATCAGTCAAACTCCAACACCATTGTGGTGGGTGTTGTTTTTCCTAATATTCATTGCTGTATACATCATATCGCACGCTTTGAGTCCCGTTTTACCAACTTTGGCATCACATGTTTTCGGCCTTGACACGTGTCAAGCGTATTGACTGTAGTTGAAATTTTATTTGGAAAACACGCCTGAAAATTTTCATCGTTATTTACTTTGTGTTAGGAGAGTGATAATGATCAGTGGTTTGCTGATTATCATGTTGTTATTCATTCATTAATAATGCATTAAATAAACACACTTCTAATTATGTTACTTTACAATGTGGGATTTGTGCAGGTTTTTTCTTTTGGATTTTATTAAATGGAAAAGAGTTTTAAATTCTTAAATGATTTCATAGCTCTTTTTTGCTATCTCCTAGCGGCTATAGGTATTATAAAATAAAATAATAAATATGATAAGTGTAATAATCGCTCAAAGAACATGTCAAGGTCTGATAAACAACTGTGTTGTCCTTTAATGGAAATTTTATTTAAAATTCAAATAGTTTTTCCTGTAATAAGAATGCAGTTCCTTAATTTAAGGTTACTAATTAGCTGTTCTTGGTTTGTATTTGTATTTTTATAAACAACTAGATGGCCCGACAGACGTTGTCCTGTCCTAATGTCATTGAATTTGTTTTTGTCAAATACTCGTTCATTTTCAAGATGAGCTCGTTCACTTTGCTCACTCACCTCCCGAATGAGCTCGTTCGCTACGCTCACTCGCCTATTTTTTATAGGCGGCATCAGAAAAAGAAGTTTAAGCTGCCATTCAAGTAGATTTGTATTTCCGTAATGAACATATGTTTTTGCCTTTCAAGTATGTTTAGATATAATCCTTGTTAACAGCTGTTTGGTGTAACTAACTGAACTTTGAACAAATCAATGGGAACTTTGAAGACCAATAGGACAGAGCCCTTAGGTCGGAATAACAATTTTCTTTTATAAAAACCTTATCCTGACATCAACGATCACAACAACAAAAGTTATTCAATTTGGTGCACTTATTCTCATGTTATGGCATGACCAAGGGAAATAGGGATTCATTTTAGGGAATTTCCCCTACAGGGAAGAAGCTATTGCTGTAGGTCTTATGGTAAGACTTAAGCCCAAGACCGTAATAACATTTTGTTTTGAGGTCCCTAGGTGCCAAAAACTTTAGTCGTTCAAATTTATATATGTATATATGTACATATATAAACTTGAACGACTAAAGTTAATATATGTATATATATATATATATATATATATATATATATACACATATATATATGTGTGTGTCCGTTGAATGTGATAACTTGAGTAAAAAACGTCCAATTTCGATGAAATTTGGCTCAAATATGTAAAGTGACATTGATGACTTTAGTTTGAAAACCATAAAAATCGGACCACGGGAAGGGGGGTTTATGGGGGTTTTAAATTTTCCAAAAATCAGTTTTTGCATTTTTCACCCTAAAATTTTTAAAACACTCAATTTTGGTTTTGACCATTTTATGGAGATTAAAAAAACAAATAATATAGTATTTTGAATTATTAACCTAGGTTAAATGGTTCACATTTGCTTTACCAATCAGTTCAGCTCTACAAAGCACTCATTTTGATGTTCAGATTGTGATTCTACGACCAACTGTTGCATAGATATTCAAAGTGCTAAACACAGTACGGTACGTTGTCCAATGTTATCCTTATGGAGAGTAAATACAATTTGATATCTCGATTATTTATGAATGTATATTGATGAAACTTGGTATGTGGCTTCACGTAGTACTGGTATATTGATATTTGCACTAAAAACTGATTTTTTTGTTGACTATCCCCGTAGCAGCAAACCTGGGTACTCAGCCCTAATGTTATTTTTATGGAGAATAAGTCAAGTTTTATATCTCCCTTAATTATGATGATAAATTAATAAAACTTGGTATGCAGCTTCAACTGGTTAAGTTTATTGATAATTGCATAAAAACACAAATGCAAACCTGCGAACTCAGCCCTAATGTTATTCTTATGGAGAATGAATAAAATCCAAGCATAGGTTGCATGCATGCATGAAACTTTTATGAGGCTTTATGTGGTAATGAGAAACATATGCATGCACTGGAAATTCGCTGAGTACGCAGGTTTGCTGCGACGGGGGTATTTATATATTAAGATTGTTTAACATGGTAGGGACTTATTATTACAAATATTAGCTTGTGTGTTATTAAAATGGGGGCAAGTAATACAACCAGTATTGCATGTGACCGGCAGATACCTTACAGCTGGCACCAAAATGGCTTGACCAATCACAGTGAGCTCGCTTCAGGCACCTTGCAATGGAGGAGTAAAAATTTGATTTATTTATTTGGTGACAATAATGAGGATCAGGTGTGCCAATATAGAAAAGTGTAATCAGAAATGTCACAAAAACAATATGCGGATTATGAGGAAATATTGTGTGTATAGTCTGGTAATGTTAACAAGTTATTTCATATAAACTAGATTATAGTAGGCCTATATAAATATAAATGGGAAAATTATTCACCAAAATGAATTATATTTTACATTCATACTTAGTCCTTGTTGTTAGCAATATATTTAAAATGGAAAAGTGTTGACGCTTTCTTCGGTACTGTTAATTAAAACATTAGTAATTTGGAGTTTGGCAAAATCAATTTTACACTAACTAGTTTATGAGACTCTTTAAACTCCGGTAATCCATTCAAATCTTTAACAATTTGTGATTAAAATATAATCTTTGAATATTACAGGTGTATTTACGTTATGGTTATTAATAGTATATTTTATCCTTAACGCAGTTGAAACTTTGTATTTCTAACAGTTTTCTTTCACTAAATAACACTAACTAATTTTGGATGGCTTAGTGATTTTGATTACTTATGTAAGTATTTATTGAAGTATTTGAATCTGTGAAGTTGGCAGCCATGTTATCTCCTTTGCTTTTGTAATCTAGGTACCATTTTAATTGATATTTCAGTGATCTTGACAGTAGTAGCCAATGACATTTTACGTTTAAGCATTGCATGTTTGTATTCACAACCAAGTTTTACTTACTGTAGAGCTAGTCGTGTGCCAAACCAGTCGTGCGTGAAGTTCCCATTATAATATCTATGTAAATTCTTATCTGGTAGATTTGGAAAATTAGGCTAGATGTTATAAGAGATTATGTACTGTGCTGCATTTTCAACTTAAGGTGGGGTTTACTTATCAGTAGTAATACATGTGTCGAACATATAACTATTCTTGTCTGATACTTTGGTAATTCAAATCATAATGTGCAGCCCCCCAATTATGACTCTTTCAGTTCCTTAAACTTTGAATATTGAGGGGATGTTTTGTTTTAAATCAATATTTGCTGCAAAACTGTTTGTTTTTTGACTTCACTAACGTCGTCTTCCGTCGAATTGCAGTCACTATCACTGATGGTCGCAGGAGCAATCACCTTGAATCACCTATATATACCCCAAAACCCCACCAGTACCCAGTCAGCTGAAGATGCCGATTTGGCGAAAGCATGCTCCTGCGACCATCAGTGTCAGTGAGTGCAGTTCGACGGAAGACGACGTTAGTGAAGTCATCGACTTTACTGCACGTCCTAACACAACAATGGATGTTTGTTTTTTTAGTTGAATTGAATTAAGTTCAATGAAAATCACTCTCTTCATAGGTGTATAACCCGTTCAGTTTCATAGGTGTATTAGGCCTATATACAACCATACAAATATTGGGCAGCACCAATTTGCAATAATATGTACATGTATTATTAATACAGACATCATAAATAAAATTAACAAACTAACAGAATACATCTAACAGTTATTTGTGAAATCTTCAAATACATTTGAAGCTTTCTTTTTTACTAAAATTTTAATTGTTTTAGCAAATATTCCCTTTGGGGAAGAAGTTATTACCCTAGGTAGCATGGTAAGATTTAAGTCCGAGACCATTTTAACTTTTCATTTTGAAGTCCCGAGATGCTAAAAACACCTTTCGTTCAAATCCATATGTGTCAAATAATAATGTGTCATATGTGTTCAAATCCTCTGTGTATATGTTTGTCTGTTATCGCGATGACTTTTGAAATAAATGTCCGATTTAGATCAAATGGGCAAAGGGATAGTCATCACTTTGGGTTCAAAACCAAAAAGATATGACCATGGGAAGGGGTTTTTATGAGATTTCAAAATGTTTTTCAAAACTCGGTTTTTTGGTAATTTGTACACAACATTTAAAAAGCACACAATTTTGGTTTTAACCATATTATGTGGGCTAGCTTAAAAACAAGCAATAGGCCTAATTTAGTTTTAGCGATCACCCACAGGTCAAAATTCGACCAAAAACAATTCCACGTAAAAAAGGGTATAAATAATAAATAACGGTATAAACGGTTAAATAAGTTCATTTGAACCAGTGTCCTTACGCTGAATTTCATGAATAACCACCCGTTCTCTCCCTCCCTCCTCCCTTACACCCAAGTTTAATTTGTTTAATGTGGAGTAAAAACAAAAAAAAGAATGGTGTTACTCCAGTAGTCAGTAGCATTTTTTATTTGCATTACATTAGTTCTGAAACATCCGTTCTTGCTCTTGTTCTATCATTTGTTATTATATCAGCTGTCAAATATACAATTCAATTGATTACTGTTCTTCCATAAGATTCCATTGAAACTTTTATGGCCTTTGGGGTGTAAATTATAGGGGTTTCTGCACATCTTTACGACAATACCTTTCTAACGGTATGAGTGAATTTCTTCTCTGATGCACACACTTTGAAAACAAAGGAGCACAGTTTTGTGCTTGCTTCTTAATAAGTTAGTATTTTTAATCATTAAACTAGGTTTAGTTGTGAAGAAAATCCAGAAAACTTATTCCGCTGTTAATTTGATTGAAAACCTCACTTTTGTGTTTACCAATGAATTCAGCTCTTTATATGAGCTGAGTTTCAGAGTGTTTAAATTGTTGTTCTACGTCCAACCATTGTAGAGATATTCAAAGTGTAAGCTGTGCAATGTTATTCTTATATGGAGAATAAATACAAGTACCGGGGGACCGAGCCATGCTCGGTGTTTGATTCCACAGAAGAGTTATTGAATTTGTTTTATTTAAAATACTCGTTCATTTTCAATATGAACTCGTTCGCTACACTCACTTGCCTATCAAAAAAAGAGTTTGAGTTGCCATTCAAGTAGTTTTTTATTTCCATTATGAGAGTTGCCATTCAAGTAGGGTTTTTATTTCCATAATGATAAACAGCTGTTTACAATATTTTAAGTTATAGATAAAATCAAACAGCTGATTTAATGGTTTGTTTTTGTTATTCATAGTAACCATAGTTTTTGTTATTCATAGTAGTTTGTTGTTTCATTTTAAAATCCATAAGTCCAATGTTAAAATTTTCAATTTTCAAATAATGAGTTGTTTAGAAAAATACAAGTTTTCCTGAGGTAGTGGTTTTCTTTCACCAATTGATCTTTTAGACCCAAAAGCCCCTAATCCCAAACTTTCAGCAAAATCCTTCCGCTGTATCTCGAGATAAATTTTGCAAACAATCAGACTAGCTCCTATTAGAGTATAGGATTTTATTTCTCGGCTTATTCTTGAACATATTTTAATGAAACTTGGTATTTGCCTTTGAATTTGGTTGTGGCCCATTGATTTTTCCCTAATTTTTTTGTGAGGTCCCTGTTGCAGCAAACCTGCGTAGTTAACCTAATGTAATTCTTATGGAGATTTGATAAAATGTGGTGTTCCCTTATTAATAAATATATTTTAATTAAACTTGGAATGTGGCATCATGTGGTGGAGCTAACCCACTTTCTGGTGTCTAGGAATACACACTTATTGGCAAGAAATTCAAATTAAACAAAAACAAAAATCAGATGCATTATTCTAGCCACCATGCTGTTTCACCCATGTTCATAGATAGTCCCACACGTGTAATTTAGGATATAAATTTAAGCCTGACCATGGTCATAAATGTTTAGATTGGCACTACTTTTTTAGTGAATCAGTGTTTAACATCATTGACGGTACATCATCTTATTCGTTTGGTTTTGAGTTTCCCCTCAACTTATGCCTGCAACATCTTTTAACTCAATAAACAACCTGCACAGTCAAATATTACTTTTCATAAAACTCATTTATCTTTTATTCTTAGTGTTTAAAAATAGTGCTCAATCCCAGTAATGTTTTGAGACTCCCAGTAAATCAATGCAGTATGATATTAAACATTGTGTAGTCATGACTTTCTGAATATTAACTCCATCGTTGACTCGCATGCACACGTGTGTGCGTATGATTGTGTCGTGACTGGGCCGCAAGGGTGGCCAGATTATATCAGACATGCGATCCCCCAGTTTTTCGCTAGATGGCTGGGAGTGCCGAGGCTACTGAATTGATAAACCACTCCAATCATTGATTCCTTTTAGTCATTTGTCACAATCAAGGCTGACTTCCATTGTTTAGTAATGGATATCACTCAATTCAGAATAGCAATTATGTCGCCCAACCTAATTTTTTAAGAGAGACTTTGAAAACTAACTTATTTTAAAAATAAACGCTTTATTAAATTGGTCACTTAGTTTAAGAATCTGTTGATCAATTCCAGCCGCTGTCACAACGTTATCACTTTTAATGGCAGCGCATTAAATACTAAATACTAAATATAAAGGGGAACCAAACAGTTTTCAAACACAAACACAAATCAAACACAAATAAACAATCCTATTTTTAAGGAATAAGAAAAATTAAACAATAAAAAAAAACAGCTCATAAATTTAAGTTAAAAATTGGCTTTACCTGTTATGTTGTTTATATTAGGTTAGATTAATTTTCAACTTTCATAATGACATTACGGTTCGAACAATGTAACTCATAAATAAAATGCATAGGTAACAAACTAAAGGGTACTCAGTTCAATATGCTTACAACAAATAAATAAATTTACATGTATTCTTAAAATTTTATGTATTTACAAAATATATGTTCTAACAAACATTTACATTTGTTTAGATGGTTAGATCATTCCTTGGGATCAGATTACAAACAGACCAATAAGGTCTTACTATGCTTTTTGTCAGAGGGTGTTTATCAAATTTTATTTATCTATCTTCTATAATATTATAAAGAAGAGGTGGTTTCTGTCTGTCTGTCTGTCTGTCTGATGTTCCGGGTGAACGCAAAAACTACTTAACCGACTGGGCTGAAACTTTACACAAAGGTAGATCTTGAACCCATGCAACACATAGGCCTATTCACTTCCTTAAAATCCCCTCGGGCTACGCCCCGTGAACGTTCTAAGTTTCAATGTTTACATTTCATAAGAAAGTAAACATTCAGAAACTGTAATGCGAACAGCTGAGGGCACTTACATTTGACAGCTTAAAGAGCAGAAGCAAGAACAACAGCTGTTTCAAGCTAACTAAAATGCAATTTGCATTGACTATAGAACGGGTAAGGAAAACCCCTGTGCGAAGAACGTGTACATCAAAGTATATATATATAAAATATATTTATTTCAATATACCGTCTATATAAATAAAATTAGAGTTTTGTCTGTACATTGCTTGGAATTATGAAACTGTTGCATATTTTCACGTTTTACACCCTAGGGAAACCAAAACAAATCTTATCTCAATTTATGTCTGTCCGTCTGTCTGCCGGTAACGCTCAAGGACGGGTTTTTTTCGCTTTTCACTGAAAAAACGGGTGCACTGACATTAATGAAACTTTGTTTCTTTGTTCTAAAAATTGTTTTTTTAGTTATTTTTTAAAACGTTGAGTGAAGATTGGTAATAAATAACATAAGTGGATATATGATCTAAATCTATATTTGTCAGACTCATGCACTCACTGACATAGTGATCACTTTATCTAAGAAACGACAATGTCTATTGAAGATACAATTTTCGATGGTGGTTCGCCTTATGCTGCAGATTCACAATAAGAATATGTTTAAAAAAGTCCTATAGGGTTCTTCGCTAATTTACTTTTATGGCAATTTTATGAGTATTAGTATTTACTGGACCTTTGTAAGTTACATTTCGGTAGGAACATAACTAATTCATCAGAAAAAAACGCAAGCCTATTCCTGTTACGAAAATGTTTAAGGGCTTCACCCCCCGGAATTTCAAAATACAATATTTTAACAATCTTGCACATACTCTTGGACTGATGGATCTGAAATTCGGTAGGAATGTAGCTGATAGCTCAGTGCAGACATTTATCTACTCCAGACAAAAATATACTCAAGGACTCTGGCCCAATGACCTTTAATATAAGCGTGTTTGTCATAACACACCAACTACACAACCAGTAGAGCTGAAATTTGATGCCTTAAAGGAAATAAGAAACAACATCATGGGGAGTCACGGTGTTGTTCTCTGGAGATTTCACAGACCCTTTGTCGTAAGTGAAACATGAGTGGACGAGTCTACGCCTCTCTAAAAATATATTTTATGTAGCCGACCAATGAGCGTCTGAACTTAACAGTAAATATGAAAATGTATTTTTGAGAAGATTAAGGGGTTGAGCAGTTTTCTTACGCGCTTTTAAAAGTTGAGATTGGGACATTGAAAACAAATTAAGTCTCAGAAACATCTATCCTTCACTCGGCACTATCGATGAATCACAGGACTTATTGACTGACAGTTTGTTACACCGAGGTTCATAAACAGTTTAATCTGGAAAGTGCCTGGCTCTGTGATTGTGCCATCCTCACGTCCACCAATGAACAAGCAACGGAGATCAACACAAATGTAGGTCTATTCCAAAGGGAGAAACGAACATATACATTATTTAATATCGTTCATTTAACCATGACCACTGTTAGAACAGTTTGTATATTGATTTACATTTATTTAAATCAAATCAAGTAGTCATATGTTTTTAAAACATATGATTTTTCCAAGTTTAAATTGTTTAATTACAATTATAATGAAAACAGGACCTGGCAAGAATGGTGATTTTAAAAGTGGTTTGTCAATGTATTTAAAGTTTAATGTTTCGTTACATTACTATTAATTTATTGGAATGTAAAGATTAATGTATCAAAGTATTTAAAATGTTAAATTAAACAGGGTTAATATTTTGTTGTACTTGAGTTCTTTTATTTCTAAAATCGAATCCAAAGTGTTACGTGTACCGATTTGGAGTCGCAAAAACCACACCGTTCACTACCCGACAGAGTTCCTCGACTTGGCAACAGTACCCGAACTATCTGCCATAGTATATTTCGTTAACTTTAATTTAATTCTACTTTAAAAGTGTAAAATGTAATTTTAATATTGTAAAATTATATGGGTTGTTATTTTTTTTAGATAATCTACCATTTATATACGACCCGTACAAAGGACGGGTACACAGCTAGTTCTCCATAAGGATAACATTGGACAACGTACTGTGTTTAGCACTTTGAATATATCAGCAACGGTTGGGCGTAGAATCACAATTTAAACACCAAAATTATTGTTTTGTGGAACTTAACAGATTGGTAAAAGCAAAGGTGAAGTTTACATTAAAATAAACTGAGGAAAAGCCAAAAACCTTTTTCCCATAAGATTAACATTGGAAATTTTATAAGTAGGTTTTTTTTTATTTTCTCCGCAACCACTTAACCTAGATTAATAATTCAAAATACTATATTAATGTTTTTTAAGCTCTATAACATGGTCAATACCAAAATTAAGTTGTTCAAAAATTGTAGGGTGAAAAATGCAAAAAACTGATTTTTGAACAATTTAAAACCCCCATAAACCCCCCTTCCCATGGCCCGATTTTTCTGGTTTTCGAACTTAAAGTCACGAATGTCATTTTACACATTTGAGCCAAATTTCATCGAAATCGGACGTTTTTTACTCAAGTTATCACATTCACGGACACACACACATGTATATATAAATTTGAACGAATAGTGTTTTTGTCATCTGGGGACCTCAAAACAAAAAATTATCATGGTCTCGGGCTTAAGTCTTACTATGAGACCTACGGTAATAGCTTCTTCCCTATAGGGGAAATTCGCTAAAAAATAATGAAACGACTTCAGTGAGTAGAATTTTGATTTTATGTTTAATTTGTTCTAAAGAGTCATAAAAACGTGAATTTTACCTTTTAAAAATAAATTAATTTAAGGACCTAAATGAAAAGTCTAATCACTGAAATTGCTAGATAATGATAAAACCCACGAGTATGCCAAATTTTAAAATAAATTCTGGACAGAGTTTTAAATAATACCTGTTTTAACATGGCAGCGCTGTCGCTCAACTAAAAAGTTTTACATAGATAGAAAAACCTCTTTTAAGAGTTAGGTTTGTCGAAGGTAAGTTCATTTAAAAATAGTATTAATAATAACAATTTTGCTCAGTATTCTCCACGAGAGTTCAACATGCATTGCAGAAGAAAAATTAAATTTGAAGAAATAAAATAAGTTCCCGGGAACAATGTGACACCTAAAACCACCCACAGCCTACCCCATGACACTAACAACCGCCCCCAGCCAAACCCATGACATCTACAACCGCCTCCAGCCAAACAGCCAACGTCATGGCACTAACTACCACCCCCCCCCCCAGCCAACGCCATGGCGTTAACAATCTCCCCGGGCCAACCACATGACACTAACTACCCCCAAGCCAACGCCATGACACTAACAACCACCCCCAGCCAACGCCATGGCACTAACGATCGCCCCCGGCCAACCACATGACACTAACTACCACCTCCACCCAACGTCATAACACTAAGAACTGTCGGCCAACCCTATGACATATACTACCCGCCAGCCGACACCATGACACTAACAACCGCGCCCAGCCAAACCCATAATATATATAACCGCCTCCAGCTAACGTTATGACACTAACTACCACCCACAGCCAACCCCATGCCACTAACAACCACCCCCAGCCAACGCCACGGCATTAACGATCGCCCACGGCCAACCACACGACACTAACTACCATCCCCAGCCAACGCCATATGGCACTAACGATCGCCTACGGCCAACCACAAGACACTAACTACCGCCCCTAACCAACCACATGACACTAACTTCCGCCTCCACCCAACGTCATGACACTAAGAACTGCCGGCCAACCCTATGACATATACTACCTGCTAGCCGACACCATGACACTAACAACCACCCCCAGCCAAACCTATGATATACAGGGTGTTTTTTTTAACTGTGCCACCATTGGGATCTTGTAAACTGTACATCATACAGTAAACTTTAAATGGGGAACATTCCCTTGTTTTTAAAGAGGTTTAAAAATAAGTAGATAAAACTTTTGTAAATGGCCGCCATTTTCCAATATGGCGGTCAACTTCATTTTTTCTTATGGAATACCCTGTATTTTATGGTGTTTACTGATATTAAATGAAAATGTAAGACTTTTTTATTCTTGAGTAATTTCTGATATACTCAACCGTTTATGAGATACAGAGAGATAAAGGTAAATCATTTTTGTTGTTTTTGTTATCTGTGCTACCATTGGGATCTTGTAAACTGTACATCTTACAGTAAACTTTAAATGGGGAACATTCCCTTGTTCTTAAAGAGGTTTAAAAATAAGTAGATACAATTTTTGTAAATGGCCGCCATTTTCCAATATGGCGGTCAACTTTAATTTTTCTTATGGCATACCCTGTATTTTATGGTGATTTCGGTTAGCAAATGAGAATCTAAGACTTTTTTATTCTTGAGTAATTTTTAATATACTCAACCGTTTATGAGAAACAGAGAGACAAAGGTTTAATATAATTCAGGCAGGCCTAGGTGTATTAGTTTCAAGTGAGCTAGTGGCTTATTCATATTTTACTTGCTGCTTATAATAAGAAAATAATTAAAGTTATCTACAGGACACACATAAAAGATTTCTTTTAATTACAACAATTTCATTTTTGATACAAGAAACATATTTACAACAGGTGTTCAAAGTGGCCACCATCTGTATAAATACAAGCAGTCGCCCTTTTTAAAACATCATTCACAGCCTTATTGATTGTGTTGTGGTGAACTCCATGAAAGATTTCTCTGACTCTCGTTGTCATATCTGCAACAGTGTTGTATCGGGATTTGTACAAATTGTCTTTTAAATAACCCCAAACAAAGAAATCCATTGGTGTCAGGTCTGGGGACCTCGCTGGCCATGGTAATGGGCCATTTGTACCAAGCCACTTTCCGGGAAAGTGAATGTTCAAGAACTGCACTACCACTTCACTGTTATGCGCTGGGGCACCGTCTTGTTGGTATATCAACTGGGTTCTTACATTTAAAGGTACATCCTCAATTGAGTTCAACAAAATGTTCTCTAAAAACTGTAAATACATATGTCTTGTCAAATTCCCTTCATAAAAGTGTAGTGCTATTACTGCATTATTCAACACAGCACACCAACAGTTTATCGAGAATCGAACTTGGTCATGTCCTTCTCTCACTACTAACGGATTTACTTTAGCCCAGTAATGGTTGTTCTTCCTATTCCACATTCCCCTATTTGAAAAGTTAGTTTCATCAGTCCATATAATGTTCGATAAAAACCCTGGTGTATTTACAGCCTCCTGAGCTAACCATCCACAAAACTCTAGCCTCCTATTTTCATCACCCGGCATCAAAGCTTGAACTTTCGCATACTTATAAGCGTGGTACTTGTTTGTTTTTAGTACTTTAAAAATTGAGGAGGTTGAAGTTTGCAAAATGGATGCAACTTCTCTAATAGAAGCATTAGGAAAAGCCTCAAAGTATGCCAAAACATCAATTTGAAATTCATCAGTAACAACTGTGCTTACTCTCTGACGTGGCTTTGCAAAAGAACCATTGGCTGCCAAGTTTACAATAAGTTGTTTGAAATACCTACGATTCGGTACTCGCCTATCAGGATACCTCTCTTGATATGCGATATTTGCTGCACTACAGTTTCTGTTACACAGAAAATACACTTCGACCATGTCAAGTTTTTCATTGTTTGTAAATTCCATAGTAAGAGAACTGTCATAACAAGCGTAATTATAAAAAAAACCAAAATAAAAACAATAAAACTGTACAAGTTAAAAACCACAAGAAATTATTAATAAATTGCACGGTGAAAGACAACTATTCTGAGACTGCAAGTTTACAGGTTAGTGATTATTGTTTATTATTCCAACAATGCTATAATGCTAATAAACAGCTGGCAATGGAAACGAAAGATTAATAACAGCTGTTATGAGAGCCTAAGCCTGCCTGAATTAAATTTTTATCTCTCTGTATCTCATAAACGGTTGAGTATATCAAAAATTACTCAAGAATAAAAAAGTCTTACATTTTCATTTAATATCCGTAAACACCATAAAATACAGGGTATGCCATAAGAAAAAATGAAGTTGACCGCCATATTGGAAAATGGCGGCCATTTACAAAAGTTTTATCTACTTATTTTTAAACCTCTTTAAAAACAAGGGAATGTTCCCCATTTAAAGTTTACTGTAAGATGTACAGTTTACAAGATCCCAATGGTAGCACAGATAACAAAAACAACAAAAATGATTTACCTTTATCTCTCTGAATCTCATAAACGGTTAAGTATATCAGAAATTACTCAAGAATAAAAAAGTCTTACATTTTCATTTAATATCCGTAAACACCATAAAATACAGGGTATGCCATAAGAAAAAATGAAGTTGACCGCCATATTGGAAAATGGCGGCCATTTACAAAAGTTTTATCTACTTATTTTTAAACCTCTTTAAAAACAAGGGAATGTTCCCCATTTAAAGTTTACTGTATGATGTACAGTTTACAAGATCCCAATGGTGGCACAGTTAAAAAAAACACCCTGTATATAACCGCCTCCAGCTAACGTTATGACACTAACTACCACCCACAGCCAACCCCATGCAACTAACAACCGCCCCCAGCCAACGCCATGACACTAACGATCGCCCACGGCCAACCACACGACACTAACTACCATCCCCAGCCAACGCCATATGGCACTAACGATCGCCCACGGCCAACCACAAGACACTAACTACCGCCCCTATCCAACAACATGACACTAACTTCCGCCTCCACCCAACGTCATGACACTAAGAACTGCCGGCCAACCCTATGACATATACTACCCGCCAACCGACGCCATGACACTAAGAACTGCCCCCGGCCAACCCTATGACACTAACTAGTTATGACACTAACTACGACCTCCAGCCAACGCCATGACACTAACAACCGCTCCCAGCGAACACCATACCACAGGATTTACAGGATTAAATAAATAAGATCAAAGTTAACATAATTTATTACTTTCACAGCTTTTACAAGTACAACCAATTTCCAAATAGACCTTTTATAATTCCTTGCATTCTGTTAATCACCAATCTATAATTTGCTCAGACTTACTGTAAACAAGAATTATTATTTCTTTAGTTTTCATGAAATTAAAAGATTTCTGTTTAACATTTCAAAAATTGACAGTGTCATGAAAACGAAAGGTGATATTTAAAACATATTGCGGCATTGATTTCAGCGTCGGAAAACAGTTGGAAATGATGTGTCACAACCCTACCTTTACATAAGAAAAAAATATATTATTCCAAATTGGTGGATCCAAGATGGCGGCCGAAAATTTTAATTTGTCAGAATGAAGCAAATTTTGTACACATTTCATATTTTAAGACTAGCCTCGAGTAGTGGTTGGAAATTGGCTGATCGACAAAGAGCTTACATCCCTGGAAGGTTCCCTTAGCTGGAGCTTACGTTTTAGCTTCCCTGGAAGCTAAACAATTCAAGGTCCCTTCAGCATTGATAAAAACACATTCAACCAAAGGAAAATATTTGATGACATAACTACTAGGCCAAAACCATCTATTTTATACCAGAAAAAGATTCAAATCCGTAGATTTTGCTGGTGGATTTATTTAAGAATCTCCATAATATTTTAACTTGGACTGGAAGCTAAACATATACCTATAAATTTTGTTTCTAATTATAACCGTATTTTTTAAAGTATATTGTTTAAATACTTCAATTTAGAAAAATATATACTTACGCGAAATTAACCGTTTTCGAGTTATAAGCAAAAATCCTCCGGAAATGAGATTTTTACAATGTTACGTCAAGAAACTTCATAAGATAACAATCTTTTATTTGAATCCAGCACCCCAAAACAACAATGAATCGAAGAAATCATAACCCCCAAAAACTTGTCTGGTAAAATCACTATTTGAATGGACCAAATAGTACAGTTCATGCCAGAGAGACAAGTTTAAGGGATGGATCTCAGTCCGACCGCACAAAGGTGGAACGAGTGCGTTGTGCGTTTGGGGACTAGCCGCGAACATTTATAGAGCAAATACAACGTTGTATTGTTCCATATTACATCTGGCAACACTTTCACCACCGGATCTCACCAAAGGCCTGGGCTACTTAATGTGTGTATCCCCCCCATTTCGTTCAAGGTCAGTAGGATCTCACTAAGCCTTACATACCGGATCTCACTGAGATAGTAAATATCTTATTGTGAGATTTAAGAAAATTGCATAGACAATGTTACTTGTGTAATCTGTAAGTATTTCTTTCAAAAAGCTAATTCCAGATTTCCTTAAAAAGCTCTCCTTCAGCCGGATCTCATCTTGCTGTTGCACAACGTGGATCTCACCCCGACCGTCAAACGTGTGTGTGTGTGTGTGTGTGTGTGTGTGTGTGTGTGTGTGTGTGTGTGTGTGTGTGTGTGTGTGTGTGTGTGTCCGTGTGTGTCCGTGTGTGTGTGTGTGTGTGTGTGTGTCCGTGTGTGTGTGTGTGTGTGTGTGTGTGTGTGTGTGTGTGTATGTGTACAGAGCTACAGCCCTAACTAATGAGCCAATTTTGATGAAATTTGGTATGTAGGTACTAATCCACAATATCTCCAGGCATTTTTTCATTTTTTTGAAAGTTTTGGTTTTTAAGGGTAATTATCCCCCAAAAACCGCCAAAAAACATGAAAAATCAAAGTTTTTCAAAAACGGCTCTAACGATTTTGATTAAACTTTAGTCATTTGTAGAACTTTAGCTTTCCAACAAAATGACACCACCCGCATTCCTGTAAAAATTCGGGTTCAGAAATTACAGGACTTAAAACATCCAAAATTCAGTTTTTTGGATTTTTCAAAAAAGACATTAATATAAAAAATTACTATTCACCATTAAAACGAGCTCAAAAAACTAAATAATTTAGTATTTTGAATTACTATTCTACGATTGCTGGTTTCGGAGAAAATTGAAATTTTCATTTAGCGGTAAACGCAGTACGTTGTCCAATGTTATTCTTATGGGGAATACAAAAATTACTATTTCTCTCTTATTTACTGATCAATTTCATTCAAACTTGATATGCTTGTCAATTTAGCATTGACCAACAGAGTTAATTCGAAATATGTTGCCCCTTAATAACTCTGGGGGGAATTGGGGGCATTTCCCCTCTTAAAACCACGAGTGTAGCAATGGATTCGGTAGTGCCTCGAAAGCAGGGATTTGGGTGGATGTTTTTTAAAACAACCTGTTTACAAGATTTTCTGTACATTCGACCGTGCTTTGTATTCTATATTTAGTAAATAAAAAGTAATTTATTCATTAAAGTTGGGCTAAAAGGGAGAAAGTATGTGTCAGTTCCCTGATACCGTTTATTTAATATTTGTAGATAGGTTTCAGTCAAGTATTATACAAACCTATCACTCTTACCAAGTAGGCAATCTTGGTAAATTATGTTTTCCTTTTAGCGAATTTCCTCTATAGGGAAGAAGCTATTACCATAGTCGGCATGGTAAGACCTAGGCCCGGGACCGTAATAACTTTTCGTTTTGAGGTCCCCAGATACCAAAATCACCATTTGTTCAAAACTGTATATATATATATATATATGTATGTATGTCCGTGGGTGCGGTAACTCTCGTAAACATGGTCCGATTTTTATGAAATTTGGTACAAACATGTAAAGCAACATTTATGACTAAGTTCGAAAACCAGCCAGATCACTCTATCCAAAGAGGTATTTTGGGGGGGTTTCGTACACCAAAAATGTTTTTTTTAAATTTTTTTACACATCTCATTTTAGTAAATCAAATTTTACTTTTCACCATTAGATTCAGCTTAAAAATATGAACAATTTGGTGTTTTTATAATTTCTCTACATCAATTGGTTACAGAGATATTGAAAGTGCTAAACACAGTACGTTGTCCAATGTTATTCTTATGAAGAATAATAAAAATTGTATATCTCGCCTATTTATCAACTTATCCTGATAAAACTTGGTATATTGCTTTATGTCGTTGTGGTCTATTGATATTTTCACAAAAAAAATGTTTTTGCCGATAGATCCCGTAGCAGCAAACCTGCATACTCAGCCCCATGTTATTCTTATGGAGAATAAAAAAAATGTTATCTCCCTTAAATATGAATATAAATTAATAAAAATTGGTATATGGTTTTACCTAATTGAGTTATATTGATATTTTTATAAAAACCCATTTTTTTGTGTTCCTTGTTTTAGCAAACCTGCATACTCAGCCGCCATGTTATTCTTATAGAGAAAAATTAAAAATGTGATAAATAGTTTATTTATGAATGTATATTGATGTAACTTGGTAAGTGGCTTTATGTGGCATTAAGATACTTGTATATGCATTGGAAATTCGCTGAGTATGCAGGTTTGCTGCTACGGGGCTATTTTATTTTGTTTGGGTTTATGTTTTTATATGACTTTTTATCTCTTTTTATGTGACAAATTTTTAAACAAATACTGTTAAATAATATTTGTATTAGCATGATACGTGTTGTAATCATTATGGGATGCAAATAAAAAAACATATCCGAGGAAAAAGAAAAAAATATATCTATTTTTAATATCCACCATCTAAACCTCTCTTACACAAACGGATTCGAAAAAAAAAAAACGAGTTCGCACGCAGCACGCTGACGTGAGGGAAGTGAATTCTCACATAACAAACTTTTAAAATTCAAAATCAGCGTAAAAACATACATTTATTCAAATTTGTATTGAAATCTGATAACATTGATTTTTTGGCTGTTCTGATGCTCCTGGTTTCATTTACCTGGAATGCTGGGAACACAATTTTGCGCATTATAAGGTTGGGAGAAGGTCTAGTCAGGCTTAAAAGTAGGCGTGAGGTTGCTGGGGATGATAAAAGTACACCAACAAATGAATAATAGGCTTTTCTAATGAATAAAACCCCCATGAGACAACGTACTGCATATGATCGGTACAGATTTTCTTTAATAACTCGGTAAATATTTATACTAGATTGACGATAGAGGGCTTTAAAGTTTTGCCTCACTAATTCTCATCTTTTAACATGAATTAATTTTATATCAAGGGCTTTTCTGACCCTTTTTGAGCCTAAAAACTCGAAATTTAAAAGATTAATCCTTAAAAAAGGGGTTTAGAATTTTCCGATTGTTTTGCCCAGCGAACTTGTCCAACTGATTATAAAAAAGAACGTCCCTACCAAATTTGAAGTAAATCGGACAAAAAATGTGACCACTAGAGTGCAAATATATATTATATCTATATGTGTATTATGTATATATATATTTAAAATTTATATATAGTAAATATTGCTTTACTAACAATACTAACATGTTAAAACAAAGTACCTCTTTTTCCTTTTTTTATAATTTATATATATATATATATATATATATATATATATATATATATATATATATAGAATTTTGAACGATCCCCCAAAACGTGTTCAGGGGGTCACGTTAGGAACTTTTATGGTGGTCCCGGGCTTAAGTTTCTCTGTGCGGGTCATGCTAGTATTTCACTTTCCATAGAAAATTCACTAACAAGATAAACTTACTGGATCTTATGCTAATATTGAGAAAAGATGAGCTGGAGTTTAACATGTATAGAAAACCCACACAAACTAACACAACCATTATCATCAAGTTATTCATTTGACCAGGCACAAGACCCCTACATTCAGATAAATGTTATACCGAGCATACAAGACTCCACTAAACGAAGCTAAGAGAAGGAACAAAATAAAACCAATAAAAGGCAATTGCTTAAGCTAATGGAAATAGAAGTGAATAGCATCATTCAATTTTACTGGAATTAGAGCACAGTAGATTGCCAATTAATTAAAGAAATATGGAGTTTAGCCTTCAAGAAACTGAACAGTACGAGTAGAATAATGCATCTACAAGTGGAAGATTGTTGCAATGATTGTAATAACTTTGATTAAAATCAGGGTCACATACATTTTCCGTTCTAATAGTTTGAAATAATCCTGTCACCTCTTATGAAGATATCTTTCAGAATTTAAAAATTCCATCTTTAGGTCTAATAAAAATGTCAGTAATTCTTTCCAGATATTGTCAAAATATAAAAAAAGTAAAAAAAACACAGTTCTACATGTTACATACAACACACAATTACATAAAATTACATTACACACACGACTCAGTGTCGGAGTCTTATTGCATGTAAATAATGTTAGTTTTTCTTTGATTTTTGTTATAGAAATAAAAAGAGAATGATTAATTAAATGCAACCAAAAATAATACATGACTAGCAGCCAGCGTCACTTCGTGACTTCAAAATAAGTACGTTAATGATATTTATATTCTTCTTTGACTAAAAATGTTTACACAGTATCCGTAAGACTCTAATTGACTTTGAAATTTTCCAAACAAACTCTAATTTTAGTTAAACATAATTCTATAACTCCCTATTTCACTTTTTTTCATTAAAAAATGAAATATGCATAAAAACAAAATTCAGAAGAAGTGAAAATTAAATTAAATTTGAAAAATCCATTATAATATAAGTACGAAATTGCTTGATTTCTTTATTATAATACATATAGTGTAACAGATACAAATTTACAGAAATTCTGTCCAGACAACATTGTCTGTCACAATTTCTTGGCTAGAAGTAATATATTGTCCTTTTGAAGCTTTAATGAAAACCTTCACTCCATTAAATGATCGGGCACGGCTTAAAGCGACATAGAGTTGCCCGTGGGAAAAGACGGGTTTTGGTAGGTATACTGCGACTTGACCAAGAGACTGACCTTGTGCTTTGTTTATTGTAAATGCAAATGCTAAAGTAAGCGGGAATTGGAAACGCTCCATACTAAAAGGAAGCAATGCTTCAGAAGGAGACAGTTTGATTTTAGGAATTACCACTTTCACTCCTTGGCTTGTTCTTGTTAAAACTTCGCATTCAACCGTGTTATTTAACATCTTGACAACTCTGAGCCTGGTACCATTAATCAAACCCTTGGCTGTGTTGATATTCCTCAACAGCATTACAATTGCTCCGACTTTTAATACTAATCTGTGTCTTGGAAGTCCTGAAATTTCAATGCTGTTGAGGAACTCTGTAGGGAATTTAAGCTGTTCATCAGCATCATTTGATTTTACTGAGTCAAAACTGTAATATTCTTGTTCTTCACATTGCAGATTAGAAAGAACAGCCAAATTTATCTCGGCACAGTGCTCATTCGTAGGGCACAAGATAGCATTGTCTATGATGATGTCTGTCATAAGGTCTTGGTTGTCGTATATAAAATCTATAGGTGACCCCATATCTAAGAGACGGCTTGTAAATACATGAAAATTGACCTGATTCAACGGGTTTGTGGAGCGTTCCATTCCCAACTTTTAGGAGGAAGTCCGCAAATTCTAATTCATCTTCATCAACTCTCATGTTCTCAAGGAGTTTGATTACCTTAACATACCTCCAAATATGGTTCGTCTTTATTGAATGTTCAACAGTTGTTGCACGCAATCCATGTGGAATCACTGGTTAGCGTTGGCGGAACTCACCAGAAGAAAAAACAACGTGTCCACCAAAAGGCCAATTTCTGTTATCAATATCTGCTATGCCACGGTAAAGTTGATCACAGTTATTATTTCTGAAGGAGCTGCACTCACCTCATCAACTATCAAAAGTTTAGATGACTTGATATATTGCCCAGTTGCTGAATTCGGGATAACTCCAGGTACAGAATCATGGGTTACATTAATCGGTAGTTTAAACTGACTATGAATTGTACGACCGCCTTCTAATAAACTGGCAGCTATTTCTGTGGTTGCAACGGGAATACAGTAATATCCTCGGCTTTTGATCAGACACATGATTGTTATTTGAACATAAATTTTCCCCAACCAACCAGGGGTATCAATCAAAAATAAATTGGAATACTGAGGATTTTCTATAGCTGATGTGATGAGATGGCATCAATTGCTTGGCGCTAAAAATTGTTAGCACTTGTGTACATTGTATTAAATATTTGATATTGTTCATTAACAACGATTTCGTGTTGTGGAGTAAAACCACGTGTGGCGTAGGCAGTCCAAGATTTTCACAAGAAGTTTTGTGTGTGAAGAGAATTTCCTCTATTTCAAGAAGAGCACATTTGCTAGCTTGGGTTTCTGTCATTATTGTGAGGAAATCTTCACTCATACTTCCTTTGTAAATATTCCAAAGCCCGCAACAGTTGGATGGCACATTAGTTGCAAAGATGATTGCAAAAAGCTGGCGGATTTGATGGGGCATTTGATGTTGAATGGCCTCATCCATTGTTTCCCTCCATTGGTTATCACTTGTAGCAATGCCCCTGTATATTGTGGCTAGCTGAAAACTTTCACACACAGTGTTTTCTCCTGTGCCTTGATCTACAACTGTTCGTAGGTCTTCAAATGATAGGGCACCTTTTACTTGCAGTAGTATAAGTCTGAGAAAAAAACATTCCGTCTGTTTTGGATCAATAGTGTATAGACGGCTGACAACTTTTGCGCGATTTCTTCTCGGCTTCCACTGGTTCTGTTCCCTTTATAACGTTCAGGTACACATACAAAAAATCATGAGCCTCATAATCAATCATGTTTAGCTCAAACCAAGCAAGAAGTTTGGTTTTTTCAGTACATCAACGGCTCGCTATTCCTCTCCCTCTCTGTAATACAGTCTCTGTTCATTTGGGAGATGACAGTCCAACCTTACAACACTATGGTTCTAGTAATGCACCTCGTATTCTAAAATTCTCCAGCAAGCTTCACATGATCCTACCCAACGGCTGTCTATAAAAGTTTTTATTTCATCGTGATCAAGAACTCCTCCCGCGGAAATTGATGTTGTTGCACAGTCGTAGCCTTTGTATATATATTTGTAAATGTATTTGACTGACTTAACAGTAGTGCAAACCTCAACATTTATATGAGTTTGGTACTTCATCAGTAAGTATCTGTTAAATGGATCAACCCACCGATTGTCAGTCGATCGCCCACGGACTTCTGCTGTCTTGTTGTCTTGTCTGCGACGATAGATTGAAAAACTAGAAGGGCTTTGTGCAGTCCTCTCGTTGAATTCTTTTGGGTAGTTCTTTTTGTAAGATCCTTTGTCCATGCAGGGGTACTGTATATTGAGTTCACCACAAGGGCCATGAATCGTATGGGTCTTCACTAAATTGAATAGATCAAAATCTGTCTGTACATCAGGTAGTTCAGATGAAACCACCCTGTCAACTTGATCTAGTTCTGTTATTTTGTCATCTTCTTTCAGGGAGATAAGTATGTGACATTGTGGAAGACCATGTTTCTGGAATTCAATAGTGCATATAATGGCTGAAACAGCTCCAAATATATGTTTTTCCATTATGTCGTGGATGAGTTCCTTTAGCTTTTGGTGAAAAACTCTCACTATAAGTTCTGGGCGCATCCATGCTGCTTGTCCTTGATGGAGATTGTTCACTATTTCAGGCCATTTCGGATCAGAGGTAACAGTCACAAACAAATCTGGTTTCCCATATTTTATCACTATTGCCATAGCATCATTGTACCTTTCTAGCATGTTTCTTGGGCTGTTAATAAACGTGGATGGCAAAACCACGCATTTCCACTCCTTAAATTTTAATTTTCTGCTCTAGTTAGTAGGTAGTCAGAAAGGCCCTTACAATTCTCAACTCTTAGTGTTCTTTGATTTTGGCGTATCCATTGAAGCCTTGTACCTTCTATTCTTACATGAGCATTAACTAACCACTGGAGGTATAGTTTTTCACTTAAATGAATAATACTTGGAGTTTCACGAATTGATATTCTATGTTGAACATGCTGGAGCATTGTCCACTCTAGGGAAGGATTCCATCCTTGATCCCATTTAGGAAAAAGCAATGAATATGCTTATGGATCAAGATGGGGACTCAATATTGTTATACGTTCAGTAACAGATTGTCCGTTAAAAAGGGTATATCACTAAGTCTCTTTCACCAGGGGGTGTGCCATCTGGTGAAGTGAAGATTGCAGCTGGATTTGCAGTGGATATTGGAACGTTATAACGGCGAAGGTCTGTGGTAGGATCGGTGACTATAACCATTTTTAAGTCTTTTGAATCGCCAAACTGTCCTGACCGGACGATTTCATACATTTGGCGGTAACTCTGTACATAAGGATTTACCTCATTGAAACAGTTTGAAAGCGTTCTCATCACAACATCTAAGCAGCTCATATTTTCTGGTCGGTTTAGTCTGAGTCTGTTTGCTTCTTCAGAGTCATAAATATATAACTGTGCATACGTCGCCTCTTCATTTGAAGGTATTAGAGGTACATGTCCATGATAAAAAGAACCATGCATTTTAAAATGGTAAGGTCCTCCACCTTCTCGCTGATCATTAGTGGAGGCCTTAGCACTTACTATGGCCATGGCTGCGTTATAAGACCTTATGTTTGATCTGTAGTTTTTAGATCTTTGGTCTTGTTCAGTCAAAAGTGAGAGAACTGTATTAGAAACTTCTGGAACCGTAGTTGTGCCATTATGGCAAAATTTTGTAAATGTTCCTGTAGTTGTTTTTTCATATCGGAAGTAACGACCACGAGAAAATCTACATACTTCATTCATTGGCCCAATAATAAAACCAGTGGGATTGACCGAATTGTCCATGGCCAAGGGTAATGGATAGGGGTGAAAACTATTAGCTCTGTCTCTAGCCCTAGCATTTACATTGCGGACGCGGTCTCTTCTAGGCATCTTAGAAAACAAGTAAATACAAATGAAACACACTATCAAAAAACAAAACCTAAAGCAAAGGCATTATCTTTTTGAACTTTTGAGGAACCATACTTGGTTGAACCTAAAAGTATTAAATCAATCATGTGTCCCAAAACTAGCACGAAAACGCTCTGAATTTAGTTCAATACATATTAGATACAAAATGATTATTATATATTGATGTGAAACCAGAAAAACACTGATGTCGAAGTATATAATTCATGATAAAATATTTGAAAAGTTCAAACACACAAATTGTTGAACACTTTAGTCATTCACTTCACTTCATCGTCTTATATGAAATGTCTAAAATTTGCATAATAAACTGATAAATGACGGAAAATCACTGATGTTAAGGTATTTAATACATGGTTAAACTTATAAAAATTATTACAAAAATGACTGTCATTCTCTGTAACCTATGTATTTGGGGAGAAAGCCTCCATCTGATTATAAAGTAACAGCTTTCAACATCTTACCATATAAGAGATAGTAAATTAGTTTAAATCAAACTGGCTATGTCCCAGATTTTCATGAGTGATACTTTTCTTTATGGTCAAAATTGGATTATTTTTTTCTCCAAAAACTCTATATTTCAAGAAATTAAATGAATTAGCCTATTTGAAAATCAACTTACTTATAACTTTAAAGAATACACCAGTTTCATCAAATAAATAAATGCAAGTGCTGTATTCTGTGGTCAAACTTGAGTACTCGATCAAATCATCTCCAAGATATTTGTAAGATATTTGTAAGATATTTGTTTTGTTATAAACAAATGTGAATTGCGAAAAGTTCACAGGTTTAACAATAGATAGTAGCACATTCGCTGAAATTTCAAAAGCCTCCTGGACGAAGGCTTTTGATGGGATATTTTCCAAACCCAAAAAAGGCACATCTAAAGAGAAATAGCTTTAATTTGATACCAAATATGTATAGAAAAATACATTTCCAGGGGTCGATATGCTGCGAAGAAAAATTGAGAAATTCTTTTAATAATATATAGGTAGATAGATTTAGATTATTAAAAAAATTATATAACATGATTGTGAATTGGGAAATGCCACAATTTTTTAAAATTGTGATTGATTCATAACTTAATTTAAAATATTTATTGTTTATGAGTAACATTAAATTTTAAGTGAAATAAATATGACTGAGTTTGTGCCTGATGAGAATATTATTCTCAGTAACATGAAATATACATGCTTGTCATTTTTGGAAGCAGTCCATAAGCTCACAGTTCATTACCCGTTGCCATTGAGCTGACAGCTTATCATACGCATGCTCCCGTTTTTTTACCAATGTCTGACTGTGGCATGTTTTTATCGCTCCATGTTGGCAGCAATAATGAAGCAGATAAGATGGGCGTTGTCTTGGACAGCTTCTCACATTTCAAGATAAGAGATTATTTATTGTCTTTAAGTGACATTCTGTTTGTTATTGCTGCTTGATCAAAAATTTGTATAGTATTTTTATTTTATTTTGGAATTTTTTAATAGTAGTTATATCGTTAATTTCATAATGAATTAAAATATTATGAATCGGCTTACTCACAATTTAAAGATTTATTGTACTAAGAAATTTCAATTTGCAGGATCAATATTGTCTCTTCTACAATACATTAAATGAGAACTAAATTGAAACATCTTTAAGAAAATAAAACATAAGAAATATTCTATTCGCAAAGTGTTGTTCACCTTTGATGATTTCTTCCAAAGGACCATTATTTTCTAATAAATCTTTAAAAGTTAATGATTAGGCTTGTAAATATTCTTACTCTCTTGGTCTGATTAAATCCTTAAGTATTAACTATGTTACACTATTCAATCTAACTTGTATTTACCATGTGAATAAAGCTATTTAAATTTAATTATTAAATGCGGGCATACTTAGTTTATTCAGTGAGACTATTATTTTAATTGATTTTTTATAATTAATCCTAAAAAGCTGAATTTTCAGTCATAATAATATAGGTACTTGGATAATATAATAGTTTCGTCTCAAGATATTTACAGTGATTTTATTTGACTTCAGTCAGTGTGTGTTTGGTAACAAATTTGTCAAAGCCTTTTATGAAAGGAATAAATAACCGTGAAACAAGCTGGGTTGGGCTGAAAGAGTAGACGTCATTCCATTTTTATGTTAAGTAGAAAAATCAGTTAAGCTCTGCTCTGTCATCCAAGCGCAATCTTCTGTTGTTGCCTGTTTATGTTTCAAAAACCTATATAGAATATTAAAATGAACTGGCTTTGCTCTCTTGTGCCTCAGAGTAATTTTAAATCAGTTCTATATGCTACTTTCTGTGAATAACCTGTTGGACTATATAGATCAATGAACACAGAAGTCATCAGACCCTTGTCACTGTTTGTATGATTGACTTTGAAGGCTGATGGGGCAGAGCCCTAAGATTGGAGGACTGAGTTATTTTAACTTTTCTAATACTATGTCTTACTTTTAGATAATTAATGTCTACGTAAAATTTTAACTTTGTATGTGTTAATTGAATCAAAATATTTTACTCTTGAAACAATATCTATGTTAAAACAGTACCCATTATACGTGTTGCCAACCAGTGCGGTGGAGATAGTGGAATTTTTCATCATGAATTAATTTTGTCCCGGATACTTACTTATGCTATTTCCACCTAATTCTCATGTTAAAGGGATCCGCAGTTTGTTTTAAATAAGGGATCATAGTGACCAATTGTTCGCACTGTGGAAACTGGAAACAAGGCCTCTGTTAGCCCGGCCCGGCCATGGGCTGACGTCGCGTCGTCTGCAGCGCATGCGCTGAGATGGTTATTTGGTTAGTTTGCTTTTGTTGTCAGAAGTTTCTTAGTTAGTTTTTGTTACTAACGACCAAGCTTTAATACATTTTTTCCTTCGTTAAAAACTATGTCATAATATGGTGAGTGATGCTGAGTTATATTGTCCTGGCATCATCTAATGTAATAACAATGATAATGTTGTATACGTACTGCAAATGTTAAAAGTTTAAAATTGCGGTAAGGTAAAATAATCGTACTTTTTCCAATTTTTATTCTCTATTCGAATGACCAACTGCAGGGAGCCGACACAACCTTTTGACAGATCAAAATTATTCCAATATTTAATGAGCCTGTAATCACTATCTACGATACGATCGACGGTGGAGGCTCGCCCGTCAGTCCAGCCAGCCCTTCATGTTTTGTTCACACGGTTATACACGGCAAAATCCAATTTCAAATTACTTGTTGATTGAGTACCTCATTGATGATTTTTTTTGTCAGTTACAACAGTTATACAGCCGTAATGACTACGTACTTTGTCAATGCTAGTAGTTTAGTTTTTTGTTTTTCACTAAATAGAAGGACTTAGTTGGAAAATTTGTTTCTCTTATTTGCATTATCTTTTGTATACTCCTATTTAGGTTGGCTAAAGTGTGCGCGATACCAAAATGAAAGTAAACAAAATAAACAGCTGTGTTGCTGTGCGTTTATTTGAGGATGTATTTAAGAGGCTGTGTCGTTTATATTGCCTAATAATTTTCAAAAGTAATAATTGCCAAATTGCTCCTACAAAATAGATATATTTAATCCCAATCATTTTAATTTTGTTAATAGTAAGTTATGTACTTATTCGTATTATTTTAAATGTTATGCAATCTTTAAAATAGGCATAATTTATTATATTTTAACTAAATTTCATAACCTATTCCCAAATTTTGAAATAGGCCTAGGTCATTAAGCTCGGTTAATTACTTACTTTAACTCAATTGGAAATATTGTTTTATGGTCTAACAATTTTGTAAGTTACATAATGTCTAACATTTAAAGAAACTGGTGTACTAAGCTGAACAAAATATTAAGTTGTCAATGTAATGTTTACCTTTGAGAACCTCTCAATTATAAACATAGTCTAGTCAATTTTCAATTTGTTATAATCGTCAAATTCTTTGCCAATGGGATTCTAGGCCTTTCTAATAGTGAAAGTTAGTTTTACGTTTATTAATTGAATATTTTGTAGACCTTTTTAATTGTTCTGAGTACTACTGAATAATGTATTCTATTACAGCCTATCCTTAAGATTCCTAATAGGTCTATGTATCGATTTCTTGTAGTATATTAATGTATGTATTTCAGTATATTAATTTATTCTGTAGACAAATTTTTCCCCCTTTTTTAACCTTTTAATTTAATTATTTTGTTCTTAAATAGAAAAATACAGTATTTACATGAAACTAGCTAATTAGTGATACGTTAGCTCTTACTTGTCGCCTAAATTTGTTAATTACAGTATTATACAACTTTTACAGAACTTAACAGTTTTAGAAAATGTCCTTAAATGTACGGGAATTGTTCAGGAATTTTCTGATTGGAATAAAGTAGACACCCTGTATTATTGCTGCTAGAAGGTTCATTTATATAATAAAATGGAAGTTTAGAATGTTATCTTTCGATTCGTATGAAAATTATCAGTTTCAAGTGCTTTTTCTATGTTTTTGTGCATCTGAAAAAAATCTGTTGGATATCGACAGCTGCCGTAGCCCATCAATCCAACGAACCACCTGGATATCGACGGCTGCCGTCGCTCATCACTCGGAGCCTTAACTGTAGAATTTAACATAAAATCAATATTGAATAATTGATAAAAATATTCAATACTAAAGTTTAATCTGAGGTGCCCATTATTGTCACAGTACTTTTGTTCTTGTCATTTTTTGTTGAGATAAAGCAAAGAAATCAGTATTTTTGGCGATATGACAGTGTTGCGTTATGACAGTGACACACTACACGTGGTGTCGGTGTAAGGCTTGTCTTGACATGACATGCCACCTGCTAGTTTCACTAATCACACCCGCACATTCAACTGCACCTGCCATATGATAAATACATTTCACCTGCCTTACTAGCTTTTATTAAATTCTTATTCGATTAAAAAATTGCATTAGAATAGTTATCTTCTGTAGTTTATATACTACTATAATTTGTATTAAAAATTATGTTTTGAAACCCTTTACTCTTCTTTAACCCTTCCTGATGTTTGAGTTCTTGATCTAGCCACTTAACTTACAATAAACAATACCCCCGTCGCAGCAAACCTGCGTACTCAGCGAATTTTCAATACATAATACATGCATTAATGCAAATGATTGTTTAGATGTAAGGAGTGTATGCCAACTTTTTAATGATTACTACACGACTATGGTTGATAATGACATAGTGCCAAAGATAAAATTTTCTCGTAATTCAAAACCTGTTTTATTATCATCCCAAAAAGTTTTTCAAAAATTTAATCTTTCTTCTCTTCCTTAATAACAATTAGATCGAATTTTAACGTCATTTGACAATAAATTTTCAACAGGTTGGGATGAAATACCAATGCCAATAATATATAGCAGGCACTATATATTTATTATTACAATTACTGCATATCATTAAGTATTCCTCTTTCATATCTGGTATATTTCCTGGAAAACTGAAGATATCTCAAATTAAACCTTGTTTCAAGAAAGGTGACACAAGAAAAAAATGTAATTATAGACCAATATCTTTATTATCTTCTTTTCCAAATTTTTTAGAGAACAATGCATATACAACTGTGTAACTTCTTAAACTAAAATAATTTATTAGATAAACAACAATTTGGTTTTAGAGCGGGAAAATCTGTAACGGATACAGGGGTGGATTTCTGTGAGTCTGTCATTAGATTAATCGATGCAAAAGAAAAAGTAGTTGGAATTTTCCTAGATTTAACTAAAGCGTTTGATAGTGTCTCTTATGATTTAATGCTTAAAAAACTACATTGTATTGGTGTCCGAGGGAGAACTTGGCGCTGGTTTGAATCATATCTTGTTGGAAGACAGCAGTATGTTGCAATTGAGCACATAAATAGTTTTAACCAAGTGACTACTTTTAATTCTTCAACGAATATTATAAACTACGGTGTCCCTCAAGGATCTATATTGGTACCTCTATTGTTTTTAATATATTTGAATGGTTTCCCATCAATAATAGAACAGCCTAACAGTGTTTGTCTCTTTGCTGATGATATAAACATAAAAATATCTGGTAAATCAAATGCTGATATGGAGATTTCATCTTTTGTTCATCTTTCTAGTGCATTCAACATTTACATGATATGAATTTGTTATCAAATCCGGAAAAAACAAAAATTATTAATTTCTCATTTTCAAGGCAAAGCTCAGCTAACACAAATATTTTCATGAATGAAATTTTATTAAGTGAAGTTAAAACAGTAAAGTTTCTTGGACTGAATATTGATTATAGATTTAATTGGGATTGCCATGTTAATTCTGTTTGTAAAAAGGTATCTTCAGGCTTGTATGCGTTGAGGCAAATGTGTAAATTTAGCAGTTTCAAAACTTTAAAAGTAATTTACCATGCACTGATTGAATCGCATATTTCTTTCGGGTTATGCCTATATGGGAGTACATCAGTTAATAATTTGAATAGTATATTGATATTGCAGAAAAAAACACTTTGTATCATGTTAAAATTAACCAAAAGAATCTGTAAAAGAACACTTTCAAGAAACAGGAATTATGACTTTGCACAGTTTATAGGCTATATTTTTCAATTAATTCTTCACGTTAAATCAAAATTAGAGACAATGTCAACATTGAATTCTTTTCATAATTATTCAACCAGGAAAGGTAATCAGCTATGGCTTACAATAGGCATAATTTGTCTATGTACAAGAAAATACCCCCTTATAATGGCATTCAATTTTTTAACAAATTACCTATAGGTATTAAAAATATTGCTGGCTTTAATTTATTTAAAAAAACATCTGAAAACATTCCTTATCAATAGATCATTGTATAAGACAGAAGCATTTTTTACTTATCTTTAAAACACTGATCAAATGGGATGAGTTTGTAAGTTAGTTTTGAGGTAAAAATTATGTTTTGGTTAGTTGGGTAGTTGTTTATACTGTATTACTGTATACTGTTGGCGCCATTCTGTACTATTATGTGCATTTTTTGAATAAAGTTATTTTAATTGATTGATTGATTTCTTAATTATATCTTATATCTTAATTTCTCTCATGGTCTGTTGTTAATGTTATTCCTGTACCTCCCGGTCTGTTTGCAATGTTCTCAGATTATTTCTTTTGGTCTGTGGGAGTGACCGGACCGACGCAAATATGCGTCGCTCGGCAGCGAACGTGTTCATTTATATTCATAATTAATGGAGACATTACATTTTACTTATTCTCCATAAGAATAATATGGGGCTGAGTACGCAGGTTTGCTGCTACAGGTAAAATTGCTTTTTTTGTGCAAATAACAATAGACCAAAACCAGATGAAGTCTAATACGAAGTTTCATTAGTATACGTTGATAAATAAATAAGCGAGGTATAAAATTTGTCTTATTCTCCCTAGGAATAACATTGGACAACGTACTGTGTTAGCACTTTCAATATCTTTGTAGCCAATTGACGTAGAGAAATGATCAAAACACCAAATTGTGCGTTTTTAAAAGCTGAATCCAATGGTGAAAACTAAAATTTGACTTTTTAAAATATTATATGTACAAACTTCAAAAAACTCATTTTTGCAGTACAAAACCCCACCAAAATACCACTTTGGATGGGTCGATCTGTCTGGTTTTCGAACTTAAAGTCATACATTTTTGTACCAAATTTTATTAAAATCAGACCTTTTTTACGAGAGTTATCGCACCCAAGGACATATATATATATATATATTACGAATTTATAAGTAAGTTGGTCTTTTTATTTTAATATATATATATATATATATATATATATATATATACAGTAGAACCTCCCATATCCGACCATGACGGGACCGGGCCGTGGTCGGAACGGCCAAAAGGTCGGATATCGGGAGGAGCGTAAAATGCCGTTCCCAGGTACAAAAAATGAACAAAACAATATTGACATAAACGCACAAACTGACATTCCACATCAACAACCACGGCTAAACTGACAGTTTTTTACCCAAAAGTAAAGCATAGTATCGATGAGTCACTTTTTCAAGTCTGTACAGGCTCGCGAACGGAAACGGACCGTGAGAGCACGAGTAAACAATAGACAGACGGACGGTCGGATATCGGGAGGAGTCGGATATGGGAAAGTCGGATATGGGAGGTTCCACTGTACACTATTTTTCAAATAAAATTACCAGAGTACCCTTCAAAGTTAATTTTTTATTCACTGACACGTGTTTCGAGGTTTACCTCATGATCACAGTGCATCTAATAACCTATTATCTAGAAAGTTATTAGCTGCACTGTGATCATGAGGTAAACCTCGAAATGCGTGTCAGTGTATACAAAATTAATTTTGAAGGGTACTCTGGTAATTTTATTTTAAAAATAATAATAATAATAGCCCTATGAGTATAGAACTAAAGAGTATAATATATATACAGTTTTGAACGAATGATGTTTTTGGGGTCTGGGGACCTCAAAACAAAAAGTTATCATGGTCCCGAACCGAGGTCTTACCATGCCGATTACGGTAATAGCTTCTTCCCTATAAGGGAAATTCGCTAAAAGTGTCTGGAAATTGTTTCTCGACTTTACTTGAAATGAATCAATAAGCCTCATTAAATTATATACTTTTCTATGGAAAACCCCACAGCTACAGCATAATTGGATAATTGAACGAAGTGAAAGTATCCTTATACACAACTTTACTGCTTGGACTGGTAAGAGAATCAACTCAACTGGCGTGTCTGTGACCCCAATAACTCGAGAATGCCTCCACAGTTAAACTTAAAATTTTCCAGAAAAACTTAACAGGTCAAAATCTCGGTCAAGTTCGTTATTCAGATAATTTTGTGCAGTATTAATCAAATTATCTTAAAACCAAATTTATTTTTTTCTCCATAAGAATAACATTGGAAGCCATTTTAGTGGTACTTGAATCGTTAAAATTTAGCCGACGTCTATGTTTTAACAACAGAGTAACAATAGTTAGTTTACTAGAGTATACTTTGTTATACTGGATAACAACAGTTTTTTTACCAACAAAAAACACACAAGAGAGATAAATCGGAGTATATTTTTAAGTTGTGAGCATATTTATTATTTTATAAATTATTAAGTGGACGTTTAAAAAAAAAATTATACAGTTAATATTCCCTTAGTACGCCTACTCTGTGTAAATATCGTCCGTCAGTCGTCGAAGGCGACGATTGTATCAGTGGCAGACGACAGACAACGCGTGTGGCAGATCGAAAAACTCAAAATAACTTTTTGATGTCTGTAGATACTAAGATATTAACTTAACTTATAAATTAGTTTGTTTTATTACATTTTCTTAGACAATTGGTAATATTGTGATTGTCAGGTGTAAAAAGTATACAAAGCCTCAATTTATCTTGAAAGCGTTGATGAAGTTAGTCACAGTAAGCGAACAACCTTAAAATTTATTTTGTAGGACAATTATTTGCTAGGTTATATTTTCACTAAATTAATAATAAAAATTTTCTACATTACCTAAAATACATTACCAGTAATGTAGTAGGTAACCACAATAAAAGCTATAGATTATTTTAACCAAACAGCCTTTTTCGGAAGGTTATCTTGAATGATTTGACATAGCCTAGGGTTGGATTACAGTAAGAGTAAGCCAACATTAAACTGGTAATACAACTTTTGTAAAATACTTTAAACACATTACCAGGAATGTTGTAGCGAACGAAAATAAAAGCTTTAAACTACTCTAACCAAACTAAGTCTTTTATACAGGTTATCTGAAATGATTTGACACATCCTAGGTTTGGATTACAGTGAGCTGTTTTCATCATAAACTTGGACCTATGGCTATAAAATGTCGGCCTATACACTTAGGCTACTTGCCATTTTAGAAGTTTCATGTACGGTCTTGGAGTCAACCCATGTTTATAGAATTTAATTTCCTGATAGCCCAGGCTATTGCAACAATATATTGAAATATCATTTTGTAAAATACAACTGTTGTTAAATACTTTAAACATTACCAGGAATGTTGTAGCGAACCGAAACAAAAGCTTTAAACTATTCTAACCAAACTAAGCCTTTTATACAGGTTATCTGAAATGATTTGACATATCCTAGGTTTGGATTATACTGAGCTGTTTTCATCATAAACTTGGACCTATGGCTCTAAAATGTAGGCCTATACACTTAGGCTACTTACCATTTTAGAACTTTCATGTACGGTCTTGGACCAACCCATGTTTATAAAATTTAATTTCATGATAGCCTAGGCTATTGAAACAATATATTGAAATATCATTTTGTAAAATACAACTGTTGTAAAATACTTTAAACACATTACCAGGAATGTTGTAGCGAACCAAAACAAAAGCTTTAAACTATTCTAACCAAACTAAGCCTTTTGTACAGGTTATCTGAAATGATTTGACATCTCCTAGGTTTGGATTATATTGAGCTGTTTTCATCATAAACTTGGACCTATGACTATAAAATGTAGGTATATACACTTAGGCTACTTGTCATTTTAGAAGTTTCGTGTACGGACTTGGGCCAACCCATGTTTATAGCATTTAATTTCATGATAGCCTAGGTTATTGAAACAATATATTGAAATCTCATTTTTTCATCTAAATAACTGGGCCAGACGATTTATTGTTAATCCTTAAGGATATTTTGACTTGGCCTATAGAAATTGTTAACATTAGTTCATATAGGAAACTCGCTGTTCTCTTAAAAGTTAAATTAACCACACTGCTAAAGTCACTGCTTAGCCCAAAATGCTCTGTTTGTTCTATGATAACGCACCCATGCCAATCCTAACAACAAACCATGCCTGAAATCTTCAATTTATTTTAAAAATAAATAAATTTACGTATTTATACAACATTTACTTTGATAAAAACAAGTGATAAATGTATGTATGTTTTTCTACGGATAAAATGTTAGGTTGGCGGCGGGATCCAAACCTGTGACCTTTCGCTCCAAGAGCCAGTGCGATACCTCTCAGCTACCGCGATAATTGATTCTTAGAGAAGTGACTAAAACTATAGCTATATAGACATAAAATCCGGATTCTGGCGGCAGTTAAATGATAACGGAATGTATTCTGATGATGTTACTCAAATCAGATATTGAATTTTTTATGAGACTCGATTTCAGTTTGATCATGTATTTCAATTATCCTTATACGCGAGGAATGAGCGTACACCTAGTAATTTTGAATAAATAGATGTAAATGAAAACAGAATGAAAACAAGTGTAGTTCCAGAACACTGTAGATGTAAATTAAAACAGAATGAAAACAAGTGTAGTTCCAGAACACTGTATTTTGATATCATAATAATAGTTGTATTGTCATTAAGCCCTTAAACAGCAATAGATAGCCATTTACATACAATGTGTTACAAAAAGTGACATACATAATGCAGCCTATAGACTAGCAATTCAATAAAACTAAAAGAAAATACTAACAGTAAATCACCTCCTAAAATCGAAATACTCCTGTATCGAATAATACCCCCGTAGCAGCAAACCTGCATACTCAGCGAATTTCCAATGCGTATGTATGTGTCTTAATGCCACATACCAAGTGACATCAATATAAATTCATAAATAAACTATTTATGACATTTTAATTTTTCTCCATAAGAATAACATGGCGGCTGAGTATGCAGGTTTGCTGAAGCAAGGAACATAAAAAATAGGTTTTTATACAAATATCATAACTCAATGAGGTAAAGCCACATACCAAATTTTATTAATTTATGGTCATAATTAAGGGAGATAACACGTTACTTATTCTCCATAAGAATAACATGGGGGCTGAGTACGCAGGTTTGCTGCTACGGGAACTATCGGCCAAACAATTTTTTTAGTGCAAATATCAATAGACCACAACGATATGAAGCAATATACAAAGTTTCATCAGGAAAATTTGATAAATAAGCGAGATATACAATTTTTCTTATTCTCCATAAGAATAACATTGGACAACGTACTGTGTTTAGCACTTTCAATATCTCTGTAACCATTTGACGTAGAGCAATGATCAAAACACCAAATTGCGCGTCTTTTTAAGCTGATTCTAATGGAAAAAAATAAAATTTGACTTTTTCAAAAATGATATGTAAAAAACTCAAAAATACATTTTTGGGGTACAAAACCCACCAAAATACCCCTTCGGATAGGTCGATCTGTCTGCTTTTCGAACTTGGTCATAAATGCTGCTTTACACATTTATACCAAATTTTGTCAAAATTGGATTATTTTTACGAGAGTTATCGTGCTCACGGACACATATATATATACACATATATATATATGTATACACAGTTTCGAACGAATGGTGTTTTTGGGGTCTGGGGACCTCAAAACGAAAAGTTATCATGGTCCCGGGTCTAGGTCTTACCTTGCCGACTACGGTAATAGCTTCTTCCCTATAGGGGAAATTCGCTAAAAAGGTGCAGCTACCTGCCGCTCATACACTTATTCTTAAAGAGTTAACATTTAGAAACTTATTATTTAATCTTGCCCAAAACCTCACAACTGTTAAATTATTTGGCCAGTCTACAATAAGGACCATCAGTGTGCCTATTATTTCTAGTACTGTATGAATGAATGTATTTTACTTCGGGAGATCATTATGTCTCTAACATAAAACTGTATAAATATAAAAATTTACTGCAGTCTTAATTTATAAATTTACAAACAAATATTTTGGTAGTTGGCCAATTTGTCTGCATTTGATAAAGTCCTGAAAATTTTGTTTGCAATAAAATAGTATAATTTATATGACTACTATTTTTCCAAAGCAAGATACCATATGAAATAATGCTGTGGGAAAAGGCAAATCGGCCGTTCTAACATAAATTTCAGGTACATGGCTTTTTAAATTTCTTCTAATATATTACTCAAGAAAGCTTGATATTAATATATCTAATATGTGATCAACTGCCAATAGTTTACGTTGTTGTACTCTCTTCACAAGTAGTATCCAAACCACAAGTCAGGTTGGAAATAAACTATCATATTGTTGTTTTTATTAGACTTAAAGTGGCTTATTTAAACTCCTGGATTAAAATTATACAACCGCCAGAGAGTTAATGAAATATCTACTGGATGATTAAAAAAGTATGTTAAATAATCTCATACAGATTTTGTTTAGATATTCGGAGTCCAAATATATAATTATGTATTTTTCATCACGCACTGTATCGAAAGTTCGATATCAGCTGTTAGTACCGAAGTGATACTTTTCCACCCAAGTGCCATAAAAACAGCTGGTGATTTTTTGCCGCACTGATATTAGTTATTCTGACACCATTAGCGTAGTAGCTTGCTGCATCTACCAAAAGCAGTGTTTCATTTAAAATCAGCTGTTCTTTTTAATTTAATTACTGGATAAATGTAAACACTATTGTTGTCATTATGTTCTTGGAAATATTACGCAGTAAATCTGACAAAATTGTCTGAAAAAGATGTTTCATTATTATTAATTATTATTTACAGTGTGATGAAAAATATCGTTCACAACTCAAACCTAAAGTGTTCTTCCAGAACTTAATTGAATTTCCGCGCTGGGCTATCACCTCACACAGAAAACACAATCGCAAACCGGAAAAGACCACTTTCGGCATTATAATAGCGGAAAAATAAATTGCTAGTTGAGGGTGTGGTTTGCCGGGCTGTCAACCGAGATCAGCCAATTGGAGACGTGGTGCATTGCCAAAACTCCACACCCATGCCGATTTTCCATGCTGATTGGAAAAGCATTTGGCTGATATTTTTCTATGGTAAAATTACAACAATGACGGCGCACAAGCATGCTTTTGGCTACAGCCCAATTGTCAATTTATATGTCCACTACTATGATTAAATATATTATTTTTGGATTATCAAATGTAATGTTTGTTCTGCAGTGAGGAGGAGAGGTACAAGAAGCTGCCGTGGAAGGACGTAAGGGTGGGGGATCTGCTGCACCTGTCCAACAACGAGGTGATCCCTGCAGACGTCCTGCTGTTGCGGAGCAGTGACCCGCAGGGGCTGTGCTACATAGATACCTGCGACCTGGACGGGGAGAGCAACCTCAAGCAGCGGCAGGTCGCCAGGGGCTTCGTCGAGAAGGTATCAGGGGTGTGGGGAGTCGGGGAACGGACGGGGAATTTATTTAGAAAAAGGTTTAAGAATAGCCAAAACTTGCTGTTACTCGCGGCTTAGCTCGTGAAAAATTAAAACCCATTTAAAATACTAAACTAGCCAGCACTTATCAAATCTTTGTTTGATTTTTCCCGTATGATTTTTTTGTGGTAACTGACAAACAACTCATCTGGTAATTTTATAAATGATATTCTCCCATAAAATTTGCATTGGAACTTACAGGACCTGTGGCGTGGAGTTCTAAGGTTGGATGTGGACATTATCAGGTCCATATGTTAATGTAAGCTATGTTCATGCAACATTTTAGCTTAATGGGTCTCGGTAGTTTTTACTTGATGGAACTACAAACATCCAAACATACATCCAAGCTTCCACATTTATAATATTAGTAGGATAATGAAAAAATTATACTTGGGTCAATTTAAACCTATGAAAATCAGTTAAGAGTATAGTTGATTCTCACAAACTCGACACAATGCAGAGTTATACACTGTCGAGTTTCCAGGAGTTGCGTGGGGGAGAGGTAAAAAACCCAAAAATTAGCTTTAAATTGTATATTACATCATGTTTAAACACATTACAGTACTTTATATGCTATTACGAAACATATAAGAATAAGAAAATTGTCATTAAACACACACATAGACGTCAATATATGAGCAACTTAAAAATAAATCTTAACCGGTGTTGGGGAAGCTACATTTTTAAAGTAGCTAGCTACAGCTACCGCTACTTTTATAAAAAAGTAGCTTCGCTATAGCTAAAGCTATTTTTTTTAAGTAGCTAGCTGCAGCTAGCTACCAGTAAAAAGTAGCTAGCTACAATTTTAGCTACTTTCACAGTCTGGTCCTTCCTTTCTTTAATAATGTAAACAAATTTTACTGCCCCACACACTCATATCTAATAGTGTTTTAGTTATGAATTTTCATAAATACTTAACTTGCCTTATTTTGTTGTTTTTTAGTCCTAGTTTTCTATGTAATCAGATGTATTTTTAAATCTATGGTTGGTTAAACAGATTATTAACCTGACAAAATAATGTCTTAAAATTAGTTCAGATACATAGGCCTACATCAAAGAAACAGCTGAGGAACCAAACAATTTTCAAGCATAACGAGTTGCTCCCCTGCAAAATGTTGCGGATATAATCCTTAGGCCTATAACAGCTGTTAATTGAATAAAGAAAAAACACACGTGACATAAACCAAATAAAACTCTCCTCCATATGATTAACATGGGAACTTGGAAGTCGCATGGGGCAGAGCACTGGGGCCTAAATTGAAATTCTGGCTCGACAGTAAGTTAGAATTTGAAATTATCTTTTAAGTAAATAAAAATCATCAAAATTGGCTAAGTATTAACTTTAGAAAGTGGGTGTACAAAAACAGGAATTTTTAAAAATATGTAGATGTATTCAATAATCTATGACAAATAACGTAGGCATCAGACTGGTTACATCAGACTGGTTTCACAATTTACAAATACTAGGCCCCAGGCATACTTTGCATAATGTCTGTGGTATTGAAAAAATGTTGGTCTTTGCAATAATTTATTTGTAAAGTAACTCATAGTATTAATAGACTTGGCCTACATACAAATTTTAAAAGAACCAACCTTAATATGTAGCTTCAAATTAAGTTTTGAATTTCTAGAAACATTTAGGCCACAATTCCATCATAACTTAAATGTTACTACAAAATTACTTTTCTTTACAAGTTTGAACAAATGTTCTTGGCCAGTCATGGTAGGGCTTTTTGTATGTCCACCGCCCTATAGAAGTACCAGCTTCCTTATCAATAACATTAATGTCATCGTCAATTTTTGGTTTTGATGCCATGATATAAATAAAAATAGAATACAAAGTACCCTGTGGTATGATGTTCATACATTAAATATAACCTACAAGCATGTTATTTTATTGAAAGTTTTTATTTTGCAAAACATCAAGGTCAGAGTTTGAGGTTATGCTATGATTAATTAATTAAAGTCAAGTATGTAAATGTAATTACATCAAAACTGTAAAAGTAGCTACATAATCCACTACATCTACTCTAATAAACGGTATCAGGAAACTGACACATACTTTCTCCCTTTTAGCCAAACTTTAATGAATAAATTACTTTTTATTTAGGGCCTACTAAATATAGAATACAAAGCACGGTCGAATGTACAGAAAATCTTGTAAACAAGTTGTTTTAAAAAACATCCACCCAAATCCCTGCTTTGGAGGCACTACAGAATCCATTGCTACACTCGTGGTTTTAAGAGGGGAAATGCCCCCTATTCTCCCCCAGAGTTATTAAGGGGCAACATATTTCGAATTAACTCTGTTGGTCAATGCTAAATTGACAAGCATATCAAGTTTGAATGAAATTGATCAGTAAATAATAGAGAAATAGTAATTTTTGTATTCCCCATAAGAATAACATTGGACAACGTACTGCGTTTACCGCTAAATGAGAATTTCAATTTTCTCCGAAACCAGCAATCGTAGAATAGTAATTCAAAATACTAAATTATTTAGTTTTTTGAGCTCTTTTCAATGGTGAATAGTAATGTTTTTTATATTTATGTCTTTTTATGAAAAATCCAAAAAACTGAATTTTGGATGTTTTAAGCCCTGTAATTTCTGAACCCGAATTTTTACAGGAATGTGGGTGATGTCATTTTGTTGGAAAACTAAAGTTCTACAAACGACTAAAGTTTAATCAAAATCGTTAGAGCCGTTTTTGAGAAATTTGGATTTTTCATGTTTTTTGGCGGTTTTTGGGGGATAATTACCCTTAAAAATCAAAAATTCCAAAAAATGAAAAAAACGCCTGGAGATATCGTGGATTAGTACCTACATACCAAATTTCATCAAAATCGGCCCATTGGTTAGGGCTCTAGCTCTGTACACATCCACACAGACACACACACACACACACACACACACACACACACACACACACACACACACACACACACACACACGGACACACACACACACACACACACACACACACACACACACACACACACAGACATCACGTAAAAACCACTTTTTCGGGTTCAGGGAGCACCAAAACGAATATTTCCACTAACAACTCAAATTCGAAAATTTTGACGAAAACAATACTTTCTCCATATACTATGTATAGAGGGAGAAAGTCAAAATGTAGCGCGCTACAGCTAAAGTTTTTTTCTAAAGTAGCGGAGCTACAGCTGACGCTACTAAAAAATGAGTGCGCTACTGTAGCCCTACTTTGCCATACATGTACGTTTTGGAGACCTGAAACATCTATCCTTGTCTGTTGCACTTGAGGACTTGTAGTGGACGCCTATGAATTATGATATGATATATTAATGTTTCATTTAATTCAAACTGTCCACTAAATATTACCTAAAAGATGGGTTATATGACCGTAATGTGTGTCCCAATCAACACTGAAATCCTTTGAAGAATACCATTTTTTAATAGTTGTCAAATAATAATAATAAATGTTTCTAAGTAATTAAATGTAAGTGAGTAAAATCACCGGTTATCAGTAATTGTTTTCAATTTACTTAATAAGAGTAGAAAATTATAGTTTATGGTATCAAGAAAGAATTTATTTTGTAATTAAATCACTAAACAATAACAGGAAAATTCATCTAACACAATAAAATGTTAGACTAATTATAAAAAAAACCTAATGGTTAGCAGTTAGCGTCTTGGACTTCAGTCTAAGGGGTCATAGGTTAAAACCTGAGGCATTCACAAAGATTTGTGGGGTTTGGACCGCTTTATATAAAAGCGTTTGTCTGCTTTATTAATGAAAAATGCCATTGGCGTTGAAATACAAGAAACAATAAGAAAAAATGTTCAGCTAGAAACACCCCCAGTTGTGGTGCTATTGACTCGTGGTGTCCGTGTTGCAGCAACAGGTGTTCTCGCCGCGGCTGTTCCGCAGCGTGGTGGAGGTGGACGCCCCCACCACCAAGATCTACCGCTTTCATGGCGCCATCGTCCACCCCTCGGGCGAGCGAGTGCCCGTCGGCACCGACAACCTGGTGCTGCGCGAGTGCATCCTCAAGAACACTGACTTTGTGGAGGGCATCGTCGTGTATGCAGGTACTGCGACCTTATATCTTTAGTGGTGTTATTGCTTGTTCAAACTTGGGTCTGGTAGCAGTTTTGAACACATAGATTTTAAATAAATAAATAGTTTCAAGTGTTTTAATTGTTGCATCAGTTGTTTTATGTCTGTGAACAGCGTCTAATTTCACTGTGAAAGGCATATTTTTATGGTGTCCACAAATCTCATAAGTCAGGAAGTGTTAGGAGTTTTTGTTTTTGTTTGGAAAAAGTCTGGAATAATGCTGTGAGACAGGATAAAAACCCAAGAAAAGTCATGAACCAGTGAGAAGTATACAGTAGTAATTTAATCATCTAACTTAATTTTTCTGTTTTGTTTGTTATTATGTTTTTAAGTCTCAATTGGTCAGATATAGTGAAAAAGCTATTTCAAAGAGTAAGTAAGTAAACCATTTAGCAGATGTTCATGAAAATTAACTTTTTATAAGTCAATTTCATCATTGACTATATACACGAGTATACAGGACAAAGTATTTTTGTCGTTGAAGACACTACTACTGGCGCGCTCCCTCGTGAAGGACACTGAACTAGGCCTCTATGACGTCATATTCTAAGCTGTCTCGTGGCGCGCGGGTGGCTGTGATGTGAACTATCAGGCTGTTTCCCCGAGTGTGTCTCTCTCCACAGTCCACACTCCACGTCCACCCCCGCGCTAGCGCTACTCTAGGCCCGGTCTTCCGGTGCAAATCAGCGGTTTGTGGCTGCGGCGTGCCGCGGGGACTATATAGTATAACATTGATTACATACATAAGGTGAATAATCAATGGTGAAAAATCAGTCTGTTACTCTATAACAATAGCTTTACTAACAAAACAATTTATCATGAAATATTATAAAATTGATAAATCTATCGATCAACTACACCATGCAAATTTAATTTGTTTTTCAAAAAGTAGCAAATTTGACGCTGATTATGGAAATGATAGTTTTTCTGTGGAAGTCTTTAAAACCCCGGAAAATCATAAAATGTTTCTTGTCTTATAACACTATCATGTGGGTGTTCTAAATGTGCGGAATTTCACCCTGAATACGTACGTTCTATTATTTCCCCGGGTGGACTATTACTAAGTGAGCTATGGCCGTTAAAGCTGGAGCGCGCAGGAAAACGTAGAAAAAGTGCCGCCACAGCAACAAATACAGGTTATATAGCCATTGACTATACTGTATACACGAGTATATAGTCAATGATACAGCGCTCTGTATTAGGATATATCAGAACTTAACCTAACCTAATTCCGCAGAGTGCTGTAAGTCGAAACAACATGCTGGCACATCGTAAAACATGGGTTAGGTTAGGTTAGGTTATGATAGGTATATTATTATAACCTAACCTTGTTATTAAATGCGGATGAAATCCACAGGAAACTAGTGCTGTGGCCGCTGTAAAAATCACGACACCGGGCCCACTCTGTGTTGATTAGATTGTAAACCTTTATTGGCAATTTCTTGCTTATTAATAGTCCGATCGGCAAAATAATTGCATATATGTAATCAGGGTGAAATTACGTACAATTTGAATACCCACATGACATAATTATAAGAAAAAGAATATTTTCCGATTTTCCGGGGTTTTAACGACTATTCCGCAGAAAAACGTGTGATCGGGGAAGTAATTGCATGTATGTGCTCAGGGTGAATTTATGCACATTTTTAATACCCACATGACAGTATTATAAGAACAAAGTTATTTACCGATTTTCTGAAGTTTTCCCGACTTTCCGCGGAAAAAAAGTGTGATCGGGAAATTAATTGCACGTACGTGTTCAGGGTGAAATTCCGCACATTTTACCCACATGACCACACATTTCCGAAACTTACCCACTTGACAGTTTTATAAGACAACAATTATTTTCTGATTTTCCCCGGTTTTAACAACTTTTCCGTGGAAAAACTATCATTTCCATAATCAGCATAAAATTTCCAATATTTTGGAAAAAAAATTTGCGGGTGTCGTTGATTGATAGATTTACCATAAAATTGATTTCTAAGAAAATTATATTATGGTATCATATATCAACTTTCTGTTTCTACACTCCATTTAGAAATCATAGGCTGGTGTCCAGTGAACGATATCCTCCCAGTAAATAATAAATTTAAGATATTTGTTTTTAGATTTTTTTTAAATTGAGTTTCTTCTGTCACCCACAGTGTTCAGAGCTGACTGTCTTTATAATTATCTTTATTGACTACTATTATATACTTATATAGGCCCAATTATAATATAATAGAATGGAATGTCAGTGATGTCTTCAATTTTGTATACCGTTATCAGCTCTAGTCACGAACACAGTTTTTTGTTTTGTATTCCTTAATGAGATATCCCCCCCTTGTCAGAGGCATTTTACACAAGGTTTTTTTACTCGTCTAAAGAAAAACAAGTTGACAAAAGAGGCGGTGCCTACGATACTTGTTGAGGAAGAAGAAGTTCAATCTCAATACGACACAAATAATGTTATTTTCCGAATACCGAGAGGTATAGTTCAACAAGGCCTTGTCCTTCAAACTTGACAACGATTGCAAATAATAATTGTCAACAAACCACTCCACCGTAAAGTACGAACATATTTTCCAAATTAATACCGAATATAATCCATCCCAAATCAAAAATACCAAATCAAAATAATTTAAGTTAGGACGGTACAGTTAGTATAAAATAATGTTACTAGCTGTGACTTCAGTATGATTTGATTTACTTGATTCGAGTTATTTTTATTATAACTTATATAGATTACTGTTAACATATTAAGAGATCGCAAAATGGGTATTTTAAAACTTTACCTAATATGTACAGAACTAATCAATGTAATTGTAAATTCACTGAATAAATAAATGCCCTTGTCTTTTAATATAACCACGCACCATAAATTTGTTTTACAATTGCATACATTGTAGAAAGTGTAAATGTTATCTGTATAAAAGGAAATCTAACTTTCACTACGGGTCTGGAAGGTAAATAGGGAGCAGTGACTAACTAAACAGTCAGGTGAAAACAACATAATGTGACCATCTAACTAGTCAAACTGTAGGCCCCACGCCACTCGAGAGTCGAGCGCCGAGCGTCCCATGTCTTCACGACCACAGCGCAAGCGCGACTAAGAAACAAGAGACAAGATCCAAGACTGAGTAGGTGAACAAGCAATGAGAGTCGACTGAGTCGAGACGAAGTGGATTGATGGGTGGGTGGGTAGTTGGGGGTCGGGGGAGGGGCGCGCTGGCGCTCCTAGTGGCAAGGACACGAATTGCCGCCCGACCACAGAACAACAATAGAATGTCCTGTCTACTGATGTGTATAGTCAATGATTTCATCTAATTATAAGCCATTTCTTAGAAAATTTCAAAGGTCATACCTACTGGCTCCTTATTTGTTTCCACATTGGCTCTTGCCAAAGACAATAAAGTCTTTTGAGTGTCTTTCCGGACAGACTTGTGAAATATAGTACCATGCTTTCTGCTGACAGTCCAAGTAAACTGATTTCTATTGATCTTCGTGACCCCCAAATTCTATTTGAGTTGAATAAACTTGTCTTTCTAAACTGTCCGGAAAAGTTGTTAAAATCTGTCAGGAAATCTCAAGAAAAAATGCCTGAGAAAAATTCTGTAGACAACATGTATTTTTTTTTTAAACCATCACTCTAATAAGTTTGAGAAGAACTGACGATTCTAAAACTATAGTAAAGAGATGCCATACCTCTTTTTGTGAAATATTTATTTTGTATATTCTGACACAAATAATAGCATATATAAGTTTCTTAATTAAGTCAGTGAACCTTAGTGAAATCAGGTAATTGAGTCAGTAAACTATGTAAATTCAATTTGATAAGGTTTATAAAATGGATTATTCAGAAACCAGCAACCAGCCGGCCTGGCTGGTTGTACCCTAATCCAGTCAAGAAAATAAGTGGGATGAATAGATGAAAAGTTTCTGGGAAATTATTCCCATATTATTTTGTTTCTCCTTGTATTGGTTTTTAATCATTTCAATAGTTTTTATCCATTAGGCTATATGGGTTTTTATTATTTATGTTATGGCTGTTATTTCAACCTGTTGGCCTCACGGCCTGTATCAGAAAACATATATAAGGTTTGTTGGCACATTAGATACTGAAGAGCACAATTTGGTGACAAATAAATGTGATGATCTCATTTTTTAAATTAATGTGTTTAAGATTCATCGTTATTACTCTTGTTAATTGAGGTAACCAATTTAGGTTGTAATTTTATTCTATTCACTATAGCCGACAACAGCATCCAATCGGTGCTGCACTCTAGTAGCAAAATCTGTAACTAATGACTGCGGGCGACTATGGTTCTTTCCGCTTGGGATGGGGACTGATTATTAAACCTATCTACCGCCACTAGGCTACCGGTCGTGATAGCTGAGTGGGCTAAATCGAGGAAACACCTTGGCTTGGGTTTCAAAGTTTGTGGGTTCGATTCCCACTCATGACCAAAACTGACCAGATGTGCAACTCTCATTGAGATAATTGGTCTGTGGCAATTTTGGTGGGAAGGCCCAAGTAAAATAAACGGTGGCAGGCTTGCTTGGAAGTTGACGGGATCGGTTAATTCTTTGTGACTTGCACATGGTCAGTACTGATTTTGCTACTTTTTTATATATACCATACTGTGACTCTTTAAACTGACAGAAAACAATATTTTAATTAAAATACACTATTAATTAATTTTAAAACACAATTTTTCTATTCCAATTCATAGGTTTAAAAAATTTCAATTAAGGAACAGAACCAGCTTGTAAGTCTATGCCAATGGGTTGATATTTCCTTGTGGGAGGATAAATCTGAAGAAACTTAAAACACACTTTGTTAAACTATGTGCAATCTGAATCTGGTGACAGGTCACGAGACGAAAGCCATGCTGAACAACAACGGCCCCCGGTACAAGCGGTCATCTCTGGAGCGGCAGATGAACGGGGATATCATGTGGTGCGTGGTGATCCTGGTGGTGTTCTGCCTGCTGGGGGCGATGGGCAGCCGCGCGTGGCTGGGCACGTTCACGCTGCCGTTCAACGACGTGCCGTTCCTGCTCACCAGCGGCTCGGCCAATCTGGAGGGCATGCTCACCTTCTGGACGTTCATTATCATTTTGCAGGTGCTCTTTAATTTACTGATAGATTTATTTGAAATTTGTTATGTATATTTAACTAATTGACCAATAGAGGATGTTCTGAAGGTTGCCGGGGGGGGGAGGGGGATTTACCCCCTTAAAAATTGATTTGTGAAGAGCAAACGATTCGTAATTACTCCAAAAAGGGGTAATATTTATGAAATAAAAATAATATCATTGACAACAGATATCACTTTAAAAACCAATTTTTTGGGGTGAAGGGATCACTAAAACAAATATTTTTACTGATAACTCAAAATAAAAAAATGTTGACAGCAAAATAATTTCTATGTACTAATGTATACGGGGAGGTCCCAGAACAACCCTAAAATTGGACATTGGGTTCAGCAAATGAAGTTGTCATTACATACGGTAAGTCTTTTGGCTGTCCATAGTGACAAGTTTCCCTTTCACCTTTGGTCCCTCCATTTGCGGCAGCTGGGAACGGAAACCCCGGGTTTGGTCCCCAATCTGAGAATGTGGTCCATGGCTGTTGTACATGGATACCCTGTTAGTTGAATTGGCCAGTTGGAGGGAAGAGCGGGTCCGCCTGTTTGTGCCTGATCACAGCTGTCATAGGAGCACGGGAGTCGGCCCTCTGAAAGGTTAATTTGGCTTCCTGTCCCATCCCACCCTTTCCTTTCCTGCTATATATTAACCTTCCGGTAACCTTCGCAAAATTCTCGCTTTTGGAAGATGTGCCTAGCAGGTAATGCTGGGGTTTCCTAACCCAGCAATAAAAATAACTAGGGGGGGGGGGCAAGTAGTTAGGTGTCAGTGCTAAGAAACTTTAATTTCCTGGTAAAAAAAAATCATTTAAGTTAAAGAATTTGAAATTTGCCAAAATAAAATATAGTTAAAGATTTTGTTTTTCTGAACAGCCTCCTTGAGGGCTTCATTGGGATTGTTTTGACAGAAAAAGGTTTGCCTTGTCCAGGTGATGATACCATTGTCCCTGTACGTCACCGTTGAATGCACCAAGATGCTGCAGGTGTACCACATCAACAACAATGTGGAGCTGTACGATCCGCTCTCGGACAAGCGACTGGAGTGTCGGGCTCTCAACATTACCGAAGAGCTGGGACAGGTAGATATGTCGGGATCTCGGAGAAGACAGGGTATTGTATTTTGGTTCTCTGTAGGGTGGCCATCAGTCTTGGAAAGAATCAAGAAGCTCGGCCATAAAATAACAATTCTGTTACTCCTATTTACATTCCTAGTCCTATCTACAATAGTAAATGTTAAGTGATATAATACTAACTAACCACTGATTTATGCAGTTGATAAAATTTATGTTGTGGACTAGGCCTAATTATTTCCTAGGTATTTTGGGAAGGGATCTATCCTCTCTGTTGAGGATTGTTCAAGGAACTTTGAGACCATTAGTCTGTTAGCTTTACACTATATGTATGCATAAGCTTTTCGCACATCTCTCTTGCTGTAGAGGAACCACAAACTCTCAAGTAAGGGATTTGTATCCATGACAGAACATTAGGTTTTCTAACATTTCCACTTGTTTTGTCCACTTCTCCAATTTTGAACCTTAATTTGGTATATCTGTTGTTGGTTTAGTGAACTGGTAAATCAACAAGAAGTTCCATCACATTCAAAAATTACTTTCACCACTATATTGCCTGTAGAAGAATTTTATTAGTATCTCAATCTGTTTATCATCACTCTGAATTTTCTTGGCAATATAATACTGTAAACATTTCTTTGGCAATCAAGTAAAAAGTAATTTTTCTATATAATTATTTTAAAGTTGGGTTTAGAAAGCTGATATTATTAAACAACTGACTGTTGCTTGATTGATGTTTCAGATCCAGTACATATTCTCTGACAAGACTGGCACCTTGACGGAGAACAAAATGTTGTTTAGGAGATGCACTGTTGCAGGGGTAGACTACAACCACCCTCCAGTCGACCACATTCCGGTGAGCATTTCTCGTTACAGTTTATGTCACAAACAAATTGTTCTGTACCTTATGAGGCAAGTTGTTTGCAGTCATTTTATTGTGATTACGTTTTTTTAACACACTCACATCGGACGATGTATCAGTATGTCAAGCACTAAGTAAATACTATCACGGATGAGGTACTGGTTTGTCCGTGGGTTGCAGTATCGGTTGACTTTGCTCTTGTCGATCATCTATTTACTACTCTTTCCCCCTTTAAATCCCATGTTTACTGTTTTCCGCCACTAATAATATTTTGCATCTTTTCACGCATTGGTAGAAAACTTTTAAACAAATTTCCCACTATTGAAATAATATTAAATTGATGATTTCACTCAAGAAGCAATTGTGTGGTAAATGTAAATGTGCTATGACAACTAGATTGATTGCAAATTTTAAAAGCTAGTGGCATCTTCCAATGCCTAATCTGTTATAAATTATTTACTTTGATTCTTCTTCTTTATTTATTTTTATTTGCATTGCATGAGTTTTTAATTTATATTACCATCAGTTGGGACCATAGTGTTAGATTTTAAATCTGAAATGCGTAGCTTCAATCCAATAAGCTATCGAGTACATTCTGTGTGGTCCCCAGGTGAGCAAGCCCATGCCGCTGTGTATCAACAGCAAGTTGTCGGCGGACCTGACCACGTCGCCTACCGTGCAGGAGTTCATGGTGATCATGGCCCTGTGCAACACGGTGGTCATCGCCCGTCACCCTCACGTTGATATTGTGAGTATCAGATCACTGACTAAACTGCTTGGTATATTAATGGTTTATAATGTTTGTAAAATGGGAGCAATATTTAATATTAAATTTCAACATGTAGCAGGTGAGGTACATTCTAAACTTTGCTTAGATTTGTCTCATATGCTATCTCCGCGAATGTATTATTGAATATTAGTTGAAATATGCGTATTGAATATGTGGAAGAAGAATAGGATACTAAACACAAAATATCGTACCGGTAACATTTTTACCTATTCAGTTGGAACAATAGTATTACAAAAATTCTGTAAAAATTCACATTGAGATGTAATAGATCGAATATATTAAATTTATAATTCAATTAATCATAAATAGTTATAAGTTTTTATACTTAAGTGTTAAAGAAATAAATTTGCAGTTTTTATTGACTTTTAAAAAGCATTAGGTGTAGTTGAGAATGAGTTGAGGTACTGATTGCCAAACTGGAATAAGACTTTTGCACTTAATTGGTTCAAGAGTCCTTTTAGGCAGGGGACAGATTTAACAATTTTAAAATATACAAAGAGGACCAAAAGCTATACAAACAGGATCTGTGACCATGTCTGGCTAGTAAGTTGCATTGAAGTAATGGAATATAAATCACCTATGTGTTATGAAACTATTTTTTAATTATTTTTATAAGTGACCTTGAAGGTTCTTAAACTTTAAAACTAGTTAATCAATTTAGTTGTTAATGTTGGATCAAGTTTGTTGGTAAGAAAACTTGGTATTGTTTGCACTTCATGAGTGAAACTGTCTTTTTGTTAAATTATCAGAACAGGTACCTATCGTCTTCAATATTGCAGAAGCTTTTTCATTTGTAATCATTTTTGTCATGTTACCGGTAACTGATTATGTAATTTTTATACTAATATATTAAAAATTAAAAAAGAGTAAACATTTTATACCAATTAACTAAATATTTAAAGTTGTTCTGTTTAACTAAATCTGGTATTCGTCTAAGTTGCTTTTAAACCCTGTGATATTTTTTTCTCTTTGGTGTTACAGTATGCTCTTGATAATCCGATGTTGTCGGGACCGAGGCCTCCTCGGATACCGAGGAACGTTGATTATACAGAGGTGAAACTTACTATTAGGTTATATCTAACCCAGCCTTTACTAACGAGTAGAGTGATGTAAATAGTTATCCTTTATAAAATATCGGACATGTAGAAATTATTGTTAAATGTAAAATGTGTTGAGAATGTTTTAAGTTATAAATGTAATAGACAGCTAGATAGGTAGATTGATAGATAGATAGATAGATAGGTATATAGACAGATGGATGGATGGATAGATTTTATTGGTCACTAAACAACGAATCTGCACTAGATTTTGTGCAGTTGTACCTCAACTAAAATACAAATTTGATCAATATTTTTAAGCCGTCTGTTTTTTAACATACTTTGGTAAATAAACAACACACTGCACTTCAATTAATTGGATGGAAGCTGTTTAAGAGGTCCTCGTAGCAAGTACACATTTCTTGTTCTCTTGAGTAGTTTCAACTGGTATATACAATTCAAAGAGAACTAGTTTGTCTATGTATTTTACTACATCTATTTTTAATGGTTTGTAGCGCCACTCATGCCCATTCTTGTCGATGACTCATCAATATTTTAAGAATATGTTACTGAAATACAGTTTTTATTTTTTACCACAGTAAACTGTTATTTTTGATTTACGATTCAATTTGACGTTGTTTTTTTAGTGTGTTAACATGTACTGTACAAACTTTGAAATATTTTCTTTTGCAACTATATTTTTATCATGTTTATAGTTAAATAAATAAGTTTCTCTGACATTCTGACCTTTTTGGCATTCCAACAATGGCCCTGGTGTAGTTGAGGGTGGATTAGGAATGTAATATTGATAAATAAGCTCATAAAATCAGATTTCTGCAGAAAATTTAAGAATTCGTAAGTCTTCCAGTTTTACAATTTTTTTACCAGTTTTATTTATTGACTCTGTGACGACTTTCTCGAAAAAGAAACAAAATATATTTTCTTTAACCCTTTGAGCGCCAACTGCCGATATATCGGCACTCGCGGCATATTCGAAAAACGCCAACTGCCGATATATCGGCAAGCGTCGTTGACGCGAAAAAGGCCACTCGCCGATATATCGGCAGGTAGTGCTTTTTCATTTAGAGCTTACGTAATGCCGCTAGTAATAATAAATTATATACCACATTAAAGCCAAAGAATGTCCCTACAAGAATATATATACTTTATATAGTACAACACAATTTTTAACTTTAATACACAACTGGGAAATAGTGGAATTCAGATGGCTGTGGTGGCGCCTGGCCCAACGGCCGCGCCCATGCCATGTGTTCGCGCCATTTGTTCGCGGGCAAAATTGTTACTGAATGTTGTTGTTTATGTTGGCAATAACCTGTGTAGTATTGTTTTGCATTATGTTTGCGTACATTTAGTGCAGATTTTAGTTTCTAGTGTATAAATAATGAGTGAACCGAGCAAAAAACGTCGCTGCAATTCTCCCGTTAGTGAGAACACGTTAGTAAGCGGCATACAAACTGAAGGAAACATTAATTTTATTGATTCCGCCGACGAAAGTGATGATGACCTAATAGAGGTGTGCCAGGCAGTTACAAGCTCGCGACGCGTTGCAACGGAACGTCGCGACCGTGGAACAGGTTCCATGAGGCAGTTCCGTTGCAACGATAGCGACGCTGCGACGAGAGGGCGGCTGGAGCACCTAGAGCTGTCGCGCGGGCCGTCCCGTCGGAACTGTAACGATTTAGACACTAGACTGCGACTAGTGCGACTGGAGCGTCTTCAGCATTCGTCGCGGGCCGTCCCATTGGAACTGTAACGACACTAAACTGCGACTGCGACTGGGGTAGTATGACCGTTAACTTTGCAACGAACATTTAATTCGCCAGATTTTCTGTGTAATACTTAGTTGTTTTTAATTACAAGTATTTTGTCGTTTATGTAAATGTTTAAAAAGTATTGATGATGAGTCTTTCTTATGACTAAATAAAATTTGATTGTAATTAATTAACTCACGGAAAATCTCACTTAGAGGTAAAAAATGCACACTCAAAATTAGTGTTTTTTTCCCTGCATTCTGATTAACCTGCTACCCTATACTTTTTAACCATTGCAAAAGGATGTAATATTTTCGTACAATTGCAGCTGGTTTAGGATAGATTTAGGATATTTGTCTTTTACAGTATAACGTAATAATTCTTCGGATAGTTATAAATTATGTTTGTCTATCCAAATATTTGTAATTTTTAAATTGATTTTGTTTGAGTATAAATGGATAAGGATAATATATTACTTTTAATGTTAATACTATACAACTTGTTCCTTGGCATACAATAATTATTGTAACTAACATTTAAACGCAAAGTAATGCATTTACTAACCTAAAGTTTATTAACCAAAATTACAACGTAATCAAAATATATCAATTAGGCATTATTTAAATACTGAGCGCAGCCTCAGACCGTTGTACGAGTGGGAAGCGATTAGGGTAGTGGGAGTGTGAGGGGTCACATGTCGCGACAGGCGGAGCAGTGCCGCACAGATCTGTTGCAGTAAGTTCCACAGTTACTCCAGGTACTGCGACCTTTTGTCGCGACTGCTGGAACTGGAACTACTAGTTCCAAGCGTTGGAACGGTACCACGACCGTTCCACGCTTGGTACAGTTCCAACGAGGCAGTTCCAGTTATTTCGGCACACCTCTATGACCTAATTATCAGTTCATCTTCGCCATCTAGTTCAGATAGTGAAATTGTGGATGACACTGATGCCGATCCGGACTTTGATCCAGACATTCCCTCGTCATCTGGTGTAAGAAGGGGGCTAATAGGAAATAGTGTTCTGCCGCGGTCGCCTAATAGGCCTGTATACGACCCGTCGTCATCTTCTGAAGAAGATACTCCAGCTGCAAATACTGTTGGGCCTTAACAGGGATCAAGAGGTGGACCGAGAGGAAGAAGGAGGGGCGGACGTGTTGCAGGTCGCGGAAATGGGAGGCCTAGAACTCGACCAGATCCGGAACCCGAAAGTAGCAGTTGGGATGAACTGGCTGAAGAAACAGACATTGGATATGACCATCAATTTAATTTTTGCGAACAACTCGGGCCAAAGCATTGTCCCCCGGTAAATTCAAAGCCGATTGCCTATTTCAACCTCTTCTTTACTGTGTCCTTTATTTCAACTATTGTGACCGAGACAAACCGATATGCCGAAAAGTTCATTTCCAGTAATGTGCTATCTCCTAAATCGCGTATGCAGGACTGGGTGAGAGTGACCTCTGATGAAATGAAGGCATTTTTGGCTATAATAATGAACATGGGCATTATCAGAAAACCGAATATTAGAAGCTACTGGACTAAAACAATGTCTCACTCGACGCCATGGTTTCCAAAGATCATGAGCCGGAACCGGTTTGAACTGCTCTTGAAATGTTTTCACGTAGTTGATACTACTACCCTTCCCAAAAATGGTGAACCCGGCTACGACCCTTGCTCCAGATTTCAAACGGTCATAGACCATGCAAATAGGCTGTTCAAGCTATATTATCTCCCCTATCAAAAACTGAGCGTAGATGAGTCCCTTGTTGGCACTAAAAAACGTACAGCCCTTACCCAATACCTGCCGAAGAAAAAACACCACCGATGGGGGGTAAAACTGTGGGTGTTATGTGCGCCATTACTCACTACTGCGTGTGTTTCTTTTGTTATAAAGGTGCAAGATATACAACCGCTGATGAAAGGACCGAAATGGCGAACAAAGGACTTGGTTACTACGTTGTTCAAACCCTGATAAAAATGGGAAATGTTCTAAACAAAGGTTATCATCTTTTTTTAGACAACTTCTTCACAACTATTACCCTGGCCCGAGATCTTTACTCTAAATTGACCTGGCTAACGGGCACGGTACGTTTGGATAGGAAAGGCCTCAGAAAAACATTGCTCGGAAAATATGCTGTTGGAAAAAAGACTTACTTACGTAAAGGTCCTTTCCTAACGATGGCTTGGCGCGAAAAACCAACGAACAAATCACAGTTTATACTTTTATCCTCAAAAAGCTTGGCGAAAACTGTTCAGTTTACTCGTCTAAGGAACAGAAGAGTTCTAGTCAAAAGAAAACCGCAGATAGTTCACGATTACAATATGGGTATGGGCGGGATAAATGGGACAGACCAGATGCTCTACACATATCTGGACGAGAGGAGGAGTATGAAAACCTGGAAGAAAGTAATATTCAATGTTTTTGCGAGGATGGTGTTGAACGCCTACGTGTTGTATAAACTAAACACAACGGAAAACAAACTCTGCCGCTTAGATTTTATATCTGCTGTTATTGACGATCTTGCGCTGCCGTGGTTACAGCGAAGAAGTGTTGACATTGGGGGAGCTGGTGACGGCCCAAAGAGAGCTGGACTTTCAAAGTTTCCGGAGGGGAAAGAAAAGAGTTGCAACGTGTGTAGCGGACGAAACAACCCAGATGGGAGACGTCGCCGAACAAGGACAATGTGTAATAACTGCCGTAAAGGTGTTCATCCTGAGTGTTACACAAATCACGTTTGTGACTAGGCCTAAATACTTATGTTGTGTAAATATAATTTTCTTATACCATATGTTTTTTAAATGTTTTATACTCATATTGCTTCATTTTCATTCTATTTCTCACTATTCAGTTTTTGTGATTTTTCAACGCACACAATGCTTCTTGAGAACATAATGTGACCAAGGTAATATGGACTTTCTTTATGTATGCTATGTTGATATAATAAATTTATTCATATAACTTTTTCAAAATATTAATTTTTGCTCTTATAAAGTAGTTGAATAAGGTAATGTAGTATGTAAGGAAATAAATTTGTTTTGAAACTTCGTTTTTACAAAATAAAAATATTTTTGCTTTGGTTTCTTATTTAGTTTACAACAGTTTTCCCCTAGGTCTGTTTTCTTATGTATAATAAATAAATCTACATTGTGGTACTAAAGCGTCTTACACACAATATAAGAAAAAAATGGTCCCGTTTATGTAAAGTCATTCCAATTTTACAACACTTTTAGTAAAGACAAGCAAAATTGCTGATTTTGCTCTGGACATTTAGCGTGCACATTCGCATATATATTGGCATAATAAATTTATTTATTTATATACATTTTTCAACATTGGAACGTTTACTCTCATATAAGTAATGAACAAGAAAATATATAGTATGAGGAAATAAACACGTTTTGAAAAGTAGTTTTGTACCCATAAATGTAAAAAAATATATATATATATTTTTATATAAGTTTTTTATTTTTTATTTACCCATCTGTAATCATTCTAAATTGAAATAAAGTTTCTTAGATGTAAAATAAAATAAGCCGGACCTATTTATGTCAATTCGTTCCAATTTTATAACACTTTTAGCAAAGACATACAAAAACACTGATTTTGCTCTGGCCATTTAGCGCATCACGGGAGTATTAGCGCCGGCCTGTAGAGGAAGTCGGTGCATTTTTCGCTGGCGCTCAAAGGGTTAAGCCAAGAGAAAGCCGTCTCAGACCTAGCCAGCGGATTTGCTCGAGTCTGGCGTGATGGGTCTGTCCACGGTTCTTTAAAATGAGATTTAGTCACGGTACAAATTTAGATTAATTAAATAAAACAAAAAATAATAAAATATATAACTTAAAATCAGGGGCGAACTCAGTACCAGCAACACAACGATGCTGTACCATCATCATCGCTCACACCTGCAGAAAATGCCAATTAAAATCAAACAAATTGAGATGTGTGAAAAAAAAAATTTTAAAGGTGGAAGTCTAACTCAACTAATGTACTCACGCGTTACAACTCCCAATCCCCACTAAAGGGTTAATATCAACTGTAGTCCAACCAACTACTACTGCAGGAATGGGTTTGTTCAGACCTGTCGTGACGTGCCTGTGACACCCAAGCAGAAAGGTCACCTCGTCGGCTCACAACTGCGGTTTTGACAGCACAAATCCCAATCGTTAGTACAGCTAAATATCTCAAAATTAATCTAATCAGTACTAAACTCGAAACACCCCGCACAGAATCTGTATCAGGAGTTGGCGTAATTTGAAACGTGCGATACGGCACAAAGTTAATATCCTGAATGAAGCCAGGTGCGATACGGCACTAATAATTTGACTAAAACAATAATTTACGGATCAAAATGTTATACTGCTAAATAGGGGTCTGCGGTACCAACAATTTCAGATCGGTACGGTTCGGTACGGTAAAAGATTTTGTACCTCGGTTCTCGGTACAAATTCGGTATGGTACAATGTACCGTCATATATACTAATTTAGTTATTAATTTGAATGTATCATAAACAAATTATTGAGTAATAATTAAGGTCATATACAATTTTTATTATTAATTTGATTAATAACTATACTATGGATCAAAAGATTTTTAAAACCTGCATCTTTGGAGTATTACATGTTAACATTGTTATTATTAGGTATAAATACAAGTTCTTGAAATAATCATGAGAAATAAATTCAAAAATTACTTGAAAATCAAGCAATTGCATAAGTTGCTAACTGATTAATTATATTGATTTCAATATAAATAAAAACTATTGGTTTAATTCATACAAACAACAAAAACCAAAGTTTTATAAATACTATTCTTGTTGCATTGGGAGATTATTGTATCATTAATACAAAGTAAAATCAGATAACTTAAATAAAACTATGTATGATGTGAAACTAAAAGAAATTATAAATTAGAAAATTAGACCAATAAATACTGAAGATTAAAATCAAAATAATTTTAAATTACTTAATTACATTACCAAATTCAAAATTGAAGTCCATAACAAATATTACAGTACATTTATTTAAACATAAGTACCATGGAAAACTGAAAAATAAATAAATAAAGTAATAAAAGTAAGACAGTTTTATATAAATGTTAATTTGCCTATATCACATTTGAAATAATTAGCTATTAACCTTATCAAAAAATAAATTTAGGTTATTGTTAATAATAAATTTTAGTTGAATTTTCCAAAACCACACAAGATAATCTAACATATAACAGATATATGTATGTACAAATTTCATAGCACAGTAAAAAATAACAAATTTATGCTACCATTTGAAATTTATCAAGTTAGTGGCTATTTTTGAATTAGTTTTCAACCATTTTTTAAACCTTTTTAAATATAATTTAAAAATTTAACTAGTATACTTCAATAACAATAATAATAATACATAAATAAAAGCAGTTTAATTTGAAATCATAATGGAGAACGAAAGCGATTTAAAAGATAGTATTCCTTTTCTCACTCTAGGAATGAGGTTGACAAACAACTGATTTACAGCCACTCACCCCAGGAATATTGTTGACAAACAACTGATTTACAGCTAATTACCTCCCTCCCCCCTTACCCCTCACGCTTTCCTAGTCTAAACCTTTCTTGTCTTCAAGGACATTTTTTGCGACCCTACCCAGCTACTCCCCACTCCCCTTGCCCACCTTTCTTACCTCCATTCTCGTTCAGCTATAAATAACACCTGCCAACGTCTCTTTTCCTACGAGTTTTGGGGCTTGTTTTCCTTAAAGGAAATGACTAGCTAGGAATAGGAGTCGGTATTATTTAAACCAATTATTTTGTTAAACATTGTTTATCTTATCTCTGTTTATTGTTTGAAGCAGTAAACTGTACGTACCGAATCTGTACCGGGGTCATGTTCTGTACCGAACCGATGACGGTAATTAGTTGTGTACCGTACCGGTACCGTTTTTTCGGTGCACCGCAGACCCCTACTGCTAAACTTTACAATATAAGGAAACGTAGGTCGTACCTGAAATCATAGTTAATGGTAGTGCGCACTACACGAAGTATCACCACTAAAAGCAACCTGTCCTCACCAAACGTAATACACGAATGACCTCCTCGCCGTTCCCTTATCACTCACCCCTCCATTCCTCCCTCTGCAGGAATGGGTTTGTTCATAATTTCTAGCGGTTTGGTTTCGTTCGGAGAAATCAACGTCACCGCTGATCAGCTGTCTGGGTGGTGTTTAAAACCAACGCCACAGGTGGATGTCTGCAACTGCGAGTGGGGAGGTTATGTTTGTTGTTTACAAACATACATATTCAATGTTCGTAAAACTCTTGATATCGTGCTACATCTTATATAACCTTGTTAGGGGTGATAAATTCGCTTAATGGAGTTTACACCAGTGTTTAGAAAAGTTGTATCCGTCAACCTATTCAACACTAGTGTTCCTTGGGTCGCCGGTGAACGCCCGAGGTTAACCTAGCCAAGGGGTTATTTAATCGTCTAGTGCATTAATTGTCGAACCACTAGTTAATTATTTCACCCCCTTCGTGCTCCAGAACCAAAAGTGAAGTGATAGCCAAAAGTGAGTGTTCTGAAGCCTAGGATATGTTGGTAACAGGATTGCAGCTGTGCTAGGCCTAAGCCTACTGGTAAGGACCATGGCTATGCCAGTTAACCTTAATAGCTAATTCTAGGCCTAGTTAGACAGCTTATCTTCCTTATGTAGCAAATTTATACCCCCCTCATATTTTGGCTCGTTACAACTCTTGGATCCCACAGTGTGATTGACAGAAATTAAATATCACATGGACAGCAATTTGAACATATTGAATTTTTAGGTTTCATCTTGAAAATCATTTTGAGCTATGTCTTAAAACTAGGGATGTGTCGGTTGTTAAAGTTGGTTGTCGTTTTCACTGTTTTTTTACAAAAAAAAAAAAAAAAAAAAAAACGAGAACCGATGGTCTAATGTCGGTATCGGTTTTTCACTGTCAGTTAGTGCTCGTATCGGAAATAAGCATTATAATGTTGTACAAATATCGAATGACAAGCTAGACAACGTTTAACAAAATAAGTGGTTGAAATAAGACTCCTCCCAACAACTAATCACTTCCTTTCCAGTCCCAAAATAACTCAACTAACACAAAAAGAGAATTGACAGGAGTTCTATTTATGGAAGTACGTGAATGAGGAAAACAGCTTAGAAAACAAAGCTAGTGGCCCAAGTCACCAAGCGACCCTATATTTTCTGTCCCATTCTTAATTGCTGGTCTATTGTTCGACTTCCGGTGGAGGGTCCCAGTAATTTATTCAAGAGATAAGGAGTTTCTAGTTCAAAATGCTAAAACCGAAACTAATTGTCGTACTAAGACAAATGACAGCTCATTTTTTTGTCTGATTACCACAAATAAAATAAAATGTCAATCAAAGTTGTGTGACTTTTGGTTCAAGAGATAATGGATAGTACAATCACTGTTTATCAGAACTTTTATTTAGGTGAATAGTGACAACAGATGAGGAAGAAAAGCGAGGGGGGTGGGGAGGGTTTGGATGCAACAAAAAATTTGACCTTGACAGGTCCCGAGCAATCAGCCACTATTAAACATTTTTCTCTCTGAATACGGAAATGTATATTGCTTTATAATCGTGCTCTTTTCCCATTATAAATTTAAATTAAACTGATTTTGTTTATTTTATATTATTGTAGGATACTGGTGAAATCAATATTAAATTGCAATTGACGAGGTTGTAAATTAGGTTGAAAATCAACCATAAAATACCTACTAAATAATTGTAAAATGGCTACATATGATTTAAAATTGTATGCGTTGTTTAAAATAAAATCACTTAAAACAGGTTAGAGCCAATCAGGAATTTAGTATTCTTCTGCTTCAACACGATTCTTGTTTGTCATAAACTCTCAATAGGCATTGAATGACAGGTACAGATAAGTGATTTATTGCTCTCTCTTTATGAAAGGTGCTAATGGAAGATGTCTGAAAGTGAGCAAAAATCTACCTGGAGCCTAGACACAACAAAATGCCGGTCTGTCTGTCTGTCTAGAAGTATTATTTTTGATCACTTCCTTGTTTTAAATGTTCTGGTTTGTTTGTTATAAACTAATATGAAATCTATAAACTGTATTTACGATTAGATTCTGGGTTTCCAAAGTCTGCAAATCTAACATATCAGCAAAAACAGGTAAACTTATTTTGTTTTTAAGGTTAGGCCTACATAAGGCTAAACTTAAACATTAACTTCTTGACAAAGTTTAGGTTAAAGATTATTTAGACTACATTATTGCCCTAGGCTAACTTGTTATTATTTGGCTAAACAAGGTTTTTAAGCCCAGGTGATTAATTATTTTGTAATGGCCCATAATATTTAATTTAAATTCATTTGATTTGTCTTTGATTGATTACTTGTGAGTTTTTAACCAACTCTCCTGCATAGTGTCTCTGCAGCAGTATTTATGTAAACCAGTGAAACAAAGTATGTATTAGGGATTAATAGGTACCAGTATATAATCAAGGGATTAATAGGTACCAGTATTGTATAATCAATTAAAGTTTTTTTTTAGGAAGGATTTCAGAATCTAGGTAGAAACTTCTAGGTAGAAACTTAAATTTAAAGTATGGACACGAGACAGTTATTAGGTAAGTTCTTTGAAAAATAACCGAAACCGACAACCGTTTTTTGTAAAAAAAACCGAACCGATAAAAAATGCAACCTACCCACCCCTACTTAAAACTGTTAAAGGCATTTATAAATTTATTTGAAAAGGTGTTTTAAAAATCAGACAATTGTTATTGAACACCCTAAATACAGTTTTACAAATGTTAAGTGTGGTATGTTTAATCAGGCATTATTTGTGTTTCGGCACATTTTATAAACTGGCTCTGTTTAGGCTCTGGCTTGTTTTCCCATTCAAGTTTTTAATTTGTTATCAAGAAAATCTTAAATGCCATACTACCGAGGGTAATGTTTATTGTCAGTGTGAACTCAGATTGTCCTTCCACAGTCTATAATTATTCTAAATATGTTATTGCTAGTGATTTTAATTGTGATAATTGTTTATCCCAGAACAAATTTCAAACTGATATATACCAGTTGTGAGGTCAACATTGGGTACAGCAAATGAAGATGTCAAAGCATGTGGTAGCGTGTGGGCTCTCCATTATGACAAGTTTACCGTTCACCTTGTATACAGCTGGGGACGGAATTTCTTCCCCAAGATTGTGGCCCTTAGCTGAACATGGAAACTTTGTCAGTTAAACTAGAAGAGTCAGTTAGCTTGCTTCAGAGTTAATATAAGCAGCTGTTGCAGGAGTCATGGTAGTTTGCCCTCTTAAAGGTTAATTGGATACTTATCCTATTCCAATAGACAATATACAATGATCTTTATTGACTAATTCTTGGAGAGTAGTACAATTCGTCAGAAAAAAGAAAAAGTGGTGGCTAGAATTGATTTAACATAAATTCTTTTTCGGTGTAGAAAGGTCTATCCTGTAGCAAGTTGTCAGAGTTTTCTTCAGCTTCTTGGTTGGTGTTTTTTTAATGTTGTCTGGGGTGTTTTTGAAGAAAAGTGCTCCCTTGTAAGACGGCTTCTTTTCATACAGGCTTCTTTTCGGTGTACTGGTTCTTTGTGGTGTTGGTGTAAGTCTTCGTTTCATATTTGAGGGGTGGCGACTGCATGAAGGATTACCTCGCGCAAGTAGAGTGACATTACAGGGAGGATTTTCAGTTCTTTGAAAGCCTCTCGACAGCTTTCTTGCATTCTACGCCCTGCTAGCCATCTTATTTCCCTTTTTTGATGCACTAGAACCCTCTCCAGGTTAGTATTGGAGGTTCCTCCCCATACCACTAAGCCATACATAAGGTGGCTTTCAAATAGGGAGTAGTAGGCAGTTTTTGCTGCATGCAGATCACGTATGTGTATTATTATTCTGATGACATAGATGCCAGAGCAGAGTTTCTTGCATAGAGTTGTTATATGTTGCTGCCATGAGAGTTTTGCATCTACGATGACGCCGAGGTACTTGGTGCTGGGTTCAGCTTGTATGCCTGGCAAAGTTAGGTTTACATCTCTGTTTTTGGTGATATAATTAAATTGCACGGTTTTGTTTTCATTGAGATCTACTGTCGGATTCAAAATTATGGATACTCGAGTTTGACTTGCCACCAAAAATTAAACGATTGAGCTAAAATAACGGCGGTTACATAAAAGTTGTACTTGTTTTATGCTTCGTGTTTTGGTGTAAACAACAATTTAAAATTTTTATTGTAACTGATTTTTATTGCGGGTAGAATCTAAAAAGTACACGATTTTTGCCGTTTTTCTAGCAACACGGACTTAAAAAATTCATATTTCCGAAACGGGTCAACTTATCGATTTCAAATTTTGATACGTTATAGATAGACATGTTTTTAGTTTATTTGTATAATTTTAGATTTTTAAACTTAATTTTATGAAAGCTGTTATCCATTTCGTAAAGTGATGTTTTCTCAGCACTCAAAAGAGCTAAAAAGTTGTTTAATGGCTTGTTATGAAGCTCGTGATTTTTATAGTCTAATTTTTAAAGTACTTAAACCAAATCTACTTCGAAGCGGTTTATTCAGAGTGATATTAAGTAATAAATCAGTGCACGCTCGAGGCTGGCTACTGCTGCGGCGTATTGAAAAGAACGGAGTGAGACGTTGCCGCGATAAGCGAGTTGGCGGGCGCTCCAAGGCTTTTGACCTCGGGTTGGTCGGGAAGGATGACGCACGTACCCCTAATGAATGTGTCAGAAGAGAAATGTACGCTTTCTCCTGAGTCATTTGGTGAGCGTTTTAGCTTGTGTTCACAAAATGTCCCAAAATGTCAAAATCATCCTTAAACAGAATCATTGGTTAGGTTCAAGAAATCAACAAAAAAACAGTTCTAATGGAATCTAACTCTATTACTACTTTTCGCCATGTCTATTTAAGAAGAATAAAGGACCTGAGAGCTAAATGCTTTAAAATCTGTTATACTGATGAAACTTGGTGCGGACAAAATCATACAATCAAGAGTGGTTGACAAGAACATATTATTGACGCACTGAATATGAACTTTAACAACTACAACCAAACGGTCATGGGAAATGGTAAAAATGTAAATCAACAAAGTCATTTTGACAAACACTTTACAAACTGGTTGCAGATTGCGGAGCGCTCGCCAACTCGCTTATCATCGCGGCAACGTCACACTCATTTCTTTTCAACACGCCGCAGCGGTAGCCAGCCTCGTGTGCGCACTGATTTATTACTTATTATCACTCTGAATAAACCGTTTCGATGTAGATTTTGTTTAAGTACTTTAAAAATTAGACTATAAAAATCACGAGATTCATAACAAGCCATTAAACAAGTTTTTAGCTCTTTTGAGTGCTGAGAAAACATCACTTTACGAAATGGATAACAGCTTTCATAAAATTAAGTTTAAAAATCTTAAATTATACAAATAAACTAAAAACATATCTATCTATAACGTATCAAAATTTGAAATCGATAAGTTGACCCGTTTAGGAAATATGAATTTTTTAAGTCCATTGTTGCTAGAAAAACGGCAATAATCGTGTACTTTTTAGATTCTACCCGCAATAAAAATTAGTTACAATACAAATTTTAATTTTTTTTTATACCGAAACACGAAGCATAAGACAAGGACAATTTTGATGTAACCGCCGTTATTTTAGCTCAATCAGTTAATTTTTGGTGGCAAGTCAAACTCGAGTATCCATAATTTAGAATCCGACAGTAGTTCATTGTTGTTGCAGTATTTTTAGCGAATTTCCCCTATAGGGAAGAAGCTATTACCGTAGTCGGCATGGTAAGACCTAGGCCCGGGACCATGATAACTTTTCGCTTTGAGGTCCCCAGACCCCAAAAACACCGTTCGAAACTGTATATATATATATGTCCGTGAGCACAATAACTCTCGTAAAAATTATCCGATTTTGATGAAATTTGGTATAAACGTGTAAAGCAACATTTATGACTTTAAGTTCGAAAACCAGCCATATCGCTCCATCCGAAGGGGTATTTTGGGGGGGGGGTTTTGTACCCCAAACATTTTTTTTGAATTTTTTCATGTAATTTTTGAAAAAGTCAAATATTGGTTTTTACCATTTGATTCGGATAGATATTTAAAGTGCTAAACACAGTACGTTGTCTAATATTATTCTTATGGAGGAAAGGAAAAATTTTATATCTCGCTTATCTATGAAAGTATACTGACAAAACTTGGTGTAAGGCTTCATCTGATTGTGGTTCTTTGATATTTGCTCCAAAAAAATTTTTTTGCAAAAGGCTCCTGTAGCAGCAAACCTGCGTAACCCATGTTATTCTTATGGAGAATAATTAAATGCTATGTCTCCCTTAATTATGAACGTAAATGAATAAAAACTGGTATACGACTTCACCTAGTTCAGTTATATTGATATTAGCATAAAAGCCAATTTTTGTTTTGCTCAAGGGTTTGTTAAACCCTCAAGGGTTTAAGGTAATATTTTGTTCTTCTAAGGGCTGTATTGGCATGTAGGGTGAGTATGTCTATTGATTTGTTAGCTATGGTAATAACTGTGTCATCTGCATACACCTAAACAATGTATGTAATGACACCATTCTGTACATTTTATGTGCTTGATGAATAAAGTATTATTGATTGATTGATTGATTGATGGTAGTTTTGCAGAAGTTTCCTAGTTGGTCTGAGAGGTCATTTGTGAGCAGAAGAAACAATACTGGGCCAAGTACTGAGCCCTGTGGCACTCCTCTTCTTTTAGGTACTCTTTCAGAGTGTATTTTGTGTTTTGTGTGTCTACTTTTTCGACAAGCTGATGTCTGTTGTTTAGGTAGCTATAGAACCATTGTGCTGTTTTCCCCTTAATGCCTAGTGCTTGTAGCTTTTGTAGGAGCTGGTTGTGGTTAAGGCAGTCAAATGCCTTGCTGAAGTCAGAAATAAACTGTTGACTAGGTTGCCTTCTTCTTTCTAGTTGGTCAATGATGTGCTCTGTAAGTTGAATGAAAGCTGTTGTTGTGGGTCTGCCTTTGAGAAAGTCGTGTTGTTGACTTGTTATCAGTTCACTGTGTTCCAATAATCGAATCAATATTCGAATCAGACTCCCAAAAAGGATCATAAGGGTATCAGATGACAGACAAGTTTTTGAAGGACAATCTTTTCAAAAATGTTTGAAAAAGTAGGTATTAGGGAAATTGGTCTGTCTGTTTGTGTCTTTGGTAGGCCCTTTCTTATATTTTGGGTATACTTTTGCTGTTTTTAACTGTGATGGGAAGATGCCTTGTTGGATTTGTTTACTAGGTCTGTCAGTGGACGGATTAGTTCATTTTTGCACGCTTTCCAAGTTCCATGTTTTCCATCCCTGCTAGTTCCTTTCCCTCAATTATCCTGCGCTATATTCCCATCTGGAGCCTAGTGGCTTTGATAGGGTTTCCTGTTCCACCAGTCTAATATCTATTCGTGTATCAGAACTGATAATGTCAGAGAATGCATGATTGCATCAGAACTCACCTGATGCAACCATGAATCATCAAACCTAACAGTTAGGTTTGAAGAAGCTGAATTAAAAATCTCCTACTGTCTATAGTAGAGGGTGTTTACTTTGACCACCTCACAACCTTTAGTTTCCTGAAACAGACTGGAAACCGTGGAGAAGTCGGGGAATTTCATAAGGTTTTATTAGAGACCTTTATTATAGGCTAACGATCAGTTGTGTATGGTTACAGATGAATGCCAGTGGAGTGATAGAAGGCCATGGTGACAGCGATCCCACCAGGGTGGACTTCCTTCCCAAGACCGGTTCCGTGGTTCCGTCGGCCTCCAGGTATCGGAGACTGGCCGAGTCCCGCTCCATCACGCCCTCCCCCACGCCTCTGCTCAACGAGACTGACCAAGGGTTTAAGGTGGGTATTCGTCCCTGGGGTGATGGACAAGGTGAATAATACAAGTTTATAAAAAGTGAGGACTGCTTGTGACCTGTTACCGAATCACTTTAGTGGATGGTTTGGTTATTGTTAATGTCTCTACAGCCTCCTCAGGCTTAATAATGTTTCTATAGTCCACTGTCTTCAATAACTACTATTCATTAGCAAGGACATTACTATCATTGCCTCGTGTTTATCACTGGGGTTAGTGTAACAGGTGGCTCAGTTCATTGCTAAATTAAATACATTTTAATAACAATAAATGACAAAATGACATGCCACAAACTTTTGAGTTAGTAAAAATGAAATATCTTAAAAATTATGAGTCCAACTGAAATAAAAATCATACAGGAACAAACTATATGAAATTCTCTAGCTTGTGTGAAAAAACTATAAAATTCTATCAAGAAATAAAAAAGTCAATTTTTAACAGTTGAGACCAACAGTTTAACTATTGTGTAATAATTAACTTCTTAGTAAAACGGGAATATCTTTGAAACTAAGTGTCCAATCAAAATTAAACCTACATAGGAATAAACCATATGAGATTCCCTAGCAGGCCTGAGAAAATTATCAAATTCGGTTAGAAAATAGCAAAGTCGATTTTTTAATGAGTAAATATGTCAAAATTAATAAAGAGGGAAACCGGCCATATTGGCGAGGTCTACCGCGCAGAAACGCGGGGCAGTTTAGCCCAAAACCTGGTGGCGTGATCTCGACAGCCAATCAGATTGCTTGGTACGAGTGAGTCATCCTCTCACATAAATAGAAGGAGAACGCGCAATTCTTGGTCTTTTGTCATTTTCATCGGTGCGTGAAGGTTCTGTTAGAGGCATTCTGAATCTAGCTGATAGACGCTAAGATGGCGTCTCCGGTGTGTTGTGAAATCCGTTAAAAAGGGCATTTTTGAACGGTGTATTATCTGTGACAGTGTAATTAGTGTCTAGGCCTTGTGGAAAAACATCGAATTGATAAGTATTTAACTTAATCAAAATGATTTATTGTTGATACTTCTGACAAATTTACTTAAATTATTTGAAACCTAGGGCTGGGGATAACCTATTTTGGGTTATAAAAAGACATAGCCTAGCTCGTTGTGTCAACTGAAACTATTTGGAACTCAGAATAGGTATAACCTATCCTGAACACTGAAATCGGCAGAGGCTAGGGCTCAGTCAGGACTATGCTAGGGCTGATTAATACAGAGAGGCATAGCCTATCTCTACTAAAAGAAGGACTATAATCAAAATCCAGTTAGTAAATATCTAACTGAATAACAAATTTCATCTAGACAACGACATAATATTTAATGGAATTTAAACAACAGTAAAAAATAAACAATACTCTACAAGAACTTTTATAAATAAATTGTTTTATTCTCAGTGACATTATTTTGTTTCACAAATAAATTCACAGGTACAAGATAGTTATTAAATTGTCTGATGTGATTAGGCTGTATTAGTTTTATCTGGATTTAAGGACTAATTGAACTTTTTTACAACCTTTGTTAAGTTAAGATGTTTATAAATAAATAGATGTGTGTTCAAAATCATATACTTTTTTATTATCAAGGCCTAATTTCCAACAAGCTCCACACGAACTCACAGGATTTCACATGTGGATAAGATTCAACATGGGTCCACCCTGTCGTTAAGAATATTATGTTTTGCCGGCTGAGTTAGTAATTAATAAATCAATGAACCCTGAGATAAATTAAATGGAACCCTGAGATAGCTTAATTGAATATCATTGATTTTTGTTGTTTGAGATATTAATTAAAATTAAAAAAAATAATAATTAATTAAAGAAAAAAGAGATTAATTAAATAATTAATAAGTAAAATTAAAAGGTATAGAGGTTACAAAGTGGCGCGCCAAGTAGTGGGGCTTGTTGTTGAAGATGGCTAATGATGATTGAAAGAGTATGAACTAGTTATTGTGAATTTTATTATTAATCGGGTGTTAGTTTATAACTTGATTACAAAATGTCATCTGAAGATTTGAGTAAAATGGAGGAGGTAGCAGATCACAATGTACTAGAAAATAATAATCAGAGCCCATCTAATGTGTCTTCAATGTCTGGAGAAGATTGGCCTGGTTGGGATTTAAATGGACTAGGTGTAGGCTCAATATCAAAACAAAATGTTGTAGGCCCTGTAACAATGCAAAATGAAGTAGGCCCGGTACCAAGCCAAAGTAATGTAGACCCTATCCCAGACCAAAATAAGGAATTTCAAAGCCAGTTAATTAAAATGTTGCAATCAATGAGTGACAATATGAATACTAAATTACAAACAATGAGTGATGGTATAAATGATAGGTTTGAAAAAGTTGAGGCTAATTTTAACGCTAGGTTTGACAGTATGGATCAGAAGTTTAGTGCTAGGTTTGACAGTATGGACCGTAAGTTTGAGAGCATTGAGGTAAAACTAAACGAACATAGTAACAGACTGGACGAGATTGACATTAGAATAGGTGCGGAATGTAAAAAGCTTGAGTGTAAAATGAGTAAAGAGTTAGGTGAGGTAGAAGATAGGGTTAATAAAATGCAGTCCAAAATCCTAGAATCTGATGGCACATTTCAACAGGTAAGTGAACGCACTGTTGCGTTGGAACATAGAGTTAACACTAATGATGGAGAGTTAAGGAAAATTGAACGACAGTTTAATGAAGGTGAGTCAGATAGTAAAATTAGAGTTGAGGAATGCGTTAAAAAGCAAGACAGATTTGAAGAAAGATATGATAATGAGGCTGTTGTTGTAACAAATAGAATAAAGTCAGTTGAGGTTAAGTTAAATGATATGGAATGTGAGGTAAATGACCTTAGACAAAAAACTCAGCCTACATATGTAGTAAGCCAGGAAGTCAAATCAACTAAGCCTAGCACCATAAGTGCTAATGCAGAGTTGTTTTTAACAAAATTTAGTAATGAGCCTAACTCGGTACATCCTATGGTTTATTTAAAGTTTGCAAGGAAGTTTGTACAAGTATCAGGTGATAACTGGGAAGTGCAGTTATTACATTTGATTAAATACTTGAAGGGTGAACCAGAGACTTGGGCTAGGCAACAGGTAGATAAATTTGATAATTTTCAATATTTTGAAACTGAGTTTAAGAGGAAATACTGGGGTAACACTAGGCAGCGGGAATTTGAATGTGATTTAATGAGCAGTGGTAATTTTAAAATTGGTAAGATGGATTTGCAGACCTATGTAATGAATTACTATGAAATCAATAAAGTATTAGACAAACCTATAAGTATGGAAATGTTCTTAAAACATATTTGTAGGCACTTACCAGAAAGTTCAGCCGCAGCTGTTCAAATGATAATGACAGTAAAAGAGATTACGACGGAGGGTGAACTAGAAAATATGTGTAGAAACCTGGGAACGATACATGATAGGGAAAGTTTACCGATAAGCTACGGTAACTATAATAACAGGAACAGAGATAACTTGGGATTCAGACAAAATAGTCCTAGGGCAAATGTAGGCCAACACAATCAGAACTCGGAGGTTAGAAACAATGCAGATAATGTGGGGGGTGGAGCTAGATTAGATGACAACAATGATGGTGGTAATGGAGGGTCTGGTAGGTATGTTGAGAACAATAGAAGCAACTATAGGGGAAATTACAGAGGCAATAACAGGGGTAACTATAGGGGTGGAATAAATAAAGATTGAATTGATTAAATAATAAGTTGATTAAATACATTTTAATAACAATAAATGACAAAATGACATGCCACAAACTTTTGAGTTAGTAAAAATGAAATATCTTAAAAATTATGAGTCCAACTGAAATAAAAATCATACAGGAACAAACTATATGAAATTCTCTAGCTTGTGTGAAAAAAACTATAAAATTCTATCAAGAAATAAAAAAGTCAATTTTTAACAGTTGAGACCAACAGTTTAACTATTGTGTAATAATTAACTTCTTAGTAAAACGGGAATATCTTTGAAACTAAGTGTCCAATCAAAATTAAACCTACATAGGAATAAACCATATGAGATTCCCTAGCAGGCCTGAGAAAATTATCAAATTCGGTTAGAAAATAGCAAAGTCGATTTTTTAATGAGTAAATATGTCAAAATTAATAAAGAGGGAAACCGGCCATATTGGCGAGGTCTACCGCGCAGAAACGCGGGGCAGTTTAGCCCAAAACCTGGTGGCGTGATCTCGACAGCCAATCAGATTGCTTGGTACGAGTGAGTCATCCTCTCACATAAATAGAAGGAGAACGCGCAATTCTTGGTCTTTTGTCATTTTCATCGGTGCGTGAAGGTTCTGTTAGAGGCATTCTGAATCTAGCTGATAGACGCTAAGATGGCGTCTCCGGTGTGTTGTGAAATCCGTTAAAAAGGGCATTTGTGAACGGTGTATTATCTGTGACAGTGTAATTAGTGTCTAGGCCTTGTGGAAAAACATCGAATTGATAAGTATTTAACTTAATCAAAATGATTTATTGTTGATACTTCTGACAAATTTACTTAAATTATTTGAAACCTAGGGCTGGGGATAACCTATTTTGGGTTATAAAAAGACATAGCCTAGCTCGTTGTGTCAACTGAAACTATTTGGAACTCAGAATAGGTATAACCTATCCTGAACACTGAAATCGGCAGAGGCTAGGGCTCAGTCAGGACTATGCTAGGGCTGATTAATACAGAGAGGCATAGCCTATCTCTACTAAAAGAAGGACTATAATCAAAATCCAGTTAGTAAATATCTAACTGAATAACAAATTTCATCTAGACAACGACATAATATTTAATGGAATTTAAACAACAGTAAAAAATAAACAATACTCTACAAGAACTTTTATAAATAAATTGTTTTATTCTCAGTGACATTATTTTGTTTCACAAATAAATTCACAGGTACAAGATAGTTATTAAATTGTCTGATGTGATTAGGCTGTATTAGTTTTATCTGGATTTAAGGACTAATTGAACTTTTTTACAACCTTTGTTAAGTTAAGATGTTTATAAATAAATAGATGTGTGTTCAAAATCATATACTTTTTTATTATCAAGGCCTAATTTCCAACAAGCTCCACACGAACTCACAGGATTTCACATGTGGATAAGATTCAACATGGGTCCACCCTGTCGTTAAGAATATTATGTTTTGCCGGCTGAGTTAGTAATTAATAAATCAATGAACCCTGAGATAAATTAAATGGAACCCTGAGATAGCTTAATTGAATATCATTGATTTTTGTTGTTTGAGATATTAATTAAAATTAAAAAAAATAATAATTAATTAAAGAAAAAAGAGATTAATTAAATAATTAATAAGTAAAATTAAAAGGTATAGAGGTTACATTAGTGAGGAGGATGTGTTTAAATCAGTGTCCCAAATGAATGTATCACGTACTCCTGATGTTTATGGTCTTTCCAATTATATTGTAAAATATGTCATCAATGAAATACTGACTCCATTGACTTTTTTAATAAACATGAGTTTAGCGCAAGGAGTTTTCCCTGATAGTCTGAAACTCACAAAGGTTACACCCATTTTTAAAAAAGGAAATGTAAACCAACCAGAATGTTTTAGGCCTATTGCAGTTGTACCAATTTTAAGTAAAGTAATTGAATCTTGCATTTTTAGTCAACTTTACAATTATTTTAATGTCAATAATCTTCTGTATTCTCATCAGTATGGTTTTAGGCCTTTCCACTCAACTACAGTGGCGGTCGAATCAATAGTTGAATATGTTATTAATTGTTTTGAGAGTAAGCTAACGGTTGGAGCCTGCTTAATTGACTTATGTAAAGCTTTTGACTGTATCTCTCATGATATCTTATGTGGAAAACTTGAATTTTATGGCGTTACACATTTAGAACTTAGTTTAATAAAATCTTATCTTTGTAATAGAAAACAAAAGGTAGTTTTAAATAACTTGTCATCAGAGTAGCTGACCACAATAGCTGGTGTACCGCAAGGTTCGGTGTTAGGCCCTTTCCTGTTTTTTGTATTTATTAACGATCTATATTGTAATGTTTCTGCTTTTCCTGTACTTTATGCAGATGATACAACTTTATTGTGTTCTTATCGAGACTTAGCCTACACAAAAAAACATGCTTACTATTGCTATGAATGAATCTAAACAATGGTTTACTAGTAACAACTTATTAATTAATTAATCAAAAACTGAGCAAGTCTGCTTTTCTCTGAACAATGGTCATTTCAATGAAGATAGCCTTACTAATGTAAAACTTTTAGGTATGTATATTGACAGTAAACTAAGTTGGGAACCTCACATATCATTTGTAATTAGGAGACTGTCTCGTGTTATTTACTTAATGAGAAAACTCAAAACGTGTAGCACTGAAGTTCTTGTTACGGTATATTATGGATTATTTCACTCAGTAATTAGGTATGGTGTCAGATTATGGGGTAATGCCTCTCATAGTCAAAGAGTGTTTGTATGGCAAAAAAAGGCCTTGAGAATATTGGATAACTTGGCTCCCCGTGAATCTTGTCAAACTAGTTTTAAGAATCATAAAATTTTAACCTTGCCATCCATGTTTCTTTTAAGTAATTTACTACATGTTAGAGATAATATCACTGGATTTGAACAACAATCTTTTAACCATAGTTATAATACCAGACAAAGGGAAAATCTCATCACTCCTCATGTTAGATTGACAAAAACTTTGAAAAGTCATTTTTATTTGCAGTTATAACTTTTTAATAAGTTACCAACACCTGTTGTTAAGTACAAGTAGGTTTAAGAATGTTGTGTCTATGTGGCTTAAACAAATGTCTTTTTACTCTGTAGATGAATATTTTAATTTTGATTTTGTAGGTAGACCAATAATGTAACTGTCATCCCATGCTGACCTTGAAATTTAATGATGTATAAATGTGACCTGTGCCTATTGCATTGTACTATATGTTTAATGGCATTAATAAAGTCTTATTGAGTCACTACTACTTCTAAGATACAGTAGTCGTGATTTTTTACTCATCAACTTTAGGGGTGGGTGAGTAGTGTTTTTTAAAATCGAGTCGAGTCGAGCATTGAACCAAACTACTTGAGTATCGAGTCGAGTAGTTCTTTAAAAAGTAAAAAAACCTCATTTTATTTTTGTATGGAAAACAAAGCTTTTTACATATTAAACTACAATTATATTATAAACATAAAATGTTATTGAGTTATTAATGTTATTATTTATTTTATTTTAACCATTATTTTACCATGAATGAATAATGATTTAAATGAAAAATAATAAATATATAGACTGTTTTCAACAACAATAACAAACAAAATACAAGTATTACAAATATATATCCATACAAAGATTTTGGGTTAGTTTATCAAAACCAGAACATTTGAACAAGAAAGTGATTTTTTGACCCCCACCCAAACACTCCCTGTGCCCCTCTTACTTATCTTAACTCACAGTTATCCAAAAATAACCCACCTGTTGTCTCCTTTCATATGAGCTAAAAATAGATTTTAAGCTTATTTTTCTTTATTTCAATCACTTATTTTGTTAAACATTTGTTAGCGGCGTAAACGTGGGTAAACGGCGGGAGTACATACAATTTTCAACTATTCGGGGTAAACGGCGGGAGTAGTCAACTACTCGACTCGGCCTTTGAGTTTTAGTACTCGAACAAATACTCTAAACTCCAGTACTCGCCCACCCCTAATTAACTTAAGTCAATGCGAAATTATGGTTTAAGATCAGTGAGGGAACATAAATCAAAGAGATGATGGATTTACTCAGTTCTGTGATGAAAACACAGATATAAAAATCGATCCTTCAGAGTGCCAACTCCCGTGCCCCTGTGTGACAGCTGCGGTGAGGCTCTCAAACAGGGACCCCCTTTCTGCCCTCCTACTGGTCAACTCAACGGCAGGATACATATGTACAACGGCCAGTGACCATCCATTCTCAGGTTGGCAGGTTGGGGACCAAACCCGGAGATTCTGTCCCTTGCCGCTGCAAATAGAGGGACCAAAGATGAAAGGGAAGTTTGTCATAATGGACAGTCAAAAGACTTACCATATGTAATGACAACTTCATTTGCTGTACCCAATGTCAGCCTCAAAACTGGTATAGACCAGTTTTAAGGTAGTCCTGGGACCTACATTACAGTAATATTACCTGTATTCAGAGCATTTTCATTTATCCTCGCTGTTACCAGGTGCGGGAGATGGCGGATGGTAGCATGGAAGTGCGGAGTACCCTGGTGAGGATACCGAGTGGGGAGTGTCTGGCGTCCCCCCCTCCCCTCGCCCCTCCCTCCCCTCACCCTGCCAAACAGTCTCCCCTACGACCGAGACTACTCAATGTGCCTTCCATCCTGTCCAGTGTCGTCAGTAGGAAACTCAACTCTAGCAAGAACGGTGAGTCCTTGTTGGTTTTGGAGTGATTAGTACCTGGCCAACTTTCTTCTTTTATTACATTAGCCTCCCTCTTAACTGGCCACCTTGGGATTACAACTCTGGTCGGATAATGATACAGATTTGGCCAGTTAAACCAATGTCTACCAAATGTCACTATATTACTAACACAAATTTGTATATGAGTAAAATACTAACTGAATTATAGCCGTAACATTTCTGTAACAGGGTCCCCACCCAACCGTGAAAACCGTGAAACCTTGAATAAGCCGTGAATTTTGTATACCGTGAAAAAACCTGGGATAAGCTGTGAATTTCGATATCAAACCTTAAAAATATATCAAACTTGAAAAACAGTAAAAAAATATCATAAAATATCACACTTGTTTTCAGTTAGGAAAATGTACAACAGAATTATTTAGTACGTTGTAAATATGGTGAATACCGTGTTGTCTGCCTACTTGCTGATTGCAGCTGTGCAGATGATTTACGATTGGTTCTGGTTTCCACGGTGCAAAGGAACTCGGGCGACAGTTGTTAAGTTGCTGGTATTTTTTTTACTGTCAACTGACTGCTGACTGACACTTGTGTAAGACCATTTATGTGTCTTCTTTACTGTATGTCATTTGCCTATTGTTTTGTATTAGTCGGTGACAGTAGACAGCTACTGTAACTAGACTGTTAACTATACAACTGTCGCGTCAGTAACTCGCCCATTTCGTTTACACGGTGCGTAGTCAGTGTTGCCAATTTGAGAGAAATTACCCTTGCCGGTGATAATTTTGAGCTTCGAGGGTAAAAAGGGGTAATTTTACTAAAGCCTTTAAAAATACACAAATTTATATTATACTCTTGATATATACTTATTATACATTCATTGATGTTTACTTATGATTAAATTAGGCCAACTACATTTCTCTACTTTATCGACCCTTCCGATTTTCGTTACTCTGACGAATACTCACGAACTCCATGACAGAAATCAAGCTTGAGTAAGAATTACATGTACAGTGATCGTCTCATGTTAAAATTGTGGAAGAGCCACGAGTGCCAGGACGATAAGAAGTCCGCTAAGTTGCAGTAATGTCTGCAAGTTTTAACGTCAACCAGACAATAAATAACGAAAATAGAAAATGGGGATTATTGTCACCTGTCTCTGCCTACCTAATCCTAGAAGTTGATAGACTGAAACATAGACAGCGTTAGCTGTTTTATAATTGTCGTTTATGGCTGTAAACAAAATTGCATCAGCTGTTAAGTCATTTATATACTGTGATTTTTTAAGCATTAAAATAAATTCTGAGAAAAATCCGTTATATCTCGCATGAAAAAATTGAGACAAAAACTGGCTGGCGTGTGCAACTTCTATTTTCATTCTTTATTCTAAACTTTAAAATTAATTATACATCCAGTGACATCTATAGGCGGCTCCTCAAACCTATCAAATTTCAAGCGCATTTCCTTTATTTCATTAGCACTCTTTACTCAAATACAGGAGTTTAGATTTTGAGGGTAATTTTGACGAGGATCGAGGGTAATTTGGAAAAAAGTGATTGGCAACACTGAGCGAACTAGAAATCACCAGATGACCTTCTACACGCAGGAAATGTCGAAGCTTTTGCGCATGCGCACTAGCGTCGGATTGGTGTCACTGTTACATCTATTATTCAGCTGTTCCTTTGTGCGTTCCACCATTGACTATAAATACTGAAGGAGACATCCCATCCATATGGCCCAGCTGTCCCACTTTTAGTGTATGCTAGAATTTAAAATTGAAGTAGTTTGATTGGGTCACCGACAGATTGTGCTGCTGTCAACTTTTTATTTTAGTTATTTACGTTAACTTTTAAAATATCTACACTCCAGAAAGCAAGTGATAATCAACTTATGTTTGCTTCCTGACACACCAACTGTTGTATTATCCCCTCCTTGATAGGATAAGTAATAGTTGACAGCAGTACACTCTGTTGGTGATTGGTGTAAACTACGACCTCTTTCAATCCTGGCATACACAAAACTAGGGACACATTTTACAATGGCAATGAGAAGTCTACTTCAGTATTTATAGTCAATGGTTCCACGGTTAAATAAGTAACAGTGTATAATGTAGCAGTTCCAGCACTCGGTTAGTTGCTAGGTGCTTTTTATTAGTTTTTTATTGATATTTTATGACAGTTTACCTAATACAAGATTAGATTAATTTGTGCGATATAACTAAATTGAAGCGATGTTTTTTATTGACAAATATATTTTATTTATCTGTTAGATTAGATTTTCACTGTTTACAAATGTATGTATGTTTTAGCATAGTCTATGGTTTTAGTGATAGATGACCGGATTTTCCTTATAGCCAACTGCTAGTTTTATGCACTGCTTGTTACTTATTTTTTGAAGACTGTTTACCGCAGTATAAGTTATCATTTGCTTCAGCTAGTATATAACATGGTCAATTGCAAATACATGTAAAATTTCAATGACAAATAAATTATTTTTTATTTAATTGCGAGAGAAATTACTGATAAATTATATAATAGATAAGGTTATCACAAGTAAATACAAAATATCTGCATCTGGTAAACATTTTATCTATATTTATGATTAATAAATGTAGGGGTGTTGAGCAATAATATTAGTGGAATTTCAATTGTAGGGACAGGGCCGGATTTAAGCAAAGGGGGCCCACACCACACAGAACAACATACGAAAGCCTCATATAAGTAAAAAAAAGGCACCAACTTGGACCTGAACTGCATAATGGGCCCGCACCACTGGTTGAGCGTAGGGGGCCACAGCTCCTAAATCCGGCACTGTATAGAGTTGTGAGGTAACCTTTAATATATTGGGGCACCAAAAATAATATTAGGGGAAATCCCCCCCTCCATCCTGAATAAAAAAGTGATTTTTTATTTCAAGATTTCTGGGAGAAAATACTCAAAATCATAACTTGAACAATCCTTAAAAGGGGGCTTTTAGTTGTTCCGATTACTCTGCCCAATGAACTTGTTTTTATAAAATGAGGTACAGTAATAATGCAACTTCTGAATAAATTTGATTATCGAACAATGCCAGTAGCAGAGAACTAAGTTTTTACTGACATAACAATAACAAATAATCAATGGCTAAGAAGGCTAGTGACTATCAAGTTCACAGGTACGTTGAAACGGTTACTTTCAACTAAAGCAGTAACAGTTATCTAGAATTGGCGGCATTCCTCGAAGGAACAGTTACTTTAAAATATAGCAGTAACTGTTTCACGGCATTTCCTGCGCATAGAAGGTCGTATCACAAGCAACCGATAACCGATAGACTGACGACATGACTCACGACAATAAAACAATAAGAAACTCTAAAATAGTTCTTATTTTTTTAAAAGGTTCACTTGGGATGTATGGTATGGTTTTATGGTTCTGTGACATCGTAATTGGAATGTTGGAAAGTTTTAACTAGTATTTGACCGCTGCGCTGTGTCTGCGTTGTTGTTTTGCGACCGGTATAGGTTATGTTTTTTAATATTTCGACCGTGAAATTGACAATTTTTAGACCTTGAAAACCGTGAAAAACACGTGAATTTGATCTTTAAGTTTGAGTGGAAACCCTGTGTAAAGATAAACAATTTCGTTAGAAAACTCTTTTAGGGTATATAAAAAAAAAACTGCAACTGAATAAACTGCACTCTTTTTTAAATCTAAATACAAATAGATAAATAGCATCTACAATCACTACCCGCCGTTCATGAGTGTACTAAGATTACGTTATGAAATAACCTAAAACAAAATTTTTTAAATTCATAAAATGCTGTAGTTTTTGTATGAGTAAACTACAGAGTGAAAACCTTGTTGAAACAAAATTATATTTTTATTTCTCGCTCTTGATTTTACTTTACAAAAGACAAACATTCAAAAGCACACAAGTTTATTTTAACCATGTACAAATACAGATTTTATAATTAAATAAATGGTATCAGGAAACTGACACATACTTTCTCCCTTTTAGCCTAACTTTAATGAAAAAATTTTGATTTACTAAATATAGAATATAAAGTAGGGTCAAATGTACAGAAAATATTCTAAATAAGTTGTTTTCAAAAATATCCACCCAAATCCCTTTTATGGAGGTACTAAAGTATCCTTTGCTACACGCAGTGGTTAAAAGAGGGGAAATGCCCCCCCATCCCCCCCACAGGGTTAAGTGGCAACTAGGGGTGTGCGAATAGTGATTTCTGACTCGAGCCGAGCTTTTAGCGAATTTCCCCTATAGGGAAGAAGCTATTACCGTAGTCAGCATGGTAAGACCTAGGCCCGGGACCATGATAACTTTTCGTTTTGAGGTCCCCAGACCCCAAAAACACCATTCGTTCGAAACTGTATATATGTGTCCGATTTTGATGAAATTTGGTATAAACGTGTAAAGCAGCATTTATGACTAAGTTCGAAAACCAGATAGATCGACCTATCCGAAGGAGTATTTTGGGGGGGGGGTTTTGTACCACACAAATTTTTGTAGTATTTTACATATAATTTTGGAAAAAGTCAAATTTTTTTTTATTGGAATAAGCTTAAAAAGACGCACAATTTGGTGTTTTTATCATTGCTGTACGTCAAATGGTTACAGAGATATTGAAAGTGCTAAACACAGTACGTTGTCCAATGTACTTATGGAGAATAAGAAAAATTGTATATCTCGCTTATTTATCAACTTATCCTGATGAAACTTGGTTTATTGCTTCATATCGTTGTGGTCTATTGATATTTGCACTAAAAAACATTTTTTGGCTGATAGTTCCCGTAGCAGCAAACCTGCGTACTCAGCTTCCATGTTATTGTTATGGAGAGTAAGTAACGTGTTATCTCCCTTAATTGTTAAAATAAAGTAATAAAATTTGGTAGGTGGCTTTACCTACTTGAGTTATATTGATATTTGTATAAAACCCTATTTTTTGTGTTCCTTGCTTCAGCAAACATGCATACTCAGCCGCCATATTATTCTTATGGAGAATAATTAAAATGTTGTAAATCGTTTATTTATGAATGTATATTGATGAAACTTAGTATGTGGCTTTATGTGGTATTAAGACATATATTATATCACGGCCGAAAATGACGATCGGACCGCGTAATTTCGGCCGTGACTAACGATTTTGTCACTTAATATTGATTATAAGCGATGTCTGGACCAGGTGAAATTGGCCAAATGACAACCGAACCCTGTTTCATCTGCCGGAAACGAATGTCAAACACGTGTTTTGTTTGTCAATACATAATCTAGTTTGATTGTACTGGCCAAAACATTGTATTGCTACTCATGTATTATTTAGAAACCATGTTCAGATTATCAAATCTAGGGTGGTATTCAAATCCCATTACACTATTTTAAACTACCAACTGATGGCAAATACTCGCTCCAAAATACTCGAAACTCAGAAATAATTGGCACTACTCGACTTGATTAAAAAAATCACTACTCGCACACCCCTACTGGAAATAATCAAAATGTTTACCTAATAATATCTGTTTCAGGAGTGACGAGCAATTCGCCTCGCAGCACTCCCGGCGAGGCCAAGCCCATCTACGAGGCGGAGAGCCCCGACGAACTGGCCCTCGTGGAGACTGCGTACTGCTACCACTGTCGGCTCACCAAGCGCACGCCCACCACTGCGGCCGTCTCACTGCCTGGTAAAGTGGCAAAATCATGCATATCAACCTTTGTAATGAAAATATGAAAATAAATACGCAAGCTTAGACTGTATGAACCTTGTTTTAGGATAGAAAAATCAATAATCATAAAAAAGTATTTTTCCTAAACTTCATTTAAAAAATATATATATATATATATAACGTAAATTGCTGTTAATTATTGTGTGATAAAAACTTGATTGCAATAGGGGCTGGAGGGTGCTAGAAAAAATACTTCCATTCAGTGGCAGATGTACAAAAATCTTTAGGGTGGGGGGGCTAGGTCCAGAATTGGCATACAAATTGATTAATATACATAATGTACTTAGAGTTATAGAGTTATAGGTTCTTTACTGAGATTTCACTGTGTTCATGTTCTGATATTACTGATTTAGGTACTATACATATTACACTAACTTATTTACTACAAATAACAATTATATATTTTAACATTGTCATTTACTGTAGAAAATACATCAATTCAAAACCAACTTGAGAAACACCTTGAGTAGCCTACATTAAAAACATTATTGTCATTAGCCTGTAAAGTAACTAAAAGGAAATACAATGAAATTTTGCTGTATATTCAAAAACTCTCAACACATTATCAAAAACCACAAGCAGACATCAAATAGCAGTCTTTGGAAAGGTAAGATTATTCATAAGAAAGAAAGGCAACAATCCTTGTGTTGTATATGACACCTGTACATAGATTACTTGTACATTGTATTGTTTTTCAATTTTCGGGTTCTACAATTTGTCCTTATTACTTGTTATAAATCCATTTTATATTTTAGTGTGAAGAATAAGAATAAGTTATTTCCTCAATACATTGTATAGTACACTCATCAAATGGTACACCAAAGCAAAATAACTATTTTAAAATAGCTGAGGAAATAAATAGGGCTTCAAAGGCAATGCTTGATTTGAGGTTCCATCAATTTAACATTTACCTATTCATATCGTAAGAATTACAACAAATCAAAACTAAATATAATCCTGATACATTTCCATGATGCTTATGTAAATATACACAAATATAATAATAAAAGAAAATATAAAAAGAAATAAGAATAAAGATGTTTGATACCTTAATTACTTTGAAGTACTACTTAGCATAAATTTAAGTAGGGCCATTTAACAATTCCTCAACATATTTGATTCTAAATAGCCATTCTAAATAGTATTCCGCTTAAATAACATTACATTTTTACTACTTCTTATATTTTGTGGAAGTTTAACATACATTTTTGGACCAATGTATTGAAGATATTTTTTATAATATGTTAAAAATGGCCTTGGAATTTATAGAGTTCAAGGCACTCTCAAGTTATAAGCGTATGATTCTTCAATACTTGGGATATTACCACTTTTCTTTTAGAAAAGAAGAGGGAAGATTCTGGAGACACTGAGTGAGTGAGTGTTGTTACAGGTCTGGGAGTGCTGGAGTACGATATCCTCAAGATCCTCCCGTTTGACTCGGCTCGCAAGTGCATGTCTGTGATCGTACGTCAGCCGGTGTCCGGGGACATTGTACTCTACTGCAAGGGCGCTGACAGTGCGATATTCGCCAGACTTGCGCCCATGGGTGGGTAATTAGATCTTTTTTTTGGATCTGCCAGAATTTACTGATGTTAAGTGGATTTGGTTTTACCTTGTTATGAGTATGCTAAAAACTACTTCCTACAGTATACTGCTTCTGTTTTTTAATGGAAGGCAAAAAACAAAATTAGCAGTTGGTAAAAGATCACTGGCTGGAGGCACTGGCAAGTGGCTTTGTACTAGGGGTGGGCGAGAAGTTTTTTTTTTTTTTTTTTTTTTTTTTTTTTTATTGGGATTAATTGAGTTGATTTTTGCCAGTAATTTGACAAATCAAATCTAATCAATTTTATTTGCATTCAATAATAATATAAATTTTAGGTATTTATTCAAAATAGTCAAGTGCTGCACACTTGAATAATAATGAATATTTTATTGCCATCAACACAATACATGTTACAAACAACGTCAAGTTGTACAATTCTTCTAAAGATAGCTGCAAGTGGGCCTGTGAGCGGGACGAGTTCTATTTCTAACAAAGAAAATAAACCTAATGTAGCAAATAGATACGTAGGCCTAACAAATGTGTCACTAGGTAAATTTAAAAAAAGAGAAACTTATTCTTGGCTGCTACATCGTAATTACAAAATAAAATAAATTAATATTTTTTACATTTATAAGAATATTATTTGGCACAGCCTACCATTAAATATACAGTAATATCAAAATACAATAAGCAAAAAAATTGTTTCGCATTTAGCTATATATTGGAATAAATATATAGAAAATAATAGATATGAGAAAGCCTACCCATATTAAGCAGCTTTATAGAAGGCAAATTAGTATAGTTGAAAGCGTTAAGTCATAATTATTTGGTCAGAGGTATTCGGAGCTGATGAGAGATTCAGATCCGACAAGGCCAAGCACCAACTGCCAGTCTTTATAGTTTGTTTGTACACTATGGGCAGGTCCCTTATCTCAGATTGAATGTTTCTACAGAATAAATTGGCTACATAGGTAGTTGATTTGTGAACTGTTCCCAGAAAACAGAATCAGCTTTTTCATCATCAAACAAGTTTACAACTATCATTTCTAAACAGTATTAACACATTACAGACAGCCTACAAGCCCAGCAGTGCCTGTTGCGGACACAGCAGCACCTGAACACGTATGCTCGGCAGGGCCTGCGAGTGCTGGTCATGGCCAAGCGCAAGCTCACGCTGTCGCAGTTCACCGAGTGGCACGAGCGGCTGCAGGAGGCGGAGCTACTGCACGACACTCGGGAACGGCGGCTGCGGGAGCTCTACAGCCAACTCGAGTGCAACCTGTCACTGCTCGGTGAGCTCCGTTAAGTGTTGCAAGTCGTGCCTTTTTGGGGGAGGCTGTTAATTTGTTGCTACAACAGTTTAGTTTTGAATTTGGTTAAACTGTTTTGAAAGTGCCAAATTTCAATAGGTTGTTTACCATTCCTGTAGGTTGTTTATGGTTGTAAATATTGAAAAACTATTAGGCTGAGTACTTTTAATACAATACAATACAATACAATACAATACAATACAACATGTCTTTATTTATATATATATACTTTGAGTTCAGAATTATTGTAGATAAAAAGGACAAAAATAAGAAAGTAAAAAGAATATATTATTGAAGGTTTCAGTAGATTGGCAAGTGACATCCATAATGTAAAATGTCAAAGTTAAAAGGTCATATGAAATTCATTGGGGTTATCCTCATGCTGAGGTTATTTCATTTCACTAAGTAGTTGGGGGCTTTGCTCAAGCTGGTGGGAAGAAAAACAAGCTTCACAATGGATGCTGATTTCTCTAATCTCTTAACAAATGATTTGTGGAATAGTTTCTAAAAGTTTTAATCAGTATTTACTGTAACGATTAAGAATTACATTTTAACAAAATTCTTGTTTATTGAGACACTGACTGAATGGTCTAAATGTCTCTGGAGACAATGTAGTGATGACCTAGATTATCAGTGGCTGTCGTCCACAGGAGCGACAGGTATCGAGGACCGGCTGCAGGAGGGGGTGCAGGAGACGATGTGTGCGCTACGGGCGGCCGGTATCGTGGTGTGGCTGCTAACGGGGGACAAGACAGAGACGGCCATCAACGTCGCGTACTCCGCCAAACTGTTCTCTGCCAACATGGAGCTGCTGAAGCTGTCCGCTCGGAGCAAGGAGGCCGCCGAGGCCACCATCAACTTCTACATCAACGAGATTCAGCATGCGCTCTCTGAGAATAGGTAACGGTGAATCTCAGGTTGAACACACATGATTGGTTTAAAGATCTCTTCATGAGTGAGTCATTGGCGTAGCAGTCAGGCCCCCTGTCGCAGGTTCAAATCCCTGCCGGATGTGGTCTATGCACAGATATGTAGTCTATGTATGGGCAAAGGCAAAATAAAGGTATCCTCATAAAAAAAATACTCAAGACTGTCCTAACAACTGTCAGATGTTAGCAGTTTATAGATTGGGAAACCCCAATAGAGCCGTTAGAGTATGTCTTACTTCATGTAAATTTTGTACAAACCACAAGATTAAAAAGGTGGGCTGGAACAGAGCAGAAAATTCCACACTTTGAAGGTCAAACCCCTTTGAATCCTCTGATAAGAGTCCCTGTTGAATCTGACCATCAAGTCAGTTGGCCCAAACCCCCTCTTCCCCTATGTTAATTAACTAAATTGCTATGTTCAGCCAGGAACCGCAGTCTGCTGGTTAAAACATGGAGGCACCACTCTGAAAGCGAGATTTGCAATTGCGTGTAGCCTAAGAATTTATTTTTACTTTAGTACAAATAGCAGAAGGCAAATAGCAAACAGTGACGGATAGCCTCTTATACTAATTTATTTGTAGCTAGTGTTGACTTAACAGTTTTATTTAATACTACAAAATCATTCAGTGCATAAAATCATTTTTACTGACACATTCAGTGTGTGTCGAGTTAATGAACTCAGTAGTTAAATTCTGCTTTCAAGCAAATACTCTGCCTCACCAATATGTCTGGATGATTGAAACTTTGTCACGAGTTTGTCGAGGAACTGCAATATTGATAGTCCCCGGTTCCCCCTCTTTGAAGCTGCAGAAGAGGAGATACCCCCTTTCTTGCCACCACTTTTTGGGCCCCGCTCTTATCACCAATTCGTTTTGGATTTATTTACGTTTCTAGTATAGCGCTGACTAGCAGGCTATAATATTTCTTGAGGTTAAGAAGTGGTCTTTCAAAATAAAAATGAATCAAATAAAATCTTCTTGTATTTATTTTAAAAAAAAACTAATTAAAAGTCCTTTTTGTACAATAAAATAATTCAAAATTCAAAAATAAAATAAAAACTTGGTTTTGCTTATACTTCAATATTTCAAAATAAAAGTAAACTGTTTGATTTTTGATTTTACTGAACTATAATAATATAAATCTTCCTTCTGTACTTTATCAGTCTGGTCTTAGTCAATCTTCAACCCAATAATAGAAACGCTTCGAACCCTGAAAAAGAAATAATTGTTTTACAGACTGATCCCCTTTTTGAAAAGACAAAAAAATGAGAAATGGAGCAATGGTTTGATTACAGACTGATCCCCTTTTTGAAAAACAAAAAAATGAGAAATGGAGCAATGATTTGAATAAAAACTCTAAATTTAAAAACAACTTTTTGTACCTTCCAATCTGAAGAAATTCACCTCTCGTTGGGTAGACTAGCGACAAACTTCCGACAATAGAAATGTACGTAAAATGCCGCAGTCGCCCAGCGACCCAGTGATTTTATAAGCTTTGGACCGAAAGATCTCGAAGCCAAGAACGCCAGCCGTCACGTGACTCGGCTCCTGTCCCCTCAGGCCAAGCAAACAATTCAAACCATTGTCTCCAACTTCTTTCCGACAACCCCGGACAAGAAAATCGTGAGTTTGCCCAGACTTGCAAAACCAAGTAGCACCAGCAATTCGTATTTGCAATTGTCAGCAATTATTCACAAAACTTCTTGTATATTATATAAATTATTTCCGTTTTACACGTCACAAATATTATATTAAATTATATAATATTTTAATGGCAATTAAAACGCTATACTAGACAGAAAGTTAAGTGGTTTTGAAACATTTTAAGAGGATCAGCCTTTGTTTTATCATGGGTTTGTGGTGCATGTTGCATCGTGGCTGGCTGCTTTTATTATTGCGCTGATGGCAGGTCTGTGGGTCAAGTTCATGAATTCGATAAATTTTTCAACACAAATTACATGTAAAAAGCATCCGCAATTTTTGTTAACACTTAAACTTGAATTCTGCATGTCACTGACAACGATTTTCAGCTACTTTGTGATCCCAACAACATATCGCAGGGATTTTGTGAATCATCAGGTGAATTATTATTATTTTTTAAATATATGCTAACTACAATCAACCTATATGGATAATCAAGAGAGTAATTCCCTAAACCAAATTACTTCCTCAGGAACTGGTATTTTCATGGGTTAACTGTGCCTTTTACACGTCAGGACATAACTATAATATTCCAATTTTCTTTTAGCGGAAGCAGTGATGGCCAACGAACTCCTACTGTCCAAAGTAGAAAAAAGCCTATCAAGAAGAAAGCATTGGTTGTTGATGGGAAGACTTTAACGTAAGTTTAAGATAAATGTTTATTTTCTGTAAAAGAACTTGTGCAAATCTTAAAATCATCAATGAATAGTTGTTATGGTTTTTGTTCAAAAATATATCTTTTACAGCATTTTAAAAATGAGAGAAGAGAATGTGGTACGGTAGTAGTAATAGTTAGTGTATGTTCTGAACTCAGCATTGTGATAGTGTTTGATTGAGGGTTTCTTGTGGTGATCAGTTCGGTCTCTTAATCAATTTAAAAGTTGATTACTCAACTAATTACACAAATTATTACTTGCATAGTTATGAAAAAAATCTGTTACTACTTAATAGATATTTCAAATTCATACAGCCAATATTAAATGAACATATCAACCAATAGGTTACCTAAAAACTGTAAAAAGTAGGGATGAGTCGATTCTCGATACCGATTCTCGATTCTTGGACATTGGTATCGGTAGCGAGATTCATTCTTTTAATGTCGATACTGACACCATCGATACCCCCCTGCTATTTACCAGTGCTACGAAGTGCACGGGAAGGGATACTTCCGCCGTTTACTCACGCCACATAAGGCACGGGGAGTGTTTGGGTCGCCGGGAAAAATCTTACCTTGGAGATAAGGAAGGAAAAGGGATGGGAGGGGGGGTGGGGTCCGGTTGAAAGCAATAAATCAGTCGGCTGACCAACATTATTTCTTTGAGTCATTATCTTACAACCAAGTTTTTCTCCATTATGAATTTATAATAAATAGTTGTTGTTTTTCTATATTACTACAGGACATTAGTGAAATTAAAATTAAATTATGTAAACAAATTGCATTAACAAATTGAATTAATAATTAATTACAAAATACGAGGGTCATCCAGAAAGTAAAGAACGTTTGCTTGCTGCGTCTAGCACAGCTCCCCCATCACCGCCATTGCGTGTGCGGCAGTCCACTCACCTCTCCACCAAAGTATGAGCCGAGTCTCGTTGCTGTGCGGTCACGTCTTATTTCTACAGCGATTCAAAATGGCGGCGGCAATCGAAAATCTCGCCAAATCTAAGATAAGCAGTGTTAATCGGTCTCTGAGTAAAAAAATGTCCATACCGAAGAAATTTTTAGAAAACACCAAAGAAAGTTAATGATGAAAGTGCAAAAAAAATCTTAAAATTGATGTAATGTGCTAAGATTTTAGCAGCTGTTTTCCTCCAATCTTCCCTCAAGTCTTTCTTTCAAATCGTCTTTTGCGAGCAATGACCTGCCACTCCGATCCTCGTCGTGCATGATGGATTTTATTTCATTAAACCTGTTGCACCATTTTTCCCCTGAAAACTCGACTTGAAGACTTTTTTGCACTTTCACCACCAACTTTATTTGGTGTTTTTCTAAACAATTTGATGGTATAGACATTTTTTAACTCAGGAACTGAATAAAACTGCTTATCCCATATTTGGCGGGATTTTCGATTGCCGCCACCATTTTGAATCGCTAGAGAAATAAGACGTGTGACCGCACAGCAACGAGACTCGGCTCATACTTTGGTGGAGAGGTGAGTGGACTGCCGCACACGCAATGGTGGGGATGGGGGAGCTGTGCTAGACGCAGCAAGCAAACGTTCTTTACTTTCTGGATGACCCTCGTACTACTAAATAATTTTAAATGGTTACAAAAATTTGTAACTGTTTTTAACAATAGGTTTAACAATTATAGGTACTGAAAAATTGTAGGTATCGATGGTATCGGTATCGAGAATCGAGAATCAATTTTTCTGGTATCGGTATCGAGAATCGATAAATTTTGGTATCAACTCATCCCTAGTAAAAAGTATATTAATGAATGACACTCACCATTCAGTCAATGTTTTTTTAAGACAATTGGGAAGACTTGTTTTAATTGTATGAAAAATAATTGATTTGAATACTTATTCAGGTTAATTATTTAGGTTTTGAGTGTAATAAATTGCAATTTACAGTGTTGCCTGATTAGTCTGGAATAACCGAGTACTGTAAATGTTTTATCATGTGTCACACTTTCTGGAAAGTCAGGGAATTTGAAAAAGATCAGGGAACAAGTTGGAAAAATACCGAAAGTCAGGGAAAGTGACTGATATTTAATACAAGTCAGGGTAAGTTTTTAATTTAATTGTAAATGTAAAGCAATACTGTACAAAAATCAAAACTTTGTAGATTTTTGTTAAATCAGTTTTTATGGTTCATTGAAGAGAAAGTGAAAAAAATAAAGCAAAACATGTACTGGACAACAAACAACTGTTGTAAACATTAAAATAAAAATAATAAACAGGTTAGCTTTGGACTGCACGGGGACAGATGTATAAAAGAGAGGTGTGTGCATAATCAGTTGATGTGACGTAGGTGGGCTCTTAATAATAGTAAACAAACAATGTCTTTAACGTTTGGATCATATGATAGAACAAAAAACTGACATTTCAGCAGACTAAATAAATAAGGTTTGCAGCCATGTCATTGGATGAGCTAGAAACTAAATAAGTAAGGTTTGCAGCCATTTAATTGGCTGCGCTAGCGAGCGAGCCCATCTACGTCACATCAGCTGATAATGCACCCACCTCTCTTTTATACATCTTGCTATGGCAAAGGTGAAGGCCGATAATTTGTTAAACATATTACCTGTTGTTAATAAAGTCCATTCAGAGTCGGGAGTCGAGGAACATAATTTTTGTTGTTAAGGAAAGTCAGGGAAAATCTACTTTTTTGGTCAGGGAAATGATTAATCAAATGAAACTGTTAACCATGTTTATGCGATATAATATATTATTACTTTTTGCGGCAGGTACATCCTGGACTCCAGGTCCAACCTGCAGAGGCCGTTCCTGGAGCTGACACGACACTGCACGTCGGTGCTCGCGTGCCGCACCACGCCGCTACAGAAGGCCTACCTGGTGCGGATAGTCAAGGAGCGGCTGCACGTGCGAACCTGCGCCGTCGGTAACCGACTACACTATTGTAACACTATTTTTAATGGTGTACTTACAGCCTGAGCAATCCGATTTTGTCAGAAGTGTGACGTGTTTCGCCGATCATGGCATCATCAGACGTACACACTACACAAAACTAATAGTCATTACACATTGTAATCACCTTGCGGTTCGTCAAAGACATAAATTTACATTATGAACGACATAATTTAAAACGACAAAACATATTTTAATATTGGGAGCTCCCGATACGGTAACGGTCTGAGGCCCGAGCACGAACTATCGTAACAATCTGTTGTGTAAATGCTGGCCCATGGCGAAGGAGTAGATTGATAAGTAGGCCGCCTTCCATGGGACCGAACCCTGAATCGGATAACTGGATGGACGGTTAAAACGAATAACACCTGGGTCACTTTAAGTAGTAAAAGTGATATAATGTGTACGGCAGTTCAAAAATAGGTACCAAGATGCAATATTTCATTTAAAGTACAGTGTCTTTGCTGTGTCGACAGACGGGAGTCATTACCTTGAAAGGGGACGGTTAATCCGATGGGTGGTTAAGCGAGGGCGACTACTGTATCACACTGAGGAATAAATGTGGATGAAACTTTGTGGAACATTATCTTAATTAAGTACTTAATTATTCCAGTAAGTCAGGCCTTCTGCCTTTAAGTTGAGTAAGAGAGATTGATTTATTTACTGAATTTTATTACATCACACCAGTCAGGACATGGGTCAAAATTGGGTGTAATATAATATCTACCTGTAATAAAGTGTTTTCATCTCAGTATTTTAACTAAGAAAAAAATTAAGATTACCAATTTAAGTTGAAAATAACACCCGAATACTGAAAATATGCTACTCCAAGTTTGTTAAATTTTATTAGGTCTCGTGTCTGGTTGCAGGGGACGGGGCCAATGATGTGTCCATGATCCAGACGGCGGACGTGGGCATCGGCATCGCAGGCCAGGAGGGGATGCAGGCGGTGATGGCCTCGGACTTCTCCATGTCCAGGTTCAAGTACCTGCGCAAGTTCCTGCTGGTTCACGGTCACTGGTCTTACGACAGGCTCGCTCGGATGGTCCTCTATTTCTTCTACAAAAATGCGGTGAGCAGCAGCATGGTTAATTTTTGGATGTTTGCTGTGTTTTAAACCCCTTTATTGAAATTGATAGTTTCATAACTGTGATGGTCCCCATAGCGGTCAAAGGATGTGTTGAGACCATAACAAGAGGGAGCCTGACACATTCTTTTGTTGATTTATGGCTTTTTGCCCTGTTTTTTTCCAGTTACACGATACAGCACAGTAACCTTGTCCAGGTCTACCTTGCATGAAATGGGGTAGTAGGTTTATTTTTTTTATATTGTATGGAATAGTACCGAGATGCTAAATCCAATTTTTTGACCTCGGCGTCCTTCCGAATCACTGCCAAAAAGCATAAAAATCGCTGATATTTTGCACTTTTTTTACGTTTGGCCAATTCTGACCCTGAAGCATCACTTTTTCAAAAGAGACACTTCTATTAGTTTTGAAAGTACTATAAATTTACTACAATTTAAGACCAAAACAGTTATTAAAGGTCTAATAGTTTCTGAGATATGGCTCCGCAATAAAAAGTTAAAATTGCCAAATTTTGAATCTTTTTAAGTTTGGTATATTTTGGTCCTGAAGGAGCAATTTTTCATAAAGGACATCTATTATCATGTTAAAATTACATTACATTTTCTACAATTTAAGACCAATGTGGTTACAATAGGCTAAAGAATGTCCGAGATATGGCTCTTCAAAGTTCGTCAAATCTTCCATCGATGCTATTTTCTATAGGGCTCTATCAGTATACAGTCTATAGATCGGTTCTTAAATTGTTTTGGCCAAGGCTGATTTTTGTCACGTGGTACGTTGTTTGTTGTTTGTTTGTTTTTTGGGGGATTAGGAGGCCCCGGCATAGCCGGCTAGGCACGTATCCCTTGGGATATTGTACAGCCACCGGAAAGAGTGAAAAGTTGGATGGGAAAGGTGGTAGGATGGGGTCAGTCCGCCTCGATCCAGAAAGGGAGAGAGATTCTTACCTAGCTCCCGGGTTCTGTGGGTGACAACACCCCAGGACGATTCGCCCTCTAACCCGACGTCCCCCTAAGTCCACCAGACAGGGACCGCCATCGCACAGAGCCTCCAACCTCTCAGGGGTCGGGTGACCCCAGGACGGTTCGTCCCTCAGCCCGGCGGACCGAAGACCATCGAGTTAGAAGGACCGAAAACCCTTCCTCCAAGGCACCCGTCCCAGGCTGCAAGGAAGATCCACTACTCCCTCCAAGGATCTGGACTAGACTGGGTATCCAGGCTCAACTGGGAGTCAAGCCCCCAGAAGAGACAAGGAGGAACCAAGGATGTGTGATTTGTGGTGTACGCATGATAGGGAAATACTGGTCTTTTTTTGTAATTTTTTTGGAAGTGTTAAGTAATTGACAAACAATTAATTGTTGATGGTTTCTATGGTTTCCATCGGGCTATGATTATATATGAGTAAAGAAATACCAGTGGTGTTCTTAATATTTAATGTTATAGGTAATTAGTTATTTTCAGAGAGTTTTGCTATATTATTTGTAGTTTTATTAGTAATTCGTGTGTTTGTCAATACACTTGCAAAATGTATTTTAATAGATTGATAATAAGTAATATGTAATGACTGAATGCATTGTCAATAGGGTAAGAAGCAAGCAGGACTATTTATTGTTAAAAAAGCTGCCAAAATTAAAACTACATTATATAACTTGCATGTCACACCTGACGACGTAGCTGATGCTGGGCAACAAATTATATTGCGCTATATGTTGGAAATAGCTCAATTAAAAGCCTTAATGACCTGCGCTATCAGCTCTTTGCAAAGGCTGCAACCAAGACCAACTTGCCAGACTACACATCTTCAACCCACTCAAGACGCTGCCAGGTTCCTCACACGTAGAACATACCACCAGGTGCAGAGGTGGCTTGGTATGGCTATCGATCGGCTTAAATGGGGGTGGGTTCTACAGCATACGGCCTTACCCCAAGGATGATGTCGAGGGATGCTGCTCCTTCACACCTCATGAAGATGATCTCCTACAACTGGAAGAAGATGTGTGGCAATGCATGTAGCTGCAGAAAAACAGGTTTGAAGTGCTCTATTGTATGTGACCAATGCAGTGGGCAGTCCTGCGAGAATCGACCATATATCATCATTGACATGGATACTTCCGAGCTTGATGACTTACTAGGTGGTGATGAGCTAGATGCTTTTATATATTGAAAGCCCTCCAGATAAGGAACATTTTTGGTTTCCATCTTTTCCTTCTGTAGGTGGATGAGTCTCACTTTGTTTTTAACGCTAGATAAAACTTTTCTTGGGAAATCTGAGGCACCGTTGAGTCCTCAAATATAACCACAGGAGAAGAATGTGACAGCTCGGCGAATACGTTCAGCGCTTTTGTGTACTCTTTTTTAAGCCTCTGTTGGATACCCGTCAAACACTACTGCTGTGAACAGACCATAACGTGTAACAATATATTGAATATTTCTGGCAGCTATCATGTCAAATGAGGATCCTTTGGGCCACACCACTTTTTGGAGTTGATGACCACCATATACAACTACAAATTTAGAACTGCCTTGTATCTCAACAATGTCGACAGGTTGAAATGCGGTATAGAAAGATAATTTTGTACCCTTCCTCATCCCTTATTGAGTGAATATAGACAAGGTAAATGGTGAAAGTTCATCTGTAAAGAAGTTCTTCAGTTCTTTGTCCTACTGTTTCAAAACGCATACCGTGTAAAACAGTATGAGGGGGTCGATGGTCACCTCTCTCTTGCCCACAGTCACAGTATTGACAGCAGAAGATAGAGATACCGCTTTATTCCTCCTTTTCAGTTTGACATTTTCATAGCGTACCTCTTCAACTCTCAACATCGCTTCTTTGCCAACATTTCTAGCCATGTGACAGTTGACCCCTTCCGCTCCAACAATTCCATTGCTTAAGGACATGATAACTTCGGAATAAGGGAATTGAGGGTGATGAAGTAACCGGTCACACAGCTTCTCTGTATCCGCTTCATCTCGAGTGATTTGCGAGGGTCTCATTTCAACATGCTGCTATGAACTATATTTCGTATGAACTCAAATATATTTTAATATAATGTAGTTTTAATTTTGGCAGCTTTGTTAACAAGAACTAGTAATGCTTGCTTCTTACCCTTTTGAAAATGCATGCAGTCATTACATATTACTTATTAATATTAATCTATTAAAAGACATTTTTCAAGTGTATTGACGAACACACGAATTACTAATAAAATTACAAATAATATAACAAAACTCTCTCAAAATAACTAATTACCTATAACATTAAATATTAAGAACATCACTGGTATTTAATTACCAGTATTCCCCTAACATGCGTACACCATAAATCACACATCAGCGGTAACATACCACGTGACAAAAATCAGTCTTGGCCAAAACAATTTAAGAACCGATCTATACTGAGACTTAAATACTGATAGAGCCCTATGCAAAATAGCATGGATGGAAGAGTTGACGAACTTTGAACAGTTATATATCGGACATTCTTAAGCCTATTGTAACCACATTGGTCTTAAATTGTAGCAAATGTAATGTACTTTTAACATGATAATAGATGTTCTTTATGAAAAATTGCTCCTTCAGGGCCAGAATTAACCAAACTTAAAAAAGGTTCCAAATTGAACAGTTTTAACTTTTTTTTCTGGAGCCATATCGAAGGAACTATTACACCTATAATAACCATTTTGGTCTATTGTAGTAAATTTATAGTAGTTTTAAAACTAATAGAAGTGTATTTTTTGAAAAAGTGATGCTTCAGGGTCAGAATTGGCCAAACGTAAAAAAATTACAAAATATCGGCGATTTTTATACTTTTTGGCAGTGATCCGGAAGGTTGCCGAGGTCGACAAATTGGACTTAGCATCTCGGTACTACCCCATACAATATAAAAATACCCCCGTCGCAGCAAACCTGCGTACTCAGCGAATTTCCAATGCATGCATATGTTTCTCACTACCACATAAAGCCACTTACCAAGTTCCTACCCCATCTCATGTAAGGTAAAATGTATTAAGTTACTGGGCTAATAGATTTAATTTAGATAAAATAGTTTACAAATACGTTGAACTCAGTGAAAACAGTTTTTTAAGATTGCCGAGCATAATGCAAGTAATTGTTAACATTCCGATTTGCAACTATTTCATAAAATAAACATGTCAATTGCGCAGAATAAATTACTAAAGTGAGATGATGGTGTGTTACAGACCTTTGTCTTCCTCATATTTTGGTACCAGCTGTACTGCGGCTTCTCTGGCACCATCATGATCGACCAGATGTACCACATGCTCTACAACCTGTTCTTCACCTCGCTGCCGCCCATAGCCATTGGTAAGGGAAGCACCGTTACTGTCAAACATTAAGTTGTAGTTTAGCTTACTACTCATGTATCTCTTTCATTGGTAACACATACCAATTAATGTGTAAAAACTTATCTGTATATATAATTCTGTAAGCAACGTTTTTAAGTCAAAATTGTGGGAGTTTGGCAAATTGTAGGATGATGTGATTCGGCTCAAATTAAAAGTCTTGATCCCAGAGACTCCATAAAATAGCAGTATCTCTAAAAAGTTACCAGGAAACGAGAAATAACGTAATACATCCCCCATAAAAAAGCATAGGGATTTCAAAATGTCTGCTTTGTTTACATTGGAACATGTGATTAAGTGTCTACTTTGTTTACAAACTGGCATGTGTTCCTACTTGGAGAAAGGTTAGGTGCTAGTGCCCCTTCAAGCCACTAGTTATTACCATATTATTTTACTAAAGATAATGGCTATATTTGTTTTATTTGTGTAGCAACATTGTGAATTTTTACAAAAAATATCCTGAACAAGTTTTACAATAATACTTGGACTATAAAAGAAGTATACTTTTGTAAACATAACAACCTGATCCTTACCATCCGTTATTAAGATGAGTTGACAGGTTGATGATAATACGAAAATAACCCCTTTTAGGCTCAAATCCTTTGGTACCTTAACCACATAATTGGATCATTTGGCAGAAAACCCAGGTGATTTAAAATTGTTTTGTGTTAAAGTGATTGGAGTATATTCCCTCATGTGATATTTTTATCAACGTTACATTCACACCAATCTATTGCCCATTCATGCTGTTCTCTTATGATTCCGCAGGAGTGTACGACCAAGATGCCCCCCAAACTCTACTGCTAGCCAGGCCGGCCCTGTATCGCAAGGGAAGGCTCGGACTGGTCTACATGCCGTCGTCCTTCTGGATAACAACTGCTGACTCCCTCTACCAGTCAATCGCCATATTTTATATTACTGTGGCAGTATGTGTCTTTATTGTACCGTAGCTAAAGCAATCTTAATCTTCATCTACACCATTTAAAATCAAATCAATTTAAACCTATTTAATGCACTTTTATCTGGTCTGACATTCAACTGTTGTCTGCAACATTTTCAGTGAGAGCCTACTCAAAACTTTTTGGATGAAATTTTGTTGTATAAAGGACCAGAACTTGTAATAATTTAGGCATTTCATAATGGAGCAGGCCTACCGTTGGAAAGATGATAAATTTCACTCCATTCAAGCACAAGCAAATTGCTAAAAACAATTGAAACATTAAATGGCCACTTACTCATTTTATACATTTAAAAGTCACTTAGCCTGCTCAGGAGAGGAGTGTTTTATGTAACAATTTGTTCGGAATGATCCCTGGGATTGGCTGAATCACTGATAAGGAAGATTTCATGTTCTCAGTTAAGAGTGGTTGCTGTTTGGTTAGAAGGCTCTTGATTTTTATTTAAAAATCATTGAACTTATTGATTTTGTAAATGACTCATCTTTATATCTGTCAGTCATGCAAATAACCCACCTCGTTAAAAATTATGTTTAAACTGTTGTGTGTTAACCAATACTTTATTATTATTTTGCAGGCGTACTCAGACAGGATAGAGCTAGGTATCTGGGAGTTTGGCACGACTATCACCACCTCCTGCATGTGGGCCATGCTGGGGCAGGTGGCCCTTGAAACTCAGTCCTGGGTGAGCCTACAAATCTACTCATGTTTTTTAAATATTTCTTTTAATTTATAATTGCATTGTGTTTTTATTTTAACTGTTGACTGAGTAAACAATGTTAGAGAGACTCAACACTGGTGAGTCTGCCTCATTGTGCTAGCTTATAAGTCATAACATATTTGTTTGAGATTTATAAATTAATAAATAGTTTTTCAAGACTTAAACAGTTTCTCACCCTGTTCTATATGAAAGGCAGTCACTGACATTTGTACATCTAATAAACGACACGGCTTGAGTAAAAAGTTGTTTCTTTTATAAACATAATTTATGTATTACGAAAATCATTTCTAAAACCATATTTAGGCAGTTATAATTGTTTTATATTAAGACAAAAAATCGTCAATAACAAGCATTGTTGGTAGCTCTTCTTATTGATTAAAAAAGTCTATCAATAATAACATGTTTTTAAATAAAAATTGTAAATAGCCTATTTGTTATTGCAAACTGATGCTGTACATTTATCTAAAAAATTGTAATAAAGGTTTGGTTGTTAAAAAGTGTAAAGTGTTAATAAGTGTAACTCTACTACTACATAGATGTTAGATTGGTGGGTAAGAAACCCCAGCAGAGCCGCTAGGCATATCTTACACATGGGAATTTTGTTAAAGTTACCGGAAGGAAAGAAACTAGCAGGAATGGAAAATATGGGATGGGATGAGGTATCCATTTTTAATGGTTCGATGTATTATTCCAGACGATAATCCACATACTGTCCATGATAGTATCGATTGGAGCGTACTACCTGTTCTGCCTTGTGTACAACTCAGTGTGCATGCAGTGTTGGGGCCTCCCCAGCAACACTTGGGTGCTGAGGACCACGATGGGGGCTCCGATGCACTGGCTCACAGTGCTGCTCACCACCGTGGCGGCGCTTCTTCCGAGGTGAGTGACGTGTAACTGCGCCAACTTATTATGTTAACTGTTAACACACAAATTTATGGAAGTAGTAGAAAATAAAAATCAAAGTTTTTAAAATTAAAATTACCTTTGAGAGGAAGACTAGGGCCCAAGCTTTACTAGGGGTGATTACTCTGCATGTTCCATTATCCTGATTTAATTTTTGTAAACAACATCAACATGGGCCGCAAGTGAATATCCCTCATCAGTTGTTCTTTATTGTATGACAATTTTCTTCAGTGTTGAATTTTCCCATTTTGTTGTCATCTGTATGTGATTTATTCTTTGATCACCACAGTTTGAGTGAATTTCCCCCATAGGAAAGAAGCTATTACATTGGTGAGACTTAAGCCCAAGACCATGGTAACTTTTTGTTTTGAGGCCTGCAGATTCCAAAAACACTACTCGTTAACATTTTTACAAATGACTTTTAACACGATAACTCTCATAAAAAAGTACGTTCTCAACAAAATTTGGTTGGTATTTAATATAGCATTTATTTGAAGGAGGTTTGAGTCAACTATTGATATATTTACTAGTGTTATACTATTAAATAACACCAACAATAACTGGTAGTGATGACAAAACAAAGTTCCATGAAAATCTACACTCTATTCTACATCCACCGTGAAGCACAGGTCTTATAGGAGATAGTCAGCTGTGTACTTCATGTTTCACATGCGGGTCGAGTTAACTGTCTGCAACCCGTGTGAAGGCACTAAAGTAGATTTTACTACTTTCTAAACTTTATAATAATCAAGATCAAATTTGTGTTATCTAATGCCTTAATCACAATTAAAGTGTTATAAAACAAAACACAACTGACTAACAAAAGTGTAATAAGACTTAAATAAAATAAAATAATAAAGTCAGGGGATTTTATGTTTACTGGACGGCTAGTACCTCTCGAAATGCCAATTGAAGTAGATGACGTATGGGTACATGGCCAACGTGGAATTGAGTGTAGAACCAATAATCTAGCAACATAATAAGTTATAGGGCTCGATGACTGCGATTAGACTGGGAAAATACTTGTTAAATAAGTTGTATGCTGTTGTGCAGATTGGTGGTGAAGAGTCTGTACGTGAGCCTGTGGCCGGACGAAATCACCAGAGCAGTGCTGGAGATGAAACGAGCGACCAAGAGAGGAGACGACTTCCTGGTCTCCTGGTCCAGGTCTACTTCCACGTCCTCTATATACCGGTAAATTGGAGCTTGTTGAAAATTAGTTGTTTTTATCTTTTATTTAAGGGGGTGTCGTCATCGATTCTCGATTTTTCTCCAACCGATCGATAATTCTTGGTTCCGGTTCTATCAAATCCGATGGTAGGATCCTGTAACATTGGCTGTAATTGACGATTGAACTGCGTTAAACCGGTTGCAATTACATTCGCACCGAGTAACATCGGGTGTAAATCATGATCGCATTGTGTAGCATCGACTGTTTTACACATGATTTGATGTTTCGATTTGATTTGATTTGATTTGACATCGTCATTATAATAAATTACAACGTTACATTGACCGAAAACATTTACTGTACCGTTAGGCATAGACTGTGTATCATCGGCTGAAGCTGCAATGGACAACTGTTCATCGCATTGACGAATTTACTAAGAAAATTCAGTGTTACAAAGACAGACTCAGCTAAATGTAATTTTTTTTAATGTGTAAAAATGATTCAGTATCGACAACCGGTTACTGTTCAAAACCAAACCGAAAAATAATGGAATCTTCAAATCCCTACTTCTGTTAAATCAGTTTGCTTGTACCTGTTAGAGTTTGGAAAATTACCATAACAGTGTAGTGTAGTGACTAGAAAATCCGGGAAATTAAAATTTCTTGAAGCAGAAGCGTATTTACAATAAGTCAAGAAAACTATAAAATATAAAATCATCTGATGTCTTGTAAACTTTAGCCCCTCACCAAGCACTGAGCAAAGTTTTGAATCAAAACCATTCTGTCTGTTCAGAACTCAAAATAAGGTCTGAGAGCTGACATGCCCTTATGGCAAGCAAACAGTTAAAATGTTATCACTCATAAGAACCAAATCATTTTGTTCAACAGAACTTTTCCGGTAAATTTTAGTCAACTTCTCAAGATATACTTCTTATTTGTTATGTTACAAAAAGAAAATTTTCTGCAAAAAATAATAACAATTTCAGTGTCAATAGAGCAGATTTTATTATATTATTATTAGGGGTGTGTGAGTAGATTTTTTAAATCGAGTCGAGTAGTGCCAACTATTTTTGAATTTCGAGTATTTTTGTGCAAATATTTGCCATCAGTTGCTAGTTTAAAATAGTGTAATGGGATATGGATACAACACTCGATTTGATAATCTAAACATGGTTTCTAACTAATTTATGAGTAGCAATACAAAGTTTTTGCCTGTACAATCAAACTGGAGTACGTATTGACAAACAAAACACGGTTTGACATTCGTTTCCGGCCGATAAAACACGGTCCGGTTGTCATTTGGCCAATATCACCTGGTCCAGACATCGCTTATAATCAATATTAAATGACGAAATCGTTAGTTGCGGCCGATATTAAGAGGCCCGGTCGCCACTTTTGCCGATATTATGTATACCGTCGTCATTTTCGGCCTTTATTGTGAACCAGTCCTAATTTCGGCCGATTTTACGTGATGCGATCGCCTTTTGCGGCCGTTACTACGCGTTTTTGCTGGTCGCAATCGTTAGCGATCGTCATTTTCGGCTGATTTACATAAAGCGATCGTCATTTTCGGCTGATGATTTACATAAAGCGATCGCCTTTTTGCGGCCTTTACTACGCGTTTTTGCCGGTCGCAATCATTAAAGATCGTCATTTGCGGGTGATTTTACGTAATGCGATCGCCTTTTGCGGCCATTACTACGCGTTTTTGCCGGTCGCAATCATTAGCGATCATCCGGAAATGGGCAGGAAATACTCCCTTGAACTTTTGAGTATTTTTCAAACTTCGAGTCAAGTTCGAGTATTAAAATACTCGGCCAAAAACTCAGAAGTTTCGAGTACTCGCACACCCCTAATTATTATTATCTTATTATCTCTTAAAGACGCTGACGCAACCTGGGCGTATTTTAAGGCGAATATGAATGAATGATGAGTGTAGAATGGGTCCGAAGGCTGACTAAGACCGACTGTTTCTTTAGCCAGGATCAGTGATTAATATGGCTCGGTTAAAATTAAATATAAATACATAATTATTTTCCCATATCCCGAGAACTAGAACCGACACATCAATATAACATTTCATAACCAGATAAATTAATCTCTTATTTCTATTTGTGATTTTTAGCAACACTTTATTTCAATTTTAAATTATTTAAGAATGTATATTTTATACCTTATAGATGATATGGTGTAATTTTTTTCGCCTGTGTCCAATATAAAACCAATATTGTAAATTGAAAAGACATCAGTCAGTATTTTGATTTTATTTTTGTATAAGGCCTTTCTAATCATTAGTTTATTGATTGATTTAATTAAACTTAAAATGTTATAATAAGCAGTCACAGAAGCGTAGCCCGTAATGCCCTCCTGTAACTTGTTATAATAAGCAGTCACAGAAGCGTAGCCCGTAATGCCCTCCTGTAACTTGTTATAATAAGCAGTCACAGAAGCGTAGTCCGTAATGCCCTCCTGTAACTTGTTATAATAAGCAGTCACAGAAGTGTAGCCCGTAATGCCCTCCTGTAACTTACATTAGTGTTGTTTACAAGCTGTAAGTTAACATTGAGGCTGTGTGCAGGGCGGCTGCAGAGAAGAACATTCACTCTCAGACTCTGACTGCGGTTGGCTGACGATGGCTGTCTCGCGGCAAACCTCATTGGCTGTGATCTCGGGACCACCCTCCCCTCCACTTCCTCAGATGTATTCCATCGTGTTCGGTGGACAATTAAAAGAGTCAGATCAAAATCTGATCTGCAATCCACTTTTTTTTACTTGTTCTTATAAACGAAGGCATTCTATTTTTAAGTATTCTTTGAAAATGTATACATATGTTTGTCTAAGTATTTAGCTATGGTTTCCTTTTTTACCAAGGTATTGCCATACTAACAGTTCTTCAACTGTTTTGGAGGAACATATCGTCCCCCTGGATAAACCAAGTGGAGCAGATTTCTCCAGTAACCTCCAATCAGATTTATTTAATCGCATATTATTGTTTATGCAATATTATTAAGAAAGGTATTAGAATCTATCTAGTTTATGAATCCCTCGGAGCTTTCCATTTTACGGACCACTGTTTGTACTTCCAAAGTTTAATCACTGTTTAAGACTATAATAGGATAACTTACTGGTTTAATATAAAATTGTTTGCTTGTATAGCCTGTTGTGCAAATGAATAGTTTATAGTTAAATATTAAAGTGATAAAATATTTATTGTAACTAAGACATAGTTTGTGTATTTTGTATAAATAATATGTATAAGTAAATAAGTGTCCTATTTTTAAATTGTCTTACTATTCTTTTTACTTCTTACTTTTAACTATGTTTTTAAAGCTCATTTCAATTTTAGCTTTGAAGTTTTAATTCAGAGCCTTTCCATTGTTTTGGTATTCTTGTTTAATATATTCTTACATTGTTATTTGTACTTCTATCTCAGATGAATCAAAAATAACTATTACTTGTTGTAAAACATGAGATCAAATTTCTAAGATTTAAGAATTTTCAAGTTACTTTTTTCCACAGATGTGGTAAAAAGTTAAGACAGTGTTGGCTTTTCTTGCCCCTCCCATGAGTCTGATTTGAAGCCAACGAAGATGAATGATTTAACAATGAACAATAATTGACAATGGTACCATTCGGATGATCTCGTATTTGTGATGCTGGTTTGCCGAAAGCTTTTATCCACTTGTTATAGGTTATAATCTTCGCTAGTTGAGTTCCCACTGAAATAAGTGTTGTGTATATTTCACATGATGTTAGGATGTTGTACAGTGTGTAACCGTGAAGGTTGCAGGTGCTGTTTTGGTGTGTAGAAGATAAAAAGCAATTCAAGTCAATTGATCTTTTGAAAGTTGCATTGCTGTTTGTACAAATGTCTAGTTTATTGTAAATATGTAGAGTTATTGTCATTCGCCTCCTGTGCCTGTCAAACAGTCAATATATTTAGGGAGTAGGGTACTTAGCCTGGTTATTTTGTGGTTTGTTGGGAACAGCAACACTTCAAAGTGTAGAAATCCACTGTGGATACAAATCTTACTGTTAAATCGAGTGACAGGATGTGTGGCAAAATTAAGTAATTTTGTTTTCTATGTTAACAAATTGATCCAGGGGTTCCAAACAAGTTCTGAAATAGAGCTCTGAAGTATAAATATGAGCAGGTAAATTGTGTTACTGTGTCTTTAAACTCTTACAAAATTTTATTTTGAAAAACAATACCTTTAAAACATATCACTTACAGCCACTACATTAAAGGTAAGATCATAGTTTTGTTAATGTTCTGAGAGTTATTTGTTGTCAACAAGCTTTAATTTGGTTTAGTGCCAGGTTCATAACTTCAAAAGTTTAAATGCTTGGTGGTTTAAAAGGTACACTTTGCGATTATGTTTGGACACTGTTCAAATCCTCCATGCTCTCTACTTGCGCTGATATAAAATGACTCTTACAAAATGTGTTTAAACTTGTTAGTAAAAGATAGTATAAATCTCTCCAAATTCACAATTTTTCAAGGTTTTTTTGCAATCAACGAAAAAATAGGACTTTTCAATGTCCAACTTGATGGTAACTTCTTCGAGATATTTTTTCCATGAGAAAAATAACATTTGATGTCTTTTGAATCATATATGTTTTAAATAAAATGAAAACTTCAAGAGGTTCTATCTACAGTTGAAGCTCCCTAATCCGGCACGTTCGGGACTTTAGCCGTGCCGGATTACTGAGTGCCGTCTAAAAATAGCCGTTATTGCGAGAATAACGGAAAAAACAATAAAAATAGAGTCAAAAGGATATTATTGGTCCATTATTCCATGTTTTATTAAGATTTCTCTGATTTCAGTAGTAATGGAAAATGTTAAAAAGAAACATTTCAACCAGAAGATAGATTTACAGTATTATATCTTATTGATAACAGTATAGTTACTACTGCTGATTTCGTGCAAACTCTGCCGATCGTGCCTGAACTCTGCCGAAAGCGCCTGAAAGGCTTATACAGGGCACAAAACAATTTTTATAGAACCCTTAGACCGATGCCGGACGGGATTGAAAGTGCCGGACAATCGGATGCCGGATTAGAGGGCTTTTACTGTAGCTAAGTTCCATAGTTTTTTTTTTTTTTTTTTTTTTTTTTTTTTTAAATTATAGTATTCTTGCTTAAATTTGTCATCACTACAAAACTATAATTTCTTCTTAAGAATTTTAACCATTAGCCTTCAAACTTCACTCATTAACGTTACACAGAAAGTTGTATTTCAGGGGTGTGCAAGTAGTTATTTTTTTGGACTGAGTTGAGTAAAGATTTGCCATTAGCATTAATGGTTGTTTGTAGTTGGTGTCAAATAGTTCAATGGGGTTTGGAAACCACTGCGTATGGAATTTCATAGTCTAATCAAACCAAAATATAAATAAAATAAACATCTGTGGTTTTTAAGTTTCTAACCAATATATGAGTAGCAGTTCCCAGTTTGGGGTAGTGTAATAAATTGGTTCAGTTTTCGACTAATAATGACATGGTTTGACCAACTTTTTGGCTGGTATAATCCAAAATTGTTTTTGTAGCTGATTTTTCGTGGCCTTTTTGCTAATATTATGTTTCCCATTTTTCTTTTATGGCTGATATAATGCAGTCCGGTCATAATTGTTGTATATGCGGCCAGTTGAATATATGTATATATGATGATGCTACAACATACTGTATGACGTATTGTCCGTATGTGTTGCATTGTCATTTACAGCCAGTTATTAAAATCATTTAAGCGGTTCGGTTGTCATTTATGACTGGTTCATGTTTCCTGTCATAATTTTTGACCAATTTTACATGGCCCGATCATTTTCTACTGGTGATACTATATGATTCAGCAGTTTGCAGTCGTTAGCAATCCTCAGCAGATCGGCTAGATAACTTGATAACTTTCAAGTATTTATTAAAACTTCCCGAGTCAAGTATTTAAGAAGCTCGGCTGAAAAACTCAAGTTTCAAGTACTCACACACCCTATATTTGATCTATGATAACGACATATTGTGTTCATTTACCAAGGGAACTCATTAAACTGACCACTGAATATTGCAGCACACGAACATTCAACAGCTCATTCATGGGTGCTTACATTTATATTTCTGCACATGTTCTGCGGGGAATTTTCCTGTTCATTAAGACCAAATCTTTAAGCTATCTCAAACACTTTAAACAGTCACGAGTCACACAGTTTTATGGTATCGGTGGGTGTTGTTGATACCTTATTGTCATTCCTAAACCACAAAATAGTCAATATTTATTAGTGCCAAATGGTTCAATAACACAAATGTTACTTTCATATAGCTATTGCATGATTTGACGATTCATAACATATTTTAGACTGATATTTTTATACAGTCATAAATATTGAAGTAATGTACAATTCTCCTTAAAATTATGTTATGGATTTAAATAATTGAGTGTGTGAGAAAGATGCCTTATCAAATATGCATGATGTTGTGATATTGATGATGAAGAAACACTGCTAAAATTTGGTAGTAATTTGAATTTTAACAAAAAATGTTTCCTTTAAATTGTATAAATAAAATAAAATAATAGCAAGGTTTTAAGCTGTTTTAATCTGATAGTTTTAAACCAAACAGTAGCATAAAATAACACAATAGATGTATGAACAGGATAAAATAAACTACGTCTCACAACACTACAAAATATTTACACTCATACTGTAATTACATACAAGACGGTAAATTACACAAAAGATGGTACAAGGCAATCAGTTTCTACCAGTTACACCAGTCGTCATCAGGCTCAATCAGGGACGAAGTTTATTTTATCCTGTTTAATTGCTACACCACGTATCGTGCTACGCAAGAAATTATTTGATATATGTATAATCACTTGAAAACTTACTTACTTTTGTACCATTGTAAATTGTAACTATAACAAATTAGTTTTAAATTTTAATGTTATTGAGATTGCATAAAAACTACTGTCAACAGTTTAACATTTTGTATAATATGTAGAGTAATAAAATAATTTGTTTTGTTAGCTCACTCTGGTAAAAATTTGTTCTTGACTCATTTTTATGTACGATACTAAATAAAATTAATTTTCGTATGGCTTTTAGTGATGAAAGTTTTTAAATTAAGAGAAAGTTGCTCTCGTCGAGAGACCCATCTATTTTTTTGTTTTCTAGATAGGTGAATTTGCAGCTTCAGGTAGGAACCACTGTGTCACATTATCACATAGTCAAAGAACATTGGTGATTGATAGGGATTGAACCCGAGACCTCACAGACCAAACTTATTTGGTCCAACCACTATACCAGGTTGCATTCCTGTTAAATACAAATTGTTTTAGTTTTACCAACATCTTTTTGGGTGACACTAAAACATGGATTCTACTCAAGTTTAACTGCTTCATAAAAGAATTAATTCCTAGTTTGCCTTTTTTGGATTCAATTTAATGGATTTTTCAAGACATTGCTTGAAATTTACTTAGAAGGTCAATCCGTAGCAAGTTGGGCGAGGTAGAAATAATTACTCAATAAAAATGGCAGTTTTCAACTGTTTGAAACATTTTAGCAAAAACAATTTGTAAAGTACAAATACAAAAATTTGTTTTAACCAAGAAACCCTCTAAAATATATAATTTTATTCCTAAAACTGCTATATTAAAAATGAAAAATTCTATTACCAAGAAATTCATTTGCATAAAGATGTATCATGAATAATAAAATTGTTGGAACTTAATTTTAGTAACAGTTAATAATTGCTCTGTAAAAAATTATTAAGTATTGGTGTTGGTTTAATCCCCGATTTTCATAGCCGGAAGAAAATATTAATCTATATTTGACTGGGAGAACAAGAAAGGGTAATACCAGTGAGAACAGAATACAGTAGAGTACACACATCAAGTGTTGGATAAGGACTCTTTTTTTGGCCATTGAGACAAACCAAGATGGCAGCAAAGCGCCTAATCTTAAATGTCAAGCCAATTTTTTCACATAATTCCGATTAACGTTGCCAATTATGGAAGAAATATTAACATAATCGTGATGCAAAATTGAATATTAATAATATCTACTCGTATTTGTGTTTAAGCGTTTTTCTGGGAATATTTTGAACTGAACAGCATTCAAGGGAATAAAACTCAGATTCAAATTTTGTCCATTTATATAGCTCTGATGGAATGTCTTTTATGAAACGTGCTTAACAGTATTTAGTAGTTTCAGCTTACAAATTAAATGCAATTTGATGTGTGCTTGTTTTAGTTTTTTGTTTTTAATTAAGAAAATCTTACTTTTTTTATTTAAAAACTACAATCAACAGTCGCAAATTATTTCCAATTTATCAGTAAATGAAAAATGAAAACGAGTTTGCACACAACTACTAGCTGTTGTGAGGGGAGCAAATTTTCATATTTAAAACTCAAAATCTTAAATATGGTGTTAAAGCTAACAATTGAACCAACTTCTGTGAAAATTTGATAACATTTTACATTTTGCTGTTCTGATGCACCTGGTTCTATTTATTTGCAATGATTAAGTTGCGAGAAGGTCCAGTCAAGTGTAAACCTAGGGATGGCTGTGATGACAACTATAAGTCAATTCCTAGTAACGAAACACAGTTTTTCCAATGATAAATCCCCTCAAGACAAAGTGGTCTTTAGTGAATTTCATTATTTTTATATCTCAAGAAATATTTATGCTATAATTCTGGAAGAGGACTTAATATTTTGATCTCTTTGTTTTATTACACCAGTTGGGCCCAAAAACACATCATTGTGATTTAAAAAAATAAAAAACGAGGTTAGGGTATCTAGTTATTTTGCCCCACGAACTTGTCCAATTGTTATAACGTACATACCAAATTTGAAGTAAATGTAGCCACTAGAGTGCAAACCATTACATATACGGTGTGTCCCAAAAGTCCCCCTCCCCTATTATTTTTTTAACGACTGCATATAACGAGACTCTCTTTCGGTGAAGCTTAGTGACCCAAAAAGAAAACTTTTGAAGAGTCCAAATTCTCAACCCCCTTCCCCTAAATAGCGGTTTTGGGGAGTAAGTAAAGAAATTTAAAGGGTAACCCCCTTAAGTGACGTATTATTTTAAAGAGCGTATAAAAAGAAGAAGAATGGCGCAAGTTAGGGGTTTCTAGCTCTGTTCTATCAAACGCAGCGTTCATCAATTGATGTTTTGAATTTTAAAACGTCTTTTTGCATAACAGTAATTTAAATTCACCAAAAACGTTTTGATATAATAAGATTTTTCGATGGGAACGTTTAAGTAACCAAGCCTTTTATCTTTTAGTGAGTGAACAGGTTTGGCCCCATCCCCCAAAATAGGGGCTAACATTTTCAATAGCAACCCTTACTGAGTGATACCTCTTTGTAAACGTCTTAATAAAAGAAAATGAAAGGTGCAAACTAGAGGTCTCTACGATGATCCTCCCCTGAAACATGATATTTAATAAGCTGTTATGATTTAGAGGATCATCGTAGAGACCTCTAATTTGCACCATTCATCTTCTTTAATTAAGACCTTTAAAAAGAGGTATCACTCAGTAAGGGTTGTTATATAACATTTTTGACTTAGCCCCAAAAACCCCTATTTTGTGGGATGGGGTCAAACCTGTTCACTCACTAATTCACGGCTTGGTTACTTTAACCATTGACTTATAGTCAATGCTTTAACGTTCCAATAGAAAAATCTTATTATTTCGAAACGTTATTGGTGATTTTAAATTACTGCTCTGCAAAAATAATGCAAAATGATGTTATAAAATTCAAAAATTCAATTGAACGCTGTGTTTGATAGAACAGAGCTAGAAACCCCTAACTTGCGCGCATTCTTCTTCTTTTTTTACACCCTTTAAAATGATATATCACTCAAGGGGTTTACCATTTGAGTTTTTTTACTTACCCTCCAATACCCCTATTTTGGGGGAGAGGGTTGAAAATTTGGACTCTTCAAAAGATTCCTTTTTGGGTCACTAAGGCTTCCCCGGAAGATAATCGTATATCTCTTTATATATGCAGTCGTTAAAAAAATAATAAAGGGGGGTGGGACATTTGGGACACACGGTATATACGTTTTAGCAACCCCCAAAATGACGTGTTGAGGATGTCATATTTGGAACCTCTATTTTCTTTGTTTAATATGTATGTTAAAATATCAACAAGATTAATCAACTCTATATATTTCATCTTTTTGGTTTTAGGAGATTAAATAATATTAATATTTATTCCGTGACAATGTTTAACAATGTATTGGAATTTAAAACATAATAGTTAATTTATGGGGAAATCTTTCAACGAGGTAAGGTAGGCCTGAGTCCTATCTTTCCCTTCCTGGCGGGGTAAGGCTCTTTTTTGGGAACCATTCTGGTATTTGCCTAAGCGAGACGAGACCCTGGGATGAAACCCGAGACCTACCGAATGTGAAGTGCAATAATCGCTACCTCACTCAGTTGCATTTTATTTAACATTTATACATTACCTTTTTTACATTTTAATATTGAACAATAAATTATATTGTTCATGTAATTTTATTTTTATTGTTTATATTAGTTTTGTTTTTCTTCTCACAAAATGTTTTTCTTGAATAGTCTTGAATATAAGATTAACAGTTTCCTCTTTTAAATTTATTTGAATAACACTAATACCCACTAAGACAGTTTTAATTGACAAATTTTGTTAATTTGTATTGAAAAACACTTTAGTTTTTGTAACAAATCCTATTTAATAAATTTTCAAAAAATGAAATCTTTTAAAATTACGGCAGGTAGTAGATTTTATTGCTTTGTGACAAATCAGTATAGTGGAAACTAACTGCCTAACTTTAAATTCATTAGGTAAATGGACGTAACACTCTATTATATTCTGTGCTCGCTTGTTAATACTCGTAGCTGGCTTGACAATTTGCAACAGGCCTTCCTCAACCAATTGAAGCTACTTTTTAGCTATTGGCGGAACAATGACAATACTATCAAACTGTCTCTATTTGAAATATTTTAATTTATGCTTCCAAAGGATAATATCTATTCTCTTAAAGTTTCATGTAAACAGATTTAATAAAGTTATCCTTATTTGACTTTTTATCTCTTGTAAGAATATTTTATTTTTTCAGTAAGCTTCCAAAACACTTATCTTTCAGTATAATTTACTTTTCTTTATTAATGGTTTACATTTTATTTGCATAGCCTGTTTATAACGATGGAAAGACACTATGTCTAAATAATCTTTTGTTTTTATTGACTGTAAGTAACTGATAATTGATTTGTTATATACTCCTAATAATTGTATTGTGTTTGCTAAAATATGCATAAATTGATTTTCTTCCCGTGACTGCTTCTGTCAAACATACTTGTATATCAATAAGTTCATTAGGCTAGGTTTATATTTTTTTAAGAATAAAATGTCAATTATTAAATTTTTTTCTCTTAATGACTGATCAGTTAAAAATGCATTGTCTTGCCATAAAAATAATCAAGTAAATTTGAACCTTTGTGTTGGATGCCATTTTTATTTTTTTTTACTTCCAACAATAATCAAACCAAAAGCTATGATCATAAGTTCCGGTCATATCTTGTTGGATGGTTTTATGCCAACTATTGTATTTATCAATGTGTTCTATTAAAAGTAAAAGACGTTATATTTTGTAAATACTCCGTGTTGTTTTAAGGTGTATGTTATATTATTTATTCATGTTATTTTTATTGTAAAGTAATTATTAAATACAGGGACTTAAAACCAATTTCAGCTTTTACTGTTTTACAACCCATTAGTCATTTAGTGGTAATAAACTAGAATATTGCCTTAATTTGTAGTTTTGCGTACAAGTTTTCACGTTTCTATATGTCTTATTTTTTTCTAAAATAAAACCTCAACTGCCCATCGCCGTAGGCCAGTAAGCCTATGCAGTGATCTAAAGACAGCAAGGTACCTTACATAACGGTTACCTTAACAGTAGTCGCATGAGCAAGCCAGTGGTGATCGCTTGTGAAAACGTATCATAGCAGTCAGCCAGGATCAAACCTACACTTGACCATGGCTGACTTGCGAGGCCAGCGCTCTACATCTAAGCTACCACGTCCGGTAACTTATCAGATTATAAGCCATCATCATCATCATCATTGGGCTTATTGCGCACCCCCGAAAAGAAATGAGAGAGGTTTCACAACTCCTCCAGGTTCAAGAGCCTGATAAACTGCATCATCTTATCGACAAGCACCTCAGGAGGCAAGTATCCACTCCTGACCATAGTTCCCAGAGTTGAAGCCCTTACCTCCCTAAGCTCATCGCAATCAAAGAGCAGATGATCTGCAGTCTCCTCGTACTGCCCACATTTCCTGCATGCAGGGTCACCATTGAAGACGCCCATCCATGAGAGGTGTTTCCATCGGTGACCAAGGCCCGTAATCATACCTGTGATTCGCTTGATGTCCAACCTGCTGAGACCCAGGAGCTTCCTGGTGACCTGCTAGGATGGTCTCTGGAGGTTGAGCTTGCTTACCCTGTGGTGAGGGAGCTCTGCCCATCTCCTTCTATGACAGTCTCGAGCCCAAGCGCTGATCACCTGCGAAGCACAAGTACGACATATCCCACAAATATCCCTGTCGCAGCAAACCTGCATACTTAGCATAATACATATATATTTACATAATATATGTCTTAATACCACATAAAGCCGCATACCAAGTTTCATAAAAATATATTCACATATATGCGATTTTAATTATTCTTCATAAGAATAACATTGGTAATGAGTATGTAGGTTTGCTGAAATAAGGAACACAAACAATTGGTTTTAATGCAAATATATATAGAATTTAACTAGGCGAAGCCACATACCAAGTTTCATCAATATTCAAGCATAAATAAGCGCTATATAAGATTTTAGTGATTCTCCATAACAATAACATGGGGGCTGAGTAAGCAGGTTTGCTGCAACAAGGAACAAAAAATGGATTTTTATGCAATTATCAATATAACTCAACCAAGTGAAGCTACATACCAAGTTTTATTAATTTATGTTCATAATTAAGGGAGTCAATACATTTGACTCATTCTCCATAAGAGTAACATGGAGGCTGAGTATGCAGGTTTACTGCTAAGGGAATAATAAAAAAAAACTCAATTTTTTGTTCAAATATCAATATACCAGTACTACGTGAAGCCACATACCAAGTTTCATCAACATACATTCATAAATAATTGAGATATCAAATTTTATTTATTCTCCATAAGGATAACATTGGACAACGTACTGTATTTAGCACTTTGAATATCTGTGCAACGGTTGGGCGTAGAATCAAAATTTAAACACCAAAATGATTATTTCGTGGAATGTTTTGTGGAACTGAACAGATTGGTAAAAGAAAATGTGAAGTTTACATTAAATTAAACTGAGGAAAAGCCAAAAACTTTTTCCTATCAGATTAACATAGGAGATTTTATGAGTAGGTTTTTTTTATTTTCTCCACAACCACTTAACCTAGGTTAATAATTCAAAATACCATATTATTTGTTTTTTAAGCTCTATAACATGGTCAAAACTAAAATTAAGTTTTTTTTAATTTTAGGGTGAAAAATGCAAAAAACTGATTTTTTGAAAATTTGAAAACCCCATAAACCCCCCTTCCCATGGTCCGATTTTTCTGGTTTTCGAACTTAAGTCATGAATGTCATTTTACACATTTGAGCCAAATTTCATCGAAATCGGACATTTTTTACTCAAGTTATCGCATTCACGGACACATATAAAGATATATATAGATATATACAGGGTGTCCCGTAAGTAAGTACAACAACTTTGGGAATAGGTTGTATGGGTCAAAATAAAAATAAAATCAAGAATAATGTTTTTTCTAAAAACGCTTTGTTACCGATATATCCGCCATTTTCTATTTTTTTAATAACAATTTATATCTCAAAAACTATTAAATATTACTTTATGAAACTTGGTATAGTGTTTAAGGTAGAAATTAAATAATTGCAAAAAAATTTTGTTAAAAAATATTTTTCCGTTTCAAAATGGCGGCCATTTTAATTTTTCAAACTAAAATTACTAAAAAACCGCTTATTTTATGGAAAAAATACAAGAACACTTTTCTTTAGTATTTTGAATTTTCTATCAAACGACACCAAGTTCAGAAGGATCGGGCAACAAATAGCTGAGAAATAACAATTTTTAGTTGATTTTTAGCTGATTGTCGCAGACAATGAGAAGTTGCCAGGGTGCGCCTGGCCTGTACAACTAAAAATCGTTATTTCTCAGCTATTTGTTGCCCGATCCTTCTGAACTTGGTGTCGTTTGATAGAAAATTCAAAATACTAAAGAAAAGTCTTCTTGTATTTTTTCCATTAAATCAGCTGTTTTTTAGTAATTTTAGTTTGAAAAATTAAAATGGCCGCCATTTTGAAACGGAAAAATATTTTTTAACAAAATGTTTTTGCAATTATTTAATTTCTACCTTAAACACTATACCAAGTTTCATAAAGTAATATTTAATAGTTTTTGAGGTATAAATTGTTATTGAAAAAATACAAAATGGCGGATATATCGGTAACAAAGCGTTTTTAGAAAAAACATTATTCTTGATTTTCTTTTTATTTTGACCCATATAACCTATTCCTAAAGTTTTTGTACTTACTTACGGGACACCCTGTATATACATATTAGTTGTAAGCATAATTTTAAATACCCCCCTTCGCAGCAAACCTGCGTACTCAGCGAATTTCCAATGCATTTATATGTTTCTCACTAGTACATAAAGCCACTCACCAAGTTTGACAAAAATACATTCATAAATATGTGATTTATAACATTTTATTTTTTCCCCATAAGAATAACATTAGGACTGAGTACGCAAGTTTGCTGCAACGAGGAAGTTAAGAAACGACTTTTTATGCAATTATCAATATAACTGAACAAGGTGAAGCTACTTACCATGTTAATTAAGTTATGTTCATAATTAAGGGAGATATAAAACTTTACTTATTCTACATAAGAATAACATTAGGGCTGAGTATGCAGGTTAGCTGCTACGGGGAAACCAACAAAACATTTATTTTTTGTGCAAATGGCAATATACCAGTACAACATGAAACCACATACCAAATTTCACCAATATACATTGATAAATAATCAAGATATCAAATTTTATTTATTCTCCATAAGGATAACATTGGACAACGTACTGTGTTTAGCACTTTGAATATCTCTGGAACGGTTTGACGTATAATCACAATTTAAACACCAAAATGATTGTTTTGTGGAGCTGCAGTGATTGGTAAAAGCAAATGTGAAGTTTAAAGTAAAATTAACTGAGGAAAAGCCAAAAACCTTTTTCCCATAAGATTAACGTGGGAGATTTTATGAACATGTTTTTTGGATTTTTTCCGCAACCACTTAACCTAGGTTAATAATTCAAAATACCATATTATTTGTTTTTTTAAGCTCTATAACATGGTCAAAACCAAAATTAAGTGTTTTAAAAATTGTAGGGTGAAAAATGCAAAAAACTGATTTTTGGAAAATTTAAAACCCCCATAAACCCCCCTTCCCATTGTCCGATTTTTCTGGTTTTCGAACTTAAAGTCATAAATGTCAGTTAACACATTTGAGCCAAATTTCATCGATATCGGACGTTTTTTACTCAAGTTATCCGCATTCACGGACACATATATAGATATATATATATACATATATATAAATTTGAACGAATAGTGTTTTGGACATCTGGGGACCTCAAAACAAAAAGTTATCATGGTCTCGGGCTTAAGTCTTACCATGAGACCTACGGTAATAGCTTCTTCCCTATAGGGGAAATTCGCTAAAACAGAGTACCCTTTTTGGTTTTAACATAATATGTTTTATTAGACGACTAGTTTCAAACCTTTAGGTCATAGTCATGTCTTACATTATTTTGTAACCTCACATAGTTCAAATTGTTAAAATTATTAAATGGTAAACAAATTAAGAATCATATGTTAAAATTAAACTTAGAATATGGGGGACTTTCTTGAATATAATATTTTGTTATTGCCTTGAGGTATATAATATGAAATTATTTCTTTTATCCTTTTTTTATATGACAAATTTTGTCGAAGATCGGATTTCTTTGATGTATGTACATATATATAAATTTGAGCGAATAGTGTTTTTGACATCTGGGGACCTCAAAACAAAAAGTTATCATGGTCTGGGGCTTAAGTCTTACCATGAGACCTACGGTAATAGCTTCTTCCCTATAGGGGAAATTCGCTAAAAGGGGGGGGCCATGAGAGCCGAGGAGGCAGCCGAGTTAGCCAGCCTGTCGGCCACCTCATTACCCACAATCCCCCCAACAGAGAGTGACCATGTGTCTGCCAGCGCAAGACACTGTTTTGTAACAGTTCCAGACAACCCTAGACCTGAACTCACAAGAGTCCAACGCCCTCAGAGCAGCCTGGCTATCAGAAAAGATGCTGATAGAGAGGCCCTCTTGACCCCTCCTCAGAATCTCCCCTGCACAATCCATGATGGCGGTAATCTCAGTCTAGAACACAGTGGGAAAAAAGCTCATTGGCACACCGAGACTAAACCCATCCTGCACCCCGTGGATGCCAGCGCCTGACCCGCTCTTAGACTAGGAACTATCTGTGAACCATTCTCGGTCTCCAGGTGGGAGCAGACAAACACCTTCGCTTCAGTCATCCCTGCTGGGAATACACACACGGAACGACCTGCTGATGGAGAAGGTTGTGGAAAGGTGATCAGAGGGCATGTCCAAGACCACTCTGAACCATCTGAATGATCTTTGTGTGGCCAAGTGGTTGGCCTGGCAACACCCAGAGGTTCTCACGCTGGAAACGGTACGCACCCATTCTAGCCACCATCTTGATATGAAAGTCTATGGGCAAAAGATCAAGGAGACACTGTAAAGTGGCACCCAGGCTGCTGCTGAGAGCTCCAGTGACAAGTAGGCCTGCGAGCCTTTGAACGCCCGCCAGCCTCTGCATCGCCACACCAGCTTCCAGTTTCGTCCACCATACGATGGATCCGAACATCATCGCCGGTCTTACTACTGCAACATAAAGTAGGTAGATCCTACCATCCGCCTGCAGGCAAATAGGGACCACTTGCCTCGATCAATGACCATTTGCAACTGTGGCCCCCATTAAAGGGTTCTGTCCAAAATGACCCCTAGGTACTTCTCCTGGTCCTGAGGAACAATGGTGGACCCCTGTAACCGAAACGGCCCGATCCCCGCAATGTTCCTTCTAGTGAATGGAACCACAACAACCACTGAGGGATTGACAGAGAGGCCAAACTCCCCACACCAATGGCCCACCACCCTCAATACGGAATTCATGAGGTCTGTGACCGTGTTATTGAACTTACCTACTACCAGGATAGCGATGTCATCAGCGTACCCTTGGGCAAAAACGCCGCTGTCAGTGAGACTCCGGATGAGATCATCAACAACCAAGTTTCACAAAAGAGGAGACAAGACTCCCCCCTGAGGCAGGGGCGGATCTAGGAATTTGTTGAGGGCCCACTTGAGATTTTTTTGCTCACTAAACGATAACGTTCCGCAGTAACGGGAGGCAGTTGTTAGTACTCGCTAAATTCAATTCAATCATGATGTTAACAAATAAAACACCACATTGTAACACTTATTTCACAGTGAAATGTGTAATATTTATGTATTTCACTGATACAATAAACAGTAGGTACATAAATATACACATTTTATACAACTACTACCTCGAAAAACAGACATGTTATACCGAATTATTTACTTACACGCACTACTCAAGGCTAAACCGACGCGCAAAAAATGGCTAAGGTAGAACGCAAAGGTTTCAGAAAAGAAGAAGATCAATGAAGACTGCAGGGCCGGTGCTGTGGTGTGTGTCTCTAGGGCTGCCAAAGACAATAGCATAGACTAATAGTCCGGTGCTGTGGTACGTTACCCTAGGAATGCTCGGCCCAAGCCCCTAAGCCGGTGCTGCGGTGTGTGCGCCTAGGGTGGCCAAAGGCAATAGGCCGGTGCTGCGCTGTTTCCCTAGGGGGGACTAAGGCAATAGGCTGGTCCTGTGGTGCGTTACCCTAGGGGATGCTCAGCCTTGGCTGGTGCCTTTACCTTACAGATAGTAAGTTGTGTTTGTCGGATTTAAAGAGCTCAGTGACTCCCTAATTTTATGTATCGATCAACAGCTGTTTATCTTACAACATTTTGGATGCAGTAAGTTACTTAACACACATAAAGGACGTATCGTTCTATGGGGACTTGCTTCCTTACCATCCTACCAACGAGGCTCACTATCTTGGCCTACACATTCCATGATTATTGTACTATTAAAACTATTCGTAGTGACCTGTTATAGGCAGGGTCTGACTAACCATTAGGCTGACTAGGCTTCAGCCTAGAGCACCAGTCAGCTAAGGGGCGCCTTAGGGGCTCAACATTGTTTTAAAATAATACTGGATGAAGTGCGGTGATCAATTGGCTAGAGTGATTTTTAGTTCCGCGCGCCTTTCCCTTCGCCACTCCTGCTTTATTCTCTGTTTGACCAATGAATACTTAACTTTAACAGACGCGTTTAGTTGTTCCTCAGCTCGTGATTAGGGATGGGCGGGTCCCAAAATTTAAGGAATTTTCGGGAAAAAATAATTCTGTTTTTTCGGGCGGGATTTATTTTACTCGGGACGGGATTATGTCCTCAAAACGTTCATCTGCGGTGCGATCGTCAATTACGGCCGAAATTATGTGGTCCGGTTGTCTGTTTCATCGGATAGCGGCACGATCGTCATTATATGTGCGATGCCATAATTTTTATTTTTTGTATAAAGTGCGGGGTGATCGTCATTTACTGCCGATGTTACGGCGCGGTGCCGGCGCGATCCGACCGTCATTTACGATGGAACTGAATTCAAGAGATATGTTCTCAAATTTATTTCTCCTCATAAACCAAACAAATTTTAAAAACCGAAACTGACACATACCGTAATACTTTTTAGTCTTAATTTTTTAATCCTTTTCCTGGTAGGTTTTTGGGGGGGGGCCAAAATTAACTCAAGCCTACAGGCGCTACACCTCTTAATCAGGCTCTGGTTATAGGGGAAGCTCCATTTTGTAGAGCATCGCCCAGTAGGCAAGATGTGTTGGTGCAAATAATGTATTTGCAAATATTTAAAACAAAAACGAGTACAGTGACAGGAAGTGTCACACTATCACCCATTAACCCCTTAACCGCCGCCAAAGTTGGGGCGCGCGCGGTCCTTTTGCGTGCTGATAATTACGTACGCCGTCGGTTCAGCGCCGGGTATTTTTGCAAATCCTTGCAAATTTTAGCTGTTTTTTTATGTTTGGGAAAAACTTAATTCAAACCGTATTTTTAAGCGGAAATCTATGATGACTTGTTATAAACATCAGTGTTATAATATACATATATACATAAATAATTAATTCATTTTAAAAATATTAATTAAATATTAATAATTAATTATTTATTAATAAAAAATACACTAAATAAATTCACTTACTTGTTTTATTCAGGTTTCTCGTGTTGTAGATGGATGTTTCAACGATGTAAAAGTTGAAAAATTATATGCACTATGTACAAAAGTTACTTTTCCCGTTCTAGAAGTGCTTCAGAGTATGATACTCCCTGAAGCACGGCACCACACACAAAGATACTCCGCAGTCCTCACACATATAACGGGACTCTCGCCTGGCCTGTTCACGTCGCGTTGTGTGACGGCAAACATGGCACTGACGTGTGAGGTACTCCTTTTTGTCTAGTGACGGTATACATGCAGGAAAATGATGCTGTGTCAATCTCAGTGGTGGTTCACCGGGGGAAGGACGACCACCTGTTTTCTGACTGTGGCTCTGAGTTGCCATGTTTTCCTCTAAAAGTTGACGAATTAGTTCTAAATGGAAATCTGACAGTGTCGGTTTCTTGCCACTTACAGTTAGGTACACTGCATGGGAATTAAGTATTGCCAGATCCAGGAAATGTAAAAACAGTTTCTTGTACCACTTTTGGGTACGCCTTATACATGAAACATTGCTAAGCATCATATCTGTTCGGTCCACGGCGCCCATGTTGTGGTTATATTCTTGTATACACTTTGGTTTCATAATCTTTTCTTTTGTCATGTAATTCACTTTTCCGGTATCTACTATTTTATCCTCATGTTCGGTTGTGATCATCATAACTTCCCTTTTATCAATCCATCGCACAACCATACTAGTTCCGTCATTGACAACCTCCCATTCGCCAACTTGTAACTCCTTCTTGAATTCAGGCATACCTAATCTCTCCCATCTGACAGTGCCACAAGCATTGGTCTCGTTCAAATGCAAAAACATAAACAGATCAAGGCTACTATACCAATTGTCAACATACAAACAATGGCCTTTGTTCAAGTAAGGGGCGAGCAGTGTCGTGATAATCGCACCCGATAAACCTAGGTTTTCTGTTTCGAATATCTCGCTTTCTTTCCCAGTGTAAACAATCAGATCTAGCACGTACCCTGTTTCACAATCACATAAAACATAGGTCTTTATCCCAAACCTACTTCTTTTGGATGGAATAAATTGTTTGAAGGCTAATCTGCCCTTGAATAATAGCAGACTCTCGTCAATACATACATTGCGAAATGGGATGAAGTTCTGTGAAAACGTCTTTCTAAACATGTCGACAAGTTCCTTTACTTTGGTGAATTTACCATACTGATTTGGCTGAGAGTTGTCACTAAAATGTAACAGACGCAATATTGTGCTATATCTGTTTCTTGACATGATGTTTGGAATGTAATTTTGCTGCAGTTTATCGGTCGACCAATAATTTTCCAATACAATTTTTTTATTGTGTACCATTAGCAACGAGACAGCAAAAAAAACTTTCAACTCCCTTACAGTCAAAGGTTGCCATTTCTGAAGCCTTGATTTAGGTGTTGGGGCCTGGGATGAAACAACAAATTCATAATGCCTATTCGTTTGTGCAACAATAAATTCTAAGGTCTCAGTAGGGAACATTTTATCGAAACAATCTATTTCACGACAAGGATCAGGATACAAGTCTCTACCAACTACTCCACTAGTTGTGTCATCATAATCATGATTTACTGGAACAAAATTAGTGTCATTCCATACATGAGGATATTCGGTTTCTTTGATTTTTTGTTTGTACTTTTACTTTTCTTTTTTTTCTTTGGTTTGAAGATTTTCGGTTTAGGTTCTTTGTTTTTTCTAGCTCGTTTAGATCTAGAGGGACCAGTCTCAGGGACCTCAGGGGCCTCAGGGACCTCAGGAACTTCAGGGACCCCAGGCTCATCTATGTCTGACCCCCGACTCTCATTGTCATTATCAGAATAATCAACAACATATTCAATATTACTTAGCTCTGTGAATGTATCCAAATCAGCACGGTCGTCAATCGCAACATCACTTGTCCATCCGCCGTCATCGGATAAATCTTCATCCCTAGGGCCTAACTGTGAACTGGGCAGTTCCAGTAACAACTCATCGTCAGCCATTATAAAATATAGTCAAAACACACCACTATCAAGGTAAATAGGCAACAGTGCATAATAAACATAAACAAATATTATAACAGGGGCACAACGTAAAACTACGGACTCGTATTACAAACACGAACAAATAACATAACCCAAACACAACGTCAAACTACTGACACTTTTGATAAGACGGAGCACGTGCAGGGCAAGTAGTTTCGGAAAAATCCACCAGAATACAGCACCAACTGGGTCGACACTATTCCAAGACAGCTGTGCAGCTAAATATAGCATAAATAACGTGTATACTGCTAATAACAAGTAAACAAAACAGCTGATAATGTCAAAACGAGATAACTCGGGCATGGCGGTTGCTCACAACATGAGTACTGCACGAGATATCTCGGGCGTGGTGGTCGCTTGTACAGAATTATTGCACGATATATCTCGGTCGTGGCGGTTAAGGGGTTAATTAAACGCTTACTGAGTCCAAGGGGGGCGCGCGCCCCCTGGCTGGAACCGCCACTGCCCTGAGGACAACCTCTGGTCGTCCTTACCTTGACCGTCTCACAGTGAAGCGAAAGCTTGACCCTCCTACGACGAAGGAGAGCCTCAATACACCCACAGATCACATCACATTATAAGCTATTATGATTAGCTTGTTATCAGATGATCAGATTGATTGTGTCCTGTATGATTCCAACATTTGCTAAAATTCAGGAAATACACATTAGAAAATCTCGGAAGGCTTTATTCAATTGACCTGTAAGTTTTAACTCATCGAATACTTTTCACAGAATGGTTTCGTGACAGCTGTTTTGGCCCAAAATCTTTATCACAGAGTTGTTTCGTGATGATGAAATACCTTACTTATGTTACACAAAATTTTTAAAGTTTTTTATTTATTTTTTTACTTGTATTTACCTAGAATGATTTTTATACGTAAAATATCGTATTGGGATACATTGTCTAGCAAATAGGTAAAAATCCGAATTATTCAAAAAAATGTGGTTTTACTAAAAAAATCATAAAAAATTTGTTTTTTTAGATTAAAGTATAAAACTGAAAAGTTTTATGTAAGGATATAGTTTTGCCGCTTTACTATACACTGCTTGCTTTGAAAAAATTTCAATTTTTCATTATTTTCATAAAGAAAATTGAATATTTGAATTTTATTTTTTAATTTTCTATACTAAAAAGAAAATGTATCCAGCTTCAAGAAACTCTTTGCCCAATTAGTATCAAAAGTAAATTCTGTACAGTTTATTTACTAAAACACAACAAAATATTGAAATTTAATTGGGTTTCTCGGGCCCTACAGTCATTTATCCAATGGATTAACAAATGCAGATGAAGACCGTTTCTTAGGGTAAGGTTTTGATACTAAAACGACTTCAGATTAGGAATTGCAGATTACTCATTTCATTACATGCTTTTTTAAATATAGATAGACAATTGGTGACTTATTTGTAGGGATTCAAATCCCGGGATCCCACAAAATTTTATGGGTCCTTCCAACCCGGGGTTTAAATGCCGAATCCCGGGATTTTCGGGATTGCTAAATAGTCTCAAGTTAACAATACAGGTGATGTTTCTAACTGATGTAACCGCAATAAATCACTTTAAAACCACTTTAATAAAGTTATAAACCAAAACCTCTTGATTCTTGATTTGATTTTTATTCTTCTTTCTTATAATATTAACTATAGCAGAGAAACCTTTGAACAAAATATTTCTTTTCTAGGCAACTCTTTCTCAGTAAATAACTTCTCAGTAAATAACTCAGTTAACTTTTTAGGAGTGGAGGTTGATTATCAATTAAACTGGAAGGCCAATATTAGTAAATTAATTAAAAAACTAAATTCAATCTGTTTTCAAATGATTATTTTACGAGAAGTTGTTGAGACTCAGACAAAGCTGATGTTGTATTATGGGCTTTTCTTTCCAATCATAAGTTACGGGATTGAATTTTGGGGAATCTCAAGTCACTCAAAATTAGTTTTTAAAATGCAAAAAAATACATCAGAATTATGACATTCTCATCAAGAAGGAAATCTTGTAAACCTTTTTTTAAAGAATTCAGCATTATGACAGTACCCTCATTATATATTTACAGGTGTCTAATTTTTGTTAAAAATAATCTTCAGAACTTAAAAGAAACACAACATGAACATAATTATAATACTAGATTTTGCAATAATTTCCAGTACCCAAGACACCGTTTGAAACTATTTCAAAAAACTCCTCAGTACATGGGGAGGAAGTTGTTTAATAAATTACCAGGCAACTTAAATAGTATAATAAATGAAAATAGATTTAGAACTGAATTAAAAAAATTGCTTCTACAAAACATATAATACTCAGTGGATGAATTTTTGGGGGGGTGAATGAATTTTATTTGCTAGAGTTCTTTATTATTTGGAAAATGTTGTAATAATTTACTTATTGTTAGAGTTTAGTATTAGAAATTTGACAATGTTATATGTTCTGTGCTGGCCTTGCTAGCTGTAAAAGAATGTTATTTATAACAATAAAGATATTCTTATTCTTATAGGTTTATATTTTAATCCAATTTCTCACAGTCACTTGACGATCAGATTTTACATGGATAGGGTAAGTGAAGTTTGTCAGATAATTAAGCCTTTTTATGATAATTGATCTTTTAGCGAATTTCCCCTATAGGGAAGAAGCTATTACCATAGGTCCCATGGTAAGACTTAAGCCCGAAACCATAATAACTTTTTGTTTTGAGGTCCCCAGATACCAAAAACATTATTCATTCAAATTTATATATATCTATCTATATATATATGTGTCCGTGAATGTGATAACTTGAGTTAAAAACGTCCGATTTCGATGAAATTTGGCTCAAATGTGTAAAGTGACATTCATGACCAAGTTTGAAAACCAGGAAAACCGGACCATGGGAAGGGGGGTTTATGGGGTTTTAAATTTTCCAAAAATCAGTTTTATGCATTTTTCACCCTAAAATTTAAAAAAATCTTAATTTTGGTTTTGACCATGTCATAGAACTTAAAAAAACAAGTAATATAGTATTTTTAATTATTAACCTAGGTTGAGTGGTTGCGGAGAAAATCCAAGAAACATACTCATAAAATCTGCCCTGTTAATCTTATGGGAAAAAGGTTTTTGGCTTTTCCTCAGTTAATTTTACTGTAAACTTCACATTTGCTTTTGACAATCAGTTCAGCTCCACAAAACAATCATTTTGGTGTTTAAATTGTGATTCTACACCTAACCGTTGCAGAGATATTCAAAGTGCTAAACACAGAATGTTGTCCAATGTTATCCTTATGGAGAATAAATAAAATTTGATATATCGATTATTTATGAATGTATATTGATGAAACATGGTATGTGGCTTCACGTATTACTGGTATATTTATATTTTCACAGCAAATTTATTTTTTGTTGATTATCCCCATAGCAGCAAACCTGCGTACTCAGCCCCGATGTTATTCTTATGAAGAATAAGTGAAATGTAATGACTACCTTAATTATGAATATAAATTAAATTAATAAAACTTGGTATGTGGCTTCTCCTTGTTGAGTTATATTGATATCTGCGTAGAAACCCAATTTTTTTCCTTGTTGCAGCAAACCTGCTTTCTCAGCCCCATGCGATTCGTATGGAGAATGATTAAAATGTTACATAGCGCTTATTTATGATTTAATATTGATGAAACTTGGTATATGGCTTCGCCTAGTTAAATTCTATTTATATCTGCATAAACACCACTTGTTTGTGTTCCTTGTTTCAGCAAACCTACGTACTCATCACCAATTTTATTCTTATGGAGAATCATTCAAATTGTATGTATCGCTTATATGTGAATATATTTTTATGAAACTTGGTATGCGGCTTTATGTTGTATTAAGACATATATAATGTATTGGAAATTCGCTGAGTACGCAGGTTTGCTGCAACGGGGGTATTTTCTTTTTATTACGAAAAAATTTAGTTTGCTTTGATACCAACATAATAATAAGTTAATTCATTTAAGTAACAACATTGGCCTTTTTTTAAGTAATGTTTACTCGATTTATTTTAGGTCGTTAAATTGTTTTATTATGAAAGTACTGTGTTTATTGAAAGGATAGTTTTGTTTCTAATTTTGTTTCATAAAGTAGGATTTATTCATTTACTAGCTGCTATGCCCGTGCTTTGCAACGGGGTGAAAATTCAGAGTAGAAAAATTGTAAACAAAACAGTGAAAGTTTGTAGTTAGATAATTAAATTTCTGTAGTCTGTAGCTGTTTATTTAAATTAATTGAATCAGGAAAACACACATGACACTATCCGAATAAAACTCCTCCATATGAGGAACATGGGAACTTGCAAGTCCCGTGGGGCAGAGCTCTGAGGACTTTTCTAAACGGCAATGGGCCTATGACACTGCTTGGTACATAGACTATTTTTGTGCAAAGTTTCAGCAGAATTGGTTCAGTGGTTTTGGCATGATGGAACAATAGAAAGACAGACAACACCTCATTTTTATAATAGTAGTGATTAATTTATTCATAGTAGTGATTAATTTATTCATAGTCTAAGTAATAAGTTAATAATTTAATTTAGTTGCAGCTACATTTAAAAAAAAATGTACTTCTACTTTTTACGAGGAAATATTTGTTCATGGATACTTTTTGAAAGAGGTTTTCCATCAATTTAAATACATATCATAGTGTTAAAACTTAAAACCCAATCTTGTTGCTTTATTAGTTTATTGCATACTCGAAGCCCTACCCAATGTGAGACCAAACGTAACAGTATTAATAGTGTAATAATGATGTTTATCTCTCACCATTGATCATTTGTTTGTACTACTTAAATAATGGTTTTGTATTTTTAATAAACAAAATAGTATTGATTTACAATAATTATCTTCAATATATAAAAAAGTACACTTAATCACATTTTCCCAGGCTTTTATAAATTACGGCCAATCCCGGGATTCATTTTCCAATCCCGTAATCCCGGGATTGGATTCCCTACTTATTTGGAAGTAATGATAAGAAATGTCTTTTCTTAACAAATTTATTTATGTTCAACATCACATAAGAACACCAACAAAAACCTTTTCCAAGTGTTTCCTCTTGCTAATTAAATAAAGCGAGGAACTTTTAATAAATAAATAAGTGAACAGAACAAGTACAAGTACACTGATATCATAAATAGCATTCTGGAATACATTGTGTTTATAAAAGTACTCCTTTGTTTAAAAAAATCATAATAAATATCTGAATTAGTTAAAACAATTAAGTTTTTTCATACTTGGGTTTCGGTATATTAAGATTTCATAACTAATAAACTTTGCAGTTAGCACTTTAGTGTACTCTAGCGACCTTGGCCACTAAGGCGAGAGGGGGCATTTTCGACTGGCACTGTAACTAAACTGTCTTCCAGTTCATCTTTGCGTTAGTAACAATTGATAGGGATATTTATTGTGATAGGCACGACCTTGACATCTTTCAGCATAACATTTTTTGTAAGTTAATGTTGAAAAAATATTTATTCAGGGTAAATCTGTTACATTGGATCGTCGCAGCTATAGCACCCGTCTCAGCTGACATGCTAGTGAGTGTGTGGAGAGGAGCTGGGTTACTGTTTGGACAGGTGAAATGCAACAACTGGTCCACATATCTAAATATAGTTGTTAAAATACACCTAAAACCAAGGAGTTCTCTTATAAACACCCTGTAAAGGGCATGGGCGTTCATTTTATCAGAGTCACCATTGGTAATGTCAGAAACCACAAGACTTAAAGGAAGCTTTAAATGGAGGATCTTATTGATTTTGTAGTGCCTATTAAAAATAAAGATTTTGAGTTAATATTTGTCCACTATTTTCCAACATGGCGGCAAACTTGGTAATTTTAAATGCTAACCCCACTTTTAGTGTTTTTAGCGAATTTCCCCTATAGGGAAGAAGCTATTACTGTAGGTCTCATAGTAAGACTTAAGCCCGAGACCATGATAACTTTTTGTTTTGAGGTCCCCAGATGCCAAAAATACTATTCGTTCAAATTTGTATATATATATATATATATATATATATATATATATGTGTGTGTCCTTGAAATGCGATAACTTGAGTAAAAAATGTCCGATTTCCATGAAATTTGGCTCAAATGTGTAAAATGAGGTTCATGACTTTAAGTTTGAAAACCAGAAAAATCGGACCATGGGGGGGTTTTAAATTTTCCAAAAAACAGTTTTTTTTGTATTTTTTACCCTAAAATAAAAAAATTTTGGTTTTGACCATGTTATAGAGCTTAAAAAACAAATAATATAGTATTTTGAATTATTAACCTAGGTTAAGTGGTTGCGGGAGAAAATCCAAAAAATCTACTCATAAAATCTCCCATGTTAATCTTATGGGAAAAAGTTTTTGGCTTTTCCTCAGTTTATTTTAACGTAAACTTCACATTTTCTTTTACCAATCTGTTCAGTTCCACAAAACCCACGAAACAATCATTTTGGTGTTCAAACTGTGATTCTACGCCCAACCGTTGCAGGGATATTTAAAGTGCTAAACACAGTACGTTGTCCAATGTTATCCTTATGGAGAATAAATCAAATTAACTCGATTATTTATGAATGTATGTTGATGAAACTTGGTATGTGGCTTCACGTAGTACAGGTATTGATATTTGCACAAAAAATTGATTTTTTGTTGATTATTCCTGTAGCAGCAAACCTGCGTACTCAGCCCCGATGTTATTCTTATGGAGAATAAGTCAAATATAATTACTCCCTTAATTATAAACATAAATTAATAAAACTTGATATGCAGCTTCACTTGGTTGAGTTATATTGATAATTGCATAAAAACCCATTTTTTCCCTTGTTGCAGCAAACCTGCTTACTCAGCCCCCATGTTATTCTTATGGAGAATAACTAAAATGTTATATACAGTAGACGCTCTTTTATCCGGCATTCTATGAACCGGCACATTCTATTAACCGGCACCAGGCGACCCGGGTTTTTCCAGGTATTTTCGGTCGTTTCCGTTTCGTACTGCGACTGCACTGGACTGTTCCCACCTTTTTCTTAGTCACCTGTTGTTTGTTTACGTCTCAAGCAGTAACGTTCAGTGATGTTCGTAACCTTTGCTCAGTACACTACTGTATTCAACCGTGTTTTGGTTCGCCTATTGTTTATCGTGTCAGTGCTCAGTTAAGTTTAGTGTTTCCTATTTTAGCCGTTAAAACGTACTATTTTTAGACGCCAACTTCCGCCCGGCTGTCTGTCCGCCCGTCTGTCTGTCTGTCTGTCTGTCTATCCGTCCACAAAAATGCAGGTGTTCCGGAGCAGTGCCAAGATCAACTAACGCACGCGACTACAGCTCATTACTATAGCGAGATGGCAGACTCTCAGATTACTGTATTCCCATTAATAACTAAAAGTTCTATTATCGGGAAAAATCGATTTACCGGCATGGACGTGGTCCCGAACATGCCGGATAAAAGAGCGTCTACTGTAGCGCTTATTTATAATTGAATATTGATTAAACTTGGTATGTGGCTTCGCCTAGTTAAATTCTATTTATATTTGCATACAAACCAATTGTTTGTGTTCCTTGTTTCAGCAAACCTACGTACTCATTACCAATGTTATTCTTATGGAGAATAATTCAAATCGTTTATTTGTGAATATATTTTTATGAAACTTGGTATGCGGCTTTATGTGGTATTAAGACATATATTATGCATTGGAAATTCGCTGAGTACGCAGGTTTGCTGCGACGGGGGTATTTTGTATTTTTTATATGCAATTTCAAGACATTACATTTTTTAATTCTTATTTTAATGAGCACTAAAAAATAGGCGAGGTCTCCCCAACTTAGTTTCCTGTAAATCTTGTGGTTTCTGAGGTATCAATGGTGGGTGGGCTACACAAAATTAAATCATAATACAATAAACATGAAATCTACAGATTAAATTTTTTAAATGTGTTAAATTAGAGAAATAAAATATAAGTAGTCAAATTTGTTGATTTTTTTTAACTTTAATGAATATATTTAATAAGGCAGCTATATAAGAATACTGATGAAAACACATTAACATACTTTATTTACTAAAAATTGGTTTGGCTAATTTAATTCAATTTGAATTCACCTGACCCATTTCTAAATAATATTCTTACCGCATAAACATTTAAATGCAACTTAACAAATAATTGATTACATTTCATGAAAATAATCTTTAAAAGGAATGTCTCTTTAACAGTAATATATAAAGTATTTAACAAACAAATTAGAACAACACATAACAATGAAAACATTTTGTAGTCCTACTAAAAACATCAACACACAAATGAAAACAATCAAAAATAATTAAAACACACATTTTCTCAATGATTAAACATTATTATTGATCTATCTAATTTAGTAACTTTATGTTTATCTTGTGAATATTACTTTTGCAGCTTACTGTTGTTGTTTTTGATAAACTGTTATGATTTAACCCTTTGAGTACCAGCGGCCAATCAGATGATTGATTATCTGACTGGCTGCCATGAAACCAATCTACCTCCGAAACAGTTAGGATAATTTCTATAGCAAAAACATGAAAACAAGTGATTTTGGTATATCAATAATCAGATAAATTTATTTTTAATCTGAAAACGCTACGTGCTAGCAGTCAGGTGTGGCACTGCGAGACTGAATTCATCATTTTTCTCTATAAGCCTAAGTGTTAAAACTCTACAAGCCAGTATTAAATTTTCAAATGAGTTTTTCAAACATTTTTAAGGATTTTGCAAATCGATTTGTGAGGCTCTAAAACCCTTATTTTCAATGTTTATTACAAAACCTTCTGCGGGATTCTGAGTTCCATTTTGCATTCAAACGTTGCTCGTGTTGGACTATAGTGTTGTAACAATGGATGGCTGAACAGACTGATCATTCACTGGCACAAAGTATAAGACAATTTGTTACCTCAACATATAAAAAATATAACTCTGGTTTCCCGGAACAGTTCAAATTATATTGTATTTGTACCTCACTCTTAAATTTTAAAAACTCAGCATACAGGTAGCCTCACGGCACCACTTCACCCATAGGGATAAAAAATCTTTTCCAAATGTTTAAGGTTTTTTGGATATTGCCAAGGAGCAGCAAGTTTTAAGAAAAACCCATAAGGGCAAATGTTAATTAGAGCAAAAGACAAACCAATAAATAAATAATAACTTAGTAAAACTCTTAAATTTGGAACACAGAAGAATTTTTCTAAATACAACAGATTTCCTTTAAAACTCAAATCGTCTAGCATCAGTTATTGTTAACCTTTATTTTCTAACATCACAGATTTATTTGTTTAAAATGAAACACTTTTAGCTTGTGTGACTTCATAATATTATGCACACACATTTTTCTTGCACAACTATTAATACACTTCAAGAAGTTTTTTTCAAAAGTTAACCTTTATTTATACCGTCTACATTACAAATGAAATGACACTCGCTAATACGTTACTTATATTTTACTGCTGTTGATAGATTACATATATTATGTTAGGGTCAAAAATTAGCTATTTTTTTTATTATGACTCACCCTTGATAGCCAAAAATCAAACTAAACTTTTTAACTAATCTCAAATGGTTCAACTAATCTCAAATGTAATGTATACTGTATGTATGTGTTTGACCATAGTACAAGGTTACAACACTTTAACAGTCTAAAAGTAAAAAAAAACACATGTTTAAGGGATATTGGAAAGCAGACGTACAGTCATAAAACACTTTGAGGCTCGAAAACAACCAGATGAATTCTTCTGAAGCTGACGAAATACTTCACATCACTGAATGTTGCTCGTCCAGTCCATAGTTTGCACTAACCACACTTGTGAAAAGACACTTGGACTTTGAATTTTTTACTTGTGCTTCACATAACCTACGCTAAACTTTGTGAGCTCTGTTCTTCGTGCGGCATGTCAATCTCATCATCTAGGTCCTGGTCTTCATCTTCATCTACCTGTGTTGACAAAAACATTTGATTGATCTGAACAGAAATACTATTAATGTACATTTTTATGTGACAGGGAAGTAATTTTATCAGAAAAAGTTGATTCCCTTTTATAATGTTACTATAATAACACTTAAGAAAAAAATATATGATTTAAATTGTAATACTAGTGAAGCCTTTTAAGTTATGGCATAGCCGCCTTTAAAGAAGGCCACGGCGTAGTAGAATTGGCAACGCAGCAAGAGGATATACCGCGTGCCTCGCTGCCCGTATACTGGCATGGGGAAAACCAGACGCCGCCATCTAAGATTGTTATTTTTTACTCTTCGAGTTAGAAAATACCATTTAAGTGATGTTTATCGTTTTGCTAACAAGTGTCTTACCCTGTTGTGAGCCCAACAAGGTTCATATTTAAACCGAGAGTAAAGTTAAGCATGTTTATAGTCAGTGTTGCTGGGTTTTACACGTAGGCATGGTAAAACTATAATTCCTTGCACCGTCAATTCAAGAATGTGCAAGGAATTTAATAATTTTAATCAATTTTTAAAATGCCCCCATAGCAACAAATCCACACACTTATTGAATTTAAAGTCATGTTATTTAATTCGTTCAAAATTTGGTTACTAAAGAGTTGCATACATTTCTTTTTGCTGTAATTTGGCTTTTTTTAAAGTTGTTAATCCATAGCACAATATGCAATTATGCAATTTATGCAATTTATTAGTTTTCTGTTGGCAATTATGTATTTTATTAGTTCAGTTAAGTATTAATTGCAATTATCTTTTATGATTAGTTTTATTTTATAAATATCAATAGATAAGACAGCTTATTACCATTTAATAAGTGCTAATAAAGAACAGTATTCTTAAAAAAACGTATATTAAACAAGATTAACGACATAGGCCTACAACCTTTTATTTAAAGACAAAGCGTACTTAATATAGGAGCAAATATAAATAAAACTCATGGGCAACTGTCTGTACAAAGTATTAAAATCTTTTCTGCACTTGTCTCCCAAAGAAATAATTGTGTGCCTCGTATTGCATTTGTCACTGTTTATTTTTACTTCAAGCAGTTTATTAGTGACGTTCATTGAACATATTAATTTTAAAATATATTAATAGGGACATCTAAACTGATAAGTTACTCCGACTATGGTTTTTTCAAAGCAATAATCTTTAAAACCGAACAGATTCATATAGGCCTATTGTGTTAGTTTACTGTGAATTTGTGTGTTTAATATTAATTTTCTGTTATTGTATACTTTATCAACAATCCCTGACGCCCATTCGATTTGTTCTCTCCAACAACACAAAATAATATAGCTAAAATGATTTAAAAGTACGTGTTATTCGACTGGCGGCTATGGGCTTTGTGTCGGCAGTGACTCCTCTGTTTAGTGAGATGGCGGCGTTGCCAATTCGAACGCCGCGGCCTTCTTTAAAGGCGGCTATGGTTATGGTCCCCTTCACTTTCTGCTAAAGGGTTATGTTTAGGGATGGGCACAACTGCCGAATCACATAACCGTTGTGCATACAACGGTTGCGCTGCGACAACCATTTAAAATAACGGTTGTCGGCAACAACTGTTGACCTTGACATTGCGTTGTGTTTTCTCGCTAATACTGAAGGCAGTGCTAGCGTTGACAACTGCCTCGGCACAACCGTTTAGCTTTGTGCATCAGCTTAGTTGCGGATAACCGCTGTCGTGCCGATAACCGTTGTCGAATAGTTTTCTGTTGTCGGCCGTCTGCTAAGGGCGTTGTTTAATCAAATGGTTGTTCACAACTGTTTCGATAACAGTTTGCCCTGGCATTGCGTTGTGTCCAGCACCTGTATCGAAGCCGATAACTGCCATCAAACGATTATTTAGCTGATGTTTGCAGTCATCAACATACTAACATAAAGGCGTTGCGTTGTGCACATGGAAACTTTATTTTAATGTAAAACTAGTTGATTGTTATATACAGCAATTTATTTTTACAATAGTTTTTTAAGTAGGATTATTATTTATTTTCTTTGATAGAAATTTTCTGACATCGTTTTAGGTAATTGTTTATCTATTTTAAGTCCAATTCAAATAATTTTAGTTACGATTACTTTCAATTTTACAGTTGTAATTGTTCATTTGGTGGTTGTCGATAACAGCCAGTTCCGCACAACCGTTTAGCTCAACAACGGTCATCGCTACACAACCGTTGCGTTTTTTTTGCCCCATCCCTAGTTATGTTACAAAGACCCTGGTCACTGCACAAAAGGGCACAATGATACTGGTCAAAGTCAAGGGTTACACAAGACATCTCACCCATTCTAATTCATTCATATTCACCTTATAATACACCTGAGTTGTGTCGGGTGTCTTATAAAAGTGAGGGTCAAAATAGGAATGATAGAATTACAAATATTTTTGGATGAACCGAACAAACTGAAAGACCTACTGCACCACATTTAGCATATGAAGCACTAAATTGGGCTATTTTCAAACAGATAAACTAGCTGGACCTCAAAACCCAAACATTGGTTTCAATGGCAACCATGCATAACCAGCAGTAAAATCTATTGTCAAAATAAAGCAGGTCGTCATACCTTCCCGTCGTCAATCCTTATGGTTTACTAGGAGATTACTAGTTTCGGGCTTTAATTTTTGACGTCAGATTTGATAATGAGACAGAAGTCCTGAAACAAGTAATCTGCTGACGACGGAAAGGTATGTAATCCTGCTTTATTTAGAGTCGAATTTCAATCCTAGAGGCAATGTGAATAAAAACATATTGTCGGCCAATAACTGAAACTGGGACGAAACATAATTTATGTGCTTGCTGAACTTAGTCAGGATGATAGCACCATCTTTCATGTAATTGAATTTATTAAAATTTAAAATATGAAAGTAACAGTACCTGTACTAGTAGATATTTTCTCAATCCCAATACAACTCGAGAACCAATAATGTTTTCTCAATAGCGAATTTGTATTGCTCTTCCAAAAACTACAGCAGGATATTAGAAGACTATTCAAAGATTAGAACAGTAAAATTTCTCGCTCGAAAATATCATAGGTAAAAATTATCGGATAACACTTAAGAAATAATCGTTACTCAATTGCCTTTAAATTAAAGACATTTGTTTACATGAAAACTAGACTAAGACAGGTTTCCAGCTCACCTTCTCCCCCAGGCCTCTGAGCCGCACCTTGAAGTTGCCAAGTTTGGCATCCTGGTCGGCCAGGAGCTCCAACAAGTCTTCCTGGTCTCTCTTGAGCCTCGCTAGCTCCAGCGACTCTTCCGTGAGCTCAGCCATCCTCCGGTGAGCTTCCGCAAGCTCGTCCCTTAGCCTCTGCAACTGATGCAAGTAACTCGTAAAACCTCCTAAACAAACTTCATAGGTTCTCATACTGCAAGAGATAATTGTGTGCTAAAACGGTGAGAACAACTCTATTTGACCTCTAAACGATTCATACAAGTTTAGAATAGATATCAATCCTTGGTATAACAAGATGGGTGTTGTAATAACCATGGATAGTTTTTACCTACTAACGATCAACCTGTTGTGATAATGGTGGGTAGCTTTAGCTAGTACCTACAGTTTTTATTGGATAAACATATTTTGCCTCTTCATTTTCCTGCACAAAATGTCTAGCAATTTTCACTCTTACTCAAATCGCCTTATCTATTAAAAAAAATTATATATCTATTTTTCTATTTTTATATATATCATTTTTAAATAATTATTATATCTATTTGTTAATTCAATATTTATAGAGGTTCCATTTTTAAATTGTTTTGCAGGGATTATTTATCGATTACAGATGCTGACTGCACAAGAACAATAAAAAAAGCCCCTATTTAGAACACCAAAATGATTTTTCGGAGGTAGATTAATTAATTAAGGTAGCTTGATTTAACTGGTATGACAAAATAACTTTGCAATTCTTTATATAGTTTGAAACACAAATTTAAAACAAGAGAGAAGCGTTTGTAGGATTGCATTTTTGATTTCTAAATACTAAGTAGTTATCATTAGTGTAGCGTTTGAGATGTTAATTTTCGTATGAAGATATTTTTAAATATTCATAGGCGAAGGACCAGTCCATAGAGTTAGGACAAATGAATAGTGATAGAGACGTGAGACATATACCCGCAGAACTTTCCAGGAAGGGTAAAATGATGATGTATCTCAAAATCACATCGGACAGTTAATCTTGGCACTCGACTGGAGCTGGAATCCTTTTCCTTCCTTGGTTATTCCTCTTGCTCTTTCTTGAGGTTCGAACGCAACGCAAAGTTTATAAAAGTTTGTGGCCACAACAAATTACGCGGAAGTCGCAAACCCGCACTGGAAAACTGGCTTCACGGCAAAGTTCAGTTTACATGAGACACACTTAAATTAGAGCAATTAATATTTTTAAAGAGAATAAAAACTTGAGATACTTTAAATGTGAGATACAAGGACAATATAATATGAAACAACTGAGATGTGATATAACAAAATTTAGGAATAGAAATAAGAGCGGTGGCTAGCATTATGGCCCATGTTCAAGTCGGCCGTGGTTATACATGGAAAGCAAATAAAAGACAGACAGGTCAGGAATGTTGCCAGTGAGCATCCAGCGATAAGGAAATGTTAACAATAGGGCAACGAAACAATGATGTCTGGCGATACGAGGGACATGGCTTCTGTGGCTGTAATATGTTTGGCATAAATGTTTAAACTGTAAAGTAAAATAAAATCCTCTCATCCATTTAAAAAATGAACTAAATCGAATGGCCACTATTTTTTTAATTAAATATGAAACAATTAGTAAGATTAAGTACTAGGGAAGAAATCTTACCTCTTCATTGTTTTGACTGTTGCTTTCATCGTTGTTTTTAGTTGTAGTTGTTTTCTGAAAACTATTGCTGATTTTAGCTTCATTCAATTCTTCTGTCTGAAAAAGATCATTCTAGTAAAGAATTATTACACATCCACAGTGAACCATATAAACCAACTTATGGGTGATATATTTAAAATACCCATTAAAAACGTGAAAATAAAATAATAAATATTACACCATAGTTACCAGTCTCTTGATGATGGCTTCTTTATTTTCAAGCTCTGCCCGCAAATCAGCTGCATCCTCTCCCTCATTGCTTATGCTCCCAGAACTGACCTACAAATACAAACATTAAGTATGCAAGTGTTCTAGCTCAAGTGGTGGAGCAGGTGATTCAAATTATAATTCAACATGCAAAACTAATTCAAATAATACTCAGGTTAGAATAAATTACTGGAAGCATTCATCACACATAAGTAGAGAAAATAGGTATCACGCTTATTGCAAGATTGGGTTATTATTTTTGGACAAAAAATGTACCAGACTCTCTGTCGGACCTTATCTATGTTTGATATTGACTAAAGCCTACAAATAAGTGGTTTAATTGCAGCAACCAAAACCTGGACCAGTTCTAAACAGGAAAATCAGAACAAGTCAGAATTAAATTAAGAAAAATATCTGGTAAAAATGTCAACGTTAACCAACAATTGTGTGTTTTGTATCTATGGGCTCAGAGTGGAGAGTAGACATGGCAATATACAGTGATTCTCGCACCTTCGGACATACTAGGTAGCACTAGTATATTCTAGGATGCGAGAGGTGATTGGTTTGTTGAATATTTTTGGCTTTTGACTGTCATTTAATTATTATAAATACAAGTGAATGAATAGGTACAAACTAGTGTAATTCATACATTATATACATATATTTTGTAATTTCATATCATTGACTAAATTCCTTTTCTTTTAGTGATTGCCAAATCAAGAGATGACCACAGGCCATGACACTTACTTTTGGGCAGAAACCTTTTTTTTAAAAAAAGATACTAAACATTTTATTTTAGCTAACAATAAAATGTAATAACTCTTTGGCATTCACAGACCGAATTAATGCTCAACATATAACGGGCATAATGCCCTTGCACCTTTTAATAACCTATATAATACAGCACTGGCCCTGTGAGTCTGTTCATCTCATCTTCTGATCTCTGAGCTAAGCCATGAGTCGTTCATAAGCATGTTTTATGACACAATTCTTACCTGAGCTCTCAGCACCATGTTCTGATCTCTGAGCTAAGCCATGAGTCGTTCATAAGCATGTTTTATGACACAATTCTTACCTGAGCTCTCAGCACCATGTTCTGATCTCTGAGCTAAGCCATGAGTCGTTCACAAGCATGTTTTATGACACAATTCTTACCTGAGCTCTCAGCACCATGTTCTGATCTCTGAGCTAAGCCATGAGTCGTTCATAAGCATGTTTTATGACACAATTCTTACCTGAGCTCTCAGCACCATGTTCTGATCTCTGAGCTAAGCCATGAGTCGTTCATAAGCATGTTTTATGACACAATTCTTACCTGAGCTCTCAGCACCATGTTCTGATCTCTGAGCTAAGCCATGAGTCGTTCACAAGCATGTTTTATGACACAATTCTTACCTGAGCTCTCAGCACCATGTTCTGATCTCTGAGCTAAGCCATGAGTCGTTCATAAGCATGTTTTATGACACAATTCTTACCTGAGCTCTCAGCACCATGTTCTGATCTCTGAGCTAAGCCATGAGTCGTTCACAAGCATGTCTTATGACACAATTCTCACCTGAGCTCTCAGCACCATGTTCTGATCTCTGAGCTAAGCCATGAGTCGTTCATAAGCATGTTTTATGACACAATTCTTACCTGAGCTCTCAGCACCATGTTCTGATCTCTGAGCTAAGCCATGAGTCGTTCACAAGCATGTTTTATGACACAATTCTTACCTGAGCTCTCAGCACCATGTTCTGATCTCTGAGCTAAGCCCCGAGTCGTTCATAAGCATGTTTTATGACACAATTCTTACCTGAGCTCTCAGCACCATGTTCTGATCTCTGAGCTAAGCCCCGAGTCGTTCATAAGCATGTTTTATGACACAATTCTCACCTGAGCTCTCAGCACCATGTTCTGATCTTTGAGCTAAGCCCCGAGTCGTTCATAAGAATGTTTTATGACACAATTCTCACCTGAGCTCTCAGCACCATGTTCTGATCTCTGAGCTAAGCCCCGAGTTGTTCATAAGAATGTTTTATGACACAATTCTCACCTGAGCTCTCAGCACCATGTTCTGATCTCTGAGCTAAGCCCCGAGTCGTTCATAAGAATGTTTTATGACACAATTCTTACCTGAGCTCTCAGCACCATGTTCTGATCTCTGAGCTAAGCCCCGAGTCGTTCATAAGAATGTTTTATGACACAATTCTTACCTGAGCTCTCAGCACCATGTTCTGATCTCTGAGCTAAGCCCCGAGTCGTTCATAAGCATGTTTTATGACACAATTCTTACCTGAGCTCTCAGCACCATGTTCTGATCTCTGAGCTAAGCCCCGAGTCGTTCATAAGAATGTTTTATGACACAATTCTTACCTGAGCTCTCAGCACCATGTTCTGATAACTGAGCTAAGCCCCGAGTCGTTCATAAGCATGTTTTATGACACAATTCTTACCTGAGCTCTCAGCACCATGTTCTGATCTCTGAGCTAAGCCCCGAGTCGTTCATAAGCATGTTTTATGACACAATTCTTACCTGAGCTCTCAGCACCATGTTCTGATAACTGAGCTAAGCCCCGAGTCGTTCATAAGCATGTTTTATGACACAATTCTTACCTGAGCTCTCAGCACCATGTTCTGATAACTGAGCTAAGCCCCAAGTCGTTCATAAGCATGTTTTATGACACAATTCTCACCTGAGCTCTCAGCACCATGTTCTGATCTCTGAGCTAAGCCCCGAGTCGTTCATAAGCATGTTTTATGACACAATTCTCACCTGAGCTCTCAGCACCATGTTCTGATCTCTGAGCTAAGCCCCGAGTCGTTCATAAGCATGTTTTTCTACCACAATTCTTACCTGAGCTCTAAGCACCATGTGCAACCACATATGCAGAAGCCACCAAAATCATCGACGTTGCCATCCTGTCTAAGGAATATCCTGAGAGGGCGCTCAGCAAAGATGAGCTCTCCCAGTTAGAGGAAGTAATTGTTTTGGAGATTGCGGGGGGTGCCCCATGTAATATCAAGTTTGGAGGTATTCACTTTAGACCAGGGTATATCATCGTTGACTGCGTCAATCATGAGTCCGCAGAATGGCTGAGGCAAAGAGCCACTCAGCTGAGCAAATGGAAAGGGGTGGAGTTGATGGCATACCTAAAGGACGACATACCTAGGGCCCACAACATCACCCTTACTTTCCGAGAAGTGGAAAAGAAAGTAAGTTTCTACTCTTTCCGGTAGAGGCACAGAATGAGGGGCTTTGTACTCAAATGTGGAAGGTGCTGAGGAGCAAGGATGAGGGCGGGGGAAGACTCCTCACTATCGGGATTGACGACCTACCCTGTGAACAAATCAAGAAGGATGAATACCACATCTATTTTAGATTTGGGAAAATTCCTGTACATGGTTTGTAGAGGTCTACCGACTCTGCACCATCAGCAGAAGAGGAAAGGAAAGGGGAACCAGAGACTTCATCTGGGGGCGAAAAATGCCAAACATGTGAAGGGGGATGGAGGAGGGGATAAACAGGGCGATGATCGGGATTTCTCAACCCTCAATCTAGCCACTCCGGAGAACTTCAGCAGCATGGAGGAGAATGAGCAGATGCTGCTGGAGAGCGAGGGGGACACCACTCCTACAAGGGTGAGTGGCGATGGAAGCCCTCACTAGAATTGCACAGGTGAACATTAACCACGCCAAGGGAGCCTCGGCCCTTGTGATGAAGAGGTTCGCCCTTGCAGGGCAAGTGGTTGTTCTGATTCAGTAACCCTGGGTCTGCAAGAAGAAAGTCATGGGACTGCACAGTAAGGATTCAAAGGTAATATGGGACACTAGGGAGGGTAATCCTAGGGCCTGCATATTGATCAGGAAATACTAGAGATGTGCGAGTACTCAAAATTTCGAGTTCGAGCCGAGTTCGGCACTGAACCTTGAGGTTTTACTGAAACTCCAAAGTTTTGAGCGAGTTTACTCCCGCCGTTTACCCACGCTACCAAGAAGGGTCGTCCGCAGCCGCGCGTCGTCTGTAAATTCAAATTGAGTGTGAACGCATTTGAGGTGTTAAGAGTTGTGATGTGGATTTTAGTGTTTTATTAATAAATAAGTAAGTTGTGGCTTATAAATTTGTGTTACTCTTTACACCAAAATGGAGGATTTACCAGGACCTTCAGATTGAGTTGTATGAACACTATATGTATAGTCCACTTTTAGGTTAACCTAACCTTGTCATTTTTAAAGTAAAATATCAAAAACATCTGTAATATAATCTAATAGGTAAGCATAAGAAGTTTGTGCTTGTTTTTGTTCCATAATAATTTAAACTGAGGCAATCCATTAATTTTAGGCTCAAATGTCCTTTGGCATTGAGCTGTTTTTAAAGACAAGTGATTTGTTTTGGCCTTGTTTAAGTTTCATTAATGATTTTTTAATAATTTTAAAACAGTATTTAAGACATGGCTTAAATTTCATCAATTGCTTTGCCAGGCACTTTCAAACATATCTTCATGTTGTTACCAACTAATTGTTCTTATTAGGACTATTAGTGTTAAAGTTATTGCTAAGATATGTTAGTAAATACATTTTGTATGGTAAGTAAGTAGGCCATGGTGTTTTACCATGTAATAGGCCTTTTAAATATTAAAATAAAGTTTACTTTAACTTATAGGCCTAAATGTAATTTTATTTTCTCCATTCGTAGAAAGATGTAGCTTAGGCCTAAATATAATAATATACTAAACATAGGATAAATAAAAAGGAGGAAATAAAAAACTGAGATTATTTTGCAATGAAACTGTTAATTAATACCATATAGGCTATAACAACCTTAATACCAACAGATTAAAAGTATTTTATCATCATGGCAAAATGTTACGCAATTACTTTTGTATGATTTACTTTCAGATAAATGTACTTACCTTTTTCCAATGAAGCAGGAATCCATTTATTTTACTTCTATTTTTATTTTCAGGTCATAGTGACTAGAAAATTATATTTTAATAACAACATTTATAAATGGAATCCTATTCACTGTTCTGATCCAATTCAACCCTACCTATGTGGTTTTTTTTGTATACTCGACTCGAACTCGAGAGTCAAATCTTTTGCCATTTACTCGACTCGACTTAAAAAACCTGTACTCGCACATCTCTAGGAAATACATAAGTTGTTTCTGTATTACAGAATTTTTGACGCGGGATTTGGTACCTATAAGGACATCAGTGCTCCTTGAGGACACCCACCGTGACATTGTAATGGCCTCTGGATACTTCAATGCGGGGAGGGAGTCACCGCCTCTTGAAGTCCAAGGGCTGGTAGAGTACTGTGGCAGGCTTGGACTGCCACTGATCCTTGGATGTGACGCAAATGCACACCACACTGTTTGGGCCAGTACCAAAATCAACCCAAGAGGTGAGAATTTATTCTAAAAGTAAATTTAGATATCATAAATGTGGGGAGTGCGCACCCACTTTTTTTACCAAAAATAGAGAAGAGGTTCTGGACCTAACGCTAGGTAGTACTAGTATTAGACATAGGATCAAGAGGTGCAGGGTATGTAGCGAACCATCTCTATCAGATCATAGGATCATAGAGTTCAATCTGGATGGGACCATTGAGGGCAGTACCTCCAGTAGGATCTCCAGAAATACAAACTGGGATAGATATAGAAATATTCTGAAATGTAACTTGGACCAGTTTAACTCAAGGGTGGGTAGTAACCTGGAGATGGAGGAGTCAGTGGGTGAATTAAATGGGGCAATACTGGACGCATATGCATCTAGTTGCCCCATCAAAGAAAAGGTAACCAACAGAGATGTCCCTTGGTGGATCAAGAAAAGCTCTCCAGACTAAGGGCAGAAACACGAAGGTTGTTTAATAGAGCCAAGTCAGACGGAGCGTGGCAGAGGTACACCAACACTGTGACGCTCTACAACAAAGAAATAAGAAGGGCAAAGAGAAATAGCTTCAGGAAGTTCTGTGAAGAAATTACCAATATTCCTGGGGCGGCAAGACTGCATAAAGTAATGAACAAAGGGGAGATGCAGGAATCGGTATCACTATTAACCCCAGATGGCAGCTACACAGAGGATGATGAGAAGCGTGCTCTTCTCCTACTAGAAACACACTTCCCGGGTAGCAAGCCAGTGGGAGAAGGGACTAACGAAGGAAGAATAAATAGAACTAAGAGAGAAGACTGGGATGTGGCAAAAAGAATCCTTTCCCCTGGTAGGCTTGAATGGCCGATTAACTCATTCCAACCACACAAGTCACCCGGTGTAAACAAAATTTACCCTGTTTTACTACAATAGGGGAAGAAAGAGATTATTCCACACCTGTTGGGAATAATGAGGAGAAGCCTAGCCTTGGGATATGTACCAAGGATTTGGAGAAGGGCAAGGGTTACCTTCATTCCAAAAGCTGGCAAGAAAGATATTATGGAACTGAAATCGTATCGGCCCATAAGTCTTACATCCTTTCTCCTGAAAACTATGGAAAAGGCTGTGGATAACTACATCAGGGTGGAGTTACTGGAGACATCTCCCTTACACCCGCAGCAACATGCATACAAAGCAGGTAGGTCAACCGCTACTGCACTGTACGAACTGACTTGCATTGTCAAGAGGACACCTTGATTGTAAGGAGATTGCTTTATGTGGTTTTCTGGATATAGCAGGAGCCTTTGATAACACCTCACATGAATCTATGACAGAGGTACTAGAAAGGAGGGGTGTGGACAGAAAGACTATCTGCTGGATAGGCAATATGCTGTCCACAAGGACAGTGAAAGCCAACGTTGCAGGAAGTTTCATTAAAAAATAATCTCAGTTTTTTATTTTATTTCCTCCTTTTAGCGAATTTCCCCTATAGGGAAGAAGCTATTACCGTAGGTGGCATGGTAAGACCTAAGCCCGGGACCATGATAACTTTTCGTTTTGAGGCCCCCAGATGCCAAAAACACCATTCGTTCAAATTCATATATATATGTGTGTCCGTAGGCACCATAACTTTCGTAAAAATTGTCCGATCTTGATGACATTTGGTATTAACGTGTAAGGCAGCATCTATTTTCATGAGTTCGAGAACCAGACAGGTCGCTCTACTTCAGGGGGGTTTTGGGGGAGTTTTGTACCCCAAAAATGGGTTTTTTGAACTTTTTACATATATTTCTTTTTAAACCCAAATTTTGGTTTACACCATTAGATTAAGCTTAAAAAACAAACAATTTGGTATTTTGATCATTGCTCTACGTCAATTGGTTACCGAGATATTGAAAGTGCTAAACACAGTACGTTGTCCAATGTTAATCTTATGGAGATTAATTAAAATTGTATATCTTGCTTAGTAATGGACATATATTAATGAAACTTGGTATGTAGCTTTATATGGTTGAGTTTTAAGGCTATTTGCAGACAAAACTAATTTTTTGTGGTACCCATGGCAGCAAACCTGCGTAATCAGCAGCTATAATGTTATTGGTATTTGCATAAAAACCATGTTGGTCCTTGATGCAGCAAACCTGCATACTCAGTCCTAATTTTTGTTATGGGGAATAAATAAAATGTCATATCTCCCTTATTTATTAATATGCTTTGATTAAAGTTGGTAAGTGACTTCATGACTTAGTGAAGTACTATTTATCCTATATTTTGTATATTATGTTTAGGCCTAAGCTACATCTGTCTATGAATAGAGAAAATAAAAATAAATTTAGGCCTATAAGTTAAAATAAACTTTATTTTAATATTTAAAAGGCCTATTAAATGGTAAAAAGCCTACTTACTTACCACACAAAGTGCATTTACTAACATATCTTAGCATTAATTTTAACACCAACAGTCCTAATAAGAACAATCAGTTAGTAACAACATGATTATTTGTTTGAAAGTGCCTGGCAAAACAATTGATGAAATTGAAGCCATGACTTAAATAGAGTTTTAAAATATTACAAGTTATTTAAAAAATCAGTAATGAAACTTAAACAAGGCCAAAACAAATTACTTGTCTTTAAACAGCTCAATGCCAAAGGACAGTTGAGCCAATAATTAATGGATTGACTCAATTTCAATTATTACAGAACAAAAAACAAGCAAAAACTTCTTATGCTTACCTATTATATTTCATTACAGATATGTTTTTGATATTTTATTTTAAAAAATTACAAGATTATGTTAACTTAAAAGTGGACTATACAGACAGTGTTAATACAATTCAATATGAAGGTCCTGGTAAATCCTCCATTTTGGTGTAAAGAGTAACACAAATTTATAAGCCACAACTTACTTATTTATTAATAAAACACTAAAATCCACATCACAACTCTTTAACTCCTCAAATGCGTTCACACTCAATTTGAATTTACAGACGACGCGTGGCCGCGGACGACCCTTTGTAGCGCGGGTAAACGGCGGCAGGAGTAAACTCGTTCAAAACTTTTGAGTTTCAGTAAAACCTCGAGTTTCAGTGCCGAACTCAGCTCGAATCCGAAATTGTGGGTACTCGCATTTCTCTAAAAAGAAGGCTACCACTACTGAGGAACATCCAGTTTGGTGGGGTGGAACTGGAATGGAAGTCGGAGGTTAAGTATCTGGGGGTAACACTAGATAAGAAACTACTATGGAACAGACATGTAGAAGAAGTAACCAAAAAGCCACATCATCCATTATGACCTGCAGGAGGTATGCAGGGAAATCGTGGGGTTGCAACCCACGTGTGTTAAGGTGGATGTATACCATGATGGTGAGACCAATGATCACATATGGGTCAGTAGCTTGGGCAGGTAGGACCAAGTTTAAGAACACGAGAAAATCGCTGGAGAAGGTACAAAGAATGGCTTGTGTTATCATAACAGGAGCCATGAGATCCTGTCCTACAGCAGCCTTAGAAGTAATCCTAGACCTAACAGCTTTGCATTTGGTTGTGGAGAAGTCGGCAAAGGAGGCCCTACTTAGGATGGAGAAAATAGGCTTGAAAATGAATCCTGCCCATGGCGGAGACTCCCTTCCGCCGGGTCTAGAAGAGTTACTGAACCTCCTTAAGGACTCAGCAATTCTGATTACTGAGTCCTTTGGGAGGTTTAACTTCTGTTGAACCTTCTGTTCAACTTTGAAAAGAATTTTAGCACTGGACTAGGCAACAAGCAACAGTGGAATGGAGTCCACATATCTACTTGCGAGACATGCCATCAGGTGGTACACTGATGGGTCAAAAACCAATAAGGGAACTGGGGTTGGAGTGTTTGGCCCGAGGACCAAATACACCGAGTCTATGGGGATCTCCCCGAGCATCTTTCAGGCAGAGGTGAATGTGATTGAGAGATGCGTAGAGTTCAACCTCAGTATGAATTACAAGAAGCGGGATATTGCGATCTTATCAGATAGCCAAGCAGCCATCAGGGCGTTGAGTTCACCAGGAATCAGCTGCAGAATGGTGTGGGACTGCCGGCAGAGTTTAAAAATGCTAGGTAGGACAAATAGAGTGTCTCTCCTCTGGGTGCCGGGACGCCAAGGAGTAGATGGCAATGAAGAAGCAGACAGGCTTGCATGAGAAGGGGCGGGAAAACCCTTCACTGGCCCTGAGCCAGGGTGTGGGCTAGAGCATGCTTTCTTCAGGAGGAAACTCAAAGAGAGGGAAGAGGTACAGAGAGCAAGCAGGTGGGTGACCTTTCCTGGATGTAGACAAGCCAAGGAAATGCATGGAAACTTTAATGATAAAAGATCTGAAAATCTGATCAGGCTTAACAAGAACAGCATAAGAATTTTAACAGGGTTTCTCACCGGACACTGTAGACTTAAGGGCCACCTTAAGAAGATGGGTATGGTAGAAGAGAATGGCTGCAGATTCTGCCAGGAGCAGGAGGAAACCCCAAGGCATCTATTGGCTGAATGTGATGCGGTTGGCCAAAAAAGGGCCTGGAGTTTGGGATCATACCAAGTAAGTATTAGGGATGCTCCCCTTTTAAAACCCCCCCAGCTTCTAAATTCATCAAGGAGTTCGGGCTGGAGGAGGAGCTCTAGGAAGGAACTGAGAGCTCAGAAGCGGGGGCACAAAAGATCTTGTTAGGTCGCAGTGCATTCTTCTCTCCATGTATCAGTATCAGTATGTATCAGTACCTGAGCTCTCAGCACCATGTTCTGATAACTGAGCTAAGCCATGAGTGTTCACAAGCATGTTTTATGACACAATTCTTACCTGAGCTCTCAGCACCATGTTCTGATAACTGAGCTAAGCCCCAAGTCGTTCATAAGCATGTTTTTCTGCCACAATTCTTACCTGAGCTCTCAGCACCATGTTCTGATAACTGAGCTAAGCCCCAAGTCGTTCATAAGCATGTTTTTCTGCCACAATTCTTACCTGAGCTCTCAGCACCATGTTCTGATAACTGAGCTAAGCCCCAAGTCGTTCATAAGCATGTTTTTCTGCCACAATTCTTACATGAGCTCTCAGCACCATGTTCTGATAACTGAGCTAAGCCCCAAGTCGTTCATAAGCATGTTTTTCTGCCACAATTCTTACCTGAGCTCTCAGCACCATGTTCTGATAACTGAGCTAAGCCCCGAGTTGTTCATAAGTATGTTTTTCTGCCATAATTCTACCTGAGCTCTCAGCACCATGTTCTGATAACTGAGCTAAGCCCCAAGTCGTTCATAAGCATGTTTTTCTGCCACAATTCTTACCTGAGCTCTCAGCACCATGTTCTGATAACTGAGCTAAGCCCCAAGTCGTTCATAAGCATGTTTTTCTGCCACAATTCTTACCTGAGCTCTCAGCACCATGTTCTGATAACTGAGCTAAGCCCCAAGTCGTTCATAAGCATGTTTTTCTGCCACAATTCTTACATGAGCTGTCAGCACCATGTTCTGATAACTGAGCTAAGCCCCGAGTTGTTCATAAGCATGTTTTTTCTGCCATAATTCTTACCTGAGCTCTCAGCACCATGTTCTGATCTCTAAGCTGGGCCATGGAGTTGTTCAGTTCCTCGTTCTGAGCCGTGAGCATGTTGTTTTCGTGCCTCAGACTGTCAACCGTCAACTGCAGGTCGTGCAGGCGTTTGTCCTGTTCTCGTATAAGGTCTTTGTATTGCAGCACCATCGCACTCTCTGCTGGTGACAGCTCCATATCTCCGTTGAGTAGGTCCGCCGCTGCCTTGGCTGTTACTGTCTTGATTATCATTCCTGTGTTATAACAGAGGACCGAAAGAATTATAATGGATTGCAAAGTGTGACTGTTAAGCCCCAGGATTCATGTGAAAGTTTTTTAACTCTCAAGAGAGTTTGTGCGAGTAATTGACGAGGGAATGACGTGAGGGGTTCTAGTATTAGCAGTGACAAGGGTTTTTTGTCCATCAGTGTGTGTATGGGTGTCTTTGTTTATTTGTTCATAACGTAACAACACACATACACACACTGATGGACAATGAACCCTTGTCTCTGCTACAACTAAATTCCCTCATAAATTACTCGCACAAACTCTCACATGTAGATGGGAGTGGGCTAGTAGTGTTTTTTTAAATCAAGTTGAGTAGTTCTTTAAAAAGTAAAAAAAACTATTGTTTTTGTATTGAAATTAAACTTTAATTATAAAAATAACATATTATTAAATTATTAATGCTATTATTTATTTTATTTTAACCTTTATTTTACCATGAATTAATAATGATTAAAATGAATATATATATATATATATATATATATATATATATATATATATATGGATAGGCTATAATGTTCTCAACAATCATAACAAACAAAAGACAAGTATTACAAATATATATTCATACAAAGATTTTGGGTTAGTTTATCGAAACAAGAATATTTTAACAAGAAAGTGATGTTTTGACCCTGACCCAAACACTCCCTGTGCCCCTCTCTTAATTATCTTAACGCATAGGTATCCATAAATAACCCACCTGTCAATGTCTCCTTTCACATGAGCTAAAAATATATTTTAAGCTTATTTTTCTTTATTTCAGTCACTTATTTTGTTAAACATTGGTTAGCGGCATAAACGTGGGTAAACGGCAGGGGTAACTTCGCATTTTCAACTGTTTGGGGTAAACGGCTGGAGTAGTCAACTAGTTGACTCAAATTTTCGAGTAGTCTCTAATACTCCCTTGGCCTCTGAGTATTAGAAAATACTCGGACAGGTATTCGAAAACTCGAGTACTTGCCCACCCCTACATGTAGACCGGACTTTAATGAGCCAAAGTTAAGTTTTGCAAGTTCTGTCACTTAACCTCCAACAGACAAATTTAAAGTTATAAAGGAGATTAACCCATTGGCCTACTTCGACGAGCGCCAACCGCCGCAGTGCGCGAGGCCCGCCCAGTACATTGACGGTTAGCGACCGCGGCCGAAGTAGTTCTGTTTGATCCTTGAAAGATAGCAGCACTAATCGGCAATCTGCGTTACCATGTTGTCGTCGCTAATAGACTGGCTCAGATATTTCGTTTTACGAGTTGGTAGACCTGTTTTTTTGGTGAAAATCAGTAATATTATGATACAGCTGTCTGCCTCTTGTTATTGTTTGTTTACTAACATGGCGGGTCGCGATGTTCGTCTTCGTTCAAGTGAAATTGACCGGTTTATTGACGATGACGGCTTTTTGTTGAGTGATTTAGATAGTGAAATCAATGTAAATGATGCCAATGAACAAGAGAATATCTCCAGTGAAGATGAAAGTGAATCAGACGAAGAGTCAGAGGCGGAGGAAGTGATCGAACAACCACCCCAACCTGTCGATTTAGTTTTAGAAACGATCGAGGAAGTGGTTGCTGGGGCTGGTAATTTGCCCATAAATACTATTGACGATATAATAAATCAAGTGGTAAGTGGCACTATTGGATTTTTAGAGGAACCTATGAGTTGGGATGATGAACCAAATGAACCTAAAAATATTGTGTTTTTTGGCCAGAAAGTGGGCGTCAACCTGGAAAATAAAGAACAATTAGAATCTGAATATGATGTTTTTGGTGAGTTCCTTGGAAACGATTTTTTCGAAATGATTGCTGTGGAAACCAACAGATATGCAGCACAGTGTTTTGCAGATAATAGTAGGAGACAGTTGAAAAATGATGCTAAGTGGGTGGATTGCACTCCAGATGAGATCAAAACTTTGTTTTCTTTATTTATTATTATGAGTGTAGTAAAGAAACCAAGTCTTCAATCTTACTGGTCAACCAGAAAAGTGATTGAAACAAAGATATTTTCTTAGGTAATGAGTTTTCGGCGTTTCCAGATACTTATGCGGTTCTTGCATTTTTCTAATGATGCACTGTGTAGGCCTTCAGACAGGCTGAAAAAAATAAGGCCTGTAATTGACTACATCAGCAAGAAATTCTTGGAAAGCTACACACCTGACCGTGATGTGTCGGTAGATGAAAGCTTAATGAAATTTAGAGGTAGGCTCTCGTATGTCCAGTATAATCGATGCAAGAGAGCTCGTTTCGGCATAAAGATATTCAAGCTCTGCGAGTCGTCTACAGGCTATTGTTCAGCCTTTGAGATTTATACTGGGAAGACAAACCTTCCCAAGGGTAAACTCATCAGTGAAGAAATTGTTCTTCAACTTACCGAGCCATTCTTAGACAAGGGCTATGTAATGCACATAGACAATTGGTATTCATCTCCCAGACTATTTTTGAACCTACTGGACAGAGAAACATATGCGATTGGGACTGTCAGAGCAAATAGAAAGAACATGCCTAAAGACATGACGGAACCATTGGAAAAAGGAGAAGCACAGCGTCGCAGTGCAGAAGGTTTGCTAGTAGTGAAGTGGATGGACCGCAAACAGGTAAACACCATCAGTTCGTTGCATGAAGACATTGACTTCACATCCACAGGAAAGGTGTCTAGGCCTAAAAGAGGCAGGCCTGCAGCTGAGATAATGAAGCCCAAGCAAATAATTGACTATAATCAAGGTATGCTCGCGGTGGACCGGCAGGACCAGGTCCTGTCTTACAATCCGATGATGCGGAGGCATGTAAAGGGCTACACAAAAATATTTTTCTATTTGTGTGATGTTTCCCTTTTCAATGCCTATGTTGTTTTCAAAAATATCACTGGGAAGTCGAAACAACATTTTTCTGATTTTAAAACAAATCTGGCAGAACAGATCTTGAAAAATGTTGAGTTACGTCCCCGAACATCTCCTGGCAGACCTTCATCCAGCAACCCAATGCGACTGCAAGGACGACAACATTTTCCCATGACGATACCCTCAACACAATCCAAACCTTTACCCACTAAAAGGTGTCATGTCTGCTCAAGCAAGGGACTTCGTAAAGAAGTACGAATTCAGTGCAGTCTGTGTAGTGTGGCCCTGCACATTGACGATTGCTTCGCAGCATACCACACTCTGGTGAAGTACTGAAGTGTCATGTGTCACGTGTAAATAGCCTGTAAATAATCTGTGTAATCTGTGCAATAACCTGTGTATATATGATCTCCATCAAGTTTACTTTTTGAGTTTGTGTAGGCTGATAATGGATAACATCATAAAGGTACATGTTTTACAATAATTATTATTGTTATTATATTTATTATTATTATTAAGTACCTTTATTTACAACTTTTTATCTTCTAAAGGGATTTTTTAATTTGCTTAGGTATAATAGTGTAATCCTGACTTATTTATTACTGAATTGGAATTATTTTCAGCACATGATATGGTGTCTGTAACTGAAGCCTACTGACTATGCTAAGTCCATAACGTGTTGTTACTATTTATTTTTTTGTGGGCTTATTTAGCATAACTAAAATGATAACAACATAAATTCTTATTCATAATTAAATACTAGTTAATAACAAAAATAAATAAAAAAAATTAAAAAAATGTTTATAGTTTAATTATCAATTAATTACATAATTAATTAATTGATTATAATTAAATTTTAATACAAAATGAAAAAAATTCTCTTATTTTGTATTTTGATATTTGGTTGACATATTCCTAAAGTTTGAAAGAATTCTGATGCAAAATAAGAGAGATATGAGTGTTAATGCAAAAGCTTGCATAAGCTTACAAATTAATAGGATTTCCAGGGGGTCAACAGGGCCTGTAATAAGTGTAGGCCAATGGGTTAATAGGATAGTTTAGTTTAAATCACATAAATATTTTATCTACTAGCTGTTATTAGCCCATCAAAAATGACGAGCTTAAAACACGTATCAAATAGTTATCATTAGTAATCAAATAAATGTAGTGGCTTCAAAATTGATATTTACAAATCTATAACTAAATAAATCTAATTATCTTGGAGACAAAAACAAAACTGATCGTACAGCAGCTAACATTGCATACTGCCTGGTTTGTCACAGCTATCAGTATGACAGTTGGCTGACTGGTCAACAACTAACATTCCCAACAACTAACAGCTGTTGGGTCACATGTCAGCTGGGGTGGCAGTTGTTTTCAAAGCGCGTTTTGGAAAACCTAAATCGTCTCTGTGCCTTACTAAACACTTAGCTCTGCAGATTAGTCATAAAGGTGCTGCTGTATTATTTAAAGGTGCTGCTGTATTATTTAAAGGTGCTGCTGTATTATTACTAAAGCCAGACATTTTGAAAAGCCGGACAAAAATGACTATGATACTGCTTTCAGAGATCTTGCAGAAAGTTTTAGAAGAAAGGGACTAAAACATCCAATATGCTCCCAATTGGCTGTATTCGAGACAGAATTGATCCAAGGCACTTTATGGAAAACAAAATAAAGTTTCAAAACATTACAAAAGCTAAAGTCACTGTAGTCTCTAGGGGTCTGCGATACCAGAAATTTAAGATCGGTACGGTAAATATTTTTGTACCTCGGTTCTCGGTACAAAATCGGAATGGTACGCGATAATAAAATAGCCATAATATAACCTAAGTGTATTCAGAAACCAAACAGAACAAATACAGAAAGAATATGTTTAAAGAAAAATATACTATCAGACAAAAAAATGTATTTAGGTAAGCTTTTGATTGTAATTTGTAATAGTTCACAAATATTTATATAGGCCTAATAACGATAATAATGTGTTAAATCTCGTCGTAAATAAAGAAAGAAAGCTCTATATATATATATATATATATATATATATATATATATATATATATATATATAAATAACCCCAACAGTAATAATTCCCTTTATGTTAAATAATTATGTTAATTTAGTTATGTAGGCTTATTTCACCTATAAGATAAGATTTTGTTGTTTGTATTTGTAATAATTTAACATAGATACCATTTATTAAATTTTCCCCATATTCACGAGTTATGTTAGGTAATTTTCTAATTAATTTAAATTGTAAAGCTATCTCAAATACATTATATATATAGATAATCAAATTGATCTCATACAAGATAATACAAATATACAGATACAGATCTTTATTGTTTGTATAAACATTTTACAATGTGTACAATATATAAGAAAAACGTGTTGGTAGAAAAATGGAGAATAAAATGATAAACATTGATCTTTTCGTTCTCTCAGTTGTTAAGTAAAGAAACATAGACTGATGTCTATCATGCCACTGAAGAACAAATTTTTATAATTTTTACAATTTATTTCTTTTTTATTTTAATCAGGCTTTTCCCAAAACACTGATAACGAAAAAAAAAGTAAAAAAAGTCTTTGGATATCAGATGAATTAAAAACCAAACATGTCAATATAATTTAACTAACAAAGGAGTATCGTAATAAGAAAAGCTATGGTTTGAAGATGCATTTAGAACAACAAAATAGGGATTATAGGAAAAAATTAAACCAAGCTGAGAGAGACTACTTCCAAAGGAAAATTTGTAACTCTACTTCCAAAGGAAAATTTGTAACTCTACTTCCAAAGGAAAATTTGTAACTCAACAAACATTCAAAAAACTGTCTGGAGCATAATTAACTCGGAAGTCGGTGAAAAAGAAAATAAACCATTTGCTAATGTTAAGTTAACAGATGGAACACATACAATTTCAGAAACTAACTTAATCTCAAATATATTTAACGATTACTTTGTCAATATAGTAAAGGATTTGAATTTTGGTGGTGATGATCATGTTGTAAAGGTAGATTTAGATGTTAATTTTAGTAGTGATCTGTTTATAAAACCAAAGTTATATTGGTTCAAACCAATAGATGAACGGGAGGTAGAAAATATCATTGAGTCATTAAAACATAAACACTCAAGTGGACTCGATGAAATTCCAGTAACAATAATTAAGGCTGTGAAAACCAATATAAGCACAATTCTTTGCCATTTAATAAATTCCTCATTTGTTGCGGGAATATTCCCAAACCAGTTAAAGCAGGCAAAAAAATACCATTATATAAGAAAAATGATAAGACAAATGTTACAAATTACCGACCAATATCTGTGCTGCCATCCATATCCAAGGGATATGAAAGAGCAGCATATTTTAAAACTATCAGAGTTTTTGGAGACATTTAATTTATTGGAAAATAATCAGCATGGGTTTAGGCATGGCAGGTCAGTCGTGAGTGCTGCTGTATCTTTTATTGAATCTGTAATTGAGTCAGTAGATAAAGAAAACACACAACTGGAATATTTATGGACCTGTCAAAAGCTTTTGACAGTGTTGACCATTCTAAACTAGTTGAAAAACTCAAAATCCTTGGAGTAAGCGAAAGAGCCCTGAATTGGTTCAGTTCTTATCTCACCAACAGATCTCAATGTGTGGAAATTTCCCACTTATCAAAATGCAGCCAAATTATAAAAAAATCTTCTGATTATAAGCTACTTAGGTTTGGACTGCCTCAAGGATCAATTTTGGGACCTTTGCTTTTTCTATGCTACCTGAAAGATATAGATAATGCATTAATCAAAAAATTAAATAGTGAACTCTGCCCTTATGCTGATGATTATAATTTGTTAGTGTCATCAAACTCTACCGAAGAAACCAAAGTTTACACTTTTGTCGAATTGGAAAATATTAGAAATTATTTACATAACCACAATTTACTTTTAAATTCACAAAAAAACTAAATTTGTAACTTTTAAGTCAGAACAAAATAGAATAATAAAGGAACTGACAATAATTTATGACTCACATGGTATTGAAAAGGAAAATAGTACAAACTTCTTAAGTTTGACAATAAATTAGCATCTGAATTGGGATGATCATGTACACAAAAGTGTAATTAGAATTAACTCTGGAATTTACGCTTTATCAAAAATGTCTTATTCCTGTGATTTAAAAACGTTAAAAATATTTATTTTGCCCATGTGCACTCTCAAATTTTCTATTGCATAGCCCTGCATGGTTCTACAAAAAAGATAAATATGGATTGTATTTTGAAGCGGCAAAAAATAGATATTAGAATTATGCTTAACCCTTTGGCGAGTAATGTATTTTTATGTAAAAAGAGTATGGCCGTTCTGGAACGGCCATTTGCTAAATGGCTGAAAATAGTAAAGACGTTCTGGAACGGCTTTGCATGGTGCATTTGATATTAGGCCTTTTTTATGTAATAAATGCTGTAATTAGTTATAATAAAAGGTTATTGCAATTGTAACATTTAACTGAGTCACGCTGAATAGCATTTTCTATTTGATTCGCACAAGAGTGTACGGGAGAGGCGGGACAGTGCGGCCTAGTTCTTTCCCGCGCCGCGCCGCACAACCTGTCACCGAGCCGAGCGCTAGTACTTAGATATTTACCGCGCCACCCCACGCGTCATTTGACCCGAGCACTAGTATTACGTTTTCCCGCGCATTCTGTCACCCGGCCGGGCAGTATTGCTACTAATAGTTGGTTTTTACAGTGTACGGTGTATTATGAGTGCCTAACTTTACATAAAAAATGGATTAGATTTTTGAGATGTTATTAGTTTTTATCACTTATTCAACTATTTTATTGTATTTTTAGTAAATACAAACAGATTTAATGTAATTTTGATGTTTTTTTTTTCTTACTCCTGAAGGTCACATTTTGGTATAAAAGGGTTACTCCTTTAATACAGTACACAATGGACGTTCAGGAACGTCCATACTCCCCAAAGGGTTAAGTTAAAACACAATGAATCAGCCAAGGAACATTTTTTAATTTTTTTAAATTTTACTGTTTATGGTCAGTATATGTTTGAATGCATTCTCATAAAAAAAACACAAATGTAAAAAATAAACTTTAACGTACCCACTCACTCTTATAACACTAGGAAAAGGAATGAAATTATTGAGACTCACAGGCTGAAGTTTTTTGAGAAAAAACCTACCTGTGCAGGTTATAAATTTATAAAATATATTCCTGAAATAATAAAAAAATAAACCAAATCAATCAGGTTTAAAACAATTCTTAAAGAGTATCTTATAAACAGAGTTGTAAACTCAATTGAAGAATCTTCTACCTCCCTTGAATAGTTTTATGTTTAAGTTATTATTTTATAAGACGCTGTTCTTTGTACCATTTATGTACATACAAATGAATAAAGATATTTTACTATTGACTATTCCTGCCTGGGAGTAGCCCTCAGTCATAACTTAAATACAGCGATTTAATTTATAAGGCAGTGAAAGCATAAGAGCCTTGAAAAGCAGTACCTTCCAGAGCCTTAAAAAGTTTGCAGAACTCGTGGTCCAACAGCAGCTCCGCGGGTGATCTCGGCTTCAGTTCCGGATGTTTGGAGGCCTTGCTGTACTGCTCGTGGCGGCTCACCTCCCCCAGCTTGGCTAGGAACACCTCGTGCCCGATCCGCTTCTCTATCAGGTGTCTCAGGTTCTCCTGTGGGGTGTTAACAGGATATTAGTACGATAATCAAAAGAAATTGACTGGCGGAGCGGCCGCACAGCGACCGAACATTCTTCTTCATAACCTCGTGGAAAAATAAAACACATGGTAAGAAATTTCCAATAAACTTTATTTAAATATTTAGTTAAACACGCTAGAGTTCAGCAGCAGGGTTTTTATTTAGTTTAACAGCTGTGATTTGTAGGGCCGGTTTAAATGCTTAAAACAGTTATAGGGAGATAATCTATGACCATACTATGATGGTGGTTTTAAAAGAAAGTAATCACCATATTGTTTATACATATAAAAGTAGTTTAAGAGTAATATTCTTAGGTTTCTATCCCAATGATAAGTGACTGAGTATTCATTCCTAGCCACGCTGTGTCTAAAAAAATCCTTACTTTCGTCATAATGGCAAGCTCATCCTGTACCATTACACGATACACAATAAAATGTATATTGTATCAAAATTTGAACGAATGGTGTTGCATCTGGGAACCTCAAAACGCAAAGTTATCATCGTCCCCGGCCTATATAGGTCTTAGCTGCATGTCCCCGACTATAGCAGTAATTTCCCTTTGGGATAAATGTTAAAAAGGCAAATATTTTATCATCAATTATTATTTTTCTCATTGTGCGATGCAGAGTTATTTCCTTGTTTTAAGTCAAGCGCAGAGCAATGATGGTTTTAATTTTCTAAAAACTACTACCTATAGAAAAAAACAATCACTTGAATAAACTATAACAACCAAACTTATAAAAGCTACCCTAACAATTTTTAAACTAATTAAGTCCCTACGATTTATTTTGGCGTTAACGCTCGTTTTGTGATGTCCTGTCAAAGTTGCCACCATTTTGGGTTGAATGAAGGTCTTCAGGAAATAATACCAGAGTGCAAAAAACACTACTGTCAGGTTTAAAATCAATAGCTAAATACAAATAGAAAAATATTGTTTGAACTTTGCAGAAAGAATCCAGAAACATATTAAGCACGTAAAAGAAAATACCATTTTATATAAAGGTTCATTAAGGATCGTAATGAATTAGATAATCGTGTATTTGTTTTAAGAAAGCTTTAACACTTTGATTGAGCGTGGGACGCCGGCATCCCATCGCGGTCCCACGGCGCACGTGCATGGGACACCGGCTTCCCACCAAGTCCGCTAGGTACAATGACTCAGTGTGAGCTCAGGCTGGGCCGGAGGAAGATGATAATTTTTGCGAGTGACGCTCAGGATGCGAGCTTTATTTTGGTGTAGGTTGGTAGTAAATTTCCCCCAATATCCCGGCCGTCACAGGACTTCCCTGCATTTGTTTTCGTCCCACTTAGTCCCTCTAGATGGCGACCCTGGTTGACTACTGCTATCTGGATTGTGCTGCTACCTGTTGGTGCTTTGTAGAACTACGTCCAGTTGTGTTGTAACGCAGTACAGCACCGTACAGTGATTTTGTCGTTCGTTAGCCAGGAATTGAAAATGTGACCGCATCTATCAGAACAGTTGCCGCATGGCGGGAACACGCCCCACGTCACACGCGCAGACAAATTGTTAAACGTCAATCAGTTAGAAGTTGTTGAAAGAGCCCTAAAGTTAATAGCATAACCTCAAAACGTAAAATGTTCCTATTCAAATACACTCATATAACTTATTTACTTACGTCAATCAATCCTTTTTTTGTCCTATTCTGGCGTAAACGTATTTCGGCATTATGCCATCTTCAGAGCCTTGGTTGGTGTCGTGTAGGTTAAGCCATCTTAAAATCCCTTTTCTCGGCCGTAAAGATTCGTCGAATCGAATTAAAATATTTAAAATTCTCATTTATGTTACACATACACGAACAAAAAACACACAAACGGACGCATATTGCAACGAATAATATTCTGATATAAACAAACTTTCTCCATAAGATTAACATGAGAACTTTAAGAGCCACTGGGGTGAAGCCCAATGAAAATATGGATAAATATAGATATGAAAATATGGTTTAGATGAGTGATGACATATCTAGACATAATTATCTAACGGTTAACAAAAGAATCATGAAAATCGGCCCAGTAGGGCGGTGTTCAGGACTTATATATGTTCTGGATTTGTATAATGTGGTTTTGAAAATAATTAATTCCCAACTGCTCAACAAGATCCTGGTTCATCACATTTTTACCCCACTAATCATATATTTTTAGCGAATTTCCCCTATAGGGAAGAAGCTATTACCGTAGGTCTCATAGTAAGACTTAAGCCCGAGACCATGATAATTTTTTGTTTTGAGGTCCCCAGATGACAAAAACACTATTCGTTCAAATTTATATATATGTATATATATGTATATATGTTTATGGGGGTTTTAAATTTTTCAAAAATCAGTTTTTAGCATTATTCACCCTAACATTTTTGAACAACTTAATTTTGGTTTTGACCATGTTATAGAGCTTAGAAAAACAAATAATATAGTATTTTGAATTATTAACCTAGGTTAAGTGGTTGCGGAGAAAATCCAAAAAACCTACTCATAAAATCTCCCATGTTAATCTTATGGGAAAAAGGTTTTTGGCTTTTCCTCAGTTTATTTTAATGTAAACTTCACATTTGCTTTTACCAATCTATTCAGTTCCACAAAACGATCATTTTGGTGTTTAAATTGTGATTCTACGCCCAACCGTTGCTGAGATATTCAAAGTGATAAACACAGTACGTTGTCCAATATTATCCTTATGGAGAATAAATAAAATTTGATATCTCGATTATTTATGAATGTATGTTGATAAAACTTGGTATGTGGCTTCACGTAGTACTGGTATATTGATATTTGCACAAAAAATTGATTTTTTGTTGATTATTCCCGTAGCAGCAAACCTGCATACACAGCCCCCATGTTATTCTTATGGAGAATAAGTAAAATGTAATGACTCCCTTAATTATGAACATAAATTAATAAAACTTGGTATCTTCACTTGGTTGAGTTATATTGATAATTGCATAAAAACCCATTTTTTTTGTTCCCTGTTGCAGCAAACCTGCTTACTCAGCCCCTATGTTATTCTTATTAAGAATAACTAAAATGTTATATGGCGCTTATTTATGATTGAATATTGATGAAACTTGGTATGTGGCTTCGCCTTGTTAAATTATATTTATATTTGCATAAAAACCAATTGTTTATGTTCCTTGTCTCAGCAATCCTACGTACTCATTATCTTATGGATAATAATTAAAATCGCTTATATGTGAATATATTTTTATGAAACTTGGTATGCGGCTTTATGTGGTATTAAGACAAATATTATGCATTGGAAATTTGCTGAGTACGCAGGTTTGCTGCGACGGGGGTATTATTTTTATTTTATTTTCAATATTTCTCTTTTCCAATACTTTTATTGTCACCTGATATCTTTTGTTTACATTTTCATTGTTACCTATTTTATAATAACAAACCCAATCCCCAATTATTTTAGTACCAGCAAATAATCACTCCCAGTTCACTTTGTTCATATGAACTTACCTTCAGAAATATAATTTCTCCTCTTTGTCAATTATCAACATGACAATGCATGTATCACTATCCCACTTCATGTTAATTGGTTTTTAATGACTCGCTGGTTAAAACCCCCAACCTATGTACCTGTTATAAAGTGAGTGACATCATCTATAACCCTGGACCCTTCAGATCTTCTAGACATTTTAGACCCTCTAGAACGTCTAGATCTTCAAGACCTGCAAGACCTTCTCATCCCATCTCCTAACTCCCTTGATCTCCACATGCCTCATCCAAAGTAGTGACTAAAAGGTCACAACTGTCACCCAATTTGGTGAGTGGGTAAGTAATTAATATAAACTTATTTTGAACATTTTATTTTCCAATTGTTTAATTATAAATACCCTAATATTTGTGATCAGTGCCTTAAAACAATTGGTACAAACTACAAACTACAATACATAACATGTTTCCCTTTCTATGTCAATAACCAGCCTGTCAGTCCTTACTTATCTATTCCTTTACATAAAATAAATGTTTGTTATATGTTATAATTTGTCCATTACTATCATTCATTCATTTTTAGCGAATTTCCCCTATAGGGAAGAAGCTATTACCGTAGTCGGCATGGTAAGACCTAGGCCCGGGACCATGATAACTTTTCGTTTTGAGGTCCCCAGACCCCAAAAACACCATTCGTTGAAACTGTATATATATAAGCTAATGCAAACTCAGAAGGCCTAAATAAATATTTGGTTGAGATACTAATTAACAAGAACTACCAAACTCCAGTCTTCTATCTACTACCCAAAGTTCATAAAGGTGTTTTCCCACCGCCAGGAAGACCAATAGTAGCGTCTATAGGATCACCAACTGAACGGATATCAGCATACGTCGATACTTTTCTTCAACCATTTGTAAAGGAAGCTGAATCTTACGTAAAAAATTCTGATGACTTCATTGAAAAGTTAAAACATTTACCTCAACCCTTACCTCAAGGGGTGCAATTAGTAACAATTGATGTTGTGTCATTGTATACAAACATTAATCACAATGAAGGTATCAAAGCTGCTAAATCTTTCCTCAATAAAAGAACGACAAATGCACAACCAACCACAGATTTCCTTACTACATTGATGACTTTTATTCTTACGTGTAACTGTTTTCGGTTTGAGGATAAACACTACCTTCAGCAGCGTGGAACTGCGATGGGCACTAGAATGGCTCCCTCATATGCTAACTTGTTTATGACAAAACTTGAAAATGATTTCCTAAATACTCAACTCCTGAAACCTCTTTGTTGGATGCGTTTTATAGATGATATTTTTATGATATGGACACACGGTACTGAAAAACTTAACAACTTTTTAGAATCACTAAACTCATTCAACAACCTTAAATTTACATGGTCCATATCATCAGAATCCGCCACATTCTTGGACATTGACGTTTTTATTGTGAACAACATAATTAAACACAAAATTAATATAAAACCAACCAACACTTTTCAATATTTACATTACAGTAGCTGCCACCCACTTTATGTTAAGAAATCAATTCCAAAAAGTCTAGCAACAAGAGCTCAACGACTATGCAGCGAAGACAGGGATGTGACTGAATACAAGATGAAAATAAAAAATGCTTTATTAGAAAGAGGGTACCCTGAACAACTATTGAAAGAAAAAATTGAAACACAGAATCAACAAGGTGCTTCAACTGTGTTTGACAATGACGTCCCTAAACTCATAACCCAGTTTCATCCTGGACTTCACAAAATTAACAATATTATAAAGATTGCCTTTGGCATTCTACAGTCTTCACCACAACAAGAGCTCAACGACTATGCAGCGAAGACAGGGATGTGACTGAATACAAGATGAAAATAAAAAATGCTTTATTAGAAAGAGGGTACCCTGAACAACTATTGAAAGAAAAAATTGAAACACAGAATCAACAAGGTGCTTCAACTGTGTTTGACAATGACGTCCCTAAACTCATAACCCAGTTTCATCCTGGACTTCACAAAATTAACAATATTATAAAGATTGCCTTTGGCATTCTACAGTCTTCACCTCTGACAAACAATATCTTTAAATGTCCACCTAGAGTTGTCTTTAAAAGACCGCCTACTCTTAAAGATATAATTTCTAAACCAAAACTTCCCATGACAGAGCAAACTAGTGGAAAAGTCGCCGGATCGCATCCCTGCAAGAAACCCTGATGTCTTGTATGCAAACAAATTGAAGAATCGTCAACCTTTAGTAGCAGTTCAACATCAAAAATATACAAAATACCAGGCAATTTATCCTGTGACTCAAAAAATATTGTATACCAAATAAAATGTAAGAAATGCCCTAAAGATTATATTGGCTCTACAACAAACACACTAAGAGTAAGGATGACGGGTCACCGGTTTGCATACAAGCATCAGGATGAGACCAAACCCCTAGTGACACACGGAAAGAAACACGGTGACAGTTTCGAAAATACATATCAAGTCAAGCCAATTAGACAAATCACCAAAAAGTTCAGTGTGTCGTCACTTAGAAGTCTCGAACAGGCATGCCAACTAGTGACCGAATCAAAGTGCCCAAAAGGCCTAAACATTCGTTAAACATAAAGAAGTCACACAAAGCTCTAATTGTTTAATATATATAGATGTACAAATTTACTGGTTTAAAAACATATGATTTCTGATAAGATTTACAACACATGATACTCAGTTAGTTGTTATCAAATATGTAGGTTATTTAATTTTGTATCAAGTTCTGAAGATGGTGTAAACCGAAATATAAACTGTTTTAGCGAATTTCCCCTATAGGGAATTAGCGAATTTCCCCTATAGGGAAGAAGCTATTACCGTAGTCGGCATGGTAAGACCTAGGCCCGGGACCATGATAACTTTTCGTTTTGAGGTCCCCAGACCCCAAAAACACCATTCGTTTGAAACAGTATATATATATATATATATATATATGTGTCCGTGAGCACGATAACTCTCGTAAAAATTATTCGATTTTGATGAAATTTGGTATAAACGTGTAAAGCAACATTTATGACTTTAAGTTCTAAAACCAGCCAGATCGCTCTATTCGAAGGGGTATTTTGGGGGGGTTTTGTACCCCAAAAATGTGTTTTTTTAATTTTTTACATATAATTTTGGAAATAGTCAAATTTTAAATTTTACCATTGGATTCAGCTTAAAAAAACACACAATTTGGTATTTTGATCATTTCTCTACGTCAATTGGTTACCGAGATATTGAAAGTGCTAAACACAGTACGTTGTCTAATGTTATTCTTATGGAGGAAAAGAAAAATTTTATATCTCGCTTATTTATGAACGTATACTGACGAAACTTGGTACACGGCTTCATCTGGTTGTGGACCATTGATATTTGCTCAAAAAAACAATTTTTTTCCAAAGGCTCCCGTAGCAGCAAACCTGCGTACTCAGCCCCATGTTATTCTTATGGAGAATAAGTAACGTGTTATCTCCCTTAATTATGAAAATAAATTAATGAAATTTGGTATGTGGCTTTACCTAAATGAGTTATATTGATATTTGTATAAAACCCCATTTTTTGTGTTCCTTGCTTCAGCAAACCTGCATACTCAGCCGCCATGTTATTCTTATGGAGAATAATTAAAATGTCATAAATCGTTTATTTATGAATGTATATTGATGAAACTTGGTATGTGGCTTTATATGGTATTAAGATACATATATATGCATTGGAAATTCGCTGAGTACGCAGGTTTGCTGCTACGGGGGTATTGTAGATAATTTTGGTTTTATGTGATTTTATATATATATATATATATATATATATATATATATATATATGTGTCCGTGAGCACGATAACTCTCGTAAAAATTATCCGATTTTGATGAAATTTGGTATAAACGTGTAAAGCAACATTTATGACTTTAAGTTCGAAAACCAGCCAGATCGCTCAATCCGAAGGGGTATTTGGGGGGGGTTTTGTATCCCAAAAATGGGTTTTTCGAATTTTGTATATATAATTTTGGAAATAATCAAATTTTAGTTTTTCCCATTGGATTAGCTTAAAAAAACACACAATTTGGTATTTTGATCATTTTTCTACGTCAATTGGTTACCGAGATATTGAAAGTGCTAAACACAGTACGTTGTCTAATGTTATTTTTATGGAGGAAAAGAAAAATGTTATATCTCGCTTATTTATGAACGTATACTGACGAAACTTGGTATACGGCTTCATCTGGTTGTGGACCATTGATATTTGCTAAAAAGAAAATTGTTTTCCCGTAGCAGCAAACCTGCGTACTCAGCCCCATGTTATTCTTATGGAGAATAAGTAACGTGTTATCTCCCTTAATTATGAAAATAAATTAATGAAATTTGGTATGTGGCTTTACTTAAATGAGTTATATTGATATTTGTATAAAAACCCCATTTTTTGTGTTCCTTGCTTCAGCAAACCTGCATACTCAGCCGCCATGTTATTCTTATGGAGAATAATTAAAATGTCATAAATCGTTTGTTTATGAATGTATATTGATGAAACTTGGTATGTCGCTTTATGTGTTATTAAGATACATATATATGCATTGGAAATTCGCTGAGTACGCAGGTTTGCTGCTACGGGGGTATTTCCCTCTATGGGTGGTCCTTCGCCTATCTTTCTTATCTTCCCCATAAACATCCACTCCAAACAGGCGGTCTGATGGACTCAACAAAGTTTTGCAATTTTTTAAATATATATGAATCATTAATGTTTAAAAAAATTAACTATCAATATAAACTCATTGAAAAAAGATACAAAATATTTGAAAAATGTTATAAACGTGTTAAACTGTTTATTTAAATAACGTTCAACTATGTGTTGAAATTTCTAACTATGTGTTTTACGTTTCCATGAGGTTATGAAATATAATGTTGGGTCACCGCGCGGTAGCTCCGCCAGTCACTTTCTTTCGATAGTCAAACTATAGTCGCTATAAGCTTCAAGGAATAATATTTGGCCTTACTATCTAAGATGTTTCACAATTTAAAGGGAAATATGCAAAAAGATTTGGATTCTTTTACAAAAACTGAAGAAAAAATTGTATGTACACCATAAGAAATATATGTAAAGATAAATTAGTATGCAAGTAGGATTGGATGAAGAAAATGTCAAATTTCCACGAGACGAGTTAAAAGCTTACTTTCTCTAAAATTTAATTATTAGCTTCTTTCATAGTTTAATTAATATTAATTTTATAGAAGAAAAGAGCTTTTTGAAGCCATAGGTCTTGACTTACTTTTACAACCATTGGCGACATTTAAGTTTGTTTATTAAAACTGAATCAGAGAGGAAAATACCATTAATAAAATGGGGTTTCAAAAAACCAAACAAATCAGTAATGATTTGCCATGAGTGGTCTTTGAGGACAGTACCATGATAACACATATTTTATTAGTCAGTTAAAAACTATACTGCTAAACAATCTAGCACTTAAAGTTGATATCAGTCATGTTTCTTCGACATGTGATTCTTGTAAATGTTCTTTTTTGTTTATTTGTATTGTAAATTGAGTTTTAAATAGTTGAAGATGGCTTCTGAAAATAGCTGAAATATACAATTTTAATTCAAAGTTACCCAGGTATTTGAACATGCACTTTTGGCCCGAAGAAAGTAAATCGCAACCATTATCACGTGAAGGTTTTCTCTATCTGTGTTGATAAGAAACAACAAAGTTCAATAACAGCGTGTGAAGTAAAAGTAAACAACTGTTCTCTACAGTTATATGGAAAGGGAATGAACATACTGAAGTGCATTTGAATTTAAGTCAAATTACCAAAATATTCATAAACAAAACTAAAGCCATGGGTCACAAGAGCAAAGCGAGTTTTACTATGTACATTTCTATGTACAATACCATACTATATTCTAACAATTATACTAAAATAAAAATAAATAGTCTAACTTGATTTAGCACCTAAACTAACTTATAATAGTTATAATACAATTTTAATAGTAATTGTTTAAGTCATCTTATGTTATGATAATTTTGAGTCCTCAAAATAAAATAGGGTACATTGTCTTACCATAGGCTATGTTTCAAATTGTCATCGACTTATATTTTATTAGTGAATTTCCTATGGAAAGTGAACTATTAGCATGACCCGCACAGTGAAACTTAAGCCCGGGACCACCATAGAAGTTCCTAACGTGACCCCCTGAACACGTTTTGGGGATTCGTTCAAAATGTTTTATATATATATATATATGTGTGTGTGTGTGTGTGTGTGTGTGTGTGTGTGTGTGTGTGTGTGTGTGTGTGTGTGTGTGTGTGTGTGTGTGTGTGTGTGTGTGTGTGTGTGTGTATGTGCGCAGGCACTCTAGCAGTCACATTTTTTGTCCGATTTACTTCAAATTTGGTAGGGACGTTCCTTTCTATAATTAGTTGGACAAGTTCGTTGGGAAAAACCATCGGAAAACTCTAAACCCTTTATTGGGGATTAATCTTTCAAATTTCGAATTGTTGGGCCCAAAAAGGTTCAGAAAAGTCCCTGATGTGAAATTAACGAATGTAAAAAGGTGGGATTTAGTATGGAGAATCTTTTAAGCCCTCTCTCGTCATTCTAGCATATATATTTACCGAGTTATTAAAGGAAATGTGTATTGACCAAATACAGTACGTTGTCTTATGGGGGTTTTACATTAGAAAACCATAGAAGTTCCTAACGTGACCCCCTGAACACGTTTTGGGGATTCGTTCAAAATGTTATATATCTATGTGTGTGTGTGTGTGTGTGTGTGTGTGTGTGTGTGTGTGTGTGTGTGTGTGTGTGTGTGTGTGTGTGTGTGTGTGCAGGCACTCTAGCAGTCACATTTTTTGTCCGATTTACTTCAAATTTGGTAGGGACGTTCCTTTCTATAATCAGTTGGACAAGTTCGTTGGGAAAAACCATCGGAAAACTCTAAACACTTTATTGGGAATTAATCTTTCAAATTTCGAATTGTTGGGCCCAAAAAGGGTCAGAAAAGTCCCTGATGTGAAATTAACGAATGTAAAAAGATTTAGTATGGAGAATCTTTTAAGCCCTCTCTCGTCATTCTAGCATATATATTTACCGAGTTATTAAAGGAAATGTGTATTGACAAAATACAGTACGTTGTCGTATGGGGGTTTTACATTAGAAAAGCCTGTTAATCATTTTTTGGTATACTTTTATCATCCCCAACAACCTCACGCCTACTTTAAAGCCTGACTGGACCTTCTCCTAACCTTATAATGCGCAAAATTGTATTCCCAGCATTGCAGGGAAATAGAACCAGGAGTATCACAACAGCCAAAAAATCAATATTTTCAGATTTGAATAAAAATTGGAATAATTGTATGTTTTTAACTGATTTTGAGTTTTTATAGTTTTTATGTGAAAATTCACTTCCCTCACGTCAGCATAAAAACCCATTTTTTGTGTTCCCTGTTGCAGCAAACCTGCGTACTCATCCCCCATGTTATTCTTATGGAGAATAATCAAACCGAATTGATGAAACTTGGTATGTGGCTTCACATAGTTAAGTAATATTGATATTTACATGAAATCCCATGTTTGTTGTTCCTTGTTGCAGCAAACCTGCGTACTCATCCCCAATGTTATTCTTATGGAGAATAATTCAAATTTGATATATCACTTATTTGTGAATATATTTTTATGAAACTTGGTACCTTTGCGGCTTTATGTGGTATTAAGACATATATTTTGCATTGGAAATTCGTTGAGTACGCAGATTTGCTGCGACGGGGGTATTATTAATTTTTTAGGAATCCTTCATTGGAATAAAATACTGAATTACAAAAATATTATTTTTTAATTTCAGAAATTTACTTCTGTTTTGTTCCAATTTTATAAACTCAGACAAACAGCAAAAAAATTATCTCCCTTTATATTCTGTACTCTTTTTACAGAAATCTAACCAGCAACGCTCAACTAGATGTTGGTTTCTTGTGTTGTAATGGTGCCTCTTTATTTTCCCATGTTGGATTACTATAGTTAAATACAAACTTGATAGATTCAAATGTTTACAAACTGTACACTGTTAACATATCTAATTTAAACAAATTTGTTTGACTGAATCTGTATTTTTTAGGTTGAACACTATTCTTAAGATTTTTTTCTGTTCGATCAAAATCCTAGCCATATTTTTCTTTGTTATTGCACCATAAATCCTTATAGCATAAGCTATATGTGAATTAATTAATGCAAAATACATAGATTTTAAGCTCTCAATATTACACTGAGTTGTCAGACGTCTTAAGACATAGAGAACACTGAATGTTTTACTTAGACCTTTGACACCTTAATAAGTTTAGCTAAGTGCAAATATTACAAAAAGGCAAACTGGAACCTACCACGGAGGGGTAGCTGGTGGATTGTGTGTGGGAGTTGAGGGGAGGGTCAGCACTTGGTGTAATTGGGATTTCGGCAGATATTATAAAAGACAATTATAATGATTTTAAAATGCCTGTTCTGCATATAATTAACACTAGTTTGCTTTAATATTTGTTCCCAGAAATATTTAAAACCGCTAAAGTCATTCCAACTTCTAAAGTAGGAGAAGAAGGAGTTAACTCAAACTATTAAACTAGAAATTATTATACTAGAAAAGAGAAGATCAGAAGTTAGGGTAGTAAAATTTGGTGTGCCGCAAGGTTCAATTTTAGGGCCATTTCTATTTATATGTTATGTTAACGATTTTAAGATTTCACTGGACAATAGTTTTTTTCCTTAGTATGTATGCAGACAATACATCTGGTCTTTGCTGGGCGAAAGACTATCCAGCTTTGAAAGATAAAGTTCTCACGTTTATCAATGAGTCCAAACTTTATTTTCAAGAAAATAATTTGTTGCTTAATATAGATAAAACCCAACTAGTGTTTTTTAGCCCAAGTGGAGTAAATGAGGAGTTTGTTGTAAATAGCAATGATTTTAGTGTTAAATCTGTCGCATCTTGCAAATTTCTTGGTATTAATATTGACACCAAATTTTCTTGGGAAGTACATGTTGACTATATTTGTAAAAAAATATCACCTAGCCTATTTTTATTACGAAGAATTAACTCCTATCTTCATCCTGATATGTTAATGAAAGTTTACTATGGCCTAGTGTACCCTTATCTTTCTTATGGCCTACTGTTATGGGGAAGTGCAGCCAAACACATATGGACAGAGCTTTTATCCTCCAGAAAAAATCCTTAAGATTACTAGCTAAGGTGAATCCTAGAACATCATGTAATAAACGGTATCAGGAAACTGACACATACTTTCTCCCTTTTAGCCCAACTTTAACGAATAAATTACTTTTTATTTACTAAATATAGAATACAAAGGAATGTACAGAAAATCTTGTAAACAAGTTGTTTTAAAAATATCCACCCAAATCCCTGCTTTGGAGGCACTACAGAATCCATTGATACACTCGTGATTTTAAGAGGGGAAATGCCCCCTATTCCCCCCCAGGGTTATTAAGGGAAAACATATTTCGAATTTCCTCTGTTGGTCGATGCTAAATTGACAAGCATATCAAGTTTGAGTGAAATTTATCAGTAAATAAGAGAGAAATAATAATTGTTGTATTCCCCATAAGAATAACATTGGACAACGTACTGCGTTTACTGCAAAATGAAAATTTCAATTTTCTCCGAAACCAGCAATCGTAGAATAGTAATTCAAAATACTAAATTATTTAGTTTTTTGAGCTCTTTTTAGTGGTGAATAGTAATATTTTTTATATTTATGTATTTTTATGGAAAATCCAAAAAACTGAATTTTTGATGTTTTAAGTCTTGTAATTTCTGAACCCGAATTTTTACAGAAATGCGGGTGGTGTCATTTTATTGGAGGACAAAAGTTCTACAAACTATTAAAGTTTAATCAAAATCGTTGGAGCCGTTTTTGAGAAATTTTTATTTTTCATGTTTTTTGGCGGTTTTTGGAGGATAATTACCCTTAAAAATAAAAAATTCCAAAAAATGAAAAAAACTCCTGGAGATATCGTGGATTAGTACCTACATACCAAATTTCGTAAAAATCGGCCTCTTGGTTAGGGCTCTAGCTCTGTACACATCCACACAGACACACACACACACACACACACACACACACACACACACACACACACACACACACACACACACACGGACACACACACACACACACACACACACACACACACACAGACACACACACACACACACACACACACACACACACACACACACACACACACACACACCACGTAAAAACCACTTTTTTGGGTTCAGGGAGCACCAAAACGAATATTTCCACTAACGACTCAAATTCGAAAATTTTTACGAAAACAATACTTTCTCCATATACTATGTATAGGGGGAGAAAGTAAAAATATATTTATTGAATTTAATATTTTAACAGTTTATACTTTGTATATTTTTCAAGTTATAATGCTATTGAAACTGGATAGTAAATATATTTGTAAAAATAGTGATGTCCATGCTCATAATACAAGGAGAAAATTTGATTTTTATAGAGTCAATAGAAAAATCAAAACAACAGAAAATAGTCCTCACGTTAAAGGTGCAATATTTTTTTAATTCACTTCCTCAACACATAAAAATCTTAGATGGAAATAAGTTTAGGACAGAACTCAAGAGATATTTAATCATGAAGTGTCCTTATGATTTATAATTGTAGAAATATAAATTGCGTGTACTTTATAAATTTTATCTGTAGATATTTCATGTAAATATATTGTGTTGATATTTAGGCATAATTTGATTTTTACTGTGACTGAAAAATGTATATAAATATGCACTGTGAAATAGATTAAGAACCTTTGACAATTTTTATGCATGTAATTACATGTTTCAAACAATAAAGACATTTGAATTTGAATTATCCCGTGACCCTACTCGGTGAACATTTTAAAAGTATTATTTTAAAATAATTTAATAATTGGAAACAAATATGGATTAAAGATTTAACTATCAACTAACTGAATACACACTTGTTTGTACTATGAAATCTTATAGATTCGACCCCCGTGAATAGGCATATGCAGAGAGATCTTGAAAAGAAAATACACAGCAAACTCAACTAGTAAAAGGAATGGTGAGACCATAAAACACATTTAATTCATAACTTTTGGTTTATGTTGTATAGGCTATTTAAAACTTTATCAGTAAAGAATTAAATGTCTAAATTGAGTCTCAAGCCAGTAGCCAGTGTAATTTATATTGTAATTTACTGACAAACTAAATAACACAAGAAGGAAACTATGAACCTTCACAAATATAGTTAGTCTTGTCTGCAATACATGTCATATGGCATGGAATATTTAGTATTCCGGAAAATGTACATAAAACAATATCTCTCGTATTGTAACTTGTAAATGGTGTACTGTTTGGCAGAGTTTGTACAAATTTAAATGCAGTACTGAGTACTGACCTTGGTAAAGTTGGTGACAGAATCGTCGTTGAACTGCACACAGATGCCGATGAGAAAGGCACAAACTCCCTGGACCAACTCCTCATTGTCGTCTCTCTCAGTGCTGCCAGCCTGGCAAAAAAGTGTGTCAGAAAGGTTGTGAAGCAGCCTGAGTGATTGGCAACGCCAAGCTCTGGTGAACAACCCTCTAGAGTCTTCCACCTCTCTAGTTTGACGGCCAACTCAAGTTATATATTACAACATTATCATTACATTTAACCCATTTCTCATACCACTCTCTTATTGGGAAATACCTCAACTATGTCAGTGGCTTTAGCCTGATTTATTTGGTCTTAAAAGGTTTCCAAAATAACACATTTTTGCTTTTCCCAATTCATGCCTTGATTTCCCAGTATGTTTAACTAAATTTATGAAGGAGTTACCATGTTTTGACTTCATCGATGATACTAGGGTTATCTGCGATTACCTGCGCTGTGAGGTAGGGTATGCTGGATGAAATGCTGAGGAACTGTTTAACGGCAGCGGGACAGTGGGCCAACCAGGTGCACAGCAACATCAGCAGCCCCAGCTTGCTCTGTACTTTGCTGCTCTGTAGAGTGCCACCAACATCACATGAAATAATTACAAACTACAAACTACAAACAAATGTTTTACTAAAAACATATAACAATTTGGTTCAAACATTTGTTAAAATGTTATGATTTTTTCTAGCATTTTTCACGTCAATAATAAATAGTTTTACCAAGAAAAATTTGGGAGAAAGCTAAGGGTTGACAGGATTAGTTGTAGAATCTCTTAAAAAGCATTTATTTAAGAACTAAACATTTTTTTTAAGTAGTCTTTTAAGAGAAAAAATATTCAAATAATTTTCACAGCAATTGATTCCTAAAGTTCAGCCCTTATATATAATTAAGTGATGACCTTTCTTAAAACTCTGAGACGTATTCAATGCAAAAAACCTGGAGTTAACTTGTATTTCAAAGTGACTTGATAATAGATTCTTTTAAAGAAGCAGATCATCTTTATTACCAATAAATCGAGTATCTTGGTCGTAATAAGATAGTATACAATGACAAATTTTAACCTACAGCACTGCACCACTTTCAATACCACTTGGTTTATATTAGCAATCCCTAACTGTCACTTCACCCACTCCTAATTCACAAGTTAATTTTTTAACTGATTCTCCCAAACCCGGTCTTTATAAGTTGCAACTAAAACGACCGTCCTTTTACGGTTTTCAAAAATGATGCAATGTTTCCAAATGTAGAGATATGCGGACAAGTATGATCTCTGACAGGTTACAAACTACAGGAGAAGAATGTAGACCCAAAGGAGAGGGCTCGAGGAAAACAGAAAATGCCTTTGAGACACTAACACTCGTGGACATATCTCGTGGCCTGATGGTTGACACACAACTGAAGCAGCCTGAGCAAACTTGACTTGAGAAACTCTATCTATTTTTTTGTCGAATACAGTCAACTCCCAATTATCCAGGAGCGGATTAATCGGGTTGAGGTTAACCGGGGTCACGAAAGGTTTGTTTTGATTTATCCCCTTCTAAACATAAATAGAGCAATAATAACAATTTATTTTGCTAAATTATTTCCAGAATCGTATTTCATTTACTTTATTTATCAGAATAAATACTATACAAACAATCTAGTAAACACAACATAATCACAGAATCTGTCTTCTTGCTAATGAGCCGTGGGTGCGCGATGGGGAGCGATGACCTTGACACTGCTCCAGGTTAGGCAGTGCGATGGACGGACGGACGACGGTCGCGGACGTATAAAAACGAAACATCTCAAAAAAATCATCCTTCCCGCTGCTGTTCACCCTCACGGGAATTTCCCTCAATGGAAATTAACTAGCATACTGTTCGGTGTAGTTTAGAGAGTTCGGTGTTTAGAGATCTTTAACCGATTAAATATAATTTGGCGTTTTTTATAGTATTTACTGCTATCAGCCATTGCTAGTATTAACTATTATTATCGTGATTGTTTGTAGATTTTATCACAATTTCAAGATTTTCACGTATAATTACAAGTATTTAATTTATATAGATATATCTTAAATGACATTAAAACACAACATTGTAGTATAAAAATGTTAATAAACCTTTATTCTATTTGTAATATTCAATTTATTGAATCCCTTTGTTTTAACTGTGGTTTTGGGTTATCCGTGACCCTCCTACCGGTCATTACCCCGGATAATCGGGAGTTTACTGTAGTTGTATTTTAAAGCTTGACATTGATATGTTTATATTCAGTTATTGCAGTATTACATTTAATAATTCATACAATTCTGAGGATCTCCACAATTAGGCCTAGTTTAAATAAAACACAGATCTAAGACATATATAATACATTCAAACTTACAATTAAAAATAAATTATCTATGACTAATAGCCGCCTTCGATAATCCAGTGTGTTCTATATTCAGAGGATCACTAATCGCTAAAATCCCAACAAACCTAATTTTGAATAAGTAAATTCTAAATTGTCCATACATGTTGGAGCAGCTGAGTAGCTTGGTGCAGCAAGCTGACAGGAGTGTTGCCAGTGTTAGCGGATAGCAGCACTCTGAGCAACTCCTCCCTCTGTTCAGGGTTCTCTATAAGGGCGTGAGACAGGGCGATGGCAGAGAACCAGTTGGACAAAGGGTCGTGACTGAACAGCCCTCCACACAGCAGCTGGCCACTGGATAGGTTCACTACTGCAACACACAAGTGGTTGTTACAGTTACAGGGTAGTGTGATCAGGGTTCTCTATGAGGGCGTGAGACAGGGCGATGGCAGAGAACCAGTTGGACAAAGGGTCGTGACCGAACAGCCCTCCACACAGCAGCTGGCCACTGGATAGGTTCACAACTGCAACACACAAGTGGTTGTTACAGTTACAGGGTAGTGTGATCAGGGTTCTCGATGAGGGCGTGAGTCAGGGCGATGGCAGAGAACCAATTGGACAAAGGGTTGTGAATGAACGCTCCACACAGCAGCTGGTCACTGGATAGGTTCACCACTGCAACACAAAAGTGGTTGTTACAGTTACAGGGTTGTCTGATCAGGGTTTTCTATGAGAGCGTGAGTCAGGGCAATAGCAGAGAACCAATTGGACAGAGGGTCGTGACTGAACAGCCCTCCACACAGCAGCTGGCCACTGGATAGTTTCACCACTGCAACACACAAGTGGATGTTACAGTTACAGGGTAGTGTGATCAGAGTTCTCGATGAGGGCGTGAGGCAGGGCGATAGCAGAGAACCAATTGGACAAAGGGTCGTGACTGAACAGCCCTCCCAATAGCAGCCGGCCACTGGATAGGTTCACCACTGCAACACACAAGTGGATGTTACAGTTACAGGGTAGTGTGATCAGGGTTCTCTATGAGAGCGTGAGACAGGGCGATAGCAGAGAACCAATTGGACAAAGGGTCGTGACTGAACAGCCCTCCACACAGCAGCTGGCCACTGGATAGTTTCACCACTGCAACACACAAGTGGATGTTACAGTTACAGGGTAGTGTGATCAGAGTTCTCGATGAGGGCGTGAGGCAGGGCGATAGCAGAGAACCAATTGGACAAAGGGTCGTGACTGAACAGCCCTCCCAATAGCAGCCGGCCACTGGATAGGTTCACCACTGCAACACACAAGTGGATGTTACAGTTACAGGGTAGTGTGATCAGGGTTCTCTATGAGGGCATGAGACAGGGCGATAGCAGAGAACCAATTGGACAAAGGGTCGTGACTGAACAGCCCTCCCAATAGCAGCCGGCCACTGGATAGGTTCACCACTGCAACACACAAGTGGTTGTTACAGTTACAGGGTATTGTGATCAGGGTTCTCTATGAGGGCGTGAGACAGGGCGATGGCAGAGAACCAATTGGACAAAGGGTCGTGACTGAACAGCCCTCCCAATAGCAGCCGGCCACTGGATAGGTTCACCATTGCAACACAGAAGTGGTTGTTACAGTTACAGGGTTGTCTGATCAGGGTTCTCGATGAGAGCGTGAGACAGGGCGATAGCAGAGAACCAATTGGACAAAGGGTCGTGACTGAACAGCCCTCCCAATAGCAGCCGGCCACTGGATAGGTTCACCACTGCAACACACAAGTGGTTGTTACAGTTACAGGGTATTGTGATCAGGGTTCTCTATGAGGGCGTGAGACAGGGCGATGGCAGAGAACCAATTGGACAAAGGGTCGTGACTGAACAGCCCTCCCAATAGCAGCTGGCCATTGGATCACAAAAGTGGTTGTTACAGTTGCAGGATTGTCTGATCAGGGTTTTCTATGAGGGCGAGAGACAGAGCGATAGCGGAGAACCAATTGGACAGAGGTTGTGACTGAACAGCCCTCCACACAGCAGCTGGCCACTGGATAGTTTCACCACTGCAACACACAAGTGGTTGTTACAGTTACAGGGTAGTGTGATCAGGGTTCTCTATGTGGGCGTGAGGCAGGGCGATGGCAGAGAACCAATTGGACAAAGGATCGTGACTGAACAGCCCTCCCAATAGCAGCCGGCCACTGGATAGGTTCACCACTGCAACACACAAGTGGATGTTACAGTTACAGGCTAGTGTGATCAGGGTTCTCGATGAGGGAGTGAGACAGGGCGATGGCAGAGAACCAATTGGACAGAGGGTCGTAACTGAACAGCCCTCCTAATAGCAGCCGGCCACTGGATAGGTTCACCACTGCAACACAAAAGTGGTTGTTACAGATGCAAGATTGTCTGATCAGGGTTTTCTATGAGGGCGTGAGTCAGGGCGATAGCAGAGAACCAATTGGACAGAGGGTCGTGACTGAACAGCCCTCCCAATAGCAGCCGGCCACTGGATAGGTTCACAACTGCAACACACAAGTGGATGTTACAGTTACAGGGTAGTGTGATCAGAGTTCTCAATGAGGGCGTGAGGCAGGGCGATAGCAGAGAACCAATTGGACAAAGGGTCGTGACTGAACAGCCCTCCCAATAGCAGCCGGCCACTGGATAGGTTCACCACTGCAACACACAAGTGGATGTTACAGTTACAGGGTAGTGTGATCAGGGTTCTCGATGAGGGAGTGAGACAGGGCGATGGCAGAGAACCAATTGGACAGAGGGTCGTGACTGAACAGCCCTCCCAATAGCAGCCGGCCACTGGATAGGTTCACCACTGCAACACAAAAGTGGTTTGTTACAGTTGCAGGATTGTCTGATCAGGGTTTTCTATGAGGGCGTGAGACAGAACGATGGCAGAGAATCAGTTGGACAATGTGCCGTGACTGAACAGCCCTCCACATAGCAGCTGGCCACTGGATAGGGTCACCATTGCAAAACACATGTGGTTGTTACAGTTACAGGGTTGTCTGATCAGGGTTCTCTATGAGGGCGTGAGATAGGGCGATGGCAGAGAACCAGTTGGACAGAGGGTCGTGACTGAACAGACCTCCACACAGCAGCTGGCCACTGGATAGATTCTCCGCTGCAATACACAAGTGGTTGTTACAGTTTCAGGGTTGTCTGTTTTGCTGCGACAAAAGTTATGTGGTAGAACTAATGGCTAATTCTGTGGGTTTTCCCATCCACATGGCCTCAGTCCTGTGCATGGATCATAACCAACAAAGCATGTACGGATCCATTACAGTTCTTATTTAAAGAACAATAAAAAAATATGACAGGACTAGGATTCAACCCCACACCACGCAATTTTCATGAATTCAGAGTCAAGACGTTTTGACTCTTTTGTCAAGTGCTTACTACTAAATTTAAACTGAATTGTGTCTTGCCTGAATACCCGTCGTGTACTTGTGTACTAGTGATCTCTTGCTTGTAAATTTGATCTGTGTTGTGTTTATATTAGTTTTATTATGTTTTGACTGCTGTTAAAGTTCTCTGTTTTAGCTTTTCAATTTTTTTAATGTTCTAGATGTCATTTCCATCTAAAAACGGGATCAGATTCCAGATCCCGAAACGTGAAACATCGTTTTTACTAATAAGTGATGGAAAATGCCCGCAAAAAAAATCGTTCTCCTATTAGTAACTCATCGTTTCTCTTGAAGACACTGGAAAGACTGGTAGAAAGACACCTAAGAAAGGGAGTGTTTTCAGGTACTCCTCTTCATCGAAACCAGGATGTCTATCAGCCTGGCAAGTCCTGTGAAACAGCCCTGCATCAACTTGTGGGCAGGGTGGAGGACAGCCTTGCTGCTAAGGAAATCGCTCTATGCACCTTCATGGACATTGAAGGTGCTTTTGAGAATGTTACCTACATGGAAATGGTCCGGGTGGTGTATGGGCGTGGACTAGAGTCTACTATATGTAGATGGATTGAGACCATGCTCTATCCAGAAGGATTAGAGCCGATTTTTAAAGTGAATCGATAGTGATCGCACCCACGAAAGGTTGTCCGCAGGGAGGTGTGCTTTCGCCTCTTCTGTGGAACCTTGTGGTTGACGATCTCCTTCGTCAGCTCACTAGAAGAGGAGTCTTTGTCCAGGGCTATGCAGATGACATAGTCCTCATGGTACAGGGAATATTGTTGCTGATGTCATGAATATCAATCTTCAATATGTTAATGTCTGGTGATTTGGAGAGGGACTCTAAGCATAAACCTCTCAAAGACAGTCTTGTTCCGTTCACCAGGAAAAAGAACCTGGAGTATCTTTCCCGGAGGAGAATTGAACCAACACGGCTTGAAGTATCAGGTACAGTCAGGTACAGGCTGACTTGGAATGATCACTTGAATAACACATTGCACAAGGCCAAATGGGCGCTCATGAAGTCCAGGAGATTTGCAGGCTCCATGTGGAGGATCAAGCCTCACATAGCGCTGTGGCTGTATAAGGCTGTAATAAGGCCTTAAGTCACGTATGGATCACTAGTCTGGTGGACAAAGATAAACCAGACTACAGCCATAGCCAAACTCACTAGTTCACAAAGGCTAGGCACACTTCTAGTCACTGGAGCTTTCAGGAGCAGCCCATCAGCAACTCTCGAAGTTGCTCTTGGGTTACTGTTTCTGAATGTTTTCAAGGCAGTTACATATTAGGTCATCTAGTAAATTAATCTTTTGTTTCTGGGGTATTTTCAGATAAATTGAAAATTGCTAAAATTATTCCAATATATAAAAAATGACAAAAAAATCCATCAAACTATCGCCCTTTATCATTATTACCAACAATTTCTTAAATCTATGAAAAGGCAGTTTATAGTCAATTAACAGAATTCCTGAAAAAAAAAAAAAAACATTTAGTATATAGCGTTCAACATGGTTTCTGTTGTGGAAAATCAGTAATTACAGCCAATGTTTCTTTTATAGAATCAATAATTGACTCAATTGATGCAGGGGACCCATGCCTAGAGATCTTTATGGATCTGTCAAAAGCATTTGACAGTATAAATCACGCAACTTTTCTTAGTAAATTAAAATCACTCGGAATAACTCTTCTTTGGATTGGTTTCGCTCATACCTTGAAAATAGATACCAGTTTGTCCAATTAATTCATTTTTCCAATAACAGGTTTTCGAATTATGATTCACAATTGAAACCACTAACATTTGGCGTCCCACAAGGTTCAATATTAGGGCCACTCCTTTTCATATGCTATCTAAAAACCATCTCCTTATCATTATCAAACACTGGAAAAAGTAATATATGTCTATATGCTGATGATACAAACCTTAAAATCTCAGATAAAACAATAGAACAAGTTGAAATTTTATCATTCATAGAATTAGAAGGATTTTCCAATTCTTCCAAAATCACAATCTATGGCTGAACATTGAAAAAACTAATTACATTTCATTTAAAACAGCTCAGTCACAAACCACTAACCCTTGGTTTTGATTTATTCTAAACCCATTGAACTTACTCACAGCACTAAATGTCTTGGTCTGCTGATCGATAGTAACCTAAATTGGGATGAACATGTAGGCAAAATTGTATCAAAAATTAATTCAGGATTGTATGCATTAAGAAAAACGCCATGTTTATGCAGTGAATCGACTCTCAAATTGATATACCATTCTTACATACATTATCAGATTTCATTTGGAATCTGTCTTTACGGATCCACTAGGAAAGGTAACCTTGATAAAATTCTTAAACAACAAAAGAAAGCAATTTGAATTATTAAGAACCTTCACCACGATGTGTATCTTGTAGGGAACATTTCAAAAATCTCAAAATTTTAACAGTTTATGGTCAGTATATTTTTGATACTGTTATGGTATACAAAAATTTAAATATGTACAACACGCCAATGGGTAATTCAATAGTACATTCATACAATACGAGAAAGAAATCATAAATCATACCCACTCATCATAGGTTACAATTCTATATCAAAAAACCGTCCTATGCAGGTGCAAAGTTCTACAAAAGGTTGCCTGGAGAATTGAAAAAATAAAAAAAATGCAAGTAAATTTAAGAATAAGTTAAAAAATGTATCATCTCAAACACTATTTATTCTATTGATGAATTCTTTAATTTATAAGAAGATGGTAATGTAAAATAATAATTTAATGAATAACATAGAAAATTGATTATGATGTAGACACTATTCATATGTACAGCACTGTACTGTTTTTATGAATAAAGATTATTTTGATTTGATTTGAGACTGCCAAGCACATCATACTGAATTGCGAGAGACTCGGGGCAAGGAGAAGGGCTCTGCTTGGTTGCAAGCAATCAGGTGATGAATGGGACATTAGTATTGGGAGAAAACTCCTGGATCTCGTAAAGGGTACGGGCATTGGTTTGCCCAACTAACGTACTAGGGACACACAATAAGCTTCGGTTGACATGTGAGGATCTCTGAATCCATCCCTTCAACAACACATAAACATAAATGTCCGCACAAATTTTCTTAAATAACAACAAACAAATAATGTCATCTCACCATCACCAATAATTAATTTCATCACCAACAAAGAATTTAATTTTCAGTTATCACATTGACTAACTGACTATATGCCTTTTTCTGAAGTGGTCTTATTACTTGGAATAAAACGCCTACATAGACCTCAGAAAAACGAATTCATATATAAATTATCAAAACAGCTTTTTGTTTGTATATTTTTTTATTAATAACTTACTGATACCGTAATTTTTAAAATTACATCCTGATTGACAAACCTGATTAAACTGGAATAGTTTCAGCACTGAAAAAAACGTATTGTACTTGACAATTGTAATGCATTGTGTTGGTATTTGACAATTTAAAAGTAACATTCTAAAAAAATATGACTCTTAGGCTCCGTGGATTCCTAGTTTTCTTTGAGTTGCACAAATCATATAATCAAGTTTGCTGTTTATTAAAAAACAAACTATGTTATAACTTTGCTATAGAGGCTTTGGTTGAAATATAAAATTAGACTGACCTTCAGTGGTGCTGGGCAGTAGAGTTTTCACAAGTTGCCTCTGACCCTCTTCATTTTGAAACAAGAAACACTGGAAACAGTAAAGGACAGCACAGCGCAGCAGGAACGGTTGCTTTTCATTCACCATGGACATTAATAGGACGACAATTGCTTCTCTGAAATATTAATTTCAATTTTATTAAATTACAATATAATTTATGTCCCTAGCTTCATTATGTTTTTCCGAGGTGTTAATTCGTTCACAAGAAATCAAAAGCATTTTCTTATTACCAATTTATTTTAACTGGGCCAACAAGGACTACCTCTTCATCATAATTAATTTTTTTAAATAAAATAAAATTTAACACCCGAGCATCTTGCACAATTTTAAATTCTGTTTTAAATTTTAGGCAAAGCACAAGAAGAGATTCAATTTAAAAATCAATTCTTTGCTCCAATTTTCTCACCAGAGACCTTTTATTCAGGTATATGGTTGATGGATGTCAGACTTATGGTTTTCTAAAAAATGCTGGTACAGTTCAATGTTATAGTACCGGGGAGACAGAGACATACTCGGTGATATTTGATTTGTTTCATAGGTGAAAAATATGTCCACTCTATAAGCAATCTTTATTCAATAGTTCTAGTCTAAGTTTTCAAGTACTACTTTGACAGTTCACTGGTTAATTTATTCACATCTGTTATGATATTTTAGTTTTTATTTGAATTTCCATAAGCCCAATGTTAACATTTCTAGAGGTGTGCGGATATCCGAAAAGTCGGTTCAGTTTCGGATCGGATCGGATATCTGAATCTGATCCGAAGGCTTTATCGATATCCGATAAGATGTAGTACAAATCCGACTTATTCGGATAGACTGTATCTCTTGGGATAAAAAGGTCGAAACAAAACAATAAATATGTTTGGAATATTAACCCTTTGCACTCTGGACAAAAACTGTTGGTCACTGCCAAAAACTCCGGGTACTTTTCTGAAAGTACTAGCCAAAAACTCCGGTGTCTTTTTAATCATTTTTGCAAAGGTTTGGGAAAAAAGCTGTAAATTTTTTATTTTAGCAGATAAAAATTATAATTTTTTTTGTTTTATTCCTTATCAGTTTTTGAACATTAAAAAAATGGTTGTAGCTAAAAGAAAAAAAATTTTAATTTGTAAAAAAATATATATTTTACGTAAAAGTTAACTTTGAGGTGTAATAGCTAAAAAATAAACCATTGGCCCCTCACATTATATTGATAATTTCAGATTGCCTATTTAGTTATAAACATGCACACAACATTTCATGCATTTATCTAGAAAAACAAGCAAGTACAAGGAAAAAAAAGAAAATTGTATTCGGCTCATTTACAAGCGGTTCTCCAAATTTTAGCTTTTTTGTAACACAAAAAATTAATATAAATATTTTTGCCCAGAAAATTTACTGCAACATTGTTGTACAACTCTAACTATAACATAAAATGTCATAAAACTTCCAAAAGTAAACAAATATAAAAATAACTATGCCTTAGGCTTAGCCTAGTTTAGACCTATAAGGTCAGCAAGGCTAGGTGAATGACAAATCGGCGGTTTTAAAGTCCTACTTCAGAAGAAATATCATTGTAATTCATTTTAGACTAAATATAAACTGAATATAGCATATAAAAATAACCTACAACTTGAAATAACAACACAATATGTCAGTGTAAACAAAAAACATCTGATTCTCAATGAAACCAAAACATATGGTGGTCATAACAAAACAACTCATCACACAAAAAAACGGCATAGAGTAAATCAATACTGACTTCACAGTGATACTCCACAACTATCTGGCTTCCATTTATCGCAAAGGTAACTCGTATCAATTCATCGAGGCAAACGATCCGGCCGTGTATTGCGATACGATACATGATTACACAAGTATCAATTCATCGATGCGATATTTGTGTAATCATGTATAGTATCGCGACACACGGCCGGATTATACATAATTTTAGCAAACAAAATGAATACGGTTTATAAAGAGAAATATGCGATAGCAAACGTTTTTGATAGTAAACAACCACAAATTTATACAATATTGCAACATTGCAACTCGATTTATATTCAAGATTCATGGGATAAACGTAGACAACGAGACAACAGTAGTGGATTACTGGCAAATAAGTCGATAAATTTTCATCAATAGTCGATTTCTGACAGTATCAACTTCTCACAAATGCAAAAAGCAAGCTCTCATAGAGTAAGCTGTAATTCAAAAGTTGCATAATGCAAACGGAAATGTTAGTTTATGAAATATAAAATTGCTGCTACTGATATTTTCCTTCCATTCAATACAATTACACTAAAAAATACTCAATAAAAAACACTGAGTAGAATATTGCTGACTTGCGCAAAACGAGGTACATAGCTTTCTCTTCGGCGAAGTTTCCCGCTATGATCAACGAGCTTAATCTAGCTAGAGCTTTTATACTCTAAGAAAATACTTCACTTGTTTACCCCCGGACAAGACCTCTAGATATATTAAGCTCGTCGAGCATCTTTACGACGACGTTTAAGCAGCGACAACCTGACGACGGATTCAAGAAGGCATCGCTTAGTTATCTCTATTATTTATTTATACAGATTTCATCGTTCAGATATTATTTGATTTCGTTGAATTCATGTACTTAAAATGGAACCGAAAAGGAAGAAAAGCATGATATGTAAATGGATTCAAGAAGGCATCGCTTAGTTATCTCTATTATTTATTTATACAGATTTCATCGTTCAGATATTATTTGATTTCGTTGAATTCATGTACTTAAAATGGAACCGAAAAGGAAGAAAAGCATGATATGTAAATTCTTTAAAAAGAACTAAGCCGATAGTGAAATTGCCGATTGTTTGAAATGCAAGCTGACACTTTGTAGTCTGTTTACATTTTGGTGACAAACTAGGTTTAAAAAACAAAGTTTCTAATTTGTAGTAAACAAAATAAATTCGAAGTAGGCCTAGTTAGTAAATTTATAAAACAAAGGAAATTCTTTGGTTATAGAAATTTTTGTTAACTCATACAGAGTTGAAGCTCCATACTGACATTGTTTCAGTAGGGTATGATTGCCTATGTCGTGCTAGGCCTTTAGTATGTTGTGATATCTGCTTTGCTATCAACATCGGAGATGCCGGTCTTTTAAATAGGCTGTAATAATATTAAAATGTTTCCTTGTTGTTTCTCTTGCCTGAACATATGTTTATGATTTTTTTTTACCAGGCCTACACCCAGATAGGCTAAGATGTTATAGCATAATGACAAGGATTAATGATTGTCAAGGTGACATTACATGATTTGAGTAGCCTAACCTAGGCTTACGGTTAAGTTATTAAATTACCTATACTTTTATCTTATACCTATAAACCCAGTAACATATTTTTTGTATTTTTTACTGCAGAGAAGATAATATTCTCAAGTATGTACAGAGGTTGGTATATTTCTCCTCCAATTAGGCATGCTGTTTTCTGGTGTGGTTATGTGTAGTACAGTCTTCAATTACTCAGAAAGATACATTTGTGAAAATAATAACCACTTGTGTTTTGAATAAAATGACTTCGCTTAAATATATTGTACATTTATATTTAGCAAGAAAAATGAACTTAAAAATACCGTAGATTTAGAGATCGGGGTAAAGTAGGCTAAATATCCGAATCCGAAAAATATCCGATCCGAAACCCTTACTATCCGATCTGAAAAAAAATTCACTATTCGCACACCTCTAAACATTTTGAATTAATTTGTATGTTCAAATATGAATTTTTCTGTAGTTGAGGTTTTTACCAATAGTTTTTTTTTTGGTTCAAACACCCAAATTCCAAAGTTTTAACAAAATCGTCCCGCTGGATTCTGAGATAAATTTTACAAACAAAGAGACATTGCTCTCTATTGGAGTATAGTATATAGACATGCACAGTTACCAGACAAATAAAATACAAACACATCATTTTAAAGAATAGGAGCTTTTTAACATTTAGCTCGATTTAAATTAAAAAATCCTAAAATTAATTTGTAACATCCTAACAAGTATTATTTATTTCCACCATTAACTACTGACACTGCAAGAGGAGAGCCTCACCTGGGAGGGGTGGAGGGGGCCATGACGGAGGCGAAGTACTGCTGGTTGCCATGGTTACCGCGTATAGCCTCTGCCAGGGCGCAAATAGTCTCAGTCAGGGTGTCCACGGGCACTCCCCCTGCCATCAGCATGCGGCACAGGGCCTCTAGGATCCCGCTGGCGTGAAGAGCTCGCTGGCACGACGCTGTCACCTGGGCCGGGTTACCGGGAGACACTAGCGTCCGTAAGATCTAACCCATCAGAATGATAAAAAATTTCAAGTAAATCAAATTTAATTCATATTATTTTCATCAAGGTTGTGACAGTATAACACTAAATGGTCTTACAATTTAACTCTGGTTTGATTTCAGTTCTATTGAAGTTTTCAAAAAATATTATTTACACATCGAATTTAAAAAAAAATCCAAAATTATTACCTATCTATACTGATTAACTACTTACAAAATGATAAATAATATTATAATATGTAAATACAAGTACACTAAATATGACTGACCAAGCCAAGAAAGAACAGTGTGTTTCAACCCTCCACTGGCGTTCTGATTGCACATCTTATTATCCTGTAACACGTTGTAGCCATAAGTGTTGACCAACAGTTACGACTTTTGGCATGAACATTTTTTGTGAATGAGCTATTCAAAGTAATCAAACATTTTATTTTTTTATTTTTTGGAGGGCTCTATGATAATTATCTATAAACAAAAAAATATATAAATACATACCTTAATTATAATCAAATTGATGCATAATATATAAGTTGTGGCTAGACACCCACACAAATGTAGATTAATTACACTCCATGGAGGGATAATTAATTCCAAGTTATTTTGTCACTTTGTTTTTTCCAATCGGATTGTATTGTATTGATTTTCCATTTTAGTTGATCATTGGCTTTAGGGTAGTAGAGAAGCTAATCAATAGTGCAGTTTTTCTGACATTCTTTAACAGAACAAAAATGTAAAATTATAGGGAGAAGCACAAATATTAAACATTTTACCTGCAAGACACAGTGAATGTTAGCGACTTTCTGCGATGACCAACCAGCATCCTCCCCCTCCGGGGGTAATGTAAACATTGGCGCGAGTCGTTGGATGTAGCTTCCTGCATAAAAACATGCTTGTGAAGTAATTGGATGATTGCTACTGGTTTTTTCAAAAGCCTGAAATTTAACTTAAATATTTCAAAATTGAAAAGAGAAATGTCATCCATTTGCTATGTCAATAACAACCACACATTTTTACATCAGATAAATAAGAGTGGTATTTGTTAACAGAACATTACTGTTGTTACGTAATCAAGTTTGACAGTTGATGTATCAATGAATTTCCCTTGATTTGTAATTTGTACTAAGGCTGGATCAGTATTGATAAGGCTGATATTAGTTACAAATCAAGAATCAACATAGAGCTGGAGCAGAAGATGTAAAGTAATAGAACACTGGAAATATTTCAGCAAGGGACATCGTGGGAACGGCCAGGTCTACGTAGCAAGTTGTCGGGTCAATGAATTAACTCGACAACATGTGGAGCCCTTGGACCAATGAGAGCAAGACACCAAGGAATGGGAGGCCATCACAGGGAGGTAGACGACATTATGAAGTAACCTACGGGAACGGAAGCGTCGGTTGGGAGTGTCATGTGTTAAAAGAGATAACATGATAAAGAGAATAAGGTTGGGTTTGATTATTTTGAGGATACAAGTCGAAGGCAGTAGAGTAGTGATCATGGTTGCATTCTTGAACAACTTAAATAATAAAACAGCAGCTTGCATCGTCGTACACAAATGTATCATCACACATTTCAAAACTATAAAGGCTATAAAGAACAACAACAAACAATGCAGAAAATAGAACCAAAATATTCATTGACAAACAAAATTTACATTTTTTTTATATTTTTTTATTATTATTTTTTCCTCTCTTTAATAGGGTTGGATGTCAATTACATTGTTCTGTATCGCGCTTTTGACTTTCAATTTGAATCGTGATTTGCCTTAATTTAAAATATCACTACCAAAATGTGCTAAGATTTTATTAAATATTATTTTACCACAACAAAAAAATTGTCTTTTACAAAAATCTCTTCTAAAGGTAACTATTTCAATTGTTACAAATTGTGATGCACGAGTATTAACTTTAAACTCTTTCAAGCTATAATTACTAAAAAACTTATACACATGCAATGAGCTAGCAGTAAATATAACTGATTGATTGTGAGGTAATTATTTTCTGCAAACAAATATGACATTCTTTGTTTTTTACAAAATGGATTGTTCTAATTACAAATCGTTGGATCATTATAATAGGTTTTAAAACTGTGGGGAAAATCCCACCATAATGAGTAATTACATAACGAACCATGCTCTCAAACTAAGTAATGTAAAGCAATTTCAAGTGATCTATTTTTAAAAAGTTTCTCATATTATACAAAGCAAAGTTTATTTTTGTTAGTTTGGCCGCCAAATACTCGACATGCTTATTCCACTTTAAATTACAATCAATATAAACTCCTAAATACTTTTACACAGTCAGTTACCTCAATATTTAAACAGGAGCATTCGTACAAACACTGGTGATTGTGACACTAAATTAAATTTGTTTATGAGATCTTCCCCATTAGAGGAAGAACTAGAAAACAAAATACATTTGGATTTAGCTATTTATTAAAAGTCCATTAGATGTTTACTTACTATTTGCCCAATCAGACAGAAAAGCTAGAAATTATGTAGATCCTATCTAATGTGATAAATTATCAACAGCTAAAAACGACTCCGAAACCATATAACTGTATCGCTGCTAGTGTATTTTCCTGCTGTGACAAATCATTAACACTACAAATCTATACTATTTAATTATATTATTTGCAACCTTCTCTCAAAAGTACATTTCTGTGACACGTTACGTTAATTAAAAGCAAACTTTTCACCAGCCATCTGATACCTTCCTTATAGAAGTTCTGGTTGGAAGTGTTGTTGCGCAGTAGGTTCAACATCAGCAGCAGACAATCCTCTACAACAATGCCTCCGTCTGCACCCCCCTCCTCCTTGATAACCTCAAACAGGCGGTCAAACGCGTTCTCAAACGCTACAATCTTCTGGATGTTGGCGTTACCCTTGGTCAACTGAATCAGCAGCAACAGGGCCTGTTGAAACCGTTTAGTTCTTCAAAATTACTGTATTTAGAAAGCAAATTATTCCCAGCAAGTTTCCTCTTTCATCTTGCCAAATACACTCCCATCTCCTAGTGAAATAATACACTCTCACTTCATCACTACAAGCTTCTAGTAAGACAATAAACACACGATTAAAATGTTCCAATTTGTTGTATAATAGAGTCATTTTGTTTATACGTTAGGGCAAGTATTTGTTCTCTATTGTCTAAAAGACTCATTACCTTCTTTTATACTTAGTATGACAGATTTCTTAGTATCCTTTAAGAGTGATTTTAGAACTATTGATAACATTTATTAGAAACGTTTGACGTTTTCCATGATTTGTCAAAATATCAAACTTGTGCCTTACAAGCAAGCAATTATATACTCCTACAGTAATTATTGACAAACAACTTTTAGACTAAGAAAACCATGACCTCAAAAATAAAAATCTATACTTATGCACTATGGAAACACCCAGGTTTTTTTCTGAAAAAAAATGTCTTGATGTGGCGTACCGGTACCAACTTTTATAGCAGACTGCAATTACGTTGTTGATGAATAGCAAAACCTATCATAACAATCCAATTTTCCAAGCATGCTGTTACAGATACGAGGCCACTATAGTGCATACGTGCCACTAAAACCTCACCTCATTACGAATGACATCTCTGCTGTCACCCAGAAGGTCCATCATTTTGGAGACACCCATGGGACTCACTAGTATAATCTCTTGAATATCTCGTGGCCTGAAAACATTATTTAAACATTATTTATTAGGTGACCTTTCTAATTGCAAAATGTTCCAAAGTTTGAATAAAAGCGGTGCTTTTTGCTGCCTACTATGTATCAGTTATACTTAAAACCACAAAATCCTCCTCTAAGCTATATTCAACTTTTCTACTTGCTGAAAATACATAAAATAAGCCTATCTAATTTTACTTACTTGTTTGCTAATAAGGTAGTAAGCAGTTTGACAGCTGGCCAACGGACTTGAAACTCATATTCTTCCATGAAACTCAAAATAAGGCCCACATTCTCTGGCTTTTTAATAAAAATTTCAGTAAATTGTTCTCCGACGTGCATCAAAGACTCATGGCTCAGATCTGGACGCTCTGCCAACAAAAATATGGTTTATTAAATTAATATGGTATTGTAAACTACAGTATTTAAAAAAAAAATCTTCAACAAGCAGCTTTATACAGTATGTTGATAATTGCCCCCGTCGCAGCAAACCTGCGCACTCAGCGGATTTCCGATGAATGTATATGTTTCTCACTACGGTACCACACAAAGCCACTCACCAAGTTTCATAAAAATATATGAATAAATAAGTGATATAGTGTTTTATTTATTCTCTATAAGAATAACATTGAAGGCTGAGTATGCAGTTTGCTGCAACAAGAAAGATAAGAAATGTGTTTTTATGCAATTATCAATATAACTTAACCAGGTGAAGCTACATACCAAGTTGTATTATATTATGTTCATAGTTGAGGGAGATATACAACTTTACTTATTGTCCATAAGAATAATTGGGGCTGAGTATGCATGCAGGTTTGCTGCTACGGAGGCAAACTAAAACAAATATTTGTTTGTGCAAATATATATGTACTAGTACTAGGTGAAGCCACATGCCAAGTTTCATCAATATACCTTCATAAATAATCGAGATATCAAATTTTAATTATACTCCGTAAGGATAACATTGGACAACGTAGTGTGTTTAATACTTTGAATATCTCTCCAACGGTTGGACGTAGAATCACAATTTAAACACCAAAATGATTGTTTTGTAGAGCTGAACTGATTGGTGAAATCAAATGTGAAGTTTCCCGTAAAACTAACGAGGAAAAGCTAAAAACCTTTTTCGCATAAGATTAACATGAGAGATTTTATGAACGTGTTTTTTGGATTTTCTCCGCAACCACTTCACCTAGGTTAATGATTCAAGGTACCATATTATTGTTTTTTTTAAGCTCTATAAAATGGTAAAAACCAAAATTGAGTGTTTTAAAAATTGTAGGGTAAAAAATGCAAAAAAACTAATTTTTGGAAAATTGTAAACCCCCATAAAACCCCTTTCCATGGTCTGATTTTTCTGGATTTCTAACATAAAGTCATGAATGTTGCTTTAAGCGTCTGTGCCAAATTTAATCAAAATCGGATGTTTTTCAAAAGTTATCGTGTTAACGGACACATATATAGATCTATTAACGGACACGTACATATAAATTTGAACAAATAGTGTTTTTGGCACCTAGGGACCTCAAAAAAATGCTATCATGGTCTCAGGCTTAATTCTAACCATGAGACCTACGGTAATTGCTTTTTCCCTTTAGGAGAAATTTGCCAAACAAATTTAAATCTTCAACAAGCAGTTTTATACAGTACTACTGTCACCCGGCAGACGTTGTCATGCCTTTGACTATTACCAACTAAAACCAATATCACCAAGATTACCTGTTCAAGTAAACATGTCATTAGCTTTTATGTAAACAACAATATCTTTCCATAAGGTTTATATGGGAACCAGGGTCTGATTAACCATTAGGCTGACTAGGCTGCAGCCTAGGGCACCAGTCAGCCAAGGGGTTTCCTTTTCCCTTTTCTAGATTTTTATAGGGGGGGGGGTGCCAAATGAACTCAAGCCTACAGGGGCCACAACTGTTAATCAGACCCTGATGGGAACCCTTTTGGGCCTCTTGGGAGGAACCAAATTGATTAAATGGATGGCTTAAAAACCTTCTCCATGAAATTTTACGTACATATACCAAGTTTCATGGCAAACAGTCCAATGGTGTCTGAGACCATAAACTTCAAATATATATACAAACAAACAAACCAACATCCTTTTTTATAAATATAGACTAGGCTTATCGCTGTTGGAGGCTTCTCCCCCAAACCCCGTATTGGAGTTCGCTTCGCTCACTTGCCTCCTCAGTTAACACAAGTTTAACTCTTTGTAGTCCATTAACCAAAGAAAAACTACACAACAATGACTTTGGTGAGCACATTATATCCTACACGAGCCAGACAGTCCAACATCGGTTCGATATCGAAACATTTTACTAACTGGCTGCTTGTTCGTTTTATCGAATGAACTCCCGACTACAATAGTTGTTTCGAGGTGTATAAAAGCAAAAAATAAAGTGCTCACTCAATTTAAAGTTAAACAGATATAAGTTTTAAAAAAGGTTGTACTGGTTACAATGTTAAATTGGAGTTCTACTAATGAATTTACATGTAAAAAATTAGAAAACAATTAGAAGAATATCTTAACAATCGCTATAGTGTGTGGGCGATAATGTGCTCACAGTGTTTTGTAACAGCTGATTTATATAAATCTCATGGTGAGCAAATTATCGCCTTGACGGGAGGTTTATTTAAATCAGCTAATACAAACATGTGGTATTAGCCAAAGATAGTGTGCTTTCATAAAACAGCTTTCCAGTGTACCCATTTAATTGGGCCAAAACACTCAAAATTACTCCTTATCTGATGAATAGTGGCAAAAGGATGATCAGATCTTAAATCTGACGAAAAATCTACAACTTTTGTATTTAAAATTGTTTGCCATCTCTTACTGTTTCCATACACAACATGCTCAAAGTGTAAAGATTGAAAAAGTGGAATTTTCCCCGCCCAAAAAGTGTCTTCAAAATTCAAAAATGTTAACTTTTGGCTAATTATCTGAGGGTTTCTCGTCAAGAGCTTTAATTCAAGTACGGGCTCGAGGGGGTTTCGATTACGGGAAGTGACTCATAGTTTAAGTCAGTGAATCAGTGAGTGAGTGAGTGAACTCGTCTAGCTTTATATAAGTAGATGTTGATAATTGGAATAAGTTAAATTATTTATCAACAGGTTTAATGAGGTTCAAGTTAATTTATTAATTCATTTTACTCTAGCCTAATAAAAGTATAACAATTGTAATGATTGTAGACTGAGTTTTCCTTTTAATTAACGTACACGTTAAATTATGGCATTCGTGTCATTAATCAGCGAACAAACGCAAATTTATCCCCTTAGTAGACTTTGAACTCGGAGATATCTGCAAATTAGGTTTCTATGAAATTTAAAAGATCAGTTTCATACTTAATTTCAACCCAAAAATGGCCAAAAAACAAATTCTTCCAGGCTTCATTCCCCGTATTATAATATACCATTTTGGACCAAATCATTTATGTTACTCTAATGCTAATATACATTACACTCTCATTCTGTCTTTCTTACCCTCTTCTTCAAACACTTCCGGAGAGGTGATGTTGCACAATGTGTCCAACACATAACCCACAATCTCGCAGTCGTTGTGATCCATCTCCAGAACCTGCCTGAGCGCGTCCATGCCCTGGGCTCCGACCTCGACCCGATACTTGCGGGAGAGAGCCTTCAGTGCTCGGCAAGCATCTCGTCGGTCATCCAGCAGAGTTGACGATTGAACCCGATCAACCAACCGCTCCACCTAAACAACAGTGCTCAACATTACTACAAACTCTCCTTATTAATAAAGCTGAGGAAACTACTACGGAGTGTGAATGAATCGTTACATCTTATTCTGACACAGTTGTAGCAATGTATCTAATAAGAAACATGTATTTATAGAGATTTATAACAACTAAGAAAATTCATATGTAGGCCTATTTAAAGATTTATAACCAACAAACTCCAAAAATAAATATTGCTATGACGCAAACTTTGAAGGTAAAAAAAGCAGCTGTAGCTCATTTTACAACACTAGCAGAACATATATTATCATATGGAACCAGCTTAAAGCGACAGTTTTCTGTTTCTAAAAATGCTAGGCTATTACCTTTTATTCTGTTAAGATCATGGTGACCAGACATTAAGCTTTAAGACATTTTCCATTTTAGGAATGGGCTAGTCTTCCTGGATTTGGAGAAATAAGAATTTTTTGGTTATTATCTGCCCAGTTTTAACTCCAGTACTGCGAGAATACTATAATTATTTTAACCCTAACAGGCATATATTTTTGCAATCTGTGAATCATTTAGTTCGTTTTAGCTATCTCGAGATTGTAAACTATGTGTTTATTTTTTAACCACTAAGTTATGGCACACAAAGAAATTTTATATTTTTTAAATGTGAGTTTTTTTAGTTTGCCTATGTTGTGTAAGCGTATCTTATATATTCACTGGGTACAGTTTCATAAGCGGCCACCAACTAATCGGATGCAATATATCGATCTTAAACATTCGATATATCGATTTGGAACAATCGATATTTTGAATCACATTTTAACAGTACATTTATCGCAAATTATTCACTCGATATTTATCAATATCCATAATATGCGACACCAGTTACATATATATTTTAATGAACCAATGAACAAATAACAAACGAAAACTACAATAAAAAACAACAACAAATAATATAGAAACGTATACTAAGCTAAAACTTATTTTATCTTTGTCAGGATAAACTTTATAGGCTGCTTTCATAAATTGAATGAACGGAACCATGGCAAAGATAACTAAGTTTTAGCTTTGTTATACGTTTCTTTATTATTTGTTGTATTTTTAAATTTTAGTTTTCGTTTGTTTGTTACTTGTTAAATGTTTCATTAAAATATATTTGTAACTTACATCATAGCTCTTAATCCCAGTTTTCAGAGAACGTTTCAACACACTCCATGAGGACTAGTATGTTTGGGTATTTGTGTTATTTAGGTTAAAGCTCGATTTAAAATGCAATTCGATGTATCGAATGTTTAAGATCGATATATTGCATCCGATTAGTTGGTGGCCGCTTATGAAACTGTACCCTATTCACTAACAGGTTATGGTTTTTAGACTCTCCTTTTCTTGTTGGTCAAATTGAATATATAGTTGATTTAAGTTTAATCATTGTTAATTTTTTTTAGATTTTCAAAAAAACTCACATAAGACAGTGGAAAAAAACTCAGCAGTACGGTAGAATATAATGGGCAGTTGGAGGGTGTTGGTTCGCCCTCCTTCTCATCTCTGACACAGAGAGGAACACTCTAAATGAATTGACAAAAACTACCGACTGAGATGGAATTCAAACCTTTTAAGTATTATAGCCTGGCCTGAAGGATAGCACCATAGATTGCTCAGTCAACCTGGCAGGCTAGCAGTGTTTCCAGCAGTATGATTGCTTATACCCTAAATAACCATGTTTTAGGTATCAGATTCAAATACTGATTAAATCGGCTCTTCCGACTTAAAAGGTATTAAATTGAAACTTGACAAAACGATGTTAAGTTGAAACATACCATTATTAAAAGATTTCTTATTGGAGCATTTAATTTATTTTACTAGGTTTAAACAAAGTAGTAGGTAGTCAATTTTAATTGTTTCAGGCTTGGAACATCTTAGAAAAATGCAAACAAACAAAGTCGTAGATTCTTTATCTATATATTTAATTCCGTAAGCGAATCAGTCCCTACAAAATATCTCAAACTAAGAAGAAGTTAAGTTAGGTTATGACGAATCATTTTAATGCTTGAGGGCCAAGGAGGGGTGAAAAATATCAGAAATGTCAAAATTACGTGGGCTACACCCCACTGGACTTCAAAGATCCAATGATTTTCTTATGGAAATATCACTATAGTGTTTTTATAATCAAAATGAACCAACGATTAGCTGTGATTATCCACTTGCACAAAGCCATATGATAGGGGCTATAGCCCCTGTAAGCCACTAGTTTATTTTATAGGCTATACTTAAACTAAACTCGTCCTAAAGCATACCGTTTCAGCACCCGTAGGTTGGGCTCCTGGTTGTGGAGCTCCCAAAACCGATTTTAATCCACTTTTAAAGTATTCCATCGCTGATTTATTCCTTATGTCAATATTTTAGGAATAATATCGATTTAGAAACATTATTTACACTTACACGTCACTTGGCAGTACATCAAACAGTGCAGCCGACGAGACTTTGGACTTACAAACAAAAATGTGGATCCAGCTGGTAGTTGGTTTTGGTACAAATCAAAGAGTAATTTACAGATTTTGAAATATATGTATATATATTTAGCACATTATACATTTTAAAATGATGGTAAAAGGCTGTAGCTAAAAATATTGTCTATAACTCTTCAAAACATACATACATACATACACTTTGTATTTGAATTATGGTAGTATATAGAGTTATTATAAATAAAAGATAGAACAAATGATAGATATAATCCTTGTACTAAATCGTTCCACCTACACCCCCATTAGGATATTTTGTTTTACTTATTTTATACCCCAAATTACAACAACATAGAACGTACACAGTGAAAATGTTTGTACAAAATTATCCTCAGGATCCGTCAAATTGCGCAATCATAATCATAACTATTTAAATAAACGGCTGAAATCACGCGAACAGTGGTGACCAAGGCACTTAATCCGAACTGAACAGCTAAGCTAAATGAACCAAAAATCCAGCCTGGCGGAACAAAATATAGTAGTATCATAGACTAACCACTGAGCTCTATGTTATATCTGGAGTCACTACTCTCTGCCTAAATATTTTCCTAAAACGTGACGTCAACACTGACGTTTTGCTCTATTGTGTTGTCACCTTAACGTTAACTGGACCAATCAAAATGCATTGGGTAGACGATGTCAAAATTTCAACCAATTGGAAATGAAATAACTATACCACCAACAATGTTCGTAGATCTTTCAGACCAGGTGTGCTGAATCGATAAATTTAAGGTTTTCTACTGTACCGGAAGAGACCTCGTAAAAACAGTTGGAAGGTCGCGTGACACCAGTCCAATCTGCAGTGTTGCTGGAAACACGATATTTATCGTATGAGTACCATATTTCCCTTATCAGTATAATTAGAATTAACATTGTTTAACTGCTTACATTCTATGATAAGCTGTTATTTTACGAAACTAATACATTGTTTTGATTTATTTGTATTAAGATTAATGGATTAAGTGTTTAAATATTCTTTCTGCATGTCCAGTGACAATTTAAAAATACCTGTACCATTATTATACCCTTAAGTTTGGCAATACTTTATGGTATGTTGTTGATTTATGAATCAGCTGGACGCCCTCGTAAGACATCTTTGCTGTGAACATTACTTTTATGTAAATAAGCACACCTGGTCTGAAAGCAGTTTGACGTAATCGTAACCAGTTTTTGCAGTAATTCTGGTGGGACGCTGTCAAAAACTTCCATTTTATTCAATGTAATAAATATTCAAAGTCTTTAAACATTAAAATAATATTCCAGGACCGGATTTAAGCATAAGCTCCATAGGCGCGCGCCTACGGGCCTGCACCACACGAATATTACATATAAAACCTCAAGCAAGCAAAGAAAAGGTCACCAGCTTCCTGACCTGGATGTTGGTAAGGTCACGCACCACCGGATGCACCTAGTGCCCACAGCTATTGACCACCTATTTAAAACTATATTGACAAATGTTTCTAACATGTAAACAATTTATGACAATTTCCAATGTACGAACAAATGTATCTTACGGAAAATAAACATCTTGAATCTTTGAATCTTGAAGCTCCTAAGCCCGGCGCTATAATATTCTGTCAATTTTTAAGTGAAAGTTTATGTTAAGATAAACTTTATTATATTGATACATATTTTAGATGGAATCGGATTTTTTATTTTGAAGCAAAGTAATTATTTGAGTTAAATTAAAACACTAATTTGGCTTTGGAAATAGTTGTAAACATGGTCGATTGACAGCGTCCCACCAACAAAATGACACAACAACAGAACAAAATACGAAATACGACGGCACGTTTTTTGAAGGTTAATTACCAGAGAGTTCTATTGGTCATACTGGAGACAACACTGATGAACAAAATTGCGAGCCGTTCTTTACAAAATGTTGGCGAGGCAAAGAACTACTAACTTGCTGAAATCGAACGAGTCGACAAAGCAACTCAAACAAATACCTAAAAACTTGAACTTGAACTTGATTTGAACAAACTTGAATTTGTTTATTTGCTCATAATTTATTATATTTAACGACAGTAGATGCATAAATCAAACGAAAAAATTAATTCAGTCCAATTTGTATCACTTTCATTCCAGTAATTTGCATGAGTGGATTCATTTATAGGGAATAATACAAGCAATTAGGATAGTTCAAAGAACGATAAATTTGCCTAGCTAGTGTAACAACCTGACAAAATCACCGGCTCGCTTTTTCGACAGACAAAGTAAAGCAGTGTTACCGTTACCTCCAGTTCCAGTTATCAATAAACCTCCTTGGTAGTGAATCGTGTTTATATTTTAACTCTTTGATCAAATCTGTGAACACTGGTTTTCAGTTTCCGCCTGAGAAAGAATGATTGTTTTACTAACACTAACGGAGAAAGGTGTAAAAAGTAATAACTTAAGTTCAGTTCAAGTTACCTCTGTCTATTTGATAATTATAATTAGAGCGTATGAAAACTTACTTTGAGATTCATACCTCGTAAATATATTTCAAAGTTGTTTGCATCTGCTCTCTTTTTATAACTGAGATCGTTCATAATACAAGATGTGTGACGATAATAATTCATCCGAATTCCACAACTCCATGTTGCAAAGATTCTCGGAGGATATTTCAAAAATAAATGAGATCGTCGCCCAGACATTAAAATTTAGAGCTAAAGACAGATTTACTAATTTACACTTGTCTAAATGTTATTACCCAGAAAACTCGGAACTTCCCTTTGAATTTCAGAAGTGTGTGGACGAAATTGACCAGAGGAGTTATTTCTTTGAACATATTCAAAAACTTTGTGATGTTCCACCTGTGGTTCCAAACTCACCGAACGAGGAGGGTAATACTACAAAGTCTCTGGCTTACAATTTTAATAATGCTGAAGATATTACCGAAAATTCCTTTACAGATGACTGAATCAGTAAGTGTATACATGTAGGCCTAGTGATCTCATGTAGTACTTCAACAAATTTGTTATCATTTTTCAGATAAACTTCTACAGATCTAGGCCTACTTAGCACAAACCAATAGTACATAGGCCTAACATGAGAATAGCTACAAAATATGCTTTCCAGCAACTATTTTAGCTTCCTATAAAGTGATTTTTTGTTAAATAATGCAATACATTTAGCCTATATGTGAGATAGACCTCTAGTTTTGTAATTCACTATTTAGTTTGTATCATTTTATTTTTACGTTATTAAATATTTGTTGTAGAAGTGCTTTTTCATGGAATAAAATTATTTACTGTGTAGTTATCTTTTTTACTTTTTTTGTGGAAGATGGAGGGTACAGATTCATTAAAAGCTGTTAAAGTATTTTAAGTATACCTTTCTTTTATTAGCGAATTTCCTCCATGAGAAATAAGCTATTATCGTGGGTTGAATTGTGGAAGCGTAAAAGTGCAGTACCTATAGTGTACTATTGACAAACATAACATTTTTTGATTGTAAATGTATATATTTGTTGTCTGAAACTTATATGTAAACTGCACTAAACACTGTTGTGCATCTTTACATGGGTTTATAAGAGTCGCCGGAATTCTGCCCCCAGAAAAGTACGCCCAAGAAAAACGCTTAGGCTACGAAGAGTGGGGCCTAAAGCCGCATGACAGTTGGCCCGCGACTGGAATTCTACCCCCAATACGTTATTTTTTCATAAAATTGCAATCACATTAACACTTAAATAATTAACTCGACAGTTCGGCACCCGGAAATCTACCACCAGAAAACTGTCCCCAGAATACTGCCCCCAATGAACTAACCCTGGAAATCTATCCCCAGAAAACTCCCCCCCTAGAGCTTAACCCAGAAATCTATTCCCAGATAATTAGCCCCTCAAATCATACCACGCACTGTAGGTAAAAGGTAATTTAATGCAGGAAACGTTTCTCTTTCCACAAATGGATCATCACACCTACGACAAATGAAGGGAGAACTGAGCTGTTTACGCATAAATATTTGTGTACAGTTTTAGATTGACAGCTTAGTGACTCTTGTGTCTTAAACACTTTCGCTGTCCTCAGGTATGCCGTTTGAGGTAAATAAATGAATGAATTCGCCTGTCCATTGTAGACGACAAGTATAATTATTAGAGACGTGGTTGATCGAAATGAATTTATCCTTTTTAGCGAATTTCCCCTATAGGGAAGAAGCTATTACCGTAGTCGGCATGGTAAGACCTAGGCCCGGGACCATGATAACTTTTCGTTTTGAGGTCCCCAGACCCCAAAAACACCATTCGTTCGAAACTGTATATATATATATATATATATATATATATCTATATATATATATATATATATATATATATATATATATGTGTCCGTGAGCACGATAACTCTCGTAAAAATTATCCGATTTTGATGAAATTTGGTATGAACCTGTAAAGCAACGTTTATGACTTTAAGTTCGAAAACCAGCCAGATCGCTCTATCCGAAGGGGTATTTTGGGGGGGTTTTGTACCCCAAAAATGGGTTTTTCGAATTTTTTACATATAATTTTGGAAATGGTCAAATTTTATTTTTTCCCATTGGATTCAGCTTAAAAAAACACACAATTTGGTATTTTGATCATTTCTCTACGTCAATTGGTTACCGAGATATTGAAAGTGCTAAACACAGTACGTTGTCTAATGTTATTCTTATGGAGAAAAATAAAAATTTTATATCTCGCTTATTTATGAACGTATAATGACAAAACTTGGTATACGGCTTCATCTGGTTGTGGACCATTGATATTTGCTCAAAATGACAATTTTTTACCCAAGGCTCCCGCAGCAGCAAACCTGAGTACTCAGCCCCATGTTATTCTTATGGAGAATAAGTAACGTGTTATCTGCCTTCATTATGAAAATAAATTAATGAAATTTTGTATGTGGCTTTACCTACATGAGTTATATCTATATTTGTATAAAACTCCATTTTTTGTGTTCCTTGCTTCAGCAAACCTGCATACTCAGCTGCCATGTTATTCTTATGGAGAATAATTAAAATGTCATAAATCATTTATTTATGAATGTATATTGATGAAACTTGGTATGTGGCTTTATGTGGTATTAATATACATATATATGCATTGGAAATTCGCTGAGTACGCAGGTTTGCTGCTACGGGGGTATTTTATAAATCTATATTATTTTTAATAAGGTACAAATCAAAGGAATGGAATATAGTACATTTTTATATAGTTATTTCAAAATTAAAACAGGCTGTGGTCCAGAATATCAATAACACAACATGGTTTAGGCTAGTAAAATGTAATACAAAGTAGGCTACTAAATAACTGATAAATGATGTTCCCGGTTAGTGGTAGAGAAATGATATCTACATCAACTTTTACCTACAGCGGGGAGTTTCATTTGAGGAGGTATTATTCTGGGGGTAGTATTCCAGTAGTCATACTCTGCAGATTAGTTTTCTGGGGTTAGATATCTGGGGCTAGTTTTCTGGTATTAGCTTTACTGATATTGTTATTAAATTACCACCACTTGATTCAACAACTTCAAGTGTGAAATTTTGGTCTAGTAAAATACATAATAATTTATCTGTCCTTAAATTTTGCGGCCGGAAAAATACCTCCAAACCACTGACGTCTAAATGACATAGCAGTTTTTTCATGGGAATACTTTTCTGGGGGCAGTTTTCCGCCCGTTTATATGAAAAACCAAAATTTCTATTTTTTTGTGTTTGTGGGTGCAATAAGTTTTGTAAAAGTGGTCCGATTTTGATAGGATTTGGCATAGATGTGTAAAGTAGGATTTATTTGAACGAGTATAAAAACTAGAAGTATCACATTCAAAGACGGGTGTTCTACCCCAAATATTATTTATGTCCGTGAACGTTATAACTTTGGAAAATAATTTCCGATTACGATGAAATTTGGCACAAATGTATAAAGTGACATTATGACTTTTAAGTTTGAAAACCAGAAATGATTGGACCATGGGAAGGTGGTTTTATGGGGGTTTAAAATTTTCCAAAAATCAGTTTCTTTTTATTTTTTTACTCTAAAATTGTAAAAACACAATTTTGATTTTGACCAGTTTATAGAGCTTAACAAAATAATAATGTAGTATTTTTAATCATTAACCTAGAAAAGGGGTTGTGGATAAAATAAAAAAAAGTATTTATAAAATTTCCCATATTTATCTTATGGGTAAGTTTTTAGATTTTCCTCAGATCATTTTACAGAAAACTTAATGTTTGTTTTTATCAATAAGTTCAGCTATAAAGTCAATCATTATGGTGTTTAAATTGTCGTTCTGCATCCAACTGTAGCAGAGGTATTCAAAGTGCTTAACCACAGTATGTAGTACACAAAGTCATTCTTATGGGAATAAATACAGCTAGTGGATTTAAAGGGCCATAGCCCCTAACCTTGCTCCAATCCTCTGCCTCCAACTGATATTTCTTTACTCTTTATATCCTGAGGAAAATAAAACAACATAACAAGTATGAACACATGTCAGTTCGTAAACAAAGTAAATGTTGTAATCACATGTTATAATGCAAACAAAGCAAACGTTTTTAAATCCCCATGCTTTTCTTATGGGGGATGTTTTAGGTTTTTTTTTTCGTTTGCTGGTAACTCTTTGGAAATACTGCTATTTTTCCCGAGTCCCTGGGATCGAGACCTATAATTTGAGCCGTCTCCTATCATCCTGCAATTTGCCAAACTCCTACAATTTTCACTTAAAAATTTCACTTACATAATTATATATAAATAAGATTTGATATCTCGATTATTTACGAATGCATATTGATGAAACTTGGTGAAAGTGGCGTTACCTGTTGGTGGTCTATTGATATTTGTACAAACATTTTTTGTTGATTGTCCCCGTAGCAGCAATCCTGCACTCGGCCCTAATGCTATTTTTATAGAGAATAAGTAAAGTTTGATATCTCCCTTAAGCCATTGGCGTAGACATACGAGCTGGTCTTGTTCCTTACTTGTAATTTTATTAACCTGTGAATTGGAGTATAAAATTGGTGTTTTTAAATGGATTAATGGCGTATTTTAATTAAAATATTTTTTTATTTCAGTTTATAGAGTCACATTGGCAGACACACAGTAGACATAAGTAAAAATTAGCAAAATCAGTGTTGACCATGTGCAAGTCTCAAAGTATTAACCGATCCCGTCAACTTCCAAGCAAGCCTGCCACTGTTTGTTTTACTTGGGCCCTCCCACCAACGTTGCCACAGACCGGTTAACTCATTGAGAGTTGCACAACTGGTCAGTTTTGGTCGTGTGCGGGAATCGAACCCACGAACATCGTATCACCACCTGGCCAAGGTGTTTCCACGATGTAGCCAACTCAGCTAACACGACCAAAGGCCTGGCAGCAATATTAAGGTTTTTCAGTCAGTCCGCGCCCCTAGCGGATAGAAGCGTAGACGCCCGCGGTCATTTACATAGTCTAGGTCATAGTCATAGTCATGGGTCTAGTACATATTTTGCTACTAGAGTGCAGCACCAATCAATTCCTGTTATAGGCTACTGCAAATAGAATAAAATTACTATCTCAGTGGGTTAATTATGAACCTAAATTAATACAACTTGTTACATAACTTCACCTGATTGAGTTATATTTTGATAATTGCATAAACTCATGTTTCTTATCTTCCTTATTGCAGCAAACTTGCGTACTCAGCCCTAATGTTATTCATATTGAGAACTAACTGTTCCCGCAGGCTTCGCCCCTCAAATAATAATTTATAAAAACTATGACAGTTGTGTGTGCTGCATTCTATGGTTATCCCGTGGAACTACTACGAATCAGGATCAGCTGTTTGTATTTTCATCAGCTCAAACTTAAACTGAATGTCCATAAGAATAACACAGGAATGGAACTTTGACTTCCCGTGGGGCGAAGCCCGATGGGAATTTCTTAAAACCCTTTCTTAGTGAGCACCTAAGATCCAAGAGGAAGGTATGTTCCAAATTTCATTGCAATCCTTTGTGTGGTTTTTGAGATTTCGTGATGAGTGAGTGAGTGAGTCAGTCAGTAGTATTTGAGTTTTATAAATTAAGATAAGATAAATCAAATGTTACATATCACTTATTTATAGATGTATTTTTTATTGGTTTTTCTGTAAAGTTCATTGACTACTTCAAATGTTACATATAACTTATTTATAGATGTATTAGCAAATCTCCTCTATAGGGAAGAAGCTATTACCGTAGGTCTCATGGTAAGACTTAAGCCCGAGACCGTGACAAATTTTTTTTGAGGTCCCCAGATGACTAAAACGTTATTCGTTCAAATTTATATATATATATATATATATATACATATATACCTATATATATATATATATATATATATGTATCTATATATGTGTCCGTGAATGCGATAACTTGAGTAAAAAACGTCCGATTTCGATGAAATTTTGCTCAAATGTATAAAGGGACATTTATGACTAAGTTCGAAAACCAGAAAAATCGGGCTATGGGAAGGAGGGTTTATAAGGGTTTTAAATTTTCCAAATTCAGGTTTTTGCATTTTTTACCATAAAATTTTTAAAACACTTTTGGTTTAAACCATGTTATCGAGCTTAAAAAAACAAATAATATAGTTTTTTGAATTATTAACCTAGATCAGGTGGTTGCGGAGAAAATAAAAAAACCTCCTCATAAAATCTCCTATGTTAATCTTATGGGAAAAAGGTTTTTGGCTTTCCCTAAGTTAATTTTAATGTAAACTTCACATTTGCTTTTAGCAATCAACTCACCTAGCTCCACAAAACAATCATTTTGGTGTTTAAATTGTGATTCTACGTCCAACCGTTGCAGAGATATTCAAAGTGCTAAACACAGTACGTTGTCCAATGTTATCCTTATCGAGAATAAATAACATTTTGATATCTCCATTATTAATGAATGTATATTGATGAAACTTGGCATGTGGCGTCACGTAGTACTGGTATATTGATATTTGCACAAAAATTTTTTTTGTTGATTATCCCCGTAGCAGCCAACCTGCATACTCAGCCCCCATGTTATTCTTATGGAGAATAAGTAAAATGTAATGACTCCCTTAATTATGAACATAAATTAATAAAACTTGGTATGTGGCTTCACCTTCTTGAGTTATATTGATATTTGCATAAAAACCAATTCTTTTGTTCCTTGTTGCAGCAAACCTGCTTACTCAGCTCCCATGTTATTGTTATGGAGAATAATTAAAATGTTATATAGTGCTTATTTATGATTGAATATTGATTAAACTTGTTATGTGGCTTCACCTAGTTAAATTATATTTATATTTGCATAAAAAACAATTGTTCGAGTACCTTGTTTCAGCAAACCTATGTACTCGTCACCAATGCTATTCTTATGGAGATAACTAGGTGTACGCTCATTCCTCGCGTATGAGGATAATTGAAACACATGATCAAACTTATATCGAGTCTCATAAAAAATTCAATATCTGATTTGAGTAACATCATCAGAATACATTCTGTTATCATTTAACCCTTTGAGTGCTAATAAGCTTCTGAAAGGAGTGGTTGAATCCGTGATGTTTTGTTGATTTTTTAAATATATTGAACGCCTGAACAGTTAAAATTAATAAAAACGTGCTTCCGCTGGACACACACAGTAAAGGATAGGTAAAAAGTAGCAAAACACCTGATCAGATGTGCAACTCACAAAGAATCCACCCATCCCGTCAGCTTGGACCCGAGCCGTCCACCGTTTGCTTAAGGTCCGCCCTCCCCTTCAACTCTGCCACAGACAGGTGAACTCTCCATGAGTTGCACATAAAAACCACCGACTGTGACGGGATTCGAACCCTCGATCCAAGTGTTACCCCCGGCCGGGAAGGTAACGCCTTAGACCGCACAGCCACTGGTCAGGCTAGCAGCTGCAGTGGATCAGTTGGTATTATAGTGACTAGGCGCTGGACGAGGTAGTTCAATTCGTGTTTACCAGGTTTCACCACATGTCAGACTCAGACTGCAGACTGAGCGCCTAATGGTACAATCGCTTATGAAGCAGTAACAGTGTTTATTGATAACAGATTCAAAAGACGATATATCGGTCCATAGCACTGAAAGGGTTAACTGCCGCCAGAAACCAGATTTTATGTCTATATAGCTATACTTTTAGTCACTTCTCTAAGAATCGATTATCGCGGTAGCTGAGAGGTATCGCACTGGCTCTTGGAGCGAAAGGTCGCAGGTTCGGATCCCGCCGCCGACCTAACATTTTATCCGTAGAAAAACATACATACATTTATTACTTGTTTTTATCAAAGTAAATGTTTTATAAATACGTAAATTTATTTATTTTTAAAATAAATTTAAGATTTCAGGCATGGTTTGTTGTTAGGATTGGCATGGGTGCGTTATCTTAGAACAAACAGAGCATTTTGGGCTAAGAGTGACTTTAGCAGTGTGGTTAATTTAACTTTTAAGAGAACAGCGAGTTTCCTATATGAACTAATGTTAACAATTTCTATAGGCCAAGTCAAAATATCCGTAAGGATTAACAATAAATCGTCAGGCCCAGTTATTTAGATGAAAAAATTAGATTTCAACATATTGTTTCAATAGCCTAGGCTATCATGAAATTAAATGCTATAAACATGGGTTGGCCCAAGTCCGTACATGAAACTTCTAAAATGACAAGTAGCTTAAGTGTATATGCCTACATTTTATTGTCATAGGTCCAAGTTTATGATGAAAACAGCTCACTATAATCCAAACCTAGGAGATGTCAAATCATTTCAGATAACCTGTACAAAAGGCTTAGTTTGGTTAGAATAATTTAAAGCTTTTGTTTTGGTTCGCTACAACATTCCTGGTAATGTGTTTAAAGTATTTTACAACAGTTGTATTTTACAAAATGATATTTCAATATATTGTTTCAATAGCCTAGGCTATCATGAAATTAAATTCTATAAACATGGGTTGGTCCAAGACCGTACATGAAACTTCTAAAATGGCAAGTAGCCTAAGTGTATAGACCTACGTTTTATAACCATAGGTTCAAGTTTATGTTGAAAACAGCTCAGTATAATCCAAACCTAGGATTTGTCAAATCATTTAAGATAACCTGTATAAAAGGCTTAGTTTGGTTAGAATAGTTTAAGCTTTTATTTTGGTTCACTACAACATTCCTAATGTGTTTAAAGTATTTTACAACATTGTATTGCCAGTTTAATGTCGGCTTACTGTTACTGTAATCCAACCCTAGGCTATGTCAAATCATTCCAAGATAACCTCCCGAAAAAAGCTGTTTGGTTAGAATAATCTATAGCTTTTATTGTGGTTACCTACTACATTACTGATAATGTATTTCAGGTAATGTAGACAATTTTTATTATTAATTTAGTGAAAATATAACCTAGCAAATAACTGTCCTACAAAAATAAATTTTAAGGTTGTTCGCTTACTGTGACTAACTTCATCAACGCTTTCTAGACAAATTGAGGCTTTGTATACTTTTTACACACACAATATTACCAATACACAATATTACTTTTTATATATATTTTATACTTTTTATACAATATTTTTTTTTATTACCTATTCTAAGAAAATGTAATAAAACAAACTATTTTATAAGTTAAGTTAATATCTTAGTATCTACAGTCATCACAAAGGTATTTTGAGTTTTTCGATTTGCCACACACGTCGTCTGTCGTCTGCCACTGTTACAATCGTTGCCTCTGTCCGACTGATGATATTTACACAGAGTAGGCGTACTAAGGGAATATTAACTGTATGGATATTTTTTTTTAAACGTACACTTAATAATTTATAAAATAATAAATATGCTCACAACTTAAAAATATACTTTGATTTATCTCTCTTGTGTGTTTTTGTTGGTAAAAAAAACTGTTGTTATCCAGTATAACAAAGTATACTCTAGTAAACTAACTATTGTTACTCTGTTGTTGAAAAATAGACGTCGGCTAAATTTTAACGATTCAAGTACCACTAAAATGGCTTCCAATGTTATTCTTATGGAGAAAAAAATAAATTTGGTTTTAAGATAATTTGATTAATACTGAACGAAATTATCTGAATAACGAACTTGACCGAGATTTTGACCTGTTAAGTTTTTCTGGAAAATTTTAAGTTTAACTGTGGAGGCATTCTCGAGTTATTGTGGTCACAGACACGCCAGTTGAGTTGATTCTCTTACCAGTCTAAGCAGTTAAGTTGTGTATCAGGATATTTTCACTTCGTTCAATTATCCAATTTAAATTCTATATATCGCTTATATCTGAATATATTTTTATGAAACTTGGTATGTGGCTTTATATGGTATTAAGACATATATTATGCATTGGAAATTCGCTGAGTACGCAGGTTAGCTGCGACGGGCGTATTTTTTACTGGTTTTTTTGTAAAGTTCATTGACTACTTAACATATAACAGAAACCAAATCATTGACAGCTGATTAACCTTCTCCTACAATGTGGTTGCGTTCAACATTATTTGGTACAGGCGACCTTAGGTTTTGAAAACGTCAATTTTCTTGCCACAAATTAGGTGGAATTATTTTAAATGCTTCAGGTATTAATAAACATTATTTTAATATTTTCTTAATGTACAAGTTAGCAGAAATATGATGTTTTGAATACCAATTTGGAAAAATGTCACAATGTTTTATTTATTTGTATGGTAAATCCAAGAATATAATTAATGATGACTTAATTATATCTTTAACACGTTCAATACTGACAAACAAGTTAAAACATGAAAATCACATATGTTTCAATGTTAGAAGACGTTAATTAACGTCCTCTGCCAATGTGTTAAAGTAAAATTTTTAAATGAAGGGATGAAAAAGCCATGAATTTTATGTCATAAAATAGAGCAGACTTTATAGAACAAAAATAATTATTTGATTACTCTAAACCCGTTTGGAGATATTGCAGTTTTTCGTAAAACCCTGCACATAAAAGGGTTTTAAATTTATATTTCAGATTTTATTTTAATGGAAGGGATAATTTATTTCCTATTATGTTATTTTTTTCTGAATTCCTTATTCAATGAAGTATTCTTACAACAATTTTCATCCTTGATAAATAAAAAAATATATAAATCTTGTTGTCTCTTAAGGTCCCGAGTACATTATTCCGCCGAAGGTATATACCATGAAATAAGAAAAGCTTCAATGAGCTTTTAAAAATAAACAGTTTGATACAGCAACATACCCTGTGGATGCTTAAAGGCATAAAATCAACAACTTTACCAAGTTTCATCAAAATCTGAGAAGATGAGTTTCATGGTGTGGTTGATTTGACATGGATTGACCAATGGAGAACCAGTACAATATCTTTTTCTTTTTCTCTCTTATTTTAGTAGGTATCAATATTATTAAAACTTGGTAAACAGGTAAATAAAGGATATTCTGAATATGTTGGGGAAGAGGGATCCCCCCTAAAAAAAACAACAAAAAACAAACAGAAACAGGAGGCTAGGAATGGAGGTGATGTGATTGTTAATATTGTGTGAGTTGCACATCATAATTAAATTTGCTTCTTTTTAGTGTGTGCTCCTTTTAAATTACTATCCTTCAATAGGCGTTTGTGAGCTTCTAAGAATCTGTCTATGGTTGCTCCAGCTTCTTGCCTTCTTGTTAGTGAATTTCCTTTGGAAAGTGAACTATTAGACCCGCACGGTGAAACTTAAGCCCGGGACCACCATAGAAGTTCCTAACGTGACCCCCTGAACACGTTTTGGGGGGTCGTTCAAAATTTTATATATATATATATATATATATAGACATATATATATACAACATTATATATAATATGTGTATGCACTCTAGCAGTCACATTTTTTGTCCGATTTACTTCAAATTTTGTAGGGGCGTTCCTTTCTATAATCTGTTGGACAAGTTCGTTGGGCAAAACAATCGAAAAACTCTAAACCCATTTTTTGGGAATTAATCTTTCAAATTTCGAGTTTTTGGGCCCAAAAAGGGTCAGAAAAGCCTCAGATGTAAAGTTAATGCATGTAAAAAGATGGGAATTAGAGAGGCGAAAGTTTTAAGCCCTCTCTCGTCATTCTAGCATAAATATTTACCAAGTTATTAAAGAAAATGTGTATCGGCTAAACACAGTACGTTGTCTTATGGGGGTTTTACACTAGAAGAGCCTGTTATTCCTTTGTTAGAGTACTTTTATTATCCCCAGCAACCTCACACCTACTTTCAAGCCTGTCTGGACCTTCTCCTAACCTTATAATGAGCAAAATTATTGTATTCCCAGCTTTGAAAGTAAATGAAACCAGGAGTATCAGAACAGCAAAAAAATCTGTGTTTTCAGATTTCAATAAAAATTGGACAAATGTATGTTTTTACACTGATTTTGAGTTTTAAAAGTTTTTATGTGGAAATTCACTTCCCTCACGTCAGCGTGCTGCGTGCGAACTCGTTTTAAGCTTGTCTTGCAAAAATTTCATTACTGGCTTGGAATATATATGTAATTTTAAGAATTACAGATAGCATCTTTATAGAAGAATTATACCTACTGCACTATTTCTGAATGACATGTTTGTGGGTGAGGTGTATTCCATTGTTGGATATATATAATATTGGGCTTCACTCACCAAATTTTTTTTCTGGAACTTGTCAAACACTTACACCAAACACGGGCATATTACGAACACAAATAAAAACAATCCCAACGTTTCGCGGGACAAAAATAACGTCCCGCTTCTTCAGGGATTTGTTGACTTTATTTTTTCCCGCGACTATTTTTTCCCGCACACGGGCTGAACGCCTAACCACAACTGACAAACCGGCTGTTCCTGGAGGGTTAGCAGTGGTGGGGGACCTCAAGTAACTTCGGTTTTAATGAGCACAAAACAAGAAGTCATTATGTGGTAGATTGGACAATAAAGCAAGGAATGTTTTTATATTACAAAATAATAAACATGTATTAATAGAAGTAAGTGGAAATGAATATTTTTCATCATACTGTTTCAAAAACAGCTGTTTTCAACACATGCATTGAGGTGCTAAAGTTGTAACAAGTTGTTATCATTATGATGATATTTTTTGTCCGAGGACAAAAAAACCTCATCTGATGTCACTTTTCGGTCGAGGTCATCAGCTGTTAATATGCATTGAACAAATTATTCAACTTGTCAACAAATAAAACTTTTGCAACAGCTGTGTATTTAGAGTATAGCAAGATCAATACGGAAGCACACTTTTAATGGTAAAACGTAAACAAAATTTAATAAATATAATTAAAATTAATTAAATTTTGACCTTTATGTAGTTTGCAGTATGAAAAAAGTGTTATTCACTAGGACCAAAATGGCTTTTCGTTCCTCGCTTATTTTCCATCCTCGGCCATTCAATTTGAGCTAGTATCGAAAAGCTTTACTTTAGATCCTAGTGATGAAATATAGTATGAGAAAAGTTAAATTCTGAATACTACTACAGAAGTGAAATGTCACAATGTTTGGAATAATTTCTCAAATAATATAAACTCATCATCACCAACAATGAATTTTAAACAAACATATTACTTATTCAGAATAGTTCAAAAGGTTAACCGGCTCAAGATGAAACCGGCTACTGTGGCGGCTCGTATACCAATAATATTGCTTGTAAAATAAGTTACAACTTATTTATACAAAGTCCTTAGAAAAACTAAACCATGCCAGAATATCTTTACTCATTTTATAAAATACCTTTTTGGAACGTGCTCACTCGTTTTTAGTAACTTTTCTTTACTCATCAAAGGGTTAAAGTAAAATACCAAAAGAGGATTTATTATGATCCATCGATGTATAGGGTTTATAGTCAATATTTAAAAATTAATACAAGCCCGATGAGAGAACAATAAATTTTCATAAGTCATACTATATCATCCGGCCGGTGCTGAATACAGTAAAGTGGGTTCAGGTCTGCTCACGGGGCTTGGCATGCAGGGGAGGTAGTGTGAGAGATAGTGAATACCTCCCACCACTCTTCCCCTAAAACGGTTGCGTACAATCAACTAAAAACTGCAAGTTATTAAACTTCTGATTTGTTTACATGCACTCGCAGCTTTGTTTACATTTTAAAATAGCTGTGTGATATAATATGAAGCCGTTTCAAATGAACGATTATTGGCGATTATAACTATATTACTCCTTTTGTATTTTTATTTGTTGTATTGATCAAACATCACAGGGAGCAGCTTTACATGTTGAGCTAGACTGAAGTATTATTTTGTTTTTCATTAGCTTTATTTTAGTTTTACTGACCACACAACTGGTTAAAGTGGTTAGTTTATTTCCAAATTCTCCACTGTACTTGTTTTGTATTGCTTTTTAAGGAAATAAAATAATTTATCATATTTGGATTAATGCTAATCAAGTTTGACGTTTATGCCAAGTCCACGCGAACAAAGACGATCACGAGAGTGTACATGCATAATTAACTCAGCTCAAGTTATTCCAGCTGATTATTTAGCCTACAATGTTAAATGACTTGCCACTTCACCGCTTATTGCTCTTCCGAGTCCCGAGCGACTCGACGAACAGCACAAATGTAAACGGTAACCAAAATAGTCTTGACAAGAATAAGATATGTTTTGACAGAAAGATGCTTATTGCCTAACTGCAAGACTAGTAAACTTGCCTTACTAGCCTTGGGCTGACTAAGTACTAAGACGCGTAGAGGGGGAAAGGCATTCAACCAGGTGCGCACAAACCAGGTGCCAACCACTGCGAACAGCGCTGTAGTTACAGTATATATATAATTTTTTGTAAAAGGGACTTAAAAAAAGGCGAAAGTATAACAATTTGTACACTGAGTATATTTCTGAGACAAAATCAGACAAAAGGTTCAATATTGATCTCAAGTGCGGCTGCAGGTAGCGTAAGATCAAACTTGGTGATAACGTCTGGGTGGACAACTCCCATCACTCCGATCACCTTCCCCCGAACAACTACCTGTGCACATCTCTGAGGGAAATATGTGCTGTCTGTAACACAAAACAATAGAGGTGTAGTCAAAGTTAATATTGTATGGCTTTAAGTTTAAAAAAGCCTCAAAAATATTTCGCTGGAAGCTTAAAAGTCCTATCCTACTTGTTCTCATGTTATACATAAAGATGCATAACGGCTTTGCTGCCAGTTGGATGCTACAAACTATTGTTACTAGAATAACTGGGCGTTAGAATTGCAAACAATATGCAGCACAGTGACGTCACTGGAGCCTACCTGCTGACTATACAGTAACACAAAAAATGCATATCTCAAAAATTATAAATGAATAGATAGTGCCAACCAGTGATGAATTTAAGGGAGCGGGGCTTTCAGGCGGAAATACAACCCCCAAAAATTATGGATCATTTAAACAAATGTATAACCGTAGTTTATAACTAAGTTGACAAGGTCAATCAGCTAAGACAACACAAAATACAACACTTAGGCCAATACGATTATAATATTCACTAGCTTTTTTCTAGTGACTTTCGTATCAAAACATGTGATACATGTTTCCTACACAACATTACTAGTACTATGATTAGCATAATAGTGTAGCTAATGTTGTCCTTTATTTAAGGACTTTTTAAAATAAAAATATATTTTTTTATATTTTATAATGTTTATGCTGATTAAAACATAATTTATCAAACAAAATCTAGCGTTGTGGTGTTAATAGTTCAAAATGAAGGCCTTAAGATAGCCTTAAAGTACAAACTTTTAGAGATTGAATTTCAAATACTTTCCGGTAGAGGTGTAATAATTCAATATTTCAGTTAGAGTAAGTTTTAGAATAATAAGGGTAATTTTTGCCTCAGTTAGGGTATAACACTAATAAGTGGTAGAACACTGTGATTTTTTAGGAGTGTTGTGGCGTACAAGTGTCGTAAGTTGTTGCCCGACATTATCCTCAGCACAAGTGGCAGAACGCTGTGCTGTTTCCCAGTAGAACTGTTGAGGTTTACAAGTGTCGTAAGCTGTTGCCCGACATTATCCTCAGCACAAGTGGCAGAACGCTGTGCTGTTTCCCAGTAGAACTGTTGAGGTTTACAAGTGTCGTAAGCTGTGGCCCAACAGGAGTACAAGTGGTAGAATACTGTCCTGCATTAATTTCCCCTTACCCATTTGCCCCCGAGTTATAGAGATCTCATTGTTGATACAAAATATTTAATATAGTCACATACAAATAAATAAAACGTAAGTTCAGAAGGGTTCATGCCACCCCCACGCTAAACCTATGGTCAGCAGTTTACCTTCATGAGCCCGTAGGCAGTATCCGGTGTCGGGATTAAACGGGATGTTGAGAAGCTGCATAAATCGGTCCAGCAGTCCGTGGATCACCTCAAATCCGGGTGATTTATTATAGTTCACTGCACAGAAGTGACGTTCATTGCGAGCTCCCACTTCTGAAAAATATCTTCGTTTGTAAACCGGGTATCGGCCTTGTACAGCTTTAATACACCATTACAGTTTTATTATTTTAAATAAATACTAATAAATGTATAAAGAAAAATCAATGACAATAGAAAAACAACTATAGTTTACAAAGTGGGGTAAAGTCCAGGAACATCGATTTCAAACAAGGCCAGTGTAATTTTTAAGTAGCAGAAACATAGCTTTATGGGTTAAAACAAATAACAATCCTTCACGTTGAATCTACATGCCTAGTCAACTGAAAGCGATAACTTTTAGCGAATTTCCTCTAGACGGAAGAAGCTTTACCGTAGTCGGCATGGTAAGACCTAGGCCCGAGACCATGATAACTCTTAGTTTTGAGGTCCACAGATGCCAAAAACACCATCGTTCAAAACTGTATATATATGTGTGTGTGTGTGTGTGTGTGTGTGTGTGTGTGTGTGTGTGTGTGTGTGTGTGTGTGTGTGTGTGTGTGTGTGTGTGTGTGTGTGTGTGTGTGTGTGTGTGTGTGTGTGTGTGTGTGTGTGTGTGTGTGTGTGTGTGTGTGTGTGTGTGTGTCCGTGGGTGCGATGACTCTCGTAAAAATGGTCTGATTTTGATGAAATTTGGTACAAACATGTAAAGCAACATTTATGACTAAGTTCGAAAACCATCTGCTCTATCCAAAGGGCTATTTGGGGGGGGTTTTGTACCCCAAAAATGGGTTTTTTGAGTTTTAGCAAATTTCCCCTATAGGGAAGAAGCTATTACCGTAGGTCTCATGGTAAGACTTAAGCCCGAGACCATGATAACTTTTTGTTTTGAGGTCCCCAGATGTCAAAAACACTATTCGTTCAAATTTATATATATGTATATATATATATATGTGTGTGTGTGTGTGTCCGTGAATGCGATAACTTGAGTAAAAAACGTCCGATTTCAATGAAATTTGGCTCAAATGTGTAAAGTGACATTCATGACTTTTAAGTTCGAAAACCAGAAAAATCGGACCATGGGAAGGGGGGTTTATGGGGGTTTTAAATTTTCCAAAAATAAGTTTTTTGCATTTTTCACCAGAACATTTTTAAAAAACTTAATTTTGGTTTTTACCATGTTATAGAGCTTGAAAAAACAAATAATATGGTTTTTTGAACTATTAACCTAGGTTGAGTGGTTGCGGAGAAAATCCAAAAAAAATACTCATAAAATCTCCCATGTTAATCTTATGGGAAAAAGGTTTTTGGTTTTTCCTCAGTTCATTTCAATGTAAACTTCATATTCGCTTTTACCAATCAGTTCAGCTCCACAAAACAATCATTTTGGTGTTTAAATTGTGATTCTACGTCCAACCACTGCAGAGATATTCAAAGTGCTAAACACAGTACGTTGTTCAATGTTATCCTTATGGAGAATAAATAAAATTTGATTTCTCGATTATTTATGAATGTATATTGATGAAACTTGGTATGTGGCTTCACGTAGTTCTGGTATATTGATATTTGCACAAAAAAAGATGTTTTGTTGATTATCCCCGTTGCAGCAAACCTGAGTACTCAGCCCCCATGTTATTCTTATGGAGAATAAGTAAAATGTAATGACTACCTTAATTATGAACATAAATTAATAAAACTTGGTTTGTGCATAAAAACCCATTTTTTTGTTCCTTGTTGCAGCAAACCTGCTTATCAGCCCCCATGTTTTTCTTATGGAGAATAATTAAAATGTTATATAGCGCTTATTTATGATTGAATATTGATGAAACTTGGTATGTGGCTTCACCTAGTTAAATTCTATTTATATTTGCATAAAACCTATTGTTTGTATTCCTTGTTTCAGCAAACCTACGTACTCATCGCCAATGTTATTCTTATGGAGAATAATTAAAATTGTATATATCGCTTATATATGAATATATTTTTATGAAACTTGGTATGCGGCTTTATGTGGTATTAAGACATATATAATGCATTGGAAATTCGCTGAGCATGCAGGTTTGCTGCGACAGGGGTATTATTATTTCTTTACGTCAATTGGTTACAGAGATATTGAAAGTGTTAAACAAAGTACGTTGTTCAATGCTCATAGAGAATAAGGCAAATTTAAAATCTTGCTTATTTATCAACTTATCCTGATGAAACTTGGTATATTGCTCGTTGAGGTCTTTAATATTTGCAAAAATACTATTTGTTTGCTGATAATTCCCGTAGCAGCAAAACTGCGTACTCAGCCCCGATGTTATTCTTAAACAGAATAAGAAAAATAATATCTCCCTTAATTATGAACATAAATTAATAAAACTTGGTACGTGGCTTTTCCTAGTTGTTATATTGAAATTTGTATAAAAACCCATTTTTTGTGTTCCTTGTTTCAGCAAACCTGCATACTCAGCCGCCATGTTATTCTTATGGAGACAAATTAAAATGTTATAAATAGTTTATTTATGAATGTATATTGATGAAAATTGGTATGTGGCATTAAGATACATATATGCATTAGAAATTTGCTGAATACGCAGGTTTGCTACGGGGGTATTTTCTTAGTAATAATTTTCTTAATCTGATACGCAATAAAACAGTGGTATTTATTTACAACACATAATATCAACTTTAACAACACACTGCAATGGTTGGGGTTACCCAACCTAACTTTTCTTGATGATGAAAATTACAATAATAGGTCCCACAAATAACAAGAACCGCAGGAACTCATGACACACAGCAGGCAAAGCACCTAGTAATGGACATCAAGCGAAATGGACAAACTTGCGATGACATATGCCACGTGCTCACTACCACAAAATTACAACAACAAATTAAGTTATCACTGACCTTGATTAAGTTGGAAGGGTTTTGGTGGATTATTTTTGAGTTATTTCTTTATAATATGAGAATTATAATTATATCAACAAAAGTTTATTCTACAATATCATAGTAAATTGGCGTATATAACCTATTTTAACTGCTGCTGTGTATAAGATGGTATTTTATATAATATACAGTAGAAGTACTATAAATATCAAATAAAATCAAATATTTTTCTGTCACTAAACAAATCTGTATTGCAAATGTCAAGATTACAAATTAAAATAAGACAAAAGAATCATGTTATTCAACATCTTTAATTCTGTAAGCAAAAATTTTAAGTAAAAATTGTGGGAGTCTAGCAAATCTCAGGACGATGGAAGAGGGCTCAAATTAAAGGTCTCGATCCCAGGGACTCGGGAAAAATAGCAGTATTTCCAAAATGTTACCAGAAAATGAGAAATAACGTAAAACATCCCCCATAAGAAAAGCATGGGGATTTCAAATGTCTGCTTTGTTTACATTAAAACGTGTGGTTGTGTCTACTTTGTTTACGAACTGACATGTGTTCCTACTAATATTGTTTTATTTTCCTCAGTATGTAAAAAGTAAAAAAAATCACATGAGGCAGAGTATTTAAGCAAGGTTAGGGATATGGCCCCTTCAAGCCACTAGTTTTATATATAATTCTGAAAGCAAAATTTTTAAGTGAAAATTGTGGGAGTTTGAAAAATTGCAAGGATGATGGGAGAGGGCTCAAATTATAGGTCTTGATCCCAAGGACTCGGGGGATAGTAGTATTTGTAAAAAGTTACCTGTAAACGAGAAATAACACAAAACATCCCCCACAAGAAAAGCATAGGGATTTAAAAACGTCTGCTTTGTTTACATTTCACATGTGATTAAGTGTCTACTTTGTTTACTTAATCACACTTTACTTAATATTACTTACTTACTATTATTTTGACACCATTACACTTCTTAATGAAATTGTAAATAAAGAATTTTTATTGATTGATACTAAGTGACATGTGTTCCTACTTACTTATATTGTATTATTTTCCTCAGCATGCAGAGTAAAAAAATCTGATGATGCAGAGTATTGAAGCAGCATGATAGGGGCTAGGGCCCCTTCAAGCCACTAGTAATAACTTAAGTCAATAGTTTTCCCCTAAATACAACTGGTAATTCCTTGAGTATCATGACATGTGTTGTTGTTGTTACTGTTAATTAAAAAGACTAAAATAAACTATGTATAACACTAAACGAGATCACACGCAGCACGCTGACGTGAGGGAAGTGAATTTCTCCATTAAAACCTTAATTAAATCAAATAAAGGGTTTAAACCTAGCAGTGGCCAATGGTGTAAGTGGGAAATGGCAGGCTAAATTTGGCGATTTTGCAGACTTTTTTTGAAAATTCGTATAAATTCAACCATAGAAGTAAACCTAGCCAACCTTGTATTCATTTTGTTTGGAAAGAACAGGGGATTCTAGAAATAGTAAAATAATAAAGATCTAGTAAGGTAATTTTTTCAGTAAAGTGAAAAGAATAAAAAAATTAGAATTTTTTTTTAAATTTCATAAGCAGCCTCGGTATTTCTTTTTATAAAGATTTTTTATGGAAAATTCATTATATACATTTTGTAGAAAATCTAATTCCCTACATAGAAATATATAAAATGTGGGGGAAAGAATTTTTTTGTTTACGTTTTAGGGGTGTAATATAATAACAAACGGAGAACCGATAAAGTGAAGACTGTACAGTGTTAGTTTATGTTGTAAAAAGTTACATAATATATGTATATAATAATAATGATATATACATATTTGTGATGCTAATGAAGTAAGGAATCAAAAAAAGTCATCAAGTTTATGGTAAAAATTATTATCACTTATAATTATAAGAATGTTTTGATATTTTTGCGTATTTGTGAAAAAATCAATTTCACAGGATTTTGTATACAACTTTTTCACCGAATTTGTTTACCCAAAACCAATATAAACATGTTGTAGTACATTCAATTACCTACATAAAAATGTAGAATACCTAGACTAAATTATTGTTTTTATATGTGTTATGTAGCAATAAACAAATAGTCGCGGATTTGGCAAATTTCACTATGCCTATGTAGGAGTAAACACAATACTTTATAAACACTATTTGTCACACTTCAGTAATATTTATGCATAATATAATGCATAGAGATTACTGTTATATACACACAAACACTTCACTAACACTAATACTGTGAAATAATAACATAAATAGCAACAACTCACAAATAAAAATATCAAACGCTGAGGTACCTAAATAAAGACAAGATGGCCTTCAGACGAACTGGGTAAAATATGATGAAGTAATTCGATGTTGCAGGAAAAAATATGTACTAGCAGTGCTGCCTATGGCAAAACTAAATTCCTCTTCAAAATTACATATGATTTGACTAGTAACTATAACTTACAATGCACATAAATCCAATTTTCCAAACCCTCCAACTGCGTCGGTTTGCCATTCGTTAAGGAAACAAGAAAACACCTGTTTTTATAAAATCATACCATCTAACCAATCAATAATTCGTTTGAAAAATCAATACCACAATGAAGCACATCTGTTTAGCTGTGCAGTGGTACCACCCGCAACTTCATGCGGCAAAAATTACCCAAGCTGGGTAATTTCAAAAAAGTAATGTTTTGGCGTTTTCCTAGCGTCGGCTGCAGGAATAGCGTTGGGCCAAATATTCATTCGATTTCTAATAGTTGTGACAATGTTATATAGCTACTACACGGTTCGTTTATGTAATAAAATAAAAGTTCAGAATATTATCTTTCGAATGGTATATATATTATTCACTTTTGAGTGGATTATTAAAGGTTATTTTGCAATACAAAATTTTCGGTCATGAACCGACGCAAAGCGTCGTCTGCCATTCTAAGGCGACAGGGCGAACCGACGCATTGCGTCGGTTGGCCACTGCTAGGGTTAAACAAACACTGGTTACATTTTTTTGAAAATTGAAAAATTTTGTTTTTTGTCTGTTTTGATACTCCTGGTTATATTCAAATTCACCAATGGGGATGCCAATGTTGTACATTATAAAGTTAGAAGGAGGTATTATCGGGATAACAAGTTGATTTAGGGGTATGGGGGGTGATAAAACAGCCTTTTCCAGTGTAAAATCCCCATAAGACAACGTACTGTATTTTGACAATTAAAATTTTCTTTAATAACTCGATAAGTACTTGTGCTAGAATGATGAGGGAGGGCTTGAAATCTTTGGCTTTTTACGTAAAATAAGTTAATGTGCAATAAGAGTACGTTCGTGGATTTTCTGACCCTTTTTGGGCCCAAAAACATCCCCAAAAAGGGGGTTAGAGTTTTCCGATTGTTTTTCCCAAAGAACTTGTCCAACTGATTATAAAAAGGAATGTCTCTACCAAATTTGAAGCAAATCGGACAAAAATTGCGGCCACTAGAGTGCGAACACATATATACAGTGGCGGATTTAAGCAATTGCCGCCTAAGGGCTATTAGGAAATTTGCCGCCCTCCCCCCCCCCATCTCTATAATATTTGCCCTTTTCGCCGCCCAGGTTTACCCACATGTTATATACATCGAGGTAAAACTACTGGAGAGATCGCTAAGTGAGCTAAAAACGGTCCGCGTGGGACTGTGCGGAACAGAAATGGTGGGCCACTGTGTGCTCAGAGCTGTTACTGGCGTTGAACGCGCTGTCGTTTACACGCTCCTGGACTTCACTGCCATGTTTGAATTGTAATAAAATTTGTATATCCTTTGTGTACGTGAACTACGGAATCCGAAAGTATAAATATTGTTTTATTTGACCGTGTTTTAATATTTTTACTTTCTCCCCCTATACATAGTATATGGAGAAAGTATTGTTTTCGTAAAAATTTTCGAATTTGAGTTGTTAGTGGAAATATTCGTTTTAGTGCTCCCTGAACCCAAAAAAGTGGTTTTTTACGTGATGTCTGTCTGTGTGTGTGTGTGTGTGTGTCCGTGTGTGTGTGTGTGTGTGTGTGTGTGTCCGTGTGTGTGTGTGTGTGTGTGTGTGTGTCTGTGTGGATGTGTACAGAGCTAGAGCCCTAACCAATGGGCCGATTCTTATGAAATTTGGTATGTAGGTACTAATCCACGATATCTCCAGGCGTTTTTTTCATTTTTTTGAATTTTTGATTTTTAAGGGTAATTATCCCCCAAAAACCGCCAAAAAACATGAAAAATCAAAATTTCTCAAAAACGGCTCTAACGATTTTGATTAAACTTTGGTCGTTTGTAGAACTTTAGTTTTCCAACAAAATGACACCACCCGCATTCTTGTAAAAATTCGGGTTCAGAAATTACAGGACTTAAAACATCAAAAATTCAGTTTTTTGGATTTTTCATAAAAATACATAAATATAAAAAAATATTACTATTCACCATTAAAAAGAGCTCAAAAAACTAAATAATTTAGTAATTTGAATTACTGTTCTACGATTGCTGGTTTCGGAGAAAATTGAAATTTTCGTTTAGCGGTAAACGCAGTACGTTGTCCAATGTTATTCGTATGGGGAATACAAAAATTACTATTTCTCTCTTATTTACTGATCAATTTCATTCAAAATTGATATGCTTGTCAATTTAGCATTGACCAACAGAGGAAATTCGAAATATGTTGCCCCTTAATAACCCTGGCGGGGGGGGGGGGGTAATAGGGGGCATTTCCCCTCTTAAAACCACGAGTGTAGCAATGGATTCTGTAGTGCCTCTAAAACAGGGATTTGGTTGGATGTTTTTTAAAACAACTTGTTTGCAAGATTTTATGTACATTCGACCATGCTTTGTATTCTATATTTAGTAAATAAAAAGTAATTTATTCGTTAAAGTTGGGCTAAAAGGGAGAAAGTATGTGTCAGTTTCCTGATACCGTTTATTAATAATTAAAAACTCTTACGTGTTATTAAAGAGGGGCATGAAAAAGTTACTCAGCGAGAAAGTTTTTTACTTTCAGGTTAGAAGCAAACTTCCTGCGGGAAAGTTGTAGATAATTAGTTTCTCTAAAACTTTTATTTCAAACATTTTTCGGTAAAGTTGTTGGTTTGCCTACAATTCGTTTGGAAAGATGCTGAAACCTTTCGCCGCGCTCTATCCAAGACGCGCCGTGCCGCGCTTTTAAATTCAACTCAGTGATGCTGTGTTACAACATGGCCTAGTTTTTTTGATAAAATACATAGTTATACGACTTTTGTTTTAGTCGTCGAATTCGGGTTACGTTTTAGTATCGCTTTTACTGTTTCCAATTAACTAAGTAAATTAACAAACCAACATTCAATTTAATCACATTTGATCAACGAAATTTAGTTATAGATCTAATAGTAACGTTTAACGTTGGTAACCATGTTGGTAATTAATGTTTATTAAGAATAAATTTGCTATTAAAAAGTATTTGTCTTGTATGGTATTCATTCATCAACAAAGTTTTATGATATAGGCCAATTAACTTTCATGCAATCTACAACTTTTGGCGAACGTCGAAGTTTATATGCTAAAATTAAAAGTTTCACTGTCCAAAGAACGATATTACTGCTCATAAAAAAATCATTCCAGTACCAACAACTTCAAATCATCATTATTGATCAACACCTAAAGCCTAGTGGATCGTACATAAATTTATATGACTGTAAATATGAAAGAATCAGACATCGAGAAGATTATTTTACAAAACTCCCAACTTTCTGTTCTTTTTACGCAACTAACCCTGGTCGAATATAGTTACTTTTGGTATTACAAATTTGAGAAACTATTCAGGAATACGGATCAGAAGGCCATTCAACCATAAAAAATGTTTCCTGGCTGCAAATTCAATTCAAGTGAGCGCGCGTCGTGTTTTTCCCTATATCCCCCATACTAAGCGCTGCCGCGGTGGCCCACCATTTGCGGCGCGACCTCGAACGTGGCCGGACCGAAATTTGGTTCGCTTCACCACGGGCGCGAGCGGTCCAGTAGTTTTAAGTCTTTGGTTATATATCTTGTTTGGTTATTTTGTGACAGTATCTAATGAAGTTACGATTTAACTGAATGAATAAGTTAAAGAAATTTCTATTATTTCTTAGTAGAAAAAAACAGTAAAAATGAATAATTGACTTGATTCACATTAACACAGTTTAATATTCAAAATAGCCTACTCAATGACAACCAGCCCTAGAGACAAATGTTGGTGTTAAAAGCAGTGAAGCAGTGCTACTTTTAATAACAAGAAAATCCTCCAACAAAGGCCTAATAATCCATTCTTATACTTCATCAAAACAGTAATTTTTACACCAACGCATTGACTACTGAAAATTATAATAAATAACCTATAAATAAGATATGATGACACTGTAGCCCTAAAATTCGTAATTCGACCCATTAGCCTCATAATTCTGACTATTTTAACCCTGAATTAGCGCTTTTAAATACAGTTTTTCAGTCATATTGTAATTTATACTTTTATATAAAGAATTGTTTATATATTTTGGACGAAATATTAAATGAATTGAAGTAGGCCTAATCTTCATAAAACTATACACATTTTCAAACACTTCTACTTTCAGTTTCACCTCCATGATGTTGGTGATCCAATGAATTAAAATATAATACCTTCAGTAGTTAGTCACTACTCTCTGACAAATATAACCTTCAAAAAGCGTGCCGTCATATTTGGTATTTTGTCCTGTTGTGGTGTCAACTTGTTGGTGAGACAGTGTCATTCGATGTACAAGGCGGCTTGTTTTCAACACTATTTCCAAAGCCATATTAAAAGGGTGTTTTCATTTAACTCAAATCATAACTTTGCTTCGAGATAAACAATAGAATTAATATAAAATATAATAATAAGATAATAAGATATAATAATAAGATTATAAGTTAAGTTTAACATCATGATTCGCCTAAAATGCGACAAGATATTAATTTAAAGACTTCAAATATCACAGTTTTCATTTAATGAAATGGGAGATTTTGACACCGTCCCACCCAAAAAATATATTTAGAGGTCTCGCCTGGAGTAAAAAACTGCAGCCTGCATTCTGACCACCATTTTGACCCTCCGTCAACTATGCTCCCATGGCAACAACCAATTAAAATTCTATCTTCACAAATTGTGTTAGTAATTGTCTTTGGTCAGATGTTTTGTTCTAAAAAATATCCTCCATAATGAACGATTATGTGTGGTAGCCTTTGATGGTAAGTATAAGAGGCTGAAATAATTTTCTTTGTATCTTGAGTTTGAAAATGAATCGACAATATCATTGTAGTCTAAATTTTGTTATTGACATCTCAAATTCGATTGTTGCAAAATTTCTCAGCCGTGTACCTTAGTCATTATTGATATTGTGTAACAAATAATTGTAATGCTATGCGAATGTACGGGTAAACTTGGAAGCCCGTGAGTTGGACGTATAGTGGCGCGGTGCCTGATTTAGTTTGTGACTTGCCGCCCTTTCTCTGTAGCGTAATCATCTTGTCGCTAGTACGGATGAATGACAAATGCATTATGATTGTTTTGAGGAACTGCATTATATATTATTATAATAGAGCGTATAATAGTCTCTGATTACTAAATTTACCATTAAAAGGGCGGCACACCTTCATTGCCATCGGTTTTCGTCAAAATGTTCCCCGTTTCATAATTTATTTTGTAAACAACTTATTAATTTTCTGTAAATTTGCCGCCCCTAAAAATTTGCCGCCCTGGGCTACAGCCCCTATAGCCCCCCCCTAAATCCGCCACTGCATATATATATAATGTTTTTAGAGACCCCTCAAAATGTGTTCAGAGGGTCACGTTAGGAACTTCTATGGTGATCTCTGGCTTAAGTCTCACCGTGCGGGTCATGCTAATAGTTCACTTTTCCATAGGAAATTCACTACAAAATGTATTGTGGTAACTGTTAGTACTGCTGGCATATTTTTAATGTGAAGCCTGCAGTAGTGTTAATGTGTTTTGTTATGTGTTTATGACAACGGCTTCATTTTGAGTCACAACAATGGTGTGGGTTTTCCAATAAAACTACCAGATATTGCATAGCACTCCTCACCCCAATAAAATACAATGTCATTTAGAAATAAGATATATTTTAAGTGAACAGGTGGGTTAGTGATAGAAAATAAACGCTTCTGTTGGAAGAAGAATGCTTATGACTTGGAAGTGCCACTGATTTTTTATTTCTTAGGTTGTTTGGTAAGAGGGTTAATCCCTGGAAAAAGGGGAGATTTTTTTTTGATAAAGATCAGCAATTCAAAGATGTAAAAACTTAAGAATGTTAAAATGTTTGTATTTTTAAAAATACCTCTACAAGATAGGTATTGCTTTAGACAAAAAATCCTGAGGGCTTTCTTTTGGAGTTAAAACATTCTTTTCGTTCTACTATTCTAATTTGTACCCCAAATTAATAAAACATATGGAATGTAGGGGTAAAGCACCATAATAAGCAAGGATAAGAATTTCTTTGCTCATAAAGACAGAAAATCTCCTGATTAAGAAAATGTAACTACTTAGTTTTTTTGTAACCTTATCAGTGTGGCTAGAAAAATCTAATTTTGAGTCAATAACTAGACCACTACTTTGAGAAATCTGCTTTATAGAGGCCAACTCAACCTGCTTCAGAGTCTTTGAGAACAACGTCAGATATCTCGAAGAGCCTGAGTGGCAAAGGCATGTTCTTGTTGGCAGCCACGGTCTTGAACAGTCCTGGCAGGAGCGTGGTACGAGCGACCTGGAACTCCAGGGTCTTGGGGTTGGAGATGTGAACTGCAGGCAGACGCTCTATCTGCTTACCCAGTTTGCTGGATATGTCATCTCGTGAACACTGCACAGTGCACAATAACACTAGAAAAGTTTCTAGCTTCTAGTGAAGTCACTAGTATAAGCTAGATTAGTAGAATAACAGTAAGAAAAATGTTCTTGAGTAGGTTTTATTTTCTGGACCTATAGCAGAGACAGTTTTTAAAAGTGGAAGAGTCTAAACAAGTTAAAAGAAACATTATTTTTATAGACTACCAAATTATATGTATAAATTTGTAAAATATGTTCCTGGAAAAAGAAGAAACAAATTCAATCAGGTTTAAAAAATGTCTCAAGGATAATCTGTTAGACAGAGCTGTACAGTCAATTACAGGCTTTTCTACTTCTCTAAGATAGTTATTTATTATAAAATTGTTTAATTGTCGATAAGAATCTTAATCTATAATTAGATTAACACAGGGCCAGAGAGAGCGGTCACGGGCCCCGGGGCTGAACAATCTAGGGGCCCTATCGGGATGGTTCAGCCCGTAGATTGTTCAGATTGTAGGAAATAAAAAATACCCCCATTGCAGCAAACCTGCATACTCAGTGAATTTCAAATGGTACTTCATAATGTCATGAAGCCACTTACCAACTTTCATCAAAGCATATTCATAAATAAGCGAGATATGACGTTAGATTTATTCTCCAATTCATTATAAAAAAAATAGGACTGAGTATGCAGGTTTGCTGCATTAGGGACCACAAAAATCTGGTTTTTATACAAATACCAATGGATCACCACTAGATGAAGCAACATGCCAAGTTTTACCAATTTATGTTCATAAACAAGCAAGATATCACGTGTTTCTCATCCTCCATGAGAACAACATTATAGCTGCTGAGTACGCAGGTTTGCTGCCATGGGGACCACAAAATGGGTTCCTTTTGTATGCAAATATCAGTGAATGCCAACCATATGAAGCTTCATACCAAGATTCATCAATATATGTTCATTAGTAAGCGAGATATAAAATTTTACTAATTCTACATAGGATTAACATTGGACAACAACGTACTGTGTTTAGCACTTTCAATATCTCGGTAACCAATTGACGTAGAGCGATGATCAAAATACCAAATTGTTTGTTTTTTTAAGCTGAATCCAATAATATAAACTTAAGTTTGGCTTTAAAAATAATGATATGTAAAAAGTTCAAAAAACCCATTTTTTGGGTACAACCCCCCCCCCCCCCCATAATGGTGTGATCTGTTTGGTTTTCTTATGATAATAGATGCTGCCTTACAGATTTCTACTAAATTTCATCTAGATTAGAGCATTTTTACTAAAGTTATCGTGCCTATTTATCGTTATGTTAGTTATTAGTGAATTTGCTATGGAAAGTGAACTATTAGCGAGACCCGCACGGTGAAACTTAAGCCCAGGACCACCATAGAAGTTCCTAACGTGACCCCCTGAACACGTTTTGGGGGGTCGTTCAAAATTATATATATATATGTGTGTGTGTATGCACTCTATCGGTCACATTTTTTGTCCGATTTACTTCAAATTTGGTAGATACGTTCCTTTTTATAATCAGTTGAACAAGTTCGTTGGGCAAAAGAATTGGAAAACACAAAACCCTTTTTTTGGGGATTAATCTTTCAAATTCTGAGTTTTTGGGCCCAAAAACAGTCAGAAAAGCCCCGGATGTAATATTAATACATGTAAAAAGATGGGAATTAGTGAGGCAAAAGTTTTAAGCCATCTCTCGTCATTCTAGCATAAATATTTACTGAGTTATTAAAGAAAATATGTATCGACTAAACACAGTACGTTGTCTTATAGGGGTTTTACATTAGAAATGCCTGTTATTCATTTGTTGGTGTACTTTACTGTCCCCAGCAACCTCATGCCTACTTTCAAGCCTGACTGGACCTTCTCCTAACCTCATAACGTGCAAAATTGTATTCCCAGCATTGCAGGTAAATGAAACCAGGAGCATCAGATCAGCCAAAAATCAATATTTTCAGTTTTCAGTCAAAATTGGAGTAAATGAATGTTTTTACACTGATTTTGAGTTTTAAAAGTTTTTTGTGGAAATTAATTTCCCTCACGTCAGCGTGCTGCGTGTGAACTCGTCGTGGTTTTGGCATCTGGGGGCCTCAAAACGAAAAGTTATCATGGTCCCAGGCCTAGGTCTTACCATGCCACTTATGGTAATAGATTCTTCCCTATAGGGTAAATTCGCTAAAACAACTAAATTGTTCATTAACTCACAGTTTTTTATTCGATTATAACTTAACATCTATCTATAGTATTATAAAGAAGAGGTGGTTTCTGTCTGTCTGATGTTCCAAGTGAACGGAAAAACTACTGAACCGACTGGGCTGAAACTTTACACATAGGTAGGGTAAATTCGCTAAAACAACTAAATTTTTCATTAACTCACAGTTTTTTATTCGATTATAACTTAACATCTATCTATAGTATTATAAAGAAGAGGTGGTTTCTGTCTGTCTGATGTTCCAAGTGAACGCAAAAACTACAGAACCGACTGGGCTGAAACTTTACACATAGGTAGATCTTGAACCCATGCAACACATAGGTCTATTCACTTCCTTAAAATCCCCTCGGGCTACGCCCGGTGAAAGTCCTAAGTTTCAATGTTTACATTTCAGAATAAAGTAAACATTCAGAAACTGTAATGCGAACAGCTGTGGATACTTCTATTTGACAGCTTAAAGAGCAGAAGCAAGAACAGGTGTTTCAGGCTATCTAAAATGTAAATTGCATTGACTAAAGAACGGGTAGAGAAAACCCCTGTGCGAAGAACGGGTACGTCAGCTAGTTATTAATTAATATTAATGAACAAATATTAATGTGGCTTCATCTGATTGTGGTCTATTCTTATTTGCACAAAAAACAATTTTTACCGATACTTCCTGTACCCCCCCCGATTTTTTAGTTTTGCTCTCCCCCTCTTCGATTTTATATTTTAATTTGATGTCCCCCCCATTGTATATTTTTGCCCCCCCCCACGATTTTATGTTTTTTGCCCCCCCAATTTTATATTTTTGTTCCCCCCCAATTTTTATTTTTGCCCCACCCCGATTTGATATTTTTGTCCCCCCCTTCGATTTTATAATTTTAGCGAATTTCCCCTATAGGGAAGAAGCTATTACCGTAGGTCTTATGGTAAGACTTAAATCTGAGACCATGATAACTTTTTGTTTTGAGGTCCTCAGATGTCAAAAACACTATTCGTTAAAATGTGTGTGTGTATATATATATATATATATATATATATATATACAGTGTGTAAAAAAGTCCGTCCCCCCTTTAATTTTTTTGTTTGTTAAAACAAACAAATCACCTTTGGGGAACGATACTAACTTAACCCAAAGTATCTTTTGACGTTATCGGAAATTATGAATGTCCCCCAACTATGGGGGATTTTGGGGGCAACTCAACATTTTCAAACGTAAACCCCTTTTCAGTGACCCCTCATTTTAAAGAGCTTTAAAAAATAGGAGAATGGTGGAGGTTGGAGGTCTGTAACGTGTTTCTATCCAAAATGGCAGCTTGTCAAAGTTTTGAACACAACTCATGTTGAAACCTGGCGTCTAAGACTTTTGGAGTTTTAATTTCACCTTTGGTGACTTAAAACTGGAACGACTCTTGAAGAAATGCTAATAAATGAAGAAGTGGTCTCTTTTGGTGATATTTAAAATTTTGAGTGCCCCGCAAAAATGGGGGAAACTCAACATTTTCTGATGTAAACCCCTTTTGAGTGACCCCTCATTTTAAAGAGCTTTTTAAACATAGGCTAAGGGTGACAGTTAAAAGTAAATTTAACCCCTTCAAAAGGGGTTTACATTAGACAATTTTGAGTTGCCCCCAAAATCCCCCATTTTGACGGCTTCTCAAAATGGAGAATAAATCAAATGCTTTATATATCACTTATTAATGAATGTATTTTTGTGAAACTTGGTAAGTGGCTCTAGGTAGTAGTGATACCCATATATATGCATTGGAAATTCGCTGAGTACGCAGGTTTGCTGCGACGGGGGTATAATATTTTTGCACCCCTCCATTTTTTTTGCCCCACCCCAATTTTATATTTTGATCCCCCCCTCTTCGATTATATATTTTTATTTTATGTCCCCCTTCCATTTTATATTTTCGCCCCCCCCCCCGATTTTATATTTTTACTCCCCCCCCAATTTTTATTTTTACAATGTGGAATTTATAATGTGGATTATTATTTGCTTTAGTTAATCCACCATTTATATACAACCCGTACGAAGGACGGGTACACAGCTAGTTGTCATTAAATAAATGGATTTGTTATTACACCAAATATAAAAAAATATTGAGTACCGTACATATTAGTTAGTCAATTAAAAATTAAGAATATTACAATCTTTCAGGTGAATACACATACGAAACTATTCAAAACACAATATAATTGTGAGTATTTACAATAAAATTCCCTTTCTGGCCTTTTTCAGGGCAAACTCATCAATTATATCGTCCAGGTTGGAGTTCTTGACAAGTTCTGTCTCCACTGCTAACACACCTAAACTTTATATTGGCATTAGAATTTGGGGATTGGAAATGGGGAATCAGGGTCGCCTATGTCAAAGTGTCTCCTCTGCCATAGGGCTGTCCCATGTGACTGGAGTTAGACTTGGCCGCATGGGATGTAGTAGATGAAGTAGGCCTATCAACATTAATAGCTGCATCAACTTTATCATTAGTGACATCTCACACTAACACAAACTGAAACTATACATAATAATACACACATTACATATTGTATAACAGAAGTTGACAGCTAAAACTGTAACGACTCGGACTCACAAACTTAGACATCCGTCCAACTGAACAAAGAAATACGACAAAAACATAACCTCAACCAAAATTTGACAGTGACAGTGCGTAGCCCTGCAGCGGACACAGTAGCACGCCGACCCGCCCACCGGCCACCATTGCCATAGTGTCATTAGTTGCTTGTAGTGATCGGCTCCTTGAGTTGTGACAGCCCTCGTTGCATGCCAGAATCGGCCGAAACACAATATGTTTATTATGTGTTAACCCTCCCACTTATTTTCTGAGACTGAAAATACGTATGTGTTATTCATAAATATCATTGTAGTTTCATCCATAAACTATGCTGTGTTAATGTAGGCTAATATATATATGTGTGTCATTATTATATTATAAATCTCATTAGTTCTAAAAAATAAAATTCCTGATTTATAATTGACAAAATATAATTACGATTTATTGAAAATTGAAAGAAAATAACATTTCAGTAATTGCCGCCGGGCCCCGGGTCTCTGGCCCCCCTGCCCCGCCGGCCCTTGATTAACATGATAATTTTATGTGCTGATGTTCTTTGTACACAAATGAATAATGATATTTGACTACAGACTAAATCTTTGTAGAATAGAGCGATGGAATACCTTAAGAAATCGAAAAATGCCAAAACATATATTCTAGTAATTTTTGTGTATGATAACGTTACCAATGAGGGTACTTCAAGGTGTATCAACCGTAAATATTAGTAATATCTTAACCCATCGGCCTTGTATCACAGAACAGTTCCGTGATGAGTACAATGCCACTGAAATTAATTATTTTGCCTTTGTTTCCCACCCGAATATTCTTAAATATGAATAAAACAATGTATAAAGACATAAATGAAAGGAATAACAAAGGTTCAGTGTAAACAAAATTACATTTTATGGGCTTGTTCTTTGTGGCCATATTACGTTGTCATGGAAATATGGATTCAGTTAGTTGTGTTATTACTAACATTAGTAAAGTTTTCGTTTATACTATTTCTAATGGTCTGTATTCTTGGATGCTTTAGAACAACACATAAATACTGTCTGTAAAAAAAAACAAAAAACAGCTGATTGTTGGCGGGAAGTTTTATTGACGCGAAATATAGGTCACGGGCAATATTAGAGCGTGCGTAACAAAAAAAAACAACAAAAAACAACAATTTTATTATCTATTTAGTTTTTTTTATAAATAAATGTATGGAAATTGGAAAATATTAAATAAAAACCCATTGTTGTAGGCCTACATAATCCAGCTAACTATAATTATTGTTTTTCCTCTTCCCGCTAAAAAAATGAGGTTTCAAATTTTTAGTGTTTTACAAAAACTGTAACATTTTATTTATTTATATATTTTTATTTGTTTAGTTTTTACGTAGGGACATTCTGAATACATGTTGGGAGTAAAGAAGTATATATATTAGCTTTTTAGGCATATAAAATTGTCATGCTTTCAAAATATATAAATATATATATATATATATATACACATATATATATATACATATTTTTTTGCCAACAATATTTTTGGATACTGATTATTATATTTAAATGTACAAATTATTAAAGGCAATTTTATTTAAATTAAAAAAATAAAACTTGCTATCTTGTAACATAAAAAATGAATTTGTTATGAATTTATAAAGAAACCCCTGCATTTTGGCAAATTTTAATAGGATAACTAAGTGAGAGCGGGACACATATCTATGCATAGGTCAATGAGTTAACCTCTTCAGGACGCCGACGCAACCTGGATGTATTTTAAGACGAATATGAATGAATGATGTGTGTAGAAAGGGCGAGATGCCTTGCAGCCTTGTTACTGACTAAGATCGATAATCAGAGTGTATAAAATGAAATCAGTTGACAAAAGTATTTGTGGAATTCTTTTAACAATACTACATATGTAGCCAACGTGTTAATATTTAATTTCTCTAAACTTTAACAAGGTCTCCAAGATTACTGGCATATTAGCGAATTTCCCCTATAGGGAAGAAGCTATTACCGTAGGTCTCATGGTAAGACTTAAGCCCGAGACCATGATAACTTTTTGTTTTGAGGTCCCCAGATGTCCAAAACACTATTCGTTCAAATTTATATATATGTGTCCGTGAATGCGATAACTTGAGTAAAAAACGTCCGATTTCGATGAAATTTGGCTCAAATGTGTAAACTGACACTTATGACTTTGTTCAAAAACCAGAAAAATCGGACTATGGGAAGGGGGGTTTATGGGGGTTTTAAATTTTCCAAAAATCAGTTTTTTGCATTTTTTACCCTAAAATTTTTAAAACACTTAATTTTGGTTTAGACCATGTTATAGAGCTTAAAAAAACAAATAATATGGTATTTTGAATTATTAACCTAGGTTAAGTGGTTGCGGACAAAAATCCAAAAAACATGCTCATAAAATCTCCCATGTTAATCTTATGGGAAAAAGGATTTTGGCTTTTCCTCAGTTAATTTTACTTTAAACTTCACATTTTCTTTTACCAATCACTTCAGCTCCACAAAACAATCATTTTGGTGTTTAAATTGTGATTCTACGTCAAACCGTTGCAGAGATATTCAAAGTGCTAAACACAGTACGTTGTCCAATGTTATCCTTATGGAGAATAAATAAAATTTGATATCTTGATTATTTATGAATGTATATTGATGAAATTTGGTATGTGGCTTCATGTTGTACTGGTATATTGATAATTGCACAAAAAATAAATGTTTTGTTGATTGTCCCCGTAGCAGCTAACCTGCATACTCAGCCCTAATGTTATTCTTATGGAGAATAAGTAAAGTTTTATATCTCCCTTAATTATGAACATAAATTAATAAAACATGGTAAGTAGCTTCACCTGGTTCAGTTATATTGATAATTGCATAAAAACTCATTTCTTATCTTCCTCGTTGCAGCAAACCTGCGTACTCAGTCCTAATGTTATTCTTATGGGGAATAAATAAAATGTAATAAATCACTTATTTATGAATGCATTTTTGCCAAACTTGGTGAGTGGCTTTATGTACTAGTGAGAAACATATCAATGCATTGGAAATTCGCTGAGTACGCAGGTTTGCTGCGACGGGGGGTATTTTACCACGTCGCCAACTGTAATATTACTAGTCCCTAAATTAGATAAAAGCTCACCAACGAGAAGGTAAGAGCTTCTGTGAAGCCTGCCTGAGCAATCTGCTCTCTCAGCTGCTCTGTCAGCTTGTTGAGGGGCACCTGTAACAGGGAAAATAACAAAATGTTCAACATTTTAAATTGTAAAAGGTTTAACCAAAAGTTAAGCTGAAAATTAACCGTCTTGAAATATGTTTAAAAAAACATAATTTAATTTAATTTAAACAAAAGTTAATCTAATACGGACAAAATCCCTCCAAATCATAACAAATTGTCCCTGTTTTACATGTTCAGTTTTGTAAATACAAATAAGAAAACAATTAAAATAAACTAAACTATTAGCTATGCACTAATTCAAAACTATAAGAGAAATTATCTGGAAAAAGGGAAATTTGCCTATGAAATATTATATACTTCCAATCTACAGCAATCTTGAAACCATAAGTCAAAAATATATTTCATTACTAGTACTACAACACAACTGGTGTAGCTGGTATTACTGAATGTAATTGTTTCGGTGTGCGATCGTGTTTTATGGAAATTCGATCAAGCACCAAAAACGCACTTTCTCTACGAATTATGACTGATGCTTTTTATCGTGATGTAAAAAATCACTTTTTAAAATTATCTTCTAAATTTAGACATATTTGCTGCAGTCATTTTCAAACAGGTAAATACAATGGTAAAATTTGGCTACTTCTCTTGACAATTCTATTGTTAACCATTTAAGATCAGCTAATTTCAAACACATTGGAAAAAGGTCAGCTGATTGTTTTCCCTTGCTCTAAATTTGAGATTGGGGAACGATCACTTTTCATTGCTCCCAGCTATTACCTAAAATAACTACTGGTAATTTTGATGCAGAGTGATGAAAAAAATTGTTTAGCAAACGTAAATGGTATAAACCAATTTTATAATTCACACTAAGTTGACTTGCAGAATCTAATGATGTTAAAACTAATTTAAATTACTGAAATATATATATTTTTTTTGTAAAAAAGATAATTGTTTTGAAAACATTAAAAAATATGGCATGTACTTTTAAAACTGACTATTTCAGAAAGATTACATATCCTTTCCATTTGGTTCCATCATTGACTTTATTTACTTCAGTACTTATATCATAATTAGATTAAAATTCCGTATTAATCTTATATGAAGGATCAAAACAGATGATTTGAGTTTCAATATACAGGGTTATTCAAAAAGAAATATACACTTTTAAATGAACACAGTAAATCTGGTTTAGTCAACAGAAAAAAATAAATATTATCATTAGAAAGAGGGCATATCAAAGTTTTTTTAACAAGCTAAAGAAATATCTATATGTGCCCCATGGGTCACACGGCAGACATCAGTTAAATAGTCAAATTCTGACCAGACTTTTCCAAGGGTATTCACATCAACACTCTCTCTCTCTACAGCTCTTGTTATGCGCTGCCTTCATTCCAAGAGACTCAATGGTAATGACGGAGTAAAAACTTTATCTTTAACATAACCCCACAGGAAGAAAACGCATGGGGTCAGTCAAGTCCGGACTGCGAGGTGGCCAACGCATGAGTGACACATTGTTGTCAGTTGCACGACCAATCCAGCGAAGCGGTAATTGCTCATCAAGGTAATCTCTGACATCATGGTGCCAATGTAGCGGAGCTCCATCTTGAACCAATATGTAGTCATTACTATCTTCTTCTAGTTGAGGGATAAGCCATTCACTCAACATGTCCAAGTAGGATGTGCCTGTAACCGTACTTTCTTGAAAGAAGAAAGGCCCGTATATCTTTTGCTTTGATACAGCACAATAGACGTTTAGCTTAGGAGAATCCCTCTTATGTTGAACAATTTCTCTAGGATTTTCAGTCCTCCAGATACGCGCGTTGTGTTTGTTAACTTTTCCGCTGATATGAAACGTTTATTCGTCACCAAAGATTAGTCGATCAATGAATCCATCTTCTTCAGAACATGGATGTCATCACAGAATGTCAAACGTTTCTCCTTATCATCATCACGTAATTCTTGCAACAACTGTAGCCTGTACGGTTTCATCTTTAGACGTTTTCTCAAAATTCTCCAAACAGATGACTGTGGAATTTGAAGTTCTACACTTACCCTGGTCGTTGACTTTTTTGGACTGCGCAGGATAGCAGCTTGGACCTGTTCAACACGTCCTTCTACCAGCAGCGATGGCCTCCCAGAACTTTTTGGTTTGCACAAACAACCTGTAGTTTTGAATTTCTTTTGCCAATCATAAATACACTTCCTACCTGGTGGGTTTCTTTGAAAGCGCATCCTAAAACGACGTTGCACTGATTGAGTGTTCTCTAGTTCAAGCACACAAAAAGCCTTCTCAACGCTATTATTAACCATTTTTTTTAAATAATGCATTTTTTTAAAGGCCAGGGTTATGTAACAACAATGTGCCAACAATCAGCTGATGTAGTAAAACTTTAGTTCACTAGCTATCCATTAATGCCAACATTACGGGTATAAATTATTCTGTTTCAATTTTATTGATTTATAAAAGTGTATACTTCTTTTTGAATAACCCTGTAAATGTCAGCAATCTGAAAATCTGAGATTTTCTGTTGCATTTGCTACAGTATGTAGTTCTACATAAAGATGTGATTTAGAATTAGGTATACAGTGGATTAAATATTATGTCAGGTAGTTTACATCACAAAAACTTACCTGATAACCAATTGTGCTAGTTTTTGGAACAGTCTTGAGGATATTGTTGTAGCCGAACGCTATGGCAGCATCCTCATAGATGTCGACTGGATGAAAGATATCGTGGCGAGATGGTGGGACTTCTACGACAATCTCACCTCCCATTGTCACACGAGACTTGAGACACATCTTGCTCAACAGTGTTGCCAAATGGTCTGCGGATTCACTGCACATACCGTTGCTATTAGATATCACAGAAGACTTTGTAATCCTACAAAATCTCAGAGTTTGAGTATTCCATGATCCAGTAACACCTGTTCTGTTCTCATGTAATGAAAACCAAATCTGATTTTTTTACCAACTCTTTGGTGTTTATGCTAATCAAAATCTAACCCTTTAAGTTATTCTCAAACGTATGACCCAATAAAGTAACCACTTAAAATAAATCCTAAATATCTCAAACAACTGGATAGTAGACTATCTGAACTGAACAAACTGAATTAACTAAATTTACACGTAATAAATTTACTGCAGGGATGAGTAGGATTGGATTTTGTGATTGGGACGAGATGGAACAGGATTTTACTATCCCTTCCAAATTTTAGAAAATTTTCCTCCTGGATTTTGAAACTACATGAAATGTATTAAAAATCTGCACAAAATATTAATATTTAACACTTTAATTGAATCAGAAGAATACAATTACAGCTGTAATAAGCGATCTAAAACTATACAGGCAATTAAAGACAACACTGAAACATACTTTACCCTATTTTACTGATGCAATAGTCCACTACAAATTACCTTAGTTACTGTTCTGTGTACAGTATCTGCAGTAAACCATTTTCTGATTATGTTAACATCAGGGTTCCCACTCAAACTTAATGATCAAATTCACGGGTTTTTCACGGTTTTCAAGGTCTAAAAATTGTCAATTTCACGGTCGAAATATTAAAAAACATAACCTATACCGGTTGCAAAACAACAACGCAGACGCAGCGCAGCAGTCAAATACTAGTTAAAACTTTCCAACATTCCAATTACGATGTCACAGAACCATAAAACCATACCATGTATCCCAAGTGAACCTTTTAAAAAATAAGGACTATTTTAGAGTTTCTTATTGTTTTATTGTCGTCGTAAGTCATGTCATCAGTCTATCGGTTATCGGTTGCTGGTGATTTCTACTTTGCTCAGTGTTGCCAATCACTTTTTCCCGAATTACCCTCGATCCTCGTCAAAATTACCCTCAAAATCTAATCTCCTGTATTTGAGTAAAGAGTGCTAATGAAATAAAGGAAATGTGCTTGAAATTTGATAGGTTTGAGGAGCCGCCTATAGATGCCACTGATGTATAATTAATTTTAAAGTTTAGAATTAAGAATGAAAATAGAAGTTGCATACGCCAGCCAGTTTTTGTCTCAATTTCTTCATGCGAGATATAACGGATTTTTCTCAGAATTTATTTTACTGCTTAAAAAATCACAGTTTATAAATTATTAACAGCTGATGCAATTTTGTTTACAGCCATAAACGTCAATTATAAAACAGCTAACGCTGTCTATCTTTCAGTCTATCAACTGCTAGGATTAGGTAGGCGGAGACAGGTGACAATAATCCCCATTTTCTATTTTTATTATTTATTGTCTGGTTGACGTTAAAACTTGCAGACATTACTGCAACTTAGCGGACTTCTTGTCATCTGGCACTCGTGGCTCTTTCACATTTTAACATGAGACAATCACTGTACATGTAATCCTTACTCAAGCTTGATTTCTGTCATGGAATTCGTGAATGTGAATTGAATTGTGTGAATGTGTGTTGTGAACTGATGAACTACAGTTGTGGCGGATGTGTAGCCTTGGCGCTGGACGAAGTAGTTCAGTTTGTGTCTACCAGGTTACACCACATGGCAGACTCAGACTGCAGACTGAGCGCCTAACGGTACAATCGCTTATGAAGCAATAACAATATTTATTGGCAACCAATCCAAAAGACGATATATCGGTCCATAGCACTGAATGGGTTAAACAGTTTCTTGCAAATACCATAAACAATACGATACATACTGATATAAATTTGAAACTCACTTGATCCCAAGATATTTGTTGATTTTCTTGGCGGAGACTTGCTCCTTGCGGTATGATAGAGTCGGATACTTGAATACCTTCTTGTCCGGTCTCACAACTTCCACCACCTCCACTTGGTAAGGCTCAGTGCAATACTGGGAGAAAGCACAAACAAGAGTGTCCAGCACTACTATTGCCTGCAGAAGGGAAAAAATATTGTTATAAAAGAACCACAGTTATCATCTCATCAACCCGTTATAACTTACCAAATGGGAAGAGGGGCTGTACGTGTACTTACGACTGATTTACATTAAGTGATCAAATTGAAAAAAAAACAAACAAAAAACTGAAGTACTGGGGCAGCCCTGACAACTATAGTGTCCAGCTGTCTTTTTTTTCTATGATCCAAATTAACTCTGTTTGTTTACACAACAAAAGTCTAAACCTTTTCATTTTCATTCCAATAACGTGACAATTTACAGTTCTTTGGGGAAAATAAACATAACAAGTCTAAAATCAACATGTGTAGCCCAATACAATCACCTGGTATAATTGTACTGGGCTAGCCAATTCACTTTTGTGTCAAATCCCTAAGCCTGCTCAGGGTAGGTGAGGAGAGGGATTTACCTTATGTTGAGGAAAGGGGATCTCTGAATCTAGTGAACTATTGCTATAAAAGTTCCCATCTTCTCTGTAGTTGGGGGGGAGAGCTCTGGTTATCTCAAACTGTATACGCAATTACTACACAATTTTGATCACTGTCAACAATATTTTTTTGGAATAAACTTGTTTTCAGTTGATTTAAACCTAGAAATTATCAAATGGTTTTAACTATATAAAAAGAAAAATAATTACAAATACCCCCGTCGCAGCAAACCTGCATACTCAGCGAATTTCCAATGGAGATATAAATGTCTTAATACTACATAAAGCCACTTACCAAGTTTCATAAAAATATATTCACAAATAAGCGATATATACAATTTTAATTATTCTCTATAACAATAACATTGGGGCTGAGTACGCAGGTTTGCTGCAACAAGGAACACAAAAAATGGGTTTTTATGCTATTATCAATATAACTCAACTAGGTGAAGTCGTATACCAGTTTTTATTCATTTATGTTCATAATTAAGGGAGACAGAGCATTTCATTATTATCCATAAGAATAACATGGGGCTGAGTACGCAGGTTTGCTGCTACGGGAGAATTATGCAAAAAAGATTTTTTGGAGCAAATATCAATAGACCTCAACGAGATGAAGCTGTATACCAAGTTTCGTCAGTATACGTTCATAAATAAGCGAGATAAAAAAATTTTCTTTTCCTCCATAAGAATAACATTAGACAACGTACTGTGTTTAGCACTTTCAATATCTCGGTAACGAATTGACGTAGAGGAATGATCGAAATACCAAATTGTGTGTTTTTTTAAGCTGAATCGAATGGTTAAAACTAAAATTTGACTTTTTCAAAAATTATATGTAAAAAATTCAAAAAACCCATTTTTGGGGTACAAAACCCCCCCAAAATACCCCTTCGGATAGGTCGATCTGTCTGGTTTTCGAACTTAAAGTCATAAATGCTGCTTTACATGTTTATGCCAAATTTTGTCAAAATCGGATCATTTTTACGAGAGTTATCGTGCTCACGGACACACATATATATATATATATATATATATATATATATATATACAGTATCGAACGAAAGGTGTTTTTGGGGTCTGGGGACCTCAAAACGAAAAGTTATCATGGTATCATGGTCCCGGGCCTAGGTCTTACCATGCCGACTACAGTAATAGCTTCTTCCCTATAGGGGAAATTCGCTAAAAACCTATTCAGGAGAAAGGAAAACAACAAACAACGGGATATAAGATTTAAAAGAGAAACAAAAATGTTAGCCTTCATATAACTTACCTTAGTGAGATCAGTAGCGGTGCATTCTATAAAGACATTCTTGGTGTTGAGAGTGATGCGAGAATGGTGGCCATTGATGATGGGGGGCATGGACAGTACCACCCCTTGGCTGTCCTTGATGATAGGGTAGACAGGACTGTCTCTGATGATGTGCAGGTATTGCTTCAGCTGGGCATGATTCTGAAGCAAACATTCATAGTTTACATAGTTACAAAATTATATTCAGAAGCAAATTATACCAATTTTAGGAAAAGTCTCTATGCATCCCACGGAACAGAAAAATCTTAATAATGTATTGTTGTTCTGTCAATAAATTTAACCATAACTGGTTCATGAATGCCAGCAGTGTGCATAAATTATATGCCAACCTCTTTGACTACAAAATAACTACAACATATAGCTTAACCGGTTGGGTAGCCATAGGGGTGTGCGAGTAGTGATTTTTTTTATCGAGTCAAGTAGTGCCAATTATTTTTGAGTTTCGATTATTTTCGAGCGAGTATTCGCCATCAGTTGTTAGTTTCAAATAATGTAATGGGATTTGAGAGTCAGTAATAGAGTCTGTTGATAGAGGTGGAAACACAATAGGCATATTCATGGACTTATCCAAAGCTTTTGATAGTGTAAAACATCCTACCCTTTTACAAAAATTACAATCACTTGGGGTATCAACAAATTCATTACAATGGTTTGATTCTTATCTAACCAATAGAACACAGTATGTTGAAGTAACTCACTTAATAAATAATAAAATAATTAGGACAGCATCAGAAATAAAACCAGTCAAATATGGAGTTCCGCAGGAGTCTATTCTGAGACCTTTACTTTTTTTATGCTATTTAAAGGGCATAGGTAATGCACTGTCGTGTAAACCTATCAGTGAACTATGCTGATGATTCCAACTTAATGATATCATCCCCAACATTAAAACAAATAGAAGTGACCGCTTTTGTGGAGCTCGGAAATTTGGGCAGCAACTTGTTAAACCAAAATTTAATATTAAATCATAAAAAAACAAATTTTATTAAGTTTAAAACAGCACTAAAGTTCACCCTGAATCAATAATAATGTATGACTCACAACTAATTGAACAAAAACCTAGTACAAATTTCCTGGGCCAACACTAACAAATTCTCTGGGGGAACACTAACAATAGATCAACACTGAGATTGGAATGAGCATGTTAGCAGAATATTAACAAAAATTAATTCTGGAATTTATGCCCTTTCAAAAATGTTCTTTTATTGTAATGTTACTACACTAAGGCATATTTATTTTGCTTGAATCCATTCTTTCATTTCATTCGGTATTGGTCTATTTGGAGCAACCAAAAAAGTTAATTTGGATAATGTATTAAAACAAGAGAAGAGAGCAGTAAGAATAATGCTTAAACTAAACCATGATGATTCAGCCAAAGAATACTTTATACAGTTAAAAATACTTACTGTATATGGGCAATACATTGTTGATTCTATTTATTGTTCAAAAATAAAATGGCACATGAAGTTTCTAACCAACCTGTGCATCATTATAATACAATAATACCCCCGTAGCAGCAAACCTGCGTACTCAGCGAATTTCCAATGCATATATATGTATCTTAATACCACATAAAGCCACATACCAAGTTTCATCAATATACATTCATAAATAAACGATTTATGACATTTTAATTATTCTCCATAAGAATAACATGGCGTCTGAGTATGCAGGTTTGCTGAAGGAAGGAAAACAAAAAATGGGGTTTTATACAAATATCAATATAACTCATTTAGCTAAAGCCACATACCAAATTCCATTAATTTATTTTCATAATTAAGGGAGATAACACTTACTTATTCTGCATAAGAATAACGTGGGGCTGAGTACGCAGGTTTGCTGCTACGGGAGCCTTTGGCAAAAAATAGTTTTTTTGAGCAAATATCAATGGTCCACAACCAGATGAAGCCGTATACCAAGTTTTGTCAGTATACGTTCATAAATAAGCTAGATATAAAATTTGTCTTTTCCTCCATAAGAATAAGTACTGTGTTTAGCACTTTCAATATCTCGGTAACCAATTGACGTAGAGAAATGATCAAAATACCAAATTGTGTGTTTTTTAAAGCTGAATCCAATGGTAAAAACTAAAATTTGACTATTTCCAAAATTATATGTAAAAAATTCAAAAAAACCCATTTTTGGGGTACAAAACCCCCCCAAAATACCCCTTCGGATAAATCCCTCTGGCTGGTTTTCGAACTTAAAGTCATAAATGTTACTTTACACGTTCATACCAAATTTCATCAAAATCGGATAATTTTTACGAGAGTTATCGTGCTCACGGACACACACACATATATATATATATATATATATATACAGTTTCAAACGAATGGTGTTTTTGGGGTCTGGGGACCTCAAAACGAAAAGTTATCATGGTCCCGGGCCTAGGTCTTACCATGCCGACTACGGTAATAGCTTCTTCCCTATAGGGGAAATTCGCTAAAAAGGAATACGGTTATGCAGAATCATCATAGATTAAAACTGTATGAGAAAAGGCCCTCATATGCTGGGGAAAAATTTCTAAAAAGTATCCCAGAACAAATAAGAAATGAAAAAAATCATATTAAATTTAAAAAAACAACTGAAAGAATACTTAACTGACGCGGTCATTTACTTGTTAAAGGAATTCTTCCATCTCCCTCTAAAGGGATTTAGTCTACATTAAGTCACGTATAAAATACAACTGTTTAAAATGGAAGTTGAAATCCTTGATTAGCTCCTGCTGCACTTAATTAAGATGGTGATGCAATTGTTTATTAATTGTACCATTTTCGACGCTGTTCAAATGTTGTACCCTGTACTTCTTCATGAAGAAAGACGATTGACTATTGACTATTTGGATGCCACTCCAAAGTTGATCATCTCAACATAGTTTTTAAATAGTAAATGAGTAGCAATACAAAACTTTGGACAGTACAATCAAACTAGATTACGTATTGACAACAAAACAAGGTTTGACATTCATTTCTGGCCGATAAAACACGGTCCGGTTGTCATTTGGCCAATATCACCTGGTCCGGACATCGCTTATAATCAATATTAGATGACGAAATCGTTACAGCCGATATTAAATGGCCCTGTCGTAATTTTCGGCCGATATTAAGTATACCGTCGTCATTTTTGGCAGATATTATGTTTTCTGTCGTCATTTACAGCCGAAATTACGCGGTCCGGTAGTCATTTTTGGCCGCTTTTACGTGATGCGATCGCCTTTTGGGGCCGTAACTACGCAATTTGGCCAGTCGCAATCGTTAGCAATCGTACAAAAATCGGTGGGAAATACTCGCTCAAAATTTAGAGTATTTTTCAAAACTTCGAGTCGAGTTAGAGTATTGAAATACTCGGCTGAAAACTCGAGGTTTTGAGTACTCGCACACCCCTAGGTAGCATACTGGTTTTTTTTGAGCTGACAAGTTATACCTGATCAGTTAATAATGGTTTCTAAGAAAAAGTTGACTTTAAAAGCAATAATACTCAATATGGACAAGTTGTGGTCAGGTGCTAAACCTTTTGGAATATATTTGTCATGTACGTTTTGTAACAGATCTGTTAATGCAAATATTGCATTTTAATAGATTTACAGAAATTTTAGTTTTGAGGTTTCCGCAATGAAAGGATCAAGTTAACAAGTCAACATCATTAAGTAGTGATAGCTCTGATTTTGAAAATCAGCAGATTAATGCTTTTATTATTTACCAAATGAAACACAAAAGAGAAACCTAAAAATTATGTTAAGAAACAAGATTTTCAAGTTTTTTAAAAGGTTACAACGCAAAATGTTGGTAAGATTCTTAGTTAAAAAATCACGGTGGAACTCTCCATAATTCTCACTGCGGCATTTGCTAAATCAAATTAAATCAAAATCTCTTTATTGTAATATAAGTAGAAATTGTACAAGAAATAGCGTCATAAAATACGTTCAAGTGTTGAATAAAATATATTTTTCATCTGTTGATAACAGGTTTTCTTCACCAATTCTATTACATTTATAGTTCTCTTACAGCAGAACTATAAACAAACAAATATTCTGTGCCAGCATAACAAATTAACAGACTAAACGTAAATTCCTCAAGAGAATATATAGCCTTGGAGAAAAGTTTTTAATTTTGTTTTACTGTAGGAAAAAAAATTTTCTGTAGGAAACTTCTGATCGAATTTCTAAAGGGAGTTTATCGTAAAATTTTGTTCCAGCATACTTAGGTTTTTTCTTAAAAAGTTGTAGGGTGTGGGGACTTGTTGCTAAGTTTTCTCGATTTCTGGTTAAATATTATAGTATTACATGTCATTCATTCATTATTTAGTGATAACTTTCCTATTATGTGTTATTTTATATTTAAGTTTCCCTATCAATGTGTTAATTAATTAATTCCCCTAAATGTGTTAACTGTATTAATTGTCCTATGTCCATGCCCAATAATAATCATCATTATCATCACTCCTCAGAAAACCATTCCCCTCTATGTATTTAGTGTTTATTTATCTGTGCAATTGTATAATAATATGTATTTCATTAATTAATCACCAATAATTATTCACAGCCTATCCCTATATAATAGCCTACTCACTTAATTTAATATGTTTGTTAATAATAATATTTTAGATATAAGTTATGTGAGAGGATTGCAATAGAATTAAAATTTAATATAATATACTTTTCAAAAATAGTCCTTAAGGAATCTAAATTACAGTGACCAGTGTTAACAATTGTGTGACCATGTGCTTCTCAACAATGAACCATGCTTCAAGACCTCATCTCTGCTAGATCTTTCTTCTTGTTCCAGATGCCATAGTGTTAAGACCTAACATCTGTGAAGGACACAGTTCCTATTTAAATTTACCCAGTATGGCCTAAGTTTTGCATTGCTTAGTGCTCATTTTATTAGGGACTTACTGCTCAATTAATACCATCTTTAAATTCACTCCCTTTTATTTGCTTTATCCCCAAAACTGGTATTGAGCGAAGAACATTTGTGAGCAGATTGGTAAACTACTTTCATTGTATTCTCATAGGGACTTGAAAGAATACAGACATTTAAATAGAACAAGTCTAATGTTCTGAAAGTTAAAGTAACATCAAGAGTATATTTTTACATTGAACTATCTTTCTAAATTTAATTTTGAGTATTTTAATCATTAGTAAATTCAGTGAAACCATTGGACTCTCCTTTTGGACAACACCAAAATTTTCCATTGTTGCAATTTGTACACATCAGCCTAATTGGATTAAATATTCTTTCAAATATAATTTCAACGTTATTCAAGTCAGCACGATACTTCCCCCCTGAGAAAAAGAGCCCTCATTTGTAAAGAACCCCATTTAGAACCAAAATATGAACATTTAGTCTTAGGCCTACAAATATTATTGTCATTCACCTTCTAGCCTAGGCCACTCATTGTAACTGTTCCCCCTGAGTTGTATATTATTGTAAATCCCCTTTAATTGAGAACCCTTTTCAAAACATAATTGTACTACTAGATAAATAAATATTATATTGTTCCTCTGTAACTTTGTATTTCATTCAAATAGTTAAAGATATCCTAAAAATTGTACACCTACCTTTTGTTGGTATCCAGAGTAAATACAAAACACATTCTACTCACTACAATAAACCAAAGAAGACCACAGGTATAAATATATTTATTGAGAAATCGAGTCAGATCATTTGTGAGCTATATTTAAATAGCCTAGGGAATTTTGTAAGTAGTAACACTCATAATTGTGAAGAGAAGCTAGGCTTAGCACATGGTAGCCATTGCCCTCAGATCCCGATAGCGTCACTTTTTATATCCACATTTCCCGAGCACATCCGAGCAGATAATTAGTTAAGAGTAAACAATTTAGAATAATAAGTAAGTAAGTAGAATAATTAGAAAATAAAATAAGAATTTGGCGACCCAACGTACTGGCTTGAATAACGAGTGATAAATATTGCAATCCTCAACTAGAATAAGCCTAGAATAAGACCATATTTAGTATTAATTTCCCGTAATTGTTTCCCTCCCCACCAATAATAACTGTGTATAAAAGCACCGCATATTTAATAATCTCGCATATTATAACTAAAAAGAACACACGAAGGCCGAAAACAAATACAATTTACGGAAAACACGCAACTACCCCGTAGCAGACGCCCACTCGAGCGACGATGAAACCAGCAGCCGCCATGTTGTGCAAAACCAAGAAGAAGCGTCCAAAACCAAAGACCGCCAAACACACGATTTCATAACCTCGACGCAAGATTTCTCTCTCAGTCTGCCCGTAGACGCTAACACTGCTTTCACGACACCTGAGCGGAGTAATGCCAGTCGACCGACCCGAGCGCTGACGGACATACCCGAAGGCTCCCGAACTGCATTCATTGATCAGAATGAACGAGGACATACCGCCAGCCCATTGAACGAATCGACGCTGATTCATTCTTCGCGCCCGATGACTGATACACACACGGACGACGCAACTAGCGGATTAAATGCTACAAACCCAATTACACCAACACCTGCAATCGACATAAATATGCTAGTTACCCTAATGACCAATTTAGGAAACAAAATTGAACAAACTAGTCTTGATTTAAATAACAAATTTGAACAAACCAGTATCGATTTAAATAGCAAATTCGAACTAACCAGTGCTAAAATCGAATCTGAAATACGAGAAACTAAATCTGAAATACAAACAATCAATGAAAGTTTTCATCAACAAATAAATCAAACAAAAACTGAATTAACCAGAATCATCAACGACAAAACTAATGAAACCCAGCAGGAAATTCAAGCCTGTAGAAACGCTTTCGAATCACAGATGCAAGAAACCAGGGAAAACCAAGTTGAAATTCGATCAGAAATTAACGCCATCAAAATGACACAAAATGCCCAAGCCGAGGAAACTGCCAAATTAAATGACAAATTAATACTTAGAATTGAAAATTCCCAGACTCAAATGAGACAATTCGTGTTGGACAGCATTTCACAACAACAAACCGCTGCCGAATTCGAAAATAAACAATGTCAGGAAAATATCATATCTACCGTCAAAACTCATCTGGAAGAACATAAGCAAAATTTTGATCAGAAAATAGAAGAACTAACGGCTAAAACGCAACTGGATAATGAACGTAATTCAAAAACAAACTTAACGGCACTGAAAAATGAAGTTATCCCCAAAATTACATTACAGACAAAACTAATTGAGGCACAACAAATTGAAATCCAAACCTTGAACCAAAATTTAAACAAATGTGAAACTGAAGTAACCAATCTGAAACAAGCAAATCAACTAAACGGAATGGCCGGACAAATCAAAGTAATATGCAGTGGAAGCGAAGCCAATGACCGTCTAATGCCAAAATTTAATGGACGGAGCGGCAATCCAAATGAATACCTATATAAATTGAGAAGATATTACGAACGAGGAATCGAAAGGAACCAATGTTGCGATTCAACTGAGTACCTAAAAGACCTGCTTGAGACATCATTCGAAGGACCGGCATCACGATGGTTGCAGCTAATAAAAAGTGAGATTACTGATTGGGAACAATTTGCGAGAGAATTCGAACTAAAATACTGGAGCCAGGCAGTCCAACGCGGAATTAAAGCTAAAATCGAGTCTGAGAAGTATAGAGCCAACGGAACGTTAAGCCGGACGAAATACTTGACGGAACGAGTATTGTTACTACAATCGATGACACCTAGCCTGAGTGAAGAGGAGATAGTTACCCTCATGGCAGAGCGATTTGATGCAATAATCCAAGACAGCATAAGTGTACAGAACATCACCACGATCCGAGCGATGGAGAGACTACTGCAGAAAGAAGACATAAAAGATGGACCTAAGAAAGCCAGGAGCCACAACAACCAACAAAGCAGCCGACCAGCCAGCCCAACCACTTCAAACCAACAGAATTACAACGATAGGTATGCTAACCAACGGGCCTATCAACCAAAAATGAACACTTACCATGGTTACCAGCAAAACAAATACACTCCGAACAACTCTTCGTACCGAAATCAACAAAACTACCGGAATAATGGTAACAACAACCAGCAATATCATAGGAGCCATCATGACAACAAGCCGTATCAACGTGAACAATATCATCACAGAAATTATGAACAAAACTACAAAAACGATCGTCAACACCCTACCAACAAACAGAACCAACTCTGCGCAATATTTAGACAGAATCCCAATCCGCCTAATGCTCCAACTGTACCTCCGATGAGCCCTCATTCAAGTAACAACCATGCTAGTCCACATTCCTCACCGTCTCAAACGAGACAGGGAAACGACTCGGCGCTGTAGACCACGGCCGAGAAAGGGTTATGTTGTCTTGTGATCACCCATTGAATACAGCGCCTACTTACAATATCCTCGGTCAAACTATCAACCACTCTATAAATCTTATGCAGACCAACAACATAATATGTGATAAAAATTTCCTCTTAGAAGATGAATACGAAAATGATGTCAATTCAAACTACACACAAATTAACTGTCCAGAAATCAACATAACATTAAATAATATCAGCACTAATGCCTTAATTGATTCCGGTTCTTCTGTAACTTGTATAGCCGAAGCTTGGTTCAACGAAAATAAGATGAAACAAAAACCATTTGAAGAATTACCAGTGAATAATACCGTTATCAAAACAGCTGTTGGAGAAAAATCTAAACGTGTTTCCCGTACAATATATGTTCCCACCACCATTGATAAACATACGATGTTAACTGAATATTTGATAGTACCACACTTAATAAAACCTATAATTCTCGGAGTCGATGTTCTATCTGCCCTCAAAATGGATTTGAATTTCAACACAAATGAAATAAATATGAAAATCAATAATGATAATGTTACAATGAAGTTTAATATGTGTCATCATGAAGGACAGTTATGTCAAATAATAATTAATAATAGCCATAGGCCAAATAATAATATGAATAATAATTTTGATAATATGATGTACGATGAGTACAATGATGATTTAATATATGATAAATATGATAGCACAGCACACAACTTCAGCGAGTTACAAACAAATCCAACAAACGACAGCACATTGACACAAGAAGAAATTAATACATCTTTAGCATCAAATGATTATATCAAGAAAGAAGAACAAACAATTTTAAGTCAGTTATTAAATAAGTACAAACATGTTTTCTCTGAACAACCAGGCATATGCAACAAATATTCTCACGAGTTACGAGTAGATAATCCACAACATTTTAAAAGCACAACTTATCCTGTACCACAACAATATCAAGATGCAGTACAACAAGAGATCGACAGAATGGAATCCTTAGGTGTAATTGAGAGGAGTAAAAGCACTTTTATCAACCCGATAATTCCAGTCATTAAGAAGACGGGAGAAATACGACTATGCCTTGACGCCTGAAAAGCAAACGAAATCATCATACCTGATTTTGAATGTAATATAAGTGTAAATGAGATCCTTGGAAAATGCAAAAACGCAAAATTTATAAGTAGTATCGACCTGACCGCATCATATTGGCAAATACCATTAACTGAAAATTCCAAACAATATACGGCATTCCAATTCAGAGGCAAGGTATACCAGTACACTGTGACACCATTTGGTATATCTACGTCACAAGCTGCTTTAGTTCAAGCGCTAGACAATGTATTCGATTCTGAAGCTGAGAATTTTACTGCAATCTACGTTGACGACATCTGCATAATTTCACCCGATTTCGAGTCTCACATGAAACATTTAGAATACATATTCAGCAAATTAGAAGAAGCCAACATGACCATTCGATTCAATAAATCAAAGTTTTGCCAAAATTCTGTACCATTCCTGGGATACACCTTAACTAACGATGGACTCCACATGGACCAGAGCAAAGTAGAACCGATACTAAATTTCCCTACACCAAAAAACAGAACTCAACTTAAAGCTTTCCTTGGCAGCATAAATTACTATAATAAATTTATAGATAAATTCTCTGCAACCACACAACCATTGATGCGATTAACTTCAAAGAAAAACAAATTTATCTGGACTAAAGAAGATGATGTCACCTTTCTGAAGATTAAACAACTATTTAATCCGCAAGGGTTTATTCTGGGACCTTTACTTTTTTTATGCTATTTAAAGGGCATAGGTAATGCACTGTCGTGTAAACCTAGCAGTGAACTATGCCTCTATGCTGATGATTCCAACTTAATGATATCATCCCCAACATTAGAACAAACAGAAGTGACCGCTTTTGTGGAACTCGGAAATTTGGGCAGCTACTTGCTAAACCAAAATTTAATATTAAATCATAAAAAAACAAATTTTATTAAATTTAAAACAGCACAAAATAAAGTTCACCCTGAACCAGTAATAATGTATGACTCACAACTAATTGAACAAAAAACTAGTACAAATTTTCTGGGTCTAACAATAGATCAACATTTAGATTGGAATGAGCATGTCAGCAGAATATTAACAAAAATTAATTCTGGAATTTATGCCCTTACAAAAATGTCCTTTTATTGTAATGTTACAACACTAAGGGATATTTATTTTGCTTATATCCATTCTTTCATTTCATTCGGTATTTGTCTATTTGGAGCAACCAAGAAAGTTAATTTGGATAACATATTAAAACAACAGAAGAGAGCAGTAAGAATAATGCTTAAACTAAACCATGATGATTCAGCCAAAGAACACTTTAAACAGTTAAAAATACTTACTGTATATGGGCAATACATTTTCGATTCTATTTTATTGGTCAAAAATAAAATGGCAAATGAAGTTTCTAACCAACCTGTGCATCATTATAATACAAGAAAAAAGAATGTGGTTATGCAGAATCATCATAGATTAAAATTGTATGAGAAAAGGCCCTCATACGCTGGGGAAAAATTTCTAAAAAGTATCCCAGAACAAATAAGAAATGAAAAAAATCACATTAAATTTAAAAAACAACTGAAAGAATATTTAATTGAAGCAGCCATTTACTCGTTAGAGGAATTCTTCCACCTCCCTCTAAAAGGATTTAGTCTACATTAAGTCACGTATAAAATACAAGTGTTTAAAGTGGAAGTTGAAATCCTTGATTGGCTCCTGCTGTACTTAATTAAGATGGTGATGCGATTGTTTGTTTATTAATTGTACCATTTTCGACGCTGTTCAAATGTTGTACTCTGTACTTCTTCATGAATAAAGATGATTGACTATTGACTATTGACTATTTCTGGAAACCAACGTCTTAAAACACCCAGACCCATCTAAAGAATTCTTCTTACAAACTGACGCTTCTGACTATACAATAGGCGGACATTTATATCAATTACGAGAAAATGGTGAGAAAGCTGCCATAATGTTTATGTCGAGAACGTTACAACCAGTCGAACAAAGGTACACCACCACTGAAAAGGAACTCCTTGCCATCATTTATTGTTTACAAAAATCACGATACATTGTCCTGGGAACGAAATTAACCATCATTACAGATAACCACGCACTCACCTTCTTAAAAACGTGCCGATTATTGAATAATCGATTGGCAAGATGGATCCTCACCATACAGGAATATAACTTTAAAATTGTCCATTGTAAAGGTACAGATAATATCACTGCAGACACGCTAAGTCGCATCTCCATCAATCAATCCGCTATTTCATACAACAATCCAAGAGAATTAACTATTCATTACATTGAGAATATCCCCGATCAAAATCTCAAGAGCGCACTACGAAACTTACCCCAACTCCAGCGAGGAGACACCAAACTCCAACCCATAATTGAAACATTAGAAAAACAACCAGATTCAGAAATCGCACAAAAATTATCAAACAATTTCCGCATTCACAATAATACCCTTTACCAAAAATTGAAAAATAAATGGTTAATTGCTGTACCTCATTGCATGATTCAAGACCTCATATGGGAATGTCACTTATTCTACCTACATTGCGGAGCTAAGAAATGCTTTCAATTATTACAAGAAACCTTCATATTTCGAAACATGAATCGAACCATAAGGAAATATTTATCTACGTGCGATACCTGCCAGAAATGTAAGATCAGCAACCGACCGCTAGTGGCCACAGCGAAAGGAGTGCTATGTACAGGAAAGAATGAACAGCTAGCCGTTGATATCATCGGACCTCTTCCTACCAGTGTATCAAACGTTAAATATGTACTTATTGTCATCGATATCTTCACCAAATTCATCAAGTTATACCCTATGCAAAAAGCCACCACTAAAACGATATTAAACAAACTATTTACTCAACACTTCCCAAATTATGGATACCCTAAAAGAATCCAGTCTGATAATGGAACACAATTCAAGAGCGGAAAATACATCCAGAAGATGGAACAGAATAATATCGAATTAATCTTCAATCCAGTGTACCACCCATGCTACAACCTTGCCGAGAGACCAATTCGAGAAGTTAAAAGATGTCTACGCACCTATTGCTCCCGTCAACACAAGAAGTGGGCGAAATATATTCTTGATATTAACGCATGTCTCAATGAGTTATATCATGAATCGACCGGATTCACTCCTAACGAACTACAATTCGGCGTTCGAGACCACCGCTTTTGGGAAAAATATTTGTCTGAAAATCCATTCATAATTGATACTCCAATAGAACAGAAGTTACTCATCGCTAAACGCAGGTTAGATGCCAAACGAATTAAAAGATCAGCAAAATTAAATCAGAATCGAAAACCACAAACATTAAAGATAAATGATAAAGTGCTAATCAAATCACATCCCCTCTCCCGAGCTATTTATGGAGAAACTGCAAAACTTTTCGAGGTTTACGAAGGACCATTCATCATCAAGCAAATATTACGAAAATCTACTTTTCATGTAACCAGAGAGAACGAAGACATCTTATTTGGACCATACCACATATCTGCATTAAAAATATACATAGAACCCATAGTAGAAGAGGATACTGTAAATAGTGAAGAAGACCCTGACAACATAAACTCTTAGAAACAGTGTATATAGTTCATCATCATCATCATATCATCAAGTGTAATAATTTTAAATGAGGAGATCGTCATGAACCTTAACCGCGAGTGCGTACCCCTTCCCATATTCCCCAAGTGTGAACAGTGTGATTATCCCAGAAACAGTGTTGAACACCAATTTATTTATTAAATGCGATGATTAAAACAGTGATTTTGCCCTTGTAATAAACAATGTAAAAACCGACAGTGTTGTTATGCAAATGAAGAATTTCATCCCCATACTAATAAACAATTGTCATATTAAATGTTCCCTTAATCCCAATTCCCCTTGTGCGGTCATGAACTATATTAATCCCTCATCCCATATTTCCCCATTTATGTATTGTTCCTATGTTTATGTAAATTTAGAATAAGAAATGTATTATCACCAACCAACATCAATCATTTAATGTACCTCATAACTAGCTGTAAATATGTTTCATACTAAATAATTCATGTATTCCATTTCATACTTGATCGAAATCTGTCTTTAATTCCATATCATACAGATTTCTGAGGAGATAATTATAGTATTACATGTCATTCATTCATTATTTAGTGATAACTTTCCTATTATGTATTATTTTATATTTAAGTTTCCCTATCAATGTGTTAATTAATTAATTCCCCTAAATGTGTTAACTGTATTAATTGTCCTATGTCCATGCCCAATAATAATCATCATTATCATCACTCCTCAGAAAACCATTCCCCTCTATGTATTTAATGTTTATTTATCTGTGCAATTGTATAATAATATGTATTTCACTAATTAATCACCAATAATTATTCACAGCCTATCCCCATATAATAGCCTACTCACTTAATTTAATATGTTTGTTAATAATAATATTTTAGATATAAGTTATGTGAGAGGATTGCAATAGAATTAAAATTTAATATAATATACTTTTCAAAAATAGTCCTTAAGGAATCTAAATTACAGTGACCAGTGTTAACAATTGTGTGACCATGTGCTTCTCAACAATGAACCATGCTTCAAGACCTCATCTCTGCTAGATCTTTCTTCTTGTTCCAGATGCCATAGTGTTAAGACCTAAAATCTGTGAAGGACACAGTTCCTATTTAAATTTACCCAGTATGGCCTAAGTTTTGCATTGCTTAGTGCTCATTTTATTAGGGACTTACTGCTCAATTAATACCATCTTTAAATTCACTCCCTTTTATTTGCTTTATCCCCAAAACTGGTATTGAGCGAAGAACATTTGTGAGCAGATTGGTAAACTACTTCCATTGTATTCTCATAGGGACTTGAAAGAATACAGACATTTAAATAGAACAAGTCTAATGTTCTGAAAGTTAAAGTAACATCAAGAGTATATTTTTACATTTAACTATCTTTCTAAATTTAATTTTGAGTATTTTAATCATTAGTAAATTCAGTGAAACCATTGGACTCTCCTTTTGGACAACACCAAAATTTTCCATTGTTGCAATTTGTACACATCAGCCTAATTGGATTAAATATTCTTTCAAATATCATTTCAACGTTATTCAAGTCAGCACGATACTTCCCCCCTGAGAAAAAGAGCCCTCATTTGTAAAGAACCCCATTTAGAACCAAAATATGAACATTTAGTCTTAGGCCTACAAATATTATTGTCATTCACCTTCTAGCCTAGGCCACTCATTGTAACTGTTCCCCCTGAGTTGTATATTATTGTAAATCCCCTTTAATTGAGAACCCTTTTCAAAACATAATTGTACTACTAGATAAATAAATATTATATTGTTCCTCTGTAACTTTGTATTTCATTCAAATAGTTAGATATCCTAAAAATTGTACACCTACCTTTTGTTGGTATCCAGAGTAAATAAAATACAAAACACATTCTACTCACTACAATAAACCAAAGAAGACCACAGGTATAAATATATTTATTGAGAAATCGAGTCAGATCATTTGTGAGCTATATTTAAATAGCCTAGGGAATTTTGTAAGTAGTAACACTCATAATTGTGAAGAGAAGCTAGGCTTAGCACATGGTAGCCACTGCCCTCAGATCCCGATAGCGTCACTTTTTATATCCACATTTCCCGAGCACATCCGAGCAGATAATTAGTTAAGAGTAAACAATTTAGAATAATAAGTAAGTAAGTAGAATAATTAGAAAATAAAATAAGAATATTTATAACTATCCCCAACCCGCTCCAGTTCCTGTAGTCTGTTTCTGATTGATAAAGTGGTTTCAAAAATGTACATTCCGTAAACTGTCATGATCCTTTCGGACTTGAAATATTCTTTAACTGTTCTAGGTTGAAGATTAAAAATTATTCTGTTTTTAGCGAATTTCCCCTATAGGGAAGAAGCTTTTACCGTAGGTCTCATGGTAAGACTTAAGCCTGAGACCATGATAACATTTTGTTTTGAGGTCCCCAGATGCCATAAACACTATTCGTTCAAATTTATATACATGTATATATATATATATATACAGGGTTGGTGAAAAGTCCCGGGACGGCTTAATATTTTTTTAACCGTTACAGATGGAGCTATACAAGTTGGTACACTGTTACTGGGCATAAAACACTATTTTACTACAATTTCAATGAGCCGCTACCACCTCAGGGGGACGGCTCACAAGGAGTCGGAAGAAAATCTTAAATAGAAGCATAGGTTGATATTCACATCAAATTAAAGGTCTTTATTAGTAGAATACAATGCCACAAATCCAACTTTAAACGGACAATCGAGCCCAAAATGGCAGCTATTCAAAGATGGCTTGAATTTGAAATTTTTATGTGCTGAAGTTTTGAATCGGTTTAGTAATTTATTAGCTAGGAGAGTAAATTTTTGCAAATTAAATTGAAATGTATTACATTAGTGTAATTTTACATTTTAATACAAAATTTAAATGTGTTACATTAGATTACACACAGCTACTTATCAACATTTCAAATTCAAGCCATCTTTTAATAGCTGTCATTTTGGGCTCGGTTGTCCGTTTAAAGTCGGATTTACGGCATTGTATTCTAATAATAAAGACCTTTAATTTGATGTGCATATCAACCTATGCTTCTATTTAAGATTTTCTTCCGACTCCTTGTGGGCCGTCCCCCTGAGGTGGTAGCGGCTCATTGAAATTGTAGTAAAATAGTGTTTTATGCCCAGTAACATTGTACCAACTTGTATAGCTCCATCTGTAACGGTTAAAAAAATATTAAGCCGTCCCGGGACTTTTCACCAACTCTGTATATATATGTGTCCGTGAATGCGATTACTTGAGTAAAAAACGTCCGATTTCGATGAAATTTGGCTCAAATGTGTAAAATGGCATTCATGACTTTTAAGTTCGAAAACCAGAAAAATTGGACCATCGGAAGGGGAGTTTATGGGGGTTTTAAATTTTCCAAAAATCAGTTTTTTGCATTCTTTACCGTGAAATTTAAAAATACCCCCGTCGCAGCAAACCTGTGTACTCAGCGAATTTCCAATGAATATATATGTATTAATGTTACATTAAGTCTCTTACCAGAATTCATAAGAAATATATTCATAAATAATCAATATTTAAAATATTCATTATTCTCCATAAGAATAACATTAGGGGTGAATACGCAGGTTTGCTGCAAAAAGGAACAAGAAATAATGGATTTTTATACAAATATCAATAGAATTCATCTAAGTCAAGTCACATACCAAGTTTTATCTATATACAATCATAAATAAGCGATATATAACATTTTTATTATTCTCCATAAGAATAACATGGGGACCGAGTACCTAGGTTTGCTGCTTCGGGAACCATAGGCGAAAAAATGGTTTTTTGTTCAAACATCAACAAACCACAACCAGATGAAGCGATATACCAAGTTTCGTCAGTTTATGTTCATAAATAACCGAGATATAAAATTTGTCTTTTTCTCCATAAGAATAACATTGGACAATGTACTGTGTTTAGCACTTGTAATATCTCAGTAACCAATTGACGTAGAGCAATGATCAAAATACCAAACTGTTTGTTTTTTAAGCTGAATTCAATGGTATGAATTAAAATTTGATTTAAATCAAAATTGCATGTGAAAACTCAAAAAAAAAAAACATTTTTGGGGTACAAAACCCCCCAAAAACCCCCCTTCGGATGGTGCGATTTGTCTGGTTTTCGAACTCGTTCAAATAAATGGTACATTACATATTTGTACCAAATTTTATTAAGATCGGACTTTTTTTACGAGAGTTATCGTGCTTACGGACACATATATATATATATATATATATATACATAAATATATAAATATATATATATATACATATATAAAAATTTGAACGAATGGTGTTTTTGGCATCTGGGGACCTCAAAACGAAAAGTTATCATGGTCTCGGGCTTAAGTCTTACCATGAGACCTACGGTAATAGCTTCTTCCCTATAGGGGAAATTCGCTAAAAGACTTAATTTTGGTTTTTGACCATGTTATAGATTTAAATACCCCCGTAGCAGCAAACCTGCGTACTCAGCGAATTTCCAATGCATATAAATGTATCTTAATACTACATAAAGCCACATACCAAGTTTCATCAATATACATTCATAAATAAACGATTTATGACATTTTAATTATTCTCCATAAGAATAACATGGCAGCTGAGTATACAGGTTTGCTGAAGCAAGGAACACAAAAAATGGGGTTTTATACAAATATCAATATAACTCATGTAGGTAAAGCCACATACCAAATTTCATTAATTTATTTTCATAATGAAGGCAGATAACACGTTACTTATTCTCCATAAGAATAACATGGGGCTGAGTACGCAGGGTTGCTGCTACGGGAGCCTTTGGTAAAAAATTGTTTTTTTGAGCAAATATCAATGGTCCACAACGAGATGAAGCTGTATACCAAGTTTCGTCAGTAAACGTTCATAAATAAGCGAGATATAAAATTTTTCTTTTTCTCCATAAGAATAACATTAGACAACGTACTGTGTTTAGCACTTTCAATATCTCGGTAACCAATTGACGTAGAGAAATGATCAAAATACCAAATTGTGTGTTTTTTTAAGCTGAATCCAATGGAAAAAACTAAATTTGACTATTTCCAAAATTATATGTAAACAATTCGAAAAACCCATTTTTGGGGTACAAAACCCCCCCAAAATACCCCTTCGGATAGAGCGATCTGGCTGGTTTTCGAACTTAAAGTCATAAATGTTGCTTTACACGTTTATACCAAATTTCATCAAAATCGGATAATTTTTACGAGAGTTATCGTGCTCACGGACACATATATATATATATATATAGATATATATATATATATATATATATATATATATATATATACAGTTTCGAACGAATGGTGTTTTTGGGGTCTGGGGACCTCAAAACGAAAAGTTATCATGGTCCCGGGCCTAGGTCTTACCATGCCGACTACGGTAATAGCTTCTTCCCTATAGGGGAAATTCGCTAAAAATAATAATAATATAGTATTTTGAATTATTAACCTAGGTTAAGTGGTTGCGGAGACAATCCAAAAAATTACTCATAAAATCTCCCATGTTAATTTTATGGGAAAAAGGTATTTGGCTTTTCCTCAGTTTATTTTAATGTAAACTTCACATTTGCTTTTACCAATCTATTCAGTTCCACAAAACAATCATTTTGGTGTTTAAATTGTGATTCTACGCCCAACCGTTGCAGAGATATTCAAAGTGCTAAACACAGTACGTTGTCCAATGTTTTCTTTATGGAGAATAAATAAAATTTGATATCTCGATTATTTATGAATGTATGTTGATGAAACTTGGTATGTGGTTTCACATAGTACTGGTATATTGATATTTGCACAACAAATTGATTTTTTGTTGATTATTCCCATAGCAGCAAACCTACGTACTCAGCCCCCATGTTATTCTTATGGAGAATAAGTAAAATGTAATGACTCCCTTAATTATGAACATAAATTAATAAAACTTGGAATCTAGCTTAAATTGGTTGAGTTATATTGATAATTGCATAAAAACCCTTTTTTTGTTCCTTGTTGCAGCAAACCTGCTTACTCAGCTCCCATGTTATTCTTATGGAGAATAATTAGAATGTTATATAGTGCTTACTTATGATTGAATATTGATGAAACTTGGTATGAGGCTTCTCCTAGTTAAATTCTATTTATATTTGCATAAAAACCAATTATTTGTGTTCCTTGTTTCAGCAAACCTACGTACTCATTACCAATGTTATTCTTATGGAGAATAATTAAAATCGCTTATACTGAATATATTTTTATGAAACATGGTATGCGGCTTTATGTGGTATTAAGACATATATTATGCATTGGAAATTCGCTGAGTACGCAGGTTTGCTGCAACTTTTTTTTTTTCATTTTCAGAATGGAATTTAAATTGTACTGAGCTGTAGCACCATATAGTAATATTCCAAAGGATACTATTGAGTGAATGTAAGAGAAATAGATAACTTTTAATGTTTCCTTTTCACAAAGGGTTTTTAGCCTAATTATAAACCCGATGAAATTTTGGAGAGTAATTGTTCCACATGAAGGTTCCATGTAAGTGATTTGTCTATTTGTAAACCTACAAATTTAATGTTGACTTTGCCTTAGATTTCTTTATTATGTATTATAATTTTAGGTTGAGTTTGTACCGTATTTTTCTGAGCTTGAAAATTAATAAAATTAGTTTTGGATGAGTTTAAAGATAAATTATTGGAGTTAAAAATTGGTTCAGTCGAAGTAAGTCAGAATTTTCCTTGCTTTCAATTTCGTTATTGGTGAATGCCGTGATTTTCAAATTAGCATCATCAGCACATAGACACAGCTTACTAGAGTCACTGAGTTGTGGAAAACCTCTTAAGTAACAAATAAATAAAAGAGAGCCTAAGATGGATCCCTGAGGCACTCCATACTTTACTTCCGTTATTGGGGACTGGTAAGGAATTTTGTAATTATTTTTATTAAGAAAATTAATTTCTACAAACTGTTTTCTATTGCATACGTATGATTTCAACCAGTCCAATTAATTATTTGTTATCCCCAAATTGCTAAGCTTTGATAGCAATAACTCATTTTAAATTATGTTATAAATCCAGGAGTAATATTAACAAAGTTTAGTAAAAAAGTTAGAAAATTGGCATAAGACAACCAAACTGTGATCCATAGCAAACGTATGATACATGATGTCTCCATCCGTAGTCCTTTGCAGCAAGGAATTGGACAGGTAAGGTTCATCTTAGCAAAGAATAACTTAACCTACAGGTACTACGTTGTTACCATTGAGGTAACTGTCAATTTATAAAAGGTTGACTCCACCAGATTTTTTTTTACTTCTGATTTAATTTTAGAAATTTGTTGAATCCCAAGTAATTTTTCTGGCAAGGGATGAAACAATTTCAATCCAATGTAATTGGGCTTATGTTCGAAGACGGTTAGTCTATGTTGAACTGCATGTTTTCCTTTTTTTTCGGGTATTATAAGCATGGTCTGTGAAAATTGGCGTTATATTCTGAGTTTTTATGTAGCACACTGATTCAAAGATGGGTGACATACCTAAAATCGTTCTGTTTTTTTTTTTGCCAGACAAAGATTTGATCAAGGTTTCCCTTTACAGCACTATGGGATTGATAGGGGGAGGCTCCCATAGGTCCTTATCCTTCTCAGGACAAAGAGCCCTCAGGCTAGGAACCCCTCTAGCTTTCTGATCTGCTACTCCCAACCCAGTCTATCATCCAATCTCACTCCCAGAAAATCTGCAGTTTTTGATTTTTCAATTCTCTCCTCTCCAATGAATAGGTTCGGAGTCCTATTTCTTTACTTCTGATCAACCTAATGTCAGATGTTTTATTTTTTATAATGACCCATGTTGAATTAACTTTTAATTGTCTCCATCTTTTCGAAAAAATTTCTTATTCTTTTTAAATGATTGCAACAAATAAAAGTTAGCAAAATGTATCTATCGAAATATTACTTACATCATGCAAAGTGTTCTTATGTGTACAGTTGTTTGGCATTACTTTGTAAAAAAAATAAAGTGATTCCTTTAAGGTTTTAAATCAAGTAATTTTACATTTATTCTTATTTTAGGCTTATAGACTAGGTTGGCCTAATTTTTATTTTGCAGTGGGTTGCGAGAATATTTTCAGAACTGTTGGTGAGTCTTCAGCCAAAAAGGTTTTGGCACCACTAATATTGAATGTCAATTATTCCAATAAATTTAGACTTATATTTATGAATATTAAAATTAAAATATTAACCCCTGTGAAATAAAAATATTACTAGAAACAGCTTTACAAAAATTGAAAGCTTTCTTATTGTGAAAAATACACTTTTAAATACTATTTTGAGGAACTAAAGTTTATGATTTTGCTGCAACTTTAAAACTAAAATAGCTGAGTAGTCTCTCAAAGAAGTTTAGCGCTACTATTTCACTAAATACTTTACTCATAGTTTAAGGCGAGTACAATAATGAGATCACTAATTTGTTTAAGTGAGTGTTTTCTGTACCAAACCATGATATTTATTTTCAATATTTTGTCAGCTAAGAATTTTTAAGAAAGGTTACTGAAGCAACAAACTGTACACAAGTTCTACTGGTTGTATTAGTCCTCATTAATTGGCAAATGGTGGATCAACTTACTGAATATAGTTCCATGAGTTCGACAGCTGTGCGTTCTTTGTCTGTATTGAGGGCTTGAAACTTGATCTGATCTGGAGGCAGTGCATCATAGGTGAATGGACCTGATACATTTAAAAATTATCATGTCATTGAACAATTAACGAGAAATTTGGTTGAGGTTTAGTAACTAAAACAAACGTAGATTCACCTACTAGTTTCTTTAAAACCAATATTAATTGCAATGTATCACAAGTGAGTAACCTGCCCATGCATTGAAACTAAATGAGACTCCCATAGTCCGAACAGTCCTATGAAAATGAGTTATCTGCTCGCGGTAATTTCCCACGGCTGAAATCGACAGGAATCAACTTTTAAATTTTAAACTGTGAAATGAAAGCATAAAAATTCCAATGATAATAAATTTTAATTGACTAGGCTTTTTGATATCAAAGATACCAGTCAGGTCAAAAGAAAAGGCCTAGTAAATTAAAATTTATTATTATTGGAATTATTTATACTTTCATTTCACAGTTTAACATTTAAAAGTTGATTCCTGTTGATTAAAATTTATTATTACCTTATTGGAATTTTGATGCTTTTATTTTGTAGTTAAAAATTAAAATTTTATTTCCAACAACTAGCTCCTAGTACATTATGGAGGAATCAACTTGTTTAGTTTCAGGTTATAGAAACGTCTCAGTTTGTCAACTTAATATTTGGCTGCACTGTACTACCTAACTAAAGCCATGCTCTAGTAATCAATATTTGTGATCAGTAGACCCAATAATGCTTTCCAATCACAGATTAAGGTTAAATAATTGATTTATTATCCCTTCATAACCGTTACCGAAGGTTACTGCCCGTTAATTCATTCAACATTCAAAGTCCACACGTTGTTTTGTTTCTAAGAAATCTTTAGAAAAATTCAAAGTCCCAACTTAAAGTTCAATAAAGTACACTAAAGCCCCGGAATGCAGTTACTCTAAGTCCCAACACGGTGAATTACTCAATTAAAGTCATCTATTTAATTTTAAAAAAATCACAAGTCGTTTGTAGTATTCAGTGAAATTTTGAAAATTCAGCTAAGTCCGTAGCTCAAAATACACAATAAATTTCAAAAATTATTGTTGAACTCCCATTTTCCCACTACTATGATGGTCCACGTAGATTATTTCTAAATCCCAATTTATTTCTTTAAAATGTACAGAACTCCTTTTTTACCCCTACTTATACAAATTTTCCAAAAATTGCCGAAAATCCAAAAATCGTTTTATTTTTGGAAAATTTGTATAAGTAGGGGTAAAAAAAGAGTTCTATGACATTTTAAATAAATAAATTGGGATTTAGAAATAATCGACGTGGACCATCATAGTAGTGGGAAAATAGGAGTGATGACGATTTAGAGGGTGATAGGCAGTGATATTGAGGTGAACGACTTTCCTGATGTGTCGTAGGCTACTCTGGCTAGGCCAGGCTGCTCTGAGGGCGCTGGACTCTTGTGAGTTCAGGTCTAGAGTTGTGTGGGATTGCTACAAAACAGTGTCTTGTGCTGGTAGACACAACATGGTCACTCTTTGTTGGGTGCCTGACCACTCGGGGATTGTGAGTAATGCAGTGGCGGACAGGTTGGCAGCTGCCTCCTTGGCTCCCATGGGCCCCTCCCCTTTTTGTGGGATATCTCGTTTTTGTGCTTCGCAGGTGATCGGCGCTTGGGCTCGGGACTGTCACAGGAGGAAATGGGTAAAGCTCCCTCTTCACAGGGTTAGCAAGCTCAACCTCCAGGGACCATCCCAGCAGGTCAACAGGAAGCTCCTGGGTCTCAGCAGGCTGGACATTAAGCGAATCACAGGTATGATTACGGGCCATGGTCACCAAGGAAACACCTCTCCCGGATGGGCATCTTCAATGGTGACCCTGCATGCAGGAAATGTGGGCAGTACGAGGAGAATGCAAACCATCTGCTCTTTGATTGCGATGAGCTTAGGGAGGTAAGGGCTTCAACTCTGGGATCTATGGTCAGGGGTGGATACCTGCCTTGTGAGGAGCTCGTCGATAGGATGATGCAGTTCATCAGGCTCTTGAACCTGGAAGAGTACTGAAACCTTCTCATTTCTTTTTCGGGGGTGCGCAATAAGCCCATTGTGGCTGATGTGCCTTGGGACCTATGTCTGCCCCTTCTGATGATGATGATGATAACGATGATGTAACTGCATGAGTCAAAAACTGTCTTCGATTCAACTAAATCAGCAAAGGTAAGGGGCCATACACAAATTACATAACACACTGAAGGGGGGGGAGGGGGTATGACGTAGCGTTATATGGGGGAGGGGGGCGGGGTTTCGATCAACGCTACGTAACTCACATATATTAACCCTAAGAGCTGGCGCATTCCCGTATCTATTGATACTGTTATAAATCTTTCAACATTAAAAAAATAATCAAATTGATGTATAAATCAAGGTTATAGTTAGTTATATAAAAATATTTCCGTCATACTATTTTAATAAAAGTTAAACTAAAAATAAATACATAATGTGTTTTGGGTAAGTTCTGTATTGCTTTACACCTATGTTTTGTGTTGTTTTTTTAGAGTTTAAAATCATGACTTGATAAAGTATTGCACAATGCAAACCACATATTTAGTTTTTTAAGTTGTTTTGTATTTGTATTAGTCAGAAATTAAATTTGTTACGTTTTAGCTGAGATAGTTTATTTTGTTTTTTATAATTATTAGTAGCATTCTTGTTTTTTGTATACATTTTGCTTTGAAATATGTAACGGGTATCCTAATCAATTTCTAAATAAAAAACAACTTAAAATAATAAATTATAATATAATAAACACTCATGTAAAATTACCGTTAGAAAAAGTGAATATCTAAAAAACTGTAAGTCCGATTGAAATAAAAATTACATAGGAGTAAACCATATGAAAGTCTCTAACTTGACTGTGAAAATTATAAAAATCAATCAATAAATAAAAAAGTAAATCTTTAACAAACTAATATTGGGCAATAGTTTTTATAACGGATCATAAAAACATCAGTAAAATTCCGTTTTAAGGGAGTAGACACTTCACTCAGAAATAGTGGCACGATCTCACGGACCAATCAGAGCGCTTGGCGGGAATTTGGTCAAGGAATGCATAAATACCCCGGCCGAGAGACCATGGCATCCATTGTGTAGTTAGATGCCGCAGGGAGATGTACTAGGAGCGATGCTCAGTATATCACATACGTAGGGCAGTTCTGTTAAAGTTTTGTTAAATGATAGGGAAGTTTATTAACAGTTAAGTACTGTTTTAATGAAAAGATTGTGGTGATTAGTAGATAAAGTGAGGTGTCGGAGTTAAGGTGTCAGTGAAAAATAGTGACTAGGCCTTATGGGAAAATCGTCAAAATGATGAGTACATAGTCTAATAAGATACACCTACTATTTAATATTTTTTAAATATCTAAATGAACAGACTTTTACTAAATTAACAGGAATTAGGCATAGCCTACCATAGGATATTTTTTATCAATCACAAATCAAATGGACTATTATTAATTTAACAGTAATCTGGCATAGCCTATCCTAGGTTGTAACTTGGCATAGCTTACCCTCAGTAGGAGCAATTCAACCAGAACTACTCTTTAATTGGGTGTAACTTAGCCTAATTAAATTAACTTTTCTTCAGTGAACCAGCAGATTTATTCACCAATTTACAAAAACAATCTGACAAAATTCAACCAGATCTATTGTTCAATTGGGTACAACTCAACTAAATTAATTTTATTCCTCAGTGACATTAATTCAGTTAACCTAAAGCTTAAAGGTATAATATATAATAAAAAAATCTATCTGATGTGACTTAGGGTCTATATGGGTAATATAAATCATGTGAATCTGAGACTGTTCTATATTTTGTAATTAATTGTAAGATGTGTCTGAGTGAATAAATAGATGTATTCTTCACAATTATCGGATCTTTTTATTGTCATGGCCTAACTCCAAAAAGCCTCAGACGAATCCACAAGACTTCACATGTTAATGTCAAAATGGGTCTTCCCTGATATTAAGATAATTTCTCATACTCTGCCGGCTGAACTAAAGAAAAGTAACAAACCCTAAGATTGTAACAATTACCTAGTATTCATTTTTGATTGAAATTTTAATTAAAATAATTTAAATTTAAAGAAGTCAAAGGTTACAAATTGCACCGAAACGGGTGACCCTGACAAATATCTGTCAGTAGAAATTTTTGATTATAATTAAATAATAAAGAAATATAAAGGTTACAAATAAGTTTATAAAATAAGACAAAAACGCCCCCAAAGCGTAACCGCCCGAAGCGTGGCAAGATGGCAAAGCAAGGCTAGCAGCGCGAGTTGAATTGAACGTCGTCCCGCTCATGAACCTTTAATTATTGAACAAACAAAACAACTTATCGAAAAATATATGAAATAAAAGTTGTAGATAAGCTGATTATCTACAACTTTCCTGCTGGAAGTTTGTTTCTACCTCAAAAACAAAAACGTTTACGTTTAGTGACTTCGTGTTCCACTATTACAAATCATAAATACTTTTAACTAATACAAATTCGAGTACCTATTTGCTTAGCTGAATGATTTTTACACCGTTGTATTCTGTATTCCATGTAGATTTCAAATATATAAGTTTCCAAATAAATTACAGTAAAGAGGTCCAGGGGCATTTAATCGAAAGTGCGCTCCACTTACATCGTGGCTGTATAGAACCCAGACTGTGACGTAGCGTCTAGGGAAAGGGGGAAGCACTCCGGCCTGTAGTAGAGTCGGCCTTGGTCTGGGGACCTCAAAACGAAAAATTATCATGGTCCCAGGCCTAGGTCTTACCATGCCGAGGTCTTACCATGCCGACTACGGTAATAGCTTCTTCCCTATAGGGGAAATTCGCTAAAATGCAAAATCGAAATTAGTTACGCAACTCAATTATGTAACTCATAATTATTACTGACTTTAAAATTCATGTACCGCTTCCTCTAGTCACTGAAACTAACAACTTATTCTTGAAAAATCTCCAAGTTTTCCAAGATGATGGTAGCTCCTATTGAATATCAACTAGGGGATAAGGTGGACCCCTGTGTTGCAAACACTACCAACCTTGTATAGTGTCCAGGTCGTGCGTGCCGATGGCAACGAGAGTGCGCTTGCGAGCGATGTTCTGATGCAGCTTGTCCTGCAGATCAATGAAGCTGGCGTAGTTGTCTGGAGTGAAGTGAACGCCTCTCAGCACCGCGGCTACAGCAAACCCTCGGATCTGCTGGGTCTACCGTAAAAAAAAGTAAATGCAAATATTTGAAAATTATTTCACTAAGAAAATGTAATGGATGTATTTTATCATATAATATTAAAAATCGGTACTTATGCATTATACCGACCACCACCTGTGATGGCAGGCTGCGGTGGTTATGATAGGTCAGGTTACTGTAACTGTGTAATTAAAATTGTAGAATAATTTCTAGAAATAAAGGATTCGTCTGTTGTCTATTGTGTAGAGTACTGTTTTCTTGACAGAATTCATCATATGTCACGCCGCAAAGGCCCTAATCTCCCTCCTTAATTGGTCTATAGCCAATCAAATTTTTCAAGAAATATTGTTTTATGTGGAGAGCACAGTCTACTTATTTGGCGCACTGTGGAGGTTAGTTTAGGTTAGGCCAATGTTAGGTATTAACTAATCACGAATTACAACTATAATTACCGCCTCAACGCGCTATGTTAAGGTAATGACATTTTATAACGCTAAAATTGTTGTACCATACATATAATGGGAGTCTCAAAAATTTTACTTGGTGGTCGGTATAGACAAATCCTTTATTTCTGGCAATTATTTTACAAGTTCTACATTCCAGGAGTTCATAGAGCTTGTATGGAAATTGCAATATAAACTAAAAAACTATTATTATTGTTGTTGTTGCAGTCCGTTAGATTTCATATTTAAATTATTTGGTCTAATTCCTCCTTGATCAGCACATCCTTAATCTTATAATTTTAATAGAGATGTGCGAGTACTCAAAATTTCAAGTTGGAGCCGAGTTCGGCTCTGAAACTCAAAGGTTTCGAGCGAGTTTACTCCCGCCGTTCACCCGCGCTACCATGGGTCATCCGCGGCCGCGCGTCGTCTGTAAATTAAAATTGAGTGTCCAACGCATTTGAGGTATTAAGAGTTGTGATGTGGATTTTAGTGTTTTATTAATAAATAAGTTTGGCTTATAAATTTGTGTTAGCCTACTCTTTACACCAAAATGTAGGATTTACCAGGACCTTCAGATTGAGTTGTATGAACACTGCCTGTATAGTCATAGTCCACTTTTAGGTTAATATAACCTTGTAATTTTGTAAAGTAAAATATCAAACACATCTGTAATTAAATCTAATAAGTAAGCATAAGAAGTTTGTGCTTGTTTTTTGTTCCATAATAATTGAAATTGAGTCAATCCATTAATTTTAGGCTCAACTATTGTCCTTTGGCATTGAGCTTTGGCATTGTTAAAGACAAGTGGTTTGTTTTGGCCTTGTTTAAGTTTCATTGATGTTTTTTTTAAATAATTTGTAATATTTTTAAACTCTATTTAAGACATGGTTTCAATTTTATCAATTGATTTGCCAGGCACTTTCAAACATAGTATCTTCATGTTTTTACTAACTGATTGTTCTTATTAGGACCATTAGTGTTAAAATTAATGCTAAGGTATGTTAGTAAATATGTTTTGTGTGGTAAGTAAGTAGGTTAATGTTTTACCATGTTAGGCCTTTTAACCCTAGGAGTGGCGATCCGCCGGTTTCCGGCGGATTTTTGTGTCGCCTATTGTGGCGATCGCCGGTTTCCGGCGGATTTTGACCGAAAATTTTGCAACGTAAATAAACCTCTATTAATCAACTCAAAAGTGAATAATATATATATCATTCGAAAGATAATATTCTGAACTTTCATTTTATTACATAAACAAACCCTGTAGCAGGTATATAACAATGTCACCGCGATTAGAAATCAAATGAATTTTAGGCGCGACACGATACTTGCAGCCGACACTTGGGAAATGTCAAAACATGACTTTTTTGAAATTACCCACCTCGGGTAATTTTCGTCACACGATGTTGCGGAAAGTACCAATGCACAGCCAAGGAGTTATATTTCATTTTGGTATGGAGTTTTAGATCGATATATTGATTTGACAGATCATATGATTTTATAAACACAGATGATTTTTGTTCTTCTGTAAAATGGCGATCCGCCGGAAACCGGCGGATTGCAAAATCGAATATATATCCAGTGTAATGTTATATTTGCATGACATATAATATCTTATTTGAAAGAAGAAAGAATGGCGAATAATTTGGTGTTGCGCGATGGCAGCACTGACTCCACCGTCAGCTGCTATGAGTTAATAATTATTACAAGGCTATTTCTAATAAAAATATTTTCCGAAGTGACTGCGTACACGTCCAATATAAGGGCAAATTCACTTCGCTACCGCTTAGGTTATGTTGGGTTAGGTTACGTTACGTTATGTTTCGTTAGGTTAGGATAGGTTAGATTAGGTTAGGAGGTTTCTGGCTCTCAATTTGTTTTAAAAATCACAGGAAAAGTAACGTACGGTGCATAATTTGGAACGGACGTGAACAGTAGCGGCTCACGTCGGACGTGTACGTAGCCACTGCCAATATTTTCCATTCGAGAAATCGTGTTTGATATTTTTGTGTTTTATAACTATTATCAGTGAGTTATTACTAAATAATTTATTATTACGGAGTTTTTAGTGTAAGTGAAGTGTTTGTGTGTATATAACAGTAATCTTTATGCATTATATTATGCATAAATATTACTGAAGTTTGACAAATAGTGTTTATAAAGTTTTGTGTTTACTCCTACATAGGCCTAGTGAAATTTGCCAAATCCGCGACTGTTTAGTGCTACATAACACATATAAAAACAATAATTTACCCTAAGTGTTATACATTTTTACTTTCTCCCCCTATACATAGTATATGGAGAAAGTATTGTTTTCGTAAAAATTTTCGAATTTGAGTTGTTAGTGGAAATATTCGTTTTGGTGCTCCCTGAACCCAAAAAAGTGGTTTTTACGTGATGTCTGTCTGTGTGTGTGTCCGTGTGTGTGTGTGTGTGTGTGTGTGTGTGTGTGTGTGTGTGTCTGTGTGGATGTGTACAGAGCTAGAGCCCTAACCAATGGGCCGATTTTTATGAAATTTGGTATGTAGGTACTAATCCACGATATCTCCAGGCGTTTTTTTTCATTTTTTTGAATTTTTGATTTTTAAGGGTAATTATCCCCCAAAAACCGCCAAAAAACATGAAAAATCCAAATTTCTCAAAAACGGCTCTAACGATTTTGATTAAACTTTCGTGGTTTGTAGAACTTTAGGTTTCCAAAAAAATGACACCACCCGCATTTCTGGAAAAATGCGGGTTCAGAAATTACAGGACTTAAAACATCAAAAATTCAGTTTTTTGGATTTTTCATAAAAAATCATAAATGTTAAAAAAGATTACTATTCACCATTAAAAAGAGCTCAAAAAACTAAATAAATTAGTATTTTAAATTACTATTCTACGATTGCTAGTTGCGGAGAAAATTGAAATTTTCATTTAGCGGTAAACACAGTACGTTGTCCAATGTTATTCTTATGGGGAATACAAAAATAACTATTTCTCTCTTATTTACTGATCAATTTCATTTGATATGCAGGTCAAGTTAGCATTGACCAACAGATGATGTTCGAAATGTGTTGCTATTTAACCCTGGGGGGGGGGGCAAGGGGGCATTTCCCCTCTCAAAACTACTGTGTGTAGCAACAGACTCTATAGTGCCTCCAAAAAAGCAATTTGGGTGGATATTTCTGAAAACAACTATTTTAGACAATTTTCTGTACATTTATCTATACTTCATATTCTATATTTAGTAAATAACAAATATTTTTGTCATTTAAGTTTGGCTAAAAGGGAGAAAGTATGTGTCAGTTTTCTGATACCGTTTATTATGTAGGTAATTGAATGTACTACAGCATGGTTATATTGGTTTGGGGGTAAAATATTTGGTCAAAAAGTTATATACTAAAAACTGTGAAATCTTTTTTTCCAAATATGCAAAAATTCCAAAACGTTATTTTATGTACATGTATTTATAAGTGACAAAATTTTTTTGCCATAAACCTATGACTTTGTTGGATTCCTTACTTCATTAGCTCTACAAATATATATATCATTATTAGTATACATATATATTACATTACTTATTTACATCACAAATTAACACTGTACAGTTTACGCATTTTTCGGGTTTCCGTTTATTATTACATTATGCCCCAAAAGACTTGTAAAAAAAATTCTTTCCCGAACATGTTATATATTTATATGTAGGGAATTAGATTGTCTACAAAATGTATATAATGAATTTTCCATAAAAAATCTGTGGAGAAAATTTTACCCTGGCTGCGTTTGAAATTTAAAAAAAAAAAAAATCAAAATTTTCTTATTCTTTTCACTTACCGGAAAAAAAAGTCTAGATCTTTATTATTTTACTATTTCTAGAATCTCCTGTTCTTTCTGAACAAAATGAATATAAAGTTAACTTGTTTACTCTAACGGTTGAATTTATATGGATTTTTAAAAAAAGGTCTGCAAAATCGCCAAATTTAGCTAGCCACACTACGCGTTAACATGGCGCCACTCCTAGGGTTAAATATTAAAATAAAGTTTATTTTAACTTATAGGCCTAAATGTAATTTTATTTTCTCCATTCGTTGAAAGATGTAGCTCAGGCCTAAACATAATATACAAAACATAGGATAAATAAAAAAGAGGAAATAAAATAAAAAACTGAGATTATTTTTTAATGAAACTGTTAATTAATACCATATAGGTTAAAACAACCTTAATATTAAAAGTATTTAACCTTCATGGCAAAATGTTATGCAATTACTTTGGCATGATATATTTTCAGATAAATGTACTTATCTTTTTCCAATGAAGCAGGAATCCGTTTATTTTACTTACTATTGCTATTTTCAGGGCATAGTGACTAGAAAAGTATATTTTAATAACAACATTTATAAATGGAACCCTATTCAATGTTTTGATCCAATTCAACTCTACCTATTTGTTTTTTTTTTTATTTGTATACTCGATTCGAACTCGAGATTCGAATCTTTTGCTATTTACTCGACTCGAACTCGACTTGACATAAAAAACCTGTACTCGCACATCTCTAAATTTTAATATAAAAATACCCCTGCCGCAGCAGTCCTGCATACTCAGCGAATTTCCAATGGAGGTATAACTGTCTTAATACTACATAAAGCCACTTACCTAGTTTCATAAAAATATACTCACAAATAAGCAATATATACAATTTGAATTATTCTCTATAAGTATAACATTGGGGCTGAGTACGTAGGTTTGCTGCTTCAAGGAACACAAAAAATGGGTTTTTATGGTAAAATCAATATAACTCATCTAGGGGAAGTCATATACCAGTTTTTATTCATTTATGTTTATAATTAAGGGAGACATAGCATTTAATTATTATCCATAAGAATAACATGGGGCTGATTACGCAGGTTTGCTGCTATGGGAGCCTTTAGCAAAAAATGGTTTTATTGAGCAAATATCAATGGACTACAACTAGATGAAGCCATATACCAAGTTTCATCAGTATACGTTCATAAACAAGCGAGATATAAATTTTGTATTTTCCTCCATAAGAATAACATTAGACAACGTACTGTGTTTAGCACTTTCAATATCTCGGTAACCAATTGACGTAGAGGATCAGAATACCAAATTGTGTATTTTTGTAAGCTGAATCCAATAGTAAAACTAAACTTTGCTTATTTTCAAAATTATATGTAAAAAATTCAAAAAACCCATTTTTGGGGTACAAAACTCCCTCCCCCAAAATACCCCTTCGGATAGAGCGATCTTGCTAGTTTTCGAACTTAAAGTCATAAATATTGTTTTACACGTTTATACTAAATTTCATCAAAATCGGATAATTTTTACGAGAGTAATCGTGCTCACGGACACATGTCTATACATATATTATATATATATATATATATATGTATATATATATACAGTTTCGAACGAATGGTGTTTTTGGGGTCTGGGGACCTCAAAACGAAAAGTTATCATGGTCCCAGGCCTAGGTCTTACCATGCCGACTATGGTAATAGCTTCTTCCCGATAGGGGAAATTCGGTAAAATGAATCCCTATTTCCCTTGGTCACGCCATAACTTGAGAATAAGTGCACCAAATTGAATAATTATTTTTTTGTTGTGTTCATTAATGTCAGGACAAGGTTAATATAAAAATACCCCCTTAGCAGCAAACCTGCGTATTCAGCGAATTTCCAATGCGCATATATGTATCTTAATACCACATAAAGCCACGTACCAAGTTTCATCAATATACATTCATAAATAAACGATTTATAACATTGTTATTAATCTCCATAAGAATAACATGGCGGCTGAGTATGCAGGTTTGCTGAAGCAAGGAACACAAAAATGGGGTTTTATACAAATATCAGTATAACTCAAGTAGGTAAAGCCACATACCAAATTTTATTAATTTATGTTTATAATTAAGGGAGATAACACGTTACTTATTCTCCATAAGAATAACATGGGGGCTGAGTACATAGGTTTGCTGCTACGGAAACTATCGGCCAAAACATGTTTTTTAATGCAAATGTCAATAGACCACAACGATATGAAGCAATATACCAAGTTTCATCAGGATAAGTTGATAAATAAGCGAGATATAACATTTTTCTTATTCTCCATAAGAATAACGTTGGACAACGTCCTGTGTTTAGCACTTTCAATATCTCTGTAACAATCTAACGTAGAGCAATGATTGAAAACCAAATTGTGCGTATTTTTAAGCTGATTCCAATAGAAAAAATTAAAATTTGACTTTTTTAAAAATTATATGTAAAAAACTCAAAAAAACCATTTTTGGGGTACAAAACCCCCCCAAAATACCCCTTCGGATAGGTCGATCTGTCTGGTTTTCGAACTTAAAGTCATAAATGCTGCTTCACACGTTTATACCAAATTTCATCAAAATCGGACAATTTTTACGAGAGTTATCATGCTCACGGACACACACACACACATATATATATATATATATATATATATATACAGTTTCAAACGAATGGTGTTTTTGGGGTCTGGGGACCTCAAAACGAAAAGTTATCATGGTCCCGGGCCTAGGTCTTACCATGCGGACTACGGTAATAGCTTCTTCCCTATAGGGGAAATTCGCTAATAGGTGAGTGAGCGTAGCGAACACGCTCATCCAGGAGGCGAGTAAGCAAAGCGAATGAGCTCATCCGGGAGGCAAGTGAGTGAAGCGAACGAGCTTATCTTGAAAATGAACTTATTTTATCTAGAAAATTACTTAACATAAAACAAATTCAAGGACATTAGAACAAGACAACGTCTGTCGGGCCAGCTAGTAATATATAAAAATAAATGCCTGTTTTCCGTTGTGATTCCATAACTTGAGAAAGAGTGCACCAAATTGAATTATTCTTTTTTTGTTGTGTTCGTTAGTGTCAGAACGAGATTCTTGTAAAAGAAAATTTTTAATCCGACCTAAGGGCTCTGTCTCACTGGCCTTCAAAGTTCCCACTGATTTGATCAAAGTTCAATTAGTTACACTAAACAGCTGTTAACAAACAAATGTTCATTATCGAAATAAAAAAAAATACCCCTGTCGCAGCAAACCTTTGTACTCAGCGAATTTACAATGCATAATATATGACTTAATACCACATAAAGCCGCATACCAAGTTTCATAAAAATATATTCACAAATAAGCGATATATACAATTTTAATTATTCTCCATAAGAATAACATTCAGTACATAGGTTTGCCGAAACAAGGAATAAACAATTGGTTTCTATGCAAATATCAATATAACTCAACTAGGTGAAGCCACATACCTAGTTTCATCAATATACATTCATAAATAAGCGATACAGTATATTCCATTTTGATTAATCTCCATAAGAATAACATGGGGGATGAGTACGCAGGTTTGCTACAACAAGGAACGAAAAAAATGGGTATTTAGGCAAATATCAATATAACTCAACTAGGTGAAGTCATATAACAGTTTTTATTAATTTATGTTCAAAATTAACTGAGACATAACATTTTAATTTTTCTCTATAAGAATATCATGAGGCTGAGTACGCAGGTTTGCTGCTACGGGAACCTTTAGCAAAGAATTGTTTTTTTGAACAAATATCAATCGACCACAACCAGATAAAGCCGTATACCAAATTACGTCAGTATACGTTCATAAAGAAGCGAGATATAATTTTTGTCTTATTCTCTATGAGAATAACATTAGACAACGTACTGTGTTTAGCACTTTCAATATCTCGGTAACCTGAATGATCAAAATACCAAAGTCTGTGTTTTTTAAAGCTTAACCCAATGGTAAAAACTAAAATTTGACTATTTCAAAAATTAAATGTAAAAAGTTCAAAAAACACATTTTTGGGGTACAAAACCACCATCAAAATACCCCCTAAGGTAGAGCGATATGGCTGGTTTTCGAACTTAAGTCATAAATTCGGACCTTTTTTACAAGAGTTATCGCACGCGCGTACGCACGCACGCACGCACGCACACACGCACGCACGCACACACACACACACACACACACACACACACACACACACACACACACACACACACACACACACACACACACACACACACACACACACACACACACACACACACACACACAAACAGAAGGAGGAAAGAATGGATAAACAATTACCTTGTTACTTTGATAAATAATAAAAATAAGTTGTATAGATTATATTCAAGAGATACAAATAATATAAGGTTAAAGTTGCAATACAAGAATATTTCTAAGTTAGTAACAAAGCAGATTAGACTAGCTAAAGTAAATTATTACTCTGGACTCATTGAAAAGTCATACGGCGACTCAAAAGCTTACTGGAATGTTATAAAGAAAATAATTAAAAAACGTAAAAATAATCTGTCTAGTATTAAGATTAACGATGTTTTACTTAGGAGTGCAGGCAATGAGAAAATTATTGCTAACACTTTTAATAAATATTTTACAAATATTATCCCTGAATTAAAGCAGGAACACTTTGGTTGTGACTTGTTTGTTGAGGATAATAATGAATATCAGGTATTTTTTAGGGATTTTGTTTTTGATAACTCAGAAGTAGCAGATATTATTAAGGCAATGAAAAATAAACGTAGTGCTGGAGTAGATGGTTTTAGTATTTTTGTTTTTAAGGAAAATTTAGAAGTTTTTGTTCCCTTACTATGTAAAATATTTAAAATTTCTCTAGATCAAGGTGTTTATCCAGATGTTTTTAAGATAGCCTCAGTAGTGCCAATTTATAAGTCAGGTAGTGTGTCAGAAATATCATCATATCGACCCATCTCAGTTATTAATACAGTAGCCAAAATATTTGAGTCTTTAGTTAAAAAAAAATTGCTGGAGTATTTTGATGGAAGGTCATTGTTTTCAAGGAATCAATATGGTTTTTTACCAGGCAAAGGTACAGATTTGGTTCTAGAAAGACACGTCACTACAATTACTAATGCTGTTGATAAACGTAAATATACTTTGTCTTTATACTTAGATTTCCAAAAAGCCTTTGATGTGTTGGATCACGATGTCCTTTTTTCAAAGTTTAGAAAATATGGTATTGGTGGTAAGGCATTGGAGTGGTTGCAATCTTTTGTAAAGAAAGAAAGCAAGCAGTCAAAGTTAATAATGTTTTGAGTGAGGTTCTGGAAGTGCACTATGGCACACCACAAGGAGGGGTGTTGGGCCCTATCGTATTTTTGATTTATATTAATGATTTACTTGAACTTAGATTGAATTCTGATATATTTGCCTATGCCGATGACACTGCTCTAGTCTGCTCAGCTTATAATAGAGAATCATTACAATTAAAAATAAGTAGAGATTTAGATAAAATATCAAATTGGCTGATCATTAATAAATTATTAATCAATTGTTCAAAGTCCAAATGTTTGATGTTTTTCGATTGCAGCAAACAGAAAGAGGAATTAAAGAATGAGTTCAAGTTATTGTGTCATAAACATTGTTGTCTGTATAAGTGCTCATGTAGTTACATAGATGTAGTAGAAAGTGTAAAGTATCTTGGATTGTATGTGGATCAATTCTTGAAATGGGAGCAGCAAGTCAATCACTTATCGAGTAAGCTAAGAACAATAAATTATGCACTGTATCATTTGAGAGATAATGTTAAGAGTCAGTATTTACAAAAAGTGTACATTTCTTGGTTTGAGAGTGTTTTGAGATATGGAATCGTACATTATGGAGGAACATATTCCACTGTTCTAAAACCGGTAGTTGTGTGTCAAAGAAATGCCCTCCGTACAATATTTAATTTAAAAAGAAATGATAGAGTTTCTTACCTTTTTGCAGAGAATAAAATTCTTACGTTTGATCAGTTGCATGTTTATTGTATGATAATGTTTATTTATAAATACAAGAGTTTGTTTAGAATAAAACCTGTAAACAGAATGACACGATCTGCCCAATATACATTGATTGAAGAAGGCTTTTTTAGGAAAGAAATGAGTAAACACCAATTTTGCTGTCTTGGCCCTAAATGTTTTAATGATTTTGTAAAATATTTTGGAAATGAAATTCAGTATAAAACTCTGTCTGTAGTTAAATCTAAAGCCATGCAATATTCAATGCTGTATCATATTGAGTGAAGTTGTCAATATTTTTAAAAAATATTTTTGTTTATTTTGTTGTTGTTAATTTAGTTTTCTGCCTGAATATTTGATTACTTAATGAATCTAGCCATTTCATCTTTCACTTGCTAGCATTATAAGTTTGCATGAATTGTTATGGAAGCCTGATAATGTTGTATCTAATATAGTCTATTTCTTGTTATGAATTTGTTTTAGAGTTTAGTATTTTTGTTTTAAATTATTGAATATACGTAACATATTTATACTGGTGAATTTTGTTACCGGAGCATGATTAATGAAATTTGTTGTTTGAAAGTTGTCTGTGATTTAAAAAAATTCTGAAATTTGTCATCATCATGCATGAACTGTTCCTGAGAATTTGACGGAAGTGTAAAAGAACTGTACAGCTGTCAGTAAAGAAATAATGTATTAAAGAAAATGTATATTTTTCTGTCCCGCGCGTGTCCTATGTGACACATGGGATTTTGTAATAAACAATAATTTTTCATGAATAAAATTGCTTGAACTTGAACTTGAAAACACACACACACACACACACACACACACACACACACACAATTCAATTCAATTCAATTCAGATTTCTTTATTCATAATGATACTCTTGTATACATAGAATAGTGTCAACGACAAGTAGAACTATATATAATAAGTACTACAAAATACAAGTATTAAATATTAGTACTATACAAAATAAACAGAGGCATAATTCATATATAAAATAAAAATACATTAAAATAGTGTCACTTACAATTAAAACATCATAATCCCGAACCAATTACAATTTTTACCCGTTTAAAATTCACCCAAGTCATATACAGCTAAATCAATCAAATAATCCTTTAATTTTCGTTTAAACTTTGGATGACTAATTTCATTTTTTATACAATCTGGTATTTTTCTTAAAAACTTTTTGCCTGCAAAAGACACTTTATTTTTGAAAATTTCTAAATTATGATGGGGAATGGGTTCAATTTTTTTTCTAGTATTGTATTGATGCACTGGGATAAATTCATTATTCTGATTATTCCTATAGCTGACATGCATGATTGTATCAAAGATATATAGTCCATGAACGGTCATGATTTTTAGTTGTTTAAAATATTCCTGGACTGAGTCTTGAGTTTTTAGTTGTAAAATAATTCTAATTGCTTTTTTTTGAATTTTTAACATACTATTCAAATTTTCTTTTGTTGTGGAGCCATATATACATATTCCATATGCAATATGACTGTGAATAAAAGCGAAATATATACTACGCAAAACATCAATGTTGCACAGTTTGGACATTGTTCTGATTGCAAATAAACCAGAATTTGCTTTGTTTAAAACATACTTCACATGCCCATCCCATGACAGGCTATTATCAATTATTAGCCCTAGAAACTTTGTTTGCTCAATTAACTCTACATGTTTGTTTTTAATCATTAATTTTGGGGAGATGCAATTTTTACTTTGTTTTGTTTTGAAACAAATACCTTTAGTTTTACTTGGATTTAGACGTAAATTAAGATTTTCAAAAAACTGATCTATACTATCAAGTTCTATATTTGAAAATAGTTCGATATCCTCTTGTGATTTGCCCGAAACTTTTAAGTTTGAGTCATCAGCATACAGACATAGACTGGAAGTTGGAAAAAAATTCAAAGACTGCCCTATATTATTTACATAACATAAAAAGAGAAGAGGCCCTAAATTTGATCCTTGGGGGACACCGGTGCTGATTCTATTTAAATTGGATGTGAACTTGACAATTTGATAATTTTTGATGACATGGGTTATTTCAACATATTGCTGTCTATTTGATAAGTAAGATTTGAACCATTCCAATGCAGTATCTGTTACTCCCAACTCCTCTAGCTTTGAAAGTAGTAAAGTGTGGGAAACGCTATCAAACGCCTTTGAAAGGTCCATGAAAACACCTACTACCTTTTCTCCCTTATCCATTGAGTTTATAATTGATTCAATAAAACCAACCGCTGCTGTTATAGTAGATTTATTTTTTCTAAATCCATGCTGAAAGTTAACTAATTTATTATTATTTTCTAAAAATAATGCCAGTCTGTCGTATGCTAATTTCTCAAATATTTTAGCTACAACTGGTAGTAACGAGACAGGTCTGTAGTTACAAATTAATTTAGGGTCATCTTTTTTAAGAATGGGTATAACTTTTGCAATTTTGAGCTTGTCAGGGAATTTTCCACAAACAAAAGAAGAATTCACCAGATGTGCCAACACTCTGCTGATCTGTGTACCAACTACTTTTAAAATTGCTATAGGAATTTGATCTATTCCGCAGGAAAATTTGTTTTTTAATGAGCTAATAATTTTAAGTATTTCTTCTTCTCCTGTTTCTTTAAATCGGAAGCGTGTGCTACTGTTATGAAAAATAATATTATCAGTGTGTTTTGCAGTTTCAGTTTCTAATGCAATGTCAACAGTAGGAATTTTAGCTGCAACAACATTAGTAAAATAGTCATTAAAAATATTACTAATAATTCTAGGGTCTTCAACAATTTTGTTTCCTTTGTATATAGTGATGTTGCTAACTCTATCTTTATTTTTTGGCCCAATTTCAGAGTTTACAATATTCCATGTAGTTTTCACTATGTTATCAGATTTTTTTACCTTTTCATTAAAATACTGTTTTTTGGAACTCAACAATTTTTTTCTATAAAGCTTATTTCTATTAAGTACATATTTTGGCACCGGTGAATTTTTTGTTCTGCTGGATCTAACTAAGTTTATAATTTCTCTTTTTTCCTCTTTTAAGTTGTAGCTTATCCAATTCTTTGACTTACTTTTAATTTTAAAACGCTTTTCTGGGAATGCCTGATTAAAATAATACATCAAAATATTATAAAAAACATCATACTTTTGATCCACTGTTGAAAAATATACATCCTCCCAAGATTCATTTTGTAACAACTGTTTAAATAATAACTGATTTTGTTTGGAAAAATCCCTCCTAATTATTGTAAAAAACTTGTTGATTTTCTTTGTATAGATATTTTTCAACTCAATAATTTGACCATCATGGTCAGAAAGCATCGTTATAACTCCACTAATATTGAACTTATCTTTACTAAGGTTTGTAAAAAAATTATCAATTGCTGAAACTGACCCATTAAACACTCTAGTGGGAAAATCCACTAGGTAGATCATGTTATAACTTTCAAGTAAGTTTTTTAACTTTCTATGGTTACTGTCATCCTTTAGCACATTAATATTTATATCCCCTGCCAAAATTATATTACTTGATGTTTTTAAAATATTTTCAATCAGTATGCTTAACCTATCTAAAAATACATTTACATCTGAACCTGGTGATCTGTACAATCCTACTAAAACAAATTTTCCATTTTCCATTGTGAATTTAGTCAAACAACACTCAAACACTTTGTCCTCACATATACCACTTTCGTTTGGAACATTTACCCTCCCCCACTTTAAATGCCCCCTACTCAAAATCATAACACCGCCTTTGTTTGTTGATTTACGACTATACCAAGAGGTGACTTTGAAATCATCAATATTAAGCCTTTCAACTTCATTATCTTTCATGTCATGCTCGGTCAGAACCGTAATACTTGGATTAATTTCTTCTATTATAATTTGTAATGATTCTATTCTTAAAGGCAGATTTTGAATGTTCTGATGGAAAATTTTAATTTTTTCAAATTGTGTTTTGTTGTTCAGGTTTTTGCTGTTATTTCTTGTATGAGGCAGTTTAAAGTGGAGATGGGAGATGTAACATTTGCAACCGCAACATTTTCATCACTAGATTGACTTTTAAAACTCTCACTATCACTTGACACTGACACAGAGACAGGCAAAGAGTCAGGCATGAGAGGTGATAGGCACTGATGCTGATTAGATGAGTTGGTCATTCCTTCTAATTTGATGGCATCTTCCAGTTGTTTTAGAAACTCTGCATAGGTCAATCCTTTCCTTAGCTGTCTTGTAGTGGTTTCATCATATGTAACAATTTTGACAAAAGCACCGGTGCTCCGCTGGAATTTGGTAATTTCTGCTGCAAAATGATCTGGAGGTATATGGTCTCGGATGCAGCCAAGTGGAGAACAAATAAAGGTGTGGAGTGTCATTTTTTTGAAATGGGTAGTAAGATTATCAAATGCCAAATTATAAATTTCAGTTTTAGGTTTTTTATAATATTTAGGTTTAGTGACTAGACTAAATACTGTTGCCTCTTCAGTCTTTTGTTGACATGTCAGGTATTTATCACAGTAGTTAAACAGTGAAGGTTTCCCGAAAATATCCCTGAAACATACTGCTACTCCTTCACTCATCTGTTTTTTACAGTTAAAATCAGCAGATATGCAGTGACCAAAAGCTATTTTATCATCATTTTTGTACATGTTAATGACTTCTTGCATATCACTATTGATTACTGAAATGAAATCGGTAATTTGGGTTTCCTTAAGCTGTGTTTGAGGAGTTATTTTTAGACTAGGTGAAATAATTGGTTTTTCCAGTGGGTTTAACTTAGGAGAAATCACGCTGCTTGTGACATCTATAGCAGCATCATGGATGTCTGAGTTAATCTTCAAAGTAGGAGAGGTTGATGATTCATGTAACGGCAATGGCCCAGTTGGATTAATTGAATCTAGGTTTGAAACTGAAGCTTGAAATTTAACCCATTTCATAATGGCTTCTATAATAATGTGAGCTAGTTTTGTCTTGCCACGATTACTTAAGTGGAGGCCATGTTCAGTATAGTGTACTCGCTGAAGCCTATTTAAATTGATTAAGTACACATTATCAATTCTTGATGTTATTTCAGCTATGTAATGATTAACTAGACTTAGGTCGGAGTTGACTATATGGTTCAGTGGTTTGTCATGCCTAGCTGGGATTGAACATATAAATATTGGCCTTTTGTTACTTAGTAGTTTGAGTTTGCCTTCCAGATCAGTGTAAATGTTATTTAAGTTAAAAGTGAGACTGTCGTTTGTTCCTCCAATGATTACTAAAGGAGTATTTTCTTCAATAGAGGTGGAATCCAAAACTTGCATTAGGGTCGTATTTGCCCGAACATAACCAAATGCGTTAATTTTCCCTAGGCTTAATGTTTCGATTTTTCTTGAGATATCTCTTCCCTGACTATCTGAGCAGATCGTTATTTTGGTTTTAGGAAACATCACTTTAGGAGTAGACTGTCCCACAGGCTTATCCTCATTAAAACTAGTCTTATTTTTTTTTAAATTTGGTTTTTGAGTTGTTATTGTCTTTTTTCCCCTTTGTTTCTTTAAGTGCTGGGCTTCTAGTTTGAATGTATTCTAATGAGGGAGAGTCGTTGTAATTTAATTTATCTTGAAAAATCTGGAACCTATTCTGTGTAGTAATTGTTGATGGAATGTTAGACTGTTGTTGCCCTTTATTAAACCTAGATTTTGCAGTTTTCCATGAGGTGTCAGTTGTCATGTTTGCATCTTTATCTACTTTAGTGGTTAGATTAGATCCAGCTCCTATCCTTGCTGCAGAGTATGTGGTGATTTTACCAGGTTTTTCGATCATAACAGAATAAAACATGTCATCACTAAAACTGGGGTTATTCATTAAAAAATATGCCATTAGGCAGCGCATTTTAATTAATTCTGTGTTAGTTAGAGTGGCTTTCTCAAAGAATTCAATATTTATTGCTTTATTTGAAACTATGTCCTGAATTAAAGATTCAATGAACCAACAAGTAAAGATACACAGTCATAGGAGTTTGGCTGTTGTGGACAATTCACAGACGTGAAGGTCGCAGTTAATGCAATCCCTCCAAGGTAGTTTGAAAGTTTGTCAATAATTTTCTTTGCTGACATTAAGTTATAGTTTCTGAGCGAATCAAAATAATAAAAGATGTTGACAGTTTTGTCATACAGCAAACAACTCCAATGAGTTCCGCTTTCTTCCTCCAAGCTTTCAGAATCATTAACAGGTAGTATTAAGTAATCACTTGATTCGATATTTAATGGTTCCAGTAGGTATTTAAAATCCTCAATATTTTTAATAGCATGCACAATGAGAGGATTTACAATTATACAAGATTTTGATGTTAAATATCTATCATTAATTATCTGGAGGTAGGATTGGATTGTTGTATCAGATAGCCATTGTTTACTCAACAGTTCATTGATGAGTTTGGTACTCCTAATTAAAGCAATATCGGTTTGCAACTGAGATGTTGTAGCAGGCTTTGCCTCTAACATGTTAGTGCTATTTTCTGTTTGAGTGCCTACAGATTCATTAGATTTTACTGAGACTAAAGAGCTAGTTATTGATTCTTGACTTAGAGATTCATTGATACTTGAGAACGAGGAATTATTACTGTGGTCCTTTCTCAAAGTAAAATTAAAATCGTCTATTTTAAGTGGAAGTTTTTTTTCAACAATGTATTTTTCAAGCTCTTTTTTAGAGCGAAATAATCTTCCCCCTGGTGATTTGATATACACATCAGTCTTCCCTTTACTTAATCCACTTTTCCTCAGCTTTTCTTCTCTTATCCAACCTCTAGGTAAGTTGGCTTTATTATTTTTTGAGTCCTTTTGGGAAGATTCCATTTTAATATTTTGCAAAAATGAAAATAAATATATATTTATTTTTGGACAAAGGACAAATTAAAAAAATGAGGTGCAAGAAATAAATTATGTGTTGTTGTGGAGGGAAAACTTTTGTACTTAATGTATACTGTATACAAACAAATATTTTCTCAGGAAGTAAAATCAGATTGAGATTTTTCCTCAAGTTCAAGTAATTTTAATAATTATAATTATTGAAAATTTCCTCAATAAATTAGGATTTTAATCAGTGGCCCCAAAATGCTGTTGGACTTTAGCTAAAATCAGAGTGTTTATCAGTTTCGGGTCAAACTAGTTGTCATGTAAACAGACTGACTTGCTCCTGTGTCTTGGCTTGGCTGATTGTTCAAAGGTCAACTCTTGTACTTTACTTACTGGAGTCCTATCTTTGGTCCCATCTTATCTCTTATCTTAGAATAGTCTTGAGTTTTTACACACACACACACACACACACATGAGAGTTATTACACCTACGGACACACATACATATACACACACAGTTTTGAACAAATGGTGTTTTTAGGGTCTGGCGACCTCAAAACGATAAGTTATCATGGTCCCAGGCCTAGGTCTTACCATCCCGACTACGGTAATAGCTTCTTCCCTATAGGGGAAATTCGCTATGTAACGAGTCGTTTAGTTGGGGGGGTGGAAGAATGTTTGATTTCGTCGTCGTGGCGGGCAGCCAAGCGACAGGTAGCAGGTGGCGGCTGCAAGCGGCCGGTCGCACTTTGACCCGGCCTTATCAGCGCTTATCGGCCTGGGTATCCAGCCGCTTCGGCGAGGCAGTATGTCCTGAGCTCCGACTGCGTTCGTGTCGGGAGAGTTTTTCGGACTGTTTCGAGTTCGTTGGTGGCGTGAGTGCCTGTGCAGTGAGATCTGCGTGGAGTTGGGTTGTGACCCGCTATTTGGTGAGTCTCGGCTAAATAGTATTATTAGTATTATTGCCATTATTAATATACTGTTCGAGTCTAAAACTTGTGAGGAATATTTCTGCCACGTGATCCGTCAAGACACGCTTGGGTCAGAGTGGCGTTTACTGTCTAGGCAGGGCCGAAATAAATAGTATATTTATTCAGACATATTTCACTAAGCCCCAAATTCATTGACTATTTCAATTTGGAGGTAGGAAATACATATATATATATCGAGGCGAGACGGTTTGAGAAACCTGTTGAGGCCTGACAGGGCAGAGCAAGTACTGACACGCTCTGTCACCACGTGTGGTATTCCTAGAAATAAGCCCGGCCAAAGTAGCTAGTTTGGATTATTCCACGGTTGTCATCGTGTGGTGATTTAATTTAAACTAAATTGCAATAAGTTTATTGAGATGGCGTATTTTATTTGCAAGTGCCTGTGCTTGGTAGTCTGAGACCAGCTACTCGGTATTTCAGTTTGAGCGTGAGATTACCCAATTTTATTGGCAACATAGTGATTGGCCTGGGCACTGCCCGAATACTTTAATTAAATTTAGTCAACTGTGTCAAGTATTCTGTGCAGGTAGCCGGTAGTGTACACGTTAGATCCTGTCGGTATCAGCCGAGCCGGCCCCGATTACTCGACTAGGAGTCGTGGGCGTTGTTACCGATAAGGTTTAGTGACACACGGTGTTTCAGGGACTCTGGGCTTTTTTCTGTCGGTGCGAGTGTTCGCTGTGGAGGACGTGGCCCGAGCTGCAGGGTGTGTCAACTCCTCGTAGTCAAGTCCCCCCCCCCCACCGGGTCTGGCTGTGATTAGAAGCTACTTCTGTGGTGAACTTGTTTCACGTCTGATTGTATGAGCCAGGCCCAAGCCAGCGTTGAGGTGCGGTCCACATACCCCTGAGTGCCAGTGGAACCCTGGAGTAACCCAGCCATCACAGGCTGAGCCGTCCGCGGCGAAATTAAATAACCTCTCTTGCGGATATTTTCTTACAGGGGGAAAATACGTCGCAAGAAAACGGCGCCCGAACCGGAGACTGAAAATTGGCAGTTGTGCTGCGGACTTGTGCTGTGGACCAGTGGACCTGCGCTGACCTGTTGGCTGAGTGATAGACCCGCTGTAGGGGGACAGCTGGTGTACAGTTAACTTCATTTCTTCTGTTCCAGAGTTATTTATTGAGAACCCTGATTATTTTCAGTGGTTGAAGAAATATTTAATTGATTTTAGAAATTTATTTATTAGTTTTAATATTTTGTTGGCACGTTTGGGACTTAGATTTTTCTGTCGTTGGTAATTGACGTTGAGTTTTATTTCTTTGTATTAATTTGGGATTAGTACAAAATGGTCCTTACCACGACTACGACGTCCGTACTGGGGAGTACGCCCCTTATGTCGACGGCAGTGACGTCTAGTTCTGGGGCTGGCCCCGAACTGACGGTTACGACATCTGTACCTGTGTGGCCAGCGATTTCTTCGGTCGTTACGACAAGCACGGTGACGTCATTGACTTATACCGCTCCTACTACCATGTCTTTGGGGGCGCGGCCCCGAGACACTCGAGTAGGTTGGATTTATGACCTCTCGAAAGATGATTTGATAAGGACCATGGCGCAGTATGATTTAGACACCAGAGGGAGGTCTGCTGACTTGAGGCAGAGATTTTCGGCGTTTTGGAAAAAACAGGCCGTCTTGAGTGCTGAAGAGCCATCATGGATGGGTGGGGCAAAGTCCCCGGTGTTTTTGCCGACTACATCAGTGAGCCTGGGACTTCCAACTCACCCGGCGCCCGTACCACAGATTATTGTCACATCTGCGGCAGATCAAGGGGTGGTTGTGCTCTCAGAACTTAGCAAGGAGCTGGAACATGTTAAGGAGATCCTGGGACTTTCGCCTAACGCCGATTCCCGGACTCTCAGAGAGACACTGATTTCCGTAGTGCAGCACACGAGAGATACTCCAGCCAGCGAGATCAGTCCTGACTTCCCTGAGCCGTTGGCCTATGCTCCCACCCGTAGGGTATCCTACAGACCCGGGGTACCAGAGCGACCTGTGGTTGGTCATGAGAAGCCTCTCCGCCCTATGACCCTTGAACTTGGGCAGGAGGCGAGGACCACTAGAAGTGCGGCGCCCCCACTTGATTGTCCCTCAGTGTACAATATGGTCAGGAAATGGGGACTTAAATTCGATGGGCGACGAGATCCGGTGTTCTTCCTTGAGCGGCTAGAGGAGTTAATGACTTCGTACTCCGTGCAGCCAGAGGACTTGCTGAAGGCCTTGCCAGAGCTGCTACACGGTTCAGCGCTACTCTGGTACCGGAACCACAAGGATATCTTGTACTCATATGAGGCTTTTCGGAGGCACTTTGAGACCCAGTTTCTCCCGCCAGGTTACAGGAGAAACTTGGATGAGGAGATCCGAAAGCGGACACAGGGGGAACATGAAGCGTTTAGAGATTTTGTCATCGCCATCATGACCTTGATCAGGCGTAGCGGAACGTTGTCTGAGCAAGGAAAACTGGACCTGATTTACAGCAACATGAGGCCGGATTACAAACTGATGGTTAGGCGTCAAGATTTTAGTTCTCTGGCTGAGATGATGGAGAGAGCCGAGGACTATGAGGCCTACCTTCGTGAGAAGTCGAGCTTCCGCCCTCCACCCCCTCTGAACGTAGTGCTGGTTCCGGAAACCGCATACACTTACAAGAGGAGGGGCGAGAGACAGTTCGATGCGGCTGTGGTTGATAGGCGACCTGAAATATGTCAGGAGTCCCCTAAGAAGGAGCGGCAAACTCCTGCTGTGTGTTCTGGGCTTCGCGTGGGTTTCAACTCTAGCAGGCCCCGCGGAGAAAGGTCCGTGGCCACCAATGGCAAGTCTGGCAGTCCTAGGGGCACCCTTCGTTGTTTTAGGTGCCAGGAGGTAGGCCACTTTGCCAGAGGTTGCAAGAAGCCGAGGGTTGTCACGTGTTTTGGGTGTGGTAGACCCGGGGTGACGATAAACCAGTGTGGCTGCAGGGCGGGAAACGAGAGGCCAACTCCGACGTCAGGAGGTCATCTGAGCGTGGCAGCCCACAACGAACAACCTCCGCGGAATGGACCGAGTGGCTCGGAAAAATAAATAGCCTAGTAGGAGGCGTTGACAAAGGCTTGCCACCCGGGGACGCTAGGCCCTTTGTTGAAGTAGAGCTGATGGGCAGCGTGTTCGTGGCGTTGTTGGATACAGGGTCCGTTGTCAACCTGATTGGGCAGAAGGTGGCCGATCATCTTCGCAGACAGGGTGTAGACTCTTCTGAGCAGGTGACCCCGTTGAGAATGGCAGATGGTTCGAGGTCTAGGGCCGAAATTTCTTTTCGGTTGACGGGAGATGTCGGCGGAAAATGGTGGACAGGAGATGTCTTGTATATTCCCACTCTCATCACAGACATGATTCTCGGCATGGATGCTATCCGAGAGTTAGGACTGGTGACGGTTGGGACAGAGACGATCCGCATGGGCGTGGGTGCTGTTTGTTTTGGCCATGAGGGCTATTCGAACATTGTCAGCGTGGGTGACGAAGACCCAGAAGGCCATGAAGTGGAAGGTCCCCGTTTGACTTCTGACTTAGACATGGCGAGTAGGTTGAGCAAGATTGGAGGCGTAGGTACGGACCCCACCTGTGTCGATACCACTGGAAAGCGGGCGCTTACCCCTTTGTCGGAGCCACAGATCCGAGAACTCAAAAGTTTCTTGGATCGCGAACTATCAAAATTTGACGAAGTGCCAGGGCAGACCCACCTCCTAGAACACGTCATACGTCTGAAAGAGGGAGCAGTCCCGGTGAAGCAGAGACATTATTCGAGGAACCCAGCCATGCAAGCTGTGGTTAATGAGGAATTAAAGGCCAGCGAACGGAAGCATTTCAGGGTCCCGAAGCATCTGCAAGACCGCTTGGCAGAGTTGGAGACGCAAGGCTGGTCGAGGAAGGACCACCGAAAGAAACACTGGGTCGTGACCCACGAGGACGGCTCAACATTCAAGTTCCGTGCGGCCAAGCTCCGTACCCTCGAGGAGCTCCACTGAGGGTCTTCATTTTTTTTCGTTTTGTTTTAGTTTTGGAGGTATTTTATTTCTTTCTTTTGACAGCCTGAAGGAGGCGTAGTAGTGGAAGGAGTTTGGGAGAGGCCCATGGACGGGAACTGTCCATTGGGCGTTGGACAATTGCAGTTCCCTCGTTTTGAGTGGAAGTATTAGACTTTTTTCTTTTACCGTTTTTCTTTTTTTTTCACCCCGATGTTAGTGGGGGGTGTAACGAGTCGTTTAGTTGGGGGGGTGGAAGAATGTTTGATTTCGTCGTCGTGGCGGGCAGCCAAGCGACAGGTAGCAGGTGGCGGCTGCAAGCGGCCGGTCGCACTTTGACCCGGCCTTATCAGCGCTTAACGGCCTGGGTATCCAGCCGCTTCGGCGGGGCAGTATGTCCTGAGCTCCGACTGCGTTCGTGACGGGAGAGTTTTTCGGACTGTTTCGAGTTCGTTGGTGGCGTGAGTGCCTGTGCAGTGAGGTCTGCGTGGAGTTGGGTTGTGACCCGCTATTTGGTGAGTCTCGGCTAAATAGTATTATTGCCGTTATTAATATACTGTTCGAGTCTAAAACTTGTGAGGAATATTTCTGCCACGTGATCCGTCAAGACACGCTTGGGTCAGAGTGGCGTTTACTGTCTAGGCAGGGCCGAAATAAATAGTATATTTATTCAGACATATTTCACTAAGCCCCAAATTCATTGACTATTTCAATTTGGAGGTAGGAAATACATATATATATATATCGAGGCGAGACGGTTTGAGAAACCTGTTGAGGCCTGACAGGGCAGAGCAAGTACTGACACGCTCTGTCACCACGTGTGGTATTCCTAGAAATAAGCCCGGCCAAAGTAGCTAGTTTGGATTATTCCACGGTTGTCATCGTGTGGTGATTTAATTTAAACTAAATTGCAATAAGTTTATTGAGATGGCGTATTTTATTTGCAAGTGCCTGTGCTTGGTAGTCTGAGACCAGCTACTCGGTATTTCAGTTTGAGCGTGAGATTACCCAATTTTATTGGCAACATAGTGATTGGCCTGGGCACTGCCCGAATACTTTAATTAAATTTAGTCAACTGTGTCAAGTATTCTGTGCAGGTAGCCGGTAGTGTACACGTTAGATCCTGTCGGTATCAGCCGAGCCGGCCCCGATTACTCGACTAGGAGTCGTGGGCGTTGTTACCGATAAGGTTTAGTGACACACGGTGTTGCAGGGACTCTGGGCTTTTTTCTGTCGGTGCGAGTGTTCGCTGTGGAGGACGTGGCCCGAGCTGCAGGGTGTGTCAACTCCTCGTAGTCAAGTCCCCCCCCCCACCGGGTCTGGCTGTGATTAGAAGCTACTTCTGTGGTGAACTTGTTTCACGTCTGATTGTATGAGCCAGGCCCAAGCCAGCGTTGAGGTGCGGTCCACATACCCCTGAGTGCCAGTGGAACCCTGGAGTAACCCAGCCATCACAGGCTGAGCCGTCCGCGGCGAAATTAAATAACCTCTCTTGCGGATATTTTCTTACAGGGGGAAAATACGTCGCAGCTAAAACTACTTGAATGGCAACTCAAAATCTTTTTTTCTATAGGCGAGTGAGCGAAGCGAACGATTCACACCTTACGGCTTAGTCTGAGCGTCTGTATGAGCTATTATATTATTTAAAACAACATAAATATGTATGTAGTGGGAAGTATTATCCTTTTGTACACAGTTTATTTTCATTTCTCTGCCAAACATTTTAAAATTTAGTTACTGAACACGTTTATAATATGATGTTTCTATTATCTGTCTATTCAGTTATCTGTCACAGTCCCGGTCCCAAAGGTGACAGTTAATAGAGGTTCCACTGAATACATTGAAGGTGATAGTAAAATCTAAACGAGGATGTAAATAAGTCAATACCATATTTACAATATAGGTACGGTATTATACAGCATATCACAGCATTTAGGTTCAGTTTGTTCACTCTAGTTCAAATAAGGCCATTTTAAAAGAAAAGTCTCTCTCTACAACTGAAGAAGTCTCAAATGGAGACGAAATATTATGTAATATGTGTGTAAAAATACTTTCTTTGTTGCTGTGCTCACCTGAACCAGTTTCTTCAGGTGAGTTAGCTGTGTATCCCACCTTTTCTCAACGAAACTCCCAAGCCAAGTGCTTTTCCTTTGCAAACCCATTTTAAAAGAAATATATTCAAAAAAAGGCAGATACTTCAACACAATGAAAATTACAGATTTGCATGTGGAAAAATAACTTTGGCAATTTATGATTAGTTCTTTTTAACATTCAAAATATCCTATCAATACGAGCTGTAGTATCAGGTTTCTGTTCATTAATCCAAGTATAACTTGGTAAGTCACTTGTTAGGGCAAGAAATTCCTTGTTTATGTAAAATGTAGTGTAGTCCTCAAATAAACTATAAGAGATCATTTTGGTTCCACATAATTTGCATATGAATAACATTTTGATTTCAAACCTGAAAAATGCAAATTTAACTTACAGCTTCAGCAACGATGAGTCGCTGAACTGTACTTTTGTCTTTTGGTAAAGCTGCTTTAAACTGAGGTGGTTCAATCCTAAAAAAAAACAAAAAAACAATCTACAGTACAGTCAAAATAAAGAAATTAAATTAGGTAATGGTATAAGATTATAGCAAGTTATAAATTATCTTTAGAACAGTTCAATTTCAAGATGTAACAAATCTTAATCATACTTTTGGTATGGAAATTTTACTCATAGTAGGCTGTTTTGGAAATCCTGACTTTTCTGATGTACTGGAATGAGTAATATTTCCATTACAAATAAATCTTTGCGTAGCTACAGATTTTTATCTAACAGAAATTAGTTTTCATAAAACAAAATCTTCCCCTGTTTGCAACAGAAAAAATTTAAGACATTTATTACATAACAGATTAACACTGTACAATCAAGAATTTTTGTATGCAATTTAAAGAACAATATTTTTAAATCGCAGGAATTTTAAAAATATATTGCTGAATGAAGTAGACCTTAAGCACTTGAAAATAAGATTTATAAATTCCTTAAAAATAAAAGATAGCCTACATGAAATTAAAGAACATCAATATCAAAAAATACTATAAATCAATGTAAAAATATCCTAATGCAACAGTTCAACAATATCATTAAAACAAAGCATTAATTAAATGGGACACCTCTGTTTTAAGTTGCTTACGAGAATCTCAACTAAAAACAAACAAGAAATCTCAACTAGCCTTTTTAAAAAAATCTATCCGGTTCAGACGCTTTTATCCATATTATATTTATAACAACGCAATTCTGAGACAAAAACATCAAGGTATCAAAATATCAATAATATTTTCTTATTTAAAAGATAAAGGAAGGGATTTTTTAATGATCTTAATGAATGCAAAAATAAAACGAGTTCGCACGCAGCACGCTGACGTGAGGGAAGTGAATTTCCACATAAAAAACTATAAAACTCAAAATCAGTTAAAAACATACATTTATTCCAACTTTTATTCAAATCTGAAAACATTGATTTTTTGGCTGTTCTGATGCTCTTGGTTCTATTTACCTGCAATGCTGGGAATACAATTTTGCGCATTATAAGGTTAGGAGAAGGTCCTGTCAGGCTTAAAAGTAGGCGTGAGGTTGTTTTGGATGATAAAATTACACCAACAAATGAATAACAGGCTTTTATAATGTAAAATCCCCACAAGACAACGTACTGTGTTTGGTCGATACACATTTTCTTTAATAACTCGGTAAATATTTATGCTAGAATGACGAGAGGGGGCTTAAAACTTTCGCCTCTCCAATTCCCATCTTTTTACATGCATTTATTTTACATACGGGGCTTTTCTGACCCTTTTTGGGCCCAAAAACTCAAAATTTAAAAGATTAATCCCAAAAAAAGGGGTTTAGAGTTTTCCGATTGTTTTGCCCAACGAACTTGTCCAACTGATTACAGAAAGGAACGTCCCTACCAAATTTGAAGGAAATCGGACAAAAAATGCGACCGCTAGAGTGCAAACACATATATATATATAAAATTTTGAACGACCCCCCAAAACGTGTTCAGGGGGTCACGTTAGGAACTTCTATGGTGGTCCCGGGCTTAAGTTTCACCGTGCGGGTCATGCTAATAGTTCACTTTCCAAAGGAAATTCACTAATAACAATAACAAATCAGATTTTCACAGTTAAGCACAGAAAACAATACAACACTATAGAAGCTAACTACCATGTTAACGGCAGTTCAGTCATCAGCTGCTTTGAACGTAGTGGCGCTAGGTCGTCCAGGTGCACCTGCTGCCATTCCTATCGTCAACCCGACTTATTCTCTACTCCAGCCGCTGCCCCCCCCCCTCAAAGCTACGCATAACCCCATTTCCTATTCCTGTCAGCCTTCTGTAGTGTTTTATAGTTTTCTGGGGTTAAAGTTTAGAGAAACGTGTAACTCACTTTTTTTGGAAGACGAGCAGCCCCTGGCACAGGCCCTCCAGACACAGCAGGTCGTATCGGTTAGCAGGAATGTCAATCTTGTAGATGACTTCCTCCGACGCCCCACTGCCGACGACCTGGCCGGTCTCCTTGGCCATCATCTGCTTCTCTGTCGTCTGTGACCACATCACGAAACAAGTGAAACCAACAGAGAGTTCCAACACAAGGAGGGTCAGACCTCCACAGTCATGATACCACACAACACTCTTTCACATTCATCCCAACCCCACACCACAGCTCACTGTTTGAGAAAAAACCTTCTTACATTAGGAGAAAACTACATAATCTCTAGCCAGAAGACATAAAAAATTACATAGAAAAAAGCTGAAGACCACTCTCTCTGGATGGATAGTTAACAAATCGACCATTCTATTCAAAAGAAGAATTCCTAAATTGGAGAGACATTTATCCATAACCAACTAAGTTAAAGTTCTAAGCTTAAATACTTTTGCAATTTGTACTACATTTTATTACAATTTTGAATGCATTGTAATTGCCTTGAAGCCATTACTTTTGAACAAATTGCCATTGAATAAGTAAGTGGTTTCCAAAAATCTATTTTGTTCAAATAATTTCTTGATTTTTTTTTAGTGATTTTCGCCCTCTTAAATTATTATTTTTTTACCTATACATGTTTGGTATCAATTAAAGGCTCTTACTTTCTATGGTGCCTTTTGAAGGTTCGAGAAACATTTATCTTAAGAGCTTTGTCCCATAAGCTTTAAAAGTTCCAATGTTATAGTGTTATTTTATTTTGGTAGTTAGCTGATTATAATGTAAACATTAAAATATCTGACCCTGTGCTAGTAGGATTACTGTGCTGAGAATGGGACATTCGCTAATAATATAAATAAATTGATTGCAGACATTTTTAAAACTTAGGTTGTAAATTGTAAGTAAAAAGAGACTTCGCCACTAGGCAATTTTTCCGTGAAACTTCACATGCAACCAATGTTATGTGTATATAAATAAAAAATCTCATAAAGTCAGTGGTCAAGTTTCCATAGCGCGAACTCCAAAAGTTGCATATACAAGTGGAAATAACATTTTCTCAAACTTTAAAATGCTGTTTAACCCTTATTTTTCTTCTATTACATACCATTTACAAAATATTGCAGAATGTCTAGTGCAACTCGGAGACAAAATCCACAATTGAAGCTACTTTGGATATTGCTGATTTTTCTTGACATGAGTTGCATGACCATTGCTACCATTGAAATTTCCTGGAGTCAATACCCCTTTACCGTCTAGTTTTTTTTTATATATTAAAACTCTTATGCTTAAGGAACAAAACAAGCTGAATACAAGACCCTTAAATTGTTTTAATATAGGCCTATATAGGTTTGCTGTGGCCAATCATCAATCGATCTGTTTTAGTTAGTTTTGAATATAGGTACCAATAAGTTTATCTACCGGTACCAATTAATTTTATGGCCATTTTCTCTTTTCCTCATATTAATATAGCCGAACGGTTTCCTACGGTTTTAAATATACGGTACCACCAGTAAGTGCTTTTGTAAGTTACCGTACGTCATGTGATTTTTATCTAAATAACAATAAATAAACCCCTCCGTTATACACACAGACGTGGTAAAAACCGCTATTTCCGATCACCATGCTCAAACTGTTGACCTTAAGTTGTATCCTATAACCTCTAATGCCAGGTTCTTTGCAAAACACACCTTTGCTTAATAGGGATATGAATATATATATATATATATATATATATATATATATATATATATATATATATATATATAAACAATAGATAGATAGGGAGTTATTTGTTTGTTTACCTTGTTATCTTGACTTTCCTGCGTTACTGCATTTTATTTTGATTGTAGGGTTTGCTATATGGATAACCTAACAGCTGTTCTTGGCTTAATTAATTCTTCACGTCTGATAATTATAGCAACAATTAAGTAATGGTTGTCTATACTACAAATAATAAAACTGATTTACAATACAATGACTGGATTTATTAATTAGGTTGACATTTCAGGATAAAAAAAATAGGGATTCACAAATTATTGTATACAAATATAGGGGATTAACTTTAAGATATTTATTATTTGATACATAGAATGCTCAGGGTTTACACAGTGTTTATGGAACCTGCAGGGGGGGAACTCGTGCGGCAAGAATGACTGTCTGTTCTTGTCTTAGTAAAAATATCTTTTATTTTTAACTGAATGCTTGGTTATAATATTAATTTTGATACATCGTAAGTTTTGCCAATGAGGATCTCAGAAATCAAAAGTTTGTAATGCACTGTTATTGGCTTCTTTCAGTCTTGAGGAAATAGGTAGGCTAAGCCTTGAAACTTTAGTCTATTGGGAAGTTAATTGATAGAAAAATATAAGTCCAGAGAACTGGTCTTGAGGTTGATATTTTTAGTTTGCTTTAAAGTATTTTAAAATGCTAGAAACGATATTAGGCTTGAAAATTAGACACCAATTATAATGCTTGCTGCAATCTACAAGGTAAGTTGGAGTGATCTCACCATAGTCTTATATTATTCATCACTGGCATTTCTTCTTGGCCTTGCAAATGGGGTAAACCTTGCCAGTGACTCTTCTTACCTAACAAAAAGAGTGGATTGTTTGGTCCACTACACTTATTTACGGGGAAAATATTAATTTTGGGTAGATGCCCACAAAAAAAAAAAACTATCACTTGGCCATCATATTTTGGAACTAAATTTTAAAATTGTATCAGCACGGTTCTCAATAATGTCAGTCACAGCCATATGTTTCTGAAGTTCTTGTAGACACTGTCACTTGTTTTAAACACTTGTACTATATCAAATTGAATTTGGAGTGAGATCAATTTTGAAAAATAAATAAAATCAAATAATTTGAAGCAGTTTACATGAATGACTTAATGAACCTTCTTATTACCTAGATAGGCCTATTTTACATTAATGTGGGGTTTATTTATTATATGGTAAATTTAAATACATCAAATCTATGAAATGTTGCATCTTTTTCACTCGTTCTTTCAATATTGACAATACTTCAGTCTTTCGCCACTTGCTTTCAAAAGAATTGTGGATGGACATGAGTTATTTAGAATCCATGGATGAAAAGTTTAGTGAGTTTAACTCAGTTCTGTCTTATCTCTTGGATGTAGCATTTCCTTTGAAGAAAATTAAACTTAAACATGGACGATTAAATTCCAGAGTAGCTCTAGATGTCAATCTTCAAAGTATGAGAGATGATCTGATTTTTCTGTATAGTACTTCCAAAGATTTTCCCTCGGTAGACCCTCATAGGCAGTCTTACTTACGGTTGAAAAAAGAATATAGGTCATGTATTCGGGCATTAAAATCCAAAAATATGTTGAGGTATATTGAAAAATCCAACTGTAAGTCGAAAGCCATGTGGAGTATTATTGGTGAGGATATCAATAGGAAAAGTAAGAAAGAATCATCATGCCAAATAGGACCCATAATTGATGCTAATGGCGAACTTGTGGATGAGCCATTCAAGAAATCCAATATATTTAATGAATTCTTTACTGGTATTGGTGAAAAATTGAATGTACAACCAGATCCATCCGCTTCTACTGCTTTCACTAATGGAATTTCTTCTAGATCCCCTAAGGAATCATTATTTTTATATCCAACTGATGTTGCTGAGATACTTCGTGTGGTTGAGTCGTTAAAAAACAGTAAGTCTTTTGGAGTTGATGGAATATCTTCTGGGTTATTGAAGGATTGTATTGATCTACTTGCTCCTCCTTTGGTTCACTTAATTAATTGTTCTTTTTCTTCCGGTAAATTCCCTTCCCTTCTTAAAATGGCAATTGTTAAACCGTTGCATAGAAAGGCAAACCCCCAAATGTGCGATAACTACAGGCCAATTTCTTTACTTTCAACCTTTTCAAAAGTATTTGAAAAGGTTGTAGCTGCCAGACTGTTTACTTTTTTCAGTAGAAACAACTGTCTTTTTGAAAATCAGTTTGGTTTTCAAAAGGAAAAATGCACTTTAGATGCAATTTTTTGTTTTGTTGATAAGATTGTGAATGCACTTGATGATAAGCAGCACGTTATGGGATTTTTTGTCGATCTGAGTAAGGCTTTTGATATTGTTGACCATTCGATCCTTCTGCAGAAGCTTTATGGAATGGGTGTTAGAGGACGTGCACACGATTGGTTTTCATCGTACCTCTCAGGTTGCAAACAAAAAGTTGAAATGAACTACATCGACAACATGAATTGTATCCGCAAAATGACTTCTAATGTGTGTCAAAATGAGTGTCCACAAGGGTCTGTTTTGGGTCCAATTTTGTTCCTGGTTTTCATTAATAACATTCAAGATTGTATAAGTAAGGCTGATATATGCCTATTTGCAGATGATACATCACTTCTTTTTCGGGAACCAAATGCAGTTGACATGGAGATAAATAGTTTTATTGAATCAAATTATCTTTTTCAATGGTTCAAAGCAAATGGTCTTGTCATGAACACGGAGAAAACCCATCTTCTTAACTTTTCTATCAGAAATGACAATACTGATGTCATTCAGCTTCTTGTGGATGAATCAGAAGTAATTTCCGCAGATACTGTAAACTTTCTTGGACTCAAGCTTGATGCTCACTTAAAATTTGATGGTCATATAGATAAGGTTACTGGAAAACTTAGTTCGTGTCTGTTTGCTCTCCGAAAGCTTGCTCAATTTGCCAACACTGATGTTTTGCTTACGCTTTATTATGGATGTTTTTACCCACATCTTAGATATGTTGTTCCTATTTGGGGTTTTGAGAATTCAAGGACAAAATCGATTTTTCGCCTACAGAAAAAAGCCCTTCGGATAATTTTTGGACTCAAAAGGAATAAATCCTGCAAAACTATTTTTCGTCAGAATAAGATTCTTACTTTCCCTTGTTTGTATATATTTGAAACCATAATGTTTTACAAAAAACATTCTTCTACAATTTTCTTCAATAGTTTTTCTTCCAAATACGCACTCCGCCCACGGTTAAACATTCCAATTCAAAAGCACAGGACAACTTTTTTTCAACGTAACATGTCTTTTAACTGTATTAAGCTTTTTAATTCTTTGCCTGCAGGCCTTAAAGTTAACCTCCCCCTGAAACAATTTGGAAACCATCTAAAGGAGTTTCTTACTGATAAAACATATTATAGTATCTACAATTTCCTCAAGCAGTAATATATTTTGTTTTATTTTACTATGTCTTGTTATAAGGATATTGCATTTTTAATTGTAGTACATGTTTGTAGCACTGACTCATGCCAATGCTGTTTACACTGTTTTATGGCAATAAAGACAATTTGATTTGATTTGATTTGATTTGAATACTGTCATTGATATGTTACTTGTTTATTTACAAATTTCTAAGTTCTTAGTACCAAATTACTACGACTCTGTCTACTATTTATAAAAGTGTCATAATTAGAATGTGAATATTTTCTTTGAAATAGACCAGTTTCTTATCTTTGGGGCTACACAGTGAAATTCAAGGGGTTGGCACCATATTCTTCTCAGTTGAAGTAGGTCCATATGAGAAATTTTATCAGCTATTACTTCATCTGGCTGTAATGTAAAGAAATTAGTCAAATGTAAAAAACTGATACAATTTGTAGAATGAGAAAATTGGCTGGATAAATTATAATGGTTTAATTCACAGGAAAGTAATGAAACTGATTGTACTTACCACCTCATCAAGCTCCAATCCAAAGTCAAAACACAAATTTTGGAATTCTTCATCGGCTGAAAAAAAACAATTGTTAAGTAATTGTGATTGTGACAGTTGTTAATTGTTATTTTCTTCTTGTTTATCAAAAAATAGCTGATTACCCATACTTCACACAAAGAATTCAGGGAAGAACAGCTGATTGAAATTCCTGCTGCAACTATATCTGTTTCTGATCCATTAACAGAATAACATTGTAACTTTAAGGGCCACTGGAGCGGAGCACCAAGGGATTGCCAAGATGGGAATAGGCTTATATGAAGACCAGATAAATGATCTACCGACATGCAAACTTTCAGCTTGATTGGTTCAGTAGTTTTTACGTTAAAACAGAACATACAAGTCGACAGACAGACAGACCGGGGCCTACGATAATTAACGGGCCTGCAAGTTACGTGACTCTGTGCGGCCAATCAGCAGCCATTATCACATTACACAACATTGTAAAAACACGACCCTCCTCAATTATTTTTGATTTTCTCGGAATCAAATTATAAACTAATTTACAAGACACTAAACATATTAATCTGGAGAAGTAAAATTAGCTGTTTTTATGTCTTCTTTTTTTGTCAACGGCTGATGGTTGAAAAAAGTTGAGGCTGACCTTGGCCCATAAGAATGTTAGAATCAAAAATTGAAAACAACTCTGGACTACTACGGATTGAGGGGATTCTTTGGATACCCCAATCGTCAACATTAGTTCAAGAATGTCGGAGAAGTACTCCTTACAAAAACAACCTTAGTGTAGGCCTATTGTAAATGATGAAAAACATGTTGTAAACCCGAAAAGTCTATTTTATATTTTGAACATTAGTACAGTTATGGTATCACTGTATTAATATTTTAAGTTTAAAATGATACGTAAAACTTATATATTTTGCTGATTTCTGTGTTGAGGAGAGGTGGAAAATACTGGTGGTAGTTCAAGTTTTCGCGATGCTTTAAAATGGGATGGATGGCAAGTCAGCCGCAGAGTCATGTGACCAAAAATGTATGCGTTCCGTTAGTTATCGTAGGTCCTGGACAGACACCACCTTATTTTATAAATGTATAGGATAACTTAAATCCTATATATTGATTCCTGCCCTCAGGATCCTCATTTTCTTGCAAACATAGTTTTGATTGGAAACATGAACATTTAAGATTTAGAATATGTAAGGTGGATGATTCCAATCTTCGCTGACGACTAACAGTTGGAGGGGAGTAATCGTGGACTTGCAATAAAAATACTACAGTTTTAAAGCAAGTAATGACGTAACTTGCATAAATTACGGTGGTTGCAACTTGCGTTGGTAACACAAACATAACATAATATTCGTCATAGACAGGTGTACTAACCGTACAATGTTGTATGCATCAACAACAACTATTGATATGATGTGTGATCATGTCATAATCACATTGCTGTATTGAAACCACATCGCCGATCATGATTATTTCATAAGCTCTGTTGAGAAAATAAGTAATTCTATTAATAGACCCTCATTTAATGCATTTGATCTACATTGATCTACATGATCTACTCAAAAACAACCGCTTCAAACCTATCATTTTTGCCCTCATAACAATTCCATGTTTACTGAAATAACACCAGATCAAGTTATAAATATTGCCAATAGTTTTAAGGTCTCTGATTGTGTTGATGTGTATGATATATCATGTAACTTAGTTAAGGAAATAATTCATAGTATTGCCTACCCTCTGGCCTTTTGTATAAATTATTGTATAAGCGTAAGTTTTTCCCCCTGAGCTAAAAATATCTAGGGTAGTTCCTGTATATAGAAAAGGGGAAAAGGATTTACCTTCTACCAATAGGCCGATTTCTATTATCCTTATTTTTGCAAAAATCTTTGAAGTAGTAATATATTCACAGCTATCTAGATATTTTGAGGAATACAACATGTTACGTTGTATGGTCTCATATGGTTTTTTGTCTAATATGGGTTTAGACCAAAAATGCCAACTTTGATGCTACTGATGATCTAGTTAGTCTTATGCATCAAGTTTTGAGGGCAAGGGCCTTGCTCGGGCTACTTTCTGCAACCAGAGTAAGGCCTTTGACTGTGTTGATCATGATATACTCTTAGGAAAATTGGATTGCTATGGCATAAAAAATAACAGCCTAAAACTAATGAGGACATATTTGATGGATCGCCAGCAAACTGTTACTGTCAATAAAATTAAATCTAGTAAAGTACAAGTTAAAACAGGTGTTCCACAAGTTCCGTACTAGGACCTTTTTTATTTCTTATCATGATCAATGACCTGCCAGCAGTTATGGGAACTCATGCTGTGTTATTTCTGATGACACAACTTTCATAAATGTTAATACAAATTTCAATAGCCTTAACACTCTCATAACAATACAATGATAATAGAACCGATAATACAATGGCTGAAACATCACATTGGTTTAGGGAAAATGGATTTTTACTTAATAAAGATAAGACTCAAGAATTAAATTTTAGTTTAAAAGATAAGTAATCCATTGATCTCAGACACTTCAACTAATGTTAACACGTTCAGTGCGGCACGCCGGATTTCCAGCAGTTGCCTAAAAAGGAAACAAATGCAATTATCCTGAATATACATGATTAACGCAGTGAATGCGTTAAGTTTCTGGAAGTTTTCATTGATCATAAGTTGATATGGTAACCACATATAAAATATATTAGTAGTAAGCTGCCCTGGGTTATTTATTTGTTAAGAAGCCTAAGGAACTGTGTCCCGGATACTTAAGTTATATCCTCATAATTTGCATTTTTTCAAAGTACCGGTATCATTTTGTGTGGAATAATTTTATGGGGTAACTCTTGGTCATGTAAATAATATTTTATTATTGCAGAAGAAGGTCATTAGGGCTATCACTGGATCTTCCTACAGGGATTATTGGAAACCTTTGTTATCACAACACAAAATACTGATTGTATTGATCTTTGTATTTACTCTGTTTTAGTTTACATAAAAAACAAGTTACCAAAGTTACAGTGTAGAAATAAAATTCACTCTCACAATACAAGATTCAGTTACAATATTTACATTCCTTACCACCGTCTATATAAATCCTTGAATTGTTAAGTAATTATTGGACAATAACTTTTAGCGAATTTCCTCTGTAGGGAAGAAGCTATTACCGTAGTCGGCATAGTAAGACCTACGCCCGGGACCATGATAACTTTTCATTTTGAGGTCCTCAGATGCCAAAAACACCATTCTTTCAAAACTGTGTGTGTATATATATGTGTGTCCGTAGGTGTAATAACTCTCGTAAAAATGGTCCGATTTTGATGAAATTTGGTCCAAACATTTAAAGAAACATTTATGACTAAATTAAAAAACCAGCCAGATCGCTCTATTCAAAGGGGTATTTACGGGGGTTTTGTACCCCAAAAATGGGTTTTTGAGATTTTTACAAATAATATTTTAGTAGGGCCTAAATCAAACTTTACTTTTCACCATTGCATTCGGCTTAGAAAGACAAACAATTTGGTGTTTTTATATTTTCTCTACGTCTATTGATTACAGAGGTATTGAAAGTGCTAAACACAGTACGTTGTCCAATGTTATTCTTATGGAGATTAAGAAAAATTGTACATCTCGCTTATTTATCAACTTATCCTGATGAAACTTGGTATATTGCTTTATATTGTTGTTGCCTATTGATATTTGCACAAAAAACTATTTTTGCCGATAGTTCCCGAAGCAGCAAACCTGCTTACTCAGCCCCCTTGTTATTCTTATAGAGAATAAGACAAATGTTATCTCCCTTAATTATGAACATATATTAATAATACCCCCTTAGCAGCAAACCTGCGTACTCAGCGAATTTCCAATGCATATATATGTATCTTAATACTACATAAAGCCACATACCAAGTTTCATCAATATACATTCATAAATAAACTATTTATGACATTTTAATTATTCTCCATAAGAATAACATGGCAGCTGAGTATGCAGGTTTGCTGAAGCAAGGAACGCAAAAAATGGGGTTTCACACAAATATCAATAGAACTCATGTAGGTAAAGCCACATACCAAATTTCATTAATTTATTTTCATAATGAAGGCAGATAACACGTTACTTATTCTCCATAAGAATAACATGGGGCTGAGTACGCAGGTTTGCTGCTACGGGAGCCTTTGGTAAAAAATTGTTTTTTGAGCAAATATCAATGGTCCACAACCAGATGAAGCCGTATACCAAGTTTCGTCAGTATAAGTTCATAAATAAGCGAGATATACAATTTTTTATTTTCCTCCATAAGAATAACATTAGACAACGTACTGTGTTTAGCACTTTCAGTATCTCAGTAACCAATTGACGTAGAGAAATGATCAAAATACCAAATTGTGTGTTTTTTTAAGCTGAATCCAATGGGAAAAACTAAAGTTTGACTATTTCCAAAATTATATGTAAAAAATTCGAAAAACCCATTTTTGGGGTACAAAACCCCCCCAAAATACCCCTTTGGGTAGAGCGATCTGGCTGGTTTTCAAACTTAAAGTCATAAATGTTGCTTTACACGTTTATACCAAATTTCATCAAAATCGGATAATTTTTACGAGAGTTATCGTGCTCACGGACACATATATATATATATATATATATATATATATATATATATATATATATATATATATATATATACAGTTTTGAATGAATGGTGTTTTTGGGGTCTGGGGACCTCAAAACGAAAAGTTATCATGGTCCCGGGCCTAGGTCTTACCATGCCGACTACGGTAATAGCTTCTTCCCTATAGGGGAAATTCGCTAAAACTTGGTATGTGGCTTTACCTAGTTGAGTTATATTGATATTTGTATAAAAACCTATTTTTTATGTTCCTTGTTTCAGCAAACCTGCATACTCAGCCGCCATGTTATTCTTATGGAAGAAAATTAAAATGTCATAAATAGTTTATTTATGAATGTATATTGATGACACTTGGTATGTGGCTTTATGTGACATTAAGATACATATATACGCATTGAAAATTTGCTGAGTACGCAGGTTTGCTGCTACGGGGGTATTTAATAAATTATCAGTAGCTATTCAAAACTTTCCAGCAAATATTTTTAAGGAAAACCTACATGACTGGCTAGCTTGTAATCCCTTTTATAATCTGGATGAATACTTCAATTGTAATACTATTGTAAATTAGGCTAATTATATTAATTTAAATTTATTACTATTCTGGTGTAGGCTTGTTGCAAACTTTGTAAATTTGTATAGTAATTGTCTTGATCAGTTCAATTTAATTATAGACTAGAATAATATGTGCAACTAGCTACATTGTAAATCGATTGTACCAATTGTTAGCTCTAAGTTTATATATTTGTATATATAGGACTATCATGTATATTGTTGACATTAGCAATTATTATTGACTTTGTCTATGTACTGGCTTAGTGACAATAAAATTGTATTTATTTATATTTATTAGTGAGTTTCTTTTGGAAAGTGAACTATTAGCATGACCCGCACGGTGAAACTTAAAAGCCCGGGATCACCATAGAGAAGTTCCTAACATGAACCCCTGAACACGTTTTGGGGGGTCGTTCAAAAATTGATATACAGTATATATATATATATATATATATATATATATATATATTATACGTGTGTTTGCGCTCTAGCAGTCACATTTTTTGTGCGATTTACTTCAAATTTGGTAGGGACATTCCTTGCTGTAACCAGTTGGACAAATTCGTTGGGCAAAACAATCGGTAAACTCTAAACCCCTTTTTTGGGGATTAATCTTTCAATTTCAATTTTTGGGGCCCAAAAAGGGTCAGAAAAGTCCCATATGTAAAATTAATGCATGTAAAAAAATGGGAATTAGGCAAAAGTTTTAAACCCTCTCTCGTCATTCTAGCATACATATTTACCGAGTTATTAAAGAAAATGTGTTTCGACTAAACACAGTACGTTCTCATGGGGGTTTTACACTAGAAAAGCCTGTTATTCCTTTGTTAAGAGTACTTTTATCATCCCCAGCAACCTCACGCCAACTTTCAAGCCTGTCTGGACCTTCTCCTAACTTGTATTCCCAGCTTTGCAGGTAAATGAAACCAGGAGCATCAGAACAGCCAAAAAAATCATTGTTTTCAGATTTCAATAAAAATTGGAATAACTTAAATATATTTTTTTACACTGATTTTGAGTTTTAAAAGTTTTTATGTGGAAATTCACTTCCCTCACGTCAGTGTGCTGCGTGTGAACTCGTTTAAGATGGCGTAGTCTGGTGGATTGATTTTAGTTTGTTTTGGCCATTCCAATTACAGTTTGCCGAGGCATGAGGTCACACACAATGCACAGAAAACACAGTTGCAGTACAGTTTTTGATATCGAAACGTGTCGTAAAGATATTACGATATTGCTATCGAATGAATATTTGCTTAGTCTACACATAAAATTGTGAAACTATTGGGTACTTTGGTATTATACGGATGCCACCCTTAAACAGCGCGCTGTGGCAGTTATGATGGGTTATCATAAAAATGATTGTAGGACTTTCCTTGTTTCGTTACGAATCGAACGATACCTGATGAGTCATACTTCCGGCCGCCAAACCCCCTCCAAATAGGCCAAGGTCAGGTCGTTGTCAGGAGCGCACGCATCACCTGTCACCGCCTGTATCTGGGTCAGTGTCATGAGTGATTTATTGCCGTGCACTATGTTACATTTGTTTTCATAATGAGTGACGTTCTTTTGGTGTGGGATTTACCACAAAATGAAGAGGAAACCGTAGTACGTTTTCTTCAAGAAAGACATTTATTGCCTTCAACTAAAGTGTGTGATATTAACCACGGCGGCGACGCATTCAACACGATCCTAGCGGACATCGCTGCCTTTTGGGAGGCACAACACAAAGACCGCTCATCAGAATGATGTAAAATTTGTACAGTAAGTCAATAAAAGTACGTTTTTTCGAATTATGTAGTTATCCTTTGTATCCGGTAAACATTTAACCTCAAAAATAGTGGCATCCGTATAATACCAAAGTACCAAAGATTGAGGTTAATCAAACAGTAGAAGAATTTTGGTTACCTATGTAGGCCTAGGGTGGTAGAAAATTTAAAATTAACTTACCGGAGAACAGTAAGTTTATAGCAAAAACTAATATTATTTATTAATTCTACACTTAATATTTCATAAAGTCTAAAACATATAAAACTTAAAGAACGGTAGGGCCGATTATGTTTTCTATTTTAACCGCAGTAAATTTCAGAATCTATGAAACCTACCAATTTGCATAGGTAATAGCTTATTCAGTTTTTTTTGTAAAAGACAGGAGGATTTAAAAATTATAAAATATATTAAATTCAGAAAGCTTTTTTTGGGGGGGCGGTCAAGTGAAAAAAGAGATGTTTGAATAAAAGTTTACGGAAATTTCAAAAGTACAGTTAGGCAAAAAGAAAGTTTAGAATGTGATATTTCGACTGAAGTCAGTAAATTATCTAAATTCACGTTTGTTATCAATGCTTTACAGTTGTTTTGACAAATATGATGATTTTTCGTCATCAGCAACGGAACTTGAAATTACGATTGATTATCGTCACATGGGCGCTAGCAGAGTTGAAATAACAAAAGTAGAACATGCTTATTTAGTGGGAAACACATTACTATTCACCCCAAATCGTATAGTGCAATAATAACATCAGAATTTGAAGAATACAAAGTAAGTTAGGTAAGTTAGTGCTTTACAGCCTTTTGGCAGGGGGTACAGGGCCCTATTAACAAGACACCCTAAACTTGTACTCAGCAATAAAGCAAGCATAGAAAATTGTAAAACTCATAGGCTTATATAAATTGATTGAAAAAAGTAGATGTAATTCAAAACATAATAATTTGATAAGTCTTATCAGTTAATAGTTGCTAGTCCTAATTAGATACGTACTGTACTTTCTTTCTAGTGTTTTAAAGAGCAAATCTCTCTTTACTGCAATAGTGGGCATGAGTGCTTTAAAATGGCCAAACTTTTTAAACAATATACGTAATATACCGAATTCTTAGTTTTGTTAACTTAATTTATAACGTTAAACTCGGTTTTATAAGAGTTTGAGGTTAGCTTCTACTTCAAGCTTCAAGATTCGGTGATCTCTCCCTCTAGTCTCCTCTCCTCGTCTCCTCCTCTTCTGTTTTTTTTCTGCTAGGCTTGGCACGTCACGTTCTGCCGCGTCAAGGTGACACTTTATACCACTGAGCTCTATGTTATAACTGGAGTCACTACTCTCTGACCATACTCTAACTGCAGTATACTATTCTACAGTAGTACAGTTCATGCTCTGGGCTCTGACTAGATATTTTCAAAAAACGTGCTGTCAACACCAACTTTTTTCTCTGTTGTATTGTCACTTTGATGTTTCTGGACCAATCAAAATTCATTGGGTGAAGGATTTCAAAATTTCAACCAATAGGAAATAAAATAACTATACCACCAAAAACGTCAATACCCCCGTCGCAGCAAACCTGCATACTCAGCGAATTTCCAATGGATATATAAATGTCTTAATACTACATAAAGCCACTTACCAAGTTTCATAAAAATATATTCACAAATAAGCGATATATACAATTTTAATTACTCTCCATAAGAATAACATTGGGGCTGAGTACGCAGGTTTGCTGCAACAAGGAACAAAAAAATTTGTTTTTTATGCTAATATCAATATAACTCAACTAGGTGAAGTCGTATACCAGTTTTTATTAATTTATGGTCATAATTAAGGGAGACAGAGCATTTAATTATTATCCATAAGAATAACATGGGGCCTGAGTACGCAGGTTTGCTGCTACGGGAGAATTATGCAAAAACAATTTTTTGAAGCAAATATCAATAGACCTCAACGAGATGAAGCTGTATACACAGTTTCGTCAGTATACGTTCATAAATAAGCGAGATAAAAAAATTTCCTTTTCCTCCATAAGAATAACATTAGACAACGTACTGTGTTTAGCACTTTCAATATCTCGGTAACCAATTGACGTAGAGGAATGATCGAAATACCAAATTGTGTGTTTTTTTAAGCTGAATCGAATGGTCAAAACTAAAATTTGACTTTTTCAAAAATTGTATGTAAAAAATTCAAAAAACCCTTTTTTGGAGTACAAAACCCCCCCAAAATACCCCTTCGGATAGGTCGATCTATCTGGTTTTCGAACTTAAAGTCATAAATGCTGCTTTACATGTTTATACCAAATTTCGTCAAAATCGGATAATTTTTACGAGAGTTATCGTGCTCACGGATATATATATATATATATATATATATATTTATATATATATATATATATATATATATATATATATATATATACAGTATCGAACGAATGGTGTTTTTGGGGTCTGGGGACCTCAAAACGAAAAGTTATCATGGTCCCGGGCCTAGGTCTTACCATGCCGACTACGGTAATAACTTCTTCCCTATAGGGGAAATTCGCTAAAAACACATCTGGCCATCTGGCCAACATAACATAACGACAATAAAGGCAGTGGCTACGTACACGTCTGACGTGAGCCGCTACTGTTCACGTCCGTTCCAAATTATGCACCGGACGTTACTTTTCCTGTGATTTTGAAAACAAATTGAGAGCCAGAAAACCTCCTAATGTAACCTAACCTATCCTAACATAACGTAACGTAACCTAACTCAACCTAACCTAAGCGGTAGCGAAGTGAATTTGCCCTTACATTGGACGTGTACGCAGTCACTTCGGACAATAAACACATCGACACGCTTTTTCACCATAAAGAGTGGTGACTCCAGATATAACATGGAGCTCAGTGCTTTGTACAGGTTTGCTAAGTCGATTTATTTAAGGTTTTCTAGTTAACACATTGACTGTTAAAGGAAAATAACAGTATTTTTCCAGAAGCTGACATTACATAACAGAAGCTGCCGCACGGCAATCTGTAGTTCCGCAAGGATCGGTTCTTGGTCCCTTTCTGTTTATAGTGTTTGTCAACGACTTGCCTTCCAATGTTCCTTCAAAAGTTGTAGTCTATGCAGATGATACCACTTTATTTTCGTCTAATAATAATTTGAAGGACTTGAATGAAAGGGTGAGACAGGCCTTTATTTCTGTTGAAAATTGGTTCTCTTCCAAAAAATTGCTTTGTAACAAAGATAAAACGCAAGAATTGTTGCTCAGCCTGTCACATTTTAATGGTCACCAGTCCGTCAAATTGCTCGGTTTCCACATTGACAACAAATTGAACTGGAAATCACACATAATTAATGTATGTAATAGAATCTCAAGAGTATCCTTTTTAATGTGGAAGCTCAGGGACTTCGTAGGAGATGCTTATTTGAGGGCTGCTTATTTTGCATTTTTTCAGTCTCATGTCTCATATGGTATCATCCTGTGGGGGCATTCTAGTGCTCTTCATGAAATTTTGTTAATTCAAAAGAAGGTGATTAGGACTATTTGTAGAGCAGAACATGATGCACATTGCAAACCGCTTTTTATTGATTTGAATATTATGACAGTTGTTAACCTCTACATTTTTTACATTCTAACTTACACTAAATCTCACATTACAGAATTCATTGATAGGCACACCATCCATCATCTCAACACCAGAAACAGGAACAAAATTGATCTGCCGCAACACAGGCTGGCCAAATCAGGTAACTCTTTCAAATTCAATTGTGTGAAATTTTTTAATAAGTTGCCTCATTCAGCTCGACATGATTCCACAAACAGGTTTAAGTCAATTTTAAATCAATGGCTCATCGCCAATCCTTTTTATTGAATTGAGGAATTTATGGCATGTAAACAGTACATGACCTTATAAGGTATGAGTGTCTAGCAAGAAGCTTGTTTAATTTAGTTTTAAGAACGTTGTGTATCTTATTAGTTATAAGACCACTGCTGACTTGTCCTATCTCTGTTAAGTAACGGACTAATGGAAATAAAGATTACTGATTACTGATTTAAAATATCTGTACCATTAGTACACTCTTAAGCTTGGCAACACTTTATAGCATATGTTGTTGATTTATCCATCAGCTTGGCGCCCTCGTAAAACATCTTTGCTGGGAACATTACTCTTATGAAAATAATCGTACCTGGTCTGAAAGCTCTACGAACCTTGCTGCCGCGTGCTCACTTCACTGTTGTTTATGGTTACTGTTCTTGAACTGAAAAATCACTGGTATATAAATATGATTTAATTTGCAGTCAGTCTATTTACTCCAAAATTGTAACATTACAATACACAAATCAGTAAATAAATATTTGTAATTTTTAAGTTTGAGCTAATTGTAATCCCGATAGTTTGATTAAAAATTAGCAATGGTATAAAAACAGAAAACCCCTAATTCTATTTTATAATCCAGCAAGTTGAGTTACTCTTTCATCCTCTATGCCACTATCCTCTTTGGCATCATCACATCACATCGGCAACCGATATAACCATAACGATATAACATAGGCAGTGACTACGTACACGTCCGACGTGAGCCGCTACTGTTCACGTCCGTTCCAAATTATGCACCGTACGTTACTTTTCCTGTGATTTTAAAAACAAATTGAGAGCCAGAAAACCTCCTAACCTAACCTAACGTAACCTAACCTATCCTAACCTAACGTAAAGTAACCTAACCCAACCTAACCTAAGCGGTAGCGAGGTGAATTTGCCCTTACATTGGACGTGTACGCAGTCACTTCGTATAACATAACATAGGACATAGGATAGAGCGATAGAGATAGAGCATAGAGCTCAAGATTAGTGTCAGCAACTACAAGAGAGTTAAACATAACCTATATTAATCTAACCTTAAATGAAAATGAACTAGCAAGTAGGAATCACGATATTATTCTCTGAATCTTGTTATCCCTCCCAAATCCAAGGTAAGTTAAACAGATGATTAGTTTTAAGGCTTAAATAGGCTAAGTATCCAACGAGTGTTTATTTTAATAAACTTTTAGCCGTTTTATTTGACAATCATTCTTTGGTCGTTTTTCAAAGACGATTATTGTTCAAATGAATCAGGCTAAATATGCATTAAGGGTACAGATAATTGAGGTTCCATTAAATTCCATTCTAGCTGTCCGTGGTAGCCTACCTATTTCATCATAAGGTTGCTGTTTCTTCTGTATGTCAAAGACATTTCTGATTCCATTCCCCTTGAAAATGTCTTTCTTTTTGCGGATGACACCACAATTCTTGTCAAAGGCAGGGACGCCCGTCAGTTACGAATGGATAGTTTCTGTCCTTCAATGACAATAGGATGGCTCTAAATCCTTCCAAAACAAATTTGTATGCAATTTTAGATTATACAACGGGGACCTAAACACATTAATTTGTCCATCGATGACATTGATCTTGGCCAGGCTCAAAATTCAAAGTTCCTGGCTGTTCTAGCCAGGTTTTGAAACCATCTTGTTTTCAAGATCTTCTAATCAGGTGTCACCAGGTTTTAGTGACTAAAACCGTAGATTTTGGGATGCTCGTACATCGACTAAACACAACCTATAACCCTCTTTAAGGTGAAACCGAGTTACCAGGGCGCCACATTTTTCCAGCCCTTGACTTCTGATATTAAAGAAATCAATTATTTGCTCTATTTAAGAAAACTTTGAAAAGTTATCTGGTTAAATAGTGTTTTTATACCTTGGAGGAGTTTTTTACTGATTAGCATCTGTTTCCTTTGTTTTTTAGGAGGGATTCTAACTTACCTGGTCCTTTTCTACCTCCAAATTCCTTTTAGCGAATTTCCCCTATAGGGAAGAAGCTATTACCGTAGTCGGCATGGTAAGACCTAGGCCCGGGACCATGATAACATTTCGTTTTGAGGTCCCCAGACCCCAAAAACACCATTCGTTTGAAACTGTATATATATATATATATATATATATATATATATATATATATATATATATGTGTCCGTGAGCACGATAACTCTCGTAAAAATTATCCGATTTTGATGAAATTTGGTATAAACGTGTAAAGCAGCATTTATGACTTTAAGTTCGAAAACCAGCCAGATCGCTTTATCCGAAGGGGTATTTTGGGGGGGTTTTTACCCCAAAAATGGGTTTTTTGAATTTTTTACATATAATTTTGGAAATAGTCAAATTTTAGTTTTTACCATTGGCTTCAGCTTAAAAAAACACACAATTTGGTATTTTGATCATTTCTCTACGTCAATTGGTTACCGAGATATTGAAAGTGCTAAACACAGTACGTTGTCTAATGTTATTCTTATGGAGGAAAAGAAAAATTTTATATCTCGCTTATTTATGAACGTATACTGACAAAATTTGGTATATACGACTTCATCTAGTTGTGGACCATTGATATTTGCTCAAACAAAATTTTTGCCAAAGGCTCCCGTAGCAGCAAACCTGCGTACTCAGCCCCATGTTATTCTTATGGAGAATAAGTAACGTGTTATCTCCCTTAATTATGAAAATAAGTTAATGAAATTTGGCATGTGGCTTTACCTAAATGAGTTATATTGATATTTGTATAAAACCCCATTTTTTGTTTTCCTTCCTTCAGCAAACCTGCATACTCAGCCTCCATAACCCTCTTATGGAGAATAATTAAAATATCACAAATCGTTTATTTATGAATGTATATTGATGAAACTTGGTATGTGGCTTTATGTGGTATTAAGATACATATATATGCATTGGAAATTCGCTGAGTACGCAGGTTTGCTGCTACGGGGTATTTTATTTTCCCCTGCCAAATCACAAAAAAGGTTGTAAGTAGGTTTTGTTTGGTTAGTATGGCCTAGTACATTATTAAACTAGGCCTATCTCTTCATAATATCCAAGACTACCTAGCCTAATAACTAAGCAATAACAAACACCCATATACATCAATAGCCAAACCTAAAAAAATCCATTAGGCCTATGTTGTAAAGTATTAAAAAATATTGTGGGCCTAGATATTTTTGCTGGAAATTCAGGGTCGATTTTGGTGTCAGCAATACCCCGCACACTCAAAACGAGTGCACTCCTCCTAGCAGTGTAAGACCTCAACCCCTCTTTCAAATTCAAAACCCCATAGTTCTTACGAGTTTGGTTCTTTACTTTATCACTTTGGTTCCAGGAAGCATTTTAAATGTGAGCCTAACTTAATTATCATAATGAACTAACAGATCCAAAAAGGCATAGGGATATTCAAGAACTGTATCCACTGTATGGAAGAAGCTAGTTACTTAGCTGGTATGGTAAGTAATAAGCCCGAGACCATGATTAATTTTTGTTTTGAAGCTCCCAGATAAGTTACCAATAATACCATTCATTCAAATTTGAATATGAGTGAATATATTATCCTGTAAATATTATCAGATGTTAGTGAAATTTGGTAGCCTACAGATATTTGAATTAGCATTTGAACGAGTTCAAAAACCAAACAGATCGTATTATTGAAAGGGGGATTTGATACCCCGATTTTGTTTTGAATTTATATTGAAACCAAATTTTAGTTTGCACCCTTGGATTTAGCTTTAACAAAATTATTTGGTCATTGATCTAAGTTAGTTGGTTCTGGTTCCTTAGAAATTAAAATGCTAAACACAGCGTATGTTGTAAAATGTTATTTTTAAGGAGAATAAGAACAATTTTATATCTCACTTTTTTTAACATTATATTGATAAAACTGGGTATGTGACTTAATTTGGTTGTGATCTATTAAAATCTGCATAAATTACCCTCACAGCAGCAAACCTACGTATACAGTCCTATACTTACAAATATGGACACTATGTTTTCCCATGTTATTCTCATAGAAAATAAATCAAATTCTTTATCTCCCTTATTTATGAGTATATTTTTATGAACTGCGGTATGTGTCTTTTATGTGGCTGTGGTCTATTCAAATTTGCATGAAACACCTACTGTAGTTTTAGTCCTCGTTACAGCAAATCTGTTCAATGTTATCCTTATGAAGGATTAATAAAATGTTATATCTTGATAATTTATCATTTTATTTTGATGAAACTAGGTAAACTGGCTTATGTATTTGTGACATATATATTTGTATTGGAAATTCCCTGAGGTTGGCTGCAATGGGGGTATTAGTGATTTAAATATGTGCAATTTCCATCCAGTCTAGGAGACCTGGTTGAATCGCGCGTACTGATTTTGAAGAGGGAATTGTGGGAAAATCTAGCAAATTCTCATATATTTTGTAATTGCTGTAACTCCAGGCGATTTTAGGAAAATAAGGATAATTTCAGGGCATGCCTGTTGTTGAATTATACCTAGATCATGCCCAACAGCACTGGTAGTTAAGGTTTTTTTTTAAATACAGTTTTCCTGAAGTATATTATGGTTTTAAATGTGTTATTTTTTCTGAAATCTACATCTACTGGTAAGGCCTACTCAAAATTCTTATTATTTCAACAACAAGGAAGGTTAAACTTAAACTAACAAGTTACTGGTGGTAGTGTTTCTTATAAGTTTAGGCCATTGCCTGACACATGTTACACTGCCTGACAAGCTATACCCTATGTTACTCCTTTAAATGAGCTATTCTCTGCAGTAACTCCATTGACATTTTCAAAATTACAAAAAATAAATAATAATTGTAGGTACACTTAACATCAGCATGCTGTGGCGGTTAAGTTAGGTTATGATAGGTTTTATTGTTCATCAATAAATGTAACCTACTCTAACAGCCGCAGCACGCTTTGAAAGTTAGCACTCCAGTTTAACACATTCAATACAGCTGTCAATCATCTATGACAGGTATTATACGCTTGATAAATGACTTCATTTGACATGATATTAGGCCCTTGATGAAGGTGACTTCTTTTATCATATTTCTTTACGGGATGTAATAAAAGACGTCTTACAACACTTAAGATATATTTACACTTATACTGATTCACATGCAGACGGTAAACATATATAAAAGATGGTACTAGGCTATCGATTTCGACCAGTCACACCAGTCATCATCAGGCCAATCCCATTTTATTACATCCCGTAAGTAATAACAACACGTAATATGCTAATAAAAAAATTGTTCACATTTTTTTGTACCACACAAAATATCTAGGCCTTTGTTATGAGGAAAGAAAAATAAAAACAAATATACAATTCATAGATAGGCATCTAATGCTTGTATATAAAATATAAAAACATGCCGTGAAATCACGACATTGACTTTTATTTAAAAATTTTATAAAAATAGTCTATCTAAATAAACTGACTTTGTAAGTGAAATAAAACCACATTGAAAGAAAGCTATTAATGTTTTTACTATCAGATTTAACTAAATTAAATCATGAAAATCATTAAGGGATGTATAATGACACATCCTCACGTACAAATAACGATACGAGCTCACACAGAACTACTGAATTTAGCTCTGTCAGATGTCATGAGGAGACGTCATCAGGCTGCACAGGCCGATCCGCATGTCGTGAGTTCACGACATGAAGCACTGAACGTCTTAATAATTTTTTAAAAATTGTATTGCGCTATATAGTTTTAGCAAATACGTACCATAATGTTAATCTGTGTCTTTTCGCAGATGACACCTCACTTGCCATATCGCATCAGGCAAGAACAGATTTGGAAATTGACTCTTATGTTAAATCAAATAGTATTGTGCAATGGTTCCATGAAAATATGTTGTGTGTCAATTCTGATAAGACCAAACTGCTTGATTTCTCCATTGGCCATAAAGAAACATCTCTTCTAAAATTGTCCACAGGTGAAAGTGTCGTTACTGCAGCAGATGACGTAACATTTTTGGGGCTTCACCTAGACTCAAATTTAAAATTTTTTTCTTACATAGAGCATGTCGCTAGCCGTTTGTCTTCAGGTGTTTTTGTGTTAAGACGTCTATCTACCTTCTCCAGTACTGAAGTTCTTCTCTCAGCATATTATGCCCTCATTTATCCATTTCTTTCATACGCAGTTGTGATTTGGGGGTCTGAGAGCTCATATACGAAGACTCTTTTCATTCTTAAAAAAAAGCTGTGAGAATAATTGCAGGAATCGATGAAGCAGTATCATGTGCTTCCTACTTCAAGGATTTTGATCTGCTCACCTTTCCATCTATTTATATCTTTGAATCATTTATTTTTTTTTTTAAATAACCAGCACATTTTTCAAGAATTTTTACCATTGTCAAATTGTAAAACCAGAAACAAGCACAATTATAATATACCACCACACAAATCAACATTTTTCAAAAACCACACAGTTTATAATGTATAAAAATGTTCAATAGCCTTCCGACCACTCTTAAACAAGAATGTAATCTAGTCACCTTCAAAAGAAATGTAAAAAGGTTCTTACTTAAAAGTAGTTTTTATAGTGTTAAGGATTATTTTGACAAGAAATATGTTTAGTTTTAGAAAATTGTTTGTAATGACGTATGCTAATGCAATTTATTTTGTTTTGTGGCAATAAATATATTTGATTTGATTTGATTTGATTTGATTAATTACAGATAAGAATGTTTAGGATTGCAAGTTACAAAGTCCTCTATGTGATTTTATCTTTTTCTTCTTTACATCCTCTAATCCTCTTGCACCCTTGCAAATGCCCACAGTTTATCAAATCAGTCCAATGGAAATTTGTGTATCCATATTAGGAATAATCTAGGTAAGATGTTTGAAGTGGATTTTGATCCAACTTAACAAATGTGTACCGGTAGGTTACTGATGATTATGGTGTAACCTACTAGTGATAGCCTGATAGCCCGTCACAGACAAGAAGTCTCAGTGGGGGTAATTTTATTTTCTAGCTGATTCCACGTGATTTGAAAGACCAACCTACAGTGCCCACTTATAATAACTCTTTTTCAGGCATTTTTTAAGGCCTGCTGAAATATTGATAGTAGGCCTGCATTTAGCATTGAGAAGTGATTTCAGATGCTTAAGTGTTATTTTTCAGATGGCTTTACCGAATCCAACCACTGATCGGGTAGTCGGATTCGATGAAGATGTTGAGGAAGAATCTGGACCTAAAAAATCATCAACTAAAAAGTTGGGTGGATTTTACCGACTGTGTCTTCACCCATCCGTACTGAAAGGTGTTCAAAAGCGTGGCTATAAAACCCCAACACCAATTCAAAGGAAGGTAATTGAAACAGGCGTTCTTTATTAGGCCTACTGAAAGGAATGTATCAATGAGATTTGTCATTAAGATCAAATAATATTAATGACCTTTTTAATATAAAATACCACTTGATGTATTACATTGTTAAGAAGCTAACAAATATATGCCTAATTAAGAACGAAAAAATAGTTAAAATTACAATTTAAAATATTCACCAACTTTGTCAGGCCCGAATACATTTCACTTTTTCACATTTGCATTTAAATCTTAACCGTTTGAGAATATCGTTTAAAAAAATATACAGTAACTTACATAATTAGTGTTCTGTTTAGAAATAGAAAGGGATAAATGCAATTGACTTTTATCTTGACAGGTTAATTTGGTTTTTGTGGAGATTAGGGTTAGAGGATTTCTGCTGGACCGATTTTTTCTGGAAGGTATTACAGAGATTGGGAATAAGGTTATGAAAGATTTTAATTAATGCACTATATAGTTTATTTAATGGTAAGTTTGTTTATCTGTGCTTTCCTAAATTCATAATGATTTCTTAATTTCTCAAACAGTATAACAACTGCTAGTTAGAAAAAAGTTATGATGGTACACGTCTAGTAGTTTACTTTCCCTCCAAGTTAATCACTTGATACCTCCAGATAAAAATTATACTTTATTTGTAACTTTTCCAAAGGAGTTTCAGAACTAATTGTTTGCTCACTATTTCAGTCTTTAGCAAACAATATCAGCGGCAATTGATTTTGTTAAGTTATTATCTATGTTATTTTTTTCAGACAATTCCACTAATTATGGAAGGCCGAGACGTGGTAGCTATGGCACGAACTGGCAGTGGGAAGACAGCATGTTTCTTAATTCCACTTTTTGAGAGACTGCTGGCTAAACCCAGCAAACATTCGATTAAAGCCCTCATCCTGTCTCCAACTAGAGAACTTGCATTGCAGGTATCTAAATTTAAATAATATTAGAACTGTAATCCTTATATTAAATGCACAAGCGGATTTTGTATCGCGCTGAGATCTCAGGAACCACTGGATTGATTTTCTTGATTGAAGTATCTATGGAAAGGTATTGATGTGTAGTTTTGCAGAAAATCATTGAAATTTACATTGGCTCTCAGGGCTACCTCACAGGCCTTCAAAGTTGTAATGTTTATCTTATGGAAGAATAGTATTAATTGAAATTGAGCATTTGACAGCTGTTGAAGGTAACAAAATACAGTACAGAAGCAAGATCAGCTGTTTAAGCTAACTTCTAGAATGACATCACAATTTAAACTATCAGATCCGTATTTGCTTGAATTCGAATAGCTTAGCTGGATTTACTAGTATTAATCGTGCATAAAGTTGTGAAATATTATTTAGTTTTTAGAGAATGTACTTAGTACGTATTTTTTGGTTTTTTAGAGCTTAACTTTTATGTCTAATTGCATTAATGAAAACTAATGTAGTGGATAAACTATTTGAATCACTTTGTCATAAAGCTATGATTGTCTCTAGCAAAACTGTTACATGTTAGAAGTGTTAGATTGCTGGATTAGGAAACCTTCGTAGAGCCGCTAGGCACGTCTTCCACATGGGAATATTGTTCAGGTTACCGGAAGGAGAGGAACTAGCAAGGATTGAAAATGTGGAACGGGTTGGAGGTGTCAATCAACTTTTTAGAGGGCTCACCCACGACTTCTGTGAGAGCTGCGTTATAAGCTCTCAAACATGTGGTCTGTCTTGCCCCTCTAGGCTGACTGACAAGGTATCCATGTTTATCAGCTAGGTACCACAATCTTACCTAAAGTCAACCTCAAAATTAGTATAAACCAATCTGAATGTCGTCCAGGGGCCTAGGTACAAGTAGCACAAGTGAGCAAATACACCATTGTCAATAAAAGCCTACCACTTATAAAAACTATGCAAATTTTAACCCCAACACAATTTAAAATTAAATTTAGGGAATTACTTCCCCATATTTAATAGTTGTACTTTTGATGATGTTGGAAAACCTCCAATTGTTAGCTCGTGAATTGTTCTGTGTGACAGACCATGAAGTTCGTCAAAGACCTGGGCAGGTTCTGCGGGGTGCGGGCCGCCGCCGTGTTGGGAGGGGACTCCATGGACTGCCAGTTCTCCGTGGTCCACAGCAAGCCAGACGTGGTAGTGGCCACCCCCGGACGTTTCCTCCACCTCTGTGTCGAGATGGACCTGAAGCTCTCCGAAGTGGAGTACATCGTGTTTGACGAGGCCGATCGACTCTTTGAGATGGGCTTTGGAGAACAGTTGAGGGAGATCATTCATCGGCTCCCGGATAGTCGACAGACATTGCTGTTTTCCGCTACTCTGCCCAAAGTGCTTGTCGAGTTCGCTAGGGCTGGACTGACTGATCCGGTTTTGCTGAGGTATTGAAATGCTTGAAATATACTGTAAAATATAAACTGACAGATAAACTACAAATCAAAATAAAATAATTCGTTCAGTTTGATTTTGGTTATTGTTTTAACAACACATTACAGGATTGAGTAAAAATATATTGATAATTGTTTGATATAACACATTAGCCTACTTTGACAAATATCAGAACCTGAAACATCTTTATTTCTTGCATATATACAGACCAAATAATGTGAAACCAAACCTAGAAAGGCAGAACCAAACTTACAAACCTAGAAAGGCAGAACTAAAATTAGGCCTACATATTTTCTTTATAAATATAAAACACCAAAGCAAAATATATGATAGGGAAACTAAATTATTTAAATTAAGTTATACCTAATTACAAAATCAACCTGTATTTTCATAAAACACATTTAGGCTATAGGCTCGTTTACATTCTCGTCAAGCCTCAAACACATGTTAGAAATCTTTTCCAGTACTCCCGTACACAGCATCATCACACTTTAACATTTTATTACTTAACACATTCAGTGCGGCGCGCCAGATTTCCGGCGGTTGCCTATCAAGGAAACAAATGCAATTATCATGAATATACACGATTAATGCAGTGAATGCATTAATTGGAACACTTTCAGGGTATTTTCCAACAATCTCTATTAATTTTGTTTAGAAGATTGCCTGACCCAGTGAGCAATACAGAAATAATATGTAACCAAACCCAACTTCCAACAAGTCAGAAAAATTATCAAAAATTATTATCATATCCTGATCATGATATCCAAGCCATCTCTTGGCCTGTATTCATGATATCCATGATTTGAAGCGCCTAAAAATTAAGAATCCCAGGAGAACTGCAGGCACAGGAAAACTAGCACAGTTCCATTCCTGCTTCTCAAAATCAGTTGTTTCATATCCATACCAAAGAAAACTAAGTACTATTGCTTCGTAAAATACAATTTGTTCGTCACAAACTAGTTAAAACTGCTTGCCAAATTTCTACAGAATGGAAAACTTGGTAACTTGTTGTTGCATAGTTTAAGTCATTTAAGACTGAAGTTTTTAAATGTTATGGAAAATAAGTTCTATGTAGTGGTGTACAAAATAAACCTAAACATAGTTTGATTGAAGTATGTCTGGTGGTTTCAGTTTAAAGATGATGATCTGGATGTGAGAATAATTATTTCAAATTTTGTATAGGCTAGGAAGATTACTATGTAGTAAAGATATGTATTTAAATGTCAGCCTTTTGCCAATATATTTATCCCTTCAAGTTCTTTGGTTCATTTTCAGATTGGATGTGGAGAGCAAACTCCCAGAGACCCTGGATTTGTCGTTTGTGTCATGTCGCTCGGACGAGAAACCTGCGGCTTTGCTCTCTCTGTTGGACCATGTGATCCCACCAGATGGCCAAGTCGCGATCTTTGTTGCCACCAAGCATCATGTTGAATATGTTCATATGGTTAGTAATTTATCAGTCGTTTAACTAATCCTTGTATCCTTGTATCTGCATTAATATAAGCTTTTGGGATAAGCATTTTGAGGTTTCAACTTTAAGCTGATTGGTTTTATGCAGTTTTGGAAGTATTCCTAAATCTCGTTATTCGTTGCCAAGATTCAGATAAATTTTGCGGTCAGATTGGTTCTGTGTAGGTCTTTAAAATGAAAAATATTGGCCCACAATCAAATTAAATCCTCCTTGCTCAGCTACAATAAGTTCACTCTAATTAAAACATGGGGATGAGTCAATTCCAATTTTGTTTAAATTCCGATTACGGTTCCAGTTATTACAAATTAATTCTCGATTTCGATTCCATTGGTTCCTAATAACAGGTGAAATAGTAAATTAATGTTTTAAAATTTATTTAAAGGCGATAAGTTTGTCAGAAAATTGATTTGTATTTAATAAATTGACACAATCAGTTTAAATAAAATAAAATAAACCTAAAAAATAAATAATAAACAAAAAATAAGTTGAATAGCATGTTTATTTTTCATAGAACTGTTATGCTTTAAGTTACACAAATATCTCCCATGATATTTTTGGAAATTGGTTTGTTGTGTTATAAACAATCACTTTGGATGTTGACTGTTCTTGACCAATAAAAATACATTTGGAATGTTAATCTTAAATTTAGGTTTGTAGTTTTGTATAAAATATAGAAAGCAAAATTTTAATTTAAAATGATTAACTTTTAATGATAGTAGATCAAAGTTTATAAGTATACTGCAATGTTAAATTACTACTTGAAATAAATTGAATAACAATCAATTTTACGATGTCTAGCAGTCGAAAAATTTGGGAAAGTGGGGAATTTGAATAGGAAGAAATACCCCCGTCGCAGCAAACCTGCATACTCAGCGAATTTCCAATGGAGATATAAATGTCTTAATACTACATAAAACCACTTATCAAGTTTCATAAAAATATATTCACAAGTAAGCGAAATATACAATTTTAATTATTCTCCATAAGAATAACATTGGGGCTGAGTATGCAGGTTTGCTGCAACAAGGAACACAAAAAATGGGTTTTTATGCTAATATCAATATAACTGAAGTAGGTGAAGTCATATACCAGTTTTTATTAATTTATGTTCATAATTAAGGGAGACATAGCATTTAATTATTATCCATAAGAATAACATGGGGATGAGTACGCAGGTTTGCTGCTACGGGATCCTTTGGCAAAAAATTATTTTTTTGAGCAAATATCAATAGACCACAACCATGTGAAGCCATATACCAAGTTTCGTCATTATACGTTCATAAATAAGCGAGATATAAAAATTTTCTTTTCCTCCATAAGAATAACATTAGACAACGTACTGTGTTTAGCACTTTCAATATCTCGGTAACCAATTGACGTAGAGAAATGATCAAAATACCAAATTGTGTGTTTTTTTAAGCTGAATCCAATGGTGAAAACTAAAATTTAAATATTTCAAATATTATATGTAAAAAATTCAAAAAACCCATTTTTGGGGTACAAAACCCCCCCAAAATACCCCTTCGGGTAGAGCGATCTGGCTGGATTTCGAACTTAAAGTCATAAATGTTGCTTTACACGTTTATACCAAATTTCATCAAAATCGGATCATTTTTACGAGAGTTATCGTGCTCACGGACACATATATATATATATATATATATATATATAGATATATATATATATACAGTTTCGAACGAATGGTGTTTTTGGGGTCTGGGGACCTCAAAACGAAAAGTTATCATGGTCCCGGGCCTAGGTCTTACCATGCCGACTACGGTAATAGCTTCTTCCCTATAGGGGAAATTCGCTAATAAAATGTTGGAAAAGAAGGAAATCAACATAGAAAAGTTTGAATAGTTGAGGAAAATAATAAATCTGATAATAAATAGTCGAGGAAAATAATAAATCTGATAAATAGTGATTGTATTATCCGTATCTCTTGAACGGAACGTCACTCAACTTTCAATGTCATTTTATTTAATTTGTGGTAATCAGAAGAACAAAATTAGCCGTCATTTGTCTTTGTATGACAATTAGTTTCTGATTTAGCATTTTTTACTGGAAACTCTTTATCTCTTGAATAAATTACCGAGACCCTCGACCGGAGGCCGAACAATAGACCAGCCATTATGAATGGGACAAATAATATAGGGTCGCTCGCTTCGGCCACTGTTTCCTTATCTGTTTTCTTTATTCACGTAATCCATAAAAAGAACTCCAGTCAATTCTCCTTTCGTGTTAGTTGAGAGCAGTTTTGAGACTGGAAAGGAAGTGATTTGTTGTCGGGAGGTGTCTTATTTCAACCCCTTGTTTTGTTAAACACTGTTTAGTTTATCTCTGTTTGTTTTCCCCTCGCTAAGTTGTTTTTAGCGAATTTCCCCTATAGGGAAGGTGTTATTACCGTAGGTCTCATGGTAAGACTTAAGCCCGAGACCATGATAACTTTTCATTTTGAGGTCCCCAGATGCCAAAAACACCATTCGTTTAAATCTTTAGCGAATTTCCCCTATAGGGAAGAAGCTATTATCGTAGGTCTCATGGTAAGACTTAAGCCCGAGACCATGATAACTTTTCATTTTGAGGTCCCCAGATGCCAAAAACACCATTCGTTCAAATTTTTATATATGTATATATATATATATATATGTATGTGTGTGTCCGTAAGCACGATAACTCTCGTAAAAAAGGTCCGATCTTAATGAAATTTGGTACAAATGTGTAAAGTACCATTCATTTGAACGAGTTCGAAAATCATATGAATCGCACCATCCGAAGGGGGGTTTTGTACCCCAAAAATGTGTTTTTTGGGGTTTTTACATGTAATTTTAATTTAAATCAAATTTTAATTTATACCATTCGATTCAGCTTAAAAAAACAAACAATTTGGTATTTTGATCACTGCTCTTCGTCAATTGGTTATCGAGATATTGAAAGTGCTAAACACAGTACGTTGTCTAATGTTATTCTTATGGAGAAAAAGAAAAATTGTATATCTCGCTTATTTATGAACATAATCTGGCGAAATTTGGTATATGGCTTGATATGGTTGTGGGTTTATTGTTGTTTGCACAAAAAAACAATTTTTCGCCTATGGTTCCTGTAGCAGCAAACCTAGGTACTCGGTCCCCATGTTATTCTTATGGAAAATACTTAAAATGTTATATATCGCTTATTTATGAATGTATATGGATGAAACTTGGTATGTGACTTCACTAAGTTGAGTTCTATTGATATTTGCATAAAAACCCATTATTTTGTATGCCTTGTTGCAGCAAACCTGCGTACTCATTCCCAATGTTATTCTTATGGAGAATAATTAATATTTTAAATATCGCTTGTTTGTGAATACATTTCTTATGAATCCTGTTAAGTGTTTTAATGTGTTGTGTTATATATTCATTGGAAATTCGCTGAGTATGCAGGTTTGCTGCGACGGGGGTATTTTTTTGTACCGACGGCATAGAATCGGTAGAATCGGAATCGACTTTGGGCCATTGATCCTCGATTCCGATTCTGGGGGAATCGAGAATCGACAATTGGAATTGACTCATCCCTAATAATAAGATTCCCATATTTCACAAGCTAAGTCAAATATTGTGGTCAGAACTTCTCTACGAACTAATGCAGTTGAGGGACCAAAAATATGACTCAAATTTTGTATAGTAGTCAAGGGAGTTTAAATTTCCATTTTGTCAAGCTTTAAGTGATCGTAACTGGCTATTTTTACGACTGATGCATTAAGCCCCCTATTCAAAAACAAAATCTTTAAAACTTCTAATAAGGCTAATGTAATGTTTGTTGATTCAATAGGTCTTAAATTGAATGGCAACCACTAGATATTGAGGGATTTTGAAATATATAGAGATAGTTATATTCAGACTTCCTTAAAAATTATGTTAGGCCAAATCAGGTTTGGTTGAGCTGAATTTTTAACAATTTGTCTGATTCAGTAAATATTAGAAACGTACGATACATGATTTTATTGGTTACTCCGACCGATGTTACAGCTACTAGATGAGGCTGGGGTGTCCAACACGTTCATCTACTCGGACCTGGACCCTTCGGCCCGCAAGATCAACACGGCCAAGTTCCAGACGGGGAAGGTGAAAGCGCTGGTGGTCACTGATGTGGCGGCTCGAGGACTTGACATTCCTTACCTCGATTTCGTCATCAACTACAACTTCCCAGCCAAAGCTAAACTGTTTGTACACAGAGTCGGTACGTCAGTAATTGATAATTTTAATTACTATATACTACTTTATTTCCTTACTATACTTGATATTCAATAGTTTGATTGACAGTGTTTATTTATCATGTATTTATATTATGTAATTTTATAGTAAATAGGCATCTTATATTTTTGTAGCATCTCATCATCTGATAAAAACTGTTGGTTTGATTTGCTTTTGATTTGATTAATTTAAACAAAAACGTTTGTACCGGTACTTTTATTTTATTGAATTATATTTATTGAAGTACTTAACGTTCTCTGATAAAATAATGATATCTATAAAACAGCTGATATTGAAAACATGGAATGAAACTGGCACATTTAAGGTTATACGAAAGTATTAATTACTATTTAATATGATTGATGAGCTTCATATTCAGTTGAATTCATGCATTTTTTATTCATTCATTCAATTTGTTATACATGAAAAATTTGAGTGCTTGAAGGAAAGGGACAGTTTGGTGCAGAGAGGGGCAAGGGTGAGTTCTACACTATCCACTGTTTATACACAAACTAGTAATCCCGTTGCTCTAAATCGAGCAATATTTCGCTTCGATGAGCATTAATTTTATCAATATTAACAACTGTAACGCTGATTCACTCCTTCTTGACTCAGACTACAAATAGATGGGCGAGTGGTAACTCAGGATTTTGGAATTTCGATTTGGTATAAATGTGCCGAAACTTTTCTAAATATATGATAACTTATCCTTTTCCAAAACTCATTTTAGCGAATTTCCTCTATAGGGAAGAAGCTATTACCGTAGGTGGCATGGTAAGACCTAGGCCCGGGACCATGACACCTTTTCGTTTTGAGGCCCCCAGATGCCAAAAACACCATTCGTTCAAATTTATATATATGTATATATATCTAATATACAAAATTCTTGTGTAACAGTGTTTGTAACAAAACTCCTCCGAAACGGCTTGACTGATTCTTATAAAATTTTGTGTGTATATTCCATAGGTCTGAAAATAAGACTAAACTATTTTTTTTTTTTATAGGCGAGTGAACAAAGCGAACGAGCTCTTATTGAAAATGAACGAGTATTTGACATAAAACAAATTCAATGACATTAGGACAGGACAACTTCTGTCGGGCCAGCTAATATATATATATATATATATGTGTGTGTGTGTGTGTGTGTGTGTGTGTGTGTGTGTGTGTGTGTGTGTGTGTGTGTGTGTGTGTGTGTGTGTGTGTGTGTGTGTCCGTATACTGAGATATTGAAAGTGCTAAACACAGTCCAATGTCAAATCTTTTGGAGAATAAGTAAAATTTTATATCTCGCTTATTAATAAACAAATATTAATGAAACTTGGTATGTGGCTTCAGATGGTTAGGGTTCACTGATATTTGCATACAAAACCCATTTTTTGTGGTCCCATGGCAGCAAACCTGTGTGCTCAGCAGCTATAATGTTATTCTTATGGAGAATAAGAAACATGATATCTTGCTTGTTTATGAACATAAATTGGTAAAACTTAGTATGTTGCTTCATCTAGTGGGGATCCATTGGTATTTGCAGATTTCTGTGCCCTTGTGCAGCAAACCTGCATACTCAGACCTAATGTTTTTCTTATAGAGAATAAATAAAATGTCTTATCTCGCTTTTTTATGAATATACTTTGATGAAAGTTGGTAAGTGGCTTCTTGACGTAATGAATTACCATTTGAAATTTGCTGAGTATGCAGGTTTGCTGCAACGGGGGTATTTAAAGTTTGTATACTTGATAATGGCTATTTTTATTTGCTGTAAATACTCTCAGGTCTACAATGTGCCAACTCTCTAAGTTCTGGGTTTTGAACAATTGTAATATATTTTGGGTGAAATTCCATTGTGAATAAGGAAGGTTTAATACAATTTTGCATAATAGTTATTAATGCAATACATTACTTAAATACAATAATACAATAGTAATATAACAGTTATCAGTCTTTTAATACAATAATTATTTTTAAATGTAAGTTATTATTACAGTAGAGTCTCACAAACTCGACTCCCGATAACTCGACACTCTGGGAAACTCGACACCTCATTTACTATACAGTACATGTATTACAAGACTATATATTTTGGAAACGAGGACAATTAGTTATTAATTCTCAATTTTTAAGTATTTATCTAATTTTTATATTTTTCTTAAGTTTGTGGAGTATCATTATACATTTATACTATAATGTGTTTAAGTAAAATCTAATACAGTATACAATTTACAGCTAAATAATGTGTTTTCCTCCCCTCTGTAGCGAGATTAATAAAATATAATATTGTAAAGCATAACATTTATTTCAAGATACAAATCATAATCCAGAATACTCAAAACAATAACAGCCCCAAACATAAGCAAACAACATATGGTACAAACACTTTTGAAACAGATGTCACATCCTTTCTTCTCTCAGAATTCTTCTTCGTATCGTTTTGGTTTTTTTACTTGCCTTCCTGATCTTGTGACATAACGTTCACTAGTTTGTCGGGGTGATGAATTCATCATTAATTCATGTTGTCCATCTCCAGCCTTACTATCCATAATTTTATCTTCATTGTTATTACATTGTGGAACGTCTTCATTTACATTATATTTCTTGGTTCCTTCTTCATTCAATACCTGAAATCTGTTGCTGACTGGGACCAAAAATATTCTATTTCTTCTAAAGATCCGTCCATTCACATCTACAACGTATTCTCTTGAGTTGGACCCAAAACTCACAATCTTTCCATACCTTTTTAAGTTGGATACCCACACTTGTTCTCCTTTAGTTAAAATGCGGAGATCTCTTGTGCGATGCCTAGAATCATAATTATTTTTCTGCTTCTCCTTTCTTACTTTGTCCCACTCTTTTACCTTCTTTAAATCTGGCCATCTGGGTTCCAAAGATCCTTCTGAAATAGGAACCGTGCTTCTGATTTTTCTACCAAAAAGTAACTCAGCTGGACTGTAACCACAGTCTAGTGGAGTAGAACGGTATGCTAATAACCCATCGTATGGATCTTGATTTTTTCGTAGGATATTTTTAGCGATCTGAACTGCACGTTCAGCTTGTCCATTACTTTGAGGATACATAGGACTAGAAGTCACCAGTTCAAAATTGAATTCTCTAGCATATTGCCTGATTTCCTTAGAATTAAAGGGACTGTTATCAGACCGTATGACTGATGGTAGTCCATGTCGAGCAAATATACTTTTAAATGTCTTGATCAATGAAGGAGCATCTGTCTTGATTATTTGAACAAGTTCTATATACTTGGAAAAATAGTCTTGTATAACGAGGTAGGTTTTCTTTTCGTACTGAAGTAAATCAGCCCCTAAGATTTGCCACGGCCGCTCAGGCATGGTTGAAGGAATAAGTGGCTCGCAAGGAGTTCGTGAATTTTCTATGCATATTAGACATCCTTCCACTTTTTGTTTTATATCTTTTACAATCCCTGGCCACCAAACAGCATCCCGAGCCCTTGAAATACATTTATTGATACCTTGATGTCCTTTATGAATACTATCCAATACGTCTCTTCTAATCCTCCTAGGAACAAAGATTCGAGTACCATGAAGGATTATGTCACCATGAAACACCAAATTACCCCTATCTTTGTAAAACGGAGTATTCTTTAACTTACTCCAATCACCAGTTTGTATTGCATCTCTTAAAAGATCGCACACAGGATCATCCACTTGGGCAGTCTTTAATGTTGCCAGCCGATTGTCAGTAACAGGAATTGATGATATTACATCATACACCTGCATTTCCATTTCTTGTAAGATATCACCATTATTGTCCTCGTCTCTTAGGACCATCGGGTTCCTGGATAAAATGTCGGGTATAAAGAAATCTCTTCCCTTTTGATGTGAAATATTAAAGGTAAAAGGTAGTAACCTCATCCTAAACCTCTGAAGACGAACAGAAAGACTGTCAATGGGTTTCCTACTGAGAATTTCTACCAGTGGTAAATGATCAGTTATCAGGTCAAAAGATGACAAACCTGACACAAACTGAGAAAGACGTTCACAAGCCCATGTTAACGCCAGAGCCTCCTTTTCTATTTGAGCGTATCTCCGTTCAACGTCACTCAGACTTCTAGAGATAAACTGAACTGGCCGCCATGCATCTTTGTGCTGCTGCTCCAACACAGCCCCAATTCCAAAACCCGAAGAATCTGCACAAATCCTAGTAGGTAATTTTGGGTTAAAGGAGACAAGTGAAACCGCATCTGCAACTAAGGCCTTGATTTTCTCAAAGTGTCCCTGATGTTGATCAGTCCAGGTCCATTCGTACTTATTACTGAGCAAGGTCCTAAGCGGTGCTGCATGATCTGACAAGTGAGGTATGAACTTCATAAGGTAGTTGACCATACCTAGAAACGAACGTAAATCCTTTAAGTTTCTGGGGGATTCCACAGCTTTGATTGCAGCAACCTTATCTGGGTCTGGCTTAACTTGACCATTTTCCAACCTATGACCTAAGAAGTTCAGGGAATCTACTTTAAACTCACATTTGTCCTTGTTCAGTGTTATACCCTTCTCCTGTAGACGCTTCAGCAACTTATCAAGTCGGTCATCATGTTCCTTATTGTCTTTACCATAAACCAAAAAATCATCCACTAAGTTTACAATACCTTCTAACCCTTCAATGGCTTCAGCCATCTTCTTTTGGAAGTGCTCGGGAGCTGAGGTAAGTCCAAAAGGAAGCCTTTTAAAATAAAAGCGACCAAACGGTGTAATGAAAGTTGTTAGTTTCTGAGACGCTTCATCAATAGCAACTTGCCAAAAGCCACTTTTGGCATCAAGCTTTGACATTACAAAAGCAGACTCTATATTTGTCAATAGCTCATCTACTGATGGCAGAATGAGCCTTTCACGGACAACAAATTTGTTTAATTCCGTGTAGTCAACACAAAGTCTAATAGTGCCATTCTTTTTTGAAGCGACTACTATAGGCGAACACCAATCTGTTGCTTCGGATACTGGAACAATAATACCTGATTTTACCATGCGATCCAATTCTTCCTTTAGCTTAGCCTTTAAAGGTATAGGAACTCGACGAGGACTGGATATAGAGAATGGCTTAGCGTCATCAGACAATTTAATGACATATGGATCACCTTTTACAACCCCCAAACCATTAAAAACATTAGGGTACCTGGTCATCCACTCGACGCCAGACTTAATGTGATCCACAGACTTATGCAACAACCCAAATGAAATGATCGCCGGCCTCCCAAGTAAAGGCTCTTTTTGGCCTTCCACAATATACAAGTCCATTTGGGTTTCAACAGAGTTTTTCCTAAGTGTTACTCTAGATAGACCTTTCAAAGATAATTTACTGTTACCTGCGCCATGTAAACTACGAGAGGTCGGTATGATCTTAAGATTTAATTCTTTGGCCAAACCCGGACCACAGACACAAACATCAGCACCGGAATCAATTTTCCAATGTACTGAAACTCCATTAATTTCAATGTCTGTATAAAACAAATCATTATCGTCTTGTACAGATGCTAAATAAATGCTTTCTAAATTAGATATACACGACTCACCAGAATCACTAGAGCCACAGGAACCTTTTAATATCATCATATTCAGTGCCAACCTGGTTTAATGAAGACCGTTTATTATTGGGACACATAGGACGCCAATGTCCAATCTGCTTGCAGCCGTGACATCGCGACTTCCTTGCCTGACAGTTTGAAAAATGTTTTCCCAGGGATCCAACTATTTTACCGCATCTGGAACACTTGTAAGATTGAATCTTTTTATTCGATTTGACAACTTTCATAACTCCATGCAGATCTTCAACATCCTCGGATCCGGAGTGATCTTGTCGTACTGCATCTTGTTGCTTCTCAATAGCCACAGATTGCCGAATTCGCATTATCGCGTCTTCCAATGTCAGGTCTTTGTGGAGCTGCAATTGTGTTGAAAGATTTCTATTTGACAAACCTGAAACTAGCTTAAGCAATAAAATATCTTTGTCAAAGTTACAACTTGCACATATCCATTCACATTTGTCAGCCAGCTTATATAAATCATTAATGTAGCTGTCAACAGATTCGTTTTGCCCTTGTACTCTTTGGAGAAACTTAGTACGTTCATAAAACAGGTTCTTACGGACAGAAAAATAATCATTAAACGTTTTCTTTACCTGCTCATAAGTTTCCCTTTTATCAGGAGGCAGTCCAATGGATGTGAGTAGTGAGTCAGCTTCACCTCCTAAACAATAAATAAGGCAGTTGACTTGTTGATCTTCTTCCTTTTTAAATAATCCCGACGCTGAACGATAAACTTCAAATCTACGCAGCCATTGAGACCATTTCGAGGGTTCACGTACATCAAAAGTATCAGGAGGTTTCAGATCAACACTACTACTGGTAACAACATTTGAAGTTGACTCTGTTGTCTTCTTTAAAAAATCTGTTAATGCCTTAGTCAAATTCTCAATATCTGACATAATTCTAATTAAGTTTTACACCGCTGCCACCATGTAGCGAGATTAATAAAATATAATATTGTAAAGCATAACATTTATTTCAAGATACAAATCATAATCCAGAATACTCAAAACAATAACAGCCCCAAACATAAGCAAACAACATATGGTACAAACACTTTTGAAACAGATGTCACACCCTCCCAATGTAATTCTGGATAACTCGACATTCCACAAACTCGACAGGGTCTTAGTCCACATTGTGTCGAGTTTGTGAGACTCCACTGTATTATGTAGGTAAGATGATCTTCGCTGTTGTGGGGGAAGCCCCATCACCAGCACTGCCAACCACTTACCTCTGAGAGCCCTAAAAAGGTCACCATAAAAAAGTCAGTTATAGTTTTAACAGCAGATGGTTTCAAAAAATGTAATCTGATGTTGTGCAGGTCGGTGCGCCAGAGCAGGCAGGGCGGGCACGGCACACTCGCTAGTGTCGGGTGACGAGCTTTGCTACCTGCTGGACCTGTGCTTGTTCCTGGGCCGCAGCCTGGCCTGTGTGGGGCCAGATGATGCAGCCTCGGCCCCTGACGCTCTCGGACGCATCCCTCAACACCTGCTGGACGAGCAACTCAGCAAGATCCTGCTGTGGCATGACAACTACTCAGGCCTGGTTAGTACACCCTGGCTGGTGAAAACATCATTAATGACTCATCACACAACTGGAAGCTCTATGCTCTTATTCATTTATTTTTACTTTCTCCCTCTATACATAGTATATGGAGAAAGTATTGTTTTCGTCAAAATTTTCGAATTTGAGTTGTTAGTGGAAATATTTGTTTTGGTGCTCCCTGAACCCAAAAAAGTGGTTTTTACGTGATGTCTGTCTGTGTGTGTGTGTGTGTGTGTGTGTGTGTGTGTGTGTGTGTGTGTGTGTGTGTGTGTGTCCGTGTGTGTGTGTCTGTGTGGATGTGTACAGAGCTAGAGCCCTAACCAATGGGCCGATTTTTATGAAATTTGGTATGTAGGTACTAATCCACGATATCTCCAGGGGTTTTTTTAATTTTTTTGAATTTTTGATTTTTAAGGGTAATTATCCCCCAAAAACCGCCAAAAAACATGAAAAATCAAAATTTCTCAAAAACGGCTCTAACGATTTTGATTAAACTTTAGTCTTTTGAAGAACTTTATTCTTACAACAAAATGACACCACCCGCATTCCTGTAAAAATTCGGGTTCAGAAATTACAGGACTTAAAACATCAAAAATTAAGTTTTTTTTTTATTTTTCATAAAAAGACATTAATATAAAAAAATATTACTATTCACCACTAAAAAGAGCTCAAAAAACTAAATAATTTAGTATTTTGAATTACTATTCTACGATTGCTGGTTTCGGAGAAAATTGAAATTTTCATTTTGCGGTAAACGCAGTACGTTGTCCAATGTTATTCTTGTGGGGAATACAAAAATTATTATTTCTCTCTTATTTACTGATAAATTTCATTCAAAATTGATATGCTTGTCAATTTAGCATTGGCCAACAGAGGAAATTCAAAATATGTTGTCCCTTAATAACCCTGGGGGGGAATAGGGTGCATTTCCCCTCTTAAAACCATGAGTGTAGCAATGGATTCTGTAGTGCCTCCAAAGCAGGGATTTGGGTGGATGTTTTAAAACAACTTGTTGACAAGATTTTCTGTACATTTTACCGTGCTTTGTATTCTATATTTAGTAAATAAAAAGTAATTTATTCGTTAAAAATGGGCTAAAAGGGAGAAAGTATGTGTCAGTTTCCTGATACCGTTTATTATGTCTATATTTATTACCTTTGTGAAATTTTCAGTAATCCACCTTTTTATTCCGAACCTTCACTATACTTCTCAATAACCAATAATGGGAATTTAGACTTGAATAGAACAAAATTTTGTTTATCATATTCATAGGTACTCTAATGTGTTTATTGAATAGGCCTTCTTTTAATTTCAGATTTACTCATATACTCTACAGGCAATTTTGGTTCTGTGTGTTGACTTACATATTGATTTTAAATAAATACAGTTTAGAATATCACTAGTTTTACCCTCAAAACCTCTTGAGTGAAAATCGTTACACATAAAATAAATCCGAAATAACATATATTTAAACTACATCCCTGTTACCAATAACTATAGTAGAGGGACAAAATCAATCGACGCTTCGAGGTCAAGCTTTTATTGTGCCAAATGTTTAAATAATCATATAGTACTGACGATTTTTAACCTGATTTTTTTTATTGTTTACATTTTATGTTTTGTTTACTTTCTGTCAGTAATGCACATATTTTTTACCTTCTTTGTATACAAGTTTTTTGTATACATTTATTTATTTTTTGCAAAATAATTGTTATTATTTCATTGAAGTGGTTTTGTTTTTCTGGACATAATGAGTAAGAATAAGAATATTTTATTGTCGATCAACACAAAAAAAGGTTATGGGCACTGTCAATACATCAAGTTTTATAAAAATAAAAAGTTATAAACAATAATGTAAGAAGTATTAAATCTGTACACACAATTTACACAAAATCGGTATCTCTATATTACAATATTCTTACTAGGCAAATTTAAAAACTAATCCATTGAACAAAATGGATTTTCCAACAACCAATTATATAATCGCTTTTTAAAAGCACTAAAATATAAGGAAAGAACAGTTTGTGGAAGTTAATTATACACTGTATTTTTGAAACTCATAATAGCGATGGATTTGAATTTATTTTTTGATTTATTTGGACTTTACCTATCGCTTCTAGTGTTTAAAACTACACTACGTTTCGGGAGGTAAGGAAACTCCTCCCGTTATATTCGATTTTTTGTATATATATTTGTTATCTTTCTGTTAGTCAAATTAAATTGTAAAGGAAAATATTAAAAAAATGTAGGTTAGTTAGGTGTGTATATAAATTTTGTGTTAGTGTATTGTATTTGATTTTTTGTTATCTTTGTGTTAGTGTAAATTAAAATGTAAAGGAAAAATAATCAAAAAAATCCAAAAAAATTTAGGTTAGTTAGGTGTAAGAGTTTGATATTTAGATGTAAGTAGGGTTCACTTGATAACGGGAGGAGTTTCCTTACCTCCCGAAACGTAGTGTAGTTTTAAACACTAGAAGCGATAGGTAAAGTCCAAATAAATCAAAAAATAAATTAATTGTACAGTTTCACACCTACAGCAACATCACTAGACTTGACTTTTTGTAAGCCTACAACAATGGTTATTCAACTTTGTTCGATTCCTAGTGGAGTATGTAAATTTGCTCTCTTAAATTATAGCAGCTAAAATTCTTAACAGTGTACAAAATGAGGTCATATATGTATAAATTATAAACATTAAAATCTGTATTTTCTTGTCAAACAACCTTTTTCTCAGTTAAAAAGATATTTTTACTTTTGAGAAGTTTCCATTAAAAATTAAGCCATATCTTATTATCGATTGGACAGGATAAATAAAATACGTCTTACAACACTATAAAGTATTCTTACACTTATACTGTACTTACATACAAGACGGTGAAATATACACAAAAGATTGTATATTTCACCGGCCACACCGGGGGGGGGGGGGACCTGGTGTGGCCGGCATCCCCCTTCTCTTCCAAGAAATTCCATGTCCTTCTAGAATTTTGAATAAATCGATCCATTAGGCCTTCAGCAAAAAATGATGGCTCATTTTTTCCGTCTATATTAGATGAATAAGACAATATTTTAATCACAGTTCTACGATGTCCTATTATCGACATGACAGGATTCAGATTTCCCTGATATGCCCCGCAGTATAACTCGGTAACCTATTACGTTGATAACGGGACATCGTAGAACTGTGATTAAAATTTTGTCTTATTCGTCTACTACAGACGGAAAAAATTAGCCATCATTTTTTGCTGTAGGCCTAATGGATCGATTTATTACAAATTCTAGTAGGACATGGAATTTCCTGGAAGAGAAGGGGATGACGGCCGCACCAGGTGGCCGCTCCCGACAAAAGATTAGGATGGGATGCTCTACCTGGGGAACTGTGCCTTTATGTCTGACATCAACTTTACCTGTCTAGTATTTTCTAATACTCGAAGGCTGAGCGAGTATTAGAGGCTACTCGAAAATTCGAGTCAAGTGGTTGACTACTCCCGCCGTTTACCCAAGTTTACGCCACTAACAAATGTTTAACAAAGTAAGTGACTGAAATAATGAAAAATAAGCTTAAAATCTATTTTAGCTCATATGAAAGGAGACAACAGGTGGGTTATTTTTGGATGCCTGCAAGTTAAGATAAGTAAGAGAGGGGGTACAGGGAGTGTTTGGGTCGGGGGAAAAAAATCATATTCTTGTTCAAATGTTCAGGTTTTGTTAAACTAACCCAAAATCGTTGTATGGATGTTTGTAATACTTGGCTTTTTTTGGGGAATTCCCCTATAGGGAAGAAGCTATTACCTTAGTTCTCATGGTAAGACTTAAGCCCGAGACCATGATAACTTTTTGTTTTGAGGTCCCCAGATGCCAAAAACACTATTCGTTCAAATTTATATATATGTATCCGTGAATGCGATAACTGGAGTAAAAAACGTCCAATTTCGATGAAATTTGGCTCAAATGTGTAAAGTGACATCATGACTTTAAGTTCGAAAACCAGAAAAATCAAACCATTGGAAAGGGGGTTTATGGGGTATCAAAATTTTCCAAAAATCAGATTTTTGCACTTTTCACCCTTAAATTGTTTAAACACACAATTTTTGTTTCAACCATTTTATAGAGCTTAAAAAAACAAATAATATAGTATTTTTAATCATTAACCTAGGTTAAGTGGTTGCGGAGAAAAACTTGTTTGTAAAATCTCCCATGTTAATCTTATGGGAAAATGGAGTTTAGCTTTTCCTCAATTAATTTTACTGTAAACTTCACATTTGCTTTTACCAATCAGTTTAGCTCTACAAAACAATCATTTTGGTGTTTAAATTGTTAATCTTATGGGAAAATGGAGTTTAGCTTTTCCTCAATTAATTTTACTGTAAACTTCACATTTGCTTTTACCAATCAGTTTAGCTCTACAAAACAATCATTTTGGTGTTTAAATTGTTAATCTTATGGGAAAATGGAGTTTAGCTTTTCCTCAATTAATTTTACTGTAAACTTCACATTTGCTTTTACCAATCAGTTTAGCTCTACAAAACAATCATTTTGGTGTTTAAATTGTGATTCTACGTCCAACCGTTGCCGAGATAGTCAAAGTGTTAAACACAGTACGTTGTCCAATGTTATCCTTATGGAAAATATTTAAAATTTGATCTCTCTATTATTAATGAATGTATATTGATGAAACTGGGTATGTGGCTTCACCTAGTACTGTTAAACATTGATATTTGCACAAAAAATTGATTTTTTGTTGATTGTCCTCTTAGCAGCAAACTCATACAGCATACTTATCCCTAATGTTATTCTTATGGAGAATACGTAAAGCTTTATATCTCACTTAATTATGAACATAAATTATTAAAACTTGGTATGTAGCTTCACCTGGTGTAATTATATTTATAATTGCAAAAAATTTTATCTTCCTTCTTGCAGCAAACCTGCGTTCTCAGCCCTAATGTTATTCTTATGGAGATAAATAAAATGCTATATATCACTTATTTATTTATGTATTTTTATGAAACTTGGTAAGTGGCTTTATGTGGTAGTAAGAAATATATTAATGCATAGGAAATTCGCTGAGTACGCAGGTTTGCTGTGACGGGGGTATTTTGTTATTGTTGTTGAAAACAGTATATATTTATTATTTTTCATTTAAATCATTATTCATCCATGGTAAAATAAAGGTTAAAATAAAATAAATAATAACATTAATAACAGAATAACATTTTATGTTTATAATTAAAGTTTAATATGTAAAAAACATTGTTTTCCATTTAAAAAAATCATTTTTTTACTTTTTAAAAAACTACTCGACTCGATACTCGAGTCGTTTGGTTCAGTACTCGACTCGACTTGATTTAAAAAAACACTACTTGCCCACCTCTAGTAGTAATGGAATTTGAATACCTCTCCAGATAGAATTTGATAGTCGAATCGAGGTTTCTAATCGATATATGATCAGCAAATACATTTTTTTGCCTGTACAATCAAACTGGTTTAGCCGTAGATTTTGGCCAGTAAAACTCAGTTAGATTACCATTTGACCATTATAACTTGGTCCAGTTGTCACTTAATCAATATTACTAGATTAAATAATTTTCTGGCTCATATTACAAGGTCTTGTTAGTTTTGGTTTATATTCTGGTTGCCATCATCATTTATGGCCGATAAAGGGTCCATTCATTATTTCTAGCCGATATTATGTGTCAAGTTAGTATTTTTGGCTGATTTTACATGGTGCAGTCATCTTTTGTGGCCGTTACTACACAATTTGGCAGTTCAAAATCGTTAGCGATCTCTGCAGATCACCAGGAAATACTCTCTTGGACTTTCGATTCAAGTATTTTACATTACTCCGAGTAGATTATTGAAATACTCTAATTTTCGAGTACTCGTCCACCCATAATATCAGCCAACTTGGGGCACCTGTATCAGGTTTCAAGTGCAATCTGAAAACCAAACATTTTCAAATAAAATTAAGGTATAAATGTTAATTTTTTAATACATTTGTATTGCACTAGAATTGAGTGAGAAAAAAGTTAATATTTACCTAAAATAGTTAATTTATGGATATAATACTAGAGAACCGTGAGGCTTTAAAGTCAAACTGTGCCAAATGGTGGACAGACTAACCACACTTTAGCCCATTTACTTAATGAGTTTGTGAATAAAAAAGTTAAAAATAGTTGGAATCTAAAGTTATTGGTCCCACCCAAATAAAGTTGATGGTCCTGCCTAAGAAACAGAGTCTGTCTTTGTTTGTGCCTAGCCTCCAAATATCAATCACCTGTTCTTGTTGCTGTTCCCAACTGTTATGTAAACTGCCGTTGGTCTCACAGGCAGGCCAGAGGCAGGTGAGTGAGAACGCGTACAAGCAGTACCTGAGGTCGCGGCCCGGGGCCTCGGTGGATAGTGTGCGGCGGGTCAAGGAGCTGCCAATCTCCACCCTCGGCACCCACCCTGCGTTCACCTCCATCGCCAAGCCTCAGCTGGATCGCGCTTCGCTGCTGGCACGGATGAAGAACTACAAGCCTCAAGGGGTAAGGAGAAGGTGACATGCCAAAATGGAACAGGCATACTTTCTGATTACTTCCAAATGGATGTTTTCTTAATAGTTTTAGCAAAGAAAGAGCTTGGGAATTGAAAATACGGAAAGTAATGTAAGAGTTGTTTTTAAAATACACATTATTAAAAGTTTTGCAGTATATTTAAAATAAAATGGGTTTTTATCATTCTGCACGAATATACCTGTTTTTTGTTCTCTAAATAGTTAGCAAAACGTCACTTTATTGTCCTAGTAGCTAAAAAATCAGCTGTTTGCTTTATCTATACATGATAGAAGCGTTCCTTACCACACGTTATAAAAAGTATTGTTTGTAAATAACAGAAATGTAAACACTGTATATTACTTACTTTGTAAACATAACCTCAAAAATACAACTTTATAGTTAAAATTTTCAACGATTAAAAGTCTAATTCCGTATTATGATAAAAAACGTTGTTCATCACTCGGAGCAAGTGTCTTTTTGGTGCGTAATCGTTTTTAAAAGCTCGGCTGCGCTTTGCTTTTAAAACACGATTGCATACCAAAAAGAGCCACTTTTGCTCCTAGTGATGAAAACTACTATTAAATATATCTATGTGAAAAAGGTGATTCACATGAAGAAAAGAGTTTGAGCAAACACAACAAGGACATACATAGAATTGAATTAAATTTTAGATTTTTAGACATCTTAGATTTAGACTAGGAAAAGTCTCGTCACATTATTTTCATAATCTACATCTCAAGAAGCTTCCAAATGTTGAACTGTCTGATTTATTGTGTATAAATAATTTCATCGTTCTAAACTCAAACTTAAGATGGGTTAGCTAACTGTGTAGATTATAGCAGAATAAAACAAGTTGGTTCTAGACATATTTATCCATCCATTCCCTCTTAAATATTCTGTAAAACTTATTGGCACCGTGTACTGTGACTATCAGCACTGTGTGGTTTATTGTCAAATTTGAGGTAATTTTTCAGCTCGAATATAAGATGTGATAGGCTTAAGCTGTTGACATCATACAAAAAGGTCATTTGATATCACCCATAGTAAGTGATGTTTGTTTAGTTTGTTATGTGATGTTGTGTTCTGTCAGCTAATTCTGCTATACCATGTTGTTTAATGCTGATGCTATGTCTAGTGGAAAATCAAAACACATCATTCAAGAAGAGATTTTATTTAAGGAAAGAAGCTTCAATACCTAGTATTTGTCCCTTTATAAAATGTAAAATTATGATTTTTTTATATTTTTACAGACAGTATTTGAATTTGGACAAAGCTCTCACATACAGTCATATAATGTCATGAAAACCAAACGAACAAAGGATAATGAAAAAATCTTCAGATTTAAGCAGAAAGTGAAGCAAGAAAATGTTACGAGTGAAGGTAGGAATAAACCTTGTAGTTAATAATACTTGATTGACATTAAACACAATTGTGTATAAGGGATGTAGTCAACATATGGAGAAACTGTACATAAAAACTAATTAGGCCTAACACATGAATAACAAGATCATACTATAAACTAGGAGAACGCTCAAGAGCACCTAAATTTTAAAACCGTATATGGAATACAGTGGGTGCTTAAGCTGAATAACAAGATCATACTATAAACTAGGAGAACGCTCAAGAGCACCTAAATTTTAAAACCGTATATGGAATACAGTGGGTGCTTAAGCAGTCCATTAGCAATGTATATATAACCTTATAAGTAGGAAAACCCCATGTTATTTTTTTTAATCCCCCCCCAGTTCATAGCAGGAAGTAGCAGTTCTAGTACTTCTCCTTGGCCCCAATGTGCGCGTTAGTGTATTCCTCTCAAACCTTAAAATTAGTTTGTTTATAAACAACAAATGTACTCAAAACTCAGATTAAGAAATGGTTAGGAATGGGTTGGTCAGGTTGGGGCCGAATTTATTATAGTGCAGATTTCAGATGATCCTGACTTGTTCCTTATATTACTTTCTTTGCCCTTCCCCCCCCCCCAGTCTGATATTATATCAGCTGTTGCCCACATTCTTATTCACTTTAATTTACTTTTTAATTGATCTTATTTCGGTGTTCATACTATAGTTTTCAAGCTCAATTTTTTCCTTTTTAGCGAATTTCCCCTATAGGGAATTAGCGAATTTCCCCTATAGGGAAGAAGCTATTACCGTAGGTCTCATGGTAAGACTTAAGCCCGAGACCGTGACAAATTTTTTTTTAAGGTCCCAAGATGATTAAAACACTATTCGTTCAAATTTATATATATGTATATATATATATATGTGTCCGTGAATGCGATAACTTGAGTAAAAAACGTCCAACTTTGATGAAATTTGGCTCAAATGTGTAAAGTGACATTTATGACTTTAAGTTCGAAAACCAGAAAAATCGGACTATGGGAAGGGGGGTTTATGGGGGTTTTAAATTTTCCAAAAATCAGTTTTTTGCATTTTTCAGCCTAAAATTTTTGAAACACTTAATTTTGGTTTTGACCATGTTATAGAGCTTAAAAAAAAACAAATAATATGGTATTTTGAATTATTAACCTAGGTTAAGTGGTTGCGGAAAAAATCCAAAAAAACATGCTCATAAAATCTCCCATGTTAATCTTATGGGAAAAAGGTTTTTGGCTTTTCCTCAGTTAATTTTACTTTAAACTTCACATTTGCTTTTACCAATCACTTCAGCTCCACAAAACAATCATTTTGGTGTTTAAATTGTGATTCTACGTCCAACCGTTGCAGAGATATTCAAAGTACTAAACACAGTACGTTGTCCAATGTTATCCTTATGGAGAATAAATAAAATTTGATATCTCGATTATTTATGAATGTATATTGATGAAACTTGGTATGTGGCTTCATGTTGTACTGGTATATTGATATTTGAACAAAAAACAAATGTTTTGTTGGTTGTCCCCGTAGCAGCTAACCTGCATACTCAGCCCTAATGTTATTCTTATGGAGAATAAGTAAAGTTTTATATCTCCCTTAATTATTAACATAAATTAATAAAAATTAGTATGTAGCTTCACCTGGTTGAGTTAAATTGATAATTGCATAAAAACACATATTTTGTGTTCCTTGTTGCAGCAAACCTGCATACTCAGTCCTATGTTATTCTTATGGAGAATAAATAAAATGCTATTGATCACTTATTTATTAATTTATTTTTATAAAACTTGGTAAGTGCCTTTATGTGGTAGTGAGAAACATATACATTCATTGGAAATTCGCTGAGTACGCAGGTTTGCTGCGACGGGGGTATTTTAAATATAGTTAAACTATCTGGTCTGCAGCTCTAAGCCGATGGACAGGCTCGTTTGGGGGAGTCAGAGAAATTGATAATGAAGTTTCTGTGTGAACCCGAACTATCCAAAACGAACAAAAATCTTAGTTTTCTACTTTCTTTTTGTAAAATAAACTATCGGTTTTCCTCGCCCAGGTGAGGAGAAGAAGAAGGTACAGTTGGAGTCGAGCAGTCTGGCGGACATCAGTCGCACGTTCAGTCGGGTCATCCTGCCAGCCAAGCGGAGGGAGTCGCGATCCATGGCAGGCGGAGGGGGGAAGAGGGCCAAGGTGGGGGGAGTGGACACTGAGAACTTCATCCCCTACAAGCCTGCCGACGCACACTCTGAACAGGGGTGAGTGACCTGTATTTTAGTATTATCCAAGGTGTTTGACATATAAATAAATTCACTAGCTGCGGATGCTGTGTTTGATATTGAAAATAAAAACTTATTGAAAATTAAAAGCAAGTAGCATTTGTTTGCTTCCAACTTTAATTTATTGGTGTTGATAAAGAGGCCAGTGGCCTTGAATAAATATAGTTTCTTGTGATCTATTAGTGGGATACCTCATTTTATAAGGAAAGCCTGCTTGTTCTACCAACTCTGTGTTGGTTGTTCTTCTAAACTACCGTGTAAGGTTTTAGATTGATGTAACTATCTAGTGCTGAGTGATTTTATTATCTACTCACCATTTGAACAACATTGTACAAGACCATCTGATATTCTTCTTATGAAAATACTCAAATTTTCCTTTTATATCTTTGTAGGCTTAAGTGTATCTTTAGGTTTTTGTATCTGTATTGTTTAGGGAGTGTTTACTTGTATCTGGAAAAAGCACATTTTATGATTGTTTTTATTAGGTTGGCAGTTGAAAACTTCCAGCAGACAGCATATCGTGCCATGTTAGACCTGACAGGAGACACTAACCAAGCCATGCGACAGGGCAGCAACCGCGCCAAGATGGTCTGGGACAAGAAGCGCAAGAGGATGGTCGGGGTTGACACTAACAGCAAGGTTGGTAACACTGCGTATGTGTTTGTGATACATCTGTGGTAATGGGGACTGAATTAATTTGGCACACACCCTGATACATTCATAAATTGATTTATCGTTAAAAAAGTATAAGTCATAAGTTACTTGAGGTTAATGATAATTGACATAACTAGTAGATGGTTTTATTAGTGAATTTCCTATAGAAAGTGAACTATTAGCATGAAAATTAGCACGGTGCAACTTAAGCCTGGGACCACCATAGCAGTTCCTAATGTGACCCCCTGAACACGTTCTGGGGGTTCGTTCAAAATTGTATATATATATATATATATATATATATATATATATATATATATATATATTTATTACATATATATTATATTTGTTGTCCGATTTATTTCATATTTGGTTGGGACGTTCCTTTCTATAATCAGTTAGACAAGTTCGTTGGGCAAAACAATCGGAAAATCCTAAACCCCTTTTTTAAGGATTAATTTTTAACATTTTGAGTTATTGGGCCCAAAAGGGTCAGAAAAGCCCCGGATGTCAAATTAATGCATATAAAAAGATGGGAATTAGTAAGGCAAAAGTTTTAAGCCATCTCTCGACATTCTACCGTAACTATTTACTGAGTTATTAAAGAAAATGTGTATCGACTAAACACAGTAGCCTACGTTGTCTTACGGGGGTTTTACATTAAAAAAGCCTGTTGTTCATTTGTTTGTGTACTTTTGTCATCCCCAGCAAGCTTACGGCTACTTTCAAGCCTGCCTGGACCTTCTCCTAACCTTATAATGCGCAAAATTGTATTCCCAGCATTGCAGGTAAATGAAACCAGGAGCATCAAAACAGTGAAAACACTTCCACATTTATTTCTATTTTTGTTTTGTTTAGTTATAATATATTGTTCTTTGTTAATAAATATATAAAGGCCTACTTATTTCTACTTCCACCTTTACAGTTTGAGTTTCGTCTCTATGTATTGCTAGACTGTTTGGTTGAGTACTCTGTGGCATTGGACGCTTCCTAGTTTCTAAGATACCAGAAAAACAAGATGGCTTCTTCTGCCACAAATGAAGACGAGGCTGATACAATGAACAAATATACATATTTATTTCACAAAATTTACATCTCAGCATATGAAACTTCTCAGGGGACGAACAAATGGGATGATACAAAGGTGGGGATAATATGATAACTTGAATTTATGAGATAATTAATATTTCCAATAGTATAACATATCCTCGGCTCAGCTTCAGCAGTAAGAATAAAATCTCTTTCTCAGGGCATTAAAAGGAAGGGTTCGTGGTGGCGACTCTCTCTCTTTCTAGGTTGCTAATACACAACTGATTCTCTATCTTTAAAATTTGGACCTGATCTGTCTATGTTCTCTTGACTACAATGAAATTTAATATGATGCTCAAAAACTGAATTTAGCTAAGCGTCCCCAAACATGTAGGCGACCATAATTTTAAACAATTTGGACATAAGTTTTGTTCTAAATTCACTGATGTTAAACATTTACTAAATGAGTTCTCTCTGTTAATTTGGACTATAAGATTGTCTATTTAACAAATATCTTGGACTTGATCAGAGCTGCTCAATCCACCCTAACTCTGATATATTCTAGTCTATAAACTCAATGTAAAAAATGCAAAAAACTGAATTTTGGAAAATTTTGAAACCCAATAAACCCCCCTTCTCATGGTCAGATTTTTCTGGTTTTCGAACTTAAAATCATGATTGTCTCTTTACACGTTTGAGCCAAATTTCATCAAAATCGGGCGTTTTTTACTCAATTTATCGAGTTAAAGGACATATATATACATATATATAAATTTGAACGAATAGTGTTTTTGCCATCTGGGGACCTCAAAACAAAAAGTTATCATGGTCTCGAGAAGTCTTGAGACCTACGGTAATAGCTTCTTCCCTTTAGGGGAAATTCGCTAAAACCATTTTCCAATAAGATTTTATGAACATGTTTTTCTGATTTTCTCCAGAACTACTTAACCTAGGTTAATGATTCAAAATACTATATTATTTGTTTTTAAGCTCTATAAAATGGTCAAAACAAAAATTGAATGTTTTACAAATTTTAGGATAAAAAATGCAAAAACTGAATTATGGAAAATTTTGAAATCCAATAAACCCCTCTTCCCATGTTCCGATTTTTCTGGATTTCTAACTAAAGTCATAAAAGTCACTTTACTCATTTGAGCCAAATTTCATCAAAATTGGACCTTTTTACTCAAGTTATCACACACACACACACACGCACACGCACACGCACACGCACACGCACACGCACACGGTGAGTCAGACCACCCGTCCAGCATGTATAACGAGAGAACGGTTTGATCTAAAGTCGTCAAACAAAAATCTTCCCAACTAAAACGCATATGGGCTATCTATTAAAAATATTTTCATCAAAATCTACATACAGAATGTTCCCAAACTGAAGGTCACAGGTTCGAATCTCTAAATTTTCTAATGTAAACATAGGGAATATTACACATTATTTTAAAGGTCTTGTTAAAAAAAACATTTTGGCGAAAACAGAATTCACTTATCTTTATTCGTTTCAAAATGGCGGCCATTTTAATGTAAAATATTGACATTTACGGAATATCCTGTATTTTCTAAACCACTACGCGTACCTTTTTCCCGACTTAAATTTCTTACTCGTGATAAACTCAGCTTTACTCTGGTATGCTACATGACAGGCTTTTTTGAGAAAATCTATATTTGAAAAAAATATTTATTTTGAAAATACCCATATGCCCAAAATTCAAAAAAGTCAAATGGTAGCGTATATAAAAAAAAATACCATTGAAAAGGTCTTGTAAATCCTAGCAACTTTCTAATTTACACCAACCTTGTATCGCTTTTCGTTTTTCTACAATCAGCAAAAAACATTATTTTCCTATATGAAGTGCATGTTAATGTGCATAACACTTGCATGTATTCTCTGTCCACATTCGTTTTATGTGTTATGTATAATTAATATGTATTTCATATGGAAACATAATGTTTTTTGCTGATTGCAGAAAAACGAAAAAAGATACAAGGTTAGTGTAAATTACAAAGTTGCTAGGATTTACAAGACCTTTTCAATGGTATGCTTTTTGATATACGCTACCATTTGACTTTTTTGAATTTTGGGCATACGGGTATTTTCAAAATAAATATTTTTTTGAAATATAGATTTTATCAAAAAAGCCTGTCATGTAGCATACCAGAGTAAAGCTGAGTTTATCATGAGTAATAAATTTAAGTCGGAAAAAAGGTATGAGTAGTGGTTTAGAAAATACAGGGTATTCCGTAAATGTCAATATTTTACATTAAAATGGCCGCCATTTTGAAACAAATAAAGAAGAGTGAATTCTGTGTTCGCCAAAATGTTTCTTTTAACGAGACCTTTATAATGATGTATAATAATCCCTATGTTTATATAAGAAAATTTTGAGATTCGAACCCATGACCTTCAGTTTTGGAACATCCTGTAAATAGATTTTGATGAAAATATTTTTAATAGATAGCCCATATGCGTTTTAGTGGGGAAGAATTTTGTTTGATGACTTTAGACCAAACCGTTCTCTCGTTATACATGCTGGACGGGTGGTCTGACTCACCCTGTATACTTGAACGAATAGTGTTGTTGGCATCTGGGGACCTCAAAACAAAATTTATCATTATCTCAGGCTTAAGTCTTACCATGAGACCTACGGTAATAGCTTCTTCCCTATAGGGGAAATTCGCTAAAAAGGGATGATCTTAATGGTTTAAGCTCTTCCCCTAATTTAAAAAGATTGAACTTTTAATGTCCAATACACTATTTAAGTAGGAATTTATCTAATTTGACACGAGGCTCACATTTACCATCTAACACCTAGGCCAGTCACTTTAGAAGAGGGAGAGTTGTGGCCATCACCCACACAGCAATACACTTACAGATGATTTTCTTTCTTCAGACTTCCAGCACACTTGTCACCTCACTTTTAACTGAGATTACTATTTAAAATGTTGGCTTGTTAATATTATATTTGAGATCAGATTTTATTAATATTTGTGTTTGAAGTAGTTTACACTGTTATTGGACAAGATTATGAAATATTTTATATGAGATTATTGGTATATATATATATTTATTATATGAATAGGCTTATAAAAAGACAGTTTTATATACACATGAAAATTATACTTGGGCCTAATTAAGTTCTTTTGAGGGCACATTAATTTGTATATAGAACTATCCAGAGTTTATACCTCGTTACACATTATTTCTTTAGGCCTACTTAACTATTTTATTTAAATGTTTGTCAACATAATTTGTGTACTTTTGCAACAGCTAAAAAATCAGTATTTTCAGAATTCAATAAAAATTGGAATAAATATATGTTTTTGCACCGATTTTTGGTTTTAAAAGTTTTTATGTGGAAATTCACTTCCCTCACGTCAGCGTGCTGCGTTGAATTCGTTTGGATTTTAATCTTGTTTATCTTTAGCTGTTACAGCCTATATGAGTCATTTTATTTGCTAATAGTCTTAATTCACCTGTTGTTTTATGACAAGCATATCAGCTAACATGAAATTATCTACCAAACATGGTAAAAGGCAAAAGGTTTAGTTGATAACGTTCTCTGTTTCATATAAAAATAGTTTAATACTGGACCCCCATTAATAATCGGAGAAATTTGTAGAAAATAACCGATCCCCAACCAACCAAATAGATTCTAAAAAAAATTAATTTAATTAAAAACACAGATACCTAGACTATATTGTGCTACCTTTTTGCTCTTGATGTTAAATAATTATTTATTATAGTTTATATTGAGTAAACTTTTTCAAGTTTGGGTACTTATTTACAATGTCTACTTTAAAAGTATTTAAAATTTATGATCCCAGACAAAGTAGAGGTGGAGGACGTAAAAAAGTTGCCCTTTAATCAATGTTTTGGAATTACATTTAAAGCAAATAACCGAGTTTTGGTTGTGCGCAGGTGGGCAAGATAAAGTCGGAGTCGGGCACGTGGATCCCAGCCACCTACAAGAGCGGCCGCTACAAGGCCTGGGTGGAGAAGAACAAGGCTGGCGAGAACGAGAGTGACGATGATGACCAAGACAAGGACAAGAGTGCAAGTGAGTGACTGGCAATTGATTATTTACTTAATTAACCCATTGGCTTACTTTTACAGCATTTTCAATAAGTTTCAAGGATCCAAAATAGGATCCATCCTGTGTTTATTGTGTACAGACTATTCATTTTTCCACTAGGCAGAGCACTTTCCGGGGCAGATTTTTTCTATAACTGTCTACATTATGCTACAATATTGTTTGCAAATTTTATGTTTGAGATATAGTTTTAAGGAATATTAGCCACAAAGTATCTCATGAACTTCTTTAAATTATATCAATACAAAATTAAAATCCAACACTTTATAAGTTTTAATTATTTTTTATTCCAAGAATAAAGTTATATATATTTTGTTAAAATAAAAAATAAAAGTTGTGTATGGACTTGAATACCAGACAAACATTTTTTATGACTAATACAAACGTGGAACGGTAAAAATTAATATATTTACCTTACTGAATTTGTACCAAGAACTGACGTACAAACCATTTTTCTGCACAAAAGCGTACTAATCTGCTATTTTTGTATCGCAGTCAGGGGTATTCACTTTATGGTGAACATTAGGGAAAAGCATAGAGAGCAGCAAATTAAAATAAAAAATAAAGAAAATTGTGGCAAAGAGAGGAAGCAGATTCGCCCTTTTAAATCAAACAGTACAGAACATTTTCCCCTCTACTAGTAATACCCTCATTTTTTTATTTCAACGCTAAAGGCTTTTGTACAGAACGCAAAAATATTTTTAAGGGGAAGTGGTCCAAACCCCCTTTGTTAAGAAATAGAATGGAAATGGTCTCAGTGTACTAGGATCATCAGCACTTGTCATGTTTAGTTACTTTAGAGAGTATTAATTTGATTATTGTTTCAGATTTAAAAACAAATCCCAATACCCGCTGGGGCCGACACAACTTGAAGGTTCAGCAGAAAGCAAAACTGAAATTAAACAATGCCGATCAGATTCTAAAACAGAGAATGATAGCAGAGAGAAACAAGAAAAAGAATGCAAGAAAGAAGTCAAAGAAGAAAAAGTGAAGTTTAAGGAAGTAAATAGATTGTTATTAAAAATAAATAATTGTATAACTTTACCAAAGTACACTACCTCCTCCCTCCCTCCAAGTTCTCTACCGGTCAGCGAGAGTTTTCATCGCAGCACTTTATTGCCTAAAAACCAAAATTGTGTAGGTTAAAAATTTGGCAGTTTGCTACACTAATTAAGTACCATTTGCTTTTGGTTTTGAACTTTTTTAAGTTCAATTGTAAACAAATATTTTTGAAGTTTGGGGAAAAACTTTAAACCGTTGGTTTATTAAAAAAAAATGAGGCCTAATAATCTCTAAAAGTTAATTGAATCTCAATTTAAGTGAATACAACCAACATTTTTACAGTAGAAGTCATGGAATATGTGTAAAAGAAGTTAACTTTCTAATAACCATTAAAGAATTGAGGCTTTCTGTTCCTTAACCCTCCGAGGGATGAGCGACGGCAGCCGCCAATATCCAGGAGCTTCGTTGGATTGATGGGCTACAGCAGCCGTCGATATCCGGCAGATTTTTTTCCAATACACAAAAAACATAGAAAAAGCACTTGAAACAGGACAATTTTCATACAAATCGAAAGATAACATTCTAAACTTCCATTGTATTATATGAATGAACCTTCTAGCAGCAATATATCAACGTAATTGAGAGTTACATTTGAATGACAATTTGCTCGCGGGTCGAGTACGTCTTGTTTGTGTTGCAAAATCACCTAATACGTGTCGTTTCAAAAAATCAGAGCGAGGTTAATTTTGTTTCTATCCGAAAGCGAGTGGTAGGACTGGAATGACTAGGGAATTTCCTTTCTTGTCGTATACGATATAATGACAAAATACTAGAGATGTGCGAGTACTTGAAGTTTCGAGTTCTGCACTGAAACTTGAGGTTTTATTGAAACTCGAATGTTTCGAGCGAGTTTAGTGTTTTATTGCAAAAACTCCTCATAAATATTTTTAAAAATTGATGTACTATTATTTTAATTTGCATTATATATAAACTGAAATATTCCTCTTGTAGTGTTGCAATAATATGAAGAAGGAAGTTGTCCTAACCTATTTTTCAGTCTCTAGTCTCTACATCATCTACAGAGTAACGATGAGCGGTGCGGCACACGGGAGACATTTCAGGAGCCGTGTGACGTCACTAAAACGCGTCATTGGTGAGGTTTCTTCATTGCCCGCCGCTAGCGCCAGAACAGCTTTTGCCGACATCTAAGTTATTCAAGATCCAAGATCATCATCTCATCATATGTTCAATATTTGTTCTTGTAACCACATTCTTATTGCTCACCTAAGTATTCCCTCACCCGATTGTCAGCGCTCTACGGGGCAGCAGTCAGATACTGTTTTTTTCACTAATTTTACAATCAAAACAACAGCTACTCATTACTGAAATCAACCCTTTATCATTATCAGATTAACTTGGTACCACTTTTGTTGTTTGCAGAGTCAAACACGTTACTTTCATCCTCAACGCTATCCAATCTAATGGGCAGTAATCCAACCTGACCAGCAACCATATCTAGTTTAAGGCGGTCCCACACTTCTCGCGAACTGGTCCGAACATTCGGGCAAACTCCGAATGTTCGGAGTATTCGCGAGAAGTGTGGGAGCTGAACGAACTTTTGAATACATACGGGAACATACGGAACGGAATGTTCAGTGAACATTCGGGAGAATGTTCGGCCGAATGTTCAGGGCTGTTTGCGAGAAGTGTGGGACCGCCTTTAAACAATTTAATTAATATAGCCCCAGTAAAATTATGTCCGGCAGGTTTTCCATAGTTCTTTACATATTGCGTGATATGTTGCACTATTTATTCGTCTTTTATCATTAAGTCAACCAATCGAGGACAACTTTGGTGTCCAATTAAGGAGAAAGTTTACTGAATCTTCTTAGTAGTAAAATTTAAATCTTCCAAATTGATATCTCTTATTTATAGCTACAAGCAAACAATTAGCTTACTAAGAGAATAACCAAATGTTTTGACTCATTACGCCAAACTGAAGAGGAACATGCTTTATTCACATAGGCTATACTATTTTTGGCCTATCTAATTAAAATCCTTTACAATTAATTTGTAACACAACAAATAAAATGAGTGAACCTAATCTACCACGTTGAGTAAAAATAGAATTATAATGTTTCCAATTAATTGTAAGTAGAAGAAAAATAACTGTTTCCGAATAGGTTGAAACATTATGTAGGCCTAAATGTGCAGTAGCTTACATTTTTAAAATATAGGTAGGCCTATATTCATTTGTTTGCAAAGCCCAAAGAAACAAACACTTTTTGTTCTCATTTATTTGATGGACAAAATTATTATTAGTATGTAAATTCGTATGTAAGGCCAGTTACTGGGACATTGTTCAGGTTAATTTATGATAGTCAATACATAAGCATTCCTTTAAGTCGATTTATAGACGTAAAGTTGCATGTTAACATAACATAGCAGACGACTCTTCAACTGACAGTGATGAGTAGCAGCCTCTAGCTACAGTACGTGTGATGTCATAGGACTTCTGTTTTTGTGTTCATCGGTGACGTCTTACGGCTCCTGAAATGTCTCCCGTGTGCCGCGCCGAACAACGAGTACGCCGTGACTCGTTATGACAGACGACATGATGACTCGGCAATCGGCGGATAGCCTTCAGTTCACAACAGATGGGCAGGTCATTCGATTAAATATCCACTATCGTATTAAAGACTACCGATTATAGTAGTCGACTACTCAACTAGCATCTATAGGATCACAGCTTGTTAAATTGTAACTTCCCACTATTCAATATGCTATGGTGGACCAATGGATACAGTGTCGGGACTCACGATCATGCATGCGATCCCGAGTTCAAATCTTAATTTTGCTGATTACTTTTTGGGGTCCGAATTTTTTTAATTTACGTTATTTTGTTCGGGTTCAAGTCTTATTTTTGACGTTTACTTTTTAAGGTATCGATTTGTTGTTAAAGTTTACTTTATAATTTTAGATCAAAATGTATTTAATTGTAATATGTTGCACAACGAAAAGCCACCATACAGCGCTCTGCGGAGTTAGGTTAGGTTAGGTTACTATAATTTTGTCGTGAACTGCAGCAAAAGTTCTTATTTTTTACATGTCATTCCATTTCAGCGAATTTCCCCTATAGGGAAGAAGCTATTACCGTAGGTCTCATGGTAAGACTTAAGCCCGAGATCATGACAATTTTTTGTCCATATATATGTCTCCGTGAATGCGATAACTTGAGTAAAAAACGTCCGATTTCAAAGAAATTTGGCTCAAATGTGTAAAATGACATTCATGACTTCGAAAGTTCGAAAACCAGCAAAATCGGACCATGGGAAAGGGGGTTTATGGGGTTTTAAATTTTCCAAAAATCAGTGTTTTGCATTTTTCACCCTAAAATTGTTTAAAAGCTTAATGTTGGTTTTGACCATGTTGTAGAGCTTAAAAATAACAAATAATATAGTATTTTTAATTATTAACCTAGTTAAAGTGGTTGCGGAGAAAATCCAAAAAACCTACTCATTAAAATCTTCCATGTTAATCTTATGGTAAAAAGGTTTTCGGCTTTTCCTAAGGTTATTTTAATGTAAACTTCACATTTGCTTTTACCAATCTGTTCAGTTCCACAAAGCAATCTTTTTGGTGTTTAAATTGTGATTCTACGCCCAACCGTTGCTGAGATATTCAATCACAGTACGTTGTCCAATATGTTATTCTTATGGAGAATAAATAAAATTTGATATCTCATTATTTATGAATGTATGTTGATGAAACTTGGTATGTGGCTTCACGTAGTATTGGTATATTGATATTTGCACAACAAATTATTTTTTTTTTATTATTCCCGTAGCAGCAAACCTGCGTACTCAGCCCCCATGTTATTCTTATGGAGAATAAGTAAAATGTAATAACTCCATTAATTATGAACATAAATTAATAAAACTTGGTATGTAGCTTCACTTGGTTGAGTTATATTGATAATTGCATAAAAACCCATTTTTTGTTCGTTGTTGCAGCAAACCTGCTTACTCAGCACCCATGTTATTCTTATGGGGAATAACTACAATGTTATATAGTGCTTATTTATGATTGAAGATTGATGAAACTTGGTATGTGGCTTCGCCTAGTTAAATTATATTTATATTTGCATAGAAACCAATTGTTTGTGTTCCTTGTTTCACCAAACCTATGTACTCATTACCAATGTTATTCTTATAGAGCAGTGTTTCTCAACCGGTGGTACGCGTACCACTGGTGGTACGCGAGAGCATTTCAGGTGGTACGCGAGAGACAAAGGAAGAAATAAAAAATTAAATGCACAAACAATTAAAAAAAAGCGTTTCTGATCGACGTGACGCCAACGGCTGTTTTGGCCAGCACAGTTCTGCGTTGCAACTCATTTCCACTTAGTTTTGAGAGACTCCAATAGGTAGCAGCACCTTTGCCTAGCTAAAGCAATTTCGTACCAACTTAGCAAAGTAAATTATTTTCAAGATTCCCGTTTTCCAAGCACATTTATATTAACGAATAATGATTTTGTGTCCAGTACTCGTCTAAACTTGAAGTATTTTAAGTTGAAGATTTACCTTGAACTATTTCAAGTTATGAGACACGCTCCGCAGAAATGTTGAAACGTGAGGGAAAATTTATGTGGTCATATCCACAGAGAATTTTATCACTTGGTAACACTGGTGAACGGAACACGCGCTGTGTATTCGTTCGGTAAAGCCCCGTGATCTGTCGAAATAGTTTGTGTCGTGACAGTTATTTTTTCATGTGTAGATGTAGAGAGCGGAAACGTAAGTCATTAAATTTTCTCTCATGAGTAGAACTTTTTGGAGTACTGTTGCCTTGTCTAGAGTGTAGAGTAGCATGATAGTTGGTAGTTTGTTGTGTAGAGTGTGTGCAGTGTTAAAGAAGAGTACTGTTGTTTTATGAGTACGTTTAATACTTAGATAGGCCTACTGTTGACTGGTAACTATAATTGCTATTTTTTGTAACTGTATATTTGACCTAAAATGAAGAGATTTTTAGTTAGTGGGGCGTCCACCTCAAATCCTGATGCTTCCATCTCAAATAAAAAGCCAAAAACTTCTCTTGAAGGTGTCCCTTCAACCTCTCCCAGTTCCAATTCGAAATCAAGTAATAATTTTAAAACTCCTCCAACCCGTAAATATATTGATACGTATTTGAAATTAGGACTTACTGTAAAGGCTGGGACTGAAAAATCATGTCCCATTCCTCAGTGCATAGTTTGTAAAGAATGCCTCTCCAATCAATCCTTAAAACCGTCTTTATTGAAAAGACACCAATCAACGAAACATCCTGAAACTGAAGACAAACCCATTGCATTTTTTAAAAGGAAGCAAACAGAATTGAAAAAAGAATCAGTTTGTATGAAAAATTTTACTCATACAGATACTAATTTATTGAAAACATCTTATCTAGATAGTTTAAGAATTGCGCAGAATGGGAAACCGCATACCATTGGCGAATCTCTTATTTTGCCTGCCAAAAAGGATATAGTTAACACAGTGTTAGGAGAGAAGGCAGCAAAGGAAATAGAAAAAATTCCAATGTCTAACTCTACAGTTCAAAGAAGGATTGATGACATGGCACTAAATGTAAAAGAAACGCTGGCCCTGTACCTGCAGCAATGCACAATTTTTTCTCTTCAAATTGATGAGAGCACTGACATAACAAACATGGCTCAACTGTTAGTATTTATTCGTTTTGACCATGAAGATGAAATTGTGGAGAATTTTTTGTTCTGCAAACCCTTGTTAACTAACACAAAAGCTGAAAATATATTTGAGTTAATTGACGAGTACTTGACCAAAATAGGGCTGCCTTGGTCAAAATGTGTTGGTGTTTGCACAGATGGTGCCAGAGCTATGTATGGCAAGTTAACTGGGCTTGTGGCAGGAATTAAAAAGGTTGCTCCACAGTGTCAAGCCACGCACTGCATGATACACAGAGAAGCTCTTGCCTCTAAGAATATGCCTGGAAGTTTAGTAAGGTTTTGCAAGATGCCGTGAAGGTTATCAACTTTATCAAAGGCTCGGCATTAAATTCGCGATTGTTTGCAATTCTGTGCGAAGATACTTGTGGCATTTTTAAAAATCTACTCTTCCACACGGAAGTTAGATGGCTTTCAAGAGGGAACATATTGACTCGACTATTTGAATTGAGGTCTGAGGTGTTATTATTTTTATCTGAAAAGGACAAAAATGACATGAAGTCCATGTTCCATCTTTGACCAGTGGCTTCAAAGGCTAGCCTATCTCTCCGGACTGAATATTTTAAACATGGGTCTTCAAGGAGCACATGAAACAAGTTTTTCAGTTAAAGACAAGATCAAATCATTTTTGAGGATCTAGACCTCTTCGTCAAGTAAACTAAACAAAAGGACATATCTTCTTTCTCAACTCTGACATCGTGGCTGCAAGAAAATGAATTGACTCCAAGTGATGCACTTCTTACAGATATTGTGGACCATTTAAACACTCTTAAAGTGAGTTTTGAGAAGTACTTCCCCGACATTACTTCTACAAGTGATGACTGTATTAGAAATCCATTTTCCCTGAAAGACGGCCACCAACTGTGGAAAATAAAGAGAGTTTCATTGAGCTTACATGTGATAGTACGATGAAAGACGCTTTTAAAGAAAAAAGTCTCATATCTTTCTGGATGACAACAAGAAACGAGTATCCTGATCTTTTTACTCAAGTACTAAAGTGTTTGGTTAGGTTTTCGACTACTTATTTGTGTGAGCGAGGCTTTTCGGAATTGATATATGTTAAAAACAAGTACAGAAACAGACTATCTGTAGAGAACGACTTAAGGTCAAAGATCAGTTCAATTAGTCCTGATATTGAGTCTTTCCTGAGCAAGAAACAACAGCAAGTTTCCCATTAACAACCTTTTTTGCTGTATCAATATTTATTAGATTGGTTATTTTGTATTTTTATTGTTTTAGTTTTAAGTTAATTTTGTAGAAAAACAAAATAACTTTCTTTTTGCGGTTTAAGTGTGTAGTTGAAACAATCTTTTTCCAATTTTATTGTATTCAACTTTGTTTATAAAACCTGCAGCTAGCAGTTTTTAGTTTCTAAAATGTAAAATTTAGTTTACTTTTATTATTATGTTAATTTATAATCACATTAATATTTGTATAGCTTCGAACTATAATGTTCATTCGAATTTACGTTTATTCAACTAAAATAGAATTTTTCTAATTGTTGTAAATTTGTGATTCATTTTTTCACACACCACTAATTATAGCGAAACATGTTAAAAAGGAAACGATATCCTAGGTCCTAGGCTCTCTCCAGATGTATCTCTAAGGGTTGGAGGGTGGAGGCCCGGTGGTGGGTGGGGGGTTAGGTATGAGTTTGGGTGGTACGCCAAAGAATTTAATAAGCATCAGGTGGTACGCAGGCACAAAAAGGTTGAGAAACACTGTTATAGAGAATAATTAAAATCACTTATATGTGAATATATTTTTATGAAACTTGGTATGCGGCTTTATTTGGTATTAAGACAAATATTATGCATTGGAAATTCGCTGAGTACGCAGGTTTGCTGCGACGGGGTATTTATTTTTTACAAAACAGAGCTAGAATCGGTAGTCTCTAATACGATAGTGGATATTTAATCGAATGACCTGAGCTACCCATCTGTTGTGAACTGAAGGCTATCCGCAATCGGCATCCAAGAAGAAATACAGTTCATCATAGAGTAAAATGTTTGACAACAATTGTGTTTTATTAATGATTCCCTTTCCCATGTCACTGTTATTGCCTAATAAATGTATGTATTTATTTATCGATTGTAAACCTACTGTTGTATAGTTATTTGTATATAATGACTTCATAATTTGTCCACATTTTAAGATGCCATAAGTCAAATTAATTAGTTAAGTGTGTTAAAATAAGGTGTTAATACTTATAATGTTGTATTTATTTAGTCATTGAAATTGAAAAAAATGTATCTTGTAACTCAATAATAATTCTTACACATATACTTAAAATGTCTCTTACTGCAATAGCATAGATCATACAAGGAGTATTACTGAATGATTATTTTACATGATCAATGATTCTGGAGACGATTGAAATTACTAAGTGGTTATCAGAATTGAGATTTAAAAAATAATTGGTGTTTTAATTTGATTTTAAAATCTTGTGAGGATAACATGATCAATTCAAGGGAATGGAAGTATGAAGATAAAAACAAAAACATGATACATAAAAAGGAATACATTTAATAATCTATAACTTTATCTATGGTAAAATATGCTACACAGGTGTTTGCGGCGCGTCGTCTGTAAATTCAAACTTAGTGAGATCGCATTCCAGGTGAGTTGTAATGTTGATCTGTTGATCTTCGTGTTTAAATAATAAATAATCTGTGTTATTCTGAAAACCAAGATATGGAGGATTCACCAAGACCTTCAACTTCTTGTCAGAACCTCAATGAACCTCAAAAACCCCAATCAGTGGTTAGGAATTATTTTAAGAAGGTGGATTCCACCAAAGCTGCTTGTAACAAATGTAAAATAATTGTAAAAAGTCCAACTGGCTCCACTACGAATTTAGCCAGACACCTGAACACTCATCCAGTTTTATTCATTGAATTAAAAAAAAACATCAGAAGCCTCAGACAGCTTTATATCCCTAACTAGTCCAGGAGCTGAGGGGGTTTGAGCATGCATAAAAGTATAACGCAATATTTTTGCAGATTGTTGTAATATGGACCTTGGTGATACCGGAAACGCATGTCGTCACTTTCCCAGGTGGTCGATAACTTGGGGGGAGGGGGGCAAAGATGGCGGGGGGCGCTATGCGTTAAAACGCCGATATCTTGAAAACGGTAAAAGATAGAACATCGGTTAAACCGTTGTTCTTTTTGTAAAAATATGGGAAATAAAAACGGTTATTTGGTCTGAAGTCGTATCTCTATTAATAAAAGAGTTATGGAATAAAACATGAGAAAATGGGATATTTAGGTTGATTTTTTTAACGACTTTAGATTGAGTTTATAAGTATTGCATGCAAGTATAACCAAATATAATTACGTATTATTGTTATATGTAGTGTTTTGATACCGGAATCGTCACTTTCTCAGGTGGTCGACGACATGAGGGGAGGGGGGCAAACATGGCGCGAAGCACAATGCATTAAAACGACTGTATCTCGTCAACGGAATGAGATAGAACAACGGAGAAAACGCCATTTCAATCACAATAATTAGTACAATAAAAAAGGTTATTTGGTCAAAGGTCGTATCTCCTGTAATAAACGAGTTATAACAATCATGTATTTCAAAAATTAGTGATATTATCATGATTTTTAACGAAAAACATGATTTATTTTTATATTTTCGGTTGAAATTAATAACGAGTTCGCACGCAGCACGCTGACGTGAGGGAAGTGAATTTCCACATATAAACTTTAAAAAACTCAAAATCAGTGTAATAATATAGATTTATTCTAATTTTTCTTGAAATCTGAAAACATTGATTTTTTGGCTGTTCTGATGGTCCTGGTTTCATTTACCTGCAAAGCTTGGGAATACAATTTTGCGCATTATAATGTTAGGAAATGGTCCAAACAGGCTTGAAAGTAGGTGTGAGTTGTTGGGGATGATAAAAGTACTCTAACAAAGGAATAACAGGCTTTTCTAGTGTAAAACCCCCATAAGACAACTTACTGTGTTTAGTCAAAACAATTTTCTTTAATAACTCGGTAAATATATATGCTAGAATGACGAAAAAGAGCTTGAAACTTTTGCCTCGCTAATTCCCATCTTTTTTCATGCAATAATGTTACATCCGGGGCTTTTCTGACCCTTTTTGGGCCCAAAAACTCTAAATTTGAAAGATTGAACCCCAACAAAGGGGTTTAGAGTTTTCCGATTGTTTTACCCAACGAACTTGTCCAACTGATTACAGAAAGGAACGTCCCTACCAAATTTGAAGTAAATCAGACAATAATTGCGACCGCTAGAGTGCAAACATATATATATATATATATACATTCATCTGCGCCCGGTAAGTCAGTCACCGCGCTGGTATTTTACACGGTGTGGCAGTCATCTGCCCGAAAGCCAGTCAGCCCTCCCGAAAGGCAGTCAGGTACGGCTTGCCGTGCATCCTTTACATACCGAGACGGCTTACTGGTGCTGCTATAGTGTGCCGGTATGTGGAACTACTTATCACATTCGCGCCCAGTCGAGTAGTGGAAACTAGTTTTAACTGACGTATGACTGTCAAATACAAAATACAGTACTTGGATTTTAATCCCGTCGAACACGCATTCAATTATTTTGTTAATAATTTTACAAAAACTATAAAATACTAAAATCATAACTTTAATTAGCTAGGAGTGGTTTTGTAGTATAGCTTTATAATTGTAACTTACTTATATCTAAAAGCAAGTTATCTCCGCCGTTTTTTTTTTATAATTTTTGTACGAAGCAAGATACAAATGTGTGAATTTGCTTATCCTTATAATAAAAGGTTTTATAATTTTACTGTACTCTTTAACTAAAATTACCTAATAATGAACTACGAAAAGAGGTCAGTACAAATTGGGCACTTATATTAAGTTTAAGTTTTTACTCTTTATATCTATTAAAAAGTATTTTGCATTTTTGTATTATTTATATTTATTCTTCCTCACAAAAGGACAGAAAACCTCAAAACCGACACAAATGAAGAGTGCAGATTTCACTTTGCGTATTTATTTTCCCCTCCATTTGTTCTTAAAATCGCCATCATTTTTATTACACATTTTCCAATTTAAGTTTAATTTAAGGGACAGAAGTGTAGGTATGTTGGGACTTCCCTTTCTGTAGACAACCTTTGCGCAATCAAACATAAAACACACTCTATAAGACCGCTGAAATTGTTAATGACATATAATTCAATGATAATAAACTCTTCGATACTATAAAACATATGAGGAAAGTATACCACGGATGGCAGGCCTAACAGAACTCTGTAGTTGAAAGTTCGTCACATATTTAAAATTATTGTTAGTCAATCTAGGTGACTGGGCCATAGTGGTTAGTATACCCTTCTTTTTTTATAAAACCAGTTCCGCTCAATTTATAGTACTGACAAATATCAAACTATGTTATAAATTTAAGATTTACTTTACGACAGTTCCTAAACTGAATGCGTTCCATCAACACAGTGACATCTTCGGGCAATCTAGTGCTGCTTCAATTTAGGAACTATGTGAGGAAAATCTAACAATTTTAGTATTGATGACATTTCAGTAATAGGAAAGAAATTGTTATTAAACTAGGCCTACTATCATTCTATATCTTATATACTATTAAGCTGAGCCGATTCTTGTTAAGAGTACTCCTCCGTTATTTCTGAGCCTATTTTGACGATTGAGGTTTCAACATAGCCTATTTGACCTGATAACTAGTTGTGCAAAAAGGTTTTTATTTTTCGATATTTTCAATCTGAAGGGCACGGGCCGGTTTCAAAGTTCGTTTTTCGCCCTTAAGATAAAAATAAGGAATAATGTATTTGAATTGCATTCGTTAATACGTTATGGACAGATTATTAGTAATACCAGATGTTAGAAGTAAGGAATTTATCGGTAGAAGTCATATAAGTTTTATTTCTACATCGCTTTGAGCAGTGAAATGTTGTATGCAGTGGAGATATTTAAATTTAATTTCTTTTTGATATTTGTTTATCTTTCTGTCTTGTTAACAGCCATTTTTAACTGAATTTCACAAAAATTACTGTACTGAATTAAATAAAACATTTTACCTATCGTCGTTTGGAGCATGACACGTTTAGGCTGTTTAAATCATCGTACGTCATTAGGGTTATGCCGCCGCCCCTTGGTCCGTCAGTGCTCAAAACTAGATCTTATGGGTACAGGTTACTTAACCTTTCATTATAGAATGCACAAATTTGTTCTATAGAGCTAATTATATTTTACCACAGAACGGAGGAAACATGTTTGCTTCACTATTCTACAACGGTATACTAAACCATATAACGGCACGCAATAACATATATGACGGTACGGAACACATAGCCCATAGAAGATGCAACATGGATTAAGGTGACAAGATCTGTTGAAGCCTAAATTGGGGTATCAATTTTAATACCGGATAAACAGTGCCGTGGATGGGACCTACACAAACAAAATTTGGTCCGAGGGCCCTCCTAGAAGATTTCAGAAAATTAGATACCAAATTGTGAGTTTTGGTCCAAATATTACTCAGTGTCGTAAACAATAGGTTTTTCAATCACATTCATAAAATTGTACAACTATTGTTTTAACTATGGTAAGCAAAACTTAATTAATAAATTAAAGTACCATACAAAATGGTATACGAAAGAGGATTGAATAGCTGTCACTAACTTTGGAATTACTTTAATCTTATTATGAAACTGAATACAATTAAACACGGTCAGGGCCTGATTAAGATATGTGGCAACATAGGCTTGAGTTGACTTGGCAGCCCCCTCAACTCTTCGGGGTGGGGAGGGGGGTTGTCGAAATGACTCCATGAACGAATGTCTGAACCCTGAACGCGGCCCAAGGTAGCTTCATTTTGTGGATGCGTTAAGGGTTAAGTGCATACCAGCGTCAGGTAGCTTTGTCTCTTATCAATGTAGAGTTCCATCTCTTTCTAACCAATGAGTGGTTACCTAAACTCAGGGACACCTCTGGAATCCCCTTAAAGCAAATTGTCTGATCTAAAGGGCCCTAGGTTGACTTATCTCTCGGTTAAATAACGGCCGCATCGTGTAACATCGGCCGTGAATGACGAATGCACCGTATAACATCGGCCATAATTGACGATCGAAAAACATAATATAGGCAGTAAAAGAGGACCATGCACCATCAACGTAATAGATATCAGCGTAGTTCGGGGGTGGCAAGGGGGTGGTTGACCCCCAATAATTTGGCGAAAATATTCTTGTAATATATGAAAAGTCCCAATAATCATAATCACGACCATGTTTGCCCTCCAATACAAATACAGAAATTACGCTTAAAGTAATAGATGACCGAACCGCGTTAAAGTTGCCGTAATTTATGATCGCAACAGGTGCAATCGGTCATAAATGACGATCGCACCGCACTTTATAAAAAAATAATGGCGATCGCACCGCTATTCGCCGAAACAGACGATTGGACCACGTAATATTGGCCATAAATGGCGACCATAATCACGGCCGTAAATGACGATCGTACCGGGTAATCATGTTCGTAAAAGACGATCGCACCACAGATTACCAATTTGATTACATAATCCCGCCCCGAAATAATCTCGAGGTCAAATAAATCCCGCCCGAAAAACGGAATTATTTTTTGCAGGGCATTTCCCGATATTTTTGGAAATGTTCATCTCTCATCACGAGCTTACGAAACAACTAAACTACAGCTGTTCAAAAACAACCATTTCCTAAGGTAACACTCACTTGGTAAAGTATAATTGTTAGATTTTTTGTGAGATTAGTGATTAGAATCAATGTACAGGGCTTAAATATGTACATGGATTAGGTTATGTGTAACTATAACTAATAAAAATAAAGATTGAATATAAAGCGGACATATCAAAAAGAAGAAAAAAAGAGTAAATAAGAAACAATACTTATTTGTTTCATATAACTATTGCATAATAGTTTAGTTTTTCTTGTACCGGTAACTTCAGCAAAATTCGCTGCTTTTCCTAGAAAAAAAAAATAGTTTTCCCATGTTTTGTACATTAAGTTAAAACTTTATTTTTACTAACAAATATAAATATTTCTTTAGTTTTAAATACTTTAATTGCAATTTAAATTCCTACTAACATATTTATATAATATATTTGAACATTAGTGATTTTTTTGTATTACAATAATTGATATAAAATGCCTGTTTTTTCATAGTAATAAATTTTCCTGTTAACTTGTAAAGTTATCTTTTAAAACAGAAAAGACTTATCTACTTGCTTATTTTTTGCATATCCATTGAACAGATCATTTACATGCATATTTCGTTCACTACACCGTATCCTATTGTTATATAAAGTTACAAAAACATCACACATTCTCTGGGGAAACGTATATCATAACCAACTTTCATAAATAGTGATAATTTTTATGGTTTTGTGATAGTTACAAATACTTTGACAAATATCATATATTTAATAATGTATTTATATCAGGTTTTTTTGGCATATTTGGTGATAAAATTTGGATTATCCTTAAGTGAATCCATGTTGACGATAAGTATTGTGTAGCGGTAGTAATACCTTATTATGACAAATTATACACATCGTGTCTCCAAGCTGCTACATTATATAATACTCTATTACTTTAAGGTGTGTATGATGTTACTTTAAGGTAATTTGTTTCAAAGAAACAGATTAAGAAATAAAAATATGAAAATAAAAAAGATAATATGTGTGTTTTTTTATTAATTAGCAATAAGACAAAGGACATTATAATGTAAATTACGACCCTTATACGCTTGCAACTTAAATGGTTAAGCACTATAAGTAAAGAAAATTTAATTCTTCCTGTCATACAAAGCAACGTTCTCTGTTTAAAACATTCAATTTGGCGAAGACAATAAATTATGCACATTTCCACAAAATACTGAGTCTATGAGCTTAATAATCGGAACAGATCCGGTAAGTATTACAAACCTAAATTACGGTGACTAGCGTAAAATGGATGAAATAAATCAGTGCGTTATTTACGACAAATATTGCATTTAAACGTAAACTACAACCTAAATATCTACTTAAATGTGTACTTGCATAGTTAAAATGAATACATCAGATATAATTGCATTTATTTATGTGTCTTTGCACTGTGCAATAATAATTCAGAAACGGTCCTATTGGGCTGTTTGCTGGGTTTGCATCTGCTTAAATGTTCATAAAATAATCTATCTTACGAAAATATGGCCAACATTTATCTATTATAATTCTTATATTGGAAAAGTACATGTAAACCACAACAAAAATACTAGCGATCACCAAGAGGTTAAAATTAGACCAAAAATAATTCTACGTAAACCTAAAGTGGTGCACTCGAATAATGGCTGTTTGCGTGAATTTTTGTTCCATCCTGCGTGAGCAGCTAATTACAAATGCATTTTAACCATTGCCCTTACGCTGAACTTCTCGAATAACCTATATTTCTCTCCTCACTCTCCCTCTTCCCTTCATCCGCCACTCCCCCTCACATCCAGGTTTATTTTTGTATGTGGTGTTAAACGGATAAGAGAATGGTGTCACTATTCCAGTAACCAGTGACATTTTTTATTTACATTAGTCCTGAAACATATATTTTTCCTGTTGTGCTAGCATTTTGTTATTATATCAACTTTCAAATATACAATTCAATTAATTACTGTTCTTCCATAAGATTATCATTGAAACTATGAAAGCCTGTGGGGCGTAGCCCTGAGGGCTGGTGTAAGTTATAATGTGTTTCTGCACATCTATACAACAATACCTTTCTAATGACGGTATGCTTGAATTTCTCCTACGATGTGAGAAAAAAGGGGGACAGTTGTGTGCTTTAATGATAACGTTCAAATTAGATATATCATATGCTAACATCCATATGATTAGCGTTACAAGCTAACCTGTACTTTCCATTACTATCAGTGCCTGTTGCAAAAAGACGATCGCCTTGTAACCTTTTCAGGCAAAAAAACAAACATAATAAACCTTTTAAATACCCTAGGGGAATCTCCACAAATGAATTTAGTTAAAACACTAATTATTTAATTAATTTTTCGCAATTAAAATACCATAAAAAGGCAAACACCTTTACGTAATAAGATAATCGTAAACTAATCTGTAAGGTACCTGACTTGATATGAATAGCTATGAATACGAATGTAAAAATCTATATCTATAAATTCGAAAAACCGATCATCCTGCAGGCCAAAGTTCTACAAATACTACCACGAAATTTGGCAGTGTACTCTTTACATCCCATAGGTAGCCACTAAGAAAGGATTTTAAGAAATCCCCAAAGGGCTCCACCCCACGGGGAGTCAAAGTTCCAATCCTGTGTTATTCTTATAGACATCCACTTTAGTTTGATCTCTTGAGAATTAAAACAGCTGATCATGTTTCTTAGTAGTTCCACGGGTTAACCACAGAATGCAGCACACACAACTGTTGTATTCCTGGGTGAAACCGGGTACGATAGCAGCTAGTAGAATATAAAATGTTAATTGTTTTATTATAAGTTCTCTTTGAATGACCTATTTCAAAAAACATATATTGCTCAGCCATTATTAATTATTAGTATTTCTGTTATTATTTTTGTATGAATAAAATTACATTTTGGAGTTCTGTAAAATTACAAAGTGGGCTTTAAGGATTTATAAGACTTATAACTTATAAATAAATTTGATGGAACACGTGGGAGCTTCAAAGACTCGCTTGATATAATGCCACACATATTATCAGTGAAATATGCTTCATCGCTTTAACTAAACAACAGATAAGCAAAGATATATTTGAGGGTGTAACTGACTGGCTTCCCAGTGCAGATTTTCAGTGACTGCCATCCCGGGCACTTACGTTCAATATATAGTGACTGGCTTAGCAGTACAAACTTTACGTGACTGGCCTTCCCGGCAAAAACGCCGGTGACTGGCTTAGCATAGGAAGTTTTACGTATATAAAGTTTTTATTTTTGTGATATATACGACATATATATAATCGGAAATGGCCAACGACAATATTTGAGCAAATACTAAAATATATATATCGCATATTTTCCAAGTATATGTGGGGGTGTTACTGACTGCATTCCCCGAGTATAATTTCAGTGACTGGCTCTCCGGGCATAGCCGTGTATATATATATATATATATATATATATATATATATATATATATATAAATATATATTTATATTGCATTCATTTGTTAGGGCTACTAATATAATAATAATCAAATTAAACATTTTTCAACTGAGTACCCTTAAGGAATTTCTTTATTTTTATTTTTAAGACTACATGTTTCGGGACATAAGCCCATCTTCATGGTCAACAAATACCTAACCTAGTTTTATGATATTAAAAATATTATAAAAACAGACATATGAGGAAATTACTTAGCAGATGTTTCACTTTGATGAAAAAGTTTTTTATCTATCTATTCTCATTTTCCTTAGCTTTTCAAATATTGGATTACTTGTATTAATTTGAGTATTTAGTAATTCCTGAGGCATTTCTTTGTGAGCGACAAAGATATTAAATTCTTCTGCTGAGTTCATTTTCTCACCTTTGGACATATAGTTTATTATCTTTAAATTCTCGTCTATGCTCTTATAATTATGGGTTGTTGTCAGGAGATGTTCAGCAAAATTGGATTTCATTGAGGTTTTGTTATTGCTTCTTAGTGCTTGTATATGTTCCTTAAACCTTGACTGAAATGATCTACCTGTCTGTCCAATGTAAAATTTGTTACAATCTGAGCATTGAATTTTGTAAAGTCCGGATTGAGTATAATCATTCTTTCTTCTGGAATCTTTTTTAGAGTATTTGTCAATCATTTTAAACGTGTTTTTTCGGGTGGTATAGCTTAAAGTTAAGTCGGTTCTTTCAAACGTCCTGCGAATAGCTTTGTTAATCTTAGTATTGTATGGAACCTTTATAAAACGTTTCTGATGGTTTTCGTTTGATGTGTTGATGTTTTTAGCTTTTTTCTTGTTGATGTTCCTAATCATTTTATCAACAATTTCATGTTTGTAACCATTCTTTTGTGCTAGGTATTTAATCACATTTCTTTCTTTATTATATTCATTCTTATTAAGAGGCACATTTAATAATCGATTCACCATTGAGCGTAATCCAGCCATTTTATACTTCCACGGGTGATTTGACGCTGAAGGAATTAATAGGTCTGTTTGAGTGGCTTTCCTATATATATTAAAGTTGTGGTGATTATTTTGATTAGAAATTGTCAGATCTAAGAAATTTATACTATCTTTTTGTTCTTCTTTTGTGAATTGGATTCTTTTTGATAGTGAATTAAGGAAAGTCAAAAGTTCGTGACCCTCAGTTTCATTACCTTGAAATAGACAAAGTACATCATCGACGTATCTATACCAATATATAATCTTGTTCATTGAAGGGTTTGATTCGTTTAATATTTTATTGGTTTCCAGATGATGTATGTAGATATCAGAAAGTAGTCCTGAGAGAGGCGATCCCATTGCCAATCCATCTTCTTGTTGGTAAAAGGTCGACTTAAATTCAAAATAGTTTTGATTGGTGCATATTTTTGTGAGTTTAATTAAATCCTTAATGCTCTGATGACTAAGTGTGTTATTTTTCTTTAGATCTTCTTCTAATATTCTGACTGTTTCATCAGGAGGAATGTTCGTGTACATGTCTTTTATATCGAATGATATGAATATGCAATCATCTGGAATATTTATATCTTTGATTTGGTTAACTAGATCTACAGTGCTTTTTACTGAGTAATTATTTTCCCATATTAAGCTATTCTTAATTTTATTGTTTAAAAACTTACATAGGTTGTAAGTTGGAGCTGTTTGAAAGTTAACTACGGGCCTCATCGGAATATCAGGCTTGTGGGTTTTAGGTTGTCCTTTAAGCTTTGGGGCTCTTGGATTTATAACTTTAAGTTGATATTGTTCATCTTTCGGTATCGTTCTGCAGCTCGTTATTATACTATTAGTTTTCTTTAAAAATTCTTTTGTTGGATCTTTTGATAGTATTTTAAAACTATTATTATCGATGAATTGTTGTATATATATATATATATATATATAAATATATATACGTATATATAACATTTTGAACGACCCCCCAAAACGTGTTCAGGGGGTCACGTTAGGAACTTCTATGGTGGTCCCGGGCTTAAGTTTCACCGTGCAGGTCATACTAATAGTTCACTTTTCAAAGGAAATTCACTAATAACGGCAACCCCTGTTTACTAGATACATTTTAGAACACTAATAGAGTGTATTAATGCATATAAATGGTGTCTTAACATGTAAAACAAGTTATGTTAGTTACGCCCAGTAAGTGAGATCGCTGCACCATAGGGAGATAAATGGTAATAACTACTTATACGAATAACATTTTAATTTTAATCGTAATATTATATGAACTTACATTTTTTATTACTTAACTTTATGTAGAACAAACCGTGTCTAAATCTAAATAATTGTATACAAACTTTGTATGTTTAATACCTTTTTTAAGAGCTAATATGAACTTGGTAATCGGTGACGATTGCTTATATACACTTTATATACCCTTACTTGGTTTGAGACCATGTTCTTATCAAAAATAATTTTCTTCTGTTTATTAATAAATTCTTCTTTTGACCTGAAATGAAAAACAACACGTAAATTCCTTCGCAACTTTTATATAAAAAGTATATCCATGTTTAATTTTGTATATCGTTAAAATAGCCACAGTTGATTAATTGGAATTTTTACATTTCCATTTCTGGTGAAATGTTTTAGTCATAAATTGCAATACCCTTAAATATAATACAATTTGCTTCGCTATAATTAAGATCAATGACAGGCACACACTTGGTGTTTGCAATTTTGGGGTTTTCATCTCTGAGGCAAATTTAAAAAAAAAAATATCAAAACATATGAAAATATTACTTGCCACACATTTTAAAAAACATGATAAGCTTAATCCATGGTTTAGATATGAGGATATGCGATAACTTTTACTTCGGTTATGACTAATTAGACTTTCAATTAAGATAGATACTTGCATTTTTAATTTAAATTTTCTATTAAGCATGCGGTAACATCCTGTAGTAACCTTTGATTTTTCCTTCTTAAACTTCGTCAAATACATCATTTCGAACATTCTTGCAAGATTCCTTGCAAGTACAATACGAACAGCAAGATATCCCATTGCCAATACATATACAACTTTTACTTGAACAGTTTCGACATTTGCAAGGCTTGGTAAGTGATTCTGGTAACGGAGACTTCAACATTAACTTAGGACGTAGTTTTTTCTGTTCATCTATGTAAAATCCATACTATTTTAAATTCAGTTCTTCTATAGTAGGTAATGTAGCATTTGTCCAGTAGTAAAGTTGGGCTTTGCATCTCAAAATATGCAATTTGAAACAATCAGATGTGGATGGTAAAGAACCTATATCACTTACGGCTGCGGGCATGATCTACTTTCACATGATGTGCCCTTCCTTTTAAGCACTTTCAAGTACGGATGTTCAAGTCTTTTAAGTTCATCATCTCCCAAATTAGGTTTAGAAATCAAGCCAAGTGTATCCAAAATGTCTTCCGAAGTTTTTGCCAAACTGTACATTGATTTTTTAGTCCCTAATTTACTGGTGGAATCACATCCACTGAAAACATGAAGGGCTGGTAAGCTGTCTAGTTTTTCTCCCGCTAAATGACATGCTAATCCTCTTTTCTTAGCTGAGTTTCCCACAACCATCCATAAACTAACACAACCACATTGTTTTAGTTCTGACCATTTTGAAACTAATATGATGAAAACGTCGGTATCAGGGCTGTACACGATTACGTTTGTTATACCTTGATCTTCTTCTAGTAGGGCTTGCTTTATGTGAACAAACATTCCAGTATCTGCCTCTCTGTGATTACTGGTTAGCTTTGTTTCATTAGATATAACCTGATTTTCATCCTTTTTGTAGCATTCATTTTCATCATCAAAACAACCAGAAATACAAAGCAATTTACCCCTGGGAACTATGAGGTTATGTAGTATGTAAACCCCAACATACTTTATTAGGCATCTTTTGTTTTCTGAGGAGGCCATATATCGGGACCATTGCTTGGGAATTCTGGTAGTGCCACTAGTAATTTTTACAGATAAAGGAGGTTTGCCGCTGGCTCTTAGTTCACTTTCAATGTTTTTAAGAGAATTGCTTACATCGCTGTATTTGTCATAAACAAGGTCCACTCTCTGAGCTCCGCTAGCATCAATTACGTGCTCAATTTTGGCTATTTGATGTTCAGCAAAATCTTGAAACGTCTGAAAACTCTTTAACACAGCACCGGGAACATTGTGGATGTCAAGACACCATTTATGCATTAATACACGCTATTAGTGTTCTAAAATGTGTCTAGTAAACAGGGGTTGCCGTTATTATTAATTTCAACCGACAATATAAAAATAAATCGTGTTTTTCGTTAAAAATCATGATAACACTAATTTTTGAAATACATGATTGTTATAACTCGTTTATTACAGGAGATACGACCTTGGACCACATAACCTTTTTTATTGTACTAATTATTGTGATTAAAATGGCGTTTTGAGCAGCTAGTAACGTTGTTACCAAAAGGAGGCACAATCTCCTCACAGACCATGTTGAAGAGCTTGTGTTTCTTCACGAAAACCTATAGATTATTGAATTTGAACAAATTTGATAGTGTGTTTGTTCAACCAGCAATTCTGGTTATAAGTGTTTTTAATCTTTTAAGATAAGGATTAAAATCCTATTGTTAGTTTTATATTTATTGCCAGTTTGGTTATATGTAAGTGTATTATGTTATAAACCACATTATTAATAACAATCGTAATTAATTATTAGGTTAAGTTTATCATTAGACAATACATGTTTTGTAAACATAATATACAAGAAATAGAATGGATAAAAAGGAGGAAATAAAATGAAATACCCCCGTCGCAGCAAACCTGCGTACTCAGCGAATTTCCATTGCATAATATATGTCTTAATACCACATAAAGCCGCATACGGTACCAAGTTTCATAAAAATATGTTCACATATAAGCGATTTTAATTATTCTCCATTAGAATAACATTGGTAATGAGTACGTAGGTTTGCTGAAACAAGGAACACAACCAATTGTTTTTTATACAAATATAAATAGAATTTAACCAGACGAAGCCAGATACCAAGTTTCATCAATATTCAATCATAAATAAGCGCTATATAACATTCTAGTTATTCTCCATAAGAATAACATGGGGGCAGAGTACGCAGGTTTGCTGCTACGGGAATAATCAACAAAAAATCAATTTTTTGTGCAAATGTCAATATACCAATACTACATGAAGCCACATACCAAGTTTCATCAACATACATCCATAAATAATCGAGATATCAAATTTTATTTATTCTCCATAAGGATAACATTGGACAACGTACTGCGTTTAGCACTTTGAATATCTCTGCAACGGTTGGGCGTAGAATCACAATTTAAACATCAAAATGATTGTTTTGTGGAGCTGAACAGATTGGTAAAAGCAAATGTGAAGTTTACATTAAAATGAACTGAGGAAAAACCAAAAACCGTTTTCCCATAAGATTAACATGGGAGATTTTATGAGTAGGTTTTTTTGGATTTTCTCCGCAACCACTCAACCTAGGTTAATAATTTTAAAAAACTATATTATTTGTTTTTTTAAGCTCTATAACATGGTCAAAACCAAAATTAAGTTATTTAAAAATTTTAGGGTGAAAAATGCAAAAAACTGATTTTTGGAAAATTTAAAACCCCCATAAACCCCCCCTTCCCATGATCCGATTTTTCTGGTTTTCGAACTTAAAGTCATGAATGTCATTTTACACATTTGAGCCAAATTTCATCAAAATCGGACCTTTTTTACTCAAGTTATCGTGTTAACGGACACACATATATATATATATATATATATATATATATATATATATATATATATATATATATATATATTAATAAAAACACTATTAGTTCAAATTTATATACATATATATATATGTACATATATAAATTTGAACGAATAGTGTTTTTGGCATCTGGGGACCTCAAAACAAAAAGTTATCATGGTCTCGGGCTTAAGTCTTACCATGAGACTACGGTAATAGCTTCTTCCCTGTAGGGGAAATTCGCTAAAACTGAGTAACTGTAATTGGTTAATAAAACTGTTTAATTAATTATTTAAATGGTATTAATTAATTAATTAATACCATATATAACAACCTTAATACCAAAAGATACAAATATTATATCTTCATGGCTAAATGTCATGCATTATCTTTGGTGTGATTTATTTTCATATAAATGTACTTACCTTTTTTCCAACTAAGCAGAAATCCATTTATTTTACTTACTATTGTTATTTCAGGTCATATTGACTAGGAAAGCATATTTTAATGATAAAATTTATAAATGGAACCCTATACACTGTTTTGATCCAATCAAACTCGACCGATGTATGTTTTTTTATTGTTATGCTCGAACTCGAGACTCGAATCTTTTGCCATTTACTCGACTCGACTGAAAAAACCTTTACTCGCACATCTCTACAAAATACCTTTAGATTGACTTGTGGTAAAATGAGAAATGAGTATTTTTTTATGTTTACTGGAATTAATAACACCGACGGCAGCCGTCGATCGGCAAAACTCGATTTATATACGTGAAACATATGTTTGATATATTGATTTTAAATTCATTGGAAAGAGAGAAAGAAGTAGTACCACTTTTTGCCTGATTGGTAGCCCCGGACAAAAGTGAGTCCGCTCTGACAGCTGACCGGAAACTGTGTCGATGTTGATGGTGACATGGTGTGACATGGTGATGTGACGTGTGTGTCAGTGTAAGCAAATTTATTTTTATTTTGTAAAGTTTATTTGAGTTTTAGGAGCAAATCCCAAACCCAAAGATGGGATGGGAGTGTAGGGTGTTGTGTTATAACATTTTTTAGTGTAGTGCAGTGAATACCCCAGTAGTAATATTTATTGAATTATTTATCCGTAAGTATTACTATAAAGTACGTATATATTACTATTTCAATTTGGATTGTTACTATAATCAATCCTTTCTTATAAAGTATGCGATAACAATTTTATTTCTAGATATATTTATCCTTAACTATATATTTTCTTGTGGGGAAATTAACAAAGAATTTAGTAATTAGCTCATTTTTGATTATTCGGTGTAAACAAAATATCGAACTTTGAATAGTACTAAAATATATTTTTAGAAAAAATGTTTACAATAAATATAGAGTAATATTATGAATATGATTTTTTACACTGTTCATTCTTATATCATTGTATTTATAATTTTATAACCTTCAAAACAAGTTAGGTTTTATTTTATTCATTGATTGTTTTTGGTTTTATGGCTCATATCCAACTGATTGCATAAAAAATGGCTATTTTAACTTTTTTCAAATTATTCAATGTAATTCATGTATACATTTTTTTATGACTATTAAACATTTATATTTAGGGAAATACATTCTACACATGGGGTATATATTGGTTTTACCATAAACAAATCAGCATGGATGTAGTACCTACGATATTACTTTTTACGTTTCAAACACAAATATTTCCAATTTTGTTTATTTATATAAAAAAATATTCATCTGAAAATATTTATTTTGGCTTTTTCAAATTCCCCTTTCTTTTACAAATAAAAAGAATATGAGGTTCAATAGGTTTCCACTATTCCTTGCCTAGTTGTGAATTTTTCAAAAGACCCTTGCAAATTCTGGTAAGACTGTATCACCGTCAGCACACCTAGTGAAATTTTCGCATTACTCGGAGGGTTAACTTTGACTAGGCACAAAATGGTAAAATTGAAAGGTAAAAAAATAGAAGGCAGACTATACAAATTTCACTTTTATTTACAAAAAGATACTATTTCTATTCTATCTGCTGTGACTAAACCGGAGGAGAGCTTGGTCCACCTTCTTGCGTTTTCTTTCGCTGCGGACCTGCTCCATGTGGTGGAAGTACTTCTCTCTGAAGCTGGTAACCACGGTGCAGAGGTGCGCGGCGGGAACTAGCTCCTCCTCCTGGAAACAAATGGGGGAAACTTCACTCTCTCTGGTCTTGCGATTAACTTAGATTAAAATTATGTTATGGACAATTTGTGATCAGCTGAATGCAGAGCCAGATTTAAGGATAGGCTGCAAAGGCCTATGAAGCCCACACCACATAAAATCCACATCCAAGAAAAGGGGTTTGACCTAGGCGGTGGGAGGTGAGGGGGCCACAATAGGTTGAGCATAGGACCTACAGATCCTGAATACAGCCCTGGCTGAATGTTCACAAGTTGCCCTATCTCCCTTAATACTCCATTAAAACCAATAACTGAGCTACCATCATTTTTGAAGATACCTTCACTGCTATATACAAACCATTTAAACAATCAAAATTAAATTGTATGTAATTAAATTATACATTCTTAAATTAAATTATCACTGATGACACAATCTTACAGAGACAAGTTATAATTACTGTGGGTGACATGGCAAGACTGGTGCCTGAGACCAAGATAACTTTTTTGTTTTGAGACCCCCAGTTGTCAAAACGCCATCTGTTAAAATTGTTTTATATTATACATACAGAGAATCGACTGTATGTGTCCTTTTGTGGTTATGGTATATTTATTATTGCATGAAAATCCCATATTTAGTCATCCTCGTTACAGCAATCATTTGTAATCTGTTTATATTAATCTTATGGATGGTTAATACAATTTTACATCTCACTAATTCTAATTTATATATTTTATTGATATTATACATTAACTTAAATTAACTTTTTATGCAAAATATTAATGAATCTTGAGTGCTGAAATTACATGCTTTGAGAAACTTTATTTTGATGAAATTTGTCAATGCAGAACACAAAAAGGTTTTCTACAAACCAGCAATTCAATGACCTTGCAAGTTGTTTATCTTTTCCACCTTCTATCACCATATCAAAGACAAGATTATGCTGATTTTTAAAATTCACCTATAAAGAAAATGTACAATTAATGAAAGTCAGAGCACAAAATCCTTTAAAAATAAATTTGGTTTCATACAGTAACCAGAGAACGGGAATATCCGAGCTGTAAGGGGGCCATTTTGGGAAACAGTAATAAAGTACTGATTGATTAAAATTGTTAGAAAGACTGAGAATTTAGTTTTTATGCCATCTTACATTGTTACAGAAGCCATCCTCCAACATATATTGTGAATATTAAAAAACCAAGTAAAGATTGCTGTCACTGTTACCTGTTAAACTACGTTTATCATAAAAAATAACCAATAACTAAGAATAAGTGTAAAGTTTTAGCCCCTCTCAATTTATACTATAAAAATAATTTCCAAACTTTATCTTGCACCACTTGATGATCTTCATTTCCCATACCAATTCTACCACCACTCTGAACAACCATGAACAGAAAATCTGTGGCACATTTAACAACTAGGCACAACACGTTAGATTTTTGTGACGGTGCACAACTTAAAACTCCTGGAGTACACTCCTCCCCGCATACTACGGTTACTCTACTAACCGTGGGTTCCCTCAGCTTGTGGTACGTCAGCAGTCTGCGAGATGCGAACGTGGACAAGATTTGCTCACAGTTGGCGACCAGTTGCAGACAGGGGTGTTCCGGGAGGGAGCCCTCGTCGTAGTCGTCCCGGAATATCGGGATCCACGTGACCAGCCTCCCCCCCAGCCTGAGGTGCTTGGCGGCAAAGCACATGAGGTCTGACACCAGCTGTTCCATGCTGTAGCTGGTCTTGGAGGGGAAGTGCGAGAGGCGGTTGTCCGCGGACACCACCAACGTCTCCCTCGACGATCCCACCCTCTCTATCGACTCTCGGATTCCGTAAGGAGCTGTACTTTAAGGGTTGTCAATTTTACTTTTATGCTAAGAACAAAATTATAATTTGATAAGCAATTTCTGCTAGCTAATGATTCATCAAGTGAACAATAATATACATTTTATGGTGTCACTGACTATAACTGTAACAATAAAATTATAAAATTTAGTCACGATTCCTCAAAATTATAAAATGTTGACAATTTTAAAAATTGTTGAGTTTTATTCTTGAATTTTTTAACTCATCAATACAAAAACACATCACTACGGAAGTTACTATGGGCATCTTGGATCCCAAATGCCGATAGCCGCCAACACTACCCCAACACCGCCGAAGACATCTGAAGTCGTATCCCCTCCTTCCCCGTCCCCGAGCAAACAGCTGACCAATGTTTTGCCTTCCCAGCGCTATGACATCACTTATCTCCCAACCACGGCCACCGCCACTGCCACGGCAATTCAATCGCCGCTCGTTACTGAAGATTTTCAATCTCAACGAATTTCCCTAATAGAACTCCTTAGTAATAAAATTGGTAAAAGTAAAGAGGAAATAATACAGGAAATAAATGAAGTTAAGCACGATGTGAACAAAGTAAAAAACGATGTAATTGAATGAACAAGATTTGATTAACTGGAAAATATATTATTTTTGAAAATTATGTTGATTTCCTGGAGATTTATTCTGAAGTGTCTTATCCATATTCTACCGAGTACAGCTGGATGACCATCAGGTACTATGAAAAGTTCTTCGTCTGAGTCTCCTTGTAAGCTACTTGAACCTGTACTTTCCCTTTAGGACGGAAAATTTAATTTGTGTAAGCCCTAAATAAAATATCTGAAGGTGTCATAACTGTATTTAAATTCAAATTTTTGAAATCGGTCTCTGAGATGAGAGTATACCCTGCTCCGGAATCTACTTCAAACTGTATTAGTTTGCTATTGATATGTACGGTAACTATATATTTTTGAGAATCAATGCTTTTCATAGATTGAGTGTTGTAATAGATGTCAACAACTTGTGAGTCATGATTTACATAATTAAAACCAAAGCCCTCAGATGTACTAGTATTAACATATTTAGTTGATGAGCCTGATGATATGTTAGAATTATGGTTTCTAGGAAACTTCTCCCTAAGTAAAGATGTAATGCACACTTTGGACACATGACCTTGTCGAGAACAAGCCTTGCAGTGTAATGCTGATTTATCTGCTCGGCAATCAGAAGCATGATGATTATTGCGGCTACATCTTAAGCATAGGTTATCAATCCCCAATTGTGCATAATTTAATCCTACATTTAGATCTAGTTCTATGTTGTACATGATTGGAACCTTGAAACTGACTAGCTTGTGATCGATTTCTATAACTAATGCTAGATTGTTTCAAGACTATTGATATCTACATCACAAGGTGAAGTATTTGTTACCTGACGCTTGTTTAGTGCTTGTACCTCAAGATGGGAAGCTTCGAGAGTAATTGCCTTTATTAATACCTATTTGAATGTCGTACCATCCATTTGAAGAAGTTGCTCACGAATCCAATCGTTCTTTAACTCTACGAGCGGCAGCAAATTTGATGTCAGTGTTTTCTGTAGTGGCAGGGTCATTTTGGCGATTTTGCAGGCTAGTTTTTAGAAAATTGTATAAAATTCAATTTTGAAATAAACATGCATACTCGTTTTGTTCACAAATAACAGGGGAATTATAAAATGGTAAAATAAGTGAAATTTAGAGGGGTGGTTTGAAAAAAATGAAAAGATTGAAAAAAATTGGAAGTTTTGGTTATAAATTTCAAAAATAAAACGTTACAGTAAGTAAACTGATTTTTTTATGTAAAAATAAAAATGTACCAAATGTTACTTATCTAATTACCTATGTAGAAATGTAGATAATTCATAGAAGAAAAAATTGCATATATGAATTATATAGAATAATTTGAGACAAGTGCAAAACGGATATTTGTGCGCCACCAATTTGGTATGCCAAAAAACCTCTAACAATACATAAATATAATAAAACCTTATTTTATTTGAAGGTTATAAAATTCTAAAAACAATGATATGAGAATGAAAGGATAAGAAATTTTGTTTCAAAATATCATTATTGATGAAATTATAAAATTTATTTTTTTTAAACAAAATTGTTGTTATTCAATGAAAAATAATTTGTTTATAACACCTAATGCTCCTAAATGAGCTATGTAATATGATTTAATAGTTATTTCCCTACTAGAAAATATATAGTTACCTATACTAATATATAAAAATAACATTGTTATCACATACTTTATGATAATGGAACATAGTGTTTTTCAAAGGAAAGATCAAACACAATACCGGGCCAAAACAAAACACCGAATGGTCTAAATGACGCAATTTCCTGTCTGACAACCTTGGCAATACGGGCGGCCAACCTCAAACATTCTGCGTTCTTTCCTCTACAAAAAGATATAAGAACATACATGTAATATGAATAAAAACTACTTATAACAAGTATTTTGTTATTCGTTCTAATAGAACGAATTGCCGTTTTTTGAAGACGTAAAATATGACGATTTTCTTATTTTTCCAGATGTCTGTCTGATTATATCTCTGCGTTATCCCGGATACCAGGAAAACGGGAATTTTTCCCTGATTGCAGTGGTACCACTCGTTTCTGGTTAGGAACAAAATTTACCTTGTTATGATTTTTTGAAACGTACTGTGTTTAGCCATTTCCCGACACAAACATTGCGTAGTCTAACTCGCGCCAAATTTTCATTCAAATGTAACTTTGGATTACATTATTCTACTGCTGCTATAAGGTTCATTCATGTAATAAAATGAAAGTTTGGAATGTTATCTTTAGAATGGTATAAAGATTATTTGATTTCAAGCAAATTTTCAATGCTATTTATGCAAATGAAAAAAAAATGACAGCATTCGTTCTAATAGAACTAATGCCCTTTCACAGAACACCTGGCATTCATTCTATTAGAACGAATGCCGCTCGGAGGGTTAAGCCTCTAATAAACTGTGCTCGCAAGAAAATGTCTACAACTGAAACTGGCTTTGAACATTCACATTGTACATTAAATTCACATTCAGTGAGATTTTATTGAAGTGAAGGTACATATTCTGGAATAGTTTCATTGTGTTTCTGGTATTTACACAAGAAATAATGCTGGGATACTACTGATTTCCTATGTGGTGATAGCATGTTACCAAAAGATTGAAATAATGTTTGATAATTCAGGTTCTTAATAGGATTATATGGTCCAAGTAAGGTAGATAGATTTTTATAGTGAACTGATCCAATTGATACACTTAATAACTGAGCTTTTTCCCCTACATCTTTAACATTCTTTACAGTAAGATAATTCTCAAACCTTTCTAGGTAGTTTTTGAACTTTTCTGTTTTGGGATTGAATTCTTCAAAAGGTGGAATGTTACTTACTGCAGTTGGTTCTGAGTGAGAAATTCGTAGTCTTTCCATCATCCTAGTAACAACTCCTTCGATAAGATTTTGTTGGCTCTCTGAAATTATCTGTATAATTTATTTTAACTGATCTGGATCTATACTTTTGGTTTAATGATTGAAGTGGTATTTAGTCGTCGCAAATCTATAATATTATAAAGAAGAGGTGGTTTCTGTCTGTCTGTCTGTCTGATGTTCCGGGTGAACGCAAAAACTACTTAACCGACTGGGCTGAAACTTTACACAAAGGTAGATCTTGAACCCATGCAACACATAGGCGTATTCACTTCCTTAAAATCCCCTCAGGCTACGCCCCGTGAACGTTCTAAGTTTCAATGTTTACATTTTATAAGAAAGTAAACATTCAGAAACTGTAATGCGAACAGCTGAGGGCACTTACATTTGACAGCTTAAAGAGCAGAAGCAAGAACAACAGCTGTTTAAAGCTAACTAAAATGCAATTTGCATTGACTATAGAACGGGTGCACCCCTGTGCGAGGAACGTGTACATCAAAGTATATATATTTATTTCAATATACCGTATAGTTAATCTATATAAATAAAATTAGAGTTTTGTCTGTACATTGCTTGGAATTATGAAATTGTTGCATATTTTCACGTTTTACACCCTAGGGAAACCAAAACAAATCTTATCTCAATTTATGTCTGTCTGTCTATCTGCCGGTAACGCTCAAGGACGGGTTTTGTTCGCTTCGCTTTTCACTGAAAAACGGGTGCACTGACATTAATAAAACTTTGTTTCTTCGTTCTATATATGCGTGAGGTTTTAGGGCACTATAAACTGGCATACGCCTTTAAAAAAAATAATGGCGGCCGCTCAAAAACGTGATTTTGTGCGGTTTTGGTAATTTTTTGTTTGCTTTTCACAGGAAAACGAGTGCACTGATTTTTATGCAACCTTTTTTCTATGTTCTATATGTGCGTTAGAAGGTTTTAGGCTAATTGGATTGTTTTAAATTACCTTAGGACACTGCCCTATAGGGGTTTAAAGGTCCTATGCTATTCTTATGGACAAAGCATTTATTTATATTGAACCAGATGATGGCATAGTTATTCTATAAATTGGTTTTTTAGTTGTTTTTTAAAACGTTGAGTGAAGATTGGTAATAAATAACATAAGTATACAGAGTGGATATATGATGTAAATCTATATTTGTCAGACTCATGCACTCATTGACATAGTGATCACTTTATCTAAGAAATGACAATGTCTATTGAAGATAAAATTTTGGATGGTGGTTCCCCTTATGCTGCAGATTCACAATAAGAATACGTTTAAAAAAGTCCTATAGGGTTCTTCGCTAATTTACTTTTATGGCAATTTTATGAGTATTAGTATTTACTGGACCTTTGTAAGTTACATTTCGGTAGGAACATAACTAATTCTACAGAAAAAAACGCAAGCCTATTCCTGTTACGAAAATGTTTAAGGGCTTCGCCCCCCGGAATTTCAAAATACAATATTTTAACAATCTTGCACATACTCTTGGACTGATGGATCTGAAATTAAGTAGGAATGTAGCTGATAGCTCAGCAGACATTTACCTACTCCAGACACAAATATACTCAAGGACTCTGGCCCAATGACCTTTAATATAAGCGTGTTAGTCATAACACCAACTACTCAACCAGTATAGCTGAAATTTGATGCCTTAAAGGAAATAAGAAACAACATCATGGAGAGTCACGGTGTTGTTCTCTGGAGATTTCACACAGACCCTTTGTCGTAAGTGAGACATGAGTGGACGAGTCTACGCCTCTCTAAAAATATATTTTATGTAGCCGACCACTGAGCGTCTGAACTTAACAGTAAATATGAAAATGTATTTTTGAGAAGATTAACCTCTTGAATCCCACGGGCGCTTATAAGCGTCCGCGGTCTAGCCCCGCTACCAGCCCACGGGCGCGCCGGCGCGTCCGAGTGTAGTTTGAATTTGCCGCGCTTAGTAAGCCGATCGAAGAATAAGAAAGGGTGCCTTGTTTGGTACTGCCGTGTTGGGAAAAACCTGATCTTTCGCGTGGTATATTTCGTTTTGGAATAATCCCAACGACATCCCTGCAGCGATCGACAAAAGTCAGCTGTGTTATTCTCTTCTGTTTACTAACCTACTGCGTCGTTCTGTTTATGTGTTGTTTGTAAACAATGTTGAACGTGCCGGTATTTTGCTTCCGAGATGATGAAATAGGTGAATATTTAGGTAATGACAACTTAAGTGATGTTTCGGGATTGGATTTTGATGACGACTTGGACGATGAAGTGGATTTATTGTGTTGTGATAACGGCCCATCGATGCAGGAGGTTTTTGTTCACTCTCACTCGAGTACGCCAGTGAGTTCTATTGATGTTCAGTATAATGTAAGTATTCCCAGTGCCAGCCCTGCAAATATATCGGATGTAGATATTGAATTTGAACCTAATCTTAGTATTCCCAATACCAGCACTGCTAATATATCAGGTGTTGATATTCTCCCTGGTCCCAGTGGTGATGGACCACATAACCTAGGGCCATAGAAAATCGGGTTTTTGTAGTTTACAACCTTTGTTATTTTTGTACATAAATGATAAATTATACAACTTTTGCCATAAATGATATACATTTCTGTGTAGGTAATTAAATTTCCTACAAGAAGAGTATAATTTAGGGTAAAAAAAGTGTTTTGGTTATTTTTTCTGAAACTTTGCTTTTAAAATTTATGTTGAAATTGTTATTATTTTGAATTATTTCCTATTTAGAAAAATCAAAACTGGTATTAACATAAGAGATTTTATTATTTTCGGAATCTACTATTAATTGTGAACAAAAAAAGTACATACATTAATGTAATAACTTGATTCTTTGATTTTTTATAAATTTTTGAAAAAATGTCTGCAAATTGGCAAAATAAACCCGGGTTGGGGCTTAGGCCTGTCCTTGCAATATTCGGGATTCAAGAGGTTAAGGGGTTGAGCAGTTTTCTTATGCGCTTTTAAAAGTTGAGATTGGGACACTGAAAAACAAATTAAGTCTCAGAAACATCTATCCTTCACTCGGCACTATCAATGAATCACAGGATTTATTGACTGACAGTTTGTTACACCGAGGTTCATAAACAGTTTAATCTAGAAAGTGCCTGGCTCTGTGATTGTGCCATCCTCACGTCCACCAATGAACAAGCAACGGAAATCAACACAAATGTAGGAGGAACGAACATATACAATATTTAATACCGTTCATTGAACCATGACCACTGTTAGAACAGTTTGTATATTGATTTACATTTATTTAAATCAAATCAAGTAGTCATATGTTTTTAAAACATATGATTTTTCCAAGTTTAAATTGTTTATTTACAATTATAATGAAAACAGGACCTGGCAAGAATGGTGATTTTAAAAGTGGTTTGTCAATGTTTTTAAAGTTTAATATTTCGTTACATTACTATTAATTTATTGGAATGTAAAGATTAATGTATCAAAGTATTTAAAATGTTAAACAGGGTTAATATTTTGTTGTACTTGAGTTCTTTTATTTCTAAAATCGAATCCAAAGTGTTACATGTACCGATTTGGAGTCGCAAAAACCACACCGTTCAATACCCGACAGAGTTCCTCGACTTGGCAACAGTACCCGAACTATCTGCCATAGTATATTTCGTTAACTTTAATTTAATTCTACTTTAAAAGTGTAAAATGAAATTTTAATATTGTAAAATTATGTGGGTTGTTATTTTTTTTAGTTAATCTACCATTTATATACAACCCGTACGAAGGACGGGTACACAGCTAGTTGTTTTATATTTGAATAATAATTGTAGCATTTGATTAATGTAATAAACTAGTTTTAATAAATTGAAACTACATTTTGTAGATATTTGAACAAATACAATAAGAAAAGTAAAAGTAAACAAACATGATGAATTGAAATATAATCAGCTGATATATGACCTATTTATTCGTATGGATATAACAAGGTTAATTAATTTTGTAATGGCCTATAATATTTCATTTAAATTCATTTGATTTGTCTTTGATTGATTACTTGTGAATTTTTAACCAACTCTCCTGCGTAGTTATGTAAACCAGTGAAACAAAGTATGAAATAGGGATTTATAGGTATCAGTATATAATCAACTAAAGATTTTTTTTAACCAAATCTAGGTAGAAACTTAAATTTAAAGTAAGGATGAGACAGTTATTAGGTAAGATCTTTAAAAAATAACCGAAACAGACAACCATTTTTTGTAAAAAAAACCGAACTGATAAAAAATGCAACCGACCCATCCCTAATTACCTATAACCCCTAGCTAGCAGAAGGCAATAACATCTGAGTTTTGTTTATAAACATTCAAGTAGGTTAAGTAAGTAAGAAAGAAAGAAGTTATTATTATCAAAATAAAACAACCAATATATAAATAAAAGTTAAAGATTATTACACAATGCTATTTTCTGAAGAATTCTATCCAAATTATTTGTTGATGTACTGCCAAATATACTAAAACCAAAAGCTATTGACGACTCTATCAAGGCAAAATGGATAAGTCTTAAAGTGTCTTAGGAAAGTAGGCTCAATGAATAAAACTAACTCACGATCGGTAATGATGGCGTCAAAGACGAGTTGGTCGCGCCACAGAGGTGCGGACGCATCGGCTACGACAACATCCAGGTACTGACTGGTCAACTGATACTGGTCAAAGTTGGCCACCACGCTCTCATCAACCTGCCTGCCCCTGAACTGACACCACACTGTTACTGGTTGTTGAAGTCATATTGAACATATATTAACCTATGTTTAGATTAAAATTTGATTGCTTACACAACACGTTTTGTGTAGTTAATTAAATAATAAGTACTCTTGTAGTGTTTGAACTATTATATAACATGTAATAAGTTATGTTAAAACTGTTTAGTTTGTTGGTGATGATATTACAGGTTTGTTTAAAGAAGTGAAGTCTTACCTTGGGAAAGATAAAAAGTCCAATCCCTTGGTTACAATAAAAATCTCTCAAGAGGGTTGAATTATCTCATGGTCATTGACCACTTTGTAGATTATCATGACGAGGACTTGACTTACCTGTTTCCATTGACCATGACATACACATAAACTATCTTGTAAGATTTTTGTCTCTAGTGTTGTAATCAATGGAGTGGAATTATCTCATTAAATATTAGCTCTCATACTATTACTAATCACCAATCATGCATGACATAGAAAACACATCCTTTGTATTTGTTTTGATTCCTTGATCTCACCTTACCTCGTGGATTTATTACTGTAGACCCTCTCTTAACCACACCTCATGGGACCGTGCCTAGGTCGGATAACCTAAAAGGTCGGTTAAAGCGGGCAACTACGTTTAAACATGTAAAAATACTGTAGAAATAAACGTATTATTGAAATTGTATGAATAAACTAGGCTGTACACACGAGCGATGCACAAGCAAAAGAGGTCTGTCCTGTACTCGAAGCATGAATAAACTAGGCTGTACATACGAGCGATGCACAAGCAAAAGAGGTCTGTCCTGTACTCGAAGCATGAATAAACTAGGCTTTACACACGAGCGATGCACAAGCAATAGAGGTCTGTACTGTACTCGAAGCAGAGTGGCGCATACTATACTTGATGCGATAAACTACGCTGAGTAACGTTCCACAATCTTGTGAGTTTCCAGAGGCGTAACTGATTTTTTTGGGCCCCCCCATTTATCATAATTGTACCGTTTCACCCTATCTCTATCCACTATGATAGATTCTGGGATAAGGCTGCATGAGAGCCAGCCATTTCCTAACCTCCAAATAGGTACACATTGCCAGTTTCAGCATTGTTTAATTTTAGTGATTTTGTCACGTCCGTGTAAAATATAAAATACTTTAAAATTAAGTCGACAAGTATCGAGTCAAAACGTAAAGTTTCATAATGTCCAGATCCCAGGTCAGTAACTCGTTCAGTTCCTGTCCAAATGTGGAAAAGGTATTTGGAGTGGATTCAGATTCAGTTTGGAGTAAAATGGCTGCTATAGCGTTTACGGTTGTACCTTTAGCTTTTGAAACAGATCCTATCATGAGCCGCCGATTTAGCATTTATCACTATTATCACATTTATTCTAATGCTGATGCTGATTAACCCTCAAAAACACAGTTCAATAACTTACTGGCACTAATAACAACTGTTTTCAGTATGTTATGCAAAATAGTGAAATATTTGTTAAATTAGCTCACTTTAAAGTTTAATTTTAAATTGATTAGAATTGAGGAAAATTTAAATAATAAAACTTATTGCAGTTTTAAAGTGTGCCAATTATTAAACACTAAACACAACGAATAAAAGTAATTCTTGAAGTTTTACTAACAACATTATTGCTACTTTTGAAATGTTTTGAAAATAAAATATAACTATTTCATCCCATAATGCGGGCTTTTACCTCGGCCCTTGACCCTCTAGATCCGTGGGCCCCCCACTGCGGGCCCTGCAGTTACGCCACTGTGAGTTTTCCATGTGATTCATAAAAAAATTTGACCTGAACGGATACGTTTCTATTTTAGTAGAGCGATAAGGATGGGAACAGAAGTCTCTAGATTCCTAGAAAACTGGTTAAACCAAACAGTTTTGAAATGCATGGCGGATAAACCGATCTCTATTTTGTGTCCGAGCGACGGTTGATCCGGGGTCGGTTAAGAGAGTTTACTGTACTTTGTTAGTTGTTATATGTTTGTTCTTTTTTTGTGGGGAGAGGATAAAGACAATAAATAAATAAAAGTGAACTTTGTTACTAACTAAAAATAGATACAAAAGAAAGAAAAAATGTACTTAACACTAATGATAACAACAAATACCTGGACCGTCTCTTGTGGCTGGTCCAGTAACAAAATATTTTGGAAATATACACAAAATATTTTGTAAAAATAAATAATGAGCAAAATATTAAGAACAAATTGAAAACTTAAAAAAAATAAAAAAGGACAAAGAAAACAAAAATGGTTTCTTTAAAATTACATAACCATAGAGAAACATTAAAACACAGGCAGCATACTTCACTGTATTCGCTGTAAAATATGTTTGACCAATGGGAGGGGGAAGGGGGTAGCATGTATTTATGATTCTAGTCCGTATTGTAACACCCCAGTTTTAATAATTTGAATTCCTTTTTAGGGATATTCAGAACCTCCCATGAATTAATAAGGTATAGAAGAAAAGAGATGAAATAATGTTCAGTTTTATAGAGAAATCTATTCTGTACAGTAAACCCCAAAATAAGCTGCATTTCTGAAACTGTCCTGAGACAACCAAAAAATGACTTTCAAGTTTATTTAATATAGCATTTTTTTACAAATAAACGGTATCAGGAAACTGACACATACTTTCTCCCTTTTAGCCCAACTGCAATGAATAAAATACTTTTTATTACCTAAATATAGAATACAAAGCACGGTCGAATGTACAGAAAATCTTGTAAACAAGTTGTTTTACAAAACATCCACCCAAATACCTGCTTTGGAGGCCCTACAGAAGCTACACTCGTGGTTTTAAGAGGGGAAATGCCCCCTATTCCCCCCCCAGGGTTATTAAGGGGCAACATATTTCGAACTTCCTCTGTTGGTCAATGCTAACTAGACAAGCATATCAAGTTTGAATGATATTGATCAGTAAATAAGAGAGAAATAATAATTTTTGTATTCCCCATAAGAATAACATTGGACAACGTACTGCGTTAACAGCAAAATTAAAATTTCAATTTTCTCTGCAACCAGCAATCGTAGAACAGTAAATAAAAATACTAAATTATTTAGTTTTTTGAGCTCTTTTTAATGGTGAATATTAAATTTTTTTATATTTATGTTTTTCTATGAAAAATTAAAAAAAAACTGAATTTTGTATGTTTTAAGTCTTGTAATTTCTGAACCCGAATTTTTACAGAAATGCGGGTGGTGTCATTTTGTTGGAGAACTAAAGTTCTACAAACGACTAAAGTTTAATCAAAATCGTTAGAGCAGTTTTTGAGAAATTTTGATTTTTCATGTTTTTTGGCGGTTTTTGGAGGATAATTACCCTTCAAAATCAAAAATTAAAAAAAATGAAAAAACACCTGGAGATATCGTGGATTAGTACCTACATACCTACAGAGCTCTAGCTCTGTACACATCCACACACACACACACACACACACACACACACACACACACACACACACACACACACACACACACACACACACACACACACACACACACACACGGACACACACACACGGACACACACACACACGGACACACACATACATCACGTAAAAACCACTTTTTTGGGTTCAGGGAGCACCAAAAAAAAATATTTCCACCAACTCAAATTCGAAAATTTTGACGAAAACAATACTTTCTCCATATACTATGTATAGGGGGAGAAAGTAAAAGGAATATTGAAGCCAACATTGTTTTTATATATTTATTCATTTGCACAAGTGGTAGATACAAATACCCCCGTCGCAGAAAACCTGCATACTCAGCGAATTTTCAAAGCATAATGTATGTCTTAATACCACATAAAGCCGCACACCAAGTTTCATAAAAATATATTCACATATAAGGGATTTTAATTATTCTCCATAAGAATAACATTGGAAATGAGTATGTAGGTTTGCTGAAACAAGGAGCATAAACAATTAGTTTTTATGGAAATATAAATAGAATTTAACCAAGCGAAGCCACATGCCAAATTTCACCAATATTCAATCATAAATAAGCGCTATATAACATTTTAGTTATTCTCCATAAGAATAACATAGGGGCTGAGTAAGCAGGTTTGCTGCAACAAGGAATAAAAAATGGGTTTTTATACAATTATCAATATAACTCAACCAAGTGAAGCTACATACCAAGTTTTATTAATTTATGTTCATAATTAAGGGAGTCATTACATTTTACTTATCCTCTATAAGAATAACATGGGGGCTGAGTAAGCAGGTATGCTGCTATGGACATAATCAATATAAAATCAATTTTTTGTACAAATATCAATATACCAGTACTACGTGAAGCCACATACCAAGTTTCATCAATATACATTCATAAATAATCGAGATATCAAATTTTATTCTCCATAAGGATAACATTGGACAACGTACTGTGTTTAGCACTTTGAATATCTCTGCAACGGTAGGGCGTAGAATCACAATTTAAACACCAAAATGATTGTTTTGTGGAATTGAACAGATTGGTAAAAGCAAATGTGAAGTTTACATTACAATAAACTGAGGAAAAGCCAAAAACCTTTTTCCCATAAGATTAACATGGGAGATTGTATGAGTAGGTTTTTGGATTTTCTCCGCAACCACTTAACTTAGGTTAATAATTCAAAATACTATATTATTTGTTTTTTTTAAGCTCTATAACATGGTCAAAACCAAAATTAAAAAAAGTTATCATGGTCTTGGGCTTAAGTCTTACCATGAGACCTACGGTAATGGCTTCTTCCCTATAGGGGAAATTCGCTAAAAAGAACAGCATCACATGCAATAATGATGTTAATCTAATATCGATTTTTATCAACAATTAAATAATAAAATGATTGTACAATAAATAACCATCCAAAGAGGGAAGAAAGCTCTTGACTGAGTACTCAAATGTGTTTAACAACTACCCTTTTAGCAATATTTCAAACCTGATTGAATTGTTTTATTTTTTCCAGCAACTTTTTTTGTAGGTAATGTTTTTTTAGATCCACCACTCTTAAAACAAAATGTCACAAAAACAAACTTACTCTATCCTGCTTCCTTGTAGGTTTTGTCTTGGCATGAAGCATCATAAAGTCAATATCCGTACCAAACACGTAACCTCCAAAACTTGCAGCAGCAATCAGCAACGAACCTAGATTAAATCAATTTTAATCATCTGTATGGTAGTTTTGAATAAATGCCTTACCAATAATTGGAATATGCCATAAGCCTAGTTAGACAATTTTGAACAGGTACAATAATAGAAGTAGAGTCAATAACTTATTGTTTTTATGTAATTTTATTGGCAAAAAACACGTTCCCTGAATATTTTATTGGTGGCTTGTCTGACTGTGCATAATAGCCAAAACACATATTCTACTGAGGTAGTAATGGAGGAGGTGACACTTATTCTGGGACAATGAGCTCCACAAAAGAACTTTTCCAATAAATAGCTAACTTTTCCCAGTTGCTGGAAACCTCGAGTTGAGAAACTCTTCTTTTCATTCTAATTTCACTGACCCTAAAACTGAATATTTGATGTATACATTGTGTGCAAGCGTCAATGACAATTACACTGCTAAACATGGAAACATATGCAATTTTCTATGTTTAACCATTTTAGTGCTAAAGAGTCGCTGCCAGCGACGATGTATTTTTAAAGTACGAGCATCGCTGTGAGTGAGTCCAAGAATTTTGTATAGCTACTGGCTGGGTAATGCATCAATACAATCCAAAGGCTTCAACCTATCGATTGCTAGGGCATTTAGCTCTTTCACTGTTATGAGCGGTCAGCTGTTTACATTTCAATTCCCGTGTTTGACCATGCGCTGTTCAAACTGTTGTTTATTTTAAAGCGAGGTTTTAATTATTGTTTTTATGAAGTGAGATGTGCGTGATTTATTACTTGTGAATTTATTTTCAAAGAAGGCCTAAGTGTATATACTTGTACTACGGGCATCATTTTAAATATATCAAAAGTACAGTTTAATTTATTTTTTATATAAAAAAGGTTTAGTTCTACCCATAGGTTGATAATATTTTCATAAAAATGTTCATAATCATGCCCTTTACAGCAGTAGACCTAACAGTGTATTAAATTTACCTCTATAGTACGACTACTATTGTTTTACAAACCTCAATAGGACACCGTTTTTCCTAATTCAGACCGCAATTCTAACCCTCTATAGCACGTCTTTTTGTGACACCGAACCTTTATAGCACACTCCAACCTCAGCAGAGCGTCGTTTTACATAATGGAACCTTTATAGCACGAGTTCAACCTTCCCTTGTGCATAGTTCTCATAGGCAGTGACTCATCAGAACGGATGTTTTGAAGGAAACAATTCCTTGGGCTCGGGTCTAAACATGAAAACCCTGCTCCGACTCTTCCTGACCCCGATCAATCATCTGAGACAGGTTAGCGTGCACCCGCTGTCAAACCAGTTAGATCATCTGTGCCCAATTACTTTTGTTACAATAATAATAAATGTATTTTTTTCAACTAAACGTGTTAGCGAGAGTCGATCTAAAACACTTGCTACATTTTGTGCAAATATCTTGAAAAATAGGGGGGATATATTTTTTTCCTCTAAGCTTGGGGTTTTGGTCAAAATTACCTAGCATTTTCACCATAGCATATGGAAATACCATTAGCACTAAGGGTACTAACCGCTGCCGACGAAGGGGTCCAGCACGAGGTCGCCGGGCTGCACCTGTGCAATGTTCGCCATGATGAGGCTGAGCTGAGCGTCCATGCTGGTGTTGCCGATGAACTTGCGCTTCTTGAGGTTCAGTTTCGACATGAGGTCCCGTCTGCCCTTCCCCACCTGGCGACATGCACACAAACACTGTACACTGAAGGTTTTAGGGGCTGTTACTTATGTTGTTGGCGGAGTTCCTCGGTAGTATGATTTTATTCAGTATTTTTAGCGAATTTCCCCTATAGGGAAGAAGCTATTACCGTAGTCGGCATGGTAAGACCTAGGCCCGGGACCATGATAACTTTTCGTTTTGAGGTCCCCAGACCCCAAAAACACCATTCGTTCGAAACTGTATATATATATATTTTGGAAATAGTCAAATTTTATTTTTCCCCATTTGATTCAGCTTAAAAAAACAAACAATTTGGTATTTTGATCATTTCTCTACGTCAATTGGTTACCGAGATATTGAAAGTGCTAAACACAGTACGTTGTCTAATGTTATTCTTATGGAGGAAAATACAAATTTTATATCTCGCTTATTTATGAACGTATACTGACGAAACTTGGTATACGGCTTCATCTAGTTGTGGACCATTGATATTTGCTCAAAAAAACAATTTTTTACCCAAGGCTCCCGTAGCAGCAAACCTGCATACTCAGCCCCATGTTATTCTTATGGAGAATAAGTAACGTGTTATCTGCCTTCATTATGAAAATAAATTAATTAAATTTGGTATGTGGCTTTACCTACATGAGTTATATTGATATTTGTATAAAACCCAATTTGTTGTCTTCCTTGCTTCAGCAAACCTGCATACTCAGCCGCCATGTTATTCTTATGGTGAATAATTAAAATGTCATAAATCGTTTATTTATGAATGTATACTGATGAAACTTGGTATGTGCCTTTATGTGGTATTAAGATACATATATATGCATTGGAAATTCGCTGAGTACGCAGGTTTGCTGCTACGGGGGTATTTTACCGATATATTGATTTTTAGCGAATTTCCCCTATAGGGAAGAAGCTATTACCGTAGTCGGCATGGTAAGACCTAGGCCCGGGACCATGATAACTTTTCGTTTTGAGGTCCCCAGACCCCAAAAACACCATTCGTTCGAAACTGTATATATATATATATATATATATCTATATATATATATATATATATGTGTCCGTGAGCACGATAACTCTCGTAAAAATTATCCGATTTTGATGAAATTTGGTATAAACGTGTAAAGCAACATTTATGACTTTAAGTTCGAAAACCAGCCAGATCGCTCTATCCGAAGGGGTATTTTGGGGGGGTTTTGTACCCCAAAAATGGGTTTTTCGAATTTTTTACATATAATTTTGGAAATAGTCATATTTTATTTTTTCCCATTGCATTCAGCTTAAAAAAACACACAATTTGGTATTTTGATCATTTCTCTACGTCAATTGGTTACCGAGATATTGAAAATGCTAAATACAGTACGTTGTCTAATGTTATTCTTATGGAGAAAAATAAAAATTTTATATCTCGCTTATTTATGAACGTATACTGACGAAACTTGGTATACGGCTTCATCTGGTTGTGGACCATTGATATTTGTTCAAAAAGACAATTTTTTACCCAAGGCTCCCGTAGCAGCAAACCTGCGTACTCAGCCCCATGTTATTCTTATGGAGAATAAGTAACGTGTTATCTGCCTTCATTATGAAAATAAATTAATGAAATTTGGTATGTGGCTTTACCTACATGAGTTATATTGATATTTGTATAAAACCCCATTTTTTGTGTTCCTTGCTTCAGCAAACCTGCATACTCAGCTGCCATGTTATTCTTATGGAGAATAATTAAAATGTCATAAATCGTTTATTTATGAATGTATATTAATGAAACTTGGTATGTGGCTTTAAGTGGTATTAAGATACATATATATGCATTGGAAATTCGCTGAGTACGCAGGTTTGCTGCTACGGGGGTATATATATGTCAAATGGATATTCATCAATTATAAAAACAGCTGATGTTTTTAAAATATCAACAAGTTGATGTTTTTTATGAATATTTGTAGGCTGTTTGCAGTTTAGATATTTATTATGTGAACCGATTACATTGTGGGATTTACCAAGATCCGAGAGGCTATTTCTTTCCTGCAAACTAAAGGAATTGACAATACGCAATAGGCAATATTCATTCGTCATTAGGTAATTACACAGTAACTTAATTACAATAGACATCATCGCTTATGCTAGTTACAGAACATTAACACTTACAACTCTGCCAAAGAAGACTCTAGTTGGCTCAGGTGGTATGTTGTTAGGATCCATACCGTAGTGTTCGAAATACTGCAACATTAGATCTGGGTCTTTCAGTTTCACTGAGCCTTGAATAGGCAGATATGAGAAAGACTGAAACAAGGTGCAAGACAGTTAGTTCCCCATTGTGATAATTGGCTACAGGCAATACAATGAGTCATTCCCTGATTTAATACAGAGGAGAGTCGATCACAGTATTCAAACAATGGCAGTTCAGATAAGCAAGGATGAAACAAACCCTATTGGCCTTTAAAAACCTGTAATAAATCTAAAAGCATATATTTTTATGCCCTTCAACTGTTAATCAAGGTAATATTTGTACATGTCTTATCTGAGCTCTGAAAGAAACGTGTCAGAGAAGTAGGGGACAGACAGTGCCGCAATCAGCCAAACAGCGCACCTAGGCACACTATAACTGTACAAGGGCGAACGATTTCAATGAGTCACACCAGTCATCATCAGGCCCAATCAGAGAAACATCCTCTTTTTGGTATATTTACCATGTTGTATGTAAGTATGTATGAGTTAAATATATTTTGTATTGTTGTGAGATGTAGTTCATTTCACCCTGTTTAACAGAAAAAAATCACAATCTACCTCAATCTTGTCCACCTTCTCTTTCTGCGTCTGATGGTTGCAGAAGGTGTCCACCTTTATCTTGAAGGTGTGTTGAGGTGAGAAGTAAGGCTGCACTAGGCTCTCCTGCTCCCTCAGATGGGCGTGCAGATTGGCGACGTTGGTAGCACTGGCCCACAAGTGAACGATGCGCCTCACACTCACCGAGCGAGATGCGATCAGCTGGGCCGACTCCTCCGACGGCAGCTCCACCAGCCAAAAAGGCTACGAGCGATCGGATTAATGGTTAATAGCACATTAATACCACTAATGTTTAAAAATGATAAAAATTATATGAAGAAAGTAAAAAACTTATAAAATATATAATCTTCAAATACAAACGATGTTCATTGGCTAATATATATGCCTTTAAGGTTATAAAACTGATTGTTCTCTTTATCAGAATATACTGTTCATAGTGTTCAAGTTATTAACAATTATTTCTTTGTTACAGTAGCCACCAGGTTAAATAATAATTGGTTTTCATTAAAACTCTTAGTTACCACTGCAATGTAGACTTTGAAAATAATAAATTGGAAAGGATGACATACACATAATGCACATGCTTTACCTCATTGCTAGGTTCTTCAATCCATTTCAGCGGGATCTTAAACAAAGCTGCGATAGCAGTTATTTCCTGAAAGAAAAATTTTATATTAAATAGCCCAAATTATAAAACAAGTTTCTATAATATTCATAGGTACCTAATAATTGAACCTAATATCACTTGTTAATCATAACTGTATATTAATTAAAAAGCCCATCCCAACCTTTTAAGAAGCCATTACTCATCTTCATAGATGTGATAGGAAGCATGAAAATTTAAAATTACACACTCCGTGCGGGTGACCCTCGGATGAAATATAAATGGCCTTGCAATGCTAATAAGAGCCGAAAACCGTGCCGTCATTAATGCTGCTGGGTGGCAAAAGAGTCTATATCTGCGAGAAAAAACAGCGCTATATTCAAACTGACATTTATACCATACAAAACTGAGACAATTATTATATCTTTACATCGGATTTTACAGCTTTAAATGGTGAATCAAACAACATACAATTGTGAAAAGGTAATAGAACTAATTTTAATAACCAAATAAACACAGAAGTTTTTAGTTAGATTATGGAATGAGATAAAAAAAGTAGTAAGCGAGGGACATTTTATTTTTAGGTCAGGTAAAAACTGTCAGCCGGAGAGTTATAGATAACATTCTAAAGATTATTTGTTATTTGAACAATTTTTTTGTAAGACTAGCCACTATCTGTACAATATTTTTTTAAGAGCGGATTTCGTGGAAGAGTGTGACAAATCGAATTCAAGGAGGGGCTGAGTACTCGGAAAGACAGAACGATCTAGACCATGGAATTATTTTAGGGATTTGGAATAATTCTCTGCCAAATATAAATAAAATAATACAGTATAAACATGTCTGCATTGTTTACGAACTGACATGTGTTCCTACTTCTATATTGTTTTTTATATGATTGAAAGTCCGCCTTCATGACATAGCCAAAAGAACCACTATCTTAGCTACTGTTTCCCCAGGTATTCGACAAAAACTTAATTAATTAATTTTGTTTAGCCATGTGTAATAAAGAATTAAACAAATTGTTTTAAAATTAATTAGCGCTATTTATTTTAGTTTAATTTATTTCCCTTCATTCATATAAATGCCTAATTTTTAGTATAGTAAACGAGGTAAATCATAACATAAGCAGCAAGTCTCAAAACTGTAACGACAAGGTTTAATTGTTTTATAAATTAGCAGGTAGGCAAGTGGTTAGATACAATTAAAACCAATATCCATAAACAAATAAAACCAATTTCAATAATACAAATAAATAATTAACGGTACTAGTGTTTAGTTTTAATGTTTTGTTAAAACTTTGACTATTTTTTTACAAAACGATTTTTTTTATTTTAACACATTACAAATAAAGAAAAATATAAATATTTGTATTTTTACCATCCATTTGTATAAGCATTGACTATAAGTGTATAGTCAATGGTATAAGTTTTAATCAATCATAATGTTAGCAGCTGGTTACAGGTAGTCATAACAGAAGTCATATTGCGGTCTCGATTGCGGCGCACAAACTCAAACTTCTTTCAAAGATAAAAAATTGCTTTTATCTTATTCTAGTAGGTAATCAGATTTACATGATTGGATTCTTTGGAATGTAATATTTCCATTAGTCTAAGTTTTAACCGATTTAAGTACTAACGATTGCTCTCAGTGAGACATAATTAAAGTAATGTCACGCCGCGTGATGCCTAATTTCTTTTAATGAAAAAACAGTACCGGTATTCTAGATTAGTTTCAGTAACGATATTTATACCATTAGATTCTGTAATATATAATCTTTCCATGTACCGGTATATAGCTTTTAAAATATTAGAGTGTTAGTAGATGGTCAAAGCGAGACATAATTAAAGTTAATTTAACACGGCGTAGGGGACCGGCACGGTTTTTGTCCATTGAGAGCGCAGTACTTTGGTATTATACGGATGCCACTATTTTTGGAGGTTAAATTTTTACCAGATACAAAGGATAACTACATAATTCGAAAAAACGTACTTTTATTGACTTACTGTACGAATTTTACATCATTCTGATGAGCGGTCTTTGTGTTGTGCCTCCCAAAAGACAGCGATGTCCGCTAGGATTCGTGTTGAATGCGTCGCCGCCGCTAGCAGCCACACCCGATCGCCACATGTACTCCGCCAAATATACAGCGCGCTGCGGCAGTTATGTTAGGATGGGTTATCATAAAAATACGTACGGTTTCCTCTTCATTTCGAGGTAAATCCCACACCAAAAGAACGTCACTCATTATGAAAACAAATGTAACGTAGTACGCACGGCAATAAATCACTCATGACACTGACCCAGCCAGATATACAGGCGGTGACAGGTGATGCGCGCGCTCCGGTCAACGACCTGACCTTGGCCTATATGGAGGAGGTTTGGCGGCCTAAAGTATGACTCATCAGGTATCATTCGATTCGTAACGAAACAAGGAAAGTCCTACTATCATTTTTATGATAACCCATCCGAACATAACTGCCGCAGCGCGCTGTATAAGGGTGGCATCCGTATAATACCAAAGTACCGAGAGCGCTACCCATTTATATTTCATCCGAGGGGTGACCCCGAATGGGGTCATGGCTCAACATTGAAACATACGAGATTTTCATGTTTGAACATATTTAACGCAGCAAAAGTGTTAATTAGGAGAAAATGCATAGAAAATAAGAGGGCCTTCCTCAACCTTAACAGTTTTATAATAGGAATATGTGCACAGCTCAGAGGCTACACCTCAATCAACTATGTGAACTTATTGTTGAAATTAGGATTAACTCAGTTGTGCTAGGTTCCCAACGTGACAGTCCAAAAAACTTGGTAACGATAGTAGCAGACAACCCAAACTAAGTAGGCCTAGCAGGGCACTACAACATGAATGTGTTATGTTTTTATAACAAAAGTAAAATCTTTGAAAATAACCCCCTAATAGTTATGGTCTCAGTTTAGTTATTTAGCAACTCTTCGAGGATGACTGAAACCTCCAGCACATGCCTAGACAACTTCATCATTGATTTTAGTTCAGCTAAGTGAAATGTAAGGCTCACAATTTAGCTCATTGCAAGCCACTTTTTGTTGAGACTCGGATCATGACTGTTATTAATGTCAATATCTTTCAATGTCTTGTGGTCATCAAAATTATGGAAAATGATCTTGTTTTAAACAAAGATTTTCACTCGAACACAAAACGAGAAATTGTAACAATGTGAATATAACTGGTAGTAGGCTAAGCAAAACTCAAAGGTGTTTTCCTGTTTGAGGTAAAACATTTTTCAATCGTCTCCCTGGTAATGTGCAATCTTTGTGTAGATCAAAATTCACAAGTGTGTTGAAAAATTGGCTTCTGTCAAATCCTTTCAGTTCTATTCGGTGGATGAATTTTTTCAGGCCATGAGTCCAGGTCCTATGTTAGGCTAAGGATGTTTCTGCTTGTCAAAGGTACCATGTTTTATTTATTTGTTATTGCATGGTTTGCAGTGCTGTTTGTTTTGTTTGCAGTGTGACCTGTTTAGGTTCAGTTGCTCGATCTTTAGCATGTACGGAAAAAAATAATCATGTAGGCTACTGACATAACTTAGCCTATTGTGAAAAGCGCAATGGCCAAATAAAATCTTTGAGTCATCTCATCTTTAATATCTGACCGTGACGCCATCTCTATTTTTTCCTGCGGCTTCAAATCAATGTAGCAACATTGTATGGAAAAAGGAAAATCAAACTGCAAAATTTAAATGAGCTTAAACACAGCCTCAAATCTGAAAGGTGGAATGACACTCAGTCTGTTTTCAGCCAATTTTGACTGCTTGATCCTTTTTTAAAAAGCTTAGCTTAATACTTTAATACTCTGAGAGCCTACAGTTGGAGAAAACAAGGAACAAGTAAGTCATCTGTGGAAGCTCAGTAATTTGAACTTGGAGATTGATGAACACGGAGTCCACTGAAAGGTCAACATTAACGGGAGATTGCCAGACTATTTAGGCTTTATTGGAGATACAGAATGTGTGATAGGTAATAAAATTCTACATAACCGTTATACACGTTATAGGCATGAATGTGTTAAATTATAATCGACTAGGCCTATCTATAATATCTTTTAGCAGTGAACAGTTGGTTAGGAATGAGTTGTATAGCAATAGTATTGGCTGAAGCTAATTCTATTTGATCTTAGTGTCTATCTTTTTTACACTCTGTCATTAATTTACTTATCATAGCCTTGCGCTAACTGAAGAGGTGTCACTTATAAAACAACCAGTTTTTGTCTCAATTTTTCAAGTTTCAACAACTTTGGCAGATAAATAAAAACCGTTAGGCTCTACATTTTTCTAAGATTTATAACATTATCAACAGATACGGGAGTGTGCCGAATCTTAGGATTAAAATGTGTGAGTTAAGTAATGTTGATCGAAACTCCCCCCCCCCCCCCGCACGTAATGTAGCATAACACAAAGCCATACCCCCTCCCCCCTTAGTGCGCTACGTAATATGGCTCCCAACTAATCTATCTCAAAAGGGCTTTGTATAATACTGTTACAAAATTTACATCCCGATAATTTGATCAGCAATACAGTTTTGATACAATAATGCCATTGTGATACAGTGAAGTGTAATTGGATCGTAAATGGGCCTACAGTAGAGCGTCGAAAATCCGAACGTCAAAAATCTGAAACGTCAAAAATCCGAACCTCTCCTGAGGATGTTATTAATACTGTACTGTATTGAATTAGCACGGAAACGACATATGTTTAAAAATTTTGCGCCAAACTGCCGGCGCCCGGCGGGGGAATGAGTGAGCGCGCCGAGCCAGGTAAATGACCTTGGGCGTGTGTATTTTTAACCAACTACAGTAATGTACATAATATACGTAAGTAAAAAAAAACTATTGTTTTTGTTTCATTTACTATAGCCTAGAACTGCATATTTAATAGTGTAGGCCTAATTATGTGTCTAAGAGGCATTTCTAGGTTATGTTTGAAAATCCGAACAAATCGGTAATCTGAACCACCTACGGTCACAGTTGGTTCGGATTTTTGACGCTCTACTGTACTAGTTTGCCAAATAAATTCTGCTGATCAAGGAGAATTAGAAAAATAGGCAACCAAATTTTCGTATGCCCGATCCCCCGAAGAAATTCAAAACATAAAACAAGAAGGTAAATATTTACTTATGAAAAACTGATCATTATGATGACTTACCGGTAGTCGAAATGAAATATGTTCATTAGCGAAGTAAAAAAGGTACCTTTTCAGTCCTAAACACATCTCTAAGAAGTAGACTCTTTGGTCTACTTAACTAACAGAAGCTGACCAAACCTATCTCAACAACACTGAGAAAATTATAGCTACTTTACATGTCTGTTTCCCTCAAAACAATTAACTTAAATCTCAGTTATTCCTAACCTCACTTATTGTTTTTTCAAAACAGGTCACCACACAATGAAACATCTAAACAAAACAGCCAACAGTAGACAGACAGACAGAGGCAGACTACGAGAGATAAGGGAGGCGAGCAGAGCAGTCAACAAGAGCAGAAAATACCCCCGTAGCAGCAAACCTGCGTACTCAGCGAATTTCCAATGCATATATATGTATCTTAATACCACATAAAGCCACATACCAAGTTTCATCAATATACATTCATAAATAAACGATTTATGACATTTTAATTATTCTCCATAAGAATAACATGGCGGCTGAGTATGCAGGTTTGCTGAAGGAAGGAAAACAAAAATGGGGTTTTATACAAATATCAATATAACTCATATAGGTAAAGCCACATACCAAATTTCATTAATTTATTTTCATAATTAAGGGAGATAACACGTTACTTATTCTCCATAAGAATAACATGGGGCTGAGTATGCAGGTTTGCTGCTACGGGCGCCTTTGGCAAAAAATTGTTTTTTTTAGCAAATATCAATGGTCTACAACCAGATGAAGCCGTATACCAAGTTTCGTCAGTATACGTTCATAAATAAGCGAGATATACAATTTTTCTTTTCCTCCATAAGAATAACATTAGACAACGTACTGTGTTTAGCACTTTCAATATCTCGGTAACAAATTGACGTAGAGAAATGATCAAAATACCAAATTGTGTGTTTTTTTAAGCTGAATCCAATGGTAAAAACTAAAATTTGACTATTTCCAAAATTATATGTAAAAAATTCAAAAAACCCATTTTTGGGGTACAAAACCCCCCAAAATACCCCTTCAGATAAAGCGATCTGGCTGGTTTTCGAACTTAAAGTCATAAATGTTGCTTTACACGTTTATACCAAATTTCATAAAAATCGGATAATTTTTACGAGAGTTATCGTGCTCACGGACACATATATATATATATATATATATATATATATATATATATATATACAGTTTTGAACGAATGGTGTTTTTGGGGTCTGGGGACCTCAAAACGAAAAGTTATCATGGTCCCGGGCCTAGGTCTTACCATGCCGACTACGGTAATAGCATCTTCCCTATAGGGGAAATTCGCTAATAAACTAACTAAACGAGTTCGCCACGCAGTATGCTGACAAGAGGAGTGCAAATTTTATAAAACAAAACGAGTTCGCACCCAGCACGCTGACGTGAGGGAAGTGAATTTCCACATAAAAACTTGTAAAACTCAAAATCAGTGTAAAAACATCCATTTGTCCAATTTTTATTGAAATCTGAAAACATTGTTTTTTTGGCTGTTCTGATACTCCTGGTTTCATTTACTTGCAAAGCTAGGAATACAATTTTACGCATTATAAGGTTAGGAGAAGGTCCAGACAAGCTTGAAAGTAGGCGTGAGGTTGCTGGGGATAATAAAATAACTCTAACAAAGGAATAACAGGCTTTTCTAGTGTAAAACCCCCGTAAGACAACGTACTGTGTTTACCCGATACACATTTTCTTTAATAACTCGGTAAATATTTATGCTAGAATGACGAGAGAGGGCTTAAAACTTTCGCCTTTCTAATTCCCATCTATTAACATGCATTAATTTTACATCTTGGGCTTTTCTGACCCTTTTTGGGCCCAACAACTCAAAATTTGAATGATTAATCCCCAAAAAATGGGTTTAGAGTTTTCCGATTGTTTTGCCCAACGAACTTGTCCAACAGGTTATAGAAAGGAACGTCCCTACCAAATTTGAAGTAAATCGGACAAAAAATGCGACCGCTAGAGTGCATACACACACACACACACACACACACACACACACACACACACATATATATATATATATATATATATATATATATATATATATATATATAATTTTGAACGACCCCCCAAAATGTGTTCAGGGGGTCACGTTAGGAACTTCTATGGTGGTCCCGGGCTTAAGTTTCACCGTGCGGGTCATGCTAATAGTTCACTTTCCAAAGGAAATTCACTAATAATAAATCAATTTGAAACTTACATTAGGAACAAGTTTTTAATCCATGCATTCAACATTTATTTATATGCAAGGTCCGCAGAGAGTAGCAGCACATCAAAATAGTTGCTATTGACGCAGGAAAATTAAATAATCAAAACATTATTCATTTAAGTTTTAACTTTTGTTTCCTGCAGTTGGTAGTACTTTGTTTACAAAAATGAGTAATGTAGCCTGTTTGAAATGAAAGTTTTAATGAATTTGTTTTTACTAAATAAACTGTAGTTGCTCACTGAATTATTTTATTTTCTTTCAAATTTTAAGATGGAGAATTCATCTAAATGTGAAAGTGTGTCGGTTAATGATGAACCCCAAATTACATCGCCTGATCCAGAAGAACGTATTTTAGCTAGAAGACTAAGAATACAGAAAAGAAATGCTGCCGCTCGCAAACGGTTTGTTATAAAATTAGTGTTCATAAAATTTACAGGATAATTTTGCAATAATTTAAACAAAATACCACGAGTAAAATTATTCCTTTGATGTGAACAACAAAGGAATAATACAAAGGAACAACAAAGAATAACAAACAAAGGAACAAAGGAATAACAAAGGAATTTTTTTTGTATTGATAAAATATGTTTAACACAATGTTAATCAAGCACATTCCTTTCATAGTTTATTTTGGCTTTCCTAGTATAGTCATTTACATTATTGATCATTCAATCAGGTGTAAATAATACTACCTATTTGTCCATCACACACTAAAGCTCACAATGTCCACTCTATACTAAACTATCCTTTAAAACTATACAATCTAGAAATACTATTCTGCGGTTGTTAGCCATAATCACCCTGTAAAAAGGATACCGCAAAGAGGGAGGATAATTATACTCTTTCAACAGGATATTTACCTTCGATCACCTATCCTGGGATTTCTTTAACTAAAAGTTGGTACAGCAAGAGTATATTAAACACTGCAATATCCCAGAGCTGAGTGGTATTTGATGATCGGCAATGCGTTTTCCCTACGTTATGCAAATAATCACAACAAGCACATACGATGCTTTGAATAGTTGATTAAAGCATGTTATAACACCATGTGGGTTTTACTGTTGTCATAGGAAAAATGTTGTTACATGTTTATGAATTCAATAAAAATTGCATCAATAACTTGTGCAAGTCATGTTATTACTTTTTCTTTAAAACTCTGTAGCTTTTTTATTGCAATTCTACTAGGTATTCCTTCCCTCCAACTATTAGTCGTCAGCAAATATTGGAACTGTCTACCTTATGAAATAGAACAATTTTAATTTTTGTTTTAAAAAAAAAAAAACAAATAGTATCATCTAAGGATTTTGTAGGGAACAACATTCAAGATAAGTCTAAAATTATTGTACATTAGGCTATTTATTCCTTCAAAATAATTACCGAACCTGTGATTAGAAGCTTATCCTTCGTTCAGTGTAGAGTTACTATCGTAACTGTTCTTTTCTCATTCCATTGCTGGGAATGATTCCACAGGGAGAGTTTTAAAGTGGCTTCCTTCCTTGACATGTTTAAAGCGAAATTTGGCTCACTGAGGGCAGGGTGCATGAGATTTATCAAAGACCAAGCAGAAGCAGACAGATGCCATACCTGCTGATAGTAGAGAGAATTAAGGTTTCTATAATGTACCATCATGAGCTCATGAAGTGTCGTAGAATGATTGTAGTTGAAGATCAAAATTGCCACTCTTTATAATAAAATAGTTGGGTGTTTTGCTCCCACAAAAAATTCAAATTAAACAAAAGTAGACACTAATTTGCAGTTAAATAATTATTGTGATGACTGACATAATAAATATAGGCCTAGGCCTATACAATTACAGTAATTATGGAAGTAGTTTTGCAACAATTAAGCCTTCCTGGACGGGCGGGATCATGACCAAGGAAGAGAAAAAAATTAAGATGGTCAAATAAATGCTAATTGTGTTTTTTACAGGCCTTAAAGGTATACATTGAATACAACATAATGGATCACTTCATATTGTATAAATACTTGTTTATATGTTTTTAAAACCACAACAATATGGTGCTGATATATCCACCACCCGTCCGTGGTTGTGTAGCTGGTTTTCACTGCAGACCAATGTCCCATACATACATACGGAACGCATAGGCTGAATTCTGGGTTCCGCTGGATAGCAGACCAACGACACATTTGCGTGTCACTGTTACTCTGTTCGTAAATGGCTTGCCACGCCCCCATTCGGTGCACCAGAATGGTTTAGAGCATACATGTCAGTCTATGTGAATATGTGACACGCTTGGTCTCTGGGTTAGAAGTTCAATATTATTTACATAGATTTTTAAAGTTGGCCAAACGATTGCTTCAGTTTGCAACCCTGCAATTTGATTGTTAGCAGTAATTTGGTTTGTTGACATAATCTAAGCTGTGCTGTGTGGTTATAACAGTATATAATAGTGTTTCTTCAATTTCCCAATCACCTGAGTTGTTGAGCATGCGACCCGTTTGTGTGACAGTCAGTTTATAATAAAAAGAGTTACAGGGTGTGTAAAATACTTGCTATAGACTGACATCCGTGACGGCAAACAAAATCAAAATATTAATTAAAATCAAGTTATTTCGCAACTTTTATGAGTGTATATGTATTTCATACTAAAAGACATATAGGCCTAACAATTGAAAAATAATTCAGGCTCTGGGTTACGGTTGGTCACAATAATTCGGTCTGAATTCGGTATGAGGTTTTTGTGTTATGGACTTGGTACACATTAGAAACAGCCCGATGACCTGTATTCGGGACTATCGGTAGCCAACATGTTAAAACTATTTAATAAGTCAGTATTATTTTCATCAATATTTACATTTTTCATATATCACAACTACGCTGCTCAGATACGTTGCCATCTTCTTCCACTTTTATGTCCTCAACAACATCACCCTCTGAAAAACTTATATTTAATAATTCAATATTATCATCAGAAATACTAGCAATATTAAAAGCCACTGTGCATATCACTTGTGTGTCTGCTGCTGGAAACACCAACACAGACAACTTAGCGCAACGTCTGTGGCGGGGGGGGGGGGGGGGGTGGCATCAGTCAATCCAAATCATCCAGGAAAAAAATATTTTGCACCCCACCCCCTCGGATTAACTTTAAATTTTGGTTACACCATCAATGGACAAATATAACAACCCAATGTTTTTAGTTTTGCTAAATTTGCTTCAGTTTACTTTTTTCTATTTTTTTAACATTTGGTGCGCTTCTAGCTGATCTGCTATTTGTGACCCAAGGTGAAAGAGACACTTTTCAGTAAACTTTTTTTGTAAAGCAATTGTTTTATATTAAGAAGCAATGAAACTCATAATTCTTACTTGAAATTTTGCCAGGATTCCAAAAATCAGGTTAAAATTAATATTAAAACCATATATTAAACCTTCTTTTCATTCTTCAAAGTTTGGGCTCCTGATGAATTATTTTCCTCCGTGCTCCGTTTTCCGTAAATGCTCATAACTTTTTTTCTGGCTGATGATATGAGGCTGAAAAAGGTCTCATTTGAAAGAGGATGAAAATTACTATTATAAATTAAAATAACATTGATGGGTATTTGATGTTATCATTCTATAAACCAAATTAATTTTGCCAAAAGTGGCATCCAGGCAGTAAATTGTTATAAATACCTAGTTTGAATAATTATATTATTTTTATTGGTTAACACGATAACTGCGGGCTACTATAAATATAGTACCTCGCCACTAGCCCGCCAAGCGGCCTACTATAATACTAGTAGCGCGCTCCCCTGCCAAACATTGCTTCAGTGTGAGCTCAGCACTTGACGAGAGCGGACTATACGCTGTTCGCAGTTTAGATATAACCATGTGACATTTGTGGTGTAGGTTGGCACTAAAATTTCCCTCAATTTCCTCAACTACGGGACTGAGAAAACTGCTTTTTTTGCTAATAACATCCCTTGAAATGGCAGTCGTGACTCTCTAAATCGACCTATCATGTGCTGCTATATGTTGGCGCTTTTTAGAACTATGTTCAGCTATATTGTAATGTAGTACAGCGCCTTCGAGCGCTACAGCCATTGGTTAGCCAAGATTTAGAAATGTGACCCCGACCAGCGATTGGCGGGCCGCATTTTGCAAACGACCCGCCTCGGGGCAGTAGCAGTGAACGTGTTAAAAGAAGCAAAGCTTTCCCACTGGTGTAAATTGACAAAGCCAAACATTTAATTTCAATTTCATTTTGGATATCTACCGTACTATTTATAGTGCAAGAAAAAGAAGGTTTGACCCAAAAAACTAGCACAACCTTGGACTTTGGTCCAGATGTGGAGATTATGTCCTTATCTTTCTGTTTAACATAATAAATCCCCCTCAAATTGAAGCTACGGCCGCCATTTTGGAAAATGGCGGCTAATTTTCACTATTTTGCATATAACTTTTTTATTATTGATGATAGAGGGAAATGTTATAAGTAAATATTGTTGGGAATTAACAGATGCACAATTTTGATTCTTAAACTTTTGCTCTTAACTTAATAGTTTTTGAGATATCAATGATTTAAAGTTACAAATATATTCAGAATGAGTTAGGCCACACGTCTAACGATTACGTCTAACGCATGTATAATGATAGAACGGTTTAGTCTAAAGACATCAAACGCAATTATCTGAACTAAATCGCATATGGGAAATCTATTAATGTATTCTTATCAAAATCAATATACAGAATGCTCAAAAACGAAGGTGACGAGTTCCAATATCATAATGTTTTCATATGAATCTAAGGCCACAATTAATTTTGTAAATCCTAGTAACTTTACGATTCACACAAACCTTTTAAATTAGAAAGTTGCTAGGATTCTCAAAAAAGCAAAAGTTAGGATAAGAGCAAAAGTCATAATAACCAAAATTGTGTATCTGTTCATTCCCAACAATATTTATTCGAAACAGTTCTCCCTATCATCAATAAAAAAAGAGTTATACACAAAATAATTAAAACTGGCTGCCATTTTCCAAGATGGCGGCCATAGCTCAGCTTCAATATGAGGGAGATTGTATTACGTTAAACAGGAAGGTAAGGACATCATCCCAACATCTGGACCAAAGTCCTAGGTTGTGCTAATTTTTTTGGGTCAAATATTTGTCTTGCACTATAAATAGTACGGTACCCAAAATAAAATTAAAATTAAATGTTAGCTTTGTTAATCTACACCAGTGGGAAAGTTTTGTTTCTTTTAACCAATAAAAATAATATAATTATTCAAACCATGTATTTATAACAATTTACTGCCTAGATGATACTTTTGTCAAAATTAAATCATTTATGTTTTATAGGTAGGTACAGTGATAACATCAAATACCCATACATTTTGCTTTACGTTATAATAGTAATTTTCATCCTCTTTCAAATGAGACCTCATACCATCAGCCAGAAAAAAGTTATGAGCATTTACGGAAAACGCAGAACGGAGGAGAATAATTCAGGAGCGCCAACTTTGAAGAATGAAAAGGTTTCATATTAATTTTAACCTGATTTTTGGAATCCTGGCGAAATTTCAAGTGAGCATTATGAGTTTAATGGCTTAAGCCGCTTTTACACTGGTGTTACCAACAAATGTTACTAACTTTTTTGTTAGTAACAGAAGTTAATAACAAAGGTTATTAACAAAAATATTAGTAACATTTTGTTTTGAAACTTTAAAATGTTACCAACATTTTACATATATTTTTCCCGTCCAAGCTGGCCCCGCCCAGGTCACATTGCTTGGAAGATGTCGGGTGTAGGAAGATATGATTCTCGCTGCAGCTGCCACTGTTATTTTGGTGAAACAGAGATAGGTATAGTAGCAGTGATATGCTATGAGATCTAGAAAAATGTGAAGTCCGTCGATCCTTTGTGTGGAAAGCTGCAATGAGACGTTAGTTTTAAAAACACTTTACGAACGTCAATTAGTGATTTAGGATATTTGATACCAGTGTTAGGAGATGATATCGCTAAACAAGACACTAATTATAGAAAAATCAATTCTTATGGAGGAAAAACTTGCAGTGACATTGGGTTTTTTTAGCAACCGGAGAGTTGTACACAAGTTTAAGTTACTTGTTTAAGATTTTGAAAATCAACAATTTCATTGTTTGTACCATAAATATGTGCTGCTGTGATTTGAATAATTTGAACGATTGGTGTTTTTGGTAACTGGGGACCTCAAAAACGAAAAGTTATCATGGTCTGGACCTAGGTCTTACCATGCCGACTACGGTAGTAGCTTCTTCTCTATAGCAAAAATTCACTAAAAACAGTAAACCAAAATGAAAACACTGGGATACAGACACACAGCCTCATCTGACAACTCGTCTAGCTCGTCTGAACTGACAGGACCTGTGCAGTTACCATGGGGCGCAAGAGAGAGGGTGAAAGTTGCTAACATCCAATACGCTCGGTAACATTTGAAAAGATCAAAGAATGTTACCAGATTTTTCTGACTCCCAGTGGGTAACAAAATTCTTGTTGCTAACACGTTATTTTTGTTGGTAACATTCATGTTACCAACAAATTCAGATTTGTTTTCTAAAATGTTATTAACAAATGTAAGCAACACGTGTTACTAACTCCAGTATAAACGCGGCTTTAACACGATCGCAGTGGCTGCCCCGAAGTGGGTCGTTTTCAAAATGTGGCCCGCCAATTGCTGATGGTCGGGGTCACATTTCTAAATCTTGGCTAACCAATGGCTGTAGCGCTCGAAGGCTACTACATTACAATATAGCTGAACATAGTTCTAAAAAGCATCAACATATAGCAGCACATGATAGGTCGATTTAGAGAGTCACGACTGCCATTTCAAGGGATGTTATTAGCAAAAAAAGCAGTTTTCTCAGTCCCGTAGTTGCGGAAATTGAGGGAAATTTTAGTGCCAACCTACACCAAAAATGTCACATGGTTATATCTAAACTGCAAACCGCGTATAGTCCGTTCTCGTCAAGTGCTGAGCTCACACTGAAGCAATGTTTGGCAGGGGAGCGCGCTACTATTATTATAGTAGCCTGCAGCCAACGTGTTAATGTAAAACAGTTGCTTTACAACAAAATGTTTACTGAAAAGTGTCTCTTTCATCTTGGGTCGCAAATAACAGATCAGCTAGAAACGCACCAGATGTTAAACAAATTAAAAAAATAAACTGAAGAAAATTTAGCCAAAATAAATAAACAGTATCAGGACACTGACACATACTTTCTCCCTTTTAGCCCAACTTTAATGAATAAATTACTTTTTATTTACTAAATATAGAATAAAAAGCGGTCGAATGTCCAGAAAATCTTTAAACAAGTTGTTTTCAAAAACATCCACCCAAATTCCTATTTTGGAGACACTACAGAATCCATTGCTACACACGTGATTTTAAGAGGGGAAATGCCCCCTATTCCTCCAGGGTTATTAAGGGGCAACATATTTCGAATTTCCTCTGTTGGTCAATGCTAACTTGACAAGCATATCAAGTTTGAACGAAATTGATCAGTAAATAAGAAAGAAATAGTAATTTTTGTATTCCCCATAAGAATAACATTGGACAGCGTACTGCGTTTCCCGCAAAATGAAAATTTAAATTTTCTCCACAACCAGTAATCGTAGAATAGTAATTAAAGATACTAAATTATTTAGTTTTTTGAGCTCTTTTAATGGTGAACAGTAATATTTTTTATATTTATGTTTTTTTAATAAAAATCAAAAACTGAATTTTTCATATTTTAAGTCTTGTAATTTCTGAACCCGAATTTTTACAAAAATGCGGGTGGTGTCATTTTGTTGGAAAACTAAAGTTCTACAAACGACTAAAGTTTAATCAAAATCGTTGTAGCCGTTTTTGAGACATCTTGATTTGTCATGTTTTTTGGCGATTTTTGGGGGATAATTACCCTTAAAAATAAAAAAATTCCAAAAATTGAAAAAAAGCCTGGGGATGTCGTGGATTAGTACCTACATACCAAATTTCATAAAAATCGGACCATTGGTTAGGGTTCTAGCTCTGTACACATCCATACAGACAGACAGACAAACACACAGACATCACGTAAGAATCACTTTTTTGGGTCCAGGGAGCACCAAAACAAATATTTCCACTAACAACTCAGATTCGAAAATTTTGACGAAAATAATACTTTCTCCATATACTATGTATAAAGGGAGAAAGTAAAAAAATAGGGTTGTTATATTTGTCTATAGATGGTGTAAACAAAATTTCAAGTAAATCTGAGGGGCTGGGGTGCAGACATTTTTTTTCCTGGATGATTTGACTTGGAATGACCCGCATGCAAGGCCGTAGCATTTCTTCAGAGCGCGGAAATGTAGCGCCTTGGTGGAACGAAACATTTTGTGACTGTACAAACACCTACCCAGTCTGCCTGAAGAACTGTCAGAAATATCTGCTTCCCAACTGGAACTAAAAACAGTTTACGGATGGATATTCTTTGCCCGACCGGGAAGGGTTAAAACATTTGTATTATTAAATAATACTATTTTGGGGAAATATGCGGTAGTCTTTGACAATTATAAATTTTAAGTAATTAGAATCTAATGAATGCAAAACCTCATACTACTTTGTAATCCTCATTATATTTTATAATAGGCTACAACTTATTGAAGAAAGAACGGATACAGCAGAAACTCTCCCAGAGGACGATGCAGAGGAGGCAGTTTTGGTGAAGCAGGTGGAGAAAAGTACGGTTGAACTCTTAACATTGGCTCATGAAGGAAGAGAATTGGTTAGTTCAATTTAGTTTAATTAATAATAATAATTACTGGTGGCTGTAAGGATACTGGCCCCTAATCTTTTGTTTAAAATCAAAAGTTAATGCATACACAAAGCAGACCCTTAAACTTATATGAAAATGTAAACAAAACAGATGTTTTACAACCCCAACATGTTTTTCTTACAATTTGGACTTATTTCTTAAATACATCCAATTAAAAAAAAGTTATTTCCCCCAAGTCCCTTGGGCCAATCTCAATCTAAGTCAATTGAAGCCATCTCCCACCATTCTGTGATTTACCATAACATTTCTCACACAATAATTAGTAATATAATTCTATTAAGATAATAATATTATAATATTATTGAGAATAAATTGACTGAGAATGTTTTAACACCCATTATTCCCTTGGCCCACTTTGTGCACAAATCTAGGATATATACATATATTGTTTTGTATATATTTTATTCCAGATAACGAACGTACGAGTGGCCGCAGATGCTCACGAAGTCAACCGCAGGTCCGAGCAGGCCAATGCAAAAGAGGCGAGAATCAAGAAACTTGAAGATGAAGCAAATGTTGCTCAAGAAAAATTTGATACTATCAATGCCAAATGGGAGGGTATTGCCATACTCAACGATCCTCTTGATCTACACCAAGAAACGGAGATGCAGCGAGGTCAGTGGATGTAAATTAAAAAGTATTATTAGACTTTTTTTCAAAACTAAGATTTTTTGTATGGTGATACATATTGGTACTGACCTATCAAAACATGTTGCTATCGTATTGCTATTTTTATCTCTTTGATTTTTCACTGTTTACAGATGTATGTATGCATATTTTAGTGATAGATGACTGGATTTTCCTCATACTCCCTGTTGATGCACTGCCTGTTACTTATTTGCTAAAGAATGTTTAAACCATCTAGGCTAAGTTATTGTTCTGTTGTTTACGTGACCGTGTAGCCATTTGCATCAGCTAGTATATAATTTTGACAACTGTTATTACATGTAAAACGTCAATAACCAATAAATTATTTGATTTTTGATCCTTGATTTGATGTGCCAATTTTAGGAGTAAAATTCACTTCGCACATTAATATCTCAGTCTTTGCCTCATGATCATATGGCTCAGGCATGAGGCTTTAGCATCTGTAGTATTTTAACACGTTCGCTGCGGACCATGGGCCGGCCTGGGGTTCGAATCGTTGCCACCACGTGGACCACGGGCCAGCCCGGGCTGTTTCAACACAAAGTTTACCGGTTCAGTGTGCTACAGCGTGGCGCGCGGGATAGACGATTTGTTGCCAGCGTGTAGCTTAGAATGCGAGCTTTATTTTGGTGTAGGTTGGTAGTAAATTTCCCCCAATATCCCGACTGTCACGGGACTTCCCCGCATTCGTTTTCGTCCGACTTAATTCCTGTATTTTTATGCAACCCTGGTTGTCTACTGCTATCAGGATTGTGCTGCTACCTATTGGCGTTTTGTAGAACTACGGCCAGTGGTGGTGTAACACAGTAGCAACGCACAGTTTTTTTTGGTCATTTGTTAGCCGGGAATTCAAAATGTCACCGCGCCTATCGGAACAGTTGCAGCATGGCGGGAACACGCCCACGGGTGTGCCCCGCAGCGAACGTGTTAAGAGTTCTTAAAAATAGTTTATATACTATCCACAGTATTCCTTTGTATAACTCTGATCACTGATTTAGTAGACACCAGCTCTTTTACCCAGAGTTGTGTAAACTGGAAATCCATATAATCCATCACTGTTTAAGCCTGTTCTATCCATTTCATCTTAGAACAAATGTGTTTTATTCTAATGTGCTTGTTAAAAGAGTGTTTACTGAATTAAATAATAAGCTAGTGATATTAAATAATGTTTTCAATATCCAGTTGTTCCTATTTACTAATTAATTGAGAAGTACACTTTAAAGTAATTAGAGTACACCTATTGAATGATTATACTGTAATTTATTGCATTAATTGCCATGGTAACATAATAATATCCCCGTTGCAGCAAACCTGCATACTCAGCGAATTTCTAATGGAGATATAAATTTCTTAATACTACATAAAGCCACTTACCAAGTTTCATAAAAATATATTCACAAATAAGCGATATATAAACAATTTTAATTATTCTCCATAAGAATAACATTGGGACTGAGGAAGCAGGTTTGATGCAACAAGGAACACAAAAATGGGTTTTAATGCTAATATCAATATAACTCAGCTAGGTGAAGTCTTATACCAGTTTTTATTCATTTATGTTCATAATTAAGGGAGACATAGCATTTAATTATCCTCCATAATAATAACATGGGGGCTGAGTACGCAGGTTTGCTGCTACGGGAGCTTTTGGCAAAAAATTGGTTTTTGAGCAAATATCAATAGAACACAACGAGATGAAGCCGTATACCAAGTTTCGTCAGTATACGTTCATAAATAAGCGAGATATAACATTTTTCTTTTCCTCCATAAGAATAACAGACAACGTACTGTGTTTAGCACTTTCAATATCTCGGTAACCAATTGATGTAGAGGAATGATCAAAATACTAAACTGTGTGTTTTTTTTAAGCTGAATCCAATGGTAAAAACTAAAATTTGACTATTTCAAAAATTATAAGTAAAAAATTAAAAAAAACCATTTTTGGGTACAAAACCCCCCCAAAATACCCCTTTGGATGAAGTGATCTGGCTGGTTTTCGATCTTAAAGTCATAAATGTTGCTTTACATGTTTATACCAAATTTCATCAAAATCGGATCATTTTTACGAGATTTATCGTGCTCACGGACACACACACACACACACACACACACACACACACACACACACACACACACACACACACACACACACACACACACACACACACACACATACACACACACATATATATATATGCATATGTATATGTATATATACATATATATATATATACAGTTTTGAACGAATGGTGTTTTTGGGGTCTGGGGACCTCAAAATTAAAAGTTATCATGGTCCCGGGCCTAGGTCTTACCATGCCGACTATGTTAATAGCGTCTTCCCTATGGGGGAAATTCGCTAAAACAAGATTTAATTGAAAATTATTCTGTTACAGAGAAGTGCAAGGACCTGATAGCGCAGAAGGACCAACTGATCGCAGAGCTTAAGGCAGAACTGAAGGCAGGAGATGTCAGGTTTATCAAGGACCAGCAGAAGCAAGCGGACGATGTATCCCTGTTGGTGGAGAGGATAGACAGTCAGATTGCCATCATGCGACGGGCATATCGTCGTGAGCTACTACTCATTGAGGTGTAGTAGCGTTGTAGTTAATTATCGAAACTGCTATTCACAGGTGTACCTTGTAATGAAAAAGTTTGTGGTTGATGTTAAAATTTACAAATTTCAGGGAGTTAAGGCAGAATTATTTTGCTCCCCCAATAAGTAAAAATGCTAAAAGTAGACTTCAATGATTAAAGTTAATTACATAATTGTGAGAAAATACAAAAAATATTTATGAAATTACAAATTTTTCACATAGTTGAATTATTTCAGTTCTACAAGGAGTAATCGGATGAATTTTTCAGCAAGCGATCGATATAGAACGTAAAGAGATGATGGAGCTGAACAACAAGCGTTGGGAAACGCTTTACAAGCAGAGAGAAGAAGATGAAATCAACAACCTGGAGCAGCGGTTCGTGGCCCTCTCCGAACACAATCAGCTGATGCAGGACATCCTGATACATCACCAGGAAAAGTACAGGGCTACCAAGATATCACTGGAGAAGGATATTCAGGTAGACAACTTTTGACACCCGTCCTGGTTTTTCGCTAAAATCAGCTGACCATCAACTTTTTAGTTTGCTCTATCTTAATTCACGGGTCTCAAGTTAAGTCTATTTACATTCATGACTAAGTTTAGGATGAATTAAAAGGGTTGCAATTTGTATTAGTGTAGAGTCAGGCCCGAACTCAGGGGGGGCAGGGGGTACAACTGCCCCGGGGTCCGGGCCCGCCAGGAGGGGCCCGGGCGGCCGGGCCGGTGTCTTATTTAGGACACTTTGTCTAAAAAAAGGTCACCAACTTAGATCCGGATGGCAACAAGCGTCCACACCACCAGGCCTGCCCAGGGGCCTGTGAAAGCTAAGTACGGCCCTGTGTAGAGAGGAAGGGTTTAGTCAAGTTGCAGCAGGCCTACTGTCTCGTTAATGTTTCTCATTATACTATGTTATTTTTATAATGCAAGAGTAGAATCTCAGGTTCTCAATTTTCCAAATAAGCAGAAGAAACACCACGGTATGAAAGTTGCCTCAAAATCACAGGGGTTTTATAATACCCCCGTAGCAGCAAACCTGCGTACTCAGCGAATTTCCAATGCATATATATGTATCTTAATACCACATAAAGCCACATACCAAGTTTCATCAATATACATTCATAAACAAACGATTTATGACATTTTAATTATTCTCCATAAGAATAACATGGCGGCTGAGTATGCAGGTTTGCTGAAGCAATGAACACAAAAAATGGGGTTTTATACAAATATCAATATAACTCATGTAGGTAAAGCCACATACCAAATTTCATTAATTTATTTTCATAATTAAGGGAGATAACACATTACTTATTCTCCATAAGAATAACATGGGACTGAGTACACAGGTTTGCTGCTACGGGAACTATCGGCCGAAAAATGTTTTTTTGAGCAAATATCAATCGTCCACAACCAGAAGAAGCCGTATACCAAGTTTCCTCAGTATACGTTCATAAATAAGCGAGGTATAAAATGTTTCTTTTCCTCCATAAGAATAACATTAGACAACGTACTGTGTTTAGCACTTTCAATATCTCGGTAACCAATTGACGTAGAGAAATGATCAAAATACCAAATTGTGTGTTTTTTTAAGCTGAATCCAATGGAAAAAACTAAAATTTGACTATTTCCAAAATTATATGTACAACATTAAAAAAAACATTTTTGGGGTACAAAACCCCCCCAAAATACCCCTTTGGATGGAGCGATCTGGCTGGTTTTCGAACTTAAAGTCATAAATGTTGCTTTACACGTTTATACCAAATTTCATCAAAATCAGATAATTTTTACGAGAATTATCGTGCTCACGGACACACACACATATATATATATATATATATATATATATATATATATATATACAGTTTCAAACGAATGGTGTTTTTGGGGTCTGGGGGCCTCAAAACGAAAAGTTATCATGGTCCCGGGCCTAGGTCTTACCATGCCGACTACGGTAATAGCTTCTTCCCTATAGGGGAAATTCGCTAAAATGATGGAAAAGTGGGTGAAAAAACCCAAGCGCTCAACCGAAAGTTTAAATACCCCCGTAACAGCAAACCTGCGTACTCAGCGAATTTCCAATGCATATGTATCTTAATACCACATAAAGCCACATATCAAGTTTCATCAATACACATTCATAAATAAACGATTTATGACATTTTAATTATTCTCCATAAGAATAACATGGCGGCTGAGTATGCAGGTTTGCTGAAGCAAGGAACACAAAAAATGGGGTTTTATACAAATATCAATATAACTCATGTAGGTAAAGCCACATACCAAATTTCATTAATTTATTTTCATAATGAAGGGAGATAACATGTTACTTATTCTCCATAAGAATAACATGGGGCTGAGTACGTAGGTTTGCTGCTACGGGAGCCTTTGGTAAAAGATTGTTTTTTTGAGCAAATATCAATGGTCCACAACCAGATGAAGCCGTATACCAAGTTTCGTCAGTATACGTTCATAAATAAGCGATATATAAAATTTTTATTTTCCTCCATAAGAATAACATTAGACAACGTACTGTGTTTAGCACTTTCAATATCTCGGTAACCAATTGAGGTAGAGAAATGATCAAAATACCAACTTGTGTGTTTTTTTAAGATAAATCCAATAGGAAAAACTAAAATTTGACTTTTTCCAAAATTATATGTAAAAAATTAAAAAAACCCATTTTTGGGTACAAAACCCCCCCAAAATACCCCTTCGGATAGAGCGATCTGGCTGGTTTTCGAACTTAAAGCCATAAATGTTGCTTTACACATTTATACCAAATTTCATCAAAATCAGATCATTTTTACGAGAGTTATCGTGCTCACGGACACATATATATATATATATATATATATATATATACAGTTTCAAACGAATGGTGTTTTTGGGGTCTGGGGACCTCAAAACGAAATGTTATCATGGTCCCGGGCCTAGGTCTTACCATGCGGACTACGGTAATAGCTTCTTCCCTATAGGGGAAATTCGCTAAAAATGCCCCAGTCACAGCAAACCTGCGTACTTAGCGAATTTGCAATGCACAATATATGTTTCTCTTTAACACATAAAGCCACTTACCAAGTTTCATAAAAATGCATAAATAATTATAAGTGATATATAGCATTTATTTGTCCTCCATAAGAATTACATTAGGGCTGAGTATGCAGGTTTCCTGCGAGAAGGAAGATAATAAATGTGTTTTGATGCAATTGTCAATATAACTCAACCCGTTGAAGCTACATACCAAGTTGTATTAATTTATGTTCATAATTAACCCTCCGAGCGGCATTCGTTCTAATAGAACGAATGTCAGGTGTTATGTAAAACGGCATTAGTTCTATTAGAACGAATTCCGTATTTTTTTTTCAGTTGGCATAAATAGCATTGAAAATGTGCTTGAAATCGGATAATCTTTACACCATTCTAAAGATAACATTCCAAACTTTCATTTTATTACATGAATGAACCTTATAGCAGCAGTAGAACAATGTAATCCAAAGTTACATTTGAATGATAATTTGGCGCGAGGTCGACTACACCATGTTTGCGTCATAAAAATGGTTAAACACAGTTTCAAAAAATCATAGCAAGGTAAATTTTGTTTCTAACCAGAAACGAGTGGTCCACTGCAATCAGGGAAAAATTCCTGTTTTGCTGGTATCCGTAATAATGCAGAGATATAATCAGACAGACATCTGGCAAAATAAGAAAATCGTCATATTTTACGTCTTCAAAAAACGGCAATTCATTCTATTAGAACGAATAGCAAAATACTAGTTATAAGTAGTTTTTATTCATATTACATGTATGTTCTTATATCATTTTGTAGAGAAAGGCATGCAGAATATTTATCTATGAGGTTGGCAGCCCGTATTGCCAAGGTTGTCAGACAGGAAATTGCGTCGTTTAGACCATTCGGTGTTTTGTTTTGGCCCGGTATTTTGTTTTGATCTTTTGTCTGGAAAACAGTATGTTCCATTATCATAAAGTACGTGATAACAATGTTATTTTTATGCAGGTAACTATATATTTTCTAGTAGGGAAATAACTACTAAATCATATTACATAGTTCATTTAGGAGCACTAGGTGTTATAAACAAATTATCTTACATTGAATAACAACAATTTTGTTTTCAAAAAATAAATGTTATAATTTCATCTATAATAATATTTTGAAAAACATTTCTTATACTATTCATTCTCATATCATTGTTTTTAGAATTTTATAACCTTCAAATAAAATTAGGTTTTAGTATATTTATGTATTGTTAGAGGTTTTTTTTCATACCAAATTGGTGACCCACAAATATCCGTTTTGCACTTGTTCCAAATTATTCTATATAATTCATATATAACATTTTCTTTTATGAATTATCTACATTTATACGTAGGGAATTAGATAAGTAACATTTTTTATAATTTTTATTTTTACATAAAAAAATCAGTTTACTTACTGTAACGTTTTACTTATGAAATTTATAACCAAATCTTCCAATTTTCTATCATTCTTTTCATATTTTTGTTAAAATCATCCCTTTAAATTTAATTTATTTTACCATTTTATAATTCTCCTGTTATCTGTGAACAAAACGAATATGCATGATGATATGTTTACTTCAAAATTGAATTTTATACAATATTCTAAAAAATCTTCTGCAAAATCATCAAAATGACCCTGCCACTACAGAAACCACTGACAACAAATTTGCTGCTGCTTGGAGGATTAAGGGAGATATAAAACGTTACTTATTCTCTATAAGAATAACATTAGGGCTGAGTTTGCAGGATTGCTGCTACAATAATAATGAACATTAAATTTGTTTATGCAAATATCAATATACCACAACTGGGTGAAGCCACATACCAAGTGTTGTCATCAATAATTATTAAAACCTGATAGGTCAGCTGACTACAACCATACAAATAGTATATAACCATTTGTTGGTGTTGCACTGTGACAGGTGCTGCAACAACAGCTGGAGCAGGTGAAGGCGATTTGTCTGCTGAACAAAGAGAAGATGGAGTACAACTACCAAGTGCTGAAGAAGCGGGATGAGGAGAGTCTGCTGATACGGTCTCAGCAGAAGCGCAGGATAAACAAGTAGGAATTAAGAAGAGAGTCAAGTTTAGTCAGCATTGATGTAGTGACTTCCAACAATTTTGATTTGCCTGGTTTCTAGAGTTTATGTGTTTTCTTATTATTGTAATAAGTGTTTTTTGTTTTCTTATTATTGTAATAAGCAAATTGTAGAGCTAATTTGATTTTCTCTTTTAAGTTGCCCCCAAGATCTCCACCGATTATAAGGCACAGTTTTTGAGAAGCGCTTACTTAGTATGAGTTTTTAAGTTGTCAACAAATTTATTTTTAAGTGTTGATAGAGCATAACCAAAACATCCATTGGGTTTAAATTAGCATCAAATTTAAAATTGGATCCAACAACAAACGGTACAGTCCAAGATTAGTATTACAGTGAGCAGTGGCGGATTTAAGCAATTGCCGCCCCCGCCCCCTCCCACCACTATAATCTTTGTCCTTTTCACCGCCCAGGTTAACCCACATGTTATATATCTTGTTTGATTATTTTGTGACAGTATCTAAAGAAGTTACGAATTTACTGAATGAATAAGTTTAAGAAATTTCTGTTATTTCCTAGTTTAAAACAAAACAGTAAAATAATGTATAATTGACTTGATTCACATTAACACAGTTTAATATTCAATATAGCCTACTCAATGACAATCAATCCTAGAGAAAAATGTTGGTGTTAAAAGCAGTGAAGCAGTGCTACTTTTAATAACAAGGAAATCCTTCCAGAAAGACCTAAAAATCCCTTCTTATACTTCATCAAACATTAATTTTTACACCAACGCATTGACTACTGAAAATTATAATAAATTACCTATAAATAACATATGATGACACTGTTGTTGCCTTAAAATTTGTAATTTGGACTATTAGCCTCAATATTCTAACTATTTTAATAACGATTTTTCGCTTTTCAATACAGTTTTTCAGTCATTTTGTAATTTATACTTTTATAAAAATAATTGTTTATATGTTTTAGACGATCAAAATATAAAATTAATTGATTTAGGCCTAATCTTCATAAACCTCTATACACATTTTCAAACACTTATTCTAGTTTCACCTCCATGATGTTGTAGATCTAATGAATTAAAATATAATACCTACAGGAGTCGGAGTCACTACTCTCTGACAAATAACCTTAAAAAAGCGTGCCGTCATATATTTGATATTTTGTCCTCTTGTGATGTCAATTTGTTGGTGGGACGGTGTCATTCGATGTACAAGGCGGCTTGTTTTCAACACTATTTCCAAAGCCATATTAGAAGGGTGTTTTCATTTAACTCAAATTATAACTTTTTTTAGAAATAAACAATAAAATTACTTCTAAAATATGTCACAAGATTATAGAGTTAAGTTTAACATCATGATTCACCTAAAATGTGACAAGATATTTATTTAAAGACTTCGAATATCACAGTTTTTCAATCAATGAAATGGGAGATTTTGACACCGTCCCACCCAAAAAATATATAAAGAGGTCTCGCTTGGAATAAAAAAACTGCAACCACCATTTTAACCCTCTGCCAACTATGCTCCCATGGAAACAACCAATGAAATCCTCTCTTCACAAATTATGTTAGTCTATTTATTTGTTTGGTCAGATGTTTTGTTAAAAAAAATCCTCCAGAATGATTATGTGAGGTAGCCTTTGATGGTAAGTATACAATGGCTGAAATAACTTTCTTTGTTACCTTGAGTTTGAAAATGAATCGACAATATCATTGTAGTATAAATTTTTTTATTCTCATCTCAAAATCGATTGTTGCAACATTTCTCAGTCGTGTGCCTTAGTCATCATTGATATTGTGTACAAAATAATTTAAATGCTATGCGAATGTACGGGTAAAGTTGGAAGTCCGTGAGTTGGACGTAGTCATAGCGGCGCAGTGCCTGATGAGCGGAGGGGAGAAGTTGAATTAACCGTAGTTCGTGGCTTGCCACCCTTTCTCTGTAGCATAATTGCCTTGTCGCTAGTAAGGATGAATGACAAATGCATTATGACTGTTTTGAGAAACTGCAGTGTGAGGGACTGCAAGCGTAATACATTAGTCTCTGATTACCACCTTTACCTTAAAAGGGTGGCATACCGTCATTGTCATCCGCCTCCATCAAAATGTTCCCCTTTTCAACATTTCATTTGTAAACAACTTATTAATTTTAGCGAATTACCCCTATAGGGAATTAGCGAACTCCCCCTATTACCGTAGAAGCTATTACCGTAGTCGGCATGGTAAGACCTAGGCCCGGGACCATGACAGCTTTTCGTTTTGAGGTCCCCAGACCCCAAAAACACCATTCGTTCAAAACTGTATATATATATATATATATATATATATATATTTGTGTCCGTGAGCACGATAACTCTCATAAAAATTATCCGATTTTGATGAAATTTGGTGTAAACATGTAAAGCAACATTTATGACTTTAAGTTCGAAAACCAGCCAGATCGCTCTATCCGAAGGGGTATTTTGGGGGGGTTTTGTACCCAAAAAATGTTTTTTTTTAAATTTGTTATGTATAATTTTTGAAATAGTCAAATTTTAGATTTTACCATTGGATTCAGCTTAAAAAAAAACAGTTTGGTATTTTGATCATTCCTCTACGTTAATTGGTTACCGAAATATTGAAAGTGCTAAACACAGTACGTTGTCTAATGTTATTCTTATGGAGGAAAAGAAAATTTTATATCTCGCTTATTTATGAATGTACACTGACAAAACATGGTATACAGCTTCTACTGGATGTGGTGCATTGATATTTGCTAAAAAAAAAATTTTTGTCGAAGGCTCCCGTAGCAGCAAACCTGCATACTCAGCCCCATGTTATTCTTATGGATAATAATTAAATGCTATGTATCCCTTAATTATGAACATAAATGAATAAAAACTGGTATATAACTTCACCTAGTTGAGTTATATTGATATTAGCATAAAATTAAATTTGTTGTATTCCTTGATGCAGCAAACCTGCATACTCAGCCCCAATGTTATTCTTATGGCGAATAATTAAAATTGTGTATATTGCTTATTTGTGAATATATTTTTATGAAACTTGGTAAGTGGCTTTATGTAGTATTAAGACATTTATATCTCTATTGGAAATTCGCTGAGTATGCAGGATTGCTGCGAAGGGGGTATTTTGTAAATTTGCCGCCCTGGGCTACAGCCCCTATAGCCCCCCTAAATCCGCCACTGATAGTGAGGCAATAGCCCTACTGGTGAGTTGTTGGGTGTTGTATCGACATCCAAGTCGCTATGGTGTATGGGTAACCAAATGTTGGAGATTATTCTTGGTATATGATGCCTCCTTGTACACAACCCTGGGGCAGAGGCTCTCAGATGTCCCATCTCTTCATCCTCTTGCATGCTTCGTGCCTGTGTGTTAGCTAATGATTTTACTGGTTTCATAGGTATCTTGTCGATATTATGTACAGCATGTCCATATCTCTGGAAGTGCTCTCATGGGTGGAAAAATGGCAACCGTTAGGTGGTGGCAGTCATATTAGGAGACGGCAATCAAGAGTCAGAGTTGCCGGGGCCATTACTCCTCCAGTAATATCTTGCTCCACGTCTAAGCTTGCCTCCTTGCAGAACTCCCATTACCTTGGTCATTTGGGCTTTTGGTGCAAATTAAGTTCATAAAAAGTTGGTTCAAGGCCCACTAGTTTACTTATATAACATATCTGGTCCAGTGAATCTAGCGTTTGGTGTTTGTCATGATTTTACTAAATGTATGCTGTCCATTCTTCTTTGCAGATTACAGGACATCGTAACAACTCTTCGACGCAAGATTCAAGCGATGGAGCAAAGTACCCAGGTTGAGGTCAAGAGGCTGACATCGGAAGTCATCAAACTGCATCGGAACATCAAAGACATACTGCTGAAGGCTGAACATTTCTGTGCCGTCAACGAAGCCAAGTACTTTCAGCTGTGGAAGTTTAACCAGGACTCGGCTCAGAAACTTTTGGATAAGGTCCGTGCGGGTCAAGGAAATACTTCATTGTTTCTACCTCTCTAACTTATAGAATAATAATATCCAATATAAAATAATTATAATAGTGCCTTGAGTTTTATTTTTATTTTTAAGTTGGCCTACTCATGTTAGTTTTGAATTTTCTCTGTTCCCTTGTAGCAATGTATGTATTTGAACACTTTAAATTATCTAAAAAACTTCAAATCACGTAGCTTAAAATTGGCAAATTGCTTTTGTTTCAGAAAATATCAAAAAAGATATAGGTATCAATAATTGGTATTTCAAATACAAATAATAAATAAAAGTTTGTTTAAAAAAATGTAAAATTAACCTCTGTTTTATTGGTATTATTTTAATGTATTATTTGGATTTTCTGTTTGAACAGTAAGCAAGCCTGTAAACCCACTTTGTTTAATTAACAGATCCTCTCGATAGACAGACTGGTATATGAGCAGCATCTGGGCATTCTTTGGCAGCTGCCAACATCTACGTTTGTCTCCAGGAAGGATCTCCCTTCCTACAAATCAGCACTAATGAAGGATTGTTTTGATAATATCAGAGGTAAATTAAAATTAATCAGGACTTCTGTTGCTATATTTTTTGATAATGCACTAGAACAGTACTAGGGACACGGCCCCTGTAATTCAGTATCTCCAGTGAAATTTGTAAAGTGAAATTATGAGTACTTTTTCTTTCTAAAATAAGTCGTGTCATGAGAATGTATTTTATTCTTGTAAAATGAAATCGACCATAGTATAACAACCAGCTCAAGCTTGAAAAAACCTTTGGAGGAAAGGTGCCAGATGCATCTTTGTTTTCAGTGAGGGGTGGTCCCTTAATTTTCTGATTTGTGTTATAAAGCCACAGTAATTCAAAACTGTTTCTATGACTTTGATTCCCTGACAAAAGGCAAGGAAGAGTGAACTGTTGATCTGTTTACAGAAATAAACCTAGTAGAATAACATATTATAACTGAATAGTTAGGTTTTTTTTAGTCTTAATTGTGGTTTAAAAAAAATGGCGGAGACAATGAACACACGCACACACAAGAGAATGGGATGAAAGTTGTTGGCTTCTCAACAAACAAACTTATTTTAAAATTGAGTCACAAAATGTAAATTTGATGTTTTGCAAAACCCTTATGTCTATTGAGATCTCAAGCTGAGGATTGTGTGAAACTAATGATTGTAGCATTTGATCAATGACTAAAGTAATAAAATGTCAAAGAAAAGTATCCATCACCAAGAATCATTTGATGTCATACCAAAAAAGGTGCACTTTATGAAATTTGTTTGTACAAGTACCATTCTTAAATCACTACCTTATTTTGGAATATGAGAAACATCAGTGAAGTCTGTCAGTCAGTTTGGTCGGTTTGAAATCACCAGCTTTACAAAATTATTCACCAGTGAAGGAGAATTACCCTCAACTGAATTCCCATCTTCACTGGCAGACTTTATTTTCCTGCATTTGAATACTGTGATGCGCCGTAGCAGAACTAAACAACCACCAGCGAACCCATTATATTGGCCATAGCACTCTTTACGGGTTCACAAACATAACATCCCGGAATATCCAGACTATTTATTGTGGACTAACTGTGACATAATGGCATTTGTTTAGAACGGTCAAGAGAGGAAAGCAACAACAGTGAGGAGGAGAGACTGCTGAAGCACATCTTGGAGTCCGTGGCCGATCGCTCGGGCTTCCTGGTGGAGGAGCGACTCAACATTCTACTCGCTCCTTACACTCGAGCGCAGAGCACGCTCGTTCGCATAGACAACGTCTTCAGTGTCAGTATAGCCAACCTTATTACATTTCTAGAGGTACTTACGTTTTAGAATGAAAAATGAAAGAGTCCAAAGTTGTAAAAATATTTAGTCATACAGTTTTATAAGTTAAGAAATCATGGAGTTGTATTCTGAAATGTGATATAACTTATATGGTTTTATAAGTATGACAAATGTTTATAAAGCTTGTAAATATTATAATGTGATAAATGGAGTACGACAGGCTAGAAATAGTTTAGATTAAGAACTAATTCTAAAATTCATTACCAGAATTAGAGGTGTGCGAATAGTGAATTTTTAGTTCAGATCGGTTTCGGTTCGGATAGCTTAAGTTTGGATCAGATCCGGATCGGATAGTAAGGGTTTCGGATCGGATAATTTTCGGATATTTAGACTACTTTACCCTGATCTCTAAATCTACCATATTTTTAAGTTGGAACTTAACATTTTCATTTTTCTTGCAAGATATAAATATACAATATATTTAAGCTAAGTCATTTTATTCAAAACACAAGTGGTTATTATTTTTACAAATATATCTTTCTGAGTAATTGAAGACTGTACTACACATAACCTCAACAGAAAACAGCATGCCTAATTGGAGGAGCAATATACCAACCTCTGTACATACTCGAGATTATTATGTTCACTGCTGTGACAAAAACAAGAAATATGTTTACTGGGTTTATAGGTATAAGATAAAAGTGTAGGTAATTTAATAACTGAACAGTAGGCCTAGGTTAGGCTACTCAAATTATGTAATGTCACCTTGACAATCATTAATCCTTGACATCATGCTACAACACATTAGCCTATCTGGGTGTAGGCCTGATAAAAAAACAATCATAAACATATGTTCAGGCAAGAGAAACAACAAGGAAACATTTTAATATTATTACAGCCTATTTAAAAGACCGGAATCGCCGATTTTGATAGCAAAGCAGATATCACAACATCACAACATACTAAAGGCCTAGCACGACATAGACAATCAGACCCTACTGAAATAATGAATCAGTATAGGGCTTCAACTCTGTATGAGTTAACCTAAAACTTCCATGGCCAAAGAATTTCCTTTGTTTTATAAATTTACTAACTATGCCTAGTTCGAATTTATTTTGTTTCCTACAAATTAGAAACTTTGTTGTTTATCCCTAGTTTGTCACCAGAATGTAAACAGACTAAAAAGTGTCAGCTTGCATTTCAAAGAATTGGCAACTTCACTATCGGCTTCGTTATTTTTAAATATCATGCTTTTCTTCCTTTTCAGTTCCATTTTAAGTACATGAATTCAACAAAATCAAATAATATCCGAATGATGAAATCTGTATAAATTAATAATAGGGATAACTAAGCGATGCCTTCTTGAATCCGTCGTCAGGTCGTCGCTGCTTAAACGTCGTCGTAAAGATAGTCGACGAGCTTAATATATCTAGAGGTCTCGTCCGGGGGTGAACAAGTGAACAATTTTCTTGGAGTATAAAAGCTCCTAGCTAGATTAAGCTCGTTGATCATAGCGGGAAACTTCGCCGTTACAATGTAACTCGTTTTGCTCAAGTCAGCAATATTCTACTCAGTGTTTTTTAATTGTATTGAATGGAAGGAAAATATCAGTAGCAGCAATTTTATATTTCATACACTAACATTTCCGTTTGCACTATGCAACTTTTGAATTACATCTTCTATGAGAGCTTGCTCTTTGCATTCGTGAGAAGTTGATACTATCGGAAATCGTCTATCGACGAAAATTTATCGACTTATTTGCCAGTAATCCACTTCTGTTGTCTCATTGTCTGCGTTTATCCCGTGAATCGTGAATAGAAATCAAGTTGCAATGTTGCAATAATGTATAAATTTGCGGTTGTTTACTATCAAAAACGTTCGCTATCGCAAATTTCTCTTTATAAACTGTATTCATTCTGTTTGCTAAAATGATGTACGATCCGGCCGTGTATCGCGATACGATACATGATTACAGAAATATCGCATCGATGAATTGATACGAGTTACATACCAAAAACATTCAAAGCGACAGGAATAATTGCGTCACGTTACCTTTGAACCATGCCTCCGCACCCGCACCCAAGCAAACGAGAGCTGGAAACACGCTCCCAAGGAGACGGGGCAAGGGGCGGCTCACCTCACAACCCTACCTAACCTTTAGGAAGGCTGTGGAGGAAAGTTCAAGAAACACACCGTTGAGAGGGACCAACTGTATTCAGAAAAACATATAAAAATACATGTAAATAATGTTCCATAACATCGTTTAAGTAGTGTCAGTTTTACTCCCACCTTTCCCTTCCAGCTTACAGATTTTAATCACAGAGCAGCTAATCGTTATTCATTCAGTTTTAAATTGGTTTCTCACAAATATTGAAGATAAACATTGGGTTCCCTTTTAGATTGAGAAAAAAATATTTAAAGTTATATAAGATAAATAAATAAATACATCACAACAAGACATTAAATACAGTGACAATTACACTTGACTTCAATTGGATCTAATGTGGGGCCCCAAAGAAACAAGAAAACTAATAGGCTCTGTCTAAATATTATATAACAATTTTAAACTTACAAAAAATCAACAGACCTCCAGCATTCATGATGAATTTAATTAATAAATAAATGAATAAATGGTTAAATTTTAAAATTCAAAAACTTGCAGCAGAACGGTGCTGGGTGGGTCACAATAGTAGACCACCGGAGGGGCGACAGGACAGGCAGGATAGGGGGCCAGAGTCCATAAGGCAGCCGAAGTGGAGGGGGGGAAGGCCCCCCTGGAGTTCCCTCTCTGCTGTGAAGCCCAAGAAGGTCACATGTGGTCGTTCCCCATCCGCGACCCTGGTTGACACAACCCAGATGCCAAATAATGCCAGACCAAACCAAAATTTAATCATTTAAAATTAATTTCCCTTATTTTTACATCAAAGATACACACTGTTCAAGCTAAAAGGTTGCAATATATATTTACAAATTATTTTCCAGGTAAAACAAGTAAGAACACAATTTTAATACAGAACCGGCCAAGCTTCCGTACTAGTGTTATAAAGTAGGAGTGTGCGAGTACTCAAACTTCGAGTTTTCGGCCGTATATTTTAATACTCGAACTCGACTCAAAGTTTTGAAAACTACTCAAAAGTTTGAGCGAGTATTTCCCGCCGATTTCCGGACGATCGTTAACAATTGCGACCGGCCAAAACGCGTAGTAACAGCCGCAAAAGGCAATCGTATCATGTAAAATTGACTGAAAATTATGACCGCGAACGATTGTGACCGGCCAAAACGCGTAGTAATGGCCGCAAAAGATGATCGCATCACGTAAAATCGGCCGAAAATGACGGTCGAACCGTGTAATATCGGCCGAAACTAACGATTTTATCATTTAATATTGATTATAAGCAATGTCTGGACCAGATGAAATTGGCCAAATGACAACCGGGCCCTATTTAATCTGCTGGAAACGAATGTCAAACCGTGTTTTGTTTGTCAATACGTAATCCAGTTTGATTGTACTGGCCAAAACTTTGTATTGCTACTCATGTATTAGTTAGTAACCATGTTTAGATTATTAAATCTAGGGTGGTATCCAAATCCCATTACATTATTTTAAACTACCAACTGATGGCAAATACTCGCTCGAAAATACTTGAAACTCAAAAATAATTGCCACTACTCGACTCAGTTTGACTCGATTAAAATAATCACTACTTGCACACCCCTATTATAAACAGTACCGGCTTTGGGGCAGTGTGAGCCGTGCTCAAGCACGGGGCGCGGCGCTTTTGGGGGGGCGGCGCTCGGTGCTCGTGACCAGCGATCTCTATAACTACAACATAGAGATCACTGCTCGTGATGAGTCGCGGGGTGAGGGGTGGGGAGCGTATAGTCCGTAGCGCTAAAATAAACTATTTAAACGTATATATAAACCCGACGGGTTTTGTAAATTGTTGATATGTATTAGTTTTATAAGTTGCTGAAAAGCATTATCGGGAAGAAAGTAAGTTGTGTATCCACCATGTTGCACCTTCATTATACTTAAACAGTAAATTTACATTTGATATAACTCAACTTCTGCTCCCCTCTATTCCAAATCGAGAAGTTGTTTTGACCTCTATCGTTTTGTGACCACTTCAGGGCTTTCTGATTGGTATTGAGAGTGTGAATACAACTCACAATACGATGCAAAAATTGCAATGTTAAATATCAAGTTATAAGGGTTAACTAATTGTTTTTATCCGCCCTCGTTGATTATTTTAACTTCCTAGTTGAGAAAAGATATGATTTGGGGATTGGAGAGTATTGAATCGGGATTTATGAATTGGGATTCCGTCTTTAATTGAAGTTGCAATGATTCGAGTTTAATATTGCTGTTATATGTAATAGGGGGGAAAATATGATGCGCCCCCCTCAGATTTTGGCGCCCCCTTCGGTCGTTACTTATTGCCCCCTTTCGGCTCCTTTAGCTTACTTTGAAAAATATATAGTTTATCGTTCCGTCTGATGGTACCATTTCAATCAAGTTCTTATTTGTTAACTGAGTCATTTTGGAGGGTTGGAGATGGAGTAGGAAATGTTAAATGGGAAATTTTAAGTATTAAAAATACTTTTCGTCATTACAGATTATTTGCGCTCTGGTCGTGGTTAATCGACTAATCTGTATTCCTTTCCAAAGTGGCAGTACTTTAATAATTTGCGACAGTATATCACTGTTTTGTTTTAACGAAAAATAGTATATTTCGCACCAAGGGCCGAAAGTGTGGTTTGAGGGCTATGCAAAACCCTTTCGGTAGAGGTGCGAACGCTATTTTTCACCATACTACTCTATAAAATAACACTATGAAATAAAAATGTGAATATTTATTTGAAAATTAACATCCTATAAACGAAACTATGAGGTTATGAATTAGTCTCATTCTATTTTACTTTTTGTCACTATTTACATAAAAATTGAGACTACAGCTGTGATTATTTGAAAACATAAATCCTCTTGCAGATTCAATTACTCTTCTTTCAGAGGTTAAGTGCACATTGACATTTTCGTGAGTTAACCAATAAACAAAACATTAATAGTGTTTTCAATTTTGTTGCTATTTTTCCTGTATTTCAACCAAAGAACACAAAATAGTATGTACTTATTAACCAGGTACAGTTCGGTCACAGTGCTTGGCATCTGGTTAGCATTTGTTCTGGAATGACATTTCACCTCTACTTGGCTTGGTATTGTTAGTGTTACAGTCTGCTTTTGTCAACAGAAAGCAAGAATAATTTATATAATTTCAAAACATTTGTTTTGGTTGTTTTTGTTAATGTCTTCTTTTATTTACGAGAAATTTCAGTAGCTTCTCGCCTTTCCTAGGTGCCAAGCACCGTGAACCGAATTGTAACGTTGTGTACGCTTGAAAACAAGTTTGCAACACTGGCTAAAATAGATCATATGGCCTTTGGACGGAAAAACTCTAATTTCGGTATTCAAATGACGTTCCAAAAACAGGTGATTAAGCGTAGTATGGCGAAAAAACATTTTTACACCCAACTTGAGTTTTTAGAGTCATAAAACTTTAGTGATCCAAACACTTTTAGGAGATTCAATATATCACAAAATAAAAAATAACCTTACAGACTAAATACTCTCAAGATAGAGTCTGTATAACTGAAAAACCAAAACGTGTGATACGTTAGAAACAATAAACATAAATTATAGGTTAGAAACGTGTCCTCCCATCTCCTCCGCGTTGCAATTCCTCCGAGCCTAAATCCGTGTCATCTCCGAATTCCAGAGTGACCCTTACACCTGCTGGTCTCTACCTGCGTTGGTGGTTGCAATTCCTCCCCGGCGGCGAAGCCCCGCCTCCCCCATCACCTCCCTCCCCGTAACCACCCCCTCCCCATTCATAAGTCCTGAACGTCTCTATCTCTTCAGCAATCCTGTTTGCTTGTTAGACTAGCCATAATAGTTATATTGTTTTTGCGCAATCAAATGCCATGCAGTAAAATAGAGCGCTGGTTACAAATTTCAAATACTGTAACTACAATATGCTGTTGAACATTATATTTTATACTCTGCAGTTTTATACTGTATATGACAAATCAATATTACCATTATTATAATAAGTTTAATAGTGGGTACTGACTATAGTATGAATGTTGGAACGATTTAAGTGTCAGTGTTTTCATAACTTATATTGAAAGAGGTAAAAAAAGCACTGCTTTTTACACACATTTTGCGCTTGCGAGGTTCTAAATGAATGGATTATTATTATTATTAACAGTCTCCAATTTGGTATATTTGAGATTATCACAGTTAAGCTTGGTTGATTTGCTGTTTGCTTGACAGACTAACCATATTACAGTAGTGACATTGTTTTTTCACAAGCTAATGCCATGCCGTAAAATGGGTTCCGCCGTGGAGGAATTGCAACCCCCAACGCAGGTAGAGACCGGCGATTATAAGGGTCACTCTGGAATTCGAAGGAATTGGCACGCAGAGGAATTGGGAGGTAACCTTCAGAAAACATTAGTTTTGTCAAAAACAAAACTAACTCTAACAACAAACTTTGCTGTTTTCATCGCAAAATTCAGCCTCACAGATTATCGGAGCCCTTGGTATCTTGGTCAGTTTTGAGTTTTGATGATAGTATTGCTTCCGACGGACAAAATCTTTCCCACGCTCAGAACAGGTGTACTGTTATCAGTACGTACTTCCCCCGTCCTTCTCACTTTTGAGGTTTGTTTTCATTATTATTTTTCTTAAAAAAAACTCAATTGTTTTTTATACGCAGTGTATTGTGATAAGTTGACTACAAGTGCGAGCATTTTTTGTTTTGAAATATTTAGATTTTTAAAAATTATTTGAGGTTTTGACTAGTGTTTTTTTGTGTGAAAAAAGTTTAGTGGCGCGGAATATCGGAAACGGGCTACATTTCCAGGACGATAATATATTAAACGTGTCAGTCTTATGTCAGAGCTAGGTATGTGGGGAGGAGAGGTTTTGTTTGATGGGGAGGAGGGGGGTGACAAGTTTGGTCTTTGCACGGGCGCTAAAAAACTGACGGGCCGCCCCTGATTATAAAGTTTATAAAAAAATTTAAAACATGATTTTAACAATACAGAATCATTTAAACAATATTAACTAAGCTGTATAAAAGTATTTAAAGCAATAATAAGTTACAGTACATGGTAGAAAATATTTATTTAAAGTTAAAAAATCACTCTCAGGTCAGGTCAGGAGATAATTTCTTTAATAAATAAACTTAATTCAAAATTCCAAAATTATCTGGTCCAGAGTGGCCAAACTTCAAATAAAACAGTAAAACAATTACAGAAAAACATATTTAAACACATTAAAAATCAAGTTTTTAACAATTCTGGAAACTTCAGCTTGGAGGGACTTTTACATTTGTTTCTGCTAATAAATCAAGTATTATTGACCGAATTTGCTGGGAATAGTCTTAAAAGCTGCGAGGGATGTGTCCACAGCCCTCCAAGCCTAGACCAACACTAAACACTAGCCTAAGGCCAGTTATGTCAAAGGTTACCTAGGGTACCTCAGATAACAGAAATTGCAAATCTGAAAATGCTCATTAATTAGTTATTTCTTTACCAAACAGAATGAAACTTGCATTGAACATGTATGAGCACTAGTTCTAACTAAATATGACCAAGCTTGGCACTGGGAAAGTCCCAGAGCCCACTTATCCACAAATTTCAGTTTGGTCACAATAGCCTAGATTGACAAGAGACAAAAACACATTTACATTGAACCAAACACTAAGATTTTGCTACACAAGGTGTAGTCCATCATAGAAAAGCAATTGAAATTGATTTGGGAGCCTTAGGCCCAATATTACACAAACAGGGAACAAAAATAATGTTGGCTGGGTCCCTTAAACAGTGGTTTATAAAGTCTTGTATCTCAGGTAATTTGTGTCCTAGGACCTCGGAAACAGTCTTAAACTACATACAGCAATGGTATGTACAAAACAGAGAAACAATACTGGGTCTGACGCCCCCACAAGCTTGGCCATAGGCCAAAGAAAATCAAGAAAACGCCCAAGTTCAACTGGGTAAAAAACATGAAAAATGCACTAATATAGTGTCCCGTGGGTAATTCCAAAGCACAGAAGGTGACAAATCATTGTATTTTAACACATGGAAACCCTACAAATCTAGAGCCTACCTCTGGCCGAAGGCAAGAATATTTTCAGAGTCCTAACTTTTTAATCTAAAGAGAATTAAAATTTTTTTAAATATACATACCCATCAAACTGGATCGGCGCTCTTAAGAAGCCATGATGTTCACACAGAAACACAGGAACAATAAACATTTATACAGGCACGAACAACAGAAGACGTTTTTATAGCAGGAGCAACAACAACAACGAGGCTTATTGTTTGACGGACGCTCAGTCTATGCCATCAGATCACATTGCACGGAAGAAAGCGCCCCAGGGGTTCACACACATGGGCGCAAGGACTCTGCCCATTGCACGGAAGCCGTGCAATCTAGGGCGCCAACCCTCGCTACAACAAAACAGCACTAGAACAAAGTTACAAGGAGACGTGACAATCGCACGGCGGACGTAGTCACGGCTCACCTTGAATGACGTCAAGAGTCAAAACGTTTATTTAATGGCCCAAACATATTTATTGTTTTGTTTCTACCTTTTTATCCCCAGATATTCAGTCAATCCGAATAAGTCGGATTTGTACTAGACCTTTTCGGATATCGATAAAGCCTTCAGATCGGATTCGGATATCCGATCTGATCCGAAACCGAACCGGCTTTTCGGATATCCGCACACCTCTAACCATAATAGCAGTTTTTTCATCTGATAAATCAGTAAACACTGTCACTTGTGAAGAATCGTAGGCTGCTCCTAAATTGTTACAATATTTTGTAAAAAAATATGACGCGTCTTGCATTTTTGATTGTTTTCAGACATATTTTTTGACCTAATTTAAATTGTTTAATATTAGCGAACAACCATTCAGAATAACTTGTGGAACAAAAAAGTCCGCTAATCTCTACGAAAACTTATATAAATCCTGACAGAACAGAAAACTGACTAATATGTCACGCTAAGAAAGAGGCACAATCGTCAATTTTTCCATTAATAAATTTAGAACAAGTATGCTTTGATTATAGAAGATAATTAACAGCATTAGACAACTATACATTCTATAATTTTGTAAATCCATTAACTCACCAAATAATTAAAAATTAAAGCACTCCAGTTCTTATTAGGACGCAGTGTTTTTTTTTTACCATGAATCTCCTAAATCTTCTTTGTGTTTGTAATATGAACATTTTATATTTTAATTTAATACTAGCTAAAAAACCCGGCTTCGCCCGGGAGTTGATATGAGATGACGTGGTAGAGTCGAAATAAAAAAATAAACTATGACGTAAAAAGTAAAAAAAAAGTTTATTGAAAACGTTTTCTCATTATTTACAATACTTGTTTATAAACAACATTTTTCATTTTATTGTCCGGAGTATATATACATAAATTTTTCGGATTTCCTACTCTTGAGCAAGCTACATATAGCTGACCGTGAGAGAAGCAGGATTCTTTGAGGTTAATGCCACAATATTTTAAAGTTTGTCCTTGCGCTTTGTTAATTGTAAAACTAAAGGCTAATTTTATTGGAAACTGCAGTCTTTTAAATTCAAATGGCAATTCCGAAGAGATCAGAGGTATTCTAGGTATAAATACTGTCTGTCCTTTGCTCTTTCCAGAAATAAGTTCAGCTTCAATGATATTATTCGATACCTGTTTTACGATCATTCTAGTTCCATTACATAATTTTGGGGAGTTGAGATTTCTGAGTAGTATGATTGGAGTTCCAATTTTCAGACGAAGGCAGTGTAATGGCATTCCTGGTACTTGTAAAGAGTTTAGAAATTCAGTGGGGAAGTTGACACTTTCTTCAATGGATACCATCGTGTCGATCGATTTATATATTTTCTCTTCACCAGGTATTTTTTTTTAAATATTAAAATTGATATCGTCAACAATATTATTTTTAGTGCCCAAAATTGCTCTTTGAAATAACCACTCTGCATTAGTATAGTTCTGAATAATATTTGGATAAATTTTGTCGATTAGTTCGTCTTCAGTAGTGGCTATATTACAGAAATCACTATTAAGTTCAATGAGGCCGGTCGTTTGGTCAGTAGGATATGTACCTTCGCCGATTTGTAAAAGTATTTTAGCAAATTGTGCTGTTGTTTTATCTCTTGATAATTCAACTCTCATGTTTTTTGTTAATTGCAGTATTTGTACTTGTGGCCAGAGATGTGATTTTTTCAAGCATGCATTGATCTCGTCTGCTGATGTTGACTTGGGAATAACTGGAAGTGTTTGTCTAAAATCTCCTGAGAGTATGAGTAGAGCTCCTCCCATTATTTCTGAGTTTTTTCGCAATTCTTGTAATGTTCTGTCCATGGCTTCTATACATTTTTTATGGGCCATGGTGCATTCATCCCAGATGATAATTTTAGCTTGTTTTAGAATTTGACCACGTCCAGATTTTCCTGAAATTTTACATACCGGGAATTGTTGTTCGGCTATATTCAATGGTAGTTGTAAGGCAGAATGGGCAGTTCGTCCTCCTTCCATAAGTGTGGCTGCAATGCCAGATGATGCTAGTGCCAGTGCGATGAGTTTTTTAGCACGTATTTCCGCCAGTATTAGATTTATGAGAAACGTTTTACCAGTGCCTCCTGGTGCGTCCAAGTAAATAATTCCACCAATATTGTTATTTATCCGGCTCATTATAACGTCGTAAACTTTTTTTTGATTTTCATTGAGAAGTGGTTTGTTGTGAGCAATGTATTCAAGTAGTTCATTGATGTTGTAACTTTTTTCCTTCATAATTTCGTAGTTTAGCACACTAAAAGCATTTCTTTGTGGTGCTGGTATTCCAAGTGCTACTAAGGCCTGATTTTTTATTGCTAAACATTTATCTTCTAAGCGAATGAGTGTTTCATTGAAGATCTCGTCATTGAATTCTATAGTCAGTTCAGGATTAGCTTGTCGGACTTGGTACAATATATCATCACTCATACTCCTTTTGAAAGAGTCCCATAGCTGTTTTGGGTTTGATGGGTTACATGTTGTTAATATTATAGCGAATAACTCTCGAATTTGTTCAGCTGAAGCTGTGAGTGTGGCTTCTTGTAGTGTTAATTCCCAGTGGTTGTCGTTTTCCAATAATCCTAAGCGTTGACATGCTTCTCTGTAAGTCTGGCATAGGTAGCCATTAACGGTCCTGAGATCTGTAAAACTTGTTGGTCCCCGTATTTCGTGTAACAACATCCGGAGATAAAAACATTCGGCATTGTTTGGATGTACAGTGAATACTCGACCTATTGCGTTAGTTTTTATGATTTCTGGATGACCCTCCTCTGGCATTCCTTGTTTCCGACGTTGAAAAATTTTCCTTGTTTTGTCCCACGTATAATAAATAGGGACGTCGACGTACAATAACTTTCTGGCGAATGGATCTGTTTGACACAGTTGGAAGAAAGCTGTTAATGTTGTGTTCTGAGGTGGTTCGCTTGCAATTTTTCTAGCCGAGTCTTTTGTGAAGTAAACTCTCTGTCCATTCTCCAAATGTACTGCTAGATGTTGCACAGCTGGTTCGCGTTCATGTATGGGAAAACTAAAAATCCTCCACGCTGCTTCGTTACTGTTGATGTATCTTCCCATTTGCTACATGAGGATCTCATCATTTCTGTTATTTTGTTCGCTATTTTGGACTATTTGAAATACTGCCATATCACTACCTTTGTTTACGTACTTACATATATATTTAATAGATTTTACTGAATTGCAGTATTCAACGTTTATATGTGCTTGGAACATTTTGGAAAGTAGTGGATTATACGGGACTACCCATTGATTATCTATTTCCAGTTCGTCTCTGCCTTGTATTCGTATTTTTGCTGTGAAGCCACCGTTTTTCGGTGATCGTCTTCTATATTTGGGATAGCCGTCATCTTCAGTTTTGGTATCGTCCAAGTACGGTTTTGGATATTTTTTCGTACATTTTCCATCACTCATGCATGGCGCATTGAAATTTAATGATCCACATGGTCCGTGAATCATGTTTTTCACTACTATGTTGTAAAGCTCCGGATCTTTTTGTGGATCAGGAAATTCAGCTCGGATGATTTTGTCGATATCCGTGGGATAAATTTTATCGTGTAGCCATATGAGATTGTGTGAGTGAGGTAATCCTCGTTTTTGCCACTCAATTGTATACATCCAGGAAATAACAGTTCCAAAGATGTGATATTTTTTGATGACTTCAATAAATCGTATTTGTTTTTGTCGAAAAACTCGGGCTATTATATCGTGTCGATCTATGGAGGTTTGTCCGTATTTTAGTTGTTCTTTGATCTCTGGCCATGATGAATTGCATGTAAATGTTATAAAGAGATCAGGTCGTCCATATTTTCTTACGTAGGTCATGGCATCTTGTGTATATTCGTGCATATGTCTTGGACTTCCTATGTATGATGAGGGTAAGATTACCATTGTTCCAATATCGTCAATATTGCCGTCATTCATGATCGCGTCTCGAAGGTGGATGTATTCTTCTGTGCGTAGTTTTTTCTGATTCAATCTTATGTAAAGCATCCGTTCTGCTTCTATTTTTGCGTACATATCTACCAGAAATTGTTGGAATAAACGGCGAGTGTTGAGTATGTGATTATATGTTTCATTGTCTCTGATCATTAAGCGGTAAGCATAGAACTCCTTAGAAGTGACTTTTTTGTTTGTTTCTATGCCTGTTTCAGGATGAATTTGTTTTATATTGAAATGGTATCCGTCCTCTCCGTGCAGAAATATTAACGGATATTGAAGAGCATCATATGAACGGTGTGTCTCTGCAATGCGTTGTAGTCCTTTTCTTCTTCTATGTACAATTATGTCACGGCTTGTATTTTCATTGTCCACAACTACAATGGCGACTTCATCTACCTGAGGTGCATTAAATCTGCGTTCGTGTTCTCCACGTGGTCTTTTATCGGCTCGAATTACAATTTTATAGTCATCAGAAATCATGCGGTCTAATGTTGTTTTGAATATATAAATCAGTTGATTATACTTGTGTAAGATCCTCTGTACATCTTGGATTATTTCGCGTCTCAGTCCATTAAAATTTGTGCATCGTTGATCAATTTCTTGTTCTTCATTTCCGATGAAATATACTTGTAGAAATTCATGGTCTTCGTTAGGCATTGGCAGTAACAATCCTATTTTGTGATAAATTTGCCCTTGAATTGAAAATACATATTCAAATTCATTTCTATTAGTGTTAGTCGAAGTAGCACCGAAAGAAGTCATTTGAAAGCAGGAGTTATATGATCTTATATTTTGAAGAAAGTGTTTTGATTCTAGTGTTTCCCCGAGCATGTAATGCAGAAATTCCTGCGGAGATGCTTCAATTGGTGGTAATCGAATTTTTCCATGCATGCAACAGAGACCTGGTGTTTCTTTACTGAATTTTTTTGCGTGGCAAAACTGGCAAACGTTATTCATTTTTCCAATAACAACGTATTTATGATTGTAATATTTTTTCGTCGGTTTGTAGTGGAATGCTTCCTTTGTTAGATTATCTTTTAAAATTCTCGACTCTTCAGTACTTTTATTTGCTGTTCTTTCTTCGCTTCTTCTGCTTCTCAGGTTACTCATTCTGGTCCGTTGATTCTGTAAACGTGCTTCGTGCTCTTCTTCCGTTTCATTTCTTCGAGATTCTTTTTGTTTCCGCCGTTTCGCTGCAGAACTGGCCAAATCTCCTCCTCTCTTACGTCTGGGCATTGTATTCTATAAAATATAAATTAAATAAACATTTTACAGATAATTATTTTGTAACGGAAACGTGGGGTACGTTGAGACAAAAAAAAATATATTTAACCTTCAAGCGGTCGAGCGATATTTTGTTTACGGCCAAAAGTATATAGAAGGCATCAATTTGACGCCGCGCGAATTTTTGAAGGTTAAGAAAATTACAATTTAAAGAAAAAAAACCATTAGAATTAATTAAACACTATTAAAAATACTCACATTTGAAATTTCACGATAAAAACCCACAAATAACTTTTTTCAATTTCGTTTCAAAATCGAGAGTTAATTAAACACACTATTAAAAATACTCACACGTGATACTTCTAAATAAAGGCTCACAGATAACTTCTCTTCTTTTCGTTTTGAAATCGCTCGTTTCGCTGTTCAAATTAAACTAACTCTGGTGAGCGACACCGGGCTCTTATATATTCAGAGAGCTAGGCTCTAGAATATTCGAGAAAATTTGAAAATATTTTCTCTCTCACACCTTCTAGAGTATTCTGGTCATTATCGTCCGCCATAATAAAAGGTTCTATAGCGGTAGCATTCGAGCGATATTTTGTTTACGGCCAAAAGTATATAGAAGGCATCAATTCGACGCCGCGCGACTTTTTGAAGGTTAAGAAAATTACAATTTAAAGAAAAAAAAACAATAGAATTAATTAAACACTATGAAAAATACTCACATTTGAAATTTCACGATAAAAACCCACAAATAACTTTTTTCTATTTCGTTTCAAAATCGAGAGTTAATTAAACACACTATTAAAAATACTCACACGTGATACTTCTAAATAAAGGCTCACAGATAACTTCTCTTCTTTTCGTTTTGAAATCGCTCGTTTCGCTGTTCAAATTAAACTAACTCTGGTGAGCGACACCGGGCTCTTATATATTCAGAGAGCTAGGCTCTAGAATATTCGAGAAAATTTGAAAATATTTTCTCTCTCACACCTTCTAGAGTATTCTGGTCATTATCGTCCGCCATAATAAAAGGTTCTATAGCGGTAGCATTTGTAGTAAAAGCGATAACAGATGGCGCCAATGCACTTAATTTCCAAGTTGAAGGGTCGGAAAGTCCCTTATATCTTTAAAAACATGCCCTTTAGATTAAAACGGGAACTTTCTTGTTCGAGGGGGCATAAAGGGCTATCACACCACATAAGTCCCTTTATCGTGTCGGGACTCCTTTTTAAGTTTTATCGGCACGCACATTTTATCGACTTAGTTTTATTATATATAATGATTTACACCAACAAAGAAATCTATCCTGAATCAAGTAAATATCAGCAAACGTTTGAATGAGACCTGACAGATTTTGGTTGTTATTCAATAACTGGATATTGCTTTTTGTTTAGACAGGCCCTTGAAGTGTCCAGGCAGGAAGACATTGAGTTGCTAAGGAAGACAATGAAGCCTTACATAGTCTGCGTTACATGTCATCCCATCTTGAAGGCAGTCAATCCTGTCTCCCCACCCTCCTCTCCACCCCCGTGAGTTGCACAGTAGCACATGGTAAATGTGTTTTTGTAAGAACATCAGGAAAATTTACATGGGGAAAATATTAGTAGCGTTATTCCAAACTGATGAATCAATCAAACTAATGGTGAATCATATAGCTAGTGACTAACTAGCACTACATGATTGTTCCCATTAGGTGTAAGTGAACATTACTATCTACGTTGAAAAGTATGTTGGCAGTAAAGATGGCAACCACCTCTACATCCAAGCTAATTTATAAATGGGAGTATCCAATGACTATCTTCCTATCAGATTTGAGCTAAATCTGGTTTTGCATGATGTTGTGACTAAAATTCAGATTTAACCATGTATCCTGTTAGTGGATAATATGCAAAATTTGTATTGAAATAAATTATGTACAAGCTAATTTTGCCAACAGACCACCTCTTACTGAAGAAAGATTGAAGGATCACGTCATGGAAAAAGTTAAGGAATTTATAGAAGAAGACAAGAAAATCTCCTATAAAGACAGGTAATTTATTTGTCTTCTTAATTAGAAAATTTAGAATAGATAAGTAAACTATGTGGCATGACATATATATTTGTGTATGTGTTCGCACTAGAGCGATCACATTTATTGTCCATTTAGCAATTAGACACTAGCTAGCGGCCCCACATTATTTACTTAAAATGTTGTGACTTTTTTCCTTTTTGTGAACAGTTGGGCAAGTTCTTTGGAGAAACAATTGGAAAACTCTAACCTTCTTTGAATTAAAATAATAATTTTTGAGGCCAACAAAGGGTCAGATTTGCTAGGAACTTAAAATAAATATGTTTAAACCATTAGAAAATAAATATCCTAAAATGTTTATCCCTCTCTCAGAATACTAGCACAAACATTTCCTGACATACTTTTGGCTATTCCAAAATAGCCTTAGTACGAGATTACAATTTTATTGTCTTCTGACAGTAAGCCTTATAGTTAAATAGTTTCATGCAATGTGCCACACTCAAGAGTTATAAAATTACCCTGAATTTGTTACTAGTACTCATACATTTTCATCAAATTAAAATTTATTGTTGGTAGATCACAATTGTGTGTTAACAGAAAACTCACAATTTCAAGAAACTAATAATTATGTTTAATAAAAAATGTGTCCTACAGTACAAAAAAATATATCACACAAAAACATCTGCATATTTATTTATTGTTGTCAGACAAACAGCTTGGCAGAGTCAGATACTGTTGGGGTTAGGAGATGATTCGCCTAGCGGAGACTTCAGCCACGACGACTCTTACATGGGAGACCTGTCAGAACTGACGTCCAGTAGCAGAACTGTCACTCACGCCAGTTCTAGTAAGTTTACACTGATTCCTGGAAAACTAAACAAATCACACACAAAGGGTTTTCGGCTCCAAAAATAATATTTGCTCAGTCTCTTTGTTTATTAAAGAGATAGTTATTATGTACATAGAAACATGTAGTAAATCACAGCATATTGTAGAGGTTGCAGTAATTAACTTTTAGTCATCTAGGTCTCCGGTTAGATTCCAACACCAATTATCAATTGCTTTAACTGTGATGCACTAATGACAAGGCTTATCTAGAAACCTGGTTAGCGGTTGCAGTTTGGTAATGTTAATGGTGAATTAGTCTAAAGGACAGATACTCATAGAATTAAGTATTTTTTTATTTGTATTGAACAGGCCATTGCCTATGATAAATTGGAGGAAAAAGTTAAGATTATAGGAGAGCTAGGCTTATCGCTGTTGGGGGCCTTTTGGAGTTTGCTTCGCTCACTTGCATTCCTCAATCAACTCAAGTTTAAATCAAAATCAACTATTGTAGTTCATTAACTAAAGAAAAACTACACAAAAATTATCTTTGGTGAGCACATTAACACCTGTAACTTCCGCCGACACAATCGATGTACTTTTTAGTAAATCAAAAACACTTTTCCGATAAACATACTTTTATTCAACACATAAGAATTCAATTTACAAAAGATGGCAGTTTAAAATTAAGTTAAAATATTAAAGGTTAACAGTTAAAATTTGGAAAACGCCAATTAATAAAATGAACAGGGAGAGACAGACACGACGCGTCCTAATTAATCATCAACAACTCAGCGACTGGGGCGAGGCTCCTCTTTCGTTCTTCGATGATGGAGCCCATCTAGTCAACCAGCGTCGTCCTCAGCACGTGACGTCATGGGAATCGTGGGACATCTCCCCCGTGAGGTGCTGCAGCCAAACGATTTAAGCTGTCATACTCAAACTAAGAGGCACTGAGAATGCGCTCTTAAGCTGGCGTCGAGCGTTCAGTTGCTGACGCCGCGCATTCCTGCTGATATCAACGCCTGACCAGGCCTCTGAGAGCATATAAATTGAGATTAACTTGGAGTAAATATCCTAGCGTCTGGTGGTTGATTTTATATTTTGTACCAGCCAACTCTTCAAAATGAAATAATAAATGAAATAATGGAAATAATGTTAAGAGCACCGTTCCTCCTTCCAATTATGGATTTTAATGACGGTAGAAATTTAATTATTAGGAACGGTAAACTGTAATTATTTAATTACAGTGTCGTATTAGTGGCTTTTAACAGTCTAGGGATTTTGGGCCATCACACACCTACACAGGCGGTCCCATATCGGCTCGATATCGAAAAATTTCACCAACCGGCTGCTTGTTAGTTTTACCAAATGAACTCTCGACTACGATGGTTGTTTCGAGGTGAATAAAAGTGAAAAATAAAGTGCTCACTCAATCAAAGTCAATCAGATATAAATAAAAAGTTGTGGTTACAATGTTAAATTGGAGTTCTACAAATGGATTTACGTGTAAAAAATAACAACAAATTAGACTTCAGTTCACAACAAAATTATAGTAACCTAACCTAACTCCGCAAAGCGATGTATAGTGGCTATTCTTTGTGCAACATAATTACAAATAAATGAATTTGTAAAAACAAAAAAGTCAAATTAAATAGAAATAAATTGCAGCTACAAAAAGTAAGCATCAAAAGTAGGATTCAAACCCGTGACCACATGATCTCGAATCATCTGACAACATATCCACTGGGCTACTGTGCTAAATCAATTTGATAGAACAAACAATCGGTTGATTACATTTTCCAATATCTTAACAAACGATATTCGCGATATTGGACCTCCCGTATAGGCGATAATGTGCTCACCTTGTTTTGTAACAGCTGATTTATATAAACCTCATGTGAGCAAATTAGTTTCGTCTACATGGGCGGTTTTTTAAAATCAGCTGATACAAACATGTGGTATTAGCCAGAGATAGTGTGCTTTCATTAAACGGCTTTCCAAAACTGTTCACATTTAAATGGGCCAAAATACTCAAAATTACTTCTTCTCCGATGAATAGTGGCTAAACGGATGATCATATCTTAAATCTGACGAATAATTGTTAGTTGGAATTAAATTTTCTACAACTTTTGTATTTAACATTTTTTGTCATCTCTTACCGTTTCCGTACAAAACGCGCTCAAAGTGGAAAAATTAAAAGAGTGGAATATTCCCTGCCCCAAACATGCCCCAAAAACTCAAAAATGTTAACTTTTGGTAATTTTTCTGGGAGTTTCTCTCCAAGAGCTTTAATTCAAGTATGGGGTCGAGGGGGGTTGGAAGTTGGGGGCATTGGCCGATTCAAAACCAGCAAAGGCGCAGTGAGGATGCGAGGAATCAAGATCACCCCCCCGTGACGTCACCCCCCCGATGACGTCACCCCCCGATGACGTCACCCCCCCCCGGTGACGTCAGCCCCCCCTGTGACGTCAGCCCCCCCCGGTCACGTGACCTGGCGTAAACCTAACATAGGCTTCTCCCATCTGTTTTATTATATATTTGTTTTGTTGTTTTGTTGTTGTTTTTTTTTTCTTTTATTTATTTAATATTAAAAAAATTAAAAAGGATAGGGAGGGGATAAGGGTTTGTTTTATGTTTATTTATTCAGTCCCACCCATCGTCGTCGGATATCAGCTCTACATCGGAGCTGGAGTCGTTGGCAGCGGCCTCTTCCTCCTCCTGACGTCGCCGCTGCGCTTCCTCCTCCAGCTCCTGCAGGAGGTGTTGGCGGGCTTCCTCCTGCTCCCGCCTTCTGGCCTCCCGCTGCTGTCTGTCCCGCAGCAGCTGCCGCACCTCGTCCTGCAACCATCTCTGGTTCTGGTGCACCTGAGGGCGGAGAGCGCCTGTAAGGGAGAAGTCAGTAATTAGTAATACTGTCTAGAGCGTGAACCATCAAGGCCCTAACCCGTCCCTAACCCATCCCTACGATACTTACATACGGGACGCTTGACGACTGACGTCTGGGTGGAACTTTCAGACGTTTCCACCCCGACCTGAATGGCCACCGAAACATCTTCGGTGGCGGTCTGGGTCGAGGTGGAGGCGGAGGTTGGTGGAGGCGGGACAAGGACGAAGGTTGGTTGCAGGGCGGATGAGGAGCATGGTGTGGAGGCGTCGAAGGGAGACTGTGGAGCGGAGGAGGTGGAGGCATGCGTGAGGAGGTGAATCCTCAACTTGTCCCCCCTGCGGAACTCCTTTCCGCAGACGGGACAGTGATAGGATTCACCTCCTTCACCATGTGTGGAGTGGAGGTGGCGGGTGAGGTGGTCCTTGCGGGAGAAGGTGGAAGGGCAGCGCGGGCAGGGAAACATGGTGATGGTTCGGCGGTCAGGGAAGGAATGACGGTCCGACTCCAGAGGTGTCAACAACAGCGGGTGAAAGCGACATTGGAAAGCGGCAATATTTAGACTCCAGAGGTGTCAACAACCCCCGGGGTGAAAGCGGTAATCCTTGGAATTGTTCTAGAAGCTTCTCGAAGCCCCCCTTCAGCACAGCCAAGCTCGACCCCCCCTTCAGCACAGCCAAGCTCGACCCCCCCTTCAGCACAGCCAAGCTCGACCCCCCCCCTTCAGTACAGCCAAGCTTGACCCCCCCGACCTTCAGCATAGCCATGCACGACCCTCAAGCAGAGGTGTCAACAGCAGGTGAAAGCGACATTGGAAAGCGGTAATTCTTGGACTCCAGAGGTGTCAACAACCCCCGGGTGAAAGCACACATTCGAGTCAGTCTTGACCAGAGCCGCTTCCATAATGGATGTTCCTACTGTAGAAGTCTATGTTAATGTCCCCAACATCTGCCGCTACCTTCTGCTTGGACCTGTGACGCTAAGCGTCACGCTATTTTATATAGTGTAGGCGGGCGGCATACCGGCTACAGACCGGAGTACCTTACTCCCACAAGGAGGCGAGTCGAGGAGGCGATGAGGAGAGGTGAGCATTTCTTCCTCAGGCCGGGGCGGTGGAGTCCAGCCAGTCCCGTGATGTCCTCCCGTCGTTTCAACCCGGCGCAGTGGGACGATGTTCTGCAAGAGTTGCAGTCCACTCTGAACCAAGGCGGAGTGGCAGTGTTGGACGTCCAGGAAAACTATAGAAGAACTGGACAATAACCGGTTAAACCCCAAACCGGTTATCCTTAACCCTGTCCTAACCCAAAACCCTGTCCTAACCCATAACCTCTGTCCTACCCAATCCATAACCCTATCCCATCCCCACCCCAATAAAACTAGCAAATGTGGAGTGAGGATGCGTACCTCACCCCCCCGTGACGTCAGCCCCCCCCCCGTGACGTCAGCCCCCCCGGAACGTCAGCCCCCCCCTCCCCCCCCGACGTCAGCGATAGACCACCTCTCACGTTTCTGGAAGCTTCTAGAAGGTTCGCTGAAGCAGCGTGCAACCTGGGTATAAAACCGAGGCAGAGCCGCGCGCGCGACCTCAGTGTTGTTTGAGACGTCACCATGAACGGAAACGGAGTCAGTGCAGCTGAAGTGGACCAAACGATCCGCTCCTTCCTAGAGGAGCTGAACGCAATGAACGATGAGAACGCCAACGCACCGCCAATACAGCAGGGATGTGCGTCAAAGAAGAAAAAGCTCGATGGGTGGACTGTTAAGAGGAAGGAAGTGCCTATCAATTCCCCGACACTGTGCTGGTCCGCTGGCGGATATCAGTACACTGTGAAGAACCCTACCAACAGCGGTAATGTACTGTTGAAGATGAATGTGTTCAAAGGAGGTCGCCCCACGTTCAGTTGCGGCTTGTACTTGGACGAGGAGTGAAACGATGAAATCTGCATATGTCTAGAGGACCTGCTATCCAGCTTGCAAAACCTATGGCTGGCAAATAGCGAGACGGGAGAGTCAAGATACGACGGAATCACTAGGACCGCTACTCCTCTACCCACCTGGCGAAAGACCGATTGCGTCATCTCAGGGAAAACCAAGAGGAGCGCACACTCCAGGCGCGCTACCCAGTAAACGAGAGAGCGTGGAAACTTCCACTAAGTAGTTGATAACCGAGATGCTTCTAGAACAATCCACTTGTTTACGCAGTAAAGCTTTCCATTACGTCACCCTTCCTGGAATTGAGCGTGGAAACTTCCACTAAGCAGTTGATAACCGAGACGCTTCTAGAACAATCCACTTGTTTACGCAGTAAAGCTTTCCATTACATCACCCTTCCTGGAATTGAGCGAGTAACTATGTCATCATGTTGTTGATACGCGCGAGTCGGCACGTAGACACCGCCAATAAAAGGCGACTCGGCAGCAAGAGCCAGTCATTCTGCATCCAGCTGTTGTGTCATGCTTGACACGGACCAGAAGATGGACCTCAGGACAGCCCTCAACAGCTGCAAGGCCGCGGGTTACACCCGCATCGTAGACCTACAGGAGAACGTGGTGTATCCCATTCGCTCATTTGAGCGAGTGGACACACCGTACGGCGAGGCGGTGATGGCCACCTTGGAGGGTCTTGTCGGCGATGATCCGATTCGCATTTACATGCCTCGGCGGTACCTTGCAGTCCTGGACGATAACACCATCACACAGTATAACGTTGGCGTGAGGCCGAGGATGAGCCTTGTGAAGAGGAGCAGCTCTCCAGGCAGTAAAAGTCCTCTCCTCGAATTTGTATAAATAAATAAATGGTATTCCTTATTCCCTTATTTCCCTTCAATGTTAAAAAAAATAAAAATAAATTAAATAAAAAAAGCAAGAAAAGAATTTAGTTTTTAGAGCCGAGGTGGCGGTGAATGGCAGTAAGTAGACGCCATGGACTTGAGGTGGAAACACCCGTTCACCGCCATCGTGGCCGGGCCCTCGGGCAGCGGCAAGTCGCACTTCGTGGCTCGCTTTATAGAGCACGCCGACCACATGTGCAATACACGATTCGCCCGTATCACTTGGCACTATGGCAGTGGTGGCGGCGGTGGCAAGAGCCGTGCGGACTCTGCCGTGCGCTACGTAGCCGGTCTGCCAGACCTGGACGACTACGACGGTAGCGAGCCCGACCTGGTCATCGTCGATGACATGATGCGCGAGGCTGGTCCCGGCGTGGTGGACCTGTTCACCAAGGGCTCGCACCACCGCAACATGAGCGTGTTCTTCATCACGCAAAACCTGTTTCACCAGGGCAGGGGCCAGCGCGACATATCGCTGAATGCTCATTACATAGTGTGTTTTAAGAATCCCAGGGACCACGCTCAGATCAAACACCTGGCCCGTCAAGTATATCCGGAAAACCCCAAATTCGTGGAGGAGGCTTACGCGGACGCCACGCGCGACCCGCACGCCTACTTGCTCATAGACCTGAAACAGTCTACACCCGAAGAGATGCGCGTACGTTCGGCCATTTCCCCAGACGACCCGGTAAACTACGTGTACCTGCCCAAGAAGAAGTGATAAATAGACCGAGCGCGCGCCAGCGTCAGTCATCATGTCACACCGCGTGAAGAAGGACGCGGCGCTGCTGAGGGCCCTAATACACGCTACGCCTAAAGAACGCAAGGCCCTGTTAAAAGCGTGTGACAAGAGTCGCATCAAGTCGTTGTGTGAGTGCGCGTATAACGTGCTACGCGGAAACGTACCGCTTTCCCCCTGCCTCAAACGCAAATTGAGCAAGCATAAACAGGCGCTCAGACGGCTGGTGAAACGCGGCGAGGGTTGGGCCAAGAAGCGGCACTACCTCGTCCAACGGGGCGGAGGGATCCTCCTACCCCTGCTGTTGAACGCTGTTTTGCCCGTTCTAGCGCAAAAGCTAATCAGACATGGAGTACGCTAGGAAAATGGTCGTTGTACCGCAGGAGTTCATCGAGGGATTGCGAGAAGGACTGGGACCAGGACTAAGAGGAGGAGCAGGTAGCGCCAATAAGCCAGCCAGCCTGGACGCTGAGATGCATCACATATTGAGCGACAAGCGGCTGGATGATACGGAGAAATGGAAACAATATCAGCAGGTGTTACAGCGGTTCCTGCACTTTTCTGCGGCTAAACGTCAACCCATAGGTCTGTCAATCATCGAGGGCGAGGAGAGGGAGGAGGAAGCGGCGGGAGGTCCGAGTCAGATGAAACGCGAGTCTAGCGCCTCGGCGTAGGACATTGTGGAATCGTTCTCAAAAATCTTCAGGCCGGTGGCGCGCAATTTGTTGGGATTCATGACCCGGCAAGGCTGCCCCATCGCCTAGGACGCCAGTGGGGCGGTGTACGTGGACAAGGTGAAGATCCCCGATTCCAATATAGTGGACATCGCACACAGCATAGTGAGAGCGCGAAGGGCGGACCGATTGCCTACCGGCTGGCATCAAGTGATGACCGCCTTGAAGGACATGAACGTGCCCAAAGAATACGTGAACAATCCCACTGCGTTGCGTTACCTAGGCGTGGGGCTGGACTCGGCATCAAGCCCCTGGAGAGACACGACGGCCTCATCGACACCCCTGTCACCGAGGTTGACGCCGATGCTAGACCGCCTGAGACCGCGACCTCCAGCGGCCAGGAGAAGGATAATAACCGAGGAATCCGACCAGGAATCGTCATTGGACAACTGGGAGCTGTTCTCACCATAATGGAGAAGTTGTACTATGACCCAAGCCAGCCCGGCTCCCTTGGCGGGGTGGCTGCTCTGACCAGAGCCGCGCGCCTACCGAAACGCCGGGTAGCCGACTGGCTGCGCACCCAGGACGCGTACACGCTGCACAAGCCCGCGCGCAAGAAGTTTCCCCGCAACCGCTACGTCGTGTTCGGGCCTCGGGAGCTGTGGCAGGCGGACCTGAACGACATGCGCGGCCTGAGCCGGTACAACGACGGAGTCAACTACTGCTGACTGTGATCGACGTGTTCAGCAAGCGGTTGTTCGCGGAACCGCTAAGGAGGAAAAGCGGGCCCGAAGTAGCCGCTGCGTTCGAGAGAATATTCTCTGAGGCGACGCCCCGCTGCCTGCAGACCGACAAGGGGACGGAGTTCACCGGGGCTGCTACTAAGCGAGTGTTCAAGAGTCACGGCGTCACGTACGTCACTACGCAGAACCCCGACGTGAAGGCGGCGGTAGTGGAGCGAGTCAACCGCACGCTCAAAACCCGCATGTGGCGCTACCTGACCTATAAGAATACTTTTCGCTACGTGGACGTGTTGGACAGGCTTGTGGACGCCTACAACCACAGTCCGCACAAGAGCCTGGGCGGTAGCCTGCGACCCGCGGACGTGGACTGCGGCGATGTTCAAACGGTGTACAAGGCGTGGCGTCACATGTACGGAAAGGCGATCCGGTGGCACAAGCCCAGGTTCGAGCCGGGTGACACGGTGCGCATAGCCAAGGAGAAGGGTACGTTCGCTAAAGCTTACGAGACCAATTGGAGTAAGGAGCTGTTCGTGGTGGACCATGTTTACGGGTCGCTTCCCCTGCCCCTGTACGTGTTGCGCGACCTTAACGGCACGCCGCTGGAAGGACGCTCCTACGAGCACGAGATGCAAAAGGTGACGGTCGCCCCAGACCGCCTGTACCAAATAGATAAAATACTGGACACCAAAGGACGAGGCCGCAGTAAGCGCTACTTGGTCAAGTGGGTCGGGTACGGAGAGGACTTCAACTCGTGGGTACCTGCATCCGAAGTGCAACAGCTGCTATGACGACAAAGCGCAGACAGCTGTACCTGACGTTGCCCAGCAACAGCTCCATGGACTACTATCCAAACAACACCGTGGCTAACTACATCACCCATCTACCGTCAGTCGTGCGATTGGGTGGCGATGGTGAATGGGAAGTCGCTTTAGTCGAGGTCCATTACCCGTGCTCGTTCGTCACAGTGGGAGAGGACGCTCGCATATATTTCTACACTAAGGATGACACTGGCAAGCCTGCACTGACCGCTGTAAAGGTGGAAGCCGGAAACTATAAAGACATCGATGAACTGATTAGATCCATCAACGCCATTCCAAAACTGGACCTGCACCAATGCCAGTTTGAGTATGACAAGGAGACTAAGAGGGTGGAATTGATCTCAATAGACCAGACTGTGGTGCAACTGGAATCTAGCCCCACTCTAGCGTTACAGTTGGGATACGACGTGCACAACGTGAATTTGATCAAACATAGAAAAGCTATAAGACCACCCAACTTACTGGCCGGGATCCCTTCGCACATGTACGTGTACTGCGACCTGGTGGAACCCCAGCTAGTAGGCGACACGGTAACGCCCTTGTTGAAGATTGTGAACATTGACGCTAAAACGTACACCTACGGCGCGAGTACCACCGTGCACTTCACCGACCCTCACTACGTGCCGTTGATGAAGAGCTCTTTCGATAGCGTGGAAATCGATTTAAGGGACAGCGTCGGACACCACCTGCCATTCCGCTTCGGGACTACGTGCATGAAGCTTCACCTGCGCAGAGAGCAGCAATGAACCCGAACGACCCCTATCTGGCGTACTACCGCCAACAGCAGTCGGGGCATGGAGTGTCCTCCGTATTCAGAGGAGCCGCTTTCCAACGCGGCCACGGTATCGGCAGTTTCCTAGGCGGGCTGATGCGTACAGTGGTCCCGTTAATCAAATCCGGCGCATCAGCGCTGGGCAAGGAGGCGCTGAGGTCTGGTGTGGGCTTCTTGGGCGACGTGGCGGCGAGCACAGCCGACCCCCGTGTCGGGGCCAACGCCCAGCTCAGACAGTTTACCGGGTCGCTGAAACGCAGGGCCGATGATAAATTGGATCGCTTGCTGAGCGGTGGCGGTTCCGGCACCTATAAGAAGAGGCGTGTACAGCGGGTCACTCCTCAGTCTCTGGCTAAACTCCTTGGAGCGAGGAAGAAGAGCGCCGCGCCCAAGAGGAAAAGGAAGCCCACAAGACGAGTCGCTAAGAAGAGGAGAAGCAAGACCGTTGTGCGACGTAAGAAGAGCAGGAGTACCGCGAAGGACATTTTTGGATAATGTCGTTCATACATCAGAGATCGTGTGAGTGCCTCAAGACCGAGTTGGACCTGTTCTCTCTGCCCCCGACGCAGACCAGTATCGAGAGCAGCAAATGGGTCTGCTACAAGCCGGTCTCGTCGCTGACGGATGATTCGCCTATAGAGTTCGTAGTGCCCGGTCATGGAGACGAATACACCGATCTGTCGCAGACGTTACTGTATGTGAAGGCGACCATCAAAACGGCCGCTGGGGCCGCGGTGACGGGGGAGGATACAATCAAACAGGTCGGCCCGGTGAACAACTGGCTCCACTCGCTGTTCAGTCAAGTGGACCTGTACCTCAACAACAAACTGGTGTCGCCGCAAAACAACACGTACGCCTATCGCGCCTACCTGGAGAACCTGTTGACCTACGGCCAGGACGCCAAGAGCACACATCTCACCGCGGAGCTGTTCATGGAGGATTCCACCGCTAAGATGGACGATTGCGTGGAGGGAAACGTGGGGCTCGTAACGCGGCGGACGTGGATCGCGGGCAGCCGCTTGGTGGACATGGTGGGACATCTGCACGTCGATCTGTGCAACCAGGACAAGTTTATGCTGAATGGTGTCGAGATGCGGTTCCGTCTGATCAGATCGCGCGACTCATTCGCCATCATGTCCAAAACCATCACCGACTACAAGGTGGCGATCAGCGATGTCAGCCTGTTCATGCGCCGCTGCAAGATCAATCCCAGCGTGCTGTTGGCGCACAGCAGGACGCTGGAGACCGGCACAGCCAAATACCCAATCACCCGCGTGGAAGTGAAAACCGTCACGTTGCCGAGCGGTATCCGCAGCAAGACTATGGACAGTGTGTTCCTCGGCCAACTGCCGAAACGAGTCATAGTCGGGCTGGTGAACAACCAGGCGTTCAACGGAGACTACAAGAAGAACCCGTTCAATTTTCATCATTACAAGACGAATTTCTTCGCGCTGTACGTGGACGGTGAGCAAGTGCCTGGCAAACCGCTGCAACCAGATTACTCCATAGGCCAAGAGTTGTGCGTGCTCGAATATCACACGCTGTTCAGTGGCACCGGCATCCATTACTCGAACTGCGGTAATGATGTAGACCGCTCCCAATTCATGTACGGTTGCACGGTGATGGCGTTCGACTTGACGCCTGATCTGTCGGCTGGTCAAGCGAGCCACTGGAACCTGGTGCACAACGGCGGATTTGCCGAAGCCTTGACGGAGGCGGTCAACTGCGTAGTTTATGCTGAGTTGGACAATGTAGTGGAAGTGGATCACAACCGCAACGTGACTGTGGACTTTGGCGGGTAAAGGAGTTGCTGCGCTCAAGGTCACCGTGAGGACCGTTAGGTGATGGTGGACTTTGGCGGGTAAACGAGTTGCTGCGCTCAAGGCCACCGTGCGGACCGTTAGGTGATGGCGGTGCGCATGCGCGCGAGTCCAAGGTCGCCTGACAGCAGCGCACTCAGATCAGCGGCGCGCGCTCAGATCAGTTTGGACAACCGTACGAGATGGACGTGCCGCCACCAATCTACAACGAGCCACTGCCAGCGCGCTGTCATCACGGAAGCGTGGTGATGGACATGCAGTGTTTCAAGGACAGCGACAACGACTTTCTACTGAAAGAGGTCTGCGTGGTGGACGTGACTACCGGCACGCTGCTCCTACATCACATCGCCCGCCTGCCCTTCAGCAAGGACCTCCTGACTTCCGAGAAACAGCGCGAGAGCGTCTGGCTTACGCGCCACTGCCACGGCTTGGAGTGGGACCAGGGAGACATCGCGTACGTCGCCCTGCTGGACAAGCTGCGCTCTTGCCTCATCCACCGCCCCTTGGTCTACGTCAAAGGATCGCAGAAGAGGGACTTTGTACAACGCCACCTCATAACCGAGCTCGCCGCCACCACCGCTCAGGACATCGAGGATTTGGGCTGCGGGTCGCTCAACGGTCCGCCCGCTTATCAGACCCTGCGCTGTCGCCACCATAAGAGCTCCCACAACCGTTGCGCCCTTCATAACTGCATCGTCTTGCGGGACTGGCTCGTGTCTAACGACAAGCCGGACCCATCCGCCTCAAGCTGCCTGTGCTGCTTCCGTCCACGATGAATACCGTCCAAATCAGAGAATGCCTGGCGAGGATCCCCGGACTGAGGAACGTCGCGGTCTACGCCTCTGACCAACTACCGGACGCGCCGATCAAGCCTCTCACCGCCATCCTGTCCAACACGGTAGCACACACCGAGGGAGGCGAACACTGGGTGGCGTTTTACTGCTCGGAAGAGGACAGACTCGAGTTCTTGGACAGCTACGGGAGGCCGCCATACCAGGCCGACTTTCAAAGGTTCCTGAGGCGCAATCCTCATCACCGCCACTACATCTACAACAGGTATCGGCTCCAGGGTTATGATACTTCTGTTTGCGGCTACTACTGCCTCACTTACCTGTACTGCCGGGCTGTTTTCCACATGTCCACAAGCGGAGGGGGGCCTTGGCGGTGCAGTTTCGCATGTGCTCCTCCAGACGCTCGGCACCGGACAGTTCCAGTTTGTTGGGCCAGTTGTCGAAGTAAGCGAAGCATCGCTTGCACACGTGGATAGTGTGACCGTGCGACGTTAGTTGAGGACGCACTAGTCTGCTGACGTTCGCGATGTAGGCGTAGTGACTGTCCCCGCCGGTAGTCACGTACAACAGGTCCCGGTGGTCCTCCAACTCCCGCTTACATATCTTCAGCGGGAACACGCAGTCCTGGAACTTTGGCGATCCGTCGGGGCGTCTCCCCACCATGGCATGCTCGATCCCGTATACGTTCACGCTGATGGCGTTCTTCCTCTCAAAGGCTTTGATATCCTTCACAGCCACGGGGAAGCGTAAGCCAACCCAATCGTAGCGAGCCATTATGTCCGGTGTATACGCTGCAGGCCTCTCCGGGTGTTGCGTGACGAACTTGCCCAGGATAGCGTATGCGAAGCACATGTCATCGACGTTGTGCACGTTGATGACAGCGCGCGTCTCGCAGATGGCCCTGGGAAGCTGGATGAACCGGGCTCCGCGATCTCCCATCGGGGTGTAGAGGTTGACGCGGATCTCCAAGTCACTATACGGAGATAGCTCCACCCGCTGCCCACTAGTAGGCACTGCTCCTTCTCTTCCACCAGCTTGTTGAAGGAAGCCGACAGGAAATCCTCCAAGTTGGACGCGGCAGTAAGAGGCACGTTCTTTGTCTTGAAGGCTCGCAGGCAGGTGGTCCCGTGGATGTTGGCGAATTCGCACTCCAGGAACATATTGACCTTGATGTTCGGGTGTCGGGTCCTGACGTCAGCCAGCAGTTTCAGGACGCTGTCGAACAGCAACACCAGCGCGTCGTCAACGGTCAAGAAGTCCTCCATGGGCCGGGACAGACCGAAGGTCATGAGCCGTCCGCGGAACGCCCGTTGGATGGTGCGGAACGTGGGCAGTCCTCCGCCCACCATCCCTTCAGGTGCCGTGCTGGGTCCGGGCTGAGGCTCGCTGCTGGGTCCGGGCTGAGGCTCGTGGCTGGGTCCTGGGCGCGGCTCGGGTGACAGGACGGGCAGTCGTGGCATCTCGTCCAAAACGAGGTTCCTCACGACGGGACAGTTGTGAGCCTCGTGCTGGTCCCGGTTGTAGCGCCGGGTGAAGCCTCGGTTGCAGTAGACGCACTCAAACCTCCTGCCGCGGTGAGCGCTCGCCATGTGTCGCTGGAGGTACGCGGCCTTGCGGAACAGAGCGCCGCAATCGGGACAGCGGACCTCGTTGGCGTGCACCAGCTGCACGTGACGCCGGAGCAAGTTCTCGCGGGCAAACCGCCGCCCGCACGCGTCGCACTCGGGCCGTAGATCTCTGGCGGGTGACGTTGCAGCGGAGGAGGAAGAGGAGGAGGTCGAAGCTGACGGGCTCGCACCGTGGACCGCTTCCATGTGGTGGCGCAGATCCTCGGGGCTCGTCAGGGCAACAGCGCACAACGGGCATGGACAGCCTGCGAACAGGAAAACAAGTCCTATTAGTTACCCGATAAACACAAGGGTGAGTAACTACATAGAGGACTGGCAACCTCTTATTTCCTCATCTCAATCGCCAGTTTACCTGAGCCCAATACAAGGGTGAGGAACTACACAGAGGGCTGGCAGCCCCTTGTTTACTACTTGAATCTGTTTACTCGGATAAAGCCGTTTGCTCTCTCAAAAACAGGTGGTTAGTTATCAAAGTCCACGGACGCACTGTGACGTCATGAATGAGGATATCGGAGAAGAAGGCATGCTTAACAGATCTACTGGTGGTTTTTTATTTAACATAAAACTGTACCTGGCGCTTGGTCGTGAGGAGTAGGAGGATGAACTGCGGCGAGGTGGCGTTGTAGGTTGTCGCTTCGCCCGAAGCGTCTGCCGCAGACATGACACTCGTAATGGCGGTCGTTGTGGGCGGATGCTGTGTGACGGGTCAGGTTTCCAGCATTCGCGAAGACGCGGCCACAGACCTCACACATACGAGGAACAGCCATCTACAAAAACATCAGGTATCTGTATTCCCCGTCCGCCACAAAGGCACAGTTGTCACAGCAAAAACACTTTGGTAGCGGTACCCCTGGGAACGAGGCGAGTCTAACCCTTTTAATAATATTAGATAGAAATAAATGGCAAGAATCGCTGCTATGACATTCCCAACACTGGTACACGTCTTTGTCTTTGTTACGCTCACACATAGCGATTTCACCCTCGTCTGTAATTCCACTAGGCACTCGGAATTTCGATTTAAAAGCAAAACCAAATTTTATTTCACTCAAACAGTTTTTTAAACTGGAGTGGAAGTGAGTCTATTTTGCTTTTTAAATTTGATTCATTAATTTTAATCGTTATAAAACACAACTGTTCCAAGGTCATTACAGTTTCACTCATCTCCATCTGAAAAGAAACAAGGACAAGACTCAGTGTACTGAAATATGCAAAACATTAAACATTAGTTTTAGCTAATTAGGATTTAGAGCATTGGTAAATCGACTAATGAAACAACAAGAAAGTGAATTACATGTTACTTACATTTTAAGATATTCAAAGAGAACGCTCCACACAGTCGCACAAATAGTCACCGTGGAAGGCACCTACGTCCTCACAGTACGAACTGCCACTAGACACTGAAGTAGTACGGGTGGATAGCGCGCATAAGTACACTGTTGACGCCGAGGGACTTTCTACTGGAACCGCTAATGAGGAAACTGACTGTGGCGGTCACGTAGGCATGAGGATGACGTCATGGTGGTTTCCTCCGAGTTGTTTACGAGTAAACTGACTGTGGCGTCATGGAGGTTTCCTCCGAGTTGCCCTCCGAGTTGTTTACATCTTCAGTCCTACTCGCCAGTCTCCTTCTAGCATTACTGGCAAGCGGTACACCATGTTTCATTTATTCACGATGATTTCAGAGCCGGTAGGATCCTACCCAGTAACAAAGCCATTCTATATCAATTCCACAATAGCAGAAGTGGATTCAATAGACGCGGAGGTATTTCTACAAACAGTATATTACTATACTAGATGCTTCCTAGGTAAATTACATGTTGACTTCTTGTTAGAAAGACCGTTGGCCCCACACAAGTGTCGACAACTTAGGGCTGACCTGGGAGACTTGAGTTTGGTACCGACACACATCTCATGCCGCAACGCCATAGTTTGGCTCCTTCGGGAAGCTAATCCTCCAGTATATGCGAGGGTTATAGTAAACGGAGGGTAGGTTAGGGTATCACTTTTTCTAAATAAAATAAAGAATATTATCCTGAATAAAATAATAATTATATCCGTGGGGGGGCTGACGTCACCGGGGGGGGGGGGCTGACGTCATCCCTCGCATCCTCACTGTGCCTTTGCTGTTAAAGTTAAGACTTAGATAATTAGTAGTTTTTCTTTTTATGGAAAAGGGGTAAGGATATAAAACTTTATTTTTTTTAAAATATAAGTATCCGGAGTGCTGGGACCCCTCCCTCACCGTCGAAGGATCCATTGTCATTCGTAGGAAGGTCAGGTAATTGTCATTACTCCACCAATTACACTCCCATGCACTCCGCCCACAGCAGAAACACTTGTAATGTTCTTCACTGTCTATACTATGAAACACTGTCATGGTCATATTTGGTACCTCGTATAACAGGTTACCACAGTAATGGTTTCTATCATCACAACGCCTACATTGATACACTATATGTCGGTCATACTTCCTATACAGCTCTCTAACACGCTCGTCCTCTACACCTCTAGGAAGCACCGGCACATAGCGTCGTACACTGCCCTTCAAGCAAGAAGCGATGTATCGCTGAATGGATACTGGTAAAGCACCTAACCCCTTATATAATGAACATCTATTGTGTCTTATAGCTATCGTCGACAGTTGAGCGAGAGATGGTGGGTTATGTTTCTCCATCGCAAAAGCCAACACTAGACTGAGCTCACAAACAACTGTTGAGTGACCATGTAGCAAATGACGCATGGGGTTATTCCACAAGGGTGAGAAAGCAGTCAATACGATAATAGCTTGTTTACGTCGTTGACTGATTTGAAGAGGGCTTTCCACTGAGCGGTGAAAGCTTCTGGAACGTTCCACTTGTTTACAACGCAGAAATAGCTTGTGTATTAGCCAAACCCTCATTCTCTTGTCGACAACCAACAGAGCATCATGTCGGACGTTACATATGTCTTGTGCTGCCCCTACACTGTGGCCGTTGCGTTTCAGAAGATTGAAGACAAAATGCATAATGGATTAATAATCCTCCGCCTCGGCTGTGTTGAGGAGGACGGAAGAGTTCACTTTTCCCCCCGGTGGTTTACCGCCAATGTGCCTGTGGAGCTGGACCTTTTAAAGGAGAGGGTTAACGGCTTCCTGGCGAATGGTTTTTCGGCTGTGGTAAGCTACCGGGGGGTTCAGCTTCAATAAGCTGTTATATTCATATCTTTATTAAATATTATTTTTATAATATTAAATTAATAAACTAAAAAGAAAAAAAAACAAAAACAAATATATAATAAAACAGATGGAAGAAGCTTATGTTAGGTTTACGCCAGGTCACGTGACCGGGGGGGGCGGCTGCCGTCATCGGGGGGGGGGGGGCTGACGTCATCGGGGGGGCTGACGTCATCGGGGGGGGGGGACCTTGATTCCTCGCATCCTCACTGCGCCTTTGCTGGTTTTGAATCGGCCAATGCCCCCTACTGTTAGACTACGGGAAGTGCCTCATAGTATGTCAGTGAGTGAGTGAGTGAGTGAACCCGTCTAGCTTTATATAAGTAGATGAAGAAGAAACCATTATAACTTGCTCTGTAGCAAGGAAAGAATTTTATCTAGCTTCAAGGTAAATTGATCGAGTCGAAGGTCGATACTGCTGGTATCATGTTTCTACAAAATTGCACGTCTATATATATATATTAAAAATCAAACTATTCCAAATGAGTGAAACAGATGAAAATTAATTTATTTTTCTGTGGAGTTTAGTATTTTATAATGTATTTCCATTTGAAATGTTTGCAACTCTTTTATCTGTTAGTTTATAAATTGACAAACCCTATAATCTAGTACCAGTCAATCCACACACATTCAGCATTTTCCAGTTTTGTAAGAGCACTCAGCTAAATTAATCAGTATGTTTTATTTGATTGAATTGGAGACACAGTTAACTATGACCTAAAGAGATATTTGATAACGAAACCTGTAGATCCCAAATCATGGCTGAGGCCCCAAATGTACAGGATACTGCTATAAAATTATTTGAGTTTGACATAACGACAATGTAGTTAAAACTAAAATTTTTTTTATTTGTTTGAATACGTTATCCTACTTAAAACATGTGTAAGTAGAGAAGAGATCAACTTGCTAATAGCTAGGCACAATATGTTTATTTATATATGGTTTTACCGATCCTTAATCAGTAAAAATTGTAGCATTTAGTTTATGTATCAGGATGTTAAAAACATTGCTAGTTTTGAGCAACAGCTTCTTCATCCGACATGGGTTTCAATCTTCTGACGGCCAGTTAAAAGAGGTTCAACTATACAATCAACACAATTGTATCATGGTTGAGCTGATGGTAAGGTTGTGGATTTTCGCTGATATTAAACCATCCAGATACAGTTTTAGTCTGATATTTAGATCTAGTTGCAGATAGTACACTTTCACATTGATTTTTCTGGCCAATATATAATAATACTCCATCTTGTAGTTATTTTGTTATTTGTATTCTGTATTAATCAGTAAAAAAGCTTTACATTTTAAAAATTCATGTTAACTAGCCCCAGACCCTAAATAAGGGTTTACCTTCCGTCAACAGCTCCAACAAATTGTAACTTGCTTTAAGATCATTTCGGCATTATGATGCCATCCTCAGACACATTACAATGAATTTCAGCTGAAGCAGCGTCGTCACACTTATAAATACATAACACGAACATCGAACATTAAACAAAAAGTACAGCGAACAGGCCTGTCGCACACACGTTCCACGGTACAGGAGTAGCTCCAAATTTAAAGTTCACCGTGGAAATAGAGAAATAAAATAAAATAAATTTCTTGGATTTGACAATAGAGAAACTGGACAATAGATTAGATTTTAGTATATATCGTAAGCCCACCACTTCAGACCAAACCATTCATAATACATCTTATCATCCTCCATCACAAAAATTTGCAGCTTATAATAGTATGGTGTATAGGTTGTTAAATGTGCCAGTGTTAGCACCAACTATCAGAAAGAACTAAATATAATCATTCACGTAGCGGTAGCAAACGGTTATAATATTAATATTATTGACAGGTTGGTGACAAAACAGAGAAATAAAAGCAGGCGCGGATCCACGGGGGAAATTTCCCCCTCCCCCAAGGCAAAATGTTGGAGTTGCGCGCGCTACGTCTGCCCGGCAGCGTTATCTCGACTTGACGTCTGAAGCGTCATCAGTCAGACTTATATGCCTGTAATACTACTACAGAATGAGTGTTCACAGACCGGAAATTCCAGGAAAATCGGATAATTATACGGGAATTTCGGCGAAAATTTGTTTATTTGGTTTTAAAACGTCTTTTTCGCCCGTTCTCGTTCATGCGGTCGGTTGTCGTTTCCAGGCAATAAAACAAGTTTTGGTTGTCATTTCAGGGGGGGCCAAAAGGGTTAGGGGGGGCCAAGTTTATGTTAACTGTATAGCTTTTATTGTGGTTACCTACTACATTACTGGTAATGTATTTTAGGTAATGTGGACAATTTTTATTATTAATTTAGTGAAAATATAACCTAGCAAATAATTGTCCTACAAAAATAAATTTTATTAAAGGTTTCCTGGTAATAAGGTTGCTGATCGTCATTTCGGGCCATTAAATTCAACTAAATTCCTGTTTTTTATCAATCCGACGTGGAAAAAATAAGCTTTCTTTGGCGATCGAACGGGGTCGAATCGCCGATTGTATTCATAAAAAATACGTTCCGGTTGTCGTTCGGGTCTATAAAACGGGATCCGGCTTTATTTTTCATTGGGGAAATGTGGTCCGATTGCCAATTTGTTTGATAAATCACGGATTGTGATTTTTGGCATATATTGAGGCTCGGTCGTAATTTGTTCTTATCTACAATAATCCCTAAAAATTTTGTTTTCTCGGTTTCATCTAAAATGTGATTGTTTATAACTACATTGAATCCAGAATTATTTCTTTGATTTTGCTTTAGAGAAAACTGAATGTATTTTGTTTTATTTGCATTAAGTAACAGATTCTTATCTGCTAGAAATTGTTGAATCATCGAAAGCTCACAAAAACTAGATATTTCAATTTCATCATAGTTTTCCGCATATACTTTTAAATTGATACTAGGTGTACGCTCATTCCTCGCGTATAAGGATAATTGAAACACATGATCAAACTTAAATCGAGTCTCATAAAAAATTCAATATCTGATTTGAGTAACATCATCAGAATACATTCCGTTATCATTTAACTGCCGCCAGAATCCGGATTTTATGTCTGTATAAAATAGTTTTAGTCACTTCTCTAAGAAACAATTATCGCGGTAGCTGAGAGGTATCGCACTGGCTCTTGGAGCGAAAGGTCGCAGGTTTGGATCCCGCCCCGACCTAACATTTTATCCGTAGAAAAACATACATACATTTATCACTTGTTTTATCAAAGTAAATGTTGTATAAATACGTAAATTTATTTATTTTTAAAATAAATTGAAGATTTCAGGCATGGTTTGTTGTTAGGATTGGCATGGGTGCGTTATCTTAGAACAAACAGAGCATTTTGGGCTAAGCAGTGACTTTAGCAGTGTGGTTAATTTAACTTTTAAGAGAACAGCGAGTTTCCTATATGAACTAATGTTACCAATTTCTATAGGCCAATTCAAAATATCCTTAAGGATTAACAATAAATCGTCAGGCCCAGTTATTTAAATGAAAAAATGAGATTTCAATATATTGTTTCAATAGCCTAGGCTATCATGAAATTAAATGCTGTAAACATGGGTTGGCCCAAGTCCGTACATGAAACATCTAAAATGACAAGTAGCCTAAGTATATATGCCTACATTTTATAGTCATAGGTCCAAGTTTATGATTAAAACAGCTCAATATAATCCAAACCTAGGAGATGTCAAATCATTTCAGATAACCTGTACAAAAGGCTTAGTTTGGTTAGAATAGTTTAAAGCTTTTGTTTTGGTTCGCTACAACATTCCTGGTAATGTGTTTAAAGTATTTTACAACAGTTGTATTTTACAAAATGATATTTCAATATATTGTTTCAATAGCCTAGGCTATCATGAAATTAAATTCTACAAACATGGGTTGGTCCAAGACCGTACATGAAACTTCTAAAATGGCAAGTAGCCTAAGTGTATAGGCCTACATGTTATAGCCATAGGTCCAAGTTTATGATGAAAACAGCTCAGTATAATCCAAACCTAGGATATGTCAAATCATTTCAGATAACCTGTATAAAAGGCTTAGTTTGGTTAGAATAGTTTAAAGCTTTTGTTCTGGTTCGCTACAACATTCCTGGTAATGTTTAAAGTATTTTACAACAGTTGTATTTTACAAAATGATATTTCAATATATTGTTTCAATAGCCTAGGCTATCATGAAATTAAATTCTATAAACATGGGTTGGTCCAAGACCGTACATGAAACTTCTAAAATGGCAAAATGGCAAGTAGCCTAAGTGTATAGACCTACATTTTATAACCATAGGTCCAAGTTTATGATGAAAACAGCTCAGTAAAATCCAAACCTAGGATTTGTCAAATCATTTCAGATAACCTGTATAAAAGGCTTAGTTTGGTTAGAATAGTTTAAAGCTTTTATTTTGGTTCACTATAACATTCCTGGTAATGTGTTTAAAGTATTTTATAAAAGTTGTTGTATTACCAGTTTAATGTTGGCTTACTCTTACTGTAATCCAACCCTAGGCTATATAAAATCATTCAAGATAACCTTCCGAAAAAGGCTGTTTGGTTTGAATAATCTATAGCTTTTATTGTGGTTACCTACTACATTACTGGTAATGTATTTTAGGTAATGTGGACAATTTTTATTATTAATTTAGTGAAAATATAACCTAGCAAATAATTGTCCTACAAAAATAAATTTTAATGTTGTTCGCTTACTGTGACTAACTTCATCAACGCTTTCTAGACAAATTGAGGTTTTATATACTTTATATACATACTTTATATACATGGCAATCACAATATTACCAATTGTCTAAGAAATTTAATAAAACAAACTATTTTATAAGTTAAGTTAATATCTTAGTATCTAAAGTAATAAAAAAGTTATTTTGAGTTTTTCGATCTGCCACACACGTTGTCTGTCGTCTGCCACTGATAAAATCGTCGCCTTCAACGAAGACGACGACTGACGATATTTACACAGAGTAGGCGTACTAAGGGAATATTAACTGTATAAATTTTGTTTTTAAAACGTACACTATAATAAAATAATTTATAAAATAATAAATATGCTCACAACTTAAAAATATACTTCTATTTATCTCTCTTGTGTGTTTTTTGTTGGTAAAAAAACTGTTGTTATCCAATATAACAAAGTATACTCTAGTAAACTAACTATTGTTACTCTGTTGTTGAAACATAGACGTCGGCTAAATTTTAACGATTCAAGTACCACTAAAATGGCTTCCAATGTTATTCTTATGGAGAAAAAAATAAATTTGGTTTTAAGATAATTTGATTAATACTGAACGAAATTATCTGAATAACGAACTTGACCGAGATTTTGACTTGTTAAGTTTTTCTGGAAAATTTTAAGTTTAACTGTGGAGGCATTCTCGAGTTGTTTTGGTCACAGACACACCAGTTGAGTTGATTCTCTTACCAGTCTAAGCAGTAAAGTTGTGTATAAGGATACTTTCACTTATCCAATCATCTGCATATAAAGTCATTTTGTCAAACTGAGATGATTTTGGTTTAATGCAACATAAAAACAGTAGGGGACCCAGAATAGAACCCTGAGGTACTCCAAATTTTACAGTATTTAATGTCGAGCGGCAGGGTGTTATTTGATTATGGTTATTTAAATGATTAATTTCAACAAACTGTTTCCTGTTTTTCAGATAGGAAGAAAACCATGAGAGTGGTATCTTTTTGATGCCTAAATTAAAAAGGGTTGTAAGCAATTCAGTATGACAGACATTATCAAACGCTTTAGATAAATCCATGAAAACCCCTATTAATTTTTCACTATTGTCCAACGATTCTATAATGGATTCAATAAATTCAGTGCTTGCACTAATTACAGATTTACCTTGCTGGTCCTTATCCATAAGATCATTGTTCTCCAAAAATGCTATTAACTGAATAGCCATAGCTCTTTCAAACAATTTGGAAAATGAAGATATTAAAGAAAGAGGATGATAATTTTCAACTTGAAGAGGACTACCATTTTTAAAAAGTGGTTTGATTTTAGAAATTTTTAATTGTTCCGGAAAGATGCCAGATATGAAAGAGGAATTGATTACGTGTGATAATGGCTTAATAAGATGTTTAGCGGCAAGTTTAATGATAGGCATTGGTACATCGTCATGTCCAATAGAGTACTTATTGTAGAAACGTTGAATTATTTCATCCAACTCATCACAGGAGTGGACTCCTGCTGTCATGCTTCTCCCGCCGTTTACCCACTTTTATGCTGCTAACCAATATCTAACAAAATAAGCGACTGAAATAAAGAAAAATAAGTCTAACATTTATTTTTAGCTCACATGAAAGGAGACAATGACAGGTGGGTTATTTATGGATACCTGTGAGTTAAGATAAGTAAAAGAGGGGCACAGGGGATGTTTGGGTCAGGGTGAAAAAATCACTTTCTTGTTAAAATATTCTGGTTTTGATAAACTAACCCAAAATTGTTGTATGGATATATATTTGTAAAACTTGTCTTTTATTTGTTATGGTTGTTGAAAACAATAACACATTTTTTTCAGTTAAATCATTATTCATTCATGGTAAAATTAAGGTTAAAATCAAATAAATAATAACTTTAATAATTCAATAAAATGTTATGTTTAAAATTAAAGTTTAATATGTAAAAAAATTGTTTTCAATCAAAAACTTAAAATGAGTTTTCTTACTTTTTAAAGAACTACTCGACTCGATACTCGAGTAGTTTGGTTCAATACTCGACTCGACTCGATTAAAAAAACACTACTCGCCCACCCCTACTATTTTGATTTATAAAATTAATTTTTAGTCAGTAATTTTTTTCTGTAAAATGCAGTCTTTTTTGGCTGATAAAATGCGGCCCTTAATTTTTCTGAGGTCTATGTTTTTGCCTTACAAATTTCAAAAGGGGTTTGTCGGTCAATTGCCTTTTTTCGGTCAAACGAGGCTATATTGCTATTTCCGTGGATAATATGCGGCTCGCTTGCTACTCGAGGCCAATAAAATGTGGTCAAGTCCATTTTACCTAAAACATTCTGTCATTTTGGTGTTTTTGACCACCAAGTTAATTTTCGGCCAGTAACAAACTTTGCGGTCGTAGTTTTTGGCTATTAATATTGCTGTAAAAAAACTGCCGATAAAATTATCGATTATGGCTGATAACAAACGCCCGGTCAGTAAATTTGTCTAAAAAGACAGTTTGACCATTTTCAGGCTAAAAATGCGGCCCGATTAATGTTTTAGATGGAAAAATGAGAATGTATTGCTATTTTAGGCCGATAATATGTATCTCGGGTATCTTTTAAAATCGCCGTATCTCGGCCGATAAAATTTATTTCGATCTTAGTCTCCGTAAAATCTTTGTTTTCGACGATAACATACTTTGATACTTCCGCTGGCGTGTGTTGGCCTTTGAATTGCGGTTTGGGTATAAACTATTGCAGTATTTTTGGCCGATAAACTATGTTCATTTTTAGTTTTTGGTCTAAAAGTTACGGCAACCATGAAATAAGTTCAAATTGCCATTTTTTAAATCTGAAATAACAGGTCAAATTTCTGATTTTGGTCCATGAATTCTATACAGTTGTCTTTTTAGGTCGATAACACATAATTTGGTCAATAAAACGGGTTCGGCTATTTTTAACAGCCGATAAAATTATTGATATGGAATTTTTAACAAATTTCCGGGGGTGGACTCCCGGACCCCCCACCCCTGAAGGGTATTCCATACTGGGTATCCCATACTGAGGATTCCCAAACCCCCGGCATTCCCCCCCCCAACGTGACTCCCTGGATCTGCCCCTGAATAAGAGGTGAGGAAATATTGAATTACAATAAAAAAATAAGTATGTCTATATAGAATATGCTCATTCAATCCCTCTCACAAGAGTTAAGAAAACATGGTATTGAACTAGCTTTTAGGATGAATAATAAGGCAATCAACAAACTAAATGTTAAAAGTAGGGATGAGTCGATTACAACTGTCGATTCTCGGTTCCACCGATTCTCAGGCTTAAAATCGGAATTGAGAATCGATGGTCCAAAGTCGATTTCGGTTCTATCGCTTCCAGGCCGTTGGTACAAAAAAAAAATAAAAAACAACTTAGCGTGGGAAAACAAACAGAGATAAACTAAACAACGTTTAACAAAATAAGTGGTTGAAATAAGACTCCTCCCGACTTCCTTTCCAGTCCCAAAATAACTCTCAACTAACACGAAAGGAGAATTGACAGGAGTTCTATTTATGGATGTACATGAATGAAGAAAACAGATAAGGCTAGTGGCCCGAATCGCCGAGCGACCCTATTTTTTGACCCATTCTTAATGGCTGGTCTATTGTTCGGCTTCCGGTCGAGGGTCCCGGTAATATATTCAAGAGATAAGAGTTTCTCGTTCAAAATGCTAAAACCGAAACTAATCGTACAAAGACAAATAATTTCGTCTAAGGCTCATTTTTTCGTCTGATTACCACAAATAAAATAAAATGTCAATCAAAGTTGTGTGACTTTCCGATCAAGAGATATGGATAATACAATCAATGTTTATCAGTTTTATTATTTTCCCCGACTATTCAAACTTTTCTACAGTAGACGCTCTTTTATCCGGCATTCTATGGACCGGCACATTCTATTAACCGGCACCAGGCGACCCGGGTTTTTCCAGGTATTTTCGGTCGTTTCCGTTTCTTACTGCGACTGCGCTGGACTGTTCCCGCCTTTTTCTTAGTCACCTGTTGTTTGTTTACGTCTCAAGCAGTAACGTTCAGTGATGTTCGTAACCTTTGCTCAGTACACTACTGCATTCAACCGTGTTTTGGTTGTTTTGATTGATTTCTATTTTTAGACGCCAACTTCCGCCCGGCTGTCTGTCCGCCCGTCTGTCTGTCTATCAGTCCACAAATGCAGGTGTTCCGGAGCAGTGCCAAGGTCAACCAACGCACGCGACCACAGCTCATTACTGTAGCGAGATGACAGGCTCTCAGATTACTGTATTCCCATTAATAACTAAAAATTTCTATTATCCGGAAAAATCGATTTACCGGCATGGGCGTGGTCCCGAACATGCCGGATAAAAGAGCGTCTACTGTATGTTGATTGCCTTCTCTCCCGACATTTTATTTCTTTCTATTCAAATTCCCCACTTTCCCAACTTTTTCGACTGCTAGACTTCCTAACATTTATTGTTATTAAATTAATTTAAAGTAGAAATTTAACATTACAGAATATTTAAAAACAATCTACAATCATTAAAAGATAATTATTTTAAAAACAAATTTTGCTTTCTAATTTGTATACATAATTTAAAATCCTAAATTTAACATTACAAATGAATTTTTATCGGTCAAGAATAGTTAACATCCAAAATGATAGTTTTATAACACAACAAACCAATTTAAAAAAATATCATGGGAGATTTATGTAACTTAAAGCATAACATTTATATAGAAAATAAACATGCAGTCCAATTTATTTGTTTTTATTATTAGTTTTTGTAAGTTTATTTTAATTTATAAATGAAAAATAATCACTAACCGATTGTATCTATTTATTATATAAAAATCAACTACTGACTAACTTATTGTCTTTAAATAATTTTTAAAACATTACGTTGCTATTTCACCTGTTATTAGGAATCGATGGAATTGGAATCGAAAAAAATTGGAATTGATTCATCTCCAATTAAAAGTAATATATTTGAGAAAAGTCAAAAGTCAGGTGTTTATAAAATTAAATGTGCAAGTTGCCCGAGCTTTTATATAGGAAAAACAGGACGTTCATTTGGAACTAGGTACAAAGAGCACCATCCGAACCCAAGAGCCGATAAACAAAAATCATCTTTCATACAATACTTCAGTTAAATGCTGAAAACCACGATATCAGTGATCTGAATACTGGCTTAGAAATTCTTCACACCTGCAAGAAAGGCAATAGACTGGATACCCTGGAAGAATACGAGATTTACAAGGCCTAATCAAGAAGTAACCATGATAATTTAATTTAAAATAATTAACTGCAATATAAATTATAGTATTACATGTCATATCAATCATTATTTAGTGTTAATTTCCCCATAATATGTTATTTATCCCCCATAATCACCAATAATTTTCCCATAATGTGCTATTTAATATTCAGTTTCCTTGTTGAGCGGAGCGAGCGGAGCTCCTATACTACACTCTGGCTTTTTATTTACACGTACTCCTCCTGAACGGCTGGAGTGATCCTCACGAAATTTTGCTGGGTCATAGTAACCATCTATGGGAAGATATACATCTGAAATGGTCCAAATCAGACATAAGGGTTCTGCCCTACGGCCCTTTAAAGTTACCATGTTATTTTAATAGGAGAAATATTTTATTTGGTTTGTTTACTGTGTGTTGATTATACAGCTGTTATAAGGATCAAATTTAAATGCAGACTGTTACTATCAGCTGTTTGTAAATACAGTAGTTTTCTGTGAAATTGTTGTTTTGTTTATTTTAGTGGTTTGTTTACCTTTGTACGTGAATGAAATGCCACGTTTACGGAGAGGAGGTGCAAATATACTCGCTCCGCTCAATATTGCAAGCAAACAACTGCATTGTATACCTAGTTAAATGTGCCATATAGTAATTTGCCCCATAAAAATGTGTTACTTATATTTTAATGTGTTATCTTGTGTTAATTACCCTATGTTCATTGCCCAATAAAAATCATCCTTTTCACCACTCCTCAGAAAGTCATTCCCTCTTTATGTTATATAATATTTATTTATCTTTGTATTTAAATAATATGTATTTAATTAATTAATAATCATCCACAGCCTATCCACACCTAATAGCCTACCTACCTAATTTAAATGTTCACCAATAATTTATTTTAAATATAATTAATGTAAGAGAATTGCAATAGAATTAAATTTAATATAATATGATTTTCAAAATTACAGTGACCAGTGTTTTACCATGTGTTTGTAAACACTGTGCTAGCCAACAATAGGATTTGCTCCAAGACCTGCACAGGGGTGGATCCAGAGGTCATGTTTGGGGGGGCGGTCACCGAAAGTATCCCCTCCCTCTCCCCTTGGGTGGTCCCTGGCACCCCCATTATTTTGTTAACTAAGCCTATATGAAATTATACAACGAATGAAAGTAAGTTGACATAATACTTCAATAACCTTGTATTCAAGAAAGAAAAACAATCATAACTTTATAAACAAGCTATTAGTTCTACTGCGCCCGACTGTAAATAAAAATAACAAATATTTAGGCATTAAATTTTTTCTACGTCATCTGTAGGCGTCTAAGAACAAGTAAAATGCTAAAATAAACAATTTATTTTAGTAGTTACCCACACGAAAAACTATTTACAAAACGTATTTAAAATCTGCAATACTGAACTATGCTACGCGAAGATACAATGAGGAATGAGGCTGATGCTGACAGCCAAGGTCAACAACTCGAAAAAAGAAAATGACGTACCACATTTATACAGAATAAAATACGTGGCGTATTAGCTTCCGTTTGCACACAATTTAATCTTTGTTTCTATTTATTTCGTTTCATATAATTTGAGGCACTTTTTGCTTCTAGCCTAGCCACTGGATATTTATTGCCTAGCAACGGATTACACGTTTTACACAAAAATCAAACCTAACCTCTAAGCAAAACACAGCTGACAGCAAACGACGGTAGGCGGGCGAAATCCAGTAAAAAATAATCACCGAATACAATGGTAGCAACCTTTGCTGTGTGTGGCTAAAATCTACTTCCAAGACCATGTTGAAAACACTGAATTTTCAGTTTCCAGCTTGCAAAACTAACAATTTTGCATCCTCGGGAATATCCATGTTTTTGTAAGACGCTTTTATGTGAAAGACGTGGATCTAAGTAATGTGTTATATACTAAAATGAAAGTTTAAAATTTCACCTGTATAATGGTATATTTTATTCCATTTATCGAACATTTAAGTGCAGTAGTTTGAATTTTAATGTAACAATGTAGCCGGGAGCGGCAAAATTTGACTCTCGGAACCGAAAAACGGGGTTTCGGGAGGCTTTTGCTACTTACATTTTCATTCGGATTTATTCAAACTTTCATTGTATGTCTGAATAATAAAATAAAACACAATATTTCTTAGGTTTGGGGGGGGCGACCGCCCCTACCGCCCCCCCCTTGGATCCGCCCCTGGACCTGCACTTTCTCCTAGACTCCTTCTTGCTGATCCAACTGCCCTTGTGTTAAGAACTTAATTTTGTTGCAGGACATTGTTCCTGTAAATTTCACCCAGTATGACCTAAGTTTTGAATTACTTAGTGTTAATTGAATTAGGGACATATTGCTCATATAATACCACATTTAACTTCAATCCTTTTTTATTTGTTTTATCCCAGAAATTGGTATTTGAGCGAATAATTTCTGTAGCAGCTTGGTAAACCAACTCCATTTTAGTATTCTGTATAGGGTCATTTGAAAGAATAGAAGACATTTGATAGAACAAGCCCAGTATTCTGATACATCATAACTTCAAGAGTAATCTACCTAAATTTTAACTATACTTTTCTAAATTTATTTGAATATCTTTAATCATTATTAAATTCAGTGAAAACCATTGGACTTTTCTTTTGGACCACACCAAAAATTTCTCACTGTTACAATTTGTAAACAAACCCAATTTGGCTAGGTAATATTCTTTCATTTATTCAACGTTATTCAAGTAAGCATGAAACTTCCCCCCTGAGATTAAGAACCCTCATTTATTAAGAACCATGAACATTTTAGTAGTAGGGACCTATTTATTGTTGTAATCCCATAATTCTAGGCCAGAGTCACATTCTCATATTCATTGTAACCTAATTGTAATTCCCCTTTGTAAAACATCCAGAAACTCACTTATTTGTCCACAAGATAAATAAATACGATATTGTTCATTTGTAAACTGTATTTCATTGAATTAGGTAAAGATATTCATGTTAAAGATACACCTACCTTCTGTGAATTATCCTGTCATTAACTACAGCGAACAATTCTACAGCTACACATTAGAAGAAGGAAGAAAACCAGAGTAGGAAATGTATTTATTGGTAAGAAAGAGGTGTTTTGTGAGCTATTTTACATAGCCTAAACAAATTTTGTAAGGTATTTCACCATTTGTTGTAGGTTTAAAGATATGATTGTTTCATGGCAGCCATTGCCCACCAACGAGATAGTGTCCTTTTCACAATCACCATTCCCCGACCCCACTAGATTATATAGTTAGTATATAAGTTTATTTAGATCCCGATTCAATTAAAGTAATACACATAAAAAGTAGAGAGAGAATAATAATTAATAATTAAAAAATACAAATTTTAAAAGCTCACTTCATATTCAGTAGTATTTTGAATCGGAACAGTGGACCAAAGGCAGGAGAGCAAAGTTCAGCTGATAACGCCACCACGCCAGGAACGATGCAGGAATAACCTCCAGTCGGCAACTTGCTTAGATCGCGGTATGTCAGCCGGTACCGTAGAACGTGTGTGCAACAGGCCCTTTTTTGCTGTTCTTTTCGTTTAATGTTCGATGACTGTGTTGTGTATTTTTAAGTGTAACGACGCTGCTTCGCTGAAATTCATTGTATTGTGTCTGGGGATGGCATTATAATAGACTATCGAAACAATCATAATGCAAGTTACAATTTGTTGGAGCTGTTGACGGAAGGTAAACCTTTATTTATTTACATTTTTAGCATTCAATGGTGGATCAGCTAGATAACTCACTTATTTTTCATTAAATATTTAAACTTTCAATTTAATTACATTGTAATAATCTTAAACAAAAATGTTGTTTTTAAATTACCATTTTAATAATTCAGCTATGCACAAAATAAAAATTAAAACTAAATCTATGTAGCGTTTGGTGTTAAAATATGCTTTATATTTTGTGGTTTTTTAGAAGCGGCCGTGCCATCTGTGTACACATTTTTCTCCCAGAAGACTACCACTGCCTTCTCCGTCCATTCCGCCATTTCCAACCAGTCCGACCTCTCCAGTACAAGCCCCTCCCATGACAAGGGTAACTGAACCACACCCACAGTATAAACCCGTTGATGTGTTTTGTTAATTATAGTGGTCAATTATGATTGCTTCCTTGACTGCTATAAGGTCAAAATAGATTTATTAAACAGTTTTGATAAAACTCAAGGTATGAAGAAATTTGTATTTAAATTTGAAATATATTGCTTTTAATGCAAGTCTGTAATATGTGATTATATTAATCAAATTATCAGTATTAAGATGCCCGTGTCAGGCATTGTATCATCTTATCGCCAAGAGAGCCAAGAGTTGTCAGATCTCAAGAGTCAACCGTTTTTCCCCTCTGTTGTTACAAGATCAATATTTGGGATCTGTCCCTCCATTTCTACTTGGTTTCGAAATATTAATTAGGAATTTAACTAGGCACTCTTCTATTTTCCAAACTGTTGCAAGTGTTGCACAAAAAATTAATTATGTTTTAAGGATTTAATATGTAAACACTTAGTTTCATTGAGAAAAGGTGGGATACACAGAACACAGTTTCTCAATGAAACTCCCAAGCCAAGTGCTTTTCCTTTGCAAACCATATGTAAACACTTAGAAACTTTCATAAAAATCTTTTGCATTGTCCAGTTTAAGTTCTAATGAATATTGGGATTTTAAACTGACCAGTAAAATCCTAAACCATTCACTAGATTAACAACAAAGTGTATTTTTCAACTGCTAGTTTAAACCTCAAAACTACTTACATGGTTTATAAACTTTCCTTCCGTTCTTGCTCAGAATTTAATGTGTCACTATGCACCCAACATTTTACAATATTTCAAATAGTGCACTGATACGTCTTTAATTAAAATATTCTTTTTCCTTTCCCTGTGTCTATATCAACTGAAATTTATCACATTTATACTATATAAATAAAGCAGAGTTCTTGTCTGTGTGTGGATCACGTACGGCTAAACTACAAGGAGTTAAGGCATGCAATTTGCAGGGTAAGTTCCTTTATATAGGTTAAAGCTGTTGTACTTGACTCTCAGTTTCCTCTTAATCCTGTAGGGCTACACCCCGTGGGATATCCAAAATTCCAATGTTAATTAAATGAGACCATACGGTTACAGTTTTCTGCTATTTATTTAATGTTATTCAAATAAACAGCTGACATTAGTAATTTACTTTTTTAACTACACTTTATACCCGGGTGAAACCGGTATAATCAGCTAGTCTATAAGGATTTCTTTATGAACAGAACTCTTCAGATTTTGTAGATTTATGAATAAAAAAATAGCCTTAATTGCTCTTTGTTGTGTAATGTGGTTTTCAATTTTCGATACCCCCATTCTGAAGGGCACAGACCCATTCAAAGTTAATTTATTACCAATTAGGATAACATGCGAGATCAATTTTGATTGATTTTCTTTATAAAACAGATGTCCATAGTACAAAACACAGTTTGACAACATGAATATTTCTTAAGAACTGAGAACACAAACTACTTACATGGCAAGACAATTTTTTTTCAGACTCAATCGAGATGGAGAATTTTTGCTTGATTTTGAGCAACAGACCACTAGTTAACTATTTTAAAATTTTACCCAAATAAAAAAAGGAAATGAACTAAGGGTACTTGGATACTGGAGCTCGGATTGGGCCCGGGATGGTAGCTTTGATCCTGGATCTGACCCTAGATCTATGCCAGTACACAAGCGGGGATAACAGCCAATATACTCGCCTGTTATTATTTTAGTCAGCTGATTGGAAGTTTTTCTTTTGAATCAAATACAAAGTAATTAAACTCGTAGGCTCTCAAAAATGTGTACTATTATTTTGCGGAAAATGAAAAAGTTTTTAAATTTATTGTATGTTTTTTATTTGTAATACGTTTTACTTATTTTGTTTTGTGAACATTAGAAAGAGTTGAATCTTGTGATGAAGATGAACTGTTTTCACTAAAAAGATTTTAATGATTTATAACAATTATTTTTTGATAAACATGAGAAATGAGTGTGGCGACGCATTTACTTACCACATTTTTTATGCAAATTAGGATCTGTAAATTAAACTCTTGTTTGAAGAAAATTGAATTTATTGTCACTTGGCAAATTAAAAGGTGAAACAATATCTAAAACCGGATAAACTGGACGTAAGTAAAGGATCGAATGTTGATGAAATTAATCTAGTCTAAAAATGAATCGAATCGTGTGTCTCCGAGGCATCACTTGGTTGTCGTTAGACGGACGTCTGAAGGGTTGAGGGCGAGGGCCTAAATAATATAACCCCCTCCAACACCCCTGCAGTCGGCGTCAACAGTAAGTTATGGTTTCTGGTAAGATATGTTGGATGGCTTTTACCTACTGTTTTTCCTTGGCTTATGAGTACTCACCATAAAATAAATGTACAACATAATAATGAGAATATGTAAAATGCACTGGCCTGATAAAAGCCTATCAACCTACATGCAGTTTTCTCATAGGAAAATATGTATAACTATAAAGAATATTACTCTTTAAAAAGGTAACTTAGGTTATAAGCATCTAGGTATTTCTTTAAAAAATTAAATAAAATAACAACTAACATTTACAGCCATATGATTAATAACATATTTAGGCTATATTATTTCCATATAAACTTTACTTCCATCACAAGTCATTTCCGAATTTACATAAAACATTAAATTAGAATTTTACAAAACATATATGTACACTAGGCTCTACTTAAGTTGTACTATTCTCGAACAAAGTATAATATTCAGGTAAAACTATCTTTACAACATTTCATTAATGTAGGCTGTAAGGATTTTTGTAAATCCTTTATTCATAAATACTTCACTGTAAATAAACACAGAGTATTTAAGTCTAGATGGTTTTAAACACATGATTCAATTTTTGTTTAATCAGATTACGAATGGTCATTGCAACCTCCTTTGTTTACATCAAGAAACGATCCTGGATCTGATCCTAGATCTGACCCTTGCTCACTGCTTCTATCCCGGCTACCATCCTAGTTCCTCACCTCTGATTGGCTGTTAAAAACCGTCTTGTAAGCCTTAATGCGAGTATGCTTGTATCCCGGCTCCGGTATACACGTACCCTAAAGCACAATCAATTAGGAAGAATAGTCGTGGTAAACCCATATTTTTTGTATTCAGTAGTACTGAATAAAGATTGAGAATCTATTTCCAAAAGAATGTGAGAACTAGCACCACAACCTAGAATTAGGTCCTGCTATATTTCTGAATCTGTGTGATGTAAATTGGAAAAAAGGGATTGCATATAATCACTGTGAGGTAACTGTAGACTGAATGTTTTAAATATTTTATTGTGTATTTATTTAAGGCCTATAATGTGTTATAACTAAATGTTTTGTACGGCTTTCTGGCAACAGCCAGAACAAACATAGTTTTTTCCTTCCAACTTAAAACCCTATTGTATTAACAAATACAAAATAAAAACTGGCTCATGTGTTTATCAAGTAAGCTAGTGAAGAAAACGTAGCAAATCTTCAAATGGTGCTTTTTAGGGTCACCCAACAATATTGTGTTAACTTGAATGTGATATAAACCTATTACATTAACGAAACTAGAAATCGTTGTTTACCATATAAGGAAAATATTTCACTGAGATATTTCAAACATTGTATTTCAATAGCTGTCAAATCAAATCATCTTTATTCATTGCAATACAATAGTACAGAATGGCGTCAATCATAGCGTAATCAATAAATGCTTTGTAACTTAATACTACGGTACATAATTTAATAACATTGTTATTTATTGCACAGTTTCTTATAATTATATGAACTATTCAAAAAACTCCTCCAAAGAATATAAAGATTTACAAATCATAAATTTCTTTAACTTGTTTCTAAATTGATCAAAATCTGAAATATTTTTTAATTCAGCGGGCAAGGCATTAAAATACCTGATACCCGCATAACATGGCTTTTTCTCATAGAATTTTAATTTGTGTATGTTGTAACTAAAATTATTCCTATGCCTGGTGTTGTGATAAGACCCCAATAAGCATAGGTCATTTGAGTTCCTTTTAACTGTCATAATCAGTTCAAAAATGTATAAGGTAACAACAGTCATGATTCCTAATACTGGAAAATGTTCTTTGGCTGATTCGAGCCAATTTAATTTCAACATTATCCGTAGAGCTTTTTTTGAAAAACTAAAATTTGGTTTAAATTTTTATTAGAGGTACTGCCATATATAATCAATCCAAAAGAGATGTGAGAATGGATGAATGCGAAATATACAGATTTCATAGTTGCCAAATCGCACACTGGTGATATTTTTCTTAGTACAAAAATTCCTGAGGAAATTTTATTGCAAACTTTTGCAATATGTGAATTCCAATTAAGATGATTATTAATGTAAAACCCAAGAAATTTTGTTTCATTAATCTCTTCCAAAAAATGTTCGTTTAGACAGATATTAGTTGATAGTCTTTTTGGCTTATTTTCAGTAGCTGAGAAGGAAATGAATTTGGTTTTTAAAGGATTTAATAAGAGATTCAAGCCAGCTAAATATTGTTGAATATCCGTTAGCTGGGTGAACGCAGATACTTCAATACTATTGGTTTCGGTTCCTGAAATTTTTAAATTAATGTCGTCTGCATATAATATGACTTTACTAGATGTTGATAATTTTAGCACTCCATTGATGTAACATAAAAACAACAATGGGCCCAATATAGAGCCCTGTGGAACTCCATATTTCACAAGGGTTCTTAAAGAGTGGAGTGAAGTAAACCTGTTATAATTATTGAGATATTTCAATTCAACAAAGTGACCTCTGTCACTCAAATATGACTTAATCCAGGAGTTGGCCCTATTTTTTGAAGTCCACTGTTTTGGCCCTATTTTTAAGTTGTCCAAACCTACTATGAAGAAAACTAGGGAAAAATTTAGTAATGTTTGTAATGAATTCAAACAAATTTCAGAAGAGGAGGATAAGGATCACGATCCGTCACATGAGCAGTCCATCAACCCCGTGTTTGTGCTCAAGGCTCTGCGGGAATTTGTTGAGAAGTTCCAGGCTGTCAGGCGAAGGTCGGTGGTGTAAATGCTAACACTTTTGTTGATAACTGCATGTTAACACTCTGTACTTGTTTTTTGTTGGGAAAGACAACTCTTTTACTATCTTGTAACAGTGATCTTAATCAAATAATATGATAAATACTAATACTGAAAAGGGAAGTATGCAGAATCCTAATCGTACTAAGGCCTCTACAATATCTTTATATTGGCACTTTTAAAGTTTTACTTTGAGTCATATGTAGATAGAAAGATAGCATTCAGGTATTTAAAATATTTGTTCACAAATACATCTGACACATCAGTATAGTTCATGAAGAGTCAATTTCCCCCCCAATATCCGTTGGAATACCAAAAAAATATATATTTCTCAAAGTCAACGCTTAACAATTTTGTTAAAATACCCTCCCTCTTAACCGGCCACCTCGGGACCGGATGATGATTTGTCCTGTTAAACTGATGTCCCCCACATGTCACTAAATTACAATCGGACATTTGTATATGAGTGAAATATCACCTTTTGTTTTATATTTTACATAATATTATAACCCAAATATGAGAAAACTTTTCCTAATGTAGAGTAAACTGAAAACACTCACACTGCACTGCTAAAAAAATCAGATAAATTTACATGAGTGTACTACGCCTACAACAAAACTAAAATGATCTAAAACTTAAAATTAGGAATGAGTCGATTCCAATTGTCGATTCTCGATTCTACCAATTCTCAGGCTTAGAATTGGAATCAAGAATCGATGGACCAAAGTCGATTCCGATTCTATCGATTCCTTGTCGTCGATACTCCCGCCGATTACCCTAAATTGAAAATTAACATTACAAATGGATTTTTATTGGTCAAGATTAGTTAACATCCAAAGTGATTGTTTTATAACACAAGAAAACCAATTTAAAAAAATATCATGGAATATTTATGTAACTTAAAGCATAACAATTATATATGAAAAATAAACATGCAATTCAACTTAGTTTTAGCGAATTTCCCCTAGAGGGAAGAAGCTATTACCGTAGTCGGCATGGTAAGACCTAGGCCTGGGACCATGATAACTTTTCGTTTTGAGGTCCCCAGACCCCAAAAACACCATTCGTTCGAAACTGTATATATATATATATATATATATATATATATATATGTGTCCGTGAGCACGATAACTCTCGTAAAAATTATCCGATTTTGATGAAATTTGACATAAACGTGTAAAGCAACATTTATGACTTTAAGTTCGAAAACCAGCCAGATCGCTCTATCCGAAGGGGTATTTTGGGGGGGTTTTGTACCCCAAAAATGGGTTTTTTGAATTTTTTACATATCATTTTGGAAATAGTCAAATTTTAGTTTTTACCATTGGATTCAGATTAAAAAAACACACAATTTGGTATTTTGATCATTTCTCTACGTCAATTGGTTACCAAGATATTGAAAGTGCTAAACACAGTACGTTGTCTAATGTTATTCTTATGGAGGAAAATAAAAATTTTATATCTCACTTATTTATGAACGTATACTGACGAAACTTGGTATACGACTTCATCTGGTTGTGGGCCATTGATATTTGCTAAAAAAAAATTTTTTACCAATGGCTCCCGTAGCAGCAAACCTGCGTACTCAGCCCCATGTTATTCTTATGGAGAATAAGTAACGTGTTATCTCCCTTCATTATGAAAATAAATTAATGAAATTTGGTATATGGCTTTACCTACATGAGTTATATTGATATTTGTATAAAACCCCATTTGTTGTGCTCCTTGCTTCAGCAAACCTGCATACTCAGCCGCCATGTTATTCTTATGGAGAATAATTAAAATGTCATAAATCGTTTATTTATGAATGTATATTGATGAAACTTGGTATGTGGCTTTATGTGGAATTAATATACATATATATGCATTGGAAATTCGCTGAGTACGCAGGTTTGCTGCTACGGGGATATTTTTCATTATTTATTTTTGGAAGTTTACTTTATTAATGAAAAAAAAAAAAAAAAAATTCACCAACCGATTGGCTTGATTTATTAAATAAAAATCAATTACTGACTAACTTATTGTCTTTAATCATTTTTAAAACATTACTTTGCTATTTCTCCTATTATTAAGAATCAGTGGAATCAGAATCGATTTGTAAGAATTGGAACCGGAATAGGAATAGAAAAAAATTGTAATCGACTCATCTCTACTTAAAATATTAACAAAACACGTTTTATAATAAAACTACTGAGCAGAGACCTAATTTTGTTTAGTTAAAATAAAACTACATGAAGTTTTGGTTTTTTGCTGGTGAATTTCATACAAACGACCAAAACTCAAATATACATAAGTTTACTTTATAATGTTCAGACACACATTTTTTATAGCAAAGGAAAAATAATCACACTATCAAAAAAGACTATGTCTACACTTCAGTAAATCATTTGATCGTCTACAAAAAGTACCTTTGCCTATTCATGTTTCATGATAAGATACACATCATGGCAGGTAACTGAGTCATATGTAGGTACTGCAGGACTAGGAGTGACATAATTTCCAGCTGACACCAGTTAAAGCGTAGACCGGTAAATAATAAGGAGGATACTATCATTGATTTCTGTATTCAAAATCAATGATACTTTATCACCAGAAAAATCAGACTTTATGTTGTTTCGATTGTGTTGTAATAAGGTGGACAAGTTTATTTTTTTACCTTTATTTTTAATATGTAAACCATGATTAGTAAAATGGAACCTCTTGAGTTCTTGAAAATCAAAAATGTATACAGAATTTAACTTATCTACCAGTTCTCTTATATAGTTGTTAACAAGAATAATTTCTTCATCAACTCTAAAGTTTGAATTGAAGTTTTGTAGGTAATTGTATTTCAGGTCGGGTCCATTAAAAAAAATAAACCCACCTACATGTGTAGGAAAAATTTATGGTCAGAACAACAGAAGTGACAAAGCAAAAATTTGTGTAAAAAAATGTTGTTTTTTTCTTTAAATTATATAAATTGATAAAATTTAACAATTATACTGTATAAATGGAATACAAATAAACCTTGAAACTATTTCAGCCAGACTAAAGGTATCACATTGGGCCAAAATAAGAAAGAAAATAAGTCACTATCTCGGCAGATATCGGAAGAAGATGTGAAGATGTATTGGGAACAATTCCGTGCGGCTTTCCCTGCAGACAAAGAGAAACTGTGGGACTGTCTGTACATGGGCATGCAGCAATACCACTCTGTTCTAAAAGGTTTGTTGTTGTAGGGTATGTTTAACCCATTGCGGATGATTAACGGATATTTCTCTATAGCCCCGTTTGCAGGGCCCTGTTTAGCTTCATGAAACATGAAGGCAAGTTACATGTTTAGGGGCTTGCTTGTACGTCATGCCCCTAAAAATCTAAAAACTCCAAAAAAGTGAAGCTTTTACTCTTTCGGTAAACGGCGACCCTCGGATAGTACGGCGACGGTGCGGTGATGTTCTGCGGTTTTGACCCAAAGTGCGCTGAGTATCACGAGAGTCAGCGCACTCCGTGCTTATACCGCCCAACTAACTGAGGCGGGGTCAACAAAAACGGCCACGGAATTGGTCATTACGATGCCAATCTGTAATGTTTGTTCATCTTTCGGTTGTATTAAAAGTGAAGCATCCGTGCTTTCGGGGATGATACCTTGATAATAAAGACGTACATCTAGACATAGTCTAACAGGGGGCCATGGACTGAAGGATTGTGTATTCTTGTATTAACTTATAATTTATTAATTGCATAACACATAATGCAAGTACTAATTTTGTATATTTTAAAATCTTGAAAAAACGTATCGCTTGAATTAAATTTTTTTTCTGGAAACTTGTCCCCAACACATTGCTGCCTTATATGTCAGAAGCAGAATCAGAATCAGAATCATCTTTATTTTCATCATTATGATTACAAAAATAGTATCAGTAATTGATACATTAATGTAAATTTAATTTGTGAGGAAAGGTTAGTTCGGGAAGTTTCCTTGTAGAAATTCCTCAAGTGAGTAGAAAGATTGGTCCAGAAGCCATTTTTTCAGCGCTGATTTTAGTGACTGAAGTTCTTGTGATGAAGTTCTTGTGGTAGTGAGTTGTAGATTTTCCTACCAATGAAGAATGGTTTAATTTCGTACAGCTTCAGGCGGTGTACTGGGAGGATGTATAGTTCACCATTTCTGGTATTGTGTTGGTGAGTGTCCCTGTTTCTTTATAGATATTTTCCATTGACATACATCACTACTTCCTGAATGTACAGTGAAACTACTGTCATAATTGTTAGGGACCTGGATGCATCCCTATAGCTTTCCAAACGATGAATGCTTTTCTAGCGTCCTAATGGATTTTTTCTGAAGGATCAGAATTCTTTTGAGGTTTGCTTTTGTTGTACCACCCCTTACCTCATGACCATATCTTAGCTGAGATTCAAAGAGGGAGAAATAAGCTGATTTTTCTGTTTGACTTTTCTCTGATTTTACTGTTTCATTGTTACTGAGGGATTTAATTTGTTTTATCATATTGTATAAGCTGGTGCTAAGTTGCTAACAGAGTGTGTCTGTGTGCGGAGTCCAGTTCATATTTTCATCTATAGTTAGTCCTAGGAACTTAACATGTGGCTCCAATTGTACATTAGGAATGATTTATTTGAACTTCGGCTGGTTCAGATTATCTTGTATGGTTTTTGCAAACTTATCTAAAAGTAATAAACTACAATCTAAATTTAAAATGGTGATAATAATGTAATTATTTTTAACCCTTTGAGCGCCAGACTTTTAATTTACCTAATCCAGAAAGGCCGACTGTGCCTATCAAAAAGCGCCGGACCGTTTTTTGGAATTTTCCCTTAAAAATTCCATACAAATTTATTTTCAATCTATTGATAATAAACAATCGGACACTGTATACTGAATCGTTGAACTTTGGACTCAGTGTTGATGTATGGGTTTACTATTCATTTGGTTGCTATGGCAACTTTTTTGTTGTGACTACATGCCGATATATCGGCAGTTGGCCTTATTCGCGTCTGCTGCGATCGCAGATATGGGCAGTTGGCCTTGTTCACGTTGGCGGCGAAAGCCGATATATCGGCAGTTGGCGCTCAAAGGGTTAAGGCGAGTTTAGGCAAGACATAAATATAGATGAGCTAAAATGCATTGAGGAAAAATCAGAATGGTAAAGCTCAAGAAATTGGTTGAAACAAAGAATCATATCAATAAAAACTTGCTTGAGTTTAACACGTTAGCTGCAATGATATCAATGCGTTTAATACATTAATACATTAGCTGCAATGCCTAATTTTAGTGTGATTTGTTCCATTGCCAAACACATGCATACTTCGTATTTTAGTTGTAACATGTCTTTTACACTTATATGGATTGGTTATATCACAGATGAACAAACTTTAGAGATTGGCATCGTAATGGCCAATTCCGTGGCTATTTTTGTTGGCTCCGCCTCAGTTAGTTGGGCGGTTTAAGCACAGAGTGTGCTGACTCTCATGATACTCGGCACACTCTGTGTCAAAACAGCCGAACTATCCACTCCAACAACACCGCACCGTCACCGTACCAATGTATACATAACCCTATTATGTATCCATTGCCGTACTATCCGAGGGGGATTCAATCGAACTGGCGAGCGCGAGATCATAATACTTCTCTATTTATCTTTTTAAACACTAATGGTTAGTAAAACTCGTATACTTTTTAATCTACGTTCAATACCGAAAACATATATACAAACAATAAAGTTAAATATTTTTATAAAACTTGTACATCAACAATGCACTCATGTAAACTAATTGTCAAGACACTAAAAACATAACGTGCGTATAAGTTGTATGTTTTGTTCAGGAAAATGCAGTGCGTCTTTAAGCGACCCTTTGGTACAATTGAGAGTGTCACGGCCCGAAATTTGTATTTTAAAATGCCACAACCCGAGGGGTGGCGATGGGGTTATGAGTCAAGACCCATCACCAGTCGCAGTGTCACGGGCAAACAGTATTTAAGGGTGAAAGCGCAGAACTGTGATACATTTGGTGGGGTTGTATCATGCATTGGTTTTTATAAGAGTTTAATGCTATGAGTCTGTTAGTTGTATAACTAGCTGATGTCCGCTGTTTTCCGCACGGGGATCTATTTAAACATTTTCAGCAGAGTAACTAAATAAAATAGATCTCCATGAGATTATCATTGGAACTTTGAAAGCCTATGGGGTGAAGCTCTAAAGTGGAGGTTTTTCAATTCTCCTAAAGGCACATTTAGAGAGTAAGAGCTTTTCATTGATACCAATCTTGTCTACAATATATAATTTTTAAGGGTCAAAAATCACCGAACAAAAATTAAGAAATTCTTTAATAATATAGATGTTGTTTGTTTTACTGTTCCATAAGTGATTTGTCTTAACAATTTAATGCTATGAGTACGTTCCGTTTAATTTACTTGGTTGATTAGTTTGTATTAAATCTAATAACGAGTTTAGGATAAATTTTTAGTCTGAGATTTTCATGGCTAGCATATAATCCTCATTTTAGCGACTTTCCCCTATAGGGAATAAGCTATTACCGTTGGCGGCATGGTAAGACCTAGGCCCAGGACCATGATAACTTTTCGTTTTGAGGTCCCAGACCCCAAAAACACCATTCGCTTAAAACTGTATATATATATATATAATATTTTATTATATTATATATATAATATATAATATATATTATATATATATATATATATATATATATATATATATATATATATATATATATATAACACAGTTCATACCTTAAGTTCGAAAACTAGACAGATCGACCCATCCAAAGTGGTGTTTCTGGGGGTTTTGTACCCCAAAATTTTTTTTTTTTTTAAGTTTTTACATGTAGTCTAATATTTTAAGAAGTCAAATTTTAGTTTTGACCATTGGATTCAGCTTTAAAAAACACACAATTTAGTGGTTTTGATAATTTCTCTACATCAATTGGTTACAGAGATATTGAAAGTGCTAAACACAGTACGTTGTCCAATGCTATTCTTATGGAGAATAAGAAAAAAAATTAAATCTGGCTGATTTACTAACAAAACTTGGTATTCGGCTTCATCTGGTTGTGATCTATTGATATTTTCACAAAAAAATCAATTTTTACCGATAATTCCCGTGGCAGCAAACCTGCGTACTCAGCCCTCATGTTATTCTTAAGGAGAATAAGTAAAATGTAATGTCTCCCTTAATTATGAACATAAATTAATAAAACTTGGTATGTGGCTTCACCTTGTTGAGTTATATTGATATTTGCATAAAAAACCATATTTTGTGTTCCTGGTGGCAGCAAACCTACGTGCTCATCCCCCATGTTATTCATACGGAGAATAATCAAAATGGTATATATTGCTTATTTTTGAATGTATATCGATGAAACTTGGTATGTGGCTTCACCTAGTTGAGTAATATTGATATTTACATGAAAACCCATATTTTTGATTCTTTGTTGCAGCAAACCTGCGTACTCATCCCCAATGCTATTCTTAAGGAGAATAATTCAAATTGTATATATCGCTTATTTGTGAATATATTTTTACGAAACTTGGTATGCGGCTTTATGTGTTATTAAGACACATATTATGCATTGGAAATTCGCTGAGTACGCAGGTTTGTTGCGACTGGGGGTATTTATAACACTGTAATAATTTTGTTTTTAGGTAGGATAATCTTAGGCAGATAGATAGTTTTTAATTTAAGAAAAATTGATGAATTTACTTTTGCTTATTAAATTACAATTTACTTAGTTTGTCCTAGATAATTCAGTCAATAGGCCCATGCAGTATTCTAAATAAATCAAAATCTTGTGTTATCAACCTGATCAACATTTTTGTAAAAGTAACAAATATTAAAAATGTTTGGAAAGATTTCATTTCAATGACGTTTATTGTACAATTATTACACTTTTTTTAATGGATCTACAATTTTTCGTTTTATCTAAGAAAACCAAATTATAATGAGTTGGGCAATTAAATTTTAAACCAAATTACAATTTTAAAATGTATTAATATGAAATTTGCTATGAAATTACTCGGTTATAAATGTCAGAAAAGAAAAATCCGCCACAACATCCAGTTATCATATGAAACATCTGACTTCCCCACACATCTATGCAATCTGTTAATAAAACAATTATTTGTTGGAAATAGTTTAACGGTAACAGATTTTACTAACCATTGGTGTTTAAAAAGATATTAGAGGCGTATTATGATTTCGCGCTCGCCAGTTCGATTGAATCCCCCTCGGATAGTACGGCGACGGTGCGGTGATGTTCTGCGGTTTTGACCCAAAGTGCGCCGAGTATCACGAGAGTCAGCGCACTCCGTGCTTATACCGCCCAACTAACTGAGGCGGGGTCAACAAAAACGGCCACGGAATTGGTCATTACGATGCCAATCTGTAATGTTTGTTCATCTGTGGTTGTATTAACTTTTATCTAAAGCAACAAGAAAAGTGGTGGGAAAATGTGACCCAGATCTGGAAGGCCTTTAGATTTGTGTCCTCAACCATGGAATATTTGTATGAAAACTACATTGAGGATTGTGAAAGCCTGAAGAACCAAGTCTGGAAGGCTCAACTAACTTAAACAAATGTTAAAAAAAAACAGGTGTTGTTTGGTCCATCATCATAACTATGGCATAATCAACACGCAATGATCATAGTATCGCCACCCAACAAAGACAAATAATCATTGTTAGAACATGTTTTGTCAATCATATTTAGCAGGAAAAATATATTTCTCAGAGTCTCAATGACTCATTAGTTCATAAAAATCGTTATTATTGCATTAGTATTGTTTTGTGAGACACTGTGTTAAAACTCAGGAGTAAGGGATTTGTAACTTTTGTCTTGATTGGTTGATTTGGTTAATTTGTTAACAGAGAGGCACAAAATAAATTCTGAAATTGAACAGCTGAGAGTTCAGAACGCTGATCTGCGACGCCTTCTCCAGAAATACGCTTTACCCAACAATGTAAGTATAATAAACCAAATATAACTATTTCACAACAATTTTAGTTATTTGGTGTATTATCAACTTGCTTACTTTCCGATCCATAGTTTTGAATCTTGACAAAGCTTCCACTGAAAACTAACTTTAAAACATCTAAACCCCTGTTGAGTGTATGACAGATAAATCTGCATATTTTTTGTCCTTGGGGTGAGATGCATATACAGGGTGTCCAAAAAGTCCCGGGTCGGTTAAATATTTTTCGAAATATTTAAAATAGAGCTTCAAAACTTTGCACAAAGTTACTGGACATAAAAATCTATTTTAACACATATTCAGTGATCCGCTACTTCCTCAGGGGGATGGCCCGCTAGGAGTCAGAAGAAAATCTTAAATGTAAGCATAGGTTGATATGCATATCAAATAGAAGGTCTTTATTAGTAGAGTACAGAGCCGCAAACCCGACCTCAAACGGAGAAACGAGTCAAAAATGACAGCCGTTCAAAGATGGCTTGAGTTTGCAACTTAGGTAAATGTAATCAAGTTCATGGAACACACTATCAGTCACAAATAACTTTCTCTTTTAGGTTTATCATGGCTCATTCATTTTCCTTGTTTGTTTTATTTTCGATCCCTCTCAGAAATAATGAAACTTATAATTCTACAACAGTATTAATTGTAAACAGTTTTGGGTTAGTAATGTTAAAATCAAAAAGCTCGTCAGTTTATTTTCTACATTAACTTAAGTTGCAAACTCAAGCCATCTTTGAACGGCTGTCATTTTTGACTCCTTTCTCTGTTTAAGGTCGGGTTTGCGGCTCTGTACTCTACTAATAAAGACCTTTTATTTGATATGCATATCAACCTATGCTTACATTTAAGATTTTCTTCTGACTCCTAGCGGGCCGTCCCCCTGAGGAAGTAGCAGATCACTGACATTTAAGATTTTCTTCTGACTCCTAGCGGGCCGTCCCCCTGAGGAAGTAGCAGATCACTGAATATGTGTTAAATAGATTTTTATGTCCAGTAACTTTGTGCAAAGTTTTGTAGCTCTATTTTAAATATTTCAACAAATATTTAACCGACCCGGGAATTTTTGGACACCCGGTATATCTACTAGTTTTTTAAAGTGTTATGAAAATATACTCACTAATTTTATAATATACATATTTAGTAGATATTGTAAGTAGTCCATGACAAAAACTCACCATCACCAGCAATGAATTTTAAACATCTGTACATAGTTAAGTTTTTGGCTCTTGGGTTTAAGTGGCCAAGGAGGTAAGGTAAGTGCTTCCTCCTTGGAGGAAGGAGGTAAGGTAAGTTGTTAAGTAATAATAACAACTAGGGTTGAGACTTATTTGTTGGTTTTCCAGATGAAACCAACAAAGGGCCCCCGCCAGAGTTTGCCCCCACTGTCGGTCAAGACTCCTCCTGCCCCCGCCTCCACCCCCGCCCGTCTTGTGCTCACGTTCAACAACAGTTCTCGCTTGTGAATTGTCATCCATGACATAATCCAATGGAATCATCTTTAGCGGCATTGTCGTGATATTCAGCCATAATATTTGGTCTTAATTCTTGGTGAACAACTAGAACTCAATAAGTTTATGACTTTGTGGCCTCAAAGGTGTTTAGAAAATTGGAAGAATACTTATCTTATTTTTATGTAAATAAATTTTAAATTTATAAGTGTAGAGCAAGTTTAGAACTGATTGTGATTTTGAATACTCTGAACAGCCATCTGATAAGCTGTGTAGAGGTTTAAATTAATTGAAGTATTTCAATCTAAAATGTCTAGTGATGGGTTGATTCCAGGACTTCTCGATTCTGATTTTAAAATTTGGGCTTCAATTCTGGATTCTGGGTTTAATACCGGTTCCAAAATAGGTTTATAAAAGGAAGACTCCTTATACTAAAATTAACAATTCATTTTTGATGTATATGCTAGATTGCACTGGCTACAGGCCTTACCGTAAAAACAAAATTTATACGAAAGCATGAAAACACAATTATTAATACATCATTTCACTTAAGCCTATAAAAAATCATTATTTAACAGATTACTGAACCTTAAGAAATGTCATTACCTTCATTCTCTAGAAAAAAGTAGAAACATGAATTTTATTTATTTTAGTTGACATAGTCAGATTTATTTGATTTTAAAACTTGGCGAAAGTTAACACACACAGCTCCACACTCAATGTCAATAGAGGTGCCAACATCCTAATGTTGACAGAGGCTCCAGTAATGAGTACTGTCATTTCAAATGTAGTGAGGTTGCATTATATCGAAAATAATATATGCCCTAGCTTGAAATCCACAGAGTGTGACAGTCATTGAATATTGATAGAATGTTATGCATCGAGTAAGGAATGTGGGATGTTGATATGACAGTTAATTTTGCCTAATAGGAGATGTACAAGTGATTAAACCATATAAGCTGTCATGGAGCAAGGAAAATGAGTGGATTTCAATAGGTTGAAGGTGCTGCATATAGCAGGTGTAGCAGTAAACTTAAAATTGCTTTTGACGTTTGCACTGGAGTTGCCGAAAAAGTTGTCAACAAAATCTTTAATATTTTGTTGGCAACTTTTGTTGACAGCAATAATCTGCCGGTTTTGATTTTTTACTGCTACCTTTTTCCCAAATTAATAAATTTAAAAACCTAGATTTATTGGTATAAAATTAATGCTATTCCATTTTAAATGACTACAAATAAATTTTACTGGTAAATTTCATTAGAGGAGTGGGGTATCGGTCGCCAACAGCAATGTGGCAGAAGTTGCATACAAAATCTTTTCCCACAAACACAATATCTGTTGCAAAAACTGAAAATATGAGCCCTTGTCAACAAATTTTTCCAATCTTAAAAATGTTTCCAGCTTTTGTTGTCAACACTCTTTATAAAGAAGAAAACCAAATATAAAAAAATAAAAAATTATCCCGGTATTAACTGATTTTTTGTCGTCCTGGCACCTACAGCTTATCCACATTATTGACTGAACTGTTCACTCCATATTAACCCTAGCAGTGGCCAACCATCGGATTCTGATGGTTTGTTGTGTCGCCTTAGAGTGGCCACCGTCGGAATCCGTTGTTTTGGGACTGAAAATTGTGTAACGTTAAAATACCACTAATAATCACCTCAAAAGTGAACAATATATATATAATCGAAAGATCATATTCTGAACTTTCATTTTATTACATAAATGAACCGTGTTGCAGCTGTATAACATTGTCACGATGATTATAAATCTAATGAATTTTTGGCACTACATGATTCTTGCAGTCGATGCTCCGTCAGCGTCAAAACACGACTTTTTTAAAATTACCTAGTTCAGTTAATTATTGTCGTGGGAAGTTGCGGTTGGTACCCAATGCACTACTAAACAGTTGTGCTTCAATACATAAATAGCCTTGATACCTGAGATAATCTGGTATTTTTCCAAATATTTACTTACGTCATTGACTATAAATACTGAAGGAGACATCCCATCCATATGGTCCAGCTGTCCCACTTTTAGTGTATGCTAGAATTTAAAATTGAAGTAGTTTGATTGCGTCACCGACAGATAGTGCTGCTGTAAACTTTTTATTTTAGTTATTTACGTTAACTTTTAAAATATCTCCACCCCAGAAAGCAAGTGATAATCAACTTATGTTTGCTTCCTGACACACCAACTGTTGTATTATCCCCTCCTTGAGAGGATAAGTAATAGTTTACAGCAGTACACTCTGTTGGTGATTAGTGTAAACTACGACCACTTTTAATCCTGGCATACACAAAACTAGGGACACATTTTACAATGGCAGTGAGGATTCTTCTTCAGTATTTATAGTCAATGCTTACGTAAACAGCCTTTAGATGCCAACTGTAGCTTTTGCTTTCACGCTGTACATGTTTCGGACGAATTACCGTCCATCTTCAGCAGTAGAAGAACTTATAAAAGCCCATTTTTCCATGGTTGACGGCAATAGCGCGACGCACACGCGCGACAAAGTACATTTTTATATATAAGTCACATTTATTTACAACACTAATTGCGACACGCACGAACAACGGATCCATACTGGTCAAATTTTGTAGGCCTACTGAAGTAATGAAGCAGAGGGGGTCAAGGACACGTCACCTAATCAGCTGATTGACAGTTGTTCGCTCCAGGTTTCTTATCTAAACCATTGAACAGCTGGTATGTGATTTTTTCAGAATAATCCTCCCACTTATTTAACATGCTATCTTTTCCATTACTTAATACATTCTGATAAATGAATAACTCCTCCCACACCTGAGCTTTATTTTTTTGGTTACAATGTTTAGTACAGTTAAAGACTGATCAAAGTTAATCTTGTGGCTGTTACTTTCTTTTAAATGCTGTGCCACCTTTTAAGAGAGATTATTTTGATTTACTGCATTGTCTTCTTTAAATCTTTCTGGAAAAGACCTATTAGTGTAGCCAACATATTTCTTATTACATTGTTCACTGTCATTACATTCCATTTGCATTAATCATACCCGTTTGTCATAACCGTTTTGCATTAATTCTATCAACACAAGGCTGTGGTTTTTGAACAATTGCTCTATTGATTTTGTATCCAGGATAAAATCCATTCTTTTTTAAAACACCTCCAACCACTTCAGAATGTTTATTTACATAGCTAAATGGTGCAAACTGTTTCATAGTTAGATCAGCCTGGTTTGGGTTAGCTGTTTTAAACTTTGTTTTTCTAATTAAGCTACCAATGATGCATGGGTCATAAGGGGCAATGGGGGGCCCATTGTCTGCTCTGCTAGCAGAAGTATATTTACACCAGTTTGAAACCAATAAATTATAAATCTGAAAAATCCCCATCATTGTAAAATCCAGTATTACAAGCGGTATGTTGATGATTCGTTTATAATTTTTAAAGGAACAAAAAGACAGGCTAACATATTTCTCAACTATCTCAATAGTATTCATAACACCATTAAATTCAAGATAGAAGTAGAAACCAACTTTTCTATAAACTTTCTTGATGTGAACGTAAGCAAAGCAAACAACTGTTTTGAGTTTGGTATCCATAGAAAACCAACACAGATGGATTTTGTGATACCAATAGATTCTAACCGCCCGTATCAGTATAAATTAGCAGCTTTTCGATCAATGGTTCACCGCTTACTCACCTACCGGCTTTGCAACTAAGAATATGAAAAATAAAAGAATATCATAAAACAGATTGCCTTTAATAATGGTTATGACCCATGCATCATTGATAGCTTATTTGGAAAAACAAAGTTTAAAATAGCTAACCCAAATCAGGCTGATATAACAATAAAACAGTTTGTACCATTTAGCTATGTAAATAAACATTCTGAAGTGGTTGGAAGTATTAAAAAAGAATGGATTTTATCCTGGATACAAAATCAATAGAGCAATTGTTCACAAACCACAGCCTTGTGTTGATAGAATTAATGAAAAAGGGGTACAGTAGAACTCCAATTATCCGAATTAATTGGGGATCGGGCCAATTCGGATATGCAGAAATTCGGATAATCAGGTATACCTCGGGAATTAAGCAAAAAACATCACCATACATAAAAAATCAGAATTTTATCAACCAAGTTATTATAAATGTAGTGAACAGAGAGTGAGCGAACTGTATCAAGAATATACGTCATAAAAATTAAATTACAGGAGTTAAATTGAATACAGTATATACAGTTGCTCTTTTCAATACATACTGTACGTATTTCACTGTTCAATGTTGGTTATTTCACTTGAACATCTTGAGCAAAGTGAGTTTATCACTTAGCGAAAGGACAACACGTTTACGTTTTGTACTCATTTCGAACGATAATCTCGGTGAAAGAACAGTAGCAACTGATGATGAACAGGGCGGGAAGGGGGTATGACTCATTGTTCCCTGCGAAAATATCGTCCGGAAGGTAACAGCGCGGGCTTTTATTTTAGCGCTCACGGTGCATTATCGCTACACGCGCTCCCGCTGTTATTTTCTTGATTTTTATATTTCTATTATTTCACTCAAAATCGATTCGGATAATTGGATATTCGGATAATTGGGGTTCGGATAATTGGATTTCTACTGTATATTTAATAGAATTTAATGGCGGTGGACAATGCAATAAGAAATATGTTGGCTACACTAACAAACAGTTCTTTTTCAGAAAGATTTAAAGAACACAATGCAGTAAATCAAAATAATTCTTCTTAAAAGGTGGCACAGCATTTAAAAGAAAGTAACGGCCACAAGATTAACTTCGATCAGTCTTTAACTGTACTAAACATTGTAACCAAAACAATAAAGCTCAGGTGTGGGAGGAGTTATTCATTTATCAGAGTGTATTAAGTAATGGGAAAGATAGCATGTTAAATAATCGGGAGGATTATTGTGACAAAATCACATACCAGCTGTTCAATGGTTTGGATAAGAAACCTGGAGCAAACAACTGTCAATCAGCTGATTAGGTGACGTGTCCTTGACCCCCTCTGCTTCATTACTTCAGTAGGCCTACAAAATTTGACCGGTATGGATCTGTTGTGTGTGCGTGTCGCAGTAGTGTTGTAAATAAATGTGACTTATATGTAACAATGTACTTTGTCACGTGCGTGCGTGCGTGTGTGCGTGTGTATCGACAACCATGGAAAAATGTTTTTTTTAAGTTCCTCTACCGCTGCTGAAGATGGACGGTAATTCGTCCGAAACATGTTCAGCGAGAAAGAAAAAGCTACAGTTGGCATCTAAAGGCGGTTTAAATAAATAGTTTGTAAAATTGCTTCATTTTGGTATTGATTTTTAGAACGATTGGACAGATAATATGATTTGATTAAAACAGGTGTTTTTTGTTTCTTTGTGGAATGGTCAACCAGCGGAACCAGATGGTTAGGAAGCTCGGATTTATATGCAGTGTAAGTTAAGGTTACTAGTAAAATAATATATTAGTACCTGGGGGCCGAGCTTTGCTCGGGGAAGGCCAGTCAGTTTGTTTAGATGAGGAGTAATATTTCACCACTTCCATTTGCCTCTTTTCTACTTTTTTAAGGTCACTCCAGTTGTTATTTATAGCTCAATGTCCCTTTGATTTATTTTAACACTCTATATATACAATCTTCACTCAAAATTTGTAATCTCTGCTCTCAGGAAACCACATAATAATAATCATAAACAACATGAGTATTACATTGATAGTTCATTGATTGATTATAAACAGCTGTTACAATTCTTTTGTTTAGATTTTAAACACCATAAGCCCAATGTTAATTATTTTAACATTTAATTTTTTTTTTTACATTATTTGATTTTTTCTGGGGATGAGACGCCTATAACTTATTTTTATCCCAGAAATTAGTTATTTCCAATATTTGAAGGAAATCGTTGGTGCCATTATTGAGATCAGTGTCGCAAGCAAGCACGGACGGACGCATGCAAACCTTACTCATATTAGAGTATAGGATAGGATAGGATAGGATTTTGAAGAGGAAGAAATGTAGAGGAATTTGGTTTTGCCGATTAGCAGCACTGGTTGCAGATTTATTTCCTCGGATTTATTTTGTCTTATTTTTTCCAATTTGTCTGTAGGTCATCTTGTATTGAATTACACCGGTATGCGTTCGGTATTTTTATCCGTGAACCTACTAAATCTATTATTATTTCGGAGTTTTAGTGTTAGTGAAGTGTTGTGTGTATATAACAGTAATATTTATTCATTATATTATGCATAAATATTGAGAAATAGTATTTATTAATAGCTCTCAATGAAAAACAACATTTTTCAAAAAATTACCAAGTAAGTGAATACTTTATATATTTTTGCATAACACATATAAAAATATTAATTTACCCTAGGTGTTGTACATTTATATGTACGGAATTGAATGTACTATAACATGTTTCTATGGTTTTGGGAGGAAAAAATTTGGTGAGAAAGTTATAAACTAAATACTATGCAGTTTGTTTTTCCAAATACTCAAAAATATCAAAACATTTTTTTATTTACAAATATTTATAAGTGATAATAATATTGTACCATCAACTTTATGATTTTTTTAGATTCTTTACTTTATTAGCTTTACAAATATGTATATATCATTATTAGTATATTCATATATTATATAACTTTTCTACAACACAAACAAACTAACACTGTATAGTTTATACTTTTTTCGGTCTTACATATTTATTATTATATTATGCACCTAACACTTATAAAAAAATTCTTTCGCCAACATGTTATATATTTCTATGTAGGGAATTGAATTGTCTACAAAATGTATATAATCAATTTTCCATAAAAAATCTGTAGACAAAATTTTACCGAGGCTGCTTTTGAAATTAAAAATTCCCCGTAGCAGCAAACCTGCATACTCAGAGAATTCCCAATGTGTATATATATATATATATAACTTAATGCCACATAAAGCCACATACCAAGTTCCATCAATGTACATTCATAAATAAACGATTTATTACATTTTAATTATTCTCCATAAGAATAACATGGCAGCTGAGTACGCAGGTTTGCTGAAGCAAGGAACAAAAAAATGTGGTTTTATACCAATATCAATATAACTCAAGTAGGTAAAGCCACATACCAAATTTTATTAATTTATGTTCTTCTCTATAAGAATAACATGGGGATGAGAACGCAGGTTTGCTGCTACGGGAACTATCGGTCAAAAAAATTTGTCTAATGCAAATATCAAGATACCACAATGATATGATATGAAGCAATGATATGAAGCAATATACCAAGTTTCATCAGGATGAGTTGATAAATAAGCGAGATATACTATTTTTCTTATTCTCCATAAGAATAAAATTGGATAACTTACTGTGTTTAGCACTTTCAATATCTCTGTAACGATTTGACGTAGAGCAATGATCAAAACACCAAATTGTGTTTTTTTTTAAGCTGATTCTAATAGAAAAAACTAAAATTTGACTTTTTCAAAAATTATGTGTTAAAAACTCAAAAAACCATTTTTGGGGTACAAAACCCCCCAAAAATACCCTTTCGGATAGGTCGTTGTCTGGTTTCCGAACTTAAAGTCATAAATGCTGCTTTACACGTTTATACCAAATTTCGTCAAAATCGGATTATATTTACGAGAGTTATCATGCTCACGGACACATATATATACAGTTTTGAACGAATGGTGTTTTTAGCATCTGGGGACCTCAAAACGATAAGTTATCATGGTCCCGGGCCTAGGTCTTACCATGCCGACTACGGTAATAGCTTCTTTCCTATAGGGGAAATTTGCTAAAAAGTTAATTTCTCTTATTTTTTCACTTTACCGAAAAAATGTTTTTCTAGATCTTATTTATTTTAATATTTCTAGATTTTCCTGTTCTTTCCGATCAAAATGACTATGAGGTTGGCTAAGTTTAATACTCCTTCGGTTGAATTTATCTAATTTTCAAAAAAAAGGTCTGCAAATTCGCCAAATCTGCTTGGCCTTTTCCCACTTACACCATTGGCTTCTGCTAGGGTTAAACAGAAACGAGATTGCCCATTCATATTTCAAATAAGTTGTTCGTCGACTCATTTAGGAACGAGTTTAAATGAAATGAAATTATTAAATATTTACTCGTACCGTATTGTTGGGAACTAACGTAACTTTTTCAATCAAAATTTAATGGTTTATTTAAAAAAGGAGACAAAAATCGATCGATATTTCTGTGTTTTAAAGGATATATCGCATGAAAGTCTGATTTTAACTCATTTCACTTAAGTATCAGTATTAAACCAAAAAACAAGAACTATCAAGTAGCAGCGATTTTTCAATACCAATATCAAAGGTATTGTGGAATCGAGAACTGGAATTGGCCTATCTCTAGAAGAGTCATAGGTTTTTCATGTTTAATTTGTTCCAAACGTTTTACCTAAAAAAATTAATAAGATAACAATCCTGTTCATTTTAGGTTTAGGAACATTCCAAAGACCAAATATAAACTTTTTAGTAACTTTATTTTTTCCTAACTCCTTACAAGTCTTTTATTCATTACATAAGATAAAATATCGAAACAAAACTGTACACAATATTCTGAATAAAATATATACATTATCACATCCAAGGCAGCATGTCATATTTATAGGCTTGCAGGTGAATGTAAGGTTTAAGTAAAATAGATTTTAAAATTAAGTTACAATTTTTTTAGAGGCAAAATACCCTACAATTACTGTTTTAATAATACAGTAACAACTATAATTTAAATAAAAACATTAACATAATTTGAATACACACTAGTTCCACTAAGTTAAAAATAGTTTATATATGAAAAAAAAATATAATGTACAAATCCTAAATGTGTAAAAATTTACTAAAATACGATCATAGTAACTTTTGATTGCTACAATTAATAGGTGCAAGTTGAATGGTAACACTCCATAAATCTATTAAAAATATTTAATTATATTTACTAAGAATTAAAACTTAATATCTATAGGAAAGTAGACTTACGATAGGAAATGTTATTATACCTGTGAGAAAATTAACAAACAGAATATTTTTTAAGTTAAAACAAAATTAGTTTTATGATATAAAAATAAATCTAATGTAAATTACACTATAATGTGAAATAATCTATAATTTTCATTCAAAATTAAATTATTTTGTTTGCATCAGTAGCAATCATCTAGAATATAAACATGCTCTTAAGTGGTTAATTGGTAAAACAATCAAATAAATTTGTAATAGTAACAATTTGATTTACTGTTCCAACCTTCAAGTGATATTCAAAACATATTTCAACTGACTTAAGTGCAATTTTTATGTCTTAAAAAATTTCAGATTTTAGTTAAAAAAGGTAGAGGAAATAAAGTTTGAAGGTAAGCACAATATAATGTTCTTGTGTTGTTCTGATATGGTCATGAATAAATGATCTCTCAATTAATTTATGCAAATGATTGCTTACACTCTTAAAGACTCTTCCAGTAATTTCCTGTCATCAGCAATTGTACCTTAAAAGAGTATTGACAATCGGGAACGGGAACGGCAAGTAATACATATCATTATCAAAGACGTTCTGGAATGATCTTGGTAAGTGCCCTTTGTTCGCCTCCATATATAACTTATTTCAAATGACTATATCATTGGCTGACAATCGGGAACGGCAAGTAACACATAACATTATCAAAGACGTTCTGGAATGATCTTGGTAAGTGTCCTTTGTTCGCCTCCATATATAACTTATTTCAAATGACTATATCATTGGCTGACAATCGGGAACGGCAAGTAACACATAACATTATCAAAGACGTTCTGGAATGATCTTGGTAAGTGCCCTTTGTTCGCCTCCATATATAACTTATTTCAAATGACTATATCATTGGCTGACAATCGGGAACGGCAAGTAACACATAACATTATCAAAGACGTTCTGGAATGATCTTGGTAAGTGTCCTTTGTTCGCCTCCATATATAACTTATTTCAAATGACTATATCATTGGCTGACAATCGGGAACGGCAAGTAACACATAACATTATCAAAGACGTTCTGGAATGATCTTGGTAAGTGCCCTTTGTTCGCCTCCATATATAACTTATTTCAAATGACTACATCATTGGCACTTCTTTGTTTTTGGCTTATGGCAATGAGTCTGGATGAAGATTGGGATTTGTTTCTTTCACTGAGAAAGGTACCCATAGAAAATCATAGTCATACTTGGGAGATGGAGTTTTTTTTTAATTGTAATCCTCACTCCATTGAAGTGCACAATCAGAATTTAGGAAAATAGTGTTTAATCCACTTGTTTATTTTAGAGAACAAGTTTTGGATTAAATAATATTATGTTTTAATATTATGTATACATTTCTATTTTTTTCCTAAAGAGTCAGGATTATTAACCCATTGGCTCACAACCCCGAGTATATTTGTGGCCGCCGAAAGTAGCCCGGACGTGCAACCCCGAGTATATTCAAATTTCGGAAAAATATGATTTTGGAAAATATGTTATATCTAGGTCAAATATAAATGTATCACTAACATTTTTTATTTTCATATAAAAAAATAAATAACCCACAATTACATAATAGTTGTTGGGCTGAAACATTATTTTGTTGTTTTTACATGTAACTCCTTTTAAAATTAATGTTTTTTATAAACTATATATATATATATATATATATATATATATATATATATATATATATATATATATATATATATATATGTGATATATATAATATTTACCATACATAAATGCTGTCAAAAGTATTTTCTTCTTGTAGATAATTTATTTCTCTAAAGATTAGTGCAAAAATTAAGTAAATTGCGCAATAATTGTTGCTATAGTGACAGTTTTAGTAAAAGTCTACATTTATGTAATTTTTCTTAGGAAACTGAACGGTTTGTCAGGTGGAAAATTTCAGGTAAGCCAATGGGTTAATTAACTCACAACTTGTATACGTCATAGATTTTTTGTTTAAACTGGAATAGTTGTTTAGAAGTACACAATGTCATGTGTATTAGAGAGATTTATATATCATCGATTGTTGGGATCAATACTCATCTCCTCCATTTTACTTTCTAAAATCTGCAGTAAATTTTGTTCTTTCATATTTTTTTCAAGTTCAGAATATGATTACTAAGGTCTATAAAATGTCTATCGAGAGGATGCAGGGGTTTTTGTTGATAGTGTTGGGTTTGGTGTTGTGGTTGGGATTGTAGTTGGTGCTGTTACTGTTGTTGATGGTGTTACAGTTGTTGATGGTGTTACTGTTGTTGATGGCGTTGGTGTTACAGGAGTAGTCAGTGTTGAAGTTGGAGGATTAGTTGTCGCTGGTAAAGACGTATTAGCTGCCTTTGACCTCATCTCATAGTCCGTGTAGCAGGATGAGCTTATTTGAAGCATAAACGACTCATCGGCCGGCATAGATGAAGAGTCTTTAGCAACCTAAACAATAATTCACAATAATTTAGTTTAATTTATATTTATTTGTTTTTAAAGTTTTTTACAATGATTAATCTCATAGTGAGGCAAAATTAATTTTTAAAAGTTCCCCATAAGGGCATGATCTAAGGACATGTTTAATAGATTCATGTTGGTAAGTCAAGACAACTCTTAGTGGTGCAATATCTCCTGTAACTTTCAACATTTATTTCAGAGTTTGATAGCCTTAATTTCTTTTGAAAATAAGTATTTTCTGGTCGGCTCTCCTGATTTAAAATCATGCACCTATCCTTATGAGGAAGGAAACACCATTCTCCAAATTCTAATTATTGCAATACATTTCTTAGACATTTTTAATAAAAACTACTGAGGCAAGAGATATATTTATAGATTATTTCTCAAGGGTGTTTTTTCTATATAAAGCTAAGCCATAATTTTGAAGATTATATTCACTGCTAAATTTAAAAAATAAAATACAAGCCTCCACTTGGTTTACAAAAAAATTAGTGAGAATCAAAAATTACTAGGAGTACGCTTAAATATTCGCATACCCAGAAATGGTAAATGAAAGTTTCTGCTGTTAACGTAAGTTCTAACAGAAATTTCATCACAAAATATTAAATAAATAACCCTGGGGACTCTGTAGAAAAATATATACTTTTCTTTTGGTTAATTTTAGGTCATAAGATAAATCGTTCTTAATTATATTAAATTAAATTATATTAGAGGTGCAAATTCTTCAACAAAAATAACACGGTAAGTTGCCTTATGCAGTGAGGTATATTGAAAATTAGCTGAGTACGCAGGTTTGCTATGACGGGGGTATTTAATATCATAAACTGACAAAAGAACACAGCTGGCAGAAGTAAATATGAAATAAATGGCTGATACAATCTAGCGGATAAACTAATAACTTACTCACATTATAGTTATCTTTATTTTAGTTATCTTTATTTGTAAAAACTGGTATTAGTTTTTTAATCTACAAATTTCAAAAATCTTTGATAAATTGAATTAAACCATGTTAAACGGAGAATACTTTATTTATTTTATCATAAAACATATGAATAAAACCATTTTTTTGTAGTTTCTTGTAATTATGAAACAATATTGTATTATTATCTCGTACTTTAAGACCAGTAATTTGTATCCAATGCTTTACCTTATGGAAATGTTACAACTTTTAAATGTTAGTTAATGAAAAACTATTTAACGAATGTGTTCCATTTTTGAACTGGAAGCGTGAAGTGTACTGGAAAACATTTGTATAAAATCTGAAAACGATCCTTTTCACGTTATTGCATTACGAACACGAGGACACAGGGACACACTGTCGGGCACCGAATCATTGTCTCTGCTAATACATAGATTTCTTCACTTCGTTCTGATTTTTGCAGTTTGGATTTTTTTACTTAGCGGTAAATACAATTTTATTTTAATACTAAAAAAGGAAGACCTAGGCCTAGGACCATGATTTTTTTTGTTTTTATGTCCCAATTGGTCAAAAATACCATTTTATACTAAGGAATCTCTATATACGGACCTTTAAATTGTATGTTAAAAAGCCTAAATCACATTTGATATTAGCAATGGTTTTTGAACCTAAATTGGGCTTACGTTCAAGTTTCACTCAAAAGCTAAAAACTCTCCATTCCATTTTTATGGATGCATTAAAACTGGTGGTGTAAAATATATTGTCATATTTACAAAATACACAACAGAAACATTCATTTAACAACACAGCAAACAAATCATATTGCAAAATGTGAATTCTCTCTAGCAAGTGACGTTCCACGATGTTTATTTCTCGTATGACAACTTTTTCATACAATCGCCAATGCAGAGAAATATCACTCTTGAGCTCAACTTGATAGAGAGCTAATCTGTGACACGAAACCAGCGGTTGTTTCACAACGTTATAACCGGATCACTTGGTGTTAAAATTAGGGAATTGCAACATTAAGTGGCTATTCTGTCACAATAACATTTTATCAAAGTTTAAAATAACCTTCTCGACATCTTTGAGCACCCGAAGGAAGTTCTCCCCAGCTAACTTTTTGAGATCGTCCTCACTCCACTTGTTGTCTCCGAGTTGATCAAACAGGAAGGGAAATGTAGAAACATCACTTAGAGAGGAAGGGTACCTGAAAATCAACATCACGATGAATAAAATCTAAAAGTATAAAATTTTAATATAAAATATAAAGTTAATATAAAGTTGCTAGAGTTTATCACCACGACCGGCAGAAAAGTAAAAAACTATAAGTACGCTCAACAATTTCAGAGGATCTAGTTTATATAGATTAAAAAAGCGTCAATAACTGTCATTTAAGACATGATCAATTATTTTGGTCTTGAAAGACAAGTGAAAAAGTGTTGAAACAAGTGAACAGAAACATTTTGCTGTTATACCTTTTGGTTGATTAACATAATTAATAATGTTATTAGTATTATGACTTATAATTTTAAATAAGACTTTTAATATTAGTCAATAATAGTTTCATTTGAGTTCTAATGATCAACTATTTTGTATGTTTAAAAAGGTAATGTTTATATATTATTTACAATTTAGCATTATTTTTCTTTGTTTTAGGTTAAACAACATGTGACGTTTTTCAATGCTATATTATATCGTTTTTATAACAATATTTAAATTGAATTAAATTTGAATAAAACTTGTATAACTCTTAAGTCAATATTGTTAATTTTGATTATACATTAGACTCTCAAAAATCCAGATCACTATTATCCGGACTCTGGGTTACCTGGACTGAAGAGCTTTAATTTTTTTAATTTTTCTATTGCTAATAAAAATATAAAAAAAAAAACAGAACTTCACGGTTTAGCACCTTCAGTTTTCACGTTATTACACCGCATAACACAAATTTCATGTAGTTTGCATCGTCAGGCGAGTCCTCGGTTAGCCCAACCATGCCGTTATGGGTGTTTGTTATTGTTTACATATCTGTATGTTGCTCCATTCAGGTCTTCTCCTGTCAATGACTCATCCCTGATGATGTAAATCAGTAGACCAGTGACAGTTTTGGTTACAGCTTACTTTATTTATGATTTACGTGTTATATTAAATATTTACAAATGTATATACACTTCAATATTTTTTCTTTAAACTGCAGTTTTATTATGTTTTCATGTAATAAATGTGTTCCTCTGATATCCCAACCTTTTTTGCGTTCCGACCATGCTCTACTTCCCGTTGGTGATGGATTAACGAGGTTCTACTGTATTACGGGGTGTTTATAACTTTCTTCTGGAAGCTCACTCTTGTAGCACATAAACGTAAACGCATTTGGCATAATTGCTCACTATAAAGGCGGAATTGATTATTTAATCCAGGATTTTTCAAAATCCGGATCGACTACAATGGTCCGCCACAATATTCCAGATTTCAGAGAGTCTACTTATTATTCTTTGCTTTTGAGATATGAATTGTATGCTAGTATTTTTAAATCGAAATCCCGTATTACAAAATACAAATATAATAACAAAGTGAAATTTACTTTTCCATAGGTGTAGAGCATATGCAATACCTGTAATAAGTTCTGTACTTACGTTTCTTCCTCAGCATCAAACTCCGCTCCTATCCCGACGTTTTCCACACCAGTTATGTTCTTTATGTAGTTTATGTGATCTGAAAATAATCAAGCAATCGTTTGTTAGAAAGAGTACTAAAAATCAAAATACGATTAATTTATATATATATGTCAGTAAAAATTAGATTACAATTTGTACCACAACAACACAATTATTATAATTTGAAGAAGTAACAGCCACTTAAAGGTTTTAAAGTTAAAAGTACTACCTAAACATTTTATTTAGAATCTCTTGGTACATATTGTAGTGCATATTGAAATATTATTTGTACTATTTATCTTTATATATAATTCTGTAAGCAAAATTTTAAAGTCAAAATTGAAGTTTGGCAAATCGCAGGATGATGGGAGACGGCTCAAACTAAAGGTCTTGATCCCAGGGACTCGGGAAGAATAGCAGTATTTCTGAAAAGTTACCAGCAAATGAGAAATAACGTAAAACATCCCTCATAAGAAAAGCATGGGAATTTAAAAACATCTGCTTTGTTTACATTACAACATGTGACTAAGTGGTTTTTTTTTATGAACTGGCATGTGTTCCAACTTACCGTATGTTGTTTTATTTTCCTGAGCTAAAGGAAAAATAAGAGATGGGACAGAATATTGGAGCAAGGTTAGGGGCGTTGGCCCCTTCAAGCCACTAGTATTTAAATATAAACATAATTGATTGGAATTGTTTACTGACATAAAATTCCCTAAAAACAACAAATAAAAAATAATTAAAATAAATATGGAAAATCTTGTTTATCGATAATAATTTGTAAAATTGTAAATACAGTTAAAATAGTAACAATATATTACATACTATAATAGCGGACAAATGTTAGTGATGTGCGATACGGCGATACAATACGCATCGGTGCTGTGTATCGCGATACGCGTATCGTATCGCTTAACATATTGTGCATACATGATACAACGTATATCGTATCATACACTGCAGTTAAAAATACGGCCATCAAGTTATTTCCACTTGTTTTAATTGTAGTACCACAGAAAGAACACTTTTGAAGAATTCTTGTCGAATATAGATATAACCTCATTGTTTTAAAGCCAAGAAAATAATATCGAAATATCGTCTCTATGTGCCGATACAAAATCGAGTATCGTTTTAGGCGATACGTATCGTTTCAAAAATATTGTGACAAAATATCGTATCATCCCTAGCGTATCACGATATTCCGATACGATACGATACGTATCGCACATCACTAATGCATGCTGTCACTGTTGCTATAGAAAAATATCACTCGAATGTTATTCCGATCAGCTGGTGTGAGTTTTGGCAATGCAGCATGTCTACTATTGGCTGATCTCGGTTGATTGCCCGGCAAGCCATGCCCTCAACTGTCAATTTATTTGTCCACTATTATAGATGTTTCTTTTTAAAAACACAACCCAGGATTTTGAAGTAAAAGCTAGAAATCGATGACAATACGGTAACTAAAATATGTTTTATTGATTTTGGCACTTGCTAAAACTAATCTCTATAACTTGATAACTAAAACATTTTAAATTTTTTTGACTAGGTGCTAAAAAGAGTCCATCATAATAATTATGCAATACAGTAGTCCAATAGTTTCAGCAATGTTGAAAACCATATTTATACTTAATTCAATACATTCAATTTACAAATAATAGCAAATCAAATCAACCATAAGCAACAATGCAAATTAGCTGATAGAGCATAAAGTAAAGAATTTAGGGTTGCCAAATTATGAACTTGTTGTTGGACAGTGACTTTTTGTACTTGTAAATTGGGTTGTGTTATAAAAGGTCCTATTAATACCTTACTTACTTGAGTAAAATCATTTATATATTAAAAGATCTGTAACACATCTACTACAGAGAAATGAGAGGGTGTCCATCTTAGGTATGTATAAGATAAATGGGTACTTTGGTATTATACGGATGCCACCCTTATACAGCGCGCTGCGGCAGTTATGTTAGGATGGGTTATCATAAAAATGATTGTAGAACTTTCCTTGTTTTGTTACGAATCGAATGATACCTGATGAGTCATACTTCAGGCCGCCAAACCCCCTCCAAATAGGCCAAGGTCAGGTCGTTGACCGGAGCGCGCGCATCACCTGTCACCGCCTGTATCTGGGTCAGTGTCATGAGTGATTTATTGCCGTCACTACGTTACATTTGTTTTCATAATGAGTGACGTTCTGATGGTGTGGGATTTACCTCGAAATGAAGAGGAAACCGTACGTATTTTTATGATAACCCATCCTAACATAACTGCCGCAGCGCACTGTATATTTGGCGGAGTACATGTGGCGATCGGGTGTGGCTGCTAGCGGCGGCGACGCATTCAACACGATCCTAGCGGACATCGCTGTCTTTTGGGAGGCACAACACAAAGACCGCTCATCAGAATGATGTAAAATTTGTACAGTAAGTCAATAAAAGTACGTTTTTTCGAATTATGTAGTTATCCTTTGTATCCGGTAAAAATTTAACCTCCAAAAATAGTGGCATCCGTATAATACCAAAGTACCGATAAATGTATAATTTTTGTTGACCGACGTTGACTTTAGAGGTTGTCCACAAATAATAATTACAAAGGGAGTGACCGTATTGACAATTACGGTGAGATTACATTAACGGGGGGGGGGGGGGGAATTGCAAGCTTATTATCAATAAGTTTTATGATTTCTAACGACCTATTAAATATTCAAATGCAAAATGATTTGCACTTGGACATTTAAAATTCATGTAAGAAGCTATAAACATACTTATAACATCGCTGATGGAGGCATTAGTGATGTTATTGTTGAGATATTGGGCTGCAAATGTAACCATAACCAGACCTCCATTTTCTTTCTGAAAAAAATCACATTAAATTTTGTTAGTACTATATTAGTAAGAATAGGCAATTAAAAATCACAACAAGGTCGGCAGATTTGTTGGGAAGGGCGCTCAGCTCAAAATCCCCTTCCTACTCGAGCGGCTTACCTGATACAATCTCAGTTTTCCTATGTTAATTGATTCAATAATATTATATCTATATATTAATACGCAAAGGTTTTTTTCTTCACAGTCAACTCGATAACGGCTGGACAGATTTTAACGTTTGAGGTATCAAATTAAAGGTATTTTTATATATTCTTGAACAACTTTTTTATTAGCATATTACGTGTTGTTATTATTTACGGGATGTAATAAAAGACGTCTTACAACACTTAAGATATATTTACACTTATACTGATTCACATACAGACGGTAAACATATATAAAAGATGGTACTAGGCTATCGATTTTGACCAGTCACACCAGTCATTGGCCAGTTCATTGGCCTGATGATGACTGGCGTGACTGGTCGAAATCGATAGCCTAGTACCATCTTTTATATATGTTTACCGTCTGTATGTGAATCAGTATAAGTGTAAATATATCTTAAGTGTTGTAAGACGTCTTTTATTACATCCCATACATATTCTTGCCAATACGTCTCAGGATTTAAAGAAAGAGCATCACTTAAACATAGTAAAGGGCTGAATTTTCGGAAAAGTGGCGTTATCCGATACAGAAGTCCAAACTACGTGCTGATTGAAAGTACATTTTTATCATCCGCTTTAATATCAGATGTTTTGTTGTGTTTGTTTACAACTGAAGAAACCTTTCGTTGGGAACAAACTTGCTCAGATTTGAGCAACAGGACAACTAGTATTGTATTAATTACTTGATAATGAATATAATGAATTGAGTATATGAATTGAAATTATACATGGTGCCACAAAAAATTAATAAGTGTAATTGGCTATAAATTTTCGGATTCATTGATCAAATGAAATGTGCTTAACGTGCTCAATAAATGTTTGACAGTGTATGGACAACACCCAACTTGTTGGTGTGGACATCAGGTGAAAACCGTCCAACATATTTTAAGGAAATTACCAGCTTTTTAAGGTTTCAATCCTACTGTGTAATTTCAAACAATTTTTGTTTATGTATTTTTTGGCTTTCTGATTTTGAATTAGCATGACTTAAAAGAGCAGATTCAAAAAAAGAAGTATCACACTGATATGAGCAGTCGTCAATAATATTACCCTGATGATTAATAATAATAAAACTACTGAAATGACAACCCAGACTGTGTCATGTTTTATGAGGGTGAGCGTAACTATCCATTGCTGTTTAACTCTTTGAGTGCGCTATGGACCGATATATCGTCTTTTGAATCTGTTATCAATAAACACTGTTACTGCTTCATAAGCGATTGTACCGTTAGGCGCTCAGTCTGCAGTCTGAGTCTGACATGTGGTGAAACCTGGTAGACACGAACTGAACTACCTCGTCCAGCGCCTAGTATCTATAATACCAACTGATCCACTGAGCTGCTAGTCTGATCAGTGGCTGTGCGGTCTAAGGCGTTACCTTCCCGGTCGGGGGTAACACTTGGATCGAGGGTTCGAATCCCGTCACAGTCGGTGGTTTTTATGTGCAACTCATGGAGAGTTCACCTGTCTGTGGCAGAGTTGAAGGGGAGGGCGGACCTTAAGCAAACGGTGGACGGCTCAGGTCCAAGCTGACGGTACGGGTGGATTCTTTGTGAGTTGCACATCTGTTCAGGTGTTTTGCTACTTTTTACCTATCCTTTACTGTGTGTGTTCAGCGGAAGCATGTTTTTATTAATTTTAACTGTTCAGGCGTTCAATATGTTTAAAAAATTAACAAAACATCACGGATTCAACTACTCCTTTCAGAAGCTTAGCACTCAAAGGGTTAACAGCTTAGGTAAAACCAAAAAACACAACACATGATTTTAAATTAATTTAAAAATAAACCAGCTGATTTTGTGGATGGTAAATAATATGGGGAGCAACTCGGAAGAAACGATGGACGAGAATATTTTCTTAGATCACCACTAGAATGTGCTCCTCAGTTGTTCATTGCTTATGAACTTGTAACTCTTGGCCATTGCGATATGACGTGATAGCTCAGTGGATATAGATTTAAAATTCTGATCATGAGGTCCTGGGTTGGAAACTAATTATGTTTATTTACTTTTTGTTTGAAAAAATTTTGTAAATGTTACTTTGATATTTTGTACACAAACCCATATCCCTAATTAGGTTATGTTTGGTTGGATTATCATAGTTAAATATATTACTTTTTTGGTTAGGTATGTGACACTTAATTCATAGAAACCCACTTATTTTGTATATGTTGGCGATATATCAGCGCTTTCTGGCGGTGATTTAAGAAAATACTCTTGTCCATCGTTTCTCCCATAAGTCGCAAACAATAATATGTCAAGAGCTGCATGTATATATACACAATATACTGCAATGGTAACACAATTTGTGTTGTGGCTTTATGACAGCTAACTAAATAAGTTACAAGCTGGAACTGCTTTGCTCAATTCCGTGCAATAGGTCGACTAGTATTAAATTAACAACTGAAATAAGATGCAACATATCCAAAAAGGTAAATGTATCTTTAGACACTGTACTCTTTGGATACTATGCAACATTAAAAAATATTAGATTTTTGGATACCATGCAACAAATTAATTGTTTTGGATACTATGCAATTGGATACTATTTTATAAATACCGACCACTTTTGTGAAACCCCAACATAATCATTTTACTAAGGATCCAAGCAACAAAACTCAGCTTTTATGTATCAATCTGTCACCTAATAACCTATTCATCTACATAAATTAGTATTAAGAACAATATTTTTCCACAAATTTTTTTTATAAATGTAAAGCTGAACCAAGAATAGGTGTTTTCACCAGTTTCAGCAGCACGTCGTCTTTGATGTTGCGAGAGTTGTTGACGAGTTTGAAGGCAGCTGCTCGGGTGAACACGACGGGAGCCGTGGTGGCATTGAGAACATCCAGCTGTGTCTTATGCGAGGCTTCCGACAGGTCTATCAGCATTCCCAATCGATTCATCTCCTTAACCACCGCCTATGAACAGAAGTATCAAATACAATACGGCATTGACGAATGCAAACTGTTCTATCTGAGGAAGTAAAGAAATGTACCGTTTCAACTCAACTGGTGGAATTTTCTTGTGATTGATTTTGTTCTAAGAGTTTTTTTAGAGGTTTATTTTATCAATCTCAACCCAAAAAAATAACTTTTGAGAATGAACTTCAGCCTAAAAATGTGGTGATAAAAATAGCTGCATAAGCACTGCTGATCCAACTGAGAAAATAAAAGATAAACGCTGTATCACCAAGGGCAAGGCGGGCAGGACAAGTTAGGTGGGAACTAATGTAAACTTCAATCAAGTGCCAGTCCTTTCCTCAGTCAATGAAGTAAGGTAAACAAGAGATCTTCTAAAAACAAAGTTCAGGGCTTTTCCCGTTACTTTCACTATGGAAGTGAGTACTCGGTAACTCCCTGGGGTGGTATCATCATCATTGTTGCGGATTAGGAAACCCCAGCATAGCTGCTAGGCACATCTTCCACAAGCGGGAATATTGCGCAGGTTACCGAAAGGATAGGATATAGCAGGAAAGGAAAGGGTGGGAGGTTAAAATGGTTTTGGAGGTAAAATGGTAATGGTGCAATGGTTAGTTGGGTCAAGCGGCATGTCATTTGGGTCAGTTCAGTGCTTTTCAGTTTTATCACTATGCTTGGCTTTTCTAACCTTAGTTTTTCATGTGGTTACTTATTTTTGTTATAGTTATTTAAACCCTAATATGAAGTCCTTCAATCATTTTTCAAGTATTACATTGGGTGTAAGTAATTTTACCAAACATAAATAAATACTTACCACTCCAAATTCTGTAAGTCCATTGTCGTCGCCTGTCTTTGATTCATCTGTGTCATTATATGACGCAGCCCTGAAATAAAGAATGAAACTTTATTCAGAATTTCATATCACTAATAATTTTATAATTTGTATAACTAGGTGTACGTTCATTCTTCTTGTAACAGGATGAACAAAGATTTCATTTTTAAGTATATTTTATAATATAGCCTACATTTTAAATATAACAAAACTTAAAAAAAAAATACTTTTTCAGTTTATTCAATTTATACCTTTTCATTAAAATAGAAAACATTTATTATCGGGCAAAAATATTTAGACCATATTACAAATTTCTAATAATTAAATTTGTTGTTATATTATAAATTGTTTATATCAAAATAATCATTATATCCTAAGTAATGACACTTGAAAAAACCTTTAAAATACCTCAGAATACCCGAGGAATACTGATAATACTTATAATAATCAAAACCCGGAAGAGCAGGCGATTTGTCCTAGTTACTATAATTCCTCACCTTTATTTGTAAGCTTTATGAAGCTGTTGTTAATATAACTCTTGCAAATACAAACCTAGTGGCACTAATGACACATATTGAAATTGAAAATATCTTTATTCATAAAGTACACAATGGTATACATCGAATGGCGTCATTATACTAACTATCACTAACCCAGTTTACAATGTCAATAATCGTAAAATAGACATCTAGCTACAATTCAGCAAAATCATATAAAGGAGTAGTGAGGGGCCAACACCTCTATACTCTCCTAATACTTCCGCAGTTACAGAAAAAAAAGGTGCGGCTACTATATTAAAAAAAGTTAAACGGTAATTCAAGCATGATTTATAACTATTATTGATTGGAAAAGTACCCCAGTGGCATCGGAAAAATTAATTGTTTACATAAAAGTGCATATTATCCCTTAAAGGGTTAAAGTACTATAGCAAGTTGTATTATTTGCGCAATATCAGGGGGTGCTATGAAGGTAGTTAAAAATGTATTCTTACGCAACATTTTGCGATAAACCAGATGGAGTAAATAGATTTTCAATTCAACTGATGGTAATGGAGATCAAATTTGTCTGCTAATTCAAAGAGCGAGAGAGGGTGAAAGTGAAGAGGTCAGTCAATAAACTTGACCTACAAATCAGCTAATTCATTCTTAGCTTTTATCAATGGAGCTGAAATCCACTCATTTTTTTTATCATATAACCTACTTGTAACTTTAGGAAAACAAAAGTCAAAATAGTAAAAGAATGTGTCAAAAAACGTATCAAATTTAGTCTCAATTGAAGAATTATATACATTTAACCAATTTTCATTGGATATCATTGTTAAAAATAATTTTTTGTTGCTTTCATTATATTTTCTTTTAAGGAATGTGACAGATTTACTTTTTAAATGTACATCTGGACAATTTATTTCAAGAACCTGTATATTTAGCAAAATGTTAAGAAGGTTCGACACTGGATCCAGCTGCCATTGGTCATTTGGTCATTAATGATCAATAATGGCCTAGAACCAGTCGGTCTTAAGTCAGTAACAAGGCATCTCGCAAATTCTACACTCATCATACATTCATATTCACCTTAACATACGCCACAGTTGCGACGGGTTATTAGAGACATATTAAGATATATTTTAAACTGTTTGATCTTTTTGATTAAATTAGGAAATTATTTTGATGTTTAATCTGTAATATTATAAAGAAGAGGTAGTTTCTGTCTGTCTGTCCGTCTGTCTGTCTGATGTTCCGGGTGAACGCAAAAACTACTGAACCGACAGGGCTGAAACTTTACACAAAGGTAGACCTTGAACCCATGCAACACATAGGCCTATTCACTTCCTTAAAATTCCCTCGGGCTACGCCCCGTGAACATCCTAAGTCTCAATGTTTATATTTCAGAAGAAAGTAAATATTCAGAAACTGTAATGTAAACAGCTGAGGCATTTTTTCAGCTTAAAGAGCAGAAGCAAGAACAGCTGTTTCAAGCTAACTTACCTTTCTAACCCGTGCGAAGAACAGGTACATTCTACTAGTACCGGTATATGTATAATTTGTATGTGATGTTTACTGATTCAAAAAGTATTCAAATTATAAATATAAATTATTACCAATCAGTGATAACATATTTTTAGTTTTATTTTATCTGTGCAGGGAAAGATGAACCAGTGTTTTTGACTCAGAGTACACATCGTGGGTTATTCATAGTCTATGTTTGAACAGTTTAGTGACATTTACGGTTCTCAAAGAATATTGTAAACAAAAAATTGCTGTCTATTGTCCATTGTGTTTTGAATATCAAAACTAATATACTACAAGGTTTATTATCAAGACAATCATTTTAAATCTACTTAAAATGGTAGGTTTAGACAATAGGCTATATATTCTTTATTACGTACTCATGGAGAATAGTACAGATTTCTGTGTTAAAAACACAGAACCACCTTTCTTTATGCTTTTTCAAGGAACTTTATCATAGGACTAGACATAGACATACACATATTTTATTTGCACAAAACATTCCTCACAAGTGAGAACATACAGAATAGGTGCATCGTCAGTAATACAATATAAAATAAACTTATTAATAAACAAAACAAAAACTAAGCATAATCATTCAAACAAAACAAAAAAGAAAAATTAGATTAAAGGGTCACTGTACAAATCTTATAAAGAGTAGAAGGCCTTGTCTAACAGTGCATTTTTTAACCGTTCTTTAAACTGACTAATACTTAAACTTTTAAAACCGGTAGGAAGTCCATTGTACAGCCTCAACCCAGCATACAAAGAACTTTTTTCAAAAAGAGTTAAATGATGATTTGGGAATCTGAAAAGGTTTTTATTTCTAATATTGTATTTATGATTAAATCTTAAGGTATTAGGGAGATCACTTTTAATAGAATAAATGTAATTTTTAATAATTCAGAGATATATAAAGCCATAAGTGTGTGAATCCTTAAGTTTTTAAAATTATCTTTACATGAAATTCTTGGGTGAGGGTGAGTTATAATTCGAATGATTCGTTTTTGTAGTCTAAAAACTGCCTTAATGCCTGCTGCTTGGCCCCATAAAGTTAAACCGTACCTTACAAAAGATTTGACATAAACATGATAAACAATTTTGAAAGTTTCAACAGAGAAACAGACTCTATTGAATGTATGAATGTGAAGGCTAATGATCTAATTTTGTTCTGAATATAATCCAGGTGAACATTCCAATTTAGATTTTTATCAATGTAAACTCCTAAACATTTCTGAGACAGGACTAAATCAGAACAGTCAATTGCATTGTTTTGTTTTCTAGCTTAGAATTTAACTGTTTGTGTTGTATCAAGATTCAATTTTAAACCATTCATGAGAAACCACTCTTCCATACCTGCCAATACATTAGGAAGAGATGTAACTTCAAGCGAAGCTCAGCCTAGGGTGTAAGATTCAATCCAGAGAGGACTAACATACAACATAACATGAAGGACTAACTAACATAAAGCTAAGGATTTCATGGTTGAGCCCTTACCATGCTGTGGAGCAGCCAGAGGTGATGGCCATGACCCGGACCCCCAGGCCGTACAGAGTCCTGAGCACAGACATGCGGCCGTCGAAGGAGTGGCCACTGGTCACAGCCAACACGCCTCCCACCTGGTACTTCTTGAACCCTTCAGTCACCTCTGCAACATAAACATACAATAAATAGAACTCAGTATCTGCATTAGTGCCAAAAAGTATGTCAAAAAAGACTTGGAAAGGTTATATTCGTAATGCACAGAAAAAATATATAAAGCTTTTAAACTGTACATAAAATCTGATGGAAATAAGCTCATGTGAGTGAATTCAATATTAGAACTAGATTAAGTTTAGTTTTTATTGTTTCTTAGATGATTTTCTAAGTAAAATGATACGTTTAATATTAATTTTTAATTTGAGCCTATTTTTTTCGGTTTAATTCTTTGTGGGTTGGATGCTTATTCACATAAAAACTTCATTATTCTAAAAATCAACAAAATGAGAATAGGCTCCATTAAACATACGGTACATTTCAGGTCACGGTGCTTGGCACCTGGGAAAGGCGAGAAACTACTGAAATTTCTCGTAATTAAAAGTAGACATTTTCTTCTAAGGTCTCTAAAACTTTGTCTGCTTCATTTTTCGCCACATCGTTACTACCACAAAGCCAACACATCGCTTTTGTTTTGATTCTCTTGTTTAATATTTCTTAATAATTTTTAAACTTTTTAACCTAGCAGTTAAAAAGTTTATTTTTGAAATCAAGAAAATTACTTATAAATAAGAAATAATTAGCTGAAATCATCTACACAAATAAAACAATAACTTGTTTTTGTTTAAGGATACAGTGTTTACGTGGTGGATTGAGCAGCCACTTTATTTATTTTCAAACTGTATTTTGCTGCACAAGTGATTATTTAACTGTATAGGAATAATGGTGGATAAAAATCAGTATCTCTGTGGAAAATGTCACACAAATTTTGGTCGGGGTAAAGCTCTCCTGTGTAAAAGTATGTGCTGTAAGTGGTATCATTTTGAGTGTACTACACTATCTACAGATAAACTCAATGAAATATACAAACGGGATATAAGATGGACTTGCGACTCTTGTAAATCGCGTGATGTCACTTTAGGAGTTGAACAGGAAACAAGAGAACTAAATACTGATGTAAGTCAAGAACTGGAAACTCAAAATGAGATAATAAGAACTTTGAATGAGGATCTCAACTTAGCAAACGAGGAAATTAGGGATTTAAAGGCTCAAAAAAACACAACTTGAAACCTTGGTATTAAAAAAAGGGGAAACTACAATGCTAGAGAAGCAAATTAGTGAACTAAATATAATTGTTAGGAAACCTGTCTGGCCTACAATAAAAAGCAAAAGTAGGGACACACAATTGAGTAGAAGTTTTCCTAATGTAATACACTCTACACCAAAGAACCAGAAACTATAGAAGTAAAACTTCAGCACACAGTCTTTTAAAACATTAGGTTGTTTTGCATAAAGTATTTGAAACAAGTAATCGCTACGAAGCGCTCTCAGTAATAGATGATAAGGTTGTTGATATGGAGGAAGAAAATAATAGGCCTACAAAACTCACTGGTTCTGAGGCCATTAGAGGAAGAAGTGAGAAAAGAATACTTATCTGTGCCGATAGCCATGGCCGTGATTTGGCATGGCATTTAAACTCGTTACAAAAAAGCCATGAGGCTGTAGGTTTTGTAAAGCCTGGTGGTCTTACCAAGCAAATTCTGGACGAAAGAAATATTAAACAAGAGAATCTAAACAAAAGCTATGTTTTGGTATTGCTTTGTGGTAGTAACGATGTGGCGAAAAATGAAGCAGATAAAGTTTTGGAGACCTTAGAAGAAACTCTTGACAAGGCAAAATACAAAAATGTTGTTTTAGTTGATCTTCCAATGAGGTATGACCTAACAAATTGGTCATGTGTAAACAAAAAGGTAACACAAACTAATAAGCGTATGGTTGAAATTAGTGAGCACTATAGTAAGGTTACAGTGGTTAAGGCAAGTGGAGCCCACAGGCAGTTACATACAAGTGGACAACATCTTCATCAAAAGGGCAAGAGATGGTTATCAAATCAGATTGCTGAACAAGTTGCTTCACTATTTGGTGCAAGAAAACATCTACAAGAGCCGTGAGAAGATAAACCACCAGTTCAGGGAACGGAGTCTCTACTGAGAAACTTCTCTACGTCAACAAAAGACAAGCAGCCTTAGGACACTCACCAACTACATTTAGTATGTATCATTGTAATATTAGATCGATTAGAAATATGTTAAATTTATTTGATGTGTTTTTAACGAGCCTAAAATGTGGTACTTTTACTATCAATGAACACTGGTTATTTGAGGAGGAATCTTCAATATATATTCCTTGTAGACACTATTCAGGTAATATATGTACTAGAAATAATTTACAAACAAGAGGTGGCGGAAGTGCTACTTTAGTGAGGCATGGTCTCAAGACTCAAGCTATAGATGTAGAACAATTTTATCATGAAAGCATTTTCGAAGTAACCGCCATTCTTTTACCAAATGTTAATGTAGTTGTATCCACCTATTAGAGTACTCCAGATTCCAATGTTAACCTTTTTTAAAATGTTTTTAAATAATTTTTATTGTACTTAAGTGGAAAATATGTTGGTTTAAAGTACATTGTATCAGCTGATTTTAATATAAATATTTTAACAAATCACATGAAAGGGAGTTATTTTTAAATTTATTGCGTTCTTTTGACATTTACTGGTTGAATGAGGAGCCAACTAGAGGTGATAAATGTATAGATAATATAGTAACTAATTTTGATAAAAAAAGTCAATTGCTGTGTTACATGGCCGCATTTATCTGACCATTCTGGAGTACATGCACAATTCCTAGACTTTTTGAGCACAATTTAATTCCTGACAATGTTTTAAAGAAGAAAGTATGAGATTTAACTCCTAGGGCCGTTTTTAATTTTTTTTTAAATTATCACAAATTGACTGGTTAGAGTTAAGTAATTTTAAAGAGGTAAATTTAGCTTTTGTTCATTTTAACTTATTATTGACAAATTCATTTAACGAATGCTGTAGAATTAAGGAAGTGAAAGTGAGTACTGGTAAAAGGCCTAATATTAAATGGTATACACCAGAGTTGAAGAATTTTAAAGAGTTTGTAACAGCTTTATATGATAGATATAAGAACAGTGAATTACTTTTCAAACAAGAATATTTTGATACAAAGAGAAGGTACAAAAATAAAATTAATTATTATAAGAAAATTGCAAATGAACAGTACATTTCAAATTCCTCAAATAAATGTAAGGCAGCTTGGAATTTAGTAAAAACAGAGTCAGGTTATAAAATAAGTAGGCAAGAAATATTAATAGTAGACTCTAATACTTATAACAATTGTTTTGTTGATACAGTTAGTAATTTAGTTGTTTCTAATGGTAATAGTAGATCCAAGAACTAGTAGCTGTAGAACTAGAGAATAATTTTTTAATTGATTAAAAAAGGGACTGCATCCTTTTAAGGTGGCAACAAATTAGTAGTAAAGATGTGTTAAAAAGTGTTTCTAGTTTAAGTTCCTCGTATAGTGAGGATTACTATGGCTTATCTAATAAGGTATTGAAATAAATTATTCATGTGATAGTTGTGCCATTAACTTCACTATTCAATTTGATTTTAGAGAATGGTGTACATCCTAAAGCACTAAAACTAACAAAGGTGATACCAGTTTATAAAAAAGGCAAAAAGTTAGGCCCTTCAACCTACCGCCCAATCTCTCTCATCCCTATAATTAGTCAAATATTTGAATCATCCATTAAAATACAGCTAAACACATTTTTTGAAACTAATAATTTGTTTTGTGATCAACAGTATGGTTTCATGTCTGGTAAAAATACAGTTAAGGCAGTAGAAAATATAGTAAATAAAGGGTTAATAAATTTTGAAAATAAACTGTTATCATCTGCATTGTTCATCGATTTAACTAAAGCTTTTGATTGTATGAAATTATGAGCTCTTAACAAAAAAGCTATTTAGTTATGGTAAGAGAAAAGGAACTTAATTTACTCATGTCCTACTTAAATGATAGAGAGCAATTGGTCGTTCAAGGTAATGATAAATCTGACATCAAAAAGATAAAGATGGGAGTTCCTCAAGGATCTGTCCTTGGCCCTCTTTTATTTATTATTGCTGACAATAATTTTGTTTTTAATGTTCCGTGTACATCAATTCTATACGCAGATGACACAACACTTTTTAACTGTAACGAAAACTTGGAGGAGCTAATAAGGGACGAAAGACAAGCCTTAGATGTAGCATTAGACTGGTTTCAGTCAAACTTTTTTACTGTCAACGATCAAAAGACAGAACATATAGTTTTTCACTGAATTATGACATTTATAAAGACATGAAGCTTGTTAAGTTATTAGGTATACATCTAGATAGTAGGTTAAGTTGGTACAACCATGTAGAACAACTGTGTAAAAAATTAAGTAGAGTTATCTTTTTGTTAAGAAAACTAAGAAATTGTGTAGCTGAGAATATGTTGATAAATGCCTACTATGCTTTTTTTCATTCACTTTTAAGGTATGGCATAACTCTGTGGGGCAACTCTTGCAGTGCACAAATTGCTTTTAGATGGCAAAAAAAAGAAACACTGAGAGTGATAAAAAATGCAGCAGACAGAGAATCATGTGTACCTTTCTTTAAAGATCTTAAAATAATGACTCTTCCAAATCTCTATACATTCTGCTGCCTAATGGATGTAAAGGAGTCTTTGTGTAAATATCCTGTTAGAAAAGACACCCATAGCTATTCAACTGGAAAAAATTGCCTGCTTGACTTAGTTTCAGTTAGACTGGAAAAAACTAGGAATAGTCATCTCTACATGAAAATCAAACTATTTAATAAACTGCCAGAAAGTATGTGGTATGTACCCTTAAAAAAGTTTGAAAATGTAATCAAAGTTTAGTTGAGGGAGAACGTATTTTATGCTGTAGACGAATATTTGGCCTGTGATACTAGTATGTTAAGGATTTATGTGTTTTCATGTGTTTTGTTAAGTTTGATCACTTTATTTATTTATATCTATTGAACCAATAATTTATTACTTATATTGTTATTAACTTTTATAGTTACCATTATTGTTGGGTTTTTGAATTGTTGAAATTAACTTAATAACATCCTTTGTATTTATGTACAATTTATAACAGTAAAATTTTAGATTAATTTATGACTTTGTCAATTGCACAAATTTGTGTTTAAAGGCAAAAAAGTTCTTGATTCTTGATTTTTGATTCTTGACATTATGAAAAATAACCAAAACAAATATTTTAAAATTAAATAAGTGATTTTTGCTTTCTGTTGACAAAAGGAGACTGTAACACTAACGGTACAAACCAAATAGAGGCGAAAAGTCATTCCAGAGCATACTCTAACCAGCCGCCAAGCACTGTGACCCGACCTGTACATGGAATATTTTATTCCGCATAGACTATTGATCTGTGGACAGAAAGAGTCTCCAATAGCAGTTTCTTGTTTGATTGGGCACCTCCACATGTTCATACACTTTACAGGTCATCATCATTATGCATTTCTACTGAATGACACCCATAGATAAATATCTAAGCTGCTTCTTACAAGTGTTTTTTTAATTCAAAACACTTGTAAGTTGCACTCTTTTTGCTAAGGGGGTTCATTTAGTATAATTACATAATGATGAGTTGTTCTGTACAAAAAACCTGTAGTATCACCGCTCCAAAAAGTTACTGAAACCTATTACATCAGATAAATACTGAATGACGGAAAGTGCTAGTATGTCGGACATGTAAGAAGTTCAAATTTGGAATTACATTGAAATTTGACTGTCATGTAAGTAAAGTGGGATATGTTTATTAGATTAAGTTTACTATTTTACTAGTGGCTTGTATGAGCTATAGCCTCTTGTTTATGATCACATGTTAATACGTAATCAAAGCAGACACTTAGATCACTTTAAAATGTAAACAAAGCAAACATATTACAGTCCTTATGCTTTTCTTATAGGGAGAGTTTTCCCATATTTCCCAGTTTTTTTAAGAAAACTACTATTTTTTCCTAGTCTCTTTTGACCAGTACGTTTCATTTGAGCCATCTTACATCATCCAGCAACCAATCAAACGTCCACAAGTCATCTTTCAAAAATTATCTTATAGAATTAAGAATATAGTTACCAACCATTGCTTTCCCTGACGAATGTGACATTGTCTGAGTAGCTGGCGAGTAGTCGAGACATTGCGTCCACTTGTTCTAGAGTGAGGGCGACAGCATCCTTGTACTTAGCATCGCATGGAACGCGCAAACTCCAAATCTGCGATGACAACAAGTATTCTTTTACAAATAAAAAGAGTATTGTAAAAAAAGAGTGTAAGACGAGTAAAAAAGATTAGTGACGGAAAAATATTTAAGAAAGCTCTGAAGACATATCTCATATATAATCCTATATGTTCCTTGAATGAGTTTTTTTTACTAGACACTGTACCTTAATTCTAGCTATACTGTGCATGATATTGTTATAATTATTTTTAATGACCTTGCTAGAATTATTTTCACATAACACTTTGGAGTTATAGTTTTGATTGTTAATATTTATTCTTAGTTTATGGTACAGAAAAAGTACCTTTATGACACTATTCTGTCTGTATAATTTGTGTAGCATATTTGAAATAAAGATATTTTAACTGAATTGAATTTTTAAACGAAGTTCAATAAATGATATCATAAAATTACAGTTAATATTTTGTATATTAGTAATATTATTGGATAATAAAGTGGATGTCAACGCTATCTACATTCTAGGTGTCGATTTGCTTTTCTTAGAAAGAATTACTAGTTAATAGCTCAATGATATAACAGTCTAAGACATAATTTAAATAGGTTTGACAATTTTCATAAAATTACCTGGGATCCAACAAGTCCGCTTTGAAGTCTCGGAATATCTGTTTGACAACTTTTACAATTTGCATTTCCAAACACTGAGTCGTTTCTGAGGTTATGGTCGAAGTGGACTTTGTAGATGTTGTTTTGCACCAGGTTTCTCAGGTTTACTGGGAAAAAATTAGACCTGGACACAGAAAATATGCATTACCACGCTAGTAATATATAAACCATGACACTATTCAATGTACACATGTTGTATTATACGAAAGAATAAAGAGATTTTCATTTTATTTTATGTGCTATATAAGAAGGCTTCCAAATTTAAACCATGTTTTCCATCATACTGGTACTAATAGATTTATGAAGAGTTAATGGTACAATATAATCGGGGCCGTCTCGTAGGTGGGGTGACCGGGGCAATCGCCCCGGGCACTGCGGCCACAGGGCTGCTGCTCGTATGTTAAATAATCAAAGAAGCAAATAATAAAAATAATTATTATGTTGTCTTAAATATTTTCAAAATGGAGCCTGTTTTAATATTTTATAGTCAAATAACAAACAAACCACCGGCATTAATTTTATAAACATTTTACGAAATAAAAAAAGATAAACGATTTTATCACATATCTAATGACACTTTATTCAATGCAATCCGAAAACGCATCAGCGAGAAAATGCACTCTTAATGTTTGCTTGCATTAGTCGGCGACAACAATCAGCGCCCAAATGCACTGCTTCTTCTAGACGCAACCAGTGGTGCGGGCCCTTACTTGTCAGGTCAGCGAGCTGACTACCTTTTTTTGTGTTTTGCTTGTTTGAGTGCCAAAACTACCTTGCGAAATGCAACTTTGCAAACAAACGTCTAGACGTGATACGGCTTGGAACTCGTCTCAGTAACTCCAAGTCGCGTTGCTCGTTGTCGTGTCACTACCTCCAAGTCGCGTTGCTCGTTGTTGCATTGCTCGTTGTCGCGTCACTCGCTGTATGTTTGTGTTTGAATCGTTACATATATGTTGGGTGGGGGGGCCCAGATGAAATCACGCCCCAGGCGCCAATAAACCATGCGACAGCCCTGCATATAAATCTATAACTGTACACGTAACTGTAGTAGGGCAACATAATTAGGTAGAAAATGTAAATAAAAAATTACAAATTAGATAAATATTTAAGTAGACTTAAAACACTTTAAATAGTGTAAAAAGTACATTTATTAAGAAGCTGTGTGGGGTATTTTATTTACTTAAAATTAAGAGCAATTAAACAAAATTGTAAAACACACCACACTACACCAATTGAGACTGTTTAGATATAAAACCAATGATTACAAGTTTAGTAAAATAAAGTTAATTTCCACATTTAATATGAATAGTTTTGGGGCACCAAAAAACATTGATAAAATCCTTAACCTTACGAAGGTAAAACCTGATCAAAAACAATTAGTGTGCTGTCAAAGTAATACTTATGGGGTAAAGAATCAATATTTTATTTTTAAGCTTAGCCCTCAGATATTTTTATATAACAATGATCCAATTTTTATCAAACACGCGGTCACTTACCCTACAACTAGAGGAGTATCGTGCAGCGCTTTGCTGCCTTTGAAAGGTTGAACGTAAGAACTGCTATCAGAGGAAGAGAGCCCCGACCAGATGACTGCGATCAGTATGATTCCTACCAGAGCCCCACCAGCATACAGCAACTTGCGGGTGTCTAAGGGGTACACGTACGCTGAAACATGTACATGACATTAATGGATGGATGAAGAACTGCTATCGGAGGATACAGAGCCCCGACCAGATGAATGCTATCAGTATGATTCCTACCACAGCCCCACCAGCATACAGCAACTTGCGGGTGTCTAAGGGGTACACGTACGCTGAAACATGTACATGACATTAATGTATGGATGAAGAACTGCTATCGGAGGATACAGAGCCCCGACCAGATGACTGCGATAAGTATGATTCCTACCACAGCCCCACCAGCATACAGCAACTTGCGGGTGTCTAAGGGGTACACGTACGCTGAAACATGTACATGACATTAATGGATGGATGAAGAACTGCTATCGGAGGATACAGAGCCCCGACCAGATGACTGCTATCAGCATGATGCCCACCACAGCCCCACCAGCATACAGCAACTTACGGGTGTCTAAGGGGTACACGTACGCTGAAACATGTACATGACAAATGGATGGATGAAGAACTGCTATCGGAGGATACAGAGCCCCGACCAGATGACTGCTATCAGCATGATGCCCACCACAGCCCCACCAGCATACAGCAACTTACGGGTGTCTAAGGGGTACACGTACGCTGAAACATGTACATGACATTAATGGATGGATGAAGAACTGCTATCGGAGGATACAGAGCCCCGACCAGATGACTGCTATCAGTATGATGTCCACCACAGTCCCACCAGCATACAGCAACTTACGGGTGTCTAAGGGGTACACGTACGCTGTAACATGTACATGACATTAATGGATGGATGAAAAACTGCTATCGGAGGATACAGAGCCCCGACCAGATGGCTGCTATCAGCATGATGCCCACCACAGCCCCAAAACATCACAGTATGATTTAGCTAAATAAACTACAGGCTCAAAACTACAATACTTATACGAGTAACCAAAATTATATTCTGGCCATTAAAAAGTGAAAACCGCACGTTTGATGTTTTGTTTCTTTGTATGTACATAATATAAATTAGCTGTTTCCTTTAAAAATGGCACATTTATTCGCAAATATAAACAAACATTTTAGCTTACCACAACCAACTAGCGAAGGTGGCAGTAACGCGTTTGCTACCAACATGTAAACAAAATCCATAAAACGGGCTAATCGTCTCACCTATGGCCCACCGGAATTTCGCCCTTCAGGCAAGGCAACACTAAATAAATACCACCGTCGCAGCAAACCTGCCTACTCAGCAAATTTCCAATGTGTTAATACCACATAAAGCCGCATACCAAGTTTCATGAAAATATAATCACAAATCAGTGATATATACAATTTTAATTATTCTCCATAAGAATAACATTGGGGATGAGTAAGCAGGTTTGCTGCAACAAGGAACACATAATATGGGTTTCCATGCAAAAAATCAATATAACTCAACTAGGTGAAGCCACATACCTAGTTTCATCATTATACATTCACAAATAATAAGCGATATTTACCATTTTGATTATTCTCTATAAGAATAACATGGGGGATGAGTACGCAGGTTTGCTGCAACAAGGAACACAAAAGATGGGTTTCTATGCAAATATCAATATAACTCAATATGGTGAAGCCACATACCAAGTTTTTTTAGTTTATAATCATAATTAAGGGAGACATTACATTTTACTTATTCTCTATGAATAACATGGGGATGAGTATGCAGGTTTTACGGGATTCATTAATAAAAATTGCTTTTTTTGTGCAAATAACAATAGACCACAACCAGATGAAGCCGTATACCAAGTTTCGTTGGTATACATACGTTCATAAATAAGCGATATATAAAATTGTTCTTATTCTCCAAAAGAATAACATTGGACAACGTAATGTGTTTAGCACTTTCAATATCTCTGTAACTAACTGACGTCGACAAATGATCAAAGCACCAAATTATTTTTTTAAAGCTGAATCTAATGATGAAAACAATAAATTTACTTTTAAAAATATTACATGTAAAACTTCCAAAAACCCATTTTTAGGGTACAAACCCCCCCAAAATACCACTTCGGATCGATCTGTCTGGTTTTCGAACTTAAAGTCATAAATGTTGCGAAACACGTTTCTACCAAAGTTCATCAAAATCGGACCTTTTTTACGAGAGTTATTGCACGGACACATATATATATGTGTATATTGGTTTTTATGTATATTTATCTGTACCTAAAATCAGATGTTTTAGTTTTTAAAAGTCAGATGTAAAATATTTGTTTATTTTTATTTATTTACTGTTAAAATTCCATTCTTTCTCCTTTATTGCTTGAAAACGTTTGTGTTATAAATGAAAATTCGCAAAAAACGTTTTTCTCATCATTTATATCTATCTGTTTTAATGTGTTAGTATATATATGTTTAAATATAAATACAGTTTTGAACAAATGGTGTTTGGGGTCTGGGGACCTCAAAACGAAAAGTTAACATGGTCCCAGGCCTAGGTCATACATACCATGCTGACTACGGTAATAGCTTATTCCCTAGAGGGGAAATTTGCTAAAAGGCCATAATGCTACCCCAGCATTACATCATCATACTCTACTGCTATGAGGTAATGTTTTGTTTGTGATCAGCTGCTTGTTAGTGAATTTCCTTTGGAAAGTGAACTATTAGCATGACCCGCACGGTGAAACTTAAGCCCGGGACCACCATAGAAGTTCCTAACATGACCCCCTGAACACGATTTGGGGGGTCGTTCAAAATTTTATATATATATAAAAATAGACATATATATATATATATATATATATATATATATATATATATATATATATATATATATATATATGTGTGTATGCACTCTAGCGGTCGCATTTTTTGTCCGATTAACTTAAAATTTGGTAGGGACGTTCCTTTCTGTAATCAGTTGGACAAGTTCGTTGGGCAAAATAATCGGAAAACTCTAAACCCTTTTTTTGGGGATTAATCTTTCAAATTTTGAGTTTTTGGGCCCAAAAAGGGCCAGAAAAGCCCCAGATGTAAAATTAATGCATGTAAAAAGATGGGAATTGGTGAGGCGAAAGTTTTAAGCCCTCTCTCATAATTCTAGCATAAATATTTACCGAGTTATTAAAGAAAATGTGTTTCGACTAAACACAGTACGTTGTCTTATGGGGGTTTTACATTAGAAAAGCCTGTTATTCCTTTGTTAGAGTACTTTTATCATCCCCAGCAGCCTCACGCCCACTTTCAAGCCTGCCTGGACCTTCTCCTAACCTTATAATGCGCAAAATTGTAATCCCAGCTTTGCCAGTAAATGAAACCAGGAGTATCAGAACAGCCAAAAAATCAATGTTTTCAGATTTCAATAAAAATTGGACAAATGTATGTTTTTACACTGATTTTGAGTTTCAAAAGTTTTTTTGTGGAAATTCACTTCCCTCACGTCAGCGTGCTGCGTGCGAACTCGTTTTTCTCTCTTGTTGTAAAACCAAAATATAACCTTTATCAGACGAGACGACAGATCAACTATAAGCTCTCAATTACAAGCTGCTGAGCAAAAATGAAACATAATATAAATACCGTCGCGTATGATGATATAATTATAATTCATTTTTCAAATGACTGGATATTGATGTATCAATTAAAAATGTAGATATTACCTTATTCAATATCCTTAAGGTAATATCTACATTTTTAATTGGTGATGTAATGCCGGGGGAGCATTACAGACTGTCTATTTAGCGTTGCCTTGCTTCGGGCCATTCCAGGAGCTGAAATCCCATGTATGCGGGAGTGTACCAGATTTTTAAATGCTGGCAACATCTTAACGGTCTAATTTTAAGTATTTTTATTTTGAATGAGTCTGTGGTGATATCAAACTCGTATGTGAGATGCTTTGTTTGTGGAACGGTGTGTTCACTGATCATCACTAAGAGTTGCAAAGTTTGCATTCGTGTTGGTCAGGACAATTGACCAACTCACTGCTCGCAATCAGTCCTGTCTGTTCCTTTTCTGGGCCAGTCTATTAGCGAATTTCCCCTATAGGGAAGAAGCTATTACCGTAGTCGGCATGGTAAGACCTAGGCCCGGGACCATGATAACTTTTCGTTTTGAGGTCCCCAGATCCCAAAAACACCATTCGTTTGAAACTGTATACATATATATATATATCTATATATCTATATATATACATATATATATATGTGTGTGTCCGTGAGTACGATAACTCTCGTAAAAATTATCCGATTTTGATGAAATTTGGTATAAACGTGTAAAGCAACATTTATGACTTTAAGTTCGAAAACCAGCCAGATCGCTTTATCCAAAAGGGTATTTTGGGGGGGTTTTGTACCCCAAAAATGGGTTTTTTGAATTTTTTACATATAATTTTGGAAATAGTCAAATTTTAGTTTTTCCCATTGGATTCAGCTTAAAAAAACACACAATTTTGTATTTTGATCATTTCTCTACGTCAATTGGTTACCGAGATATTGAAAGTGCTAAACACAGTCCTCTAATGTTATTCTTATGGAGGAAAATAAAAATTTTATATCTCGCTTATTTATGAACATATACTGACGAAACTTGGTATACGGCTTCATCTGGTTGTGGACCATTGATATTTGCTCAAAAAAAATTTGTTTGCCAAAGGCGCCCGTAGCAGCAAACCTGCGTACTCAGCCCCATGTTATTCTTATGGAGAATAAGTAACATGTTATCTCCCTTAATTATGGAAATAAATTAATGAAATTTGGTATGTGACTTCACTTATTTGAGTTATATTGATATTAGCATAAAACCCCATTTTTTGTGTTTCTTGCTTCAGCAAACCTGCATACTCAGCCGCCATCTTATTCTTATGGAGAATAATTAAAATGTCATAAATCGTTTATTTATGAATGTATATTGATGAAACTTGGTATGTAGCTTTATGTGGTATTAAGATAAATATATATGCATTGGAAATTCGCTGAGTACGCAGGTTTGCTGCTACGGGGGTATTTTAATCTCCTACTGGCCCATACACCAATTATTTGTTATGTGGCAAGATATATTAGCAGCTTAAAACCTGTGCATGGGCTTTAGTCGCTAACATCAACTCATAAATCGATTAGTATTTTTGAATCTAGTTTATTTAAAAAAAAACATTTAACAAGTTGTCGTAGTTTTGTGTCTTTTACTTTGTATTTTGGCTCAATATTATATTTAATTTAATATAAGAAACCAATGGGTCTTGTACCCATTAATTGTGTATTAATTTCATCACAGTGTCGGTACGGATAATTATAATTAGTTAATATCTACTTAACTACTGATTCATTTGTAACCAGAGTAAACAAAAATACCCCCGTCGCAGAAAACCTGTGTACTCAGCGAATTTCCAATGCATAATATTTGTCTGAATTCCACATAAAGCCGCGTACCAAGTTTCATAAAAATATATTCACATATAAGCGATTTTAATTATTCTCCATAAGAATAACATTGGTAATGAGTACGTAGGTTTGCTGAAACAAGGAACACAAACAATTGATTTGTATGCTAATATAAATATAATTTAACTAGGCGAAGCCACATACCAAGTTTCATCAATATCCAATCATAAATAAGCGCTATATAACATTTTAGTTATTCTCCATAAGAATAACATGGGGGCTGAGTGAGCAGGTTTGCTGCAACAACGAACAAAAAATGGGTTTTTATGGAATTATCAATATAACTCAACCAAGTGAAGCTACATACCAAGTTTTATTAATTTATGTTCAAAATTATGGGAGTCATTACATTTTACTTATTCTCCATAAGAATAACATGGGGGCTGAGTACGCAGGTATGCTGCTACGGGAATAACCAACAAAAAATTGATTTTTTGTTCAAATATCAATATACCAGTACTACGTGAAGCCACATACCAAGTTTCATCAACATACATTCATAAATAATTGAGATATCAAATTTTATTTATTCTCCATAAGGATAACATTGGACAACGTACTGTGTTTAGAACTTTGAATATCTCAGCAACGGTTGGGCGTAGAATCACAATTTAAAAACCAAAATGATTGTTTTGTGGAACTGAACAGATTGGTAAAAGCAAATATGAAGTTTACATTAAAATAAACTGAGGAAATGCCAAAAACCTTTTTCCCATAAGATTAACATGGGAGATTTTATGGGTAGGTTTTTTTGGATTTTCTCCGCAACCACTTAACCTAGGTTAATAATTCAAAATACTGTATTATTTGTTTTTTTAAGCTCTATAACATGGTCAAAACCAAAATTAAGGTTTTAAAAAATTGTAGGGTGAAAAATGCAAAAAACTGATTTTTGGAAAATTTAAAACCCCCATAAACTCTCCTTCCCATAGTCCGATTTTTCTGGTTTTCGAACTTTAAGTCATGAATGTCATTTTACATATTTGAGCCAAATTTCATCAAAATCGGACGTTTTTTACTCAAGTTATTGCATCCACGGACACATATATAGATATATTGTGGCTCAAATTACACTCCAATTAGGCTATATTGATCCTTTACTGCTATGAGGTAATTTTTTATATACAAATTAAAGTTAAGAATCTTCTATTTTAATTTATTGTCAGAATCACAAATGAAGAAAAGTTAAATATGAAACTATGTTTACAATAACAAACCTATGAATAACCTACCTAGGCGCTTAAAAAAATTGAAATGTAGTAGGCTGAAATCTATATCTCTTACTGAAATAGGCCCTATAAGGTTTTAAGTAACAATTTTAACCCACAACGTAGGAATAGAACAACGATACATTAGCCTCAGGCTATTTGGTGACTTTAGTATTGTTGTTGGCTAGGATTGATTTTTTTTTACATTTCACAGTTTCTTTTAGTGTCAAAGTCATGGCTTAGGTTATTCAATTAATAAGAAAGTCATAATAATTAGATATGTATAACATTAGACTACGCCTAGGCCTAACCGAATTTTTCTGAAACAATAACCAACATTGTAACAGGGGCGTATCCAGGGGAGGAATATCCCCCTGAAATTTCAAAAATACACGTGAAAATCGGGAGAGGGTGGGATGTAGGTAAGGCCAAAACCTATCCACCGCAAAAAAAGAATCCTAAATAAATAGGCCCTACGATACTGACAATTAATAGAGCAAACGCAAACTTACCGTAATACTTACTGAAGATTATATCTTAAAAATCAACCCATTCTATTGTAAAAGGATGTAGTTTGTAATTTTTGTGTGATAGGCTATCAGAATTTGTCAAAGCTGTAGATCTCTTGAACCATAGTTTATATCGTACCGTACCTTACATAGGTTAAAGTCGTAACCGAGTAGACACAGACTGTGTAGCCTTTCCATAAGGCCTACAACTTCCATTACATCGTATAGGCACTTTCACTATAATACTGAATACATAATTTTGATTGTTTTAAAAATGGATAGATGTGGAATGATTCTATTAAAAATTCTTGATTCAAAACTTATTTATTCGCAAACGCCATCAACTGAACCGGCCAGGAGACCACAGACTACAGACGACATAATCAGTTGTTTTGGTTAGCTGCTACTGTCAACATCCGGCCGTAGTCTGTTTGACTGCAAAATCAGTTGAGCGACTGTTTGCTTACCAACCTAATACCCAACCCAAGACACATCTGAATATTTCCGGAAAATGAAAAAATAGAACTATACCAAAATAATAATCCAATTATAGTTTATTACCACCCTTTTTACAATTAAGAGCTACCCTGAAAATTTCAAAGCAATTCATTAAACCGTTAAAAAGGAGTTATCGTAACAAGAGTGTAACTAAACATGAGTATGAAAGGATTCAACTCGCTTCGCTCGCTTCATCCAATTATAGTAGCCCTATTAAGTGAACTGAAAATGTCAATGTATATAAATGTGAATCCGTAGGCACGATAACTTTCATAAAAAAAAGTCTGATCTTAATCTAATTGGTATAAACGTGTAAAGCAGTATCTATTTTCATGAGTTTAAAAACCAGACAGATCATACCATTATAAGGGGGGTTTTGTACCCCAAAAATAGGTTTTTTGAACTTTATACATACAGAGTGAGTCTTCTAAGCTGTCTCAAATAGATTACAAACGAACGGCTTGACATACAGAGATGAAACACAGTGTTGGCAACCTACTTTGGTAATTTTCCCCGCAAGTGCCGCTATAAATCCCCGATTTTACCCACAAAAATTCTGAAATTATCCGCGTCAATCCCCGATTTTACCCGGGGCGCCGGAGCCTACGATAGCACGACATTTCAATGAAAGAAGGGTCTATAGATATGAAATTGTGTATAATTTCAGTAAAAGTAATAATATACCTCAACTTTGAACAATTCACCCAACAAAAGAAAATATCACTATAAACTGTAAGCGTACATTGGCAGTATAACGATTATATTATATATGGCAGTTTTAAATCCGAACAAAAAATATGTGATACTTTACTAATAAAGTTTGTTGTCTATTGTCTATAAAAACGTTTGTACAATTCATTATAATTGTATTGAAATGGAGAACCAGGAAAAATTGAAACGAGTTCGCACGCAGCACGCTGACGTGAGGGAAGTGAATTTCCACATAAAAACTTTTAGAACTCAAAATCAGTGTAAAAACATACATTTGTCCAATTTTTATCGAAATCTGAAAACTTTGATTTTTTGGCTGTTCTGATACTCCTGGTTTCATTTACTTGCAAAGCTGAGAATACAATTTTGCGCATTATAAGGTTAGGAGAAGGTCCAGACAGGCTTGAAAGTAGGCGTGAGGTTGCTGGGGGTAATAAAAGTACTCTAACAAAGGAATAACAGGCTTTTCTAGTGTAAAACGTCCATAAGACAACGTACTTTGTTTAGCCGATACACATTTTCTTTAATAAATCGGTAAATATTTATGCTAGAATGACGAGAGAGGGCTTAAAACTTTCGCCTTTCTAATTCCCATCTTTTTGCATGCACTAATTTTACATCTGGGGCTTTTCTGACCCTTTTTGGGCCCAAAAACTCGAAATTTGAAAGATTAACCCCCAAAAAATGGGTTTAGAGTTTTCCGATTGTTTTGCCCAACGAACTTGTCCAACAGATTATAGAAAGGAACGTCCCTACCAAATTTGAAGTAAATCGGGCAAAAAATGCGACCGCTAGAGTGTATACATATATATACATATATATATATATATATATATATATATATATATATATATATATATATATATATGTCTATATATATATATATATATACATATATATATATATATATATAAAATTTTGAACGACCCCCCAAAACGTGTTCAGGGGGTCACGTTAGGAACTTCTATGGTGGTCCCGGGCTTAAGTTTCACCGTGCGGGTCATGCTAATAGTTCACTTTCCAAAGGAAATTCACTAATAATAATAGGAAAAGGAATAATTGTAGGAATAAAATACAACAAGTTAGAATTTGTTATATAAATTCATGATTTATTATCTAACCAATTGAAAAGGAAAAACAATTTTACATCGTAAGGAGATGAAAAAATATCTCAAACTAATGTCATCCTTTTTGTTTATACTCTAAACACACAATATCCTTAGACAAAAATCAATGGAAACATATAGCACATTTAATTACTATTGTATTGCAATATTAGTACGTCATAAAACTTAAGTATGAAAACTGTTGTTATAAATAAATGGAATGAATTAAATTAATACAATTTACAAACCGATTTATATGGAAATCCAGTTATTAGAACAATTTTGAATGGAGAATAGGCGGTACACGTATTATTTTGTGGAAATCCCCGAAAATACCCGCAATTTCAGATTACCCGCATAAATCCCCGCAAACCCCGTAAATCCCCGAAAATCGGGGAAAATACCCGCTTTTACCAACACTGATGAAACAAAACTTTTCCCCACTAATTCATACCAAAGGAATAACGTAAAAATATTTTTACCATTTTTAAAATACAGGACGTTCAAAAACGTGCAGTACTACAGATTAATGGATGCACGTTTAACATGGGTTTTATATGGGGAAATGGAATTTTTGGTTAATTACTAGAAAACTACCAAAGATAGACGGTAGGTTTAAATTAAAAAGTTGTTTGTTTTTGCAAGACCTTCAAAATGATACGCCATTTCACATATGTTCTCATTTGAAATTTTTTATTTACAAGGCTACCAACATTAAAAAAAATTAAAATTATTGATAAAATATTCAGTTTTTAAAATGTTGACATGTCGTATATCAAATTAAAGCTGAATTCACGAGGGATAAGAATTTTTAAACAGAACGAAAATTAGTTTAGTAGTTTACAGGATACAGGGTATTCTGTAAATATCAATATTTTCCATAAAAATGGCCGCCACTTTGAAACGGATAAAGATAAAGGAGTTCTGTTTTCACGAAATGGTTTGTCTAGTTTAGAGCTTTAAAATGATGCATAACATGTCATATGTTTACATTTGAAAACTCTGAGATTCGAACCCATGACCCCCAGTTTCTTGAACATCCTGTATTTTAAAAATGGTAAAAATATTTTTATGTTATTCCTTTGGTATGAATTAGTGGGGAAAAGTTTTGTTTCATCTCTGTATGTCAAGCCGTTCGGTTGTAATCGGAGACAGCTTAGAAGACTCACCCTGTATAACTGTTTTAAAGCCATACTTTAGTTTGCACCATTGAATTCAGCTTAAAAAACAAACAATTAGGCATTCTGATCATCGCTCTACATCAATTGGTTACCGAGACATTGAAAGTGCTAAATACAGAACACGTTGTTCAATGTTAATCTTATGGAGAATAAGTAAAATATTGATAATTGAATTATTAATGAACATATATTAATGGAACTTGGTTTGTGGTTTCAAATAGTTGGGGTTTACTGATATTTGCATAAAAACTCATTTTTTTGTCCCCATGGTAGCAAACCTACGTACCGTACTCAGCAGCTATAATGTTATTCATATGGAGAGTACATGTGATATCTTGCTTGTTTATGAACATAAATTGGTTAAACTTGGTATGTTGCTTCATCTAGTGGTGATCCATTGGTATTTGCATAAAAAACTGATTTTTGTGGCCCTTGTTTCAGCAAACCTGCATACTCATCAGTCCTAATGTTTTTCTTATAGGGAATAAATCAAATGTCATATCTCGCTTATTTATAAATATGCTTTGATGAAAGTTGGTAAGTGGCTGTGACGTAGTGTATTATCCTTTGAAATTCACTGAGTATGCAGGTTTGCTACAACGGGGTTATTTATTTTCATCAGCTCAAACAAAAAAGAATGTCCATAAGTAATACATTGGAACTTTGTCGGGGTCTCTGGCAAAGCCCTAAGGTCAGATCAAGATGAAAACCATTTAATTTTCCTATTTTAAGCCTAACAAAATTCAGTGTACAAAATTTCAACTCTCTAGGTAAATGGGAAGTAGGAGAATTCGTTATGAGTGAGTGAGTGGGTCAGTGAGTGAAGGACTGCCTTTTATAGAGGTATAGATTTAATTAATTCTATATATTAATACATGTTGAAACGCTAAGTTCTCAGTGACCACAAGATTTACAAGATTGATGTGTCAAATTAAAGGGGATGATACGTAAATTTACCAAATTTCTTCAGAATTCACGTTTGCTCTTAGGGCTACGTCCCATAACCCTTCAAAAGTTGCAATGTTAATCTTTTGGAAGAACAGTAATCATTGAAATTGAGCATTTGACAGCTGTTGAGGGTAACAATTAAAACACAGTACAGAAGCAAGATCAGCTGTTTTAAGCTAACTTCTGGAATGGCAACACAATTTGAACTGATCATATTCAGGCAGCTGGATTTGATAGTTTAATCTTAAATAATTTAAATTTCATGTACGGTGTTTATTGTTTTTTGTATTGGTAACAAGCCTACATTCTCTGAGATTAACATAGGTTTGCACCTTTTATTAAGCTCGTTCGCAAAACTGTTTTGGAATATTACTGATGGTTTAAAATATCAATATTTATAAAATAAATAACATTTCTTCTTAAGTGAATAAAAACTTAAAAAATGTGCTATAAAACAGTAAACTACATCTTAACCGAACCCTCTCTAGCCACTCATCGATTTAACCGCCCCTTTCTGACAAAAACTAGAGCTCACTTTAACTGCCCCAGATTTGACATCAGTTCGGAATAACTCCCCATTTTCACGAACTGTCTTATTTCCGCCCTCATGCTCAGCGATTTATTTGAAAATAAACATGTCTATATAGGTTTTCTTTCTTCATTAATACCGGACATTTTCAAAGGTTTTCTTTCTTCATTAATACCGGACATTTTCAATTAGTCATACTTATATTCAGAGAGTAAGGAACTCTACATTCTTTGAGATATGTGTTTGAGTACATTAATACATTAAAAATGAGTTGGTGTTAAATAACTAGAACCAGTCTTTGTTTCTCTATAATCAGTGTTGGAAAATGTCAGCAATAATTTCTTAAATAATATTACCGTAATAATAAAACCGTTTACAGTTTTTGTTTGATAATATCACTTTCTAACCTACTATAGCAAAATCGTAATGGATTATAAACTTAATGTGTTAGAACGTCTTGACAATAGTAAATTAGTAACTATGTATATTAATGAAATTGGTATTAGAACATATTAGTTTTTGTTTACATAATGATGTGGATCAAAGTAAAAAGTATGTAGTATAAAACATATGGGTGTCCATAAATGATTCATTGGCTTTTGAAACATTTTATTGAACTTATTATTAAACAAATATTGCTATAAACTACACCATTGGAAAGGAGTAAGTTTCTTTTATACACCTAAAGATGCGGCCATGTGCTGCCCATTGACCACAAAACAGGTGTCAGATAAGCCCTTAAGTCTTTCAGAGGTTAATCTTTCAAGGTATAGTTGAGTTTCTAATCTTATCCAACTGTTTGATTATGATAATAAAGAATACTTTATGAGCTAGGTACTTCACTGTAAAACATATTGACTAAAAAGTAGGATGTTGACATTCAGCTGTGCAACAAAGGAACAAAATTGTTATTTCATCATTATTGCAATAAATTTAAAGCAATATTCAATTATGATTTATCTTGTAACTTAACAGAACGACGCCACAGCGAACCTCCGTACTAAGTGAATTTCCATTGCAAATAATTGATATACCTTATCAACAAATAACTCAGCTAAACGAGTTTCATCAAAATATATTGATTGTAGTAATCTATACTATTGTAGTTATGCGTGTGCGTGCGTGCGTGCGTGTCCCGGGTGATTTAAAAAATGGCAGGTCAAAACTGCTCCCGGACCATTCCACGTTGAATACGACCAAACAATTTTAGATACTTTTTTTGCTTTTCCCCGAGACCTCAGGTTTGCGTTCCTGTGGCATCATAAGCTGCCATGTTATTCTTATGGAGAAAAGGTTTTTCCTTAATGGCTTGAAAATGGCTCTTCAAATCTGCTCCAGATACCATGTTTTTAGGGGACTAAGAGTAGTCTTCGGATATTTTTTCACAACCTCAGGGCTTCCCAACTGGCTTCTTCCATCACTTCCCGACGTCTAATTTAGACGTGTGAAGCTCCTTGGATTTGTTTTACAAAACGGCATGTCTTGCCCCAACGTTGGATCCCCCCACCAACCTTGTGGCTCCACTCCCTGGCAAAAATGCCATTTATTCTTTCTGATTTTATGTGTGATTTTAGCCATTTGTCATTGATCCATAACATTTTGATACTTGTTTTAACCCCAACCTTAGGGCTCTGCTCCATTGTCTAAAATGTTGCTTGTTATTCTTATGGAGAACAAATTACTCCAGGTTATTGAGAACAAGCTCCTCAAATCTGGTCTTGGACCATACAAGGTTATTGAGACGATTACAAACTTTGGATACTTTTTTCCCGACCTCAGGGCTTAGCCCCACTGGCTTCTTCTATCGCAATTTTGACACGTGATGGTTATTGAGATTTGTTTGAAAAACCGCATCTCTTGAATGAAGCCCCAACGTTGGATACTCGACCCCCACAGCAACCTTAGGGCTCCACCCCCTGATAAATTTGCTATGTTATTCTTGAATTTTTCATTGCTGATTTTAGCCAGTTGTAATTAATTTATAACATTTGGATACCTTTCTTATAACCTCAAACTTAGGGCTCTGCCGCACTGGCGGAGACATTGCCATGTTATTCTTATGGAGAAAAACACTATACTAATAAAGTAGTACTCCAGCTGATTGTGAAAAAGGCTCCTCAAAACCACTCACACACCATACTACGTTGTAAGGGACAAACAATATTTTTAATACCTCCCCCCCCCCCCAGAGTATGAGGGCTCTGTTCCAATGGCCTCAAAAGTGACCATGTTATACTTATGGTGAAAATACGATACCTAAAAAAACTCAAACCTGCTCCTGGACCTGCTCCTGCTGGAGGCTGGACACGTTGTTAGTATGGATACCATTTTCCAGCCTGAGGACTCCACCCCAGTGGCCTTAAATGCTGTTGTTTTTTCGGCGTAGGGATGTGCATGGCGACCCCACCGCCCGGTGGCATGTCCATTGCAGCTAGCCACTCTGGCTCCCTACTCTTCATTGAGCCAGGGACTTTCCTATTGATCCATGTTCCTTCTCTCTATGTATACATGGATCATCTTTCTTCATCTTTATATCTCCCGCTTGTTCTTCTTTCCCATTCTTTCTCCCCCCCTTTCTTTTGCTTTTTGTTACAGGCCAACCCAAGGTGTTATGTGGACCGTGCCGAGGGGTGGATGGCACCAGGCCTTTTAAGTGGTTTAACGGTACCTGCAGGATATCAGGCGACCTCCTGAGTAAGCAGCCTTGCCCGGACATGCGGGGCTCTGCCTGAGTCGACTCCTTTTTCCCTAGCTGCTCGTGGGAACACTATGGAAGGCCAACAACAACAACAACAACAAACACAAAAGCAGGATCAAGTGCAGCGAGACAAAACTGCAAGGTATGGGAGGGGAGGTCACCGTCCCCGACCAAGAAAAATAAAGAACTATCCACAACCAGGCCAGCCTGGGGGGAAAGATGATCCTCGGAGAATAGGGTTAAGCGGGGCAGGATCCCGTTGGTATCTACGATTTCTAGAACAGGGCCTTGAACCTAACGAAGCTAGGAAGAAAGGAGATGAAAGGAAATCTCAGCAGAATCAGCCTATACAGAGAAGTAACCAGGTTAAGCGGGTAACTCAGGAGATAACTCCTCAAAAAAGCCAGGAGGCAAAGAAGATGAGGGTGGGAGCAGTGGGGGGATGGGGAGCTGTATGGGGATTTTACATTAGAAAAGGTTATTTTTCAAATCTTGGCATGGTTTTTTTGGCATCATAACCCCCGATACCTACTTACAAAACTGACTGGACTGTCTCATAACCTTATAATACACAATATTGTTATCCTATCATCTATATCTATAAATACAAAAAACCTATCATCTCCCAGGCCAAACCGCTACACCTGCAACCAAAGAGTTTTGTACGTATACTCCTTCTTTAACGTAGGTAACCACTAAGAAAGGATTTTAGGAAACTCCCATAGGGCTTCACCCCATGGGGAGTCAAAGTTCCAATCCAGTGCTTATGGACATTCACTTTGGTTTGAGCTGAGGAAAATACAAATAGCTGATCATGATTCGTAGTAACTCAACGGGTTACCTACAGAATTCAGCACACGCCACAGGTTTAATTCCCGCTTAAAACCGGGTATGATGGTAACTAGTTGCAGAGAAATAGAACCAGGGGCATCAGAGTAGCCAACAAAAAGGTTTTGCATTTCCATAAAAATTCAGATACATGTAAAATGTATGTTTTAATATCACATTTCATTTTTATTTAAAGTTTTAATGCGAAAGATTTGTGTTCCTCTTATCAGAAAGTCAAATCGTCGAGATCAAAAGTTGAATTCCAGCTAGTTTTATTTAAAATTTACCGGTTTGAAGTTTGCCAGCCTCTACATAGTAGCGCCAACCGCGCATCCTGACTCGGGTCCCCTTTGTAAAGTAAGAAAACTCACCAACCAAAACGAAAACACGCCAGGTTTCGAAACAGCTCGTAGCAGAGAGACGATAAATATTAAATTTCAAGAAACTTTTATAAATATCTGCACACTAACCTCCCACGCTCCCTATTCCTCCCGTCCAGTGGCGTAGATATGGGGGGGGGAACAGGGGAATATATCCCCCCTTGTATCTTGGAAAAATTAAAACGTCTAACTTCCTAAAATGAAACTTTAAAAACTTCCTAAAATGAAAATTAAAAAGAAATGCTGTTACTGAAAAAATATATATATGTGCGCTGTTGTATTGTACAAGAAACTCTTTCTATTAAAATCTTAGCAAGGACATCCTGTCTCTTGTATGAATCTCTATTATACTTCTATTCACATTTAAATTTAATTTGTCAATTATAGTAATGCAGAGCGAGTGTTGCTGGGCCCAAAAACACTCGTGGATCTCTGATTTAGTTGTGGGTTGCTTGAAAGAAAAACCTGATTGCAAGAAACTATTTTATTTAAATCTGAGCAAAGACATTACAACATATACATAATTAAATTAGAGCCGGAAAAGAGTATCTTAAATTAATGTAAAATAGATCACCCTAGAGGTTATGGCTTTGGTCGATTTCTGGCCTTTTTAGTTTTAATATTTTTTTTGTATTGTGTTTTAAATGATCAAAAGCAGTTCTCAAGTTAAGTATCAAATGTGGTAACCAGGAATTCCTAGTTAATTAAATGGCGGTTTATTAAAACAAGCGAGTGGTCGGGAATAAATAATAATATATAAGTCCTCCTAACTAAGCCTCCTGACCTCCGACACACTCTATCCTCCTATATCTTTTTACCACCAATTTAAATTATACATTCATATGATTCATGATTAACTTATTTATAATATGAAGTGGTTCCTGATCTGAGCTCTGAACTGCTGCTTAATTAATTTTACTCTTTTTTTTTGAAATCAACCAAATAGTAACACTCTGTTCTATGAATACTAAATTTCCTAGAATTTTGTATTATACTTAATTTCCAGCTCTTACAATTATTTTAGCTTTGAGACAATTGATTTGAGTTTAAATATTTTCCAAAAGTTTTCTTGCTTAATACAAATTAATTCTTGTACAGGGAAAAATATCTTTAAGTTAAATTATGACAAATAGGGAGTTGCTATAAATGATTTGTGAATACGATATTACATCAAATAATTAACAAAGATAAATGAATTTAAACTTAACAATTATTAAACTTTGACCAGTACCAGTTATGACATGTGCCCTATGAAATATGACCAAGTATGTAAAACTAATAAATATTACTCACATGAACATTGTAGAAAATTACATACACAAAACGCTCACAATATTAATACACTGTAACACTACTATGCACTTAATATTAATAATACCAGTTGTTTAATTTATTCCCCGTAAAACGACAAGAATGGCAGTGTTAAAACCTGCTCTTAGCACGTGTAATTTAGAACAAAGTTTTATTAATTAATTAATACGAATGTGATTGTACCGCGAATTTCGGCCTTTTCTTTAAAACAATTCGCGAAATAGAAAACGTATGGGATGCACCCCGTTAACAAATCGACGAACTTTTGGAATTGGCAAATAAACGCGGTATTGAATTTAGAAAAAGGTTTTAGATGATGTTACACCGAATAGTTCCGGGCTAAGAGAACGAGAAGCCGCCGTCGTCCAGTTTTATGAGCGAGGCGGGTCACGTGACTGCATTGTTGTCAGTTACTCCTGTGCGCGGTAGTGCCTTCTAGATGTTTCTGATATGGCGGCAAGTTTGAATTTGAACTTGTAACAATTTTCCCCCCCTCCAAAAGAATTTTTAATTTTTGTCTAACCTAACTTGGGATAAAGAGAGAGAAAAACAATTTTACACAAAAATTAAAAATTACTAAAGTTAACAGTAACAATACTTATAAAGATAAACATAACAATACAGTATCATCAGTGAGAGAGATGGTGGACTCTTACGGCTACATTCCCTGTAAGTTCCACTTCGGTCATAGACTCATCCCTAACACTTGGTGAAACTAAACTGTTCAGAGCTACACAAGGTTCCAGTTTGTTGCACTGCACTACACATGTAATTTTATCCTGAATACTGTCCATGATTATGATGAAGGCTTTTCTGTTTAACTGAATTCCATCTGTCCTACCATTATAATAGAAATGTTCAATTAAATAGTTCATGTTGTGACCAGTGAAAATTGCATTTAAATTCAAAATAAAAATGTGAGACTGTGTTTCGTTTGGAGACAGAGAGAGAGGTGTGACTTCCGGCATCGTTGGTGCCAATGAGCAGAACACAGGTTGGTTGTAGTTCGGCAGCGTGTTTTCGCACCTCAGTGACGATGTGTCTCGTAGTCGCCCCTGGTATGGTGATGTGTTTGTTGGTGGCTAGTTTCCACTGTTTCACTGCTCTGTGTAGATGGGAGTCTCCCACACAAGAAAACCTGTCATATGGATTTACAAAAAGGAAATGGATCTTAAAAAAAATTAAATCAATAAGTCACAACAATTTATTCTGAAGTAAAGAGAGAAAAAAGTATATATATATATATTTCAGACTGGAGGAAAAAATTTCTTTATTTGATCAACATTAACTATTTGCTTTTGTGTCTGATCATTGTCCAAAGTTATTTCAACATTAACCGGTGAAGTGAGTTTAGTTACAGTATAAGGTCTCCTCCATTTGTGACAAAGTTTTGCTGTTATTTTCTTATCTTTATTACTGAGGGAATGCCTATACAAAACAACCTTATCACCAACAACAAAATTAGATGGAGTTCGATTCCTGTCATACCGTAACTTCGTTCTATTGTGCGCCTTTGTGAGATTCTGAAAAACATTGTCTAAACTCGGTTTGTTATTATGTCCTGTCTCTAAATTCCAAAGAAATTGCAATGGGTGTGTAAGTTCTCTACCTAAGAAAACGCTTGCGGGGGTGAACTTTGTTGCTTCATGTTTTGCGGAATTAAAAGCAAGCATTAAATATGGTAAATAAATGTCCCATGACTTATGATTCTGATTATGAAAAATTCTCAATGCAGTAACTAGGTTTCTATTAACTCGCTCAGCAACATTTGATTGAGGTCTATATGGTGAAGTTGTTACATGCTTAATTCCTAAACCAAAAAGAAATGAAAAAAATTTTTGCGATGTGAAGACGGAGGCATTGTCTGTAATTAGGCGCTGTGGAATACCATGCTGTGCAAAAATGTTGTTTCGTAAAATATTTATTGCGGAATCTGATGTCTGTTTTCTAACTGGGTATAAAAAGCAGAATTTCGAAAAATTGTCCACCAAAACAAAGATTGATTCATTTCCTCGTTGTGTTCGTTGTAGCGGACCAACAAAATCACAAAACCATTGCTCGTTACAATTCGTCGGTATATGAGAACTTAATTGACCGATTTTCTGGTTTTGCGCCGGTTTTGAGAGTTGACATTGTTCACATGACCTAACAAAATTCTTAATAAATTGTGTCATGCCTTTCCAAATAAATTGCTTCTGAATGTGATTCATAGTTTTGGCTATGCCCGCATGTGCAAACATAGGATTCTCATGAAAATATTTAACAATAAAAGTGTGCATGGACTCTGGAACTACTATTTTGCTTTTTCTGCCCTGTTTACCAAAATACAAAATATTATTGCGTAATGAGTGGTTCTTGACTGGAATTTTATTTCTCAAATCTGAAATAATTAAACTTAAACTTGGGTCTTGTGCCTGTTTCTCCCTAATTGAGGTAAATAGTTCTGGAAAACATTGCAGAGTGCAACATGTAGAATCCTCGATGATTTTAACGGTATTATCCGTATCATCCTTGAAGACTCTACATAAGGCATCTGCTACTACATTTAATTTACCCCTAATATTTTCTATTTCAAAATCAAACTCTGAAAGACGTAACACCCACCTATCAAATTGAGCTGTATGTTTACCCTTATTTTTCAAAATGTACATCACGGCAGAATTATCGGTTTGTAGTGTAAACTTCTTGTTTAAATATGGCCTAAATTTCTCAACTCCATATAAACATGCTAAAAATTCCTTCTTATGCATTGGGTATTTACGTTCTGTTTCACTTAATGTTCTGGATGCAAAATGAACCGGTAAAAGATTATCTCCCTCTTTCATTTGTAGAACTGCTGAAATCGCATTGTCACATGCGTCACAGGTGACAACAAAATCTCCATTAAAATCTGGCAATGTTAGTTGAGTTGACGAAACAAGGGAATTTTTTAATTCATCAAAAGCTTTCTGGTGTGTGGCTGTCCACTGAAATTTAACGTTCTTCTTCCTTAAGTTATTTAGTGGCAAGGCTATTTTGGAAAAATCCTTAATAAAGCGTGAATAAAAGTTTACACATCCTAAAAATCGCTGAAGTTGTTTTAAATTACGGGGTCTGGGATATTTCAAAATTGGTTCAATTCTATCGGGGTCCAGTGAAAGTGTTCTGTTCGAAATGATGTGCCCTAAATATTTTATGGAGGTATGGCCTATCCTAATTTTTTCCGGATTTATTGTGACATTGTATTCCTTAAACTTATCTAAAACCTGTAAGATGTGTTGCTTGTGATCTTCCCAATTGTCGCTATAAATTAAACAATCATCCAAAAAATTGAAGACAAATTTAAATTTAAAATCGCCCAAAATTTCATCCATAACTCTAGTAAGTGCTTGGGATCCGATTTTCAGGCCCTGTGGTACTGTGTTAAATTCGAATAAACCATACGGAGTGCAAAATGCTGTATACTGTCTTGATTGTGAATCTAATGGGATTTGAAAGAAGGCATTATTCATATCTAATGATGTGAAATACTTGGCTTTACTCAAAAACTCAAAGGCTGAATTTAAAGTAGGTAAGGGGTGAGCGTCATATGAAATATATTCATTTATCTTCCTGTAATTGCAAACTAATCTGAATTTATTTTTGTCCGCTTTTGCGACTAAAAAGGCTGGAGCACAGTGCATACTAGTTGACTTCCTAATTACATTATTTCTGAGCAACTCATCAGTAATATTTCTCATAGCATTCATCTTATCTGGAGGGACGGGGTAGTGTGGGGAGCATATTGGCTTATCTACCAAACAGCTGATGTGATAAGGAGAGACGCGGGCCTGCCCTATCCTCTCTGTTATGACCGAGGGGTATTCTTGCAATATTTTCTGTAAAAATTCCTCTGTTTCCTGTGAATGAATTTTATTTGCGTCGGAAAGTTCTAATAAAAAATTACTATCAGGCTGCTGTTGCTTCACAAAAATGTCACTCATTTGAATCTTACTGTCATTATTGAATTTAAAGTTAATAGTGTTACTAGAAAAGTCTAAATTCATTTGGGATTTCTGCATAAAATTTACACCTAAAATGATGGGAAACGGAAGTGAATTAACTATAAAAAAATCAAATGTCCATGAAAAATTGCCTATTTTGAAATGAAGCTTAACTAATTTTCTAACCATGGTGCTTTGCTGATTAATAGATTTAATCAACATCTTAGTTTTAATAACTTCCTTAATGCTCGGTGATGATTTAATGCTTTGAAAAAATTTATTATCTATTAAACAACTTGTTGAACCAGTATCTATAAGTGCTTTCTGTGATGTATTGTATGGAATAAAAAACTTTACTGTCGGTAATCTCAAGGAAAAATCTAATGGAACTACAGAAATGGAGGTGTTCGTTTGTGACAATTTAATTACCTCCTCATTAAATTGCCTCGTGCATTTCCCTGCCTACAAAATCGTGCGATGTGCCCCTGCTTCCCACATGTAAAACATTTAACCTGTGATTTTTGTTCAAAAAATCGGTGAGTGATGGGGTTAGGTACAGTTGCTTGTTGAAGTGGGGGAAAGGTACTGAAATAATGATTGTCCGCCTGGACTGACGCATTTACTGCATTCGCTAAATGTTTTAATTCCCAAATTGTCTTGGGTTTCTCACAAAATGAAAAACTATTGCGCATGCGTGGATTAATATTCGAGAGAATTACATCAATTAAATATTCGTCTGGAAAATTGCACTGGAGTGCTACGGCTGAGGAAGTAACATCATTGATAAATGCTACAAAGGTTTCTTGGGGCCATTGTAATCTTTTAACAAACCTGTTTACTACTCGCTCTAACTGTAATCCTGGAAAAAAGGCTGTCAAGATTGAAAAGTGTAAATTATCCCATGTAAGATTCAATTCTAACCCATGTGACCAAATTTCAAAAAGATGTGCTTGCGTCTGAGGCAAAATTAATTTAATTACTTCATTGTGACCAACCCGAACAATCTGAAAAATCGTGTTTACTTGTTTCAAAAACTGAATAAGATGTGACTCATTCTCCCCTGAACAAGGTTGTAGTTTCCTAACTAATTCGATTACAACGGTGCGATCAGTCGTTGAGAGCGTGCTAAAATCCTGACCTGTTTGGTCACGCGTGCAAAAAGTGTCGGTTGCGCAATCCTGTCTTGGCGTGTATCGAACATGTGTGGAGTCTACCCGTGGTTCAAAATTCTCGGGCAATAATTTTGCATCACGTAACCTATTTTCCAAGCTGACATGCGCACCTGAATGGGAATGCGGTAAATCTAAATTATTGTTCGCCTGAGGGGCCTGCTCTACCTGTATCACAACTGGAGCGGATCTATCCGAACCTTGAACTCCTAGATAACGTGATTGAACCCTTGCCGCCCTATCTCTTGCTGTTGTGACATATTGACGTCCATAAAACATTTTTTTAAATCAATATCTAAATCTAACAAAATATGAATAATTTGCACAGTAATATAACAAAAATATCAATAATAATTAATTGGTCATATTTCGCCACAATTGCAACCCACAAATCAGTGTCTGCCTGCTACCACTTGTTGTGTGCAAACTATTTTATTTTAATCTGAGCAAAGACATTACAACATATACATAATTAAATTAGAGCCGGAAAAGAGTATCTTAAATTAATGTAAAATAGATCACCCTAGAGGTTATGGCTTTGGTCGATTTCTGGCCTTTTTAGTTTTAATATTTTTTTTGTATTGTGTTTTAAATGATCAAAAGCAGTTCTCAAGTTAAGTATCAAATGTGGTAACCAGGAATTCCTAGTTAATTAAATGGCGGTTTATTAAAACAAGCGAGTGGTCGGGAATAAATAATAATATATAAGTCCTCCTAACTAAGCCTCCTGACCTCCGACACACTCTATCCTCCTATATCTTTTTACCACCAATTTAAATTATACATTCATATGATTCATGATTAACTTATTTATAATATGAAGTGGTTCCTGATCTGAGCTCTGAACTGCTGCTTAATTAATTTTACTCTTTTTTTTTTGAAATCAACCAAATAGTAACACTCTGTTCTATGAATACTAAATTTCCTAGAATTTTGTATTATACTTAATTTCCAGCTCTTACAATTATTTTAGCTTTGAGACAATTGATTTGAGTTTAAATATTTTCCAAAAGTTTTCTTGCTTAATACAAATTAATTCTTGTACAGGGAAAAATATCTTTAAGTTAAATTATGACAAATAGGGAGTTGCTATAAATGATTTGTGAATACGATATTACATCAAATAATTAACAAAGATAAATGAATTTAAACTTAACAATTATTAAACTTTGACCAGTACCAGTTATGACATGTGCCCTATGAAATATGACCAAGTATGTAAAACTAATAAATATTACTCACATGAACATTGTAGAAAATTACATACACAAAACGCTCACAATATTAATACACTGTAACACTACTATGCACTTAATATTAATAATACCAGTTGTTTAATTTATTCCCCGTAAAACGACAAGAATGGCAGTGTTAAAACCTGCTCTTAGCACGTGTAATTTAGAACAAAGTTTTATTAATTAATTAATACGAATGTGATTGTACCGCGAATTTCGGCCTTTTCTTTAAAACAATTCGCGAAATAGAAAACGTATGGGATGCACCCCGTTAACAAATCGACGAACTTTTGGAATTGGCAAATAAACGCGGTATTGAATTTAGAAAAAGGTTTTAGATGATGTTACACCGAATAGTTCCGGGCTAAGAGAACGAGAAGCCGCCGTCGTCCAGTTTTATGAGCGAGGCGGGTCACGTGACTGCATTGTTGTCAGTTACTCCTGTGCGCGGTAGTGCCTTCTAGATGTTTCTGATATGGCGGCAAGTTTGAATTTGAACTTGTAACAGCGCAAAATTTCTAAAATATCTTATTTATATTAAGAATGTTGTTCGTGTAATCACGTCCAATAAATAGTAGGCCTAGCAGACAAAGTGCACCGGCACGGTATTGGGTATTGGCACGCCAAGTGGGACGTGAGTCGCCGAATAGTCTACCCTCCCTCCCTAGAGGCCAGCTCGGCAACTAGCGCAACTGACCTTGACCTTGACGACTAGACAATTTTAGTGATGTGCTTAGCGGTTACTTTCCAGTAATGATTACAACTGATACAAGTACTATTTTAGTACTGGTTACAAATTATGATTACTCTCTGTAGGTATTACAATGGTTCATGTCATGTCTCGGATGTGTTGGCCTATCAATATAATTACAGTTAGGAATAATTTCAGTAGGTACTCCAGCAACTGAGCCCGAGTTACAAATGTTTTAGGTTAAAACAACTGTTTAAAATTAGTTAAACTAAACCATCGAAGAAAATTGAATTTACTACTTATATTTATTTCTGAAGAAATACATTTCAGAAGTTAGATAATCATTTAAAGTCATATGTGATTGAGTCTAGCGCTCCTATTGGCCCAAAGGTATCTAGTTCCTGTATCAATGAGTCTTAGCTGCCATTTATGATTCCTTTAGTATTCATAGTAGCCTACTCGTACTCGTTGGTCTGATATAAATTACTGAATGTACTCATGCTTACTCTGTACTTGATACCTACTTATATTTTCGGGTATCAGATTCTTTTCCTGGCGATTAAGTTGCTTGAAGTAAGGGTGTTGCTATACTGTAGATAGTGGCGCAAAAAAAAAAAACAGTGCTTTAGGTGACAATGATGCATGTATTACTGCTACCCAAACAGCACTGCTGCGGCTGCCCAACAACATCAACCAGCACGTGAGTGTGGGAGCTTATCAACATCAGCAAAACTTTAATGTAAAGGGCACGACAATGATGTCTCCAATTTTGTATACTGGTATCCGCGCTAGTCACGAACACAGTTTTTTAATTTTGTTTCCATTTCCTAATGAGATATATCCCCCTTGACAAAGGTCTATCTATGCCACTGCTCCCATCCACCCATCCACCCTCCAAACCCTACCCATAATAGAAACCAAAGTCACTGTGAATATTCTACACTGTCATCACAGATGGCTACAAAATACCAAGCTAGAAATAACATGTGGCTAGACCACAGCGGTGAAAACAAAGAGTGTTTCAGGGTACCTTAGAGTATAAGGTACCATGCGCCACAAAGTGATTCCCGCCGCAGTCAATGTGTTAACGCGTTAAGTTCATTCCATGTCTTAATTTTTTAAACCATTCTCACTCAACATCATACCATTACACAGGTAGAATTTTTCACAGATGTTTGTTTACACCTCATGATTTCAAACTGCTTCATCAACAATTAAAACAAATCTTAAATGTTAAGAGTCGGCTGCTAGACATTAAAAAATGAAAATCAAATTTGTAAATCATTAAAAGCCTAAATCATAACTCTGGCTTTGACATTCCCATCTACTCAAAATTACCTTGATTACAAACAAAAATTAAAACATTAAGTAATTGTCTTAGAATATTTCTGAAAAAACACTAGTTTCTTCTAATATATTATTATACTTATAGATTATAGATCAGGTTTATAATGACAGTAGATTGCCACCCTACCTTGTCTGCAACACCTAGATATGGACTCCATGCAGCCTCCTCTCCTCTCAGTTGGATAGTAACTCATGGCCGCCACCGATATCTCGCCTTATCACCACCTGAAGCAAGATATCCAATGTCAGTTCAATATAATCTGTACCATGAACAGTAATCTGGCTACGCTAAACATTTACTTGATAACCATTATTTGTGTAATAACTGCTGTTTTAGAGCCACATTTTAGTTCAAATAAAATCAAAATATTATACTTTATTTGTCAATGTACAAAACACACAATTTTATTTTTATTGGTTCTTTTATGATTTTTTAAATACAAATCATTATAAAAGTATGATATTTGTTGTAATCGCTTACTGAAATTATGAAATAACCAGAGCAACTGAGCTAAAATATTCTAACAGAATTTTTAGACTATATTATAGAGAAAATGTATTGTAAATATAAAATATTTATAACATTTTCTACTTCTTGCTCATTAAATGCTGCTTAAACAAAGAATACTTTATACTTTTAATTGACTTATTATGTAGATAGTTTTTTTTAAGATTTGAACAGAACATTTAATTGCATAAACAGAATTGCATAATCTTTATAATTAAAAGTTTTCCTACAATTCATAAACTAAAGCCATTAAAGAATGAATAGTGGAAAAGGAAGAACAGTGATATCGCTCCAAAATGAATAGGTCAGCAACTAATCAGTTGAGCAGGATCTGAAATATTTAGGCTGCGTTTTAGTGGGACTGAATCAATGAGGCTATGGCGTGACCTACTGACATGCTACGTACTCTAGCCATCTCTCTCTCTCTCTCTCTCTCTCTCGCTGCTTAATAAACTGGGACACTCCTGAAGGGACTTGGAAATTTACTAATTACTGCTTAAGACCTTAAGATAAATTACAATCAATAATAAACAGACTATTGATGAATAGTGTATAGCAATGCACAAAATATGTTTTCAATATTTTTCTGTGTTTGAAATTGGAGTTCTTCCAGATGGGATTAGAATTTCCAAAGTCAACCAGCCTCAGGTTTTCTATTGCAAAAAAATAAAACAAATTTTTAAATTTCATACAGTGCAATAAAAATATTTGTTTATGATATCTGTATTTATTGTGTAGCAATATACTCAATTGGAATTGTTTAGTTTTATCATTGACTGTACACCTGTACAGGTGACTATATACCTCTACCTACAGGTGTATAGTCAATGGTTTTATTTAAAGAACTGTTAGTGTTAAGCGTAGGGCCGTACTCAGCTTTCTCGGGCCCCTGGGTAGGCCTGGTGTGGGCCCTTGTTGCTGTCCGAATCCAAGTTGGTGATTCTGGCCTGGGCCCGGGCCCCAGGGCAGTTGTCCCCCCCTGTCCCCCCCTGCCCCCCCCCACTGAGTACGGCCCTGGTTAAGCTTACCATATGGTAGTGTGGGAAAAAGAGGAGATTTTAGCTGGCGACCTCCTACTCAGTAGAGGGCGGGAGTTTGGGTGTGCCTCCAAAAGTTTTTACAAAAACAAATTTTAGAATCAAATAGTATGCTATTGTTATGCCTACATTTGCTAAATTTAGGGATATTTTTTAAAAAAGCTTACAAACATAAATACACGTTTGTTTCTAAATTCAATTTTAACAAACAAATTTGCGTTATACAGCACACTTTTGTGGACAAATTCAAGAAAGATGAAATTTTTATTTTTTTGTGGAAATTCCCCAAAGCTATATTTTTACCATTTAAATCCAGTTATCTCCAGGGAAATCCGGTGATATGCAACCGTACTTATTAGTGGGAACTACAATGGATCATTAAATGTATTAAACTTAAAGTTAAATTATATGTATTAACAAGTTATATTTTAGCTAAATATAACTAGCTAAATATTTTTCCCCTTTAGGGAAGAAGCTATTACCGTAGGTAGCATCGGAAGAGTTAAGCCCGAGACCATGACAAATTTTTGTTGTGAGGTCCCCAGATGCCAAAAACGATATATACATATCAATTTTAACGAATGGTGTTTTTGGAATCTGCATATATGTATGTGTATATGTATGTGTCCGTTAACACGATAACTTGAGTAAAAAACGTCTGATTTCGATGAAATTTGGCTCAAATATGTAAAGTGACATTCATGACTTTAAGTTCGAAACCAGAAAAAATCAGAAAAATCTGACTATGGGAAGGGGGTTTTATGTGGGTTTACAATTTTCCAAAAATCATTTTATTGAATTTTTCACCCTAAAAGTTTTAAAACACTTTATTTTGGTTTCAACCATTTTATAGAGCTTAAAAACAAAAAATAATATGGTATTTTGAGTCATTAACCTAGGTTAAGTGGTTGCGGAGAAAATCTAAAAACGTGTTCATAAAATCTTCCATGTTAATCTTATGGGAAAAACGTTTCGTTTTAATCAGTCAGTCATTTCATTTCATTTTAATATGTCAGTTCATTTTAATGTAAACCTCACATTTGCTTTTACCAATCAGTTCAGCTCTACAAAACAATCATTTTGGTGTTTAAATTGTGATTCTACGTCCAACCGTTGCAGAGATATTCAAAATGCTAAACACAGTACGTTGTCCAATGTCATCCTTATGGAGAATAATTCAAATTTGATATCTCGATTATTTATGAATGAATGTTGATGAAACTTGGCATGTGGCATCACCTAGTACTCGTATATTGATATTTGCACAAACAAATAATTTTTTGCAGATTTTCCCCACAGCAGCAAACCTGCATACTCAGTCCCAATGTTATTCTTTTGGAGAATAAGTAAAATGTAATGTATCCCTTAATTACGAACATAAATTAATAAAACTTGGTATGCAGTTTCGACTGGTTAAGTTCTATTGATAATTGCATAAAAACACATATTTTGTGTTCCTTGTTGCAGCAAACCTGCTTACTCAGCTTTCAAATTTATTCTTATGCAGAATAAATAAAATACTATAAATCTTATTTATTTGTGTATTTTTATGAAACTTGGTGAGTGGCTTTATGTGGTAGTGAGATATTATACATGAATTGGAAATTCGCTGAGTACGCAGGTTTGCTGCTACGGAGTATTTGGAAATAAAACTATTCCTTCTGTAGCTAGAAGGAATAAAACTACGTCTCAAAACACTACACAATATATTTACACTTATACTGTACTTACATACAAGACGGTAAATATACAAAAAGATGGTATAAGGCTACTCAAGAAACTATTAGCACATAAACTAACAAGTAAATAAGCTGTTAATATTTAGTTTGTCCATTTGTTCTCGTATCCAATAATAATATGATCCATGCAGGATCCCTTAACTCTCAACTTCCCTTAACCCCTTATTCACATACTCATATTAGCAATTAGTACCTGGGGGCCGAGCTTTGCTCGGGGGAAGGCCAGTCAGTTTGTTTAGATTACTTGGAGTAATATATCACCACTTCCCCCTACTGATAATCAGATTTTTATAACTCATTTGCCTCTTCTGCATTTTTAAGGTCACTCCAGTTATTATTTACAGCTCAATGTCCCTTTGATTTATTTTACTGCTCTATATATGTAATCTTAACTCAAATATTTTAATCTCTGCTCTCAGGAAACCACAAGTTAATAATCATAAACAACATTCGTTTTGAAAAATCTTTCACGTAAGAGTCGTGCGATTCTGTCATCCATCTTCAATGCCTACATTACATAGCATGGGTATTTTCCAACTGCTTGGAAGGAGGCAGAAATTATAGTAATTCACAAACCGAACAAACCGAAGCATTCTCCTTCTAGCTACAGACCAATAAGTCTACTATCCTCTATATCAAAGCGGTTGGAAAAAATCATCCAGAAGAGATTATTACACTTCGTCGAGTCATCTGAAACTATCATCCCTCATCAATTTGGCTTCCGTCCAAAACACTCCACTACTCATCATGTTCAGCGAATCGCCGAAGTTGTCAGCAATGGGTTTGAAAGAAAAGAGCATTCACTGGCAGTTTTTCTCAATGTTGCCCAAGCATTTGATAAGTTTGGCACAATGGCTTAATATTCAAGATTAATTCATTGGGTTTCCCGTTTTATTTGAAAAATTTGATTAAATCCTTTCTCCTTAACAGAAAATTTCAGGTAAAAGTAAATTATTCTTGTTCAACAACTCGTGATGTCATGGCTGGGGTTCCCCAAGGCTCAATATTAGGGCCCATACTATTTAACATATTTATGACAGACATCCCCAATCCACTGAACGCTTCACTTGCATTGTATGCCAATGATATTGCTATAATAACTCAGCACTCTGAAATTCATATAGCAAATCTGCAAACTTCCGTTGACACGCTGGTGGAATGGTTCGACAAATGGAGGCTTAAGTTAAACGCTTTGAAATGTGAAGCCAAAATCTTTACTTTAAGGAAACCTCAACTTCCTCAAACCTCAACTGAATGGAATCACTCTGTCCAGTCTATAAAATATCTAGGTATTCATCTTGATAAAAAGCTGAATTTGAATCTACATGTAAATTCAAAATTGACACAAGCTTATTCTCGGTTATCAATCCTTTTTCCATTGACCAACAGGAAGTCTTCACTCAAACCAAAATATGGATTTTAATATATAAAAGTATTTTAAGACCTTTAGTGATGTATGCTTGTGCTATCTGGGGATTATCAATTTCAAAAAGTAAATTAAATAAGATTCAAGTGTCCCAAAACAAAATCCTTAGGATCTGTACAAACTCTCCATGGTTTATTCGAAATAAGCAAATTCATGAAGAATTTGGTGTGGACTCGATTTACACTTTCATAAAGAAAAGCGCAAACAAGGTTCTCAACAACATTGGACTTGTTCCTGGTGCACAATTTTTTAACATTGGTGAGCCAACTGCCAACAGGCGGTTCAAATCAAGACTTGTCCAAGATCTCCTTTTAGATTAGATGATGAACTTTAGTTTCAGGGTGTCTTCGAAAGGAGCGATCCCAATAATGTTCCACTATGTTATTTCATGAAAATACTAGTTATTACGTTCTGTGTATAATACTTGTTTTGTATTGAACCGGAAAAATAAATAATTAAAAAAAAAATGTGTATTACTTTGACAGTTTATTGATTGATTATAAAAAGCTGTAACAATTCTTTTGTTTTGATTTTAAACTCCATAAGCCCAATGTTAATTTTTTTAACTTTTCATTTTAGTTTTTTTACATTATTTGATTTTTCCTGGGGATGAGACCTGTCTAGAACTTATTTTTATCCCACAAGTTAGTTATTTCCAACATTTGAAGGAAATCGTTAGTGCCGTTATTGAGATCAGTGTCGCACGCAAGCAAGCACGGACGCACGCACGCAAACCTTACTCATATTAGAGTACAGGATTGTAATCTAATTACTGGTAATAAAAAAGGATCAAAATGATTTAATCATAAAAATAATAGGTATATCAGTCACATCCCTAATAAAGCCACATAATGTATATTGTTAAGATAGGTATTTGATTTAAAAAAAAATAGGTAAAACACAAATTTGAGAGAACTATTTAACTTCCTATAAGTTTTAGGAATAATTTGTAATCATATTTTACCCTTAGTCTCTCCTGCACAAGATCTATAAAAAGGTTGCTTATTCAATGGCCCAACTTTTAACAATTCTTGTATGAAATAAATAAGTGCATTATCTATCTATTGCAGTGAGGCTATAATTGAAGCTGATATATATATATATTTAGTGCACTTAGTTGTTATTGCCATTATAATATGTTTTAATGTTAATACAATTATAGGAAGTGGCTAATACAATGACTACAACACAGTAAGTGAATTGAGTAGGTTATTGGTCAAATCTAACAGACAATTTATAATAGCGGACAAATAAATTGACAGTTGGGCTGAAGCCAATAGCATGCTTGGACGCTATCATGGTTGCCATTTTGCCACAGAAAAATATAACTCGAATGTTATTCTGATCAGCTGGTGTGGAGTTTGGCAATGCAGCACGACTACTATTGGCTGATCTTGGTTGATAGCCCGGTAAACCACGCCCTCAACTGGCAATTTAATTGGCCGCTATTATAGTGTCTATTCTCAAGTATAAGCCTTCATTAATTTCTATACCCCTTAATAATAAAATAAAACTAATCAATAAATGTTCTTAGTTAACAGATTGTGACATAAGTATACAGTATTACAGTGTGTGCAAGACCCGAACAAATGCAGACCATCTAAATGTTGTTTATTGTATTTATTGTATTGGAATAATGATTTGTTCTATCACAACTATCCTAGTTGTCCATAGTTTAATGTCTCTGTGTAAAGAGATTATTTACTGATTCTGATTATTACTGTGATAAGTTATATTCTGATTTATACAATATATCCTTCTTGATTCTTGATTCCACTTAGGTAATCAGCTATATCCAAACTCATTGAAATGACAATCCTCCCCCACAATTTTTAGTTTCCTTCAAGAAGAAATTTGGACCGCAAACCTCAACCCCATTACTTTCCTCCTCAATTTTTAAAATTGCAACTATCAGTTGTCAATTAACGTTATACTGTTAAGCCAATTTTTCATTTCACATTTGATGAGGAAATATCCTTGAATATGTTTAAAGAAAACTTTAATCTTCCTCTAGAAATACAAACTCACTTGAAATATTGTATCAGTACAAAAATTACACTATTTTTAAGTGAACTATTTTCCCCAACTTTGAATTAATTCACCCACACAAAGTAATACCAAGGCAATGGATCACGTAATTACATTGTTTATTAACAATTAAACTAAACTAATAAATATTTTATGTACCATACATGGTGGTATTACTCAAACAGGTCAAAACTTGGATGGATAAACAAAACAAAAAAAACTGAGATTGTCAATGTTGTGGGGGTAGCAAGTTTAACTGCACGACTTCAATTAATATTAAAGTAAACAAAACCTGTCTAAGCAGAGATGGACTACACATGATGACCTAAATATGATGGCAATTTGTAAAAAAAATTGTTTATACATTTTTTAATACTGATATACTTTATATTTTACATACTGATGCGTTATATTTTTAATTTACTGGTAAAATAAAACTGATTATCCTGCATATAATTTGAGAGTGATGAATAAAGCTAAAAGAAAGGCATTATGACACTATGAAATGAGAAATAAAATTATTATAAAGCTTTTAAGCCAGTTTTAAGCCTGCTGGTTGGTGCAACTGTTATTAGAGATGAAAGCCAGTCATATGATCTGGCTGTTAGATAACAGATAACAAAACAGGCACATGGAGACAGATACATAATGCTGTCACTGATCGGATAGACGTTTGTCTGTCTGTGTGGCAGTTGAGAGTTCAGACCTTCAACAGCTATCTCTTTCTGAATGATTTCTAGGGTTTAGGTTTCAATAATAAATATGTTGAAATAACTTAAAATATTTGGCATTACATGTTATTTATCAACTACCATGGCTTATCTGATGTTACTTATCAACTAATATGAAACAAATTTATTACCTACTATAAAGCTGATTACCTGTGCTTCATAAAAAGAATCCAGGAAAGAACAATGTGTATAATATTACTGAACAGAGCTTATTATTCCATCCCAGAACTAGCTGTGTACCCGTGCTTCGCAACGGACGATTTGTGGTACTTACATAGCACTTTAATTTTTCATTATCAATATATTTATTTCAGAAAAAGAAATTCCCAAGAAACCGGTGTGCTGGTAACGATGCTCATTTCCCATAGAAAGTTTTTTTTCAGGCACCCTTGCCTCACATTCACGTGCCATTCACACACGCTGACATTCACGTGTCATTGAGTAAACGTGTAACCTATCCCAGTTAGCAGAGGCATGATTGACGATTTCAGATCGTATATTACGGGACTGAGCGATAGACCCTGTCATCGCATAAGATAAGGCAGAAAAAAGGCAGGTGCCATCACCAGGTATAATATTAACCCTATGAGGGATTAAAGCGCCGTTTATTTCAAGGAGCTCAAGGTCCGCCATCACCGATTCAAAGCTTCAAAATAATCTAATAACTTCAAGGTTCACGGTAAGGACGATGAGCAAAACTGGCTTAGACAAACGCTAGATGAGGGAAAAGAGCCAATAATGTGCGTCAATCCTTGGGCAAAGATGTATGGTTGTTTAATTTACTCGCTGGTGAGAACTAAATATAAATATTACAAATTTTACTTTTCAAAACAAATTAAAAGTATGTTTTTAGTTATGAATCAAATTATGACCAAACACAGAGATTTTTTGTCAGCAAATAATATCAAAATTAGCAATTAATTTAATTTTAATAGCTAAAAGTCTGCACACTGCAATGCGGATAGCGATTAAACTTATATGGACTACATTATCGACACGGTTTTCAATTCTGGCCGCCGCCGCACGCACACGTTGGCACGTTTTGCTAAATAACTCAGAAACCTTAAGAGATAGACAAAAAATTTGTAGAACAAAAATGTTTAAAATTTATTTCCCCACTAACGTTTTTCATTCAGATTGAAGGTAGGTTCACTTGTTTAGGCGCTAGAGGCGATAGTGTACAGAAAGTACAGTCCTATTTTTCCTAAAACTTCAACCCCCCGAAAACCACCCTAAAATTTTGAATTTTGTAAAACCCGTTCTTAGTGGGTACCTACACCCTAAAAGGAACGTCCATGCAAAATTTCAAGGTTCTAGGTCAAGTAGTTTAGGCTGTGCGATGATACGTGAGTGAGTGAGTGAGTCATTGGATTTGACAAATATATAGTAAATTGTTACTAGACACAATAACAATTGGAATGTAATAATGCCATGTATATTATAAATATGCGTATTTTACCTAAAATGTATCTGAATTAATTTTGTATCAATATCTAGTGACAAGACACCAGTTACTGCTGTACGTAACGTATTTGTGTTAATAAATTATTTGATTTGAACAGCTGATTAAAATTCCTGCTGCAACTATATTTGTTTCTGATCCATTCAACTTACTGCCCATAAGAATAAAATTGTAAGGGCGACTGGGTCAAAGTGGTTAAGATGGGAATAGGCCTATATGTAGCCCAGATGCATGATCTACCTACATGCAAGTTTTCAGCTCAATTAGTTCTAGTTTTTAAGTTAAAATGGAACATACAAGTCGACAGGCAGACAGACACTACCTTTCTTTTATAAATGTATAGGATTATACCATTAGCTACTTGATGTATTATGTCACTCCATTACTCCATACACTTCTGTATTACAATCGATATAAAGTATAGTTTGTGTAACCTTCTGGACAAGTTCTGTTTTCAAAGTTTTCAGGTCGCAGTGTAATCTTAGCAGATATAAAGTTTTTGGGATTATCTGTGGACAGAAATCTGAAGTTTTCTTCTCATATAGATAATGTTGCTCGTAAGGTTTCTTCTGGAATTTTTGTGCTACGTACATTAGCACTTTTCACCAACACTGCTGTTCTTCTTTCAGCATATCACGGTTTAATTTTTCCTTATTTATCCTATGCTATCACCATCTGGGGATCTGAAAAATCATCAACAAAACATATCTTTGTTTTACAAAAAAAAAGCAGTGAGAATCATAGCTGGAGTTTGTCAAAGAGAATCATGTAAGCCCCATTTCCAGGAGTTAAGACTTCTGACTTTTCCCAGCATTTGCATTTTTCGGACCTTAGTTTTCATGAACAAAACCATAGTTCTTTCCAGTCTTTGCTACCCCAGTCAACATATGGCCTTAGAAACCGTTCCAAGTTTAATATTCCCCCACATACCACTTCCTTTTTCAAACACCATACCTATTTCAGCGCCATAACATTATTTAACGCACTTCCAGATGTTATAAGAACTGAACATAATTTATTGCGTTTTAAGAGAAATCTTAAGCATTTCCTCATTGAAGAATGTTTTTATTCTGTGGAGGCTTATTTGAAACACAAGTGACTTTCATGTTGTTTTTTTCTCTTTTTGACTTTTATTTATGTCTCTTTATAAGGAAGAAATTGTATAGCTAATTTTAAGAGCTATTTTGTAACTATGGACGCAAGCCAATGCATGTAAAATGTTTTAATGGCAATAAAGAATATTTGAATTTGAATTAATCCCCCTGACTGACATTATCTGACGACTACTTTATGTAGCTGGGACTAAAGGTTTAATGTGCCTTCCGAAGCATATGAGATTGTATGTGGCCATAAAAGATCTTTTGTAAAACTTAAATACCCCCGTAGCAGCAAACCTGCATACTCAGCGAATTTCCAATACATATTAATTTATCTTGATACCACATAAAGCCACACACCAAGTTTCATCAATATACATTCATAAATAAACGATTTATGACATTTTAATTATTCTCCATAAGAATAACATGGCGGCTGAGTATGCAGGTTTGCTGAAATAAGGAACACTAAAAATGGGCTTTTATACAAATATCAATATAACTCAACTAGGTAAAGCCACATACCAAGTTCTATTAATTTATGTTCATAATTAAAGGAGATAACACGTTAATTATTCTCCATAAGAATAACATGGGGCTGAGTATGCAGGTTTGCTGCTACGCGAACTATCGGGAAAAAAATGGGTTTTTTGTGCAAATATTAATAGACCACAATGAAATGAAGCAATATACCAAGTTTCGTCAGGATAAGTTGATAAATAAGCGAGATATACAATTTTTCTTATCCTCCATAAGAATAACATTGGACAACGTACTGTGTTTAGCACTTTCAATATCTCAGTAACCAATTGACGTAGAGCAATGATTAAAACATCAAATTTTGCGTCTTTTTAAGCTGATTCCAATGGAAAACAATAAAACTTTACTTTTTCAAAAATTGTATGTAAAAAACTCAAAAAACCCATTTTTGGGGTACAAAACCACCCCAAAATACCCCTTCGGGTAGGTCGATCCGTCTGGTTTTCGAACTTAAAGTCATAAATGCTGCTTTACACGTTTGTACCAAATTTCATCAAAATCGGACCTTTTTTACGAGAGTTATCGCACCCACGGACACATATATATAGATATATATATATAGATATATATATATATATACAGTTTCAAACGAATGGTGTTTTTGGGGTCTGGGGACCTCAAAACGAAAAGTTATCATGGTCCCGGGCCTAGGTCTTACCATGCCGACTACAGTAATAGCTTCTTCCCTATAGGGGAAATTCGCTAACACAGAGCAATGTAAAAATAAATTTTTCATATTTGGAAAAGCTGTTTTCTCGTGATACACAAGTAAAAGTTTACCTATGAAATACAACAGATGGACATAGAAACACGACAGAAAGTCACAGAAGACAACGATGTATCAGAAAATCTTTGAATAGAGTCGCTTCCCTTTGAATACCGATTTTGGTTTCCCTAGGGTATAAAACGTGAAAATAACACCAACATTTCAATATTCTAAACTATGTACAAGCAAAGCTCTAATTTTATGTATAGAGATCGATGGATTTCGTTTTAAGTTCTTACTTATTGAGGCCATACCAGTTATAACGTGTAATGATAAATAAATCAATCATAATAATGTTATCGTACGAACAGTGTAAATATCTTATAACCTTAATAGTCCTCAAAACAGTGACTCTAGATCAATATTTTGTTTTCCGTTCTGTCTGGGAATGCAAGGGATATTTTTCAGTTTGATAAAGTGTTTCACTGTTGTAATATATTGTTTGGTTTGCTTTAGACAGTGTGATTGAAGGTATGTCATGTATCAAAAGAAAACGTTCTGTATTTTGACAGTATAACGTCTCGTTATTATGCCCTCTCCTAGCATCTAAATGCATCGACTTGTACCAAAACAGTGTGGAAATTAGTTACAAGGAGAAATATCATATGACCTAGGTTTTTTAGCGAATTTCCCCTATAGGGAAGAAGCTATTACCGTAGGTCTCATGGTAAGACTTAAGCCCGAGACCATGATAACTTTTTGTTTTGAGGTCCCCAGATGCCAAAAACACTATTCGTTCAAATTTATATACATATATATATATATATATACCCCCGTCGCAGCAAACCTGCGTACTCAGCGAATTTCCAATGCAAAATATATGTCTTAATACCATATAAAGCCGCATACCAAGTTTCATAAAAATATATTCATATATAAGCGATATATACCATTTTAATTATTCTCCATAAGAATAACATGGGAGATGAGTAAGCAGGTTTGCTGCAACAAGAAACTAAAAAATGGGTTTTTATGCAAATATCAATATAACTCAACAAGATGAAGCCACATACCAAGTTTTATTAATTTATGTTCATAATTAAGGGAGTCATTACATTTTACTTATTCTCCATAAGAATAACATGGGGGCTGAGTACGCAGGTTCGCTGCTACGGGGACAATCAACAAAAAATCAATTTTTGTGCAAATATCAATATACCAGTACTACATGACCCCACGTGCCAAGTTTCATCAATATACAGTCATTAATAATGGAGATATCAAATTTTATTTATTCTCCATAAGGATAACATTGGACAACATACTGTGTTTAGCACTTTGAATATCTCTGCAACGGTTGGACGTAGAATCACAATTTAAACACCAAAATGATTGTTTTGTGGTGCTGAGTTGATTAGTAAAAGCAAATGTGAAGTTTACATTAAAATTAACTTAGGAAAAGCCAAAAACCTTTTTCCCATAAGATTAACATAGGAGATTTTATGAGCAGGTTTTTTTGGATTTTCTCCGCAACCACTTAACCTAGCTTAATAATTCAAGATACCATATTATTTGTTTCTTTAAGCTCTATAACATGGTCTAAACCAAAATTAAGTGTTTCAAAAATTTTAGGGTAAAAAATGCAAAAAACTGATTTTTGGAAAATTTAAAACCCCCATAAACCCCCCTTCCCATGGCCCGATTTTTCTGGTTTTCGAACTTAAAGTCATAAATGTCACTTTACACATTTGAGCCAAATTTCATCGAAATCGGACGTTTTTTACTCAAGTTATCGCATTCACGGACACATATATATATATATACATATATATAAATTTGAACGAATAGTGTTTTAGTCATCTGGGGACCTAAATATATATATATATATATATATATATATATACATATATATATATATATATATATACATAGATATATATATATACATATATATAAATTTGAACGAATAGTGTTTTAGTCATCTGGGGACCTAAAAAAAAAATTTGTCATGGTCTCGGGCTTAAATCTTACCATGAGACCTACGGTAATAGCTTCTTCCCTATAGGGGAAATTCGCTAAAATGAGAAACATCACGGTTTTGATAGCCATTTTAATGCAAAAAGGTAGGTGATTAAACACAGTTGTGTTGCTAATTCACCATTTGTTTTCTTCAATCATAATTATCTACAGGCCTGCATATAAACAATTTAAATAATACAAACTAATTAACCGAGGCATACATATTTTCAAAACGAAAATATTTTAGTTTACTTGTAATATTGAAGGGCTAGTGATTCTTTAGTACTCATTTTACAGTAAAGTTAATAAAATATTCTAGAAAAATAATGAGCTCTGTAAGTGCTCTAAGTCATATGAAATATATTTTGAGTTAGACATCGAAATACTGGTTTACTGTGGGTTGGAAATTTGTGCAAAAATATGACACCATAAAATGGATAATACACTTACTATTATAAGGTAACGAATCACTCTAATTTCAAAAAGCATTATCGTGTCCATTAGTGTAGTGAAAGAAATGAAGTGATACACACATGTGTTGCCCACATTATATAAAATAATTGTATAACTAAATACAACAGATTATAACGCATTGAAAGTAATGATTAATTAATATGGTGGCACGATATGAGGTAGAGATGGGTATTAATGCATGACCTTGTGTGAGCAAGCAGCCATTGTTGGATGTAAGCGCCGCGTGCCGCGCTGTACGTCGCGCGTCGCGTCGCAGTCGAAACTCGACTAGTAATGGGATAATCGAATGAAAAATCATCAATTATTGGAAAATGATCGAGTATTCGATTATTTTAAAAATAATCGATTATTGTCTTAAAATAATCGGTACAAAATATAATTGTGAAAATCCTGGAAAAATTAAAACCAAATGAACTTTTATGACTATTGATTGTTAAGCATTTATGTGAGCAAAGTAAAAATGTATGAAATGCAATTTCAAAATTGGTCCATTCAATAAAAATATAAGAAAGAGAAGTACAAATTAAACCTATACATATTTGTTAACCGCTAGATAACCTTAAACGTTATTCAAAACTTAAGATTAAACAGTTATTTGATGAGAATGAGAATCATTACCAGACTGTTAATGCTACCGGTATATCAAAACGTATGTATAATATAAACAAAAATCATAATATATGTGACATTAGGAAATATGAACTTATAAAAGGTATTTGGGGATAAACGTTTCAAAAGGTTTTCCAAGCATTATTAGTTATTCGATTTCTTATATAACGCATTGAGAAGTTGTAAATGTCATGAAAATGGGGGAAAAATTTAAATGTGTAATATTGTTTTAAATACCAACTATGAAAAGCATAATATATACTGTAATGCTATAACAGCATACTTTTGATGTAGTTGGTATAAGGTATAAGAACAAAACCCATTCAATTAAAATAAACCGAATGATAATTCGATTATTGCTATAATCGTCATAGGTTTATTCGATTAATTTTTCATCCGATTATCCCATCACTAAACTCGACCTACGACGACGACGCCGGCGCCGCGGCGAACAGCGCTGGAAGCACGGATTGGGGTGAAATGAGACGTGGAGGAGAAGATAACGCATGAACAGCTACTATTCAAGCTTATCGTTTCCTTCTAGGAATAACAGGTGCATTTCACGGAAAGCGAAACAAATATGCCTTTGTTTAAAAGTTACTGCAATTGCTAACGTTTTTAGTGCCGCGCGTCGTTCACCAGGATCGTTTGTAACTAATTGCAGTACTAATTTTAACTTATAGTGGCTGGAGTTCAACCAGAAGCTTTTAAATGAAATATTACTAATTGCAGTATTGCTCACAGTTTCTGAGCAATGTCCAGAACAGCAAACCCACGGCAAACATGTAGACAAAATAATACCCTTAAAGGTCGAAAATTGCCTAGCAAAAGTCTATACGGTATATTTATTTGACTAAGATAGTAATGATATAATCGGCAGAATAACAAGCGAGCATACTTTGGGATTCCTGTTTATTTTTAGAGTGACTTCTTAAGGTCATAATAGAGCTGGGTTAATGCACTGGTTAACGCAAAAACCTGCTATAACGCTGTTTTATCCTATACTCTAACACGTGCAATGTCCGTCTGCAAAACTTATCTCGGAATCCAGCGGGACGATTTTGTTAAAACGTAGGAATTAGGTGCTTTTGGACCTAAAAATACGATTGGTACAAACTTCAACCCCAGAAAAATCGTATTTTGTTAAAAATCTCATTTGAAAATTGGAAATTTAAACATTAGGCTTAAGGAGATTGAAATCAAAACAAAACGAGTTCGCACGCAGCACGCTGACGTGAGGGAAGTGAATTTCCACATAAAAAACTATAAAAGCTCAAAATTAGTTTAAAACATACATTTATTCCAATCTTTGTTCAAATCTGAAATAATTGATTTTTTGGCTGTTCTGATGCTCCTGGTTCTATTTACCTGCAATGCTGGGAATACAATTTTGCGTATTATAAGGTTAGGAGAAGGTCCAGTCAGGCTTTAAAGTAGGCGTGAGGTTGTTGGGGATGATAAAAGTACACCAACAAATAAATAACAGGCTTTTCTAATGTAAAACCCCCATAAGACAACGTACTGTACTGTGTTTGGTCGATACACATTTTCTTTTATTACTCGGTACGTATTTATGCTAGAATGACGAGAGAGGGCTTAAATGTTTCGCCACACTAATTCCCATCTTTTTACATGCGTTAATTTCACACTAGGGGCTTTTCTGACAATTTTTGGGCCCAAAAACTCGAAATTTGAAAGATTAATCCCCAGAAAAAGGGTTTAGAGTTTTCCGATTGTTTTGCCCAACGAACTTGTCCAACTGATTACAGAAAGGAACGTTCCTACCAAATTTGAAGTAAATCGGACAAAAAAATGCGACCTCTAGAGTGCATACACACACACACACACACACACACACACACACACACACACACACACACACACACATATATATATATATACACAATATATATATAAAATTTTGAACGAACCCCCAAAACGTGTTCAGGGGGTCACGTTAGGAACTTCTATGGTGGTCCCGGGCTTAAGTTTCACCGTAAGGGTCATGCTAATAGTTCACTTTCCATAGGAAATTCACTAATAACTAGGTGTACGCTCATTCTTCCCGTAAGAGGATGAACGAAGACTGAATTTTTAATTATATATTTAAATAGACATGTTACATATTTAGCTTTTGTTAACTTACACCTTGTTTAGCCAAACACTTTTACAATAGGTCAACAAATAATATCTAGACCATAAGCAACATATCTAAATAATTATAATTTCTTTATATTGTATTCTGACAGAGAAAGATTACAAATGTGTGAATGTACGAGTACAAACAGTAAAGATTTCAACAGATTACTTGTATTTAAAAATACTTAGAGAAAATTTGAATTGATATGTTATAAAACTAAGGAGCTTTGTAAAGGTACGCAAGCATATGTTAACGTGTCTACTAAAATATGTTACAAATTTAAGAGATAAGAGACAACCGACAAAATTTGAAGTACCAGCTATCATACTAATCATTCTAATATTATAAAGCTGAAAGTTTGTGAGTCTGTTTGTTTGTTTGTTTATTAGTTTGTGGCTCAATCACGCTCTAACTACTAAATCGATTGAGCTGATTTGGTAGGAAGATTGCTAATATCCTAAAGTAACATATAGGCCTATTCACGTTTTAATATTACTTTACGACTTAGCCCCGATGGCTACTAAACTTCCCATGTTAATCGTATGAGCATTAACATGTACTGGATCAGATTATAAATAAAACAGATGTTCTGCATTTTATATTTTGAGTTCATTTATTTGTTTATATTTTGGTTTAAATTTGTTTGCTCCTTTAACCACGACGGTACCTGTATCACAATAATGCCGGGGAAACGTAAATAAAGTTTTATTAGTGACCCGATTAACCGATTTATTAGTGGTAGGAAGTCAAGAAACTTAAAAAACAAATGGAAAGCCGTGAATAAATTAACCATTGAACAGTCAACGTAGCACTTACTCAAGGAAAAGTATCAACACGTGGATCCTTGAAAGCGGTAACTAGAACCATTGACTAAAGATTGTATAAACATCTTTTTCACCCACGAAAACGAACATGGCTCGGTCTCCCCGGTACTGAAGAAAAAATAGTCATTAAAGGTATATTATTGATATACCCAAGCCAATTTTGATTCAACTGAAACATGCGGAGGATGCAGTTTTAAAAGGACAATAGCATTAGCATTACATTAAATTGAATTTCTGTAAAACACAAAACAAAAATTGTATAAGTTAGTATAAATTTTGAAATTCGGTAAGAATATTAAATTACACTTATGCCGCATGCAATACTGATATCATAGAAAAATAAAACTTGTACCTGGTTTTATTTTTCTAAGCTGATATATAGGATCGAGAATAACGGTGCCGGTTTATGCAGCTGGGGCGAAAGCCTTGAAATAAATTCTGCTAGTGTGTGGGAGAAGGCCAAACGACCTTCACTGAGGTTCAGACAATTACTTCCCAATGTCTATAGCAACAAGAAAATATTACTTTAATTTAATCTTCTACAGGAATATTTGGTACTCAAAGTTGATCAGCTTTCAATCCGACATCGACAAATTTAAAGTAATCGCTTTGATGGTTGGTATGATTGCACAATTTTTAAAGACGTCCAAACGCATCCCAAATACACAGCACGTTTAATTAGATGGGTAGGTTATTAGAGAATAAAGATATGTTCATAACAAAAAGTGCGGAACAAAATTAAATACTTATAAATAAATTGAAAACAGAAAGAAACGTTGAAAACTGTTTTAATTCTTACGTCTCAACGTTGACGTTTCCTTTTCGCAACAAGTGATGACACTAGAAGAAATCGATGAATGCACGAGTATTCTAATCATCACCTCAATTCAAAGAGTAAACAAATATTTCAGTTTACTACAGAAATAAACTAACAAAAGACCGCGACTGTTATATACGAACTCGTGAAACCTTCAGATAACGACTTACCGGTTTAAAGAAGTCCTCTGCGTGATAACACTCAGTTGTGATAGCACGTGAACTTAACACACCTCTGTGAATATAGGTTAAACTGAACTAGCCGCGGCTGCGGCGACAGAATATTGACGTACGGATGCGCGCGCGGAACTAACCAGGGCCAGTAGGGCCACAGCCATAGCAATAACCACAATTAGCGGGTAAACATGTGATCATGTGACACATGCAACACCTTGCTGATGGGCTGTCGCCAGACTAGAACTCTGGTTGAGGTAAGGTTAGGTCTGCGGCACGTTACTGCCAATAAATGAAGACTACCGTAGGATCAAAAGGGACAGGTGGTTTACTGGTGAATAAATATTTATATGTGTACTTCCCACGTTAGCTGTTTGCGTATGCACGTATTACCCCCAACGTCGTAAGCGCTAAAAGATCAATCGCAACTACAACTGTTCAACTACATAACCCTACATAATGCACTAGTTCGTTAGTTATTCGTTATTGGAATATATTTTATTAAATTTCTATTGTAAAATTCGTCTATTGAATAAAGTGGTCTATCTAATATAAACAGTTTCAGAATCTTCTTAAATTTATTTGTATTACTTTAATGTTTAATATTTTGTGGCAGGCGACTGAAAAACATTATACACTAATGTAGTTGCCTGTTTAAAAAAAGTTTATGTGATGACATTTTCAATTTATTTCTTCCTTTTGTATTGTACTCATGACTTTCTCCAACAATCTTCAATAAGTTTTGTTTTGTTTTATGTAATAAAAGTTTATAAATATATAAACAGTTATATACAGTCATTTACAGTTATAAATCCCAGGATTCTAAAATGTTCTTTAGCCGAAACATGCCAATTGAGATTTAATATAATTCGAATGAATCTTTTCTTATTAATGATTATTCTTCTCTCCAGATTATTTTTTGTTGTAGCTCCGAAAATTTAAATTCTGAAAGATATGTTAGAATAAATTCAGCAAAATACATAGGTTTCAATATTTTTAAATCACATATTTTGGCCATTCTGTATAAAGCAAAAATATCTGATGTTAGTTTTTAAAATCCCAATTAAGGTAATAATCCCATTAATCATCCCATTTAAGGTGATTATCAATTGTCAAACCTTAAAATGTTGTACCCCGTATGTAATAAATTGTCACATTTTCCAATTCCAAAGGTATCCGATTATCTATTTAAATTATATTAATATACTAGCTGGCCTGAAAGACGTTGTCCTGTCCTATTGTCATTGAATTTGTTTTATATCAAAAATGCTCGTTCATCAACATGAGCTCGTTCGCTTCGCTCACTCGCCTATTTCTATATTGAGCTAGCTTCGGCATCGAAAATAGAGTTTGAGTTGCCACTCAAGTAGATTTGTTATTTTCATAATGAACGTATGTTTATGCCTTTCAAGTATATTTTATAGATATAATCCTTATAACAGCTGTTTGCTGTAACTAAATAACTACAGTGTATCCATACATTGCTAAATAACATACTAACCCGACTTTGTTTTATGTATTTAGATTACTAGTGGCTTGAAGGGGCCATGGCCCCGTTTATAGTTGGGGGATTCCTAATTGACTTTTACCACTAATAATTGGAGCGCCAGATATGGCATTCTCCAATACTCTGCCTCATCATCTGTTATTTTTACTATTTACATGCTGAGGAAAACAATATAAGTAAGAACTCAAGTCAGTTCGTAAACCTTTGTTGTTTTCAAACTGACTTGAGTTCTTATATTGTTTTACTTTCTTCAACATGTAAAGAGTAAATACCCCCGTCGCAGCAAACCTGCGTACTCTAAGAATTTCCAATGCATAATAATATCTTAATACCACATAAAGCTGGATAGTAAGTTTCATAAACATATATTCAAAATAAGCGATATACACAATTTTAATTATTCTCCATAAGCATAACATTGGGGATGAGTACATAGGTTTGCTGCAACAAGGAACACAAAATATGGGTTTTCATGCAAATATCAATATAAATCACCTAGGTGAAACCACATCCGAAGTTTCATCAATATACGATCGTAAATAAGCGATATATACAATTTTGATTTTTCTCCATAAGAATAACATGGGGAATGAGTACGCAGGTTTGCTGCAACAAGGAACACAAAAAATGTTTGTTTTTATAAATATTCAAAAAGGTGAAGCCACATACCAAGTTTTATTAAATTATTTTCATAACTAAGGGAGACACTACATTTTATTTATTCTCCATAAGAATAACATGGGGGCTGAGTACGCAGGTTTGCTGCTACGGGAATAATCGGTAAAAATTGCTGTTTTGTGCAAATAACAATAGACCACAACCAAATGAAGCCGTATACCAAGTTTCATTAGTATCCGTTCATAAATAAGCGAGATATAAAATTGTTCTTATTCTCCATAAGAATAACATTGGACAACGCACTGTGTTTAGCACTTTCAATATCTCTGTAACCATTTGACGTAGAGAAATGATCAAAACACCAAATTGTGTGTTTCTTTAAGATGAATCTAATGGTGAAAACTAAAATTATACTTTTTAAAATATTACATGTAAAAACTTCAAAAACCCATTTTTGGGGTACAAAACCCCCTCAAAATACCACTTTGGATGGGGCGATCTGTCTGGTTTTCGTACTTAAAGTCATAAATGATGCTTTACACGTTTTTACCAAATTTCATCCAAATCGGACCATTTTTACGAGAGTTATCGCACCCCCCCCCCACACACACATACAGTTTCGAACGAATGGTGTTTTTGGGGTCTGGGGACCTCAACACGAAAAATTATCATGGTCCCGGGCCTAGATCTTACCATGCCGACTACGGTAATAGCTTCTTCCCTATAGGGGAAATTCGCTAAAATAACAGATGAGGCAGAGTATTGAATAATGCCATATCTGGAGCCCCAATTATTAGTGGTAAAAGTCAATTACCGAATCCCCCAATGGTAATCGTGGCCATGGCCCCTTCAAGCCACTAGTAATCTAAATACGTAAAACAAAACATTTTTAATGTAAACAAAACAGAAGTTTTTAAATTCCCATGCTTTTCTTATGGAGGATTTTTTACGTTATTTCTCGTTTACTGGTAACATCTTGGAAATACTGCTATTTTCCCCCGAGTCCCTGCATGGGATCGAGACCTTTAATTTGGACCTTTTTATGGGTTATGTCCAGTAATGTCCAGTAACCCATAGAAGAAACTCGATCGGTTACGAGGGCTATTAAGAATATTAAGATCATGGACTGAGATGGATGACGTCCATAAGCAAATTGACCGAGGGTAAGGCGGCGCGGCGGCGACGTCTGCTTCTGCGAAATTAGAGAGCAAATATGACACTACAAATATGTATACGGTGTAGGTCTCTAAAATTTAGAATGATGAAGCAATTGATTTGCAATGAAAACTTCGATGTTCACGACCGTAGTACGGTGTTCTCCTTCTGAATACAGTCCCGTGACCCAGTCACTCCCCCTTGTATGCCAGACCATTTCCTCTGTAGATATAATTTGTTTAGGTATATAATTTATCATCACGTGAAAATCCCAAAATATCTATACTTTATATTCACTTGTTTCCGCTTTTTCGTTCATATTGTGAGGTAGTACTCCCGTAATGCAGAGATTCGTTAAAATAATGTAACTAGCTGATATCCCGTTCTCTGCACGGAGATCTAACGGGCATGAAGTCTTCTACACTATAATCAACTGCTTATATAGATATGGTGATTCCTCCAAAGTGGGGACCTGAAGGTAGACGTTTTTCAAAACTCGAAAGGCACATATTGTGCATAAGAGCGTCTAATTGATACCGAAAATACAAGAAAACTAATAGTTTTAGTTTAAAGTCGCCAAACAAAAATCAAGAAATACTTGCATTAATATCGATTTTTCACTCTGTAGTCGAATTTGACCCAGGGCAAAAAATGAATAATTACTTTAATTGACTACTACTGATTATTTTTTGACGGATTCAAATTTATCAAAATTTAAAACATTTTAAATATGTATCCTATCTGTAAATATGCGCATTATGTATAAAATATATTTTAAAATTTAAACTTTGTTCATCCTCTTGCTAAGAATGAGCTTACTGTATACATCTAGTTCATTGTTGACCAAAATCAGCTACATTTTATAATTGTAACGTAGGTATGCGTTAAGGTGACACTCTCATCAACGTAACGTTAAAACAAAAATATTTAATTCAATAAAGATACTTTAAAATATTTTCACAGCTTTAATATTTTGGTTACTACTTGATAATTCTCTTTCCTCCCTCACTGTATAATCTGCTTGATGCTGATTATACATAAGAAATGTTGTCTCCGTTATGAAGATGAACAGAATCGACCCAACCGTCTCAGTTGTTAGCTGAGGTTATAGATCAATGGCGAAGAAGGTTGTTTACTCCCACAGCCTTTGTAGTCGGGGCTCCCACAACACATGCCTTCTAGATCGTGGCGACAAAAATATCGCAAGAAAATGCTGCCTTGATTGTGTCACTGCTGCCAAAATACGTCACGTGCCTCGCAGTAAATCATGAGAAAAACGGAAGCTGATACAGCGTCGACGTCATGCGCTGTTAATTTTCCCTTTACCTACACCGACACAGTTATAGCTTTGTTTGGAACATCCGGGGGAGGTTCTAACTAGTTTCTTTTAGATGCAACTAGTGGGAAAATAGAGAAATGCAGAGTGTGCCATTTCGTGTATAAATGGTGGCGTATCTTTTAAACGGAATATTAAGATCAATATTTTGTTGTTTGCAGATCTTGAGTAGAATAAAACGTGTTGCATTTAAGCAATATTTAATAAATTACGTCTACAGTAAGGCCGGTATTACACTATAATAGTTCTATGTCATATATCTATTATCAAACATATGATGATATAGATAAAACATGTTGAAAAAATGTTATATAATAAAAATGTTTTGCCATTTACACTGTCATATTAATTTGATCACATTGTTGTGTCAAAATGGATGAACAACATTTTTAGCGAATTTCCCCTATAGGGAAGAAGCTATTACCGTAGTCGGCATGGTAAGACCAGCGAGCACAGAATAAACGTTTATTCTGTGCTCGCTGGGTAAGACCTAGGCCGGGGACCATGATAACTTTTCATTTGGAGGTCCCCAGACCTCAATAACACCATTCGTTCGAAACTGTATGTAAATATATATCTAAATATATCTATATATGTATATATATATATATATCTATATATATATATATATATAGATATATATATATATATATATATATATATATATATACATATATCTATGTGTGTGTCCGTGAGCACGATAACTCTCATAAAAATGATCCGATTTTGATGAAATCTAGTATAAACGTGTAAAGCTACATTTATGACTAAGTTCGAAAACCAGCCAGATCGCTCCATCCGAAGGAGTATTTTGGGGGGTTTTGTAACCCAAAAATGGGTTTTTTGAATTTTTTACATATAATTTTTGAAAAAGTCAAACTTTAGTTTTTACCATTGGATCCAGCTTAAAAAAACATACAATTTGGTATTTTGATCATTATTCTATGTCAATTGGTTACCGAGATATTGAAAGTGCTAAACAAAGTACGTTGTCTAATGTTATTCTTATGGAGGAAAAGAAAAAAAATTATATCTCGCTAATTTATGAACGTGTTCTGACGAAACTTGGTATATGGCTTCATCTGGTTGTGGTCTATTGATATTTGCTAAAAAAAACATTTTTTGCCAAAGGCTCCCGTAGCAGCAAACCTGCGTACTAAGCCCCAATGTATTCTTATGGAGAATCATTAAAACTGTATATATCGCTTATTTGTAATTGCAATTGACTGATAAATAATTACACGTTTGTTTCTGTTTTTGTAGTCACTATTTTAGCAAATTTCCCCTATAGGGAAGAAGCTAATTACCGTAGTCGGCATAGTAAGACCTAAGCCCGGGACCATGATAACTTTTCGTTTTGAGGTCCCCAGACCCCAAAAACACCATTCGTTCGAAAAATGTATATATGAAATATATATATATATATATATATATATATATATATATATGTGTGTGTGTCCGTGGGTGCGATAACTCTCATAAAAAAAGTCTGATTTTGATGAAATTTGGTACAAACGTGTAAAGCAGCATTTATGACTTTAAGTTCGAAAACCAGACAGATCGACTTATCCGAAGGGGTATTTTGGGGGGGTATTGTACCCCAAAAGTGGATTTTTTGAGTTTATTACATACAATTTTTGAAAAAGTAAAATTTTATTTTTTACCATTGGAATCAGCTTAAAAAGACGCAAAATTTGGTATTTTAATCATTGCTCTGTGTCAATTGGTAACTGAGATATTGAAAGTGCTAAACACAGTACATTGTCCAATGTTATTCTTATGGAGGATAAGAAAAATTGTATATCTCGCTTATTTATCAACTTATCTGACGAAACTTGGTATATTGCTTCATTTCATTGAGGTCTATTGATATTAGCACAAAAACCCATTTTTTGGCCAATAGTTCCCGTAGCAGCAAACCTGCATACTCAGCCCCATGTTATTCTTATAGAGAATAAGTAATTCTTATCTCCTTTAATTATGAACATAAATTAATAGAACTTGGTATGTGGCTCAAACCTACTTGAGTTATATTGATATTTGTACAAAAGCCCATTTTTAGTGTTCCTTATTTCAGCAAACCTGCATACTCAGCTGCCATGTTATTCTTATAGAGAATAATTAAAATGTCATAAATCGATTATTTATAAATGTATATTGATAAAACTTGGTATGTGGCTTTATGTGATATTAAGATAAATTAATATGCATTGGAAATTCGCTGAGTATGCAGGTTTGCTGCTACGGGGGTATTTTACATTATACAGCATTTCATTTGCCTCGTATTCCGAAATTAGGAGTTTTGTAACTGTTACCGTCAATTTAGCCCATGAATTTAGGGCTAATTTAGTATGAAATTGGCTTTTCTATTTTAACTATTTCAGAATAGTGGCCATTTCAATTTTTTAAGCTTGAAAACGGCAAATTATTTAGTATTTGATCTGCTTGATAAAAAATTGTGAAATTTTAATCACAAAATGATGGTATAAAGATTATAAAGATCACTCATTTCGACCCACAGCTGAGCAATTGCAATTGCTATGAGTTAAATCGTGCCAATTCTATGTAATGACCCAGAATATCTACGATTTTTTATTCATAAACAGAGCAACTGCTCAGCTACTTGTCAAGTGCTCTTTTAAATTTTTATATTTAAAGCCTTTTAGCCTTTAAATTTCACATTTTTTTAAACACAGATCAAGTACTCAATAATTTACCGTTTTCTAGAGATAAAGGTTTAAACAATTGAAATGGCCGCCATTTTGAAATCGTTAAATATAGAAATGCCAAATTTAATACCAAGTTGGCCCTAAACTAGTACACAAGTGCAAAGTTTCAAGTCAGTACTTTAAATGGTTCCTAAGATATGCCGCATTGATTAAATATCACATAAAGGCAGGCAGCCAGACAACAAAGCGATTTTATAAAAAGGTTTATGTGAAGTTTTTTCTCCTTTTGATAAGTTCTACCAAATCCTGCATGCGTGCCACACTCTCACGGGATACCCTGTATAGCGTTTTCAAAGAGTAACTAGTTTACTCAACAAGACGGCATCTTTTAAAAACTCAACGTTACAGGCTCTACAAACAACATTTCCGCAAGGCTAAACCAGGCTACAAGTCAAACAGCTGTAACCTGGCACATGGACTCGAGGTAGAAATCGTGTACTCTCATGGCACAAAACATCGGTCGGGGAAGACCGGGCCCCGACCCTTATTAGCCGCGCTTGAATGGACATTGGCCGGCCGTAATAAACAACTCACCCTATTGATATACTTGTTCTACGTAAATACTCCTTAATATCAACACTGGAATCAATGAAATTAACTTATCTGGCTTGAACGATATCATGTAATGATTAATGATTTAAAATTTAACTGCAGACATCCTCTTATAAAATATAACTTATAGCATTAAATACCAATTTGACACATTAAGGAACAATAATTTTAAAACTTATTCAAAGACAGACACATTTATTAAAACATTAACAAGGTTATTTTCATAATAGAATTCAGTCGAAAACCTATTAGAACTTTTTTTCAAATATCTCTACTCTATAAATTACCTCCAGATTTGGATGCAAATGGCTTTAAAAATTCTTTTGAAAAGGGTATTTCTGATATCATTCATAAATTTCCTAAATACAATACTGTGGATTACAAACAATATCTAAAAAATGCTAACACGAGTTATTATTATCTTTGACATACTGCAACAACTTATATTTATACTACATGGAACATTTTGAAGAAAAAAAACATGAAACAGAATCAATAACATTCGACTAATATAGGAAAATACATTAAAATATAAATAACTTAAAATACTCACTGAACTTTTCAACTCCAGACATAGCTTCATCTTCACTGTCGCTGTCTTCTTCGCTTTCGCTGTTCAAGTTTATCACAAAAGATGCGTCCTCCGTCTTAAGGTCGATGGCTAACTCTTTCTTCAGATATTCCTCTTCGATTGTTTTCACATTATTGCATTTCGGTATCCAATTTTCCGGACCCATCGCTGAAAACTTTTCATCACATAGCTTCCGAACGTCTGCCATTTTAAATGTGGTATTGTGGGTGGCAACATAATCTTTAACTTCTGCCCAGATCAGTTCGATTGGGGTTAAGTCGGGGTGATATGGAGGCAAACGCAAAACACTGTGACCTGCCTTTGCCTTGCTTAATTCTTCGTTCAGAACGTATTTTTTAAACTGGGATTTTTGGTTCTGGATCAACTTGTATAACTGTGGCATCAACATGATGTGTCATATGGGATATTTTTTTCTTCCAGCCATTTAATCATTTCGTCTTTCCTACTGTTTGATGTTGGCGCTTTATACAGTTCGGAGTTATGATATCCAGCGTTATCTATAACCAGGACTGTGTTAGGTTTCAGATTTGGAACTAATTGATTTTCAACCCACTGCATAACATTTTTCGAGTTCATGTTGTCGTGATAGTCACCCGACTTAATCCCCGCTTTCCACATTGCCAGCGCATTTGGTACAAATCCCTCTTCTCCACCCGCATGGACAATAATGAGCCGATCTCCTTTGGGTATTGGCGTATGTAACCCGTTAACTGAACCATCTGCCCAGGTTTTGCCAGATACATGGGAGGTGCAGACATACGACTCATCCATATAAACAATAGGTCTCTTTTCTTTCCTGTAGTTTTTCATGGCAAGCAAGTAGGAGATTCGTTTTTCTCGAATATCTGAATTCTCTATTAATATTCTCCGATTTTTCTGAACCCTGGGGTCGTCAACCCCATGAGTCACGCGGCGGGGTTTTGCAGCCTAGACAGCGGCGCGGGCCAATGTTCTGAGAGTAGGAATAGTAAGGGTTTTCCACCCCTTCCCTTTCGGACTCGCCAGTCCCAAGTGCCAGGTTACAGCTGTTTATCGTACATAACGATTTTAGGACAGTAAATAATCATCATATTTACAGGGTGTCCCGCAACCATTTGATCAAATTTTACCAGGTTGTTCAGCAGGTAAAAACAAGCATAAAATGCAGTATAACATATGTCCCATCTCTTTTCGTTTTCCGTCTATCGGTCTGTATGTGTTTTTTTTTTTCAAAAACCGTAATATCTTTGAAATAGTTTAAGATAAAACCATACAATTTTGAAAGAATACTACTCCTAGGTAGTTTACAGATTCCATACAATTTTTATTTTAATACAAATTTCCGTTTCAAAATGGTCGCGGTTTCAAGTTTTTAAAAAATGTTACTTTTTTAGATATTTAACTTCGAAAATTTGAAAAAACCATTTTGAAACGGAAATTTTTATTAAGATGAAAATGTTATGGAATGTATAAACTACCTAGTGTAGTATTCATGCCAAATTTTATGGTTTTATCTCACACCATTTCAAGGATATTACGGTTTTTGTAAAAAACACATTCAGACCGACAGACGGAAAACGAAAAAAGATAGGACATATGTTATATTGCATTTTATGCTTGTTTTTCCTGCTGAACAACCTGGTAAAATTTGATAAAATGGTTGCAGGACACCCTGTATATTGTTACACATAGAATTGAATTAAATTAAACTTAGGATGTAAGGGCGTTATTTTATCAGGTTGATTTGCTTCATTATTTTTTTTAACAGAAGGTATCTATGCCCAGATATGTCATCATATTTGTTAACTATGAGAAAGCAAAAAATAAATTCCTATACCTACCGAATAATCTTAAAGTGATGGTTCAAAGTGAGAAAATAAACAGATCAAAGATTTCATTTGAAATATGGACCGATAAGTAAAAGACTACTGAGAAACAATCATATCGTTCTGGACTTTCCTAATTAATTGTTTTAAGTTCGACCTATTCCAATAGTAATAATAATAATAATTTATTAGCCATAAACAATACAGTTGTATAGGTGAAAGAATAATGTTAAGAGGCAATGTAAACTATACTCTTGATGAAATTTATTAAAAATGTATTGATTAAATTCCTTATTAACCTATATATTTTAACTAGACAGTATATAATATTAAAATCCAAATATCTGGCTGGAATATATTTTGATGTGACTATAATTTTTTAGCTTGATTATTTACAAAAATGCTATAATTTTGGACCTTTAGAAGTTAACAGTAGCGTGCGCAACTAACATGCAACAAGCATCGGAGAAGTAGTAGGGGGAACAGCGCTAATGTATACTGTGAACTTGGAGCGAACTTAATGAAATTAGGAACACGCTTCCTAGTAGTATTAGTTATGTTTGATGAGTGTGATTAAGTCTGACCTACGGTTTTTATAAAATATTTTGAGTAAATTGTAAAATCAAATAAATGAGATAAATAAATTACAATTTCATGGCCCTTGATTAAATTCTAATTCTGTTTAGTTTGGGAGTTTTGATAGACACTATCTTCCTCAAGTGTTTGAGGAACAAAAAAAGATAAATTTCCCTTATCTCTTGAAGAAAAGGTAAATCTCTTGTCAAGTAAATCACTGCCGTGTCGATCATCCTTCAAAATGTTTCACTCGCCTCATACCATATTGTCTGCACTGATAGTTGTTGCAGTGTGCGGTGCTATTAGGTAAATGTATAATTATTTTTTAAATAATTATGTAGCGTTTAAGTTTAATTTTAAGTACATGATTATATCTATATAAGGTCAAGTTGTTTTAAATACATTCAACTTTCTAGCCAACCAAAATACTCAGTTATTGTAAATAGTTATTTCTTCAATTTTCATACAAAAACTAGCACTAAGAAAAAGGGTTTAGGCGAACCAATGATGAGGACCGTACTTCCAAATATTTTTTTTATCCAGCAACATAACAAATTTAGTTCTATTTAAATTGCTTGCAGAGAAATTATATGTGGTGAACATAGTTTGGTAATAACGATAAACTTAGATATCACACTTAATGCCCTATAGATCCCTCTCAACCAGACAGCTTATTGGGACAGGACCCTGGGTGGATTATAACTTATGGCCGGTTAAACAAATGTCTCTCAAATGTCACTAAATTACTAACATATATTTGTGTAAGGGTGAAATAATAACTACCTACTGTGATGTATTTGATATAAGATTCAAATTTTAGAGTAATTCCTTTAGAAGACCATCCAAGCATGTAAACCGAAAGAACTTATAATGAACTTAAATGCACTATTTTTGAAAACTTAATAAACATTCACAAGAGTGAACTATATTACAAAATCATCTAAAAGAAAATTTACGACACTTTAGTTAAATTTTTAATGATAAAACTACTGAACAAAGGGTTTGTTTTGTTTACTTGAAACTACATCACATTTTTGTTTTTCACTCGTGATTATAACAAAAAAAATTTAAAGATATACAGACAAAAAGACTTTATAACAAATAAAATAAGCATAGAACAAAAGAGAAGTCTACAATTTAAACAATCAAAAAATAACCTAAAATGAAATCCTCTTTGCTTCTACCACAGATAAAGGATTCTATATTTTATAATTCTATAGATACGTTTCTCTGGGCTTCTACGCATGTTTAGGTACACTTCACGACAGGTCATTGTGGGGTTAGCAGTAATGTAATTTTTGGGCGACACTAACCAAATTAAGAGGAGACCGGTTAAAAGGGATGAAGCTTCTTTATTTTTTATCAAAATTTAGTTCATAATCATAAAGCAACCACTACCTTTCATAACTATACATCAACCAAAAAGGATATTGCATTTGAATAGGGAAAGGATTAAGTAAGGCTGTAAGTCTCTTAGTTGGTTGTAGTCTCTGATTGGGAAATCAGTTAATCAGTCCTGGCTAAGAAACAGATTGTCAAAGCCATCAGTAACATGGCTGCACCAAGGCCGTAGCCAATGGGGGGGGTCAGGGGGTCGAAACCCCCCCCCCGAAATTTTGAGATAAATAATAAAAAACAGACCAACAAAAAATGTGTAGAATTTCATGTCATTAGAATGTCATGAAGAAAGTCGTAGTTAGTCAGCTGTGCGGACGCCACGTCGTAGGGATCGCGGGGGAGTGTGAACGAATGAGCGGGAATTTGACATAACCTGTCAATTCTCTCATCAGGACGTATTCGGCTGATCGTGTGTGCACTGTGCAGTTTACATTTTTTCATAGTGACAGTCTTCCTAAAGCTTTGTGTCGTCTGTTTAATTGACTTATACGACGATATAAATGCTCAGTGAGGTAAGTAAAACCAAACCAAACAGTGAAAATATATCTTTATTTTAATTATGCATGCTCCTGCATCAAGGGCCCTTGCCCTAACCTTTATTTGACTAGGCAAGGCAAGCCAAATTATTTCTTATTTTAAATATAAGAAAAAAGAAATTAACCGGCCTACGTGTGCCATTGAAAGCTTAGGAGAATGCAACAAAGATTTACACCCAAATATATTTATTATGCTTAATATTTTCACCACACTTCCAGTGACCACCTGCACTCCCGAACGTAGCTTTTCGACCCTCGGAAGGCTGAAAACTTATTTAAGAAACTCTTGTGGTCAAAGCCGTCTGAGTGGCTTAGCACTGATGTCCGTTCACAGGGAGAGAGAAATTCCGACGGAAGATGTGATTAATAGTTTTTTTTCCAAAAAAAGAACCGGAGGCTTAACTTTGTTTTGTAAATGAAGTATCTTTCTTATAAGAACGTGTTTAGTTTATCTGTAATCATTAAAACTTGATTTTCCATTTCCATATACCTTAGTTTTTTTCTTGCACCAACCACCTTCTATCATTATAGACTGAGGACTGAGTGAAAATATGCCGAAAACGAAACTCTGGTATTTATTGTGTTAACAAATATCCGTTTTATGTTGTTATATCTTGTTAGTAGTGACATTTAAGGACGTTCAAAAGTGTGTTTTTTAAGTTGGCAAGCTTGAAATAAAAAGAAGAAAGAAGAATTTAGTTGATACGATTACTGCTGTGTTTTCTGGTTTATTTAATAATAATAATAACTATATATATATATACATATATATACATATATATATATATATAAAAGTACTATTTAAATATTTAAAACTTCACAAATCTTACTTTAACATTAGATTATATTAAGAATTGCATTAAAATGAAAGTTTGGAAGTTACTTCCTGTAACCGCGGAGCCCAACCCCCCCCAAAAAATGTTCCTGGCTACGGCTTTGGGCTGCACTGGACATCTCACAGTAGTGGGGGTTTGTAGGTTCTGGGCCAAGTGATTTATGGCTTCCGGTCACGTGACCGGAAGCGCTGAGTCATTAAACACGTCATCTGAGCCTCAGCCAGTGACGTAGGCGGTTTTGTGACGTAATGAGGGAAAGTTTAAAGGTCAAGGTCACGGGGAGGTTATTTTTAAAAAGTACTACCTCGCACGCGTAAAATCCGATTGTGATTCGATAGTTTTAATTCGATAAAAATATCGAATGAAAACAATCGAATGAAGCAATCGAATGATACGAGTGCGAGATAGTACTATTTCATGTAACTTTATTTTTACTTTTCTTTTTATTTACAATGAGTTATGTTTACAACAATTTATGTTTACAATAGTTCCCCGTTGTTTGTCGTCATCGATGTTGTTGATCCGGAGTCGCGACCATCACTTCGTTTTCTGATGAAAGGCGGTAGATACTTTGACCCCTGCGCAGAGTCTATGTTGTTTGTTGCGATCAGTTCTAAAGATAAACTGTACCCATTCGCTAGGAGAAGTCTTAACTCCTCTTTAAAAACCTCCAGGTCCGTAGAAGTTGATAGATAAATAGAGTCATAATAAATACATCGAATCTTGAGTGACATGATAATGTTATTTTGTGAAGAGCGCGGAGAGAGGATGATGTTCACCAGTCGAGAGCTGGAGGTGTACTGACTATTCACAAGCTAGCGTTGCAATCGTACCAAATGGTGGGGGTAAAAGTGTGGTGGGGCGGAGCAGATGGCGGAGCAGATGGCGGAGCAGATGGCGGACGGCAGATGGTAGGCGGCAGATGGCAGGCGGCAGGTGACAGGCGACAAGTGCGCGGCAGATGGCAGCTGACGTGGGGAGGAAGACCTTGAATAAAATATCCATTAGTTACCCATCAAAATAGTTGTGGTTCCATGTGCACCGCGCAAAAGTTGGTCTGCTCGTTGAAGTTCCTCCTCTAGTTTAGTAACCAGCTGAAAATCCGCTTCCATTTCATCCTCCTGCTCTGGACATTGCGGCTGCGCACACCAGCTCTTGCAAGCATAATCATACGCGTTCTTATAGTCCTCAAGGACTTGTTCATATGTCCTAGGCTGCTGGGATATAATTTGCATCGCCGCTCCTTGCTTAACCTCGGTAGTCTCAAGAGTTGCCACCAACTCCTTCTCACTAATCGCACCTCCCCAAATAATGTTATTGCCACGGCTTATGATGTTGCTTGTTGGCTGCTGAGATTTAGTTTGCTCAACCTCGGTAGCGTCAAGAGTTGCTATCAACTCCTCCTCACAAACCGCATCTCCCCAAATATTGTCGTTGACGCTGTTCATGGTGTTGTCTGTTCCAATAATAGTATAGTAATGCAGCGTTTGAGTGTAGGTTAGGTACTTGCTCCTTCCCCCACCACATCACTTCCCCCACCACACCACTTCCCCCACCAAGTTTTTACATCGCGCACTAACTAGCGTACACGCATTAGTTAGGGTCTGACTCTTACACTGTCAAGACCGTAGCTCCTTAACTGAAAACTTCAATTAATTTTTCTCAACACTATATGTGTATAATTTTTTTTTTTTTTTACGTAGGAGGAACGCTTTATACGCGAACCCAAAGGAACAGTGTGGAACTCCCTCTTACGAGGTATACCCACTAAACCTCCTACGGAGCCGCGGGGGAAAAACCAGGCCGGAACCCTTATCGGACAACTTCGGCACTGGCCCGCGTGTCTTGCGCCCAGACGGGTCACGTCACCGTTTCGGGAAACTTAGAGGTCACCTAAGCATCCCTCGTCTCGCTTTCCCCGAAGAACGGATTGCACGAAGAGCGCAACCGCTCTCCAGGAGTCTTCATTTCGAAGCATCGTCCCCACCACGACGTCCGGGGACAGATCGCCGTCAGCAGAGACGAGCCTCCTCCTGTCTTCAGCGAAACGACTGCACCGGAAGAAAGTATGATGAGCATCATCCACCTCCTCCGGGCAGTAACTACACTGAGGTGACCTCACCTTCCCCATGCGGAAAAGGTATTCCCTGAAGTACCCGTGGCCCGTCAGGAATTGACACAAGAAAAAGTCAATTTCCCCAAATGCACGGCTCAACCAAGGGCTTATGTCTCTGATGAGACGAAACGTCCATCGCCCTTCCAGTCCACCGTTCCAACGCTCTTGCCAAACTCGCAGAGTTTCGAGTCTGGCTTCCACAGCAGCTTGGTCTCTTCCGAGATCAGGAGCACGGCGAAAGATGTTCTGCCTCTCAGCGGCGAGCAGATCAAGGGGAAACACTCCAGCCACAACCATTACAGCCAGTCCAGACACAGTGCGATACGCACAGGCAACCCTAAGAGCCGCCCTGCGCTGAACGGAGAGAATTCTCTTGCTGTGTTTTTTGACTCTCATGGCACCCGCCCACACTTCTGCGCCGTACAGGAGAGTGGCGTTGATGTGTATAAATATTACAGTCACTATGATCTAAACTAGTGCATGTTTCCATGTGTTGCTTCTTGTGCAGCAGACAACTGGCTAAGAGTGTTTCAACCTTGGCTATTCTACGATGGAACCGCTCATTGTCCGCTAAAAGCGTAGACATTCTACCTTCATCGTCGGAGAAGTAGAAGGTGGTGGCAAGCGGGCTACTGAAGGACACCTTACTCATATTCCTGTAAAACTGTGACATGTTCAGACGTTAACACAAACTATATAGGTAGATGTTCATCCGACAAGAGCTGGAAGTATAATGATGTAGCGCTAGCGAGTAGGATAGACACCTATCCCCACCACAACGTTACCTTGTCCTTCAAACAGTTGTTTTTCGCTACAGTTGCTATACCTTTGGTCGGATCTGAAGTCTGTTTGCACTAACTTGTTCGTCTGATCAATCCGCGTAGTTTGAGTACCCACTTGATATATTTTAAGCCGTAAATAAAGAAGTTATGTAGGTTTGACCTCTAAAATAGCTGTTTTTTAGCTATTACTGCTATTCCCTTGATCGGATCTGAATTTTGTTTGCACCACCTTGTTTGTCTGATCAATCCGCGTAATTTGAATACCCACTTGATATATGTTAATCCGTAAATAAAGAAGTTATGTAGGTTTGACCTCCAAAATAGTTGTTTTTAGCTATAACTGGTATACCCTTAGTCGGATCTGAATTCTGTTTGCACCAACTTGTTCGTCTGATCAATCCGCGTATTTTGAGTACCCACTTGATATACTTTAATCCGTAAATAAAGAAGTTATTTAGGTTTAACCTCCAAAATAGTTGTTTTTAGCTATTACTGCTATACCCTTGGTCGGATTTGAATTCTGTTTTCGCCAACTTGTTCGTCTGATCAATCCGCGTAATTTGAGTACCCACATGACATACTTTGCACAAACTTTGTCTCTCTCCCCCCCCCCAAATGGGTCATGTTCAAGGTCAAGGTCAAGGTCAAGGACCTTAGGACTTAGAAATTTTCACAAAGTGGGCTGCACACAAACATGAGACTAACAGTCTCCTGCCTATGTACAGGCCAAGTCCCTAACTTGAAATGCTTAGGGTGGTCCTGAAAAGGACCGTTTGTGTTCGAAGGAGATGGTGGATAAGGAGCGGTGGACAGATGGTGGTGTTTACTTTATTTCTTTGTAACCCACTTTACTTGACCCTTCAGCCGTACCAAAAACAAGTCGCACTCGGTCTCAGGAGGTGGCAGAGTGGACCTTGGAAGGTGGACCTTGACGTAACGGCCGCCAAAGAGGTGTTGGAGTAGGTATTCATCGCCGATCTTCCCCACAAATAAATATTCCACGTTCAACTTCAACTGGGTAAACTTGACGGTGACAGACTCCAGCGGCGATACCAACTCGGTAAGTTTCACCGTAGCCGTCCTCTTCATTATTTCCTCAACAGTTGGAGGTGGCGATGAAGGTCGAGGCGCTGAAGGGCGAGGCGGTGTCGATGGCGGAGATGCAGAAGACGTCGAAGGCCGTTGATCAAAGTAAAGTGGGTGGATCCGAAAATTTCTTTGTATACAAGACCTAAAAGAACTAGGTCTTTTGAAGCCGCTCCTTTTCTCCGAAGACTTCTTCAAAGTCTCCTTCAAACGTTGCAGTTTCTCGGGTGTGATGGGAGAAGACATAGCGCAGAGGTGTATTCAGTTCGCAAGGCAAAGCTGGAATGAGGTACCAGACGGAGCAAAGCGGGTCGCCAAGTGTAACCGTGACATTTCCATATACTGGTAGAAAGCTAAAGACCGGTCTACATCCTGTTCCCCTTCCACCGTGACGACACAACCCCCCCCCCCTGACGTCACGGGGCGGAGCCCCCCCCCCGACGTCACGGGGCGGAGCCCCCCCCCCGACGTCACGGGGCGGAGCCCCCCCCCGACGTCACGGGGCGGATCCCCCCCCTTCGACCTCCCCCCTTCGACCTCCCCCCTTCCGCTTCGGTGACGTCACTTTGCCTTTATAAGCGGGAGCAGTCCGCAGTCTCGTCGCAGTAGCTTGCCGCCCGTTGTTTGAATATACGTCCCAGTGGGTTGCACTCTGCTGCAGCGTAGGTCTGTTAAGTGTGCGTTGGGCCCGACGCGCAATTAAGAGATCCGCGCCCTTGCATGTTTAGTTAGTTTGTTAAGCATGTTAGATAACGCTTGTAGTTTGCTGCTAGGTAATGTAGTTAGTGTGTGTAATCGGTTTGAAGTGTTTTATTTACTAATAACATATGTACTCCCGGCCCTACAGGTCCCTCAACAACCTTGGTCAAAACTTGGGTTCGCAGCAGCCTGACGCCGGGTGTTTGGGTCTACGTCCCACCGGGTTTCAGAGATACTGTTGACCTTTGCAAAACCGACCTCGGCTGTTCTTGTAAAAGTAACGTTAACTGATTAATTTTGTTTAAATAGTTGTTGGCAAAGTCTTTATTTTAAAAGTAATGTAACTTGTTTCTCATCCTTTTCCTAACCCCTTACAAAAAGGTATGGCTCCCAAACCGACCTTATGCCGTTACGGCGCGCAAACCGGTTGACATTACCCATCTTAGCCTGAGAAACGTTTGTGAAATATAAAATCAGCCTCTTGTTTAAAATCAGTCTCTTGTTTGTTGTCTTTTGTCCCCTTCCCCAATACAGAGCGGGGAATAGATCGGTTTGTGGTCCAAGTGAGAATCACTTACCGGTCTATTCCCCGTTTTGGCAACTTGTTCGGATGACCTTGGGACTTAGAAAATTCTCGTACAGAGCGGGGAATAGATTGGTTTGTGGTCCAAGTGAAAACCACTTACTGCTCTATTCCCAATTTCGACAACATGATCAAACGACCTTGACCCACTTCGGGACTTAGATAGTTCTCGTATTGTAAAATATACATATATATATATTTATTCGTTACAACATTAACACCCCCACCCTATAGCACTTTCACTCCCCACCACTAACATTGTGTATAAAAGAGGGTCCACCAGCCCTAGTAAAATCACTCTTCTACCTGTGCTGTTATACCTCACACCATGGCACACATTAGGAAACAGACACGACCTCTCAAATTGAAACCTTCTGCTTCGTCTTCAGCCGCCTCTACCACTTCGTCTTCTGCGGTTCCATCCATCCTTCGGACAGCTCTGATGTTAGCTAACATCGTCCCGGAGAACTGTTCACCACCACCTGCTGTGTCAACGTCTTCCACAAGTCCTTCACCTCTTCCGTCAACTTCTCGTGCTGTTTCTCCAAGTCCTTCTACATCTTCAAGTTGTTCTACATCTTCAAGGTGTTCTACATCTTCATCAAAGTCTTCCACATCTTCTGCTTCTTCATCCTCATCATCAAGGTCGAGACCAAGCCAACCAGCCACACAATCATCTTCTCCAACCAGACCTTCAGTAATCTGCACATACACTTCATCTCCTTCAGAGAAATTCAAACAACTGAAATCTGTACAAAGGATGTGCATACTTCCTGCACAACAATGCAGTTATATATTCAAAAAAGGTGCTAAAAAAGGTGATCGCTGTCATAAACGTTGTATTTTAAATGAAGGAGCGTGCAGTCTTCATTTAAAATTAAACCATAGCGCATCTCCTTCTTCACCACGTCCAACAGTAGTGCCAACCAAAATTCGAATTAATAGGCTTTGTAAAAACAAACGCTACTTCTTTGTTAAGATAAAGGACTTTGCAAAGGTGTTGGTTCAATGTGAAGGTAAACTGTACTATGTAGAGTTACCTAGAGGCATGGACCTCCACGTCAAAAAGCCTTCCCAGAAGGACTATTTAATTCGAAATGATTCAGATAACACTGTGTGGAAATCATTAAAATAAAAACAAAAAGACCAAAAAGTTTATTCCAAATTAAATAAAATTTTCTTCCAAATTAAAAAAAAGTGTGGACAACCTATTTACACTTTGTAGCATCTGCTGCAGAGTGTAAATAGGTTGTCCACACTTTTTTTACAATGTTACAACGACCTTGACCTAGATAACGGACTTAGAAACATTTCGCTCTGTTTGAATTCCTTTTCAAACCAAAAAATTGATCTGTTCACCAACCTTTTAGGTGGGGGTAAGCGGGTATATAAGCGTGGCGTCGTAGAACATATTCATTAGTCAGCTATGGAGACTCCAGCAGGTTCATCCAACTCATCAGCTACTGATATGGAATTACTTCCATATCAGTTACTCTGGGAACGTAGAGCGAAACAACATAGAGAACGTTCGTGAAGAAACGAAAATAAAGTAAAAGAAGGATACAAAAGATTACAAGTCGCTGTACCATTTGCTAATCCTAGTGATTCTAGGATTTCAAAAATTCGACAGGCAATACAATATATTAAGTTTCTTCAAACACAGCTTCAAGAACCTTCTATAAAAGCTGAACTGCCTGAGGAACCGCTGCCCCCCTTAATCTTACAAAAAGAATTAGGGAACGTTTTTGTCGAACCTCCGACCCTTAAAAAAGAAGATGACTAAACTCGTTAAAACAATGAGAGGGGTTAAAAAAAACAAAGCGGGGAATAGATCAGTTTGTGGTCAAAGTGAGAATCACTTACTGCTCTATTCCCCGTTTTGGCAATATGTTCAGACGACCTTGACCCACTAAAAAGACTTAGAATATTTTTGTATAGTATTGACTTACACTCCGTGTGGTAAAATAATGGAAGATATATTTATTTCTTAACACGATATACCCCTTCCCTAACCCTTGTACTCCCACCACTAACCCCCACCATTTAAACGTAGTATAAAAGGGGTTCCCTATCACTGGTAAAATCATTCTGCTGAAAATGAGTACACCCGCTCTCCCTATCGCTGCAGCAACACTAGTAGTAAGCAGAAAGGTTGAAAAGCACGATCAGTTAATTGTATTAAGAAGATTACTGCACAAGTTTCTCGATTGGGAGGTTGGTTGTGATTTGTATATGTGGAAGCCTACGGCTCCAGTGTATAATAGTGAACAGGAAGCATGGAAAACAAGCTATAAAAACAATGTAAAGTTACTTAAAATGATTGGTATAATGGAAAGGTTACTCCGGCAGAAATGGATCATCAATACAACATTTTATATTAAACCAAACCATTGTTGAATCAATAAAAAGGAGAGAGATTAAAAACAGAGCGGGGAATAGATCAGTTTGAGGTCTAAGTGAGAACCACTTACTGCTCTATTCCCCGTTCTGGTGGTATGTTCAGACGACCTTGACCCACTTACAAGACTTGTCATTCTGCGACATCGTTGTTTGATATAAAATGTACTTCCTACAATAATATCCTTGACATTTACCCCCACCACGTAAACTTGGTATTTAAGCGACCGCATCGGAATATCCCCAGTAGTTAGCTATGGATTCCCAAGCAAGCACATCCAAAGAGTATAAAGATGAACTATCAGAGTTTTTGAAGTTCAACAATTGCTTGCGGAACCGAAGAGCCGAAAACTCATTAAAAACAAAAACATATAAGCTGACAATGCAAAAAGCCTACAGTAGATTATCAAGTAAAGTCCCGGGCGTTAAATCTACTACTAAAACAAAGGACATGATATATCGGGCAATAAACTACATAAAACATCTGCAGGCAATAGTTGCAGAAGTTCCTTCTGAAGAACCGGTCTCTCTTGAACCGACAGAATGCGTGTTCCTGGTGGAAGATAGGTTGACGAAACATCATTTTCTTGAGGAAGAACCGTCAGCCTACAAACAAATCTTCCTCATGGATGAAGACCAGGATGAATAAGTGGGATGACAAAATTAAAGACGTCTGGAATACAAAGCGGGGAATAGATCAGTTTGTGGTCCAAGTGAGAATCACTTACTGCTCTATTCCCCGTTTTGGTAACATGTTCAAACGACCTTGACCCACTTCAGGACTTGGTAACAACTTTGTTTAATACTAAATATATATTTAACAACAATACCCCCCCTCCATTATATTGTGGTATAAAAGGCGAGTTTGTATCAATGGTTGAATCAGTCTAGTCATGGCACCAAGAGACATCATCTTTTCTCATCCACGAGAGGTAATTCTAATGTTAAAAAACATTATGTTAGAAGATGAAGATGAAAATGAAGATGTGCTGTTGGAAGATGAAGAACTTGATTCCGTAGAGATGGAAGCCGTGAATTGGATGGAACAATTGGAGAGTGATGAGGATATCTCTAGTGTAGCGGATGACGTGGAGGAAAACTCGAATTCGGACGATGCGGAGTGTTACCAACAGTCACTCTGTTTGGAACACATGGAGGCAACTCCGAGCGGTAGTAGGACCCTTTTTGAGGGTACCTACGTCACTAGCTTTCTCCCCCGTCGCTTATTTCCGTTTGATGAGTCGGATTTGTCAGATGAGTCTGATTAGTTTTCTTCGTTAACCTTCCAACTACAAATACAGAGCGGAGAGTAGATCAGTTTGTAGTCAAAGTGAGAACTACTTACTGCTCTATTCCCCGTTCTGGAAATATCTTCAGATGACCTTGACCTATATCAGGACTTGGAAACAACTTCTTTTGATACAATAATTATTACTAAATCAAACATATGCTCCAAGTGGGGGGTACTCTAATGGTGGGGGTAAGAAGGTATTTAAGCATGCACTTTGGAATACACGTATTATTCAGCTATGGATTCGCAAGCAAGCACATCCAACTCCAGATCTGGCTACAATCAGAGAAACGCTGAACACTCAAAGAAATGGAGAGTGAATATTAACACTGGATATGAGAGATTACAAAGTGCAATCCCATTCGCCAATCCTCGAGATGCAAAAATAACCGTTTTGTATATGGCCATGGAATATATCAAAAGTTTACAGTTAAAACTCCAAGAACCACTGTCAGCTCCCTCAATCGATCAAAAACTGTTGGAATCATGTCCTCTGACTGAAGATGAAAAACTCCAAGAACCGCTGTCAGCTCCCTCAATCGATCAAAAACTGTTGGAATCATGTCCTCTGACTGAAGATGACTTGGCGGTTCAACATTTCTTTGCTGAAGAACCCTCATACAAACAACTTTTTGAAGATCAGGATAATTAAAAGAAAACTCAAAGATCTGTTAAATAATACAAAGCGGGGAATAGATCAGTTTGTGGTCCAAGTGAGAATCACTTACTGCTCTATTCCCCGTTTTGGCAACATGTTCAAACGACCTTGACCCACTTTGGGGACTTGAAAACATCTTGGTTTGATGCAAAATGTACTTCCTGCGTAAAATTTGGTATTTCTTTACTAATACATATACTCCGGCATGTATACCCCGGGTATAAATAGAGGTGCATTTTGGAGTGTTATTAGTAGCTGGTTAGCCTTTGAGGAAGACACAGTTATAATACGTATCGGTGCAATATTTGTAAAGCCTCATTTAGAGATGATTGGCTTTTAGCCATTCATAAAGAACTAAAACATAATCCCAACACAAATACAAAAGAAGAACAAAATGAACAAGAATTAGCTTCAATCGATCATCAATTAGCACAACATCAATTTGCAAACCTAAATCAAAAAGAACAAAATGAAGTTTTAAGACCGAGTGTCATTCATTATGCACAATCAACGCCATCAACATCGACTTCTACGCCTGCTATGTCTACACTTCATCATCCTTCAACATCAACACCATCGACTTCTACGCCTGCTATGTCTACACTTCACCATCCTTCAACATCAACCTCAACGCCTGCTATGACTACACTTCACCGACCCTCAACATCATCAGCAGTAGATGTGGAACTACACGCTCAAGCACTACCTGGTAAGGTAGTAACACATTTTAAAATTGACAACGTTAAATTACAACTTGAAAACTTTTTACATAACGCCAAAAAATTAGTAACCAAAACACTAAAGAATGAACAAAAAAGATTAAATTTTATCAAATTTGGACTGTTGCTAGATGCCATATTCACTAACATTCAAAACGAAACATCACCAAGAGGTTTCATGACAAAAAACCGAACCATCATGGCTGCGTCAGATATTGAAAAGATCGTAACAGAATGTTTTGAGGAACTTTTGACGAAACTACAAGAGCATGAAGGAAGAGGATCTGGATGGACTTTATTAAGTATAACAAGTCTGGATGTTAGAGTTCATAAACACGGTTATGGAATGAGAGGAAGTAGCTATATCCCTCTACCGCAAAAAATTATGAATACCAAATCCTGTATTAACGTGCAAAATGAAAATAATGAATGTTTTAAATATGTTATGTTGGCCAAATATGTAAAAAACCATCCGGAAAGACCAAGTCAAGCATATGAAGAAGTACAACATAAGTATAATTTCCAGGGAATGACTTACCCTGTTGCAATTACTCATATATCAAAATTTGAAAAGCAAAATCCGTCAGCTTCTGTCAACATTTTCGGCTTAGATTCGTCAAACAATGCATACCCCTTGCGCATAACACCTATTGAGCGCAGAGATCATACGGATTTGCTATTAATCACTAAAGGGGATATATCCCACTATGTCTACATTAAAATTTTGAAGCTCTTGTTTCTAAACAATTATCTAAACATGAAGAAAAGAAGACAATTTGTAAAAGATGTTTTTGTCATGTAAACAAAGAATTAAGAAGAGGAGGTTCAGAATGGTTAGTAGAACATCAAAGGTTATGTAGTGGAAACTATGAGGTAAGAATTAAATTGCCACATCGCAGAGCGCAGATAAAATTTGACAAAGTAAATCAACAATACCCTGTTCCATTTGTTGTGTACGCGGACTTCGAAGCATCTTTACTTCCTATTGAACAACAAGAAGAGGATATCACAAAAAGAAGCAAATATCAAAAACATGCACCAAACAGTTATTGTATACTAACAAAATCCACGCTGTCTGAAGAACATCTTCAAGAATTTGGACTATCATCTGCTCCGAAGATTTACCGTGGTGAACAAGCAGCGAAACACTTTGTAGATGAGTTGTATTACATTGCCTCTAAGGTGGAAGAAATCTACAAAAATAAAATACCGATGCAACCTATGGATGAACACCAACTTCAACATCACAATTTGGCAACAACTTGTTATCTGTGTAATAACCTATTTACACCAGATAACGTTAAAGTGCGTGATCACGACCATCTTACAGGAGCCTACAGAGGTGCAGCCTGTAACGCTTGCAACTTAAATTACAAAGTATCATCTTTTATATCCGTTGTTCTACATAACCTTAGCGGATATGACTCTCATTTCATAATCCCGGAGTTAGGAAGAGATGATGGAGCAATAGATGTTTTGGCAACAACAATGGAAAAATTTATAAGTTTCTCTAAAAAGGTTGGCAAAATAAAACTTAGATTTATTGATTCGTTTCGATTTATACCTTCTAGCCTAATGAAATTAACTGATAATTTAAAAAGAGAAGATCTGATAGAAACAAGCAAAATTGTAGCCAGTAGTAAAATGGATCTGGTTCTTCGAAAAGGAGTCTTCCCCTACGATTACATCGATGGACTTCATAGATTTAATGAAACATCATTTCCTCCACCAGAACAATTTAACAACAAACTTAATGATTCGGAGATTTCACTTGAAGACTATCAACACGCATGTCGAGTATGGAACGAGTTGGATATGAAGACTTTAGGAGAATACTCAGACTTTTATGTAAAACTTGACGTGACTCTTCTCTGCGATGTTATGGAAGAATTCCGAAGAACCTGTTTTGCAGCATACGGTTTAGACCCTCTACATTCATATACATCTCCAGGACTAGCTTGGCAAGCAATGCTGAAAGAAACAAAATGCAAACTCCAGCTGTTAACAGATATAGATATGGTTTTAATGGTTGAGTCGGGTGTTAGAGGTGGATTAACTCAAAGCGTGACGAGACATGTTAAAGCCAACAACAAATATCTACCTGACCATGATCAAGAGAAACCTTCAACGTACTTGGGATATTTCGACGCGAATAATCTGTATGGATGGGCCATGTCGAACCCACTTCCATTTGACAACTTTAAATGGGTTGATCCCGACTGTATTGGCGATATTTCACAAATTCCAAAACAAGGAGATACCGGATACATTTTGGATTGCGACTTTGAATATCCAGAACATTTACACGATCTTCATTATGACCTTCCACTCCTTGCAAGAACAGAAATTTCACCAACTGGAAAACACCCCAAATTAATGATGACCCTTAACAATAAACAACGATACGTAGCTCACTATTGGGTTGTTCAACAAGCTATCGAATTAGGTTTACGTCTTACTAAAATTAATAGAGCTGTAGAATTTTCCCAATCGTGCTGGTTGAAACCATACGTAGACTCGAATACTACCAGAAGAGCAGCCGCTACATCAGCCTTTCAAAAAGACTTTTTTAAATTGATGAACAATGCGATATTCGGTAAAACATTGGAAAACAAAAGAAGACATAAAAATGTTAAACTTGTTACAGATCCGAACAAACTACAAAAACTCGTACAACAGCCAAACTTTGGATCATCTATAATTATTAACGAAAATCTTGTAGCTGTATCTATGAAGAAAACAAGTGTGAAGATGGATCGTCCTTTGTATATAGGTATGACAATCCTGGATATCTCCAAGACTCATATGTACGATTTTCATTACAAAAAGATGGTCACCTTTTATGGACGAGAAAACATCGGCATCTCCTACATGGATACAGACGCTTTTATATATTGGATAATTACTAACGATATGTATGAAGACCTTCGGACATTTGATTACAAAAACGACTTTGACTTTTCCGACTATCCAAAAGATCATCCAAACTACGACAATGACAGAAACAAAAAAGTGCTTGGCAAATTTAAAGATGAAGCCAATGGTGTTATACTTCAAGAAATTGTTGCACTAATGTCAAAATTATATTCTTTACAACTAAATGAAAACCAAGTCATTAAGAAAGCTAAAGGAGTAAAAAGTTTGTATTTAAAGAAGAATGTGCATTTTAATCACTATAAGAAATGTTTATTTGAAGATCAAGATATAACAGCAAAATTCAACACAATCAGAAGTTTCAACCATCAGCTGTACAGCGTGACGGAAGTAAAAAAAGCTCTCTCTTCAAATGATGATAAACGACACATCCTTGCAGACAACATCCACACTCTACCATTCGGCCACTATTCCCTCAACCCTATTGACGAGTAACCCTTTCATCGTCCTACATCCCTTTTCCTTTTCCTTTCCGTATCAAAGGGGGAACACAGCAGTATTTTGCTGTGTTCCCCCTTTTATACATTAGTTTAGAATGACCTTGACCTATATAAGCAGATTTATACAAAAGAATATTTAATATCATATCAGCTGTCTTCGTGAAACCATCATGTCAGACCTGAAGGAGAAGATTATTAATGAACTACACAAACCTGCAAGAATAAAGTTTCCAAGAAGAAATACTGTTATAAAAGGGATAAATGATCTATATCAAGCGGATTTAATTGAAATGCGACCGCATAGCAGAATAAACAAAGGATTTAAATATATACTCACAATTATTAATTGTTTTACAAAAGTTGCAGACGCTTTGCCTCTAAAGGACAAGACTGGTAAAAGCGTAACAGAAGCCATGGAAATAGCCATAAAAAGAGATAAAAACAAAATTAAACATTTACAAACTGATGATGGAACAGAATACTTTAATACAAACTTTGCACAGTTAATGAATAAATATAAAATAAATATAATTATTCTACAAATTCAGAGAAAAAAGCAGCTATTGTAGGAAGATTCAATAGAACCTTAAAAGGAGCACTGTATAAACAATTTTCAAAAAGAGGTTCTTACGTATGGTATGATATTTTACCACAATTAATAAATTATTATAACAACAGGTTTCATAGAACAATCGGTATGAAACCTAACAAAGTAAATAGAAGAAATGCAAAAGATGTATTAAAACGCATTAAGAAAAATACAAAGCCTAAAGTAGAAAAAATGCAGCCAAGAAAATTTAATGTAAGTGATAAAGTACGGATTAGTAAATATAAGGGAGTGTTTACCAAGAAATACCTTCCCAATTGGACGAATGAAGTTTTTACAGTGTATAAAGTGCAACCGACTGTACCTGAAACGTATATCTTAAAAGATAACAAAGGAGATTTGTTGCAAGGTGCATTTTATGGACATGAAATGTTAAAGTCAACAGTAGGTGATGTATATCTTGTTGAAAAAGTGTTACAAAGAAAAAAGGACGCAGTTAAAGTGCGGTGGTTAGGGTTTAACAAAACTGAGGATTCATGGATACCTATAAAGGACTTGGTTTAATGCAAGCAACTCATTTCATCGTTAACCTTTGAGCAGGATGGAGATAATTAACCATAAAGATCGATTCAATATTAATAACATAGATGATTTAACTGTGGATAACGTTAAAATCAACAATGGTAAACACGGTAGTTTACTTCCAAACACTGTTCGATGTATAGTAAGTGGCCCCTCAAACTGCGGAAAGACCAATGTTGTCTTTAATTTGATCACTAATCCGCAGGGATTAAGGTTTAATAACCTATATATTTTTTCAAAGTCTCTACATCAACCAAAGTATCAATTGCTGGATAAAATCTTATCTGATGTGTCTGATGTTAATTTTTACAAATTTAACGCTAGTGATAGTATTATGCAACCAAACGAAGCGAAACCGTATTCTGTATTTATATTTGACGATGTATCTTGTGAAAATCAGGATACTATTAGAAACTACTTTGCCATGGGAAGACATAATAACATCGACAGCATATATATAGGACAAACTTATAGCAAAATCCCAAAACAACTTATCAGAGATAATGCAAATATTCTAATTGTATTCAAACAAGATGATACTAACCTAAAACATATATATAACGATCATGTGAATGCGGATATGCCATTTGAAAAGTTTAAAGAGCTTTGCGGAAAAGCATGGGCGGAAAAGTATGGATTTTTGGTTATTATGAAAGATCAAGCTATAAAAGATGGTCGTTATAGAATAGGTTTTGATAAATTCGTTTTAATACACTGATTAGCGGTATTACTGTACAAGTCGTCAAGGTGTGAAGATGGTTAACCAGGAAAAGCTATTAAAGGAAATAAAATCACTTAGTGATTCTATTAGACAAAAGAACCGAGCTTTAAAATCAGGTATAAATGAAAGAGAGCAATTTTTAGAAACAACATTCAAACCTGTTACTGAACCTTTAAAGCGATTAGCACAAAATATGGAAAAACCTTTAATTCGCTTCGAAGGAGACAAAATGCTACCAATTTCCAAATATGAAGAAGAATTTCAGAATGATGAAAGTTTTGGTCAGTTACAAACATCTGAAGAAAGCGACGAGTATGAAGAAAGCGGAGATATAGAGGATTTAAAGGAAAAGGACATTGCAGAAGATACAAGTACAGAAGATACAAGTGTAGAAGATACAAGAGCAGAAGAAGAGGATATTAACCCATCCAACTTAAGCAAATTAGGCACTGATATTATGTTTAAAGGAACACTTGGAAGAACATATACGTTAAAAATGTTACACGCCGCACATGCTAATCGAAATTATCATACCTATGGAGCTAGAATAGAGGTTAAAGGATTAATGATTGGAGATAGCAAGTTAGATATAAACGAAAATGATGATATAGTTATTGGAGATAAGAAATATAAAGGTACTAAAGGTTTGTTTGAACTCATCTTTAAAAATAATCCTGGTAAATATACTAAAAGGGATTTACAATTGTTTAAAAATATATTAGAGTATACAAATGCACATAGAAAGAAGTATTCCAAAGACCTACCTATTCATAGAAATCGGTCAATAAAATATACAAGTATTATATCTAGTCTTTTCCCCTCGAAATCAAAAAAAGCTCAAATTAAAAGAAGAGCTTTATCTTCTGCTGAATTAAATGTTTTGCATAAAAAGAGAAAAACAACTGATCCTACCACATCTGGAAGGGGATTATTGAAAAATTTGTATAAAACTAATATAATATATTACAACGATATAAATAAGTTAGTTGATCGAATGAGGTTATTACATGAAGCTATGGAAGCCGGGCACACTGGTTTAGAAAACGAATGGGTAGCTTTGGTTGATGAACTGCGAAAACAAGGAATAATTGTTCAGTAGACGTACATATATAATAAGAACCTAAACGATAGCGATTCAGTTACATCATGAGTGTGGACAAGTTTGGACGGTACTCCGAGTTTGGAGTAAAATCTGGATATAGTGAAAAAAGAGCTGGGTTTCCGTTAACACCTGACGGCAACTATAATTTTGAAGGAAAAGTAATTCAAAATGTTGGTGATCCGCTTATGTCGTCTGATGCGGTTACGGTACAGTACATGGAAAAAAGAACCCCAACTGTACACGAAGATCATTGAGGGTTTTCCGGTAAAAGGTTAAGCAATATACAATATCCCGTTTATGATGGTGAAGCAGTAAATTTAGCTACTCTAAAATTGTTAACGATTTACAAAAGGAATAAGACTGATACAAGCTATGATGTAAAAAAATTAAAATTATCAAATGTAGGTGATTGTGAGCAGGATGGAGACGCTGTAAATAAGAAAATGTTTGATATTGTACACAAGAAATGGACTACGGAATATGAAGATACGGAGATAAACCGTCTGAGCCTTCTAAAGTCAAGACATTAGGAAAGGGAGATAAAGTGAATGTGATTAATGAACCAACAGAAAACAATGAAGATTACATAAGAGAAAAAAGAATTTAAAATACCCCCATGATAAGGGATAAAGCTTCAGTCATATTCGAGAGACGATACAGAGAGGATGATGGAATCCAATATTACTGCGCGGAGTTTAATATCTCAAGAGCCGAGATTTCCCCAAGGAGTGTTGACAGATGGTTTTGTTCAACGGTTTGATAGATATATGGATTGGGAACAACTTTCCATACATTATCTCTTCACAATGACTATGTTAAGAATTTATCTTCACAGAGTTAACTGGATCCATATTTTACAAAGACAACAGTTTTCAGAAGACTTCCTCGTAGAGATGACATCAAATTTTAATAACTGTTGGGAAGTAATAAGTAAATATCAAAATCTCTCTGAGAATTACATTGACAATTTTAAAGATAAACTAGACTGGGATGTGTTATTCAATTACCAACGATTTAGTGGCAAGTTTCTAAGGAAACATGACAACTATTTAAAGTTTATTCATTTTACCGAAGACAACAATACCATCACCAGCGGAGAAACATCTGGAACATCTTCAATTACACCTTATTTCAATTTTTACTACTTCTATTTAATATGTCTACATTTAATTAATAAATCCATTTCTATATAATAAATGGATTTTAAACAGTATATAATACAAGAAACCAAAACTGATATAACATTCATTGTAAAACATTTATAGAGTGCACCTACTGATTGTAGGTTTTGCTATAAATAGTCATGTCGAGGGTTAAACGCATCAGTCATAATCGAGAGAGATTACAGAGAGGAAGGGGAATAGCATCAACAGCATTTTCTCTATTAAGTAAACCGGTTGGAGCTATAGTTAACAAGGCGATTGATTTATTACCTGTGGAATTACATTTACCTGGAGGATATCAATATTGTGGTCCTGGAACCAAATTAGAGAAACGTCTTGCTAGAGGAGATCCTGGAATAAATAAGCTCGATCAGGCTTGTAAACAGCACGATATAGCGTATTCCAAATTTGGTGATACTAAAAATAGATCAATAGCAGATAGAGCACTTGCTGAGAAAGCTTGGCAAAGAGTAAAATCTAGTGACGCGAGTATTGGTGAAAAAGCAGCGTCTTTAGCAGTAACAGCAGCAATGAAAGCAAAAACTACGTTTGGAGGAGGAAAGAGAAGAAGGCGTGGGAAAAAACCCGCTAAGAAACAAGGAGGTAAATCAGAAGAAAACGTCGATCTACCAGTGGTAAAGCTAAAAAGAAACCAACAATATGGTCAATGATAAAAAAGGGAGGAGGATTATACCTAAGACCGTATCGTGTGTATTAAATAAGAAAGAGCAATTAATAATTAAAAACAAAGAATTAACCAATGAAGAACTGATTACATATGCTTCTTGTTTGAAAATCCCATTTTTTAGAGGAGTATTTATGAAAGATGAATTACGGGTTAAAATGTGGAAAAATGAGACTGGTATTGTAAATTTGGATAATAGTGAAGGATTAGACACTCATTGGGTGTGTTACAAGAAACTTGGTAAAACCATTTATTATTTCGACAGTTTTGGAGACCTTCCACCACCGAAAGAATTTCAACGATACTTTCGTGCTGCAGAAAATGTTTTTTACAATCATACAAGAAAACAACCTGATGATACATCCATTTGCGGTCATTTATGTTTAGACTTTTTAGCTAAAAGTGTTAGTCAACTTTAAGATGTCCTCGTATACAGTGTCATTAACCGGTAACTCATGTACTTTGCGCAGTATTCTGTTTCCAGCGCTACGTTTGCAAAAAGGAAGACTATGGGAAGCCGCATTATTGGATTTAACAACATATAACTCTATTCCAAACGTTAGTGAAGGAATTAATAACAAAATACATTATTACAAGACAAAAGATGATAAAGGAAAGTATTCAGCTTTGGAAGAATTCAGTTTACCAACAGGAGCTTATGAAATTGATAATATAAATGAAGTTATACAAAAACATATGGGAAAAGAAAATATAACGATAAAAGGCAATAACAATACAATGAAAGCCGAAATTACTTCTAAGTATTATATTGATTTTAGTCAAGAACATTCAATTGGTAGTTTATTGGGGTTTTCTAAGGAAACAAAAGTATTAGAACCTAATAAAACTCATTCTGGGAATAAAACTGTGACGATCATCAAAGTTAATAGCATAGACATTACATGTAACATTATACAAGGATCCTACAGAGATGGAGAAAATCGTCATATATTACACACATTCTACCCATCAGTTGCACCGGGTTTCAAGATAGTAGAAAAGCCTCAAAACCTTGTGTACCTACCGTTAAACACCAGTTTCATTTCAGACATCGTGCTGAACATAGTGGATCAAGACGGAAACCTTATTGACTTTAGAGGAGAAGCTATTACTGTAAGAATACATATAAAATCATCCGCTTAGACAATGGGGTTATCATTTAAAAAGAGAGAGCCAACCAGCAAAGAGGTCAGTAGCTCATCAGCTGTAGAAGGATTAACAAGTGACAACATTCGTTTTCTAGAAGAAATTGGATTAAAGGTCATTAACAATGGATATACTGGATATAGCGCAGGGTCCAACATTCGACGAGACCTTATGGGAAAAGGAATATCACACGCACAACCCTTACGCTTCGTCCAAATTAAACAATAACGATGAAATTAGGATTCCTATACAACAACAAGACATTTATACTCTTCCATGCGAAAGTTATTTATATATTGAAGGAAAAGTAACAAAAACTGATGGTACTGCTGGAACCACTGTTCTGTTCATAAATAATCCTATGGCATTTTTATTTGATGAGATTAGATATGAAATTTCAGGAGTTACAGTCGATTCAACAAAAAAGGTTGGAATTTCCAGTACATTGAAAGGATTAGCGTCTTTAACACCGAATGAGAAGAATCTGTTAGCTGTTGCAGGATGGGTTGCACCAGACAAAAGTACAATCGCTCCTGACTCTTCGGGAAACTTTGATTTCTACGTACCTTTAAGATTACTCCTAGGATTTGCTGAAGACTACAGAAGAATAATAATAAATGTAAAACAAGAACTAGTTTTATTAAGATCATCAAACGATAATGATATTATTAAAGCAGCTCCTGGAACAACTGATGCCAATTTAGACTGGAAATTAACATTAGACAAGATTGTTTGGAGAGTACCACATGTGCGACTAAATGATGAACACAGGATTACATTATTAAGAAAGTTAAAATCAGATCGAGACATTGTAATGCCATTCAGAAGCTGGGAGTTTCATGAATACCCCGTTTTACCTACAACACAACGGCATACATGGACTGTAAAAACTTCTACTCATTTGGAAAAAGCGAGATATGTAATATTTGGATTACAAACGAAGAAGAAAAGTATAATAACTGAAAATGCTGGTGAATTTGACCATTGTAAATTAACAAACTGTAAAGTGTTCCTGAATTCACAATTCTTTCCCTACGACAACTTTAATATTTCTTTTGATAGAAAAAGATACAGTGTTTTATACGACATGTACGCTAGGTTCCAAAATTCATATTACGGCAAAACAAATACACCTCTACTATCTCCCGTACAGTTTGAATCGAAAGCTCCGATTGTTGTAATTGATTGTTCCAAACAAAATGAATCTGTAAAATCGTCTAGTGTTGATATAAAAATAGAAATGGAATTTCAAGAAAACGTACCTGCAAATACATCTGCGTATTGTTTAATTTTGCACGATAAAATTGTTACATACACACCGTTGACCGGTATTGTAAAGACAGTATTGTAAAACGTTGTACCACCACCGGCACCGCCACTGTCGCTAACCTATAAATAGCGGAGCAGCAATGCAGGTCTTCAGTTGATCGTCTATCGACGCATGGGTAACATCTTCTACAAAATGAGTTCTCCATCTGTTGTACAAGGTGATGCAGAGGTAGCACCGTTATTGGAACGTGATAATACTAGTGAAGCAGAAATCATCAAGGAAATAACTGCATTTTTAAAGTTTGGTAAAAGAGATAGAGAGGAGGAAATTAATGCAGACCCATCAAAGATAGTACCAAAAAGGAAGAAGAAAGTTGAAGAAAATATTCCTCCTCACATTTTAACTGAAGTTTTTCTGCGAATCTTTTACCCCATCTCAGCATGCATCAGTAAAAGTGTATCAGTTGGATTGATGAAATCATTGGATTATTCCCCTACAGTAATACTACACCATGGAACAAAAAAGGTTTTATTTTCGCAAAATGCTTGGGAGTCATTTTTGAAACATGTACATTTAATAGAATGTTATTTAACTAACAGTTTGTGTGGAAGGAAAACACATATTCGACTTTTGGATTGTGACAATGAAATCGATATTGTTAAACATCGCGGACAACTACAAGTGCGAATTAGAGACTTGACTCAACATGAAAATAAGATTCTACTGTCACGTGAAGAATTCTACGTTTTAAACTACGCAACAGAACCTATTTGCAAGCGCTATTATTAAAGAATATTTGGTCGATACTTTGGAAAAACAACCTGATAGCACCATCGTGTACGGACCTGTGGATACATCTATTTTTAATAGAATACCTCATGAAGTTTGCATGTGGAGAAAGTTAAAGGATTTTGAACCACTTGTAGAAATCGCTACAGAAGCTACAGAAGAAACAACACAGGAAGAAGAAACGGAGAAACAAGAAGAAGAAGAAAACGAAACACAAGAAGAAGAAGTTAAAAAAGACTAAAGTTTGACTTAGTAAAGAAGAAAACACGTGGGGTAGGCCTATTGGGGACGGTGCCCACGTTAAATATACACCAACGCGCCTGCAACTGTACGGCCTGGTATTTAACCTACCGTGGTGTGGAAAACAGTTTAGTTGATCGCTAGGTGCCATGATGAGCGGAGGGGATAAAGAAGTGAGTGTAAAGCCTTGTGTAATAGAATTTCAAGCATTTCGAAATAATGATGATAGGTTTATTATCAAGGAATTAGTAATTTTAGACTTGCTTACATTTGTAGCCTACCCATTCACGTTTGAAGCTCCTTTTTCTTTTAACAAACTTAACACCAAAGCGAAAAGTACAAACAAATGGATAACAAACTACTTTCATCACATACATTGGTATGAAGGATTTATAAGCTACAGTAATCTGCACAGTATTATGTTTAACTTTTGCAAACAATATTCACATATATACACAAGAGGATTAGAAAAAAAGAACTGGATACAAAAGTACACGCACGGTAATGTTTTCGATATAACTATCAGTAAGGACTTTAACATTAATCTCGGTAATATTTGTGTCGCTGCAAAAGATCTTAAACACGGTCAAACAAACTGTGCATTGTACAACGCATATCGTTTGGCTGCTTACTTGAAACAAACGCAGGAATGTGGTGGGGGTAGCGGAGAACAGAAATGTGGTGGGGGTAGCGGGACCTATAAATACGAGGAGACAACACCGCTCCAGCACGAGTATTATTCGAGACTCCGAAGAGGCAACATCACAGACGACACCACCACTGACGAAGATGGCATCACAACAATATCTACAAACATTGGTTGATCAATTCAACACTCACTCAAAATCGAACCTTCTGCTAACTAAATGTTCAGAACTAAAAGAACAAAGACATTACATTATTCATAGCATCAAGAAAGTGGAAACCACACATGGAGAAGCATTTCTAGTATCATTGTGCGAAGGACCTATGACTCCAGGAGATGAGCCGAAGTTTCAAGTATTTCTTCCAAAACGATTTGTTCAACTGCTACAAAATGAAGACTTGCGAGATATTCAACCGGGGACGTTGTATTTGGTATCACACGGTGTAAGCGGCAACAACTCGACGGAACTCACTCTGCACATCATGCATCATTGTACATAATGTCTCTATTTGTTTTTCTCTGTTTGTATTTCTAGTCATCAATGTTAGACTTAAGCTTATTGTATTGTAAAATGTTTGTTTAATAAAGAAAGAATAACATTAAAAAAAATAAAAAAAGAAAAACAGCAACATAGCAGTATATTATTTTATATACTGCTGTGTTGCTTTTTTTTAAAATTCAAATGGATGACCTTGAACTTTCATTCAGGGTTAACTTATGAAGGGGTATAAAAGAGAGGGAGCAGTGAAGTTAGTCTCAGTCTTGTCTAACACACGCTGCAGCTAACATGTCAGTGCCACCGATGAACAATTTATTTTTCGATAACAATTTGAAGACATATTGTTGCGAGTTGCAATGTTTTAAAATACCAGGCGATCAAGTTGACGGGAAAGCTTGTCGTAAGTGCAGGTGTTTCAGCTATTGCATATGTAGATGTAAAACATATCAAATGAACCGACAAGATAAAATACAAGAATTACGGCGACGGCTTGCATTACTTTGGCGGCGAATGGAGTAGCAACCATCTGCCGCGCACTTGCCACCTGCCGCCTGCCATCTGCCGCCTGCCATCTGCTGTCTGCCATCTGCTCCGCCCCACCACACTTTTACCCCCACCATTTAGTATGATTACAACGCTAGCTTGTGAATAGCCAGTATTTCTCCGGCTCTCGACCGGTGAACATCGAGCTGCTCGTCCCGACTGTGTGTTCCCTGCGGTCACATAAATAGGCAAGGAACACACAGTCGGGATGGGCCGATTGGACAAACAAGCGCAGCACTTGAAAACTGCGTCTGACGGCCGCGACTCCGGATCAACAACATCGATGACGACAAACAACGGGGAACTATTGTAAACATAAATTGTTGTAAACATAACTCATTGTAAATAAAAAGAAAAGTAAAAATAAAGTTACATGAAATAGTACTATCTCGCACTCGTATCATTCGATTGCTTCATTCGATTGTTTTCATTAGATATTTTTATCGAATTAAAACTATCGAATCACAATCGGATTTTACGCGTGCGAGGTAGTACTTTTTTAAAATAACCTCCCCGTGACCTTGACCTTTAAACTTTCCCTCATTACGTCACAAAACCGCCTACGTCACTGGCTGAGGCTCAGATGACGTGTTTAATGACTCAGCGCTTCCGGTCACGTGACCGGAAGCCATAAATCACTTGGCCCAGAACCTACAAACCCCCACTACTTCTCACTGTATTTAATATGAATCATTTTAATACCAAGTAGAACGGCTTCGACGGATTGCCTTTCGTTTTTGCCTCAGTTGCCTTTCAAATGGCTGGTAATACTGCTTCACTCATTTGCATCCCACAAAGGAATACAAGTATTTAGTAATAAACATTGGCTTATTTTTGTTAATTTAACACAAGTTTTTATATTTATTTGGATACTTTCAAGCAACTAACTACAGTCAAAACCGGTATTTTTCAGATAGTGCTCAATTTAAAGGGCAAAATTTATCAATAAAATTAATTAGTAACGAGTTCGCACGCAGCACGCTGACGTGAGGGAAGTGAATTTCCGCATAAAAAACTTTTAAAACTCAAAATAAGTGTAAAACATACATTTATTCCAATTTTTATTGAAATCTGAAAACATTGATTTTTTGGCTGTTCTGATGCTCCTGGTTTCATTTACCTGCAATGCTGGGAATACAATTTTGCACATTATAAGGTTAGGAGAAGGTCAGTCAGGCTTTAAAGTAGGCGTGAGGTTGCTGGGGATGATGAAAGTACACCAACAAATGAATAACAGGCTTTTCTAATGTAAAACCCCCATAAGACAACGTACTGTGTTTGGTCAGTACACATTTTCTTCTATAACTTGGTAAATAGTTATGCTAGAATGACGGGAGAGGGCTTAAAAGTTTCGCGCTACTAATTCCCATCTTTATGTGTGGATTAATTTTACATCCGAGGCTTTTATGACCCTTTTTGGGCCCAAAAACTCAAAATTTGAAAGATTAATCCCCCAAAAAAGGGTTTAGAGTTTTCCGATTGTTTTGCCAAACGAACTTGTCCAACTGATTACAGAAAGGTATGTCCCTACCCTACTAATTTGAAGTAAATCGGACAAAAAATGTGACCGCTAGAGTGCAAACACACACACATATATATCTATCTATATATATATATATATATATGCATGTATATATATATATATACAATTTTGAACGACCCCCCAAAACGTGTTCAGGGGGTCACGTTAGGAACTTCTATGGTGGTCCCGGGCTTAAGTTTCACAGTGCGGGTCATGCTAATAGTTCACTTTCCATAGGAAATTCACTAAAAATAAGGATATCAAATATGCTTTTGATACCTTAAACAGATGAATCCTGCCTGAGTTAAAATAAACTAGTTATCCTGTTGCTCAAATCCGAGCAAATTTGTACACAGCGTAAGGTCACTTCAGTTGTAAATAAATATAACAAAACATCTGATATTAAAACGGATGATAAAAAAATTCTTTCAATCAACATGTAGGTTAGACTTCCGCGGTCGGATAGTGCCATTGTTCTGAAAATTCAGCCCTTTACTGTATTTAAGTGATACCCTTTCTAAAAATTCTGAGACGTATTGGCAAATCTGTGTAAAATACCTTTAATTTGACACCTCAAACGTTAAATCCCGTCCAGCCGCTATCAAGTTATGACTATGAAGAAAAAACCTTCAGCGTATTAATTTGTAGATTATTGAGAACAATCTAAATAATAAAATTGTTTACAGAATCCCACTAAAGCGCAACAATGACCAGACTTACCATGAAGATCTAGAAGCATTTCGAGAGAGACATATCAGGCGATTGCAGCAGAAATTCTCACTGAATTCTCCAGGGTATCTCCCTCTAACAGACCATAGTGATGCAAGTATTCAATTACAAATATTTTAAGTCTGTAGAGTATTTTGCAAACAGTAAATTGCCTAAGCCTTTAAGGTGACTTTAGAACCAATAAACTCTAATAAAGCTGATGGCATTTATGTCACAACGGGAATTTTATACAGGCTACCAGAAGGTGAGGAACTTTTCACTTTGTAATAAAAAAGGTAAGACAGGATGGGATCACAAATTCGGCCTTTCAAAGGGAACTGCTACATTTTTTTTCTTTATTCATAATCTTCAAGATTAGAATACATGTAAATTTGCTATTTACAGGAGTAAATACAATTAATTCAGATAAAATACAAACAAATATAATACATATTTTATTTTTAATTTTAGAGGCATTCCCTAGATTCCCTAGAGTGGATTACTCATCAGCTTTCGACAGGTGAGGCCCTTTCCCCTAGGTACTTAACTGAGTATTGATACTCAGCTAAGGATCAAAGCTAGGCCAAAGCCTAGAAGACAAACATGTTAAAGGAACCTATGTATAAATGATAAGTCATAATCAATAGTCAAAAGTCTAATCACATTCTGTGGCCATTTAGTTATACCTAATATCCACCTTCAAACTTCTGAGACCCTCTGACACCTCTCCTGAAAATACATTGATGACAAATAGAACCTCTAACTGATCCAGGCCCAAGACTATATAACTATATATCTCAAAGCTATTCTAAAAGTCTTACAAATCATAATTACAATAATATACTTATACAACCAAAAGACTTTTTTAGCAGGAGCATTGCTGGTTTATGATTCAAAACATATGTTTCAGGTGGAGTGCGAAGACTTCTTTATCAGTTGCATTGCAGGTTTATGATTCAAAACATATGCTTCAGGTGGAGTACGACAACATCTTTAGCAGTTGCATTGCTGGTTTATGATTCAGAATGTTAGCTGCAGGTGGAGTATGAAGGTTTCTTTAGCAGTTGCATTGCTGGTTTATGATTCAAAACATAAGCTTCAGGTGGAGTACGAAGATTTCTTTAGCAGTTGCATTGCTGGATTATGATTCAGGACATATGCTGCAGGTGGAGTGTGAAGACTTCTTTAGCAGTTGCATTGCTGGTTAATGATTTAAATCATATGCTTCAGGTGTAGTACGAAGACGTCTTTAGCAGTTGCATTGATGGTTTATAATTCAGAACGTTTGCAGCAGGTGGAGTATGAAGACTTCATTAGCAGTTGCATTGCTGGTTTATAATTCAGAACGTTTGCTGGAGGTGGAGTAAGAAGATTTCTTTATCAGTTACATTGCTGGTTTATGATTCAGATGGTTTGCTGCAGGTGGAGTACAAAGACTTATTTAACAGTTGTATTGCTGGTTTATTATTCAAAACATATGCTTCAGGTGGAGTACGAAGACTTCTTTATCAGTTGCATTGATGCTTTATGATTCAAAACATATGCTTCAGGTAGAGTACGAAGACTTCTTTTGCAGTTGCAGTTCTGGTTTATGATTCAAAACTTATGCCTCAGGTGGAGTACGAAGACTTCTTCAGCAGTTGCATTGCTTGGTTTATGATTCAGAATGTTTACTACTGGTGGAGTATGAGGACTTCATTACCAGTTTCATTGCTGGTTTATGATACAGAACGTCTGCTGCAGGTGGAGTAAGAAGACTTCTTTAGCAGTTACATTGCTGGTTTATGATTCAAAACATATGATTCCGGTGGAGTACGAAGACTTCTTTAGCAGTTGCATTGCTGATTTATGATCCAAAACATATGCTTCAGGTGGAGTACGAAAACTACTTTAGAAGTTACATTGCCGGTTTATGATTCAGAACGTTTGCTGCAAGTGGAGTACAAAGACTTCTTTGGCAGTTACATTGCTGGTTTATGATTCAGAACGTTTGCTGCAAGTGGAGTACGAAGGCTTCTTTAGCAGTTACATTGCTGGTTTATGACTCAAAACTTTTGCTGCAGGTGGAGTACGAAGACTTCTTTAACAGTTGTATTACTGGTTTATGATTAAAAACATATACTTCAGGTGGAGTACGACGACTTCTTTATCAGTTGCATTGATGCTTTATAATTCAAAACATATGCTTCAGGTGGAGTACGAAAACTTCTTTATCACTTGCATTGCTGGTTTATGAATCAAAACTTATGCTTCAGGTGGAGTAAAAAGACTTCTTTGTCAGTTGCATTGCTGGTTTATGATTCAAAACACATGCTTAAGGTGGAGTACGAAGACTTCTTTAGCAGTTGCATTGCTTGGTTTATGATTCAGAATGTTTGCTGCACGTGGAGTATGAGGACTTCTTTACCAGTTGCATTGCTGGTTTATGATTCAGAACGTTTGCTGCAAGTGGAGTACAAAGACTTCTTTGGCAGTTACATTGCTGATTTATGATTCAAAAATTTGTTGCAGGTGGAGTAAGAAGACTTCTTTAGCAGTTAAATTGCTGGTTTATGATTCAAAACATATGCTTCAGGTGGAGTACGAAGACTTCTTTAGCAGTTGCATTGCTGGTTTATGATTCAAAACATATGCTGCAGGTGGAGTACGAAGACTTCTTTAGCAGTTAGATTGCTGGTTTATGATTTAGAACGTTTGCTACAGGTGGAGTACAAAGACTTCTTTGGCAGTTACATTGCTGGTTTATGATTCAGAACGTTTGCTGCAAGTGGAGTACGAAGGCTTCTTTAGCAGTTACATAGCTGGTTTATGACTCAAAATGTTTGCTGCAGGTGTAGTATGAAGACTTCTTTAGCAGTTGCATTGCTGGTTTATGATTCAAAACGTTTGCTGCAGGTGGAGTACAAGGACTTCTTTAACAGTTGTATTGCTGGTTTATGATTAAAAACGTTTGCTGCAGGTGGAGTATGAAGACTTCTTTAGCAGTTGCATTGCTGGTTTGTGATTGAGAACGTTTGCAGCAGGTGGAGTACGAAGACTTCTTTAGCAGTTGCATTGCAGGTTTATGATTCAAAACATATGCTTCAGGTGGAGTGCGAAGACTTCTTTAGCAGTTGCATTGCTGGTTTATGATTCAAAATGTTTGCTGCAGGTGGAGTACGTAGACTTCTTTAGCAGTTACATTGCTGGTTTATGATTCAGAACATTTGCTGCAGGTGGAGTACTATGGGGAGATCTCTCTTGGAAGTCCCAGCCAGATATTCACGGTGCTGTTTGACACAGGGTCAGCCGACCTGTGGCTCACCTCCTCCACTTGTCGGTTCTGGGACATCTCTTGCTGTAAGTGCCATCACAATAACACTCAAAATAGTGTTCAACAAAATATCTAGCAGTGAGGATAGTAAAAAAAGTTAGACTTTTGTTTAGTACCTAAAATACAAAAGAAAAAAAAACAAGTATAACAGAAATAAGTATAACTGAAATTAGCCGAGAGAGTGGGATACAGATTTTGATTGTAAGATGTTTGTAAAAGCATAAATTACTTTAAAAAATATTGCACTGAAAGTTTAATGAGATATACTTTCAAATATTATAATTATTTATGGCTCTCATATATCAATGTTATAAATAATTTTCATATATAATTTCACTAGCACAAATTTGTTTATGTTAAAAAGAAATGTGTAGAAACATTTTGCAGCATCCTTGTGATGCCTGCAGGCAAACCCTGCCCACTATAGAGTGCAAGTCATAACATGAAAATCTAAAAATTTGCAGTATTGCACCAAGGCTGTACTATACTCCAGGCTAGAATGGTCGGATTGTGAGATCACAGAATCAGCTGGGCTCTCGGCCACTCCTAGCAATGGGCTGTTACGGCGATTCACTGTCGCACACCCAAAAATATAGTGTCCTGAGTTACTGGTTATAAAATTGTGTAACAAAAATATTGATTTTATTGATCTGCATTAATCGGTGAACAACTAGGTGTGCCATCAAATAGATTTTGAACAAAACCTCAAGCTGATTTTTCAAGTGGAAACAAATTTTTTCCCCCAATAATTAACACAATTTAATAATATTTGTAAAAATTAATACTGTTAAGGCATAAAATTACATAAAAAATCAAATGTACCACCGAAAATATATTTAAGTAATTATTACTGAAATTAAATCATAAGTTAATTGCCATTTGAATTATTTTAGAAGTATTTCAACTTTTGAAATTATTAGGTGTCTAGATACAAAAATGAAACAATTATGCTTTCATACCAAAATCATTTCTGAAATATCGTTTGATGGATTCCACCTCTGTATTAATGATATTGAAATAATAGTTTTCAGATTGGGGCTCAGTATTTGACTCAATCAGTGTCTTGCAGGGTCAACAAGGTATTACACGAGTTAATATTATTATGTTTCAATACAACATGAGCTACGTATATGTATATTAACCCTACCTTATCAATATAAGACACCCTACCACTAAATCTACATCCAAATAATCTCTACTAGGTACTTATTATGTTTTCATCGGAGTTATGTTTGATGTCATCGACCTTTCTTGAGCACAGTATGTGCGATATACGAACTTCACATTTTTGCAATAACTGTGTTTAATGAGGCCCTAACCTTATTTAATAATTGTACTCCTCGTGAAGAGTACAGATCATTGGTTTGCCTACACAGCAGTTGCTTGAACCTCCTGGCAAACAACATGAGGACGGTATTACACTGCAGTCCTAAAAACATAACATTGATATGGCGAGTAGAGGAGGCACTACAGCATGGAGTATAGTACGGCCTAGACTGTACCAATTATGGGCGGCTGAAGGGTTCAGAAAACTGTGACGTTCGGATTAAGGTTGCCTATAAAGAAAAAAATATTAAATACCCTTATACTACTTTTTTTATATGTGGAATTGTAAAAGATAAGTATAACAAGGACTTGGTGGTTTTTATACACAACCAAACACTTTGGTTGGCATATTGGTAGGTAATAATATTGTCTGATTCCAGGGTTCCATAACAAATATAACAGCAAGAAAAGTTTAACGTATGAGAGAGATGGAAGAGCATTTGACATTAACTACGTATCTGGATCTGCCTCTGGCTTCCTGTCGAGAGATAATTTGACAGTAAGGAGAGCATGTTAATTATTGTATTAATTTCTTCACAATCATTGCACTCTATCCAGTCATTGTTTCAAAACTATGTGCCCTGGCGCCCTGGGGTAGATAATGAGTAAACAATAATCGATGAGATTGAGTTTTAAAATGTGTCTTTTGGAATTTTGGAGATAAAATTAATGAAAACGTCTTAAAATTAAATGTAAACCATGAAAGTACAAAATCTTCCTTCTTAAATAACATTGATAAGCTTCTTTCACATGGAACAGTTAGTTGATTTGTCAATCTCCCTTCCTACAGTAAAAAATTTATTGTGTTTCATATATAATTTTTATTTTCCTAAAAGAAGTTCCCACTTCAACATTTAAAGTTGAGCGTAAAATACAGCAGAAAATGTTTACTAAAAATCCCTAGATGGATTGAGTTGTCAGATAATGGAATGAGACAACCACTTATAGCTATCAATTACATATAATAACACTTGAAAGATATGATAATTGTTCAGCAACATGTCTTCCATTCTAAATTTTATTTCAAAATATCTAGTAATACGAAGAGGCTATCTTGTCTTGAATTAGAGTGAGGAGAAAGGAGTCAGTTTTTAGAGATAATATATCAATTGAAGTTTTCCTTATCAACGAGAAAAAAATAAATCTAATCAATGGTTCCTTAAAATTACAGAATTTTTATTTTAGCGAATTTCCCCTATAGGAAAGAAGCTATTACCGAAGGTGGCATGGTAAGACAATGATAACTTTTCATTTTGAGGCCCCCAAATGCCAAAAAAACCGTTAGTTCAAATTTTGTATATATATATATATATATATATATATATATATATATATATGTATTAATATTATATTAGTAGCCCTAATTTTTTAATCAAACATATATATATATATGTCCGTAAGCACAATAACTCTCGTAAAAAAGGTCCGATCTTGATGAAATTTGATACAGACGTGTAAAGCAGCATTTATTTGAACAAGTTCGAAATCCAGACGGATCGGACCATCCAAAGGGGTATTTCGGGGGAGTTTAGTACCCCAAAAATGGTTTTTATGGGGTTTTTACATATAATTTGTATTGAAATCAAATTTTAATTTATGCCATTGCAATCACCTAAAAAAAATTGTTTTTTTATCATTGCTCAAAGTCAATTGGTTACCGAGATATTGAAAGTGCTAAACACAGCCACGTTGTCTATAATGTTATTCTTATGGAGAAAAATAAAAATTTTATATCTCGCATATTTATGAACATAAAACTTGGTATATGGCTTCATATGGTTGTGATTTATTGTCGTTTGCACAGAAAACAAATTTTATGCCGATGAATCCTGTAGCAGCAAACCTGGGTACTCAGCCGCCATGTTATTCTCATGGAGAGTAATTAAAATCTTATAAATAGTTTATTTATGAATGTATAAGGATAAATCTTGGTATGCGACTTCACTTAGATGAGTTCTATTGATATTTGCATAAAAAACCATTATTTTGTGTTCCTTGTAGCAACAAACCTGTGTACTCATCCCCAATGTTATTCTTATGGAGAATAATTAATATTTTAAATATCGCTTGTTTGTGAATATATTTCTTATGAATCCTGTTAAGTGGCTTAATGTTTTATGTTATATATTCATTGGAAGTTCGCTGAGTATGCAGGTGTGCTGCGACGGGGGTATTTTGTTTGATATTCAATTTGTTATTATTTAGTGAGTACTAACATTGCCTTTATTTCTTTATTAGCTGAGATAATTTTTAATTCAACTTTTTAAAATTAATATTTAATGGTGTGGTTATTAATTTATGTGGCAAAACAAGTTCATGGTGTTTCACTAACTTAAAATCGGTAATAAATGCTTTATATTTAAGTTATATTTATAAAATAAGTTCTGGCATTTTTTAAATTTTTATTTTAATGCAGTTTTTCTAAAGAGGATTCATTTGTTAAGTCTGAACCTGAATTTGTACTCTTTGGAGCACCAATAGTCGATTTATCAACTGTGTTGTTGTCCAAAAAATTAAATAATGACAATCTAAGCAATAAAGCCAATACAAACATAGCTGTAGGACTATTAGAGCCAGAGTTCAAGGGCTCCCCCAACTGTCAGTTTTTTGGAGCAATTTGTTAAGCGTTCACCTGCCTATAGCAGAGTGGATGGGGACGCACCACTGTAAATATGGTGGAAGCTGATAGAATGGGTAGATTCTCTGTGAATTGCACACTGATCAATTGCATTGCTTCTTTTAACTACTTTTACCATGTGTCAACCTCAAATACGTCACTTTCCCAACATTTTTTTCAATTCATTCATTTTTTCACAGCTAGCAGAGCTGACAGTGACAAACCAAACATTTGCTGAAATCAACCGACCCAGCCTGCAGTTCTTTCTGTCCAAGTTTGACGGCATCCTAGGTCTCGCGTTCCCCAGTGTGGCGGTCAGCAAGGAGAAGCCCCCCTTCGTCAACATGGTGCATCAGAGGGCAGTGGCTAAACCATTCTTTGCTTTCTACCTTAACAAGTACGTTAATACAATAATTAATTCTCATGAAAGGAGTATTAGGGTGAACCCTAGGAACAATGAGACTAAAACAGAGTGGTATAAAAGCTAATTTTGTAGTATATTAATGCAAAATGACATCTGCATTGGCTTCCTATTATTCTTATGTTCAACGTTTTTCATCTACAGTTTTATTGAGCATAAGAGACTGTTCTTGAACCTTGTATTATGTTGACTTTTGTCATACGTTAATGTCTTAAAGAAATTGCTTTAGGCCCAAATATGTATCAATCCCTGAGGTTGCCCAGAATCATATCACAAATTTAATACAAATTTGCTTAAGTGAGGACTATAGAACAGAAATGTCATTTGGGATTGAGCTTCCACTTCCACTCTCTTTGTAATTGAAAGGTTTGCTAGATCATTAAGCACTTGAAGTTTATTTGCTGATTTTATAAGCAAAATTCTAGTTTAAATAAACTTAGACAACAGGGGAAGAACATTTTGGTTTTGTAAAAGTGTATCTTTATTTTGTTGGGTAAATAAGTTATTTTATGGTGTAAAATTCAAGATAAATTCATGACAAATATAAACTTTCAAACTATTCTTCAAAAGTTTTAGTTTTTAATCCTAAAAAAACTATGGTGATTTTTTCACATAAAACATTTGACAAAATCTTAAGAATCTTATCTTTAAAAGAATCAGTCATCTAGCTTTTAGGGAATTTCCCCTATAGGGAAGAAGCTATTACCGTACGTCTTATGGTAAGACTTAAGCCCGAGACCATGATAACTTTTTGTTTTGAGGTCCCCAGATGCCAAAAACATTATCTGTTCAAATTTATATATATGTATATATATAGATATAGATATCTACATTTGTGTCCATTAACACGATAACTTGAGTAAAAAACATCCGATTTCGATGAAATTTGGCTCAAATGTGTAAATGGCATTCATGACTTAAGTTCGAAAACCAGAAAAATCGGACCATGGGAAGGGGGGTTTATGGGGGTTTTAAATTTTCCAAAAATCAGTTTTTTGCACTTTTCACCCTAAAATTTTTAAAACATTCAATTTTGGTTCTGGGCATTTTATAGAGCTTAAAAAAACAAATAATTTAGTATTTTAAAATATTAACCTAGGTTAAGTGGTTGCGGAGAAAATCCAAAAAAACCTGCTCATAAAATCTCCCATGTTAATCTTATGGGAAAAAGGTTTTTGGCTTTTCCTCAGTTCATTTTAACGTAAACTTTACATTTGCTTTTAGCAATCAATTCAGCTCTACAAAACAATCATTTTGGCGTTTAAAATGTGATTCTACGTCCAACCGTTGCAGAAATGTTCAAAGTGCTAAACACAGTATGTTGTCCAATGTTATCCTTATGGAGAATAAATAAAATTTGATATCTTGATTATTTATGAATGTAGATTGATCAAACTTGGTATGTGGCTCCATGTAGTACTGGTATATTGATATTTGCACAAACAATTGTTTTTTTTGTTGATTATCCCAGTAGCAGCAAACCTGCATACTCATCCCTAATGTTATTCTTATGGAGAATAAGTAAAGTTTTATATCTCCCTTAATTATTAATATAAATTAATAAAACTTAATATGTAGCTTCACCTGGTTGAGTTAAATTGATAATTGCATAAAAACACATATTTTGTGTTCCTTGTTGCAGCAAATCTGCGTACTCAGTCCTATGTTATTCTTATGGAGAATAAATAAAATGCTATAGATCACTTATTTATTAATGTATTTTTATAAAACTTGGTAAGTGGCTTTATGTGGTAGTGAGAAACATATACATTCATTGGAAATTCCCTGAGTACGCAGGTTTGCTGCGACGGGGTATTTATAAGTAACATGTGTCAAAACCAGTATTCAACTTTCACAGCAGTATTGTTAAGAGCAGAATATGCATGATTTGGTAGGTTAGTTTAACCTTAGATTTTTTTACAAAATCTGTTAGTTGATGTTATTAGTGAATTTCCTTTGGAAAGTGAACTATTAGCATGACCCGCACGGTGAAACTTAAGCCCGGGACCACCATAGAAGTTCCTAACGTGACCCCCTGAACACGTTTTGGGGGTCGTTCAAAATTTTATATATATATATATATATGTATATATATATATATATAGACATATATATATATATATATATATGTGTTTGAACTCTAGCGGTCACATTTTTTGTCCGATTTACTTCAAATTTGGTAGGGACGTTCCTTTCTGTAATCAGTTGGACAAGTTCGTTGGGCAAAACAATCGGACAACTCTAAACCCCTTTTAGCGAATTTCCCCTATAGGGAAGAAGCTATTACCGTAGGTCTCATGGTAAGACTTAAGCCCGAGACCATGACAAATTTTTTTTTTAAGGTCCCAAGATGACTAAAACACTATTCGTTCAAATTTATATATATGTATATATATATCTATATATATATATATTAGCGAATTTCCCCTATAGGGAAGAAGCTATTACCGTAGGTCTCATGGTAAGACTTAAGCCCGAGACCATGACAAATTTTTTTTTAAGGTCCCAAGATGACTAAAACACTATTCGTTCAAATTTATATATATGTATATATATATCTATATATATATATATATATATCTATATATATATATATCTATATATGTGTCCGTGAATGCGATAACTTGAGTAAAAAACGTCCGATTTTGATGAAATTTGGCTCAAATGTGTAAAGTGACATTTATGACTTTAAGTTCGAAAACCAGAAAAATCGGACTATGGGAAGGGGGGTTTATGGGGGTTTTAAATTTTCCAAAAAACAGTTTTTTGCATTTTTCACCCTAAAATTTTTGAAACAGTTAATTTTGGTTTTAACCATGTTATAGAGCTTAAAAAACAAATAATATGGTATTTTGAATTATTAACCTAGATTAAGTGGTTGCGGAAAAAATCAAAAAAAACATGCTCATAAAATCTCCCATGTTAATCTTATGGGAAAAAGGTTTTTGGCTTTTCCTCAGTTAGTTTTACTTTAAACTTCACATTTGCTTTTACCAATCACTTCAGCTCCACAAAACAATCATTTTGGTGTTTAAATTGTGATTCTACGTCCAACCGTTGCAGAGATATTCAAAGTACTAAACACAGTACGTTGTCCAATGTTATCCTTATGGAGAATAAATAAAATTTGATATCTCGATTATTTATGAATGTATATTGATGAAACTTGGTATGTGGCTTCATGTTGTACTGGTATATTGATATTTGAACAAAAAACAAATATTTTGTTGGTTGTCCCCGTAGCAGCTAACCTGCATACTCAGAACTAATGTTATTCTTATGGAGAATAAGTAAAGTTTTATATCTCCCTTAATTATTAACATAAATTAATAAAACTTAGTATGTAGCTTCACCTGGTTGAGTTAAATTGATAATTGCATAAAAACACATATTTTGTGCTCCTTGTTGCAGCAAACCTGCATACTCAGTCCTATGTTATTCTTATGGAGAATAAATAAAATGCTATAGATCATTTAGTTATTAATTTATTTTTATAAAACTTGGTAAGTGCCTTTATGTGGTAGTGAGAAACATATATATTCATTGGAAATTCGCTGAGTACGCAGGTTTGCTGCGACGGGGGTATATATATCTATATATATATATATCTATATATATATATATCTATATATGTGTCCGTGAATGCGATAACTTGAGTAAAAAACGTCCGATTTTGATGAAATTTGGCTCAAATGTGTAAAGTGATATTTATGACTTTAAGTTCGAAAACCAGAAAAATTGGACTATGGGAAGGGGGGTTTATGGGGGTTTTAAATTTTCCAAAAATCAGTTTTTTGCATTTTTCACCCTAAAATTTTTGAAACACTTAATTTTGGTTTCGACCATGTTATAGAGCTTAAAAAAACAAATAATATGGTATTTTGAATTATTAACCTAGGTTAAGTGGTTGCGGAAAAAATCCAAAAAAACATGCTCATAAAATCTCCCATGTTAATCTTATGGGAAAAAGGTTTTTGGCTTTTCCTCAGTTAATTTTACTTTAAACTTCACATTTGCTTTTACCAATCACTTCAGCTCCACAAAACAATCATTTTGGTGTTTAAATTGTGGTTCTACGTCCAACCGTTGCAGAGATATTCAAAGTACTAAACACAGTACGTTGTCCAATGTTATCCTTATGGAGAATAAATAAAATTTGATATCTCGATTATTTATGAATGTATATTGATGAAACTTGGTATGTGGCTTCATGTTGTACTGGTATATTGATATTTGAACAAAAAACAAATATTTTGTTGGTTGTCCCCATAGCAGCTAACCTGCATACTCAGCCCTAATGTTATTCTTATGGAGAATAAGTAAAGTTTTATATCTCCCTTAATTATTAACATAAATTACTAAAACTTAGTATGTAGCTTCACCTGGTTGAGTTAAATTGATAATTGCATAAAAACACATATTTTGTGCTCCTTGTTGCAGCAAACCTGCATACTCAGTCCTATGTTATTCTTATGAAGAATAAATAAAATGCTATAGATCATTTATTTATTAATTTATTTTTATAAAACTTGGTAAGTGCCTTTATGTGGTAGTGAGAAACATATACATTCATTGGAAATTCGCTGAGTACGCAGGTTTGCTGCGACGGGGGTATTTTTGGGATTAATCTTTCAAATTTTGAGTTTTTGGTCCCAAAAAGGATCAGAAAAGCCCCGTATGTAAAATGAATGCATGTAAAAAGATGGGAATTGGAGAGGCGAAAGTTTTAAGCCCTCTCTCGTCATTCTAGCATAGATATTTACGGAGTTATTAAAGAAAATGTGTATCGACCAAACACAGTACGTTGTCTTATGGGGATTTTACATTAGAAAAGCCTGTTATTCATTTGTTGGTGTACTTTTATCATCCCCAACAACCTCACGCCTACTTTAAAGCCTGACTGGACCTTCTCCTAACCTTATAATGTGCAAAATTGTATTCCCAGCATTGCAGGTAAATAGAACCAGGAGCATCAGAACAGCCAAAAAATCAATGTTTTCAGATTTGAATAAAAGTTGGAATAAATGTATGTTTTTAACTGATTTTGAGTTTTTATAGTTTTTTATATGGAAATTCACTTCCCTCACGTCAGCGTGCTGCGTGCGAACTCGTTTAAGAAGTTACTGTGGACATTTGCCATTATTAAATGAGTAAAAAAAGTAAGAAAAACATTCAGTTATGGCGAATGTCCGTGAATAATTTCTTAAATAACAAAAACTTACAATCACCAACAATGAATTTTAAACAAAGAACTGACAGTTGAGTTAAAATTAATGACTTGTCATTTACATAATGAAAATATGTTTTACAGGGACCAAACAAGCGAAGAGGGGGGAGAACTAACATTTGGATACACAAACAAAACCCACTATGAAGGAAAATTAACATTTGTCCCCATCACGAAACCGGCTGCATTTTGGTCTTTCTACTTGGATGGGTAAGCAGGATTTTTTATAGTATCATCATGTATTGTGTATAAATATCAGTGTGAATCTACAAAATAAATACATATTGCACACCAAGATAGACTTTTGGGGCCATATACATATCATGTAACACACTTAAGGGGGGGGGGAGGGGGTATGGCATAACGTGATGTGGGGGAGGGGGATTTGGATCAACATTATGTAACTCAAACCCTAAGAGCTGGCACACTCCTGTATCTATTAATACTGTTATAAATATTTCAAAATTAAAAAATAATCAAATAGATATCTAAATCAAGGTTACAGTTTATTATATAAAAAATACTTCCTTCATACTATTTTAATAACAGTTAAACTATTATTAGGGGAAGGGTAGGGGGGGGTCATCTTGTACGTTGCATGGGGGAGGGGGGTCTGAAATGACAAAAAAGTGTTACTTAATATGTGTATGACCCCTTTGGTTTGTTGCAAAGATAAGACAAAATGGTGATAACGATAGCTAATTTCACTATAAGAAATCAAAGTTATTGTGGTGGACAAGCAAGCTTATCTGCTGGCCAAACAGCATAAACCCACAAGCCCCCACGAGGACGTAGCTCAAGAAACTATAGAGACATGTACTGTAATAATATAACTTTATTAAACAAAGAATAAAACAAAACTCAACATTTTTACAAATGGCAACTAAACAGTAAAATATCAAAATGATAACAATGAAAAGACTGTAATATATTAACAACCAATTATCTAGATTCAAGGGCAAGTAGCCTGGAAAGTATAAATATAAATGTAGAAGAACTAGTGACTAAAACTTACTTAGGCCCCAGGCCTAACAGGCTCTGGACCCTGAGGCCCCCGCAGCCCACACTCCACTCTAACTCCCCATCTCACAGACTGACTGACACCCAGAACTACCCAGCTGACCTTCTTAAGCCAGAGCCTTCAGCAGGTCAGAAAAACAAGTTACTGTTTAATACAATTCCAATTACAATTACAATTACAGCCTACTCACACATCACGACCAATACTTCCTCCTTACACAATCTTTACTTCCCTCTTGCATATTTAACTACATAAATATTATAATACCTAACTAACTCTCCCCCCTTCATTACATTATGTTTACTTAAACCTTTGAGCCTTGAGCATGAAAATGGAATGTTTTGTAATTTTTGTTGAACACTTTGGTCACTTGAACATTTTTAATTATAAAAAAACACACTTCCAGTGGACACACTAACAGTAAGGATAAGTAAAAAAGCAGCAAAACACCTGATCAGATGTGTGATTCATAAAGAATTCACCCATCCCTGTGCCCTCGGCCGCAGTTTGGACCAGTGCCGTCTCTCGGTTGCTTAAGGTTCCCCTCCCCTTCAACTCTGCCACATTCAGCTGTGGTGAACTCTTCATGACTTGCACATAAAAACACCGACTAAGACGGGAATCGAACCCTAGATTCGAGAACCACCCCCTGGCTAGGGAGATAGCGCCTTAGAACGCTCAGCCAACCTGATAAACTAGTAATTGCATCGCACCATGTGCATTACAAATGAGGCGCTAGTCATACTACGGCAGTTCCGTTTACATTATAGGCATATTCCCATCTTGGAAATCCCTTACGGCTCCATCCCAGTGGCTCTTAAAGTTACAAGGTTAAAGTTAAAGTTAAATAATTTGTTCAGAACCGTTAGGCTGGTTTAGGTTACCGATAAACTATAAAAATCAGGTAGTAAATTTAATCGACATGTAAATATTCTATAATGTATTTAATATTACGCCAAATTTAACATATGACAAATTTATATCACCTAGGACATATATGGGCAAATTTCTCCAACACCAGGCATCAAACAAACTGGTTTGATTTAAAATAATTACAGGATCACGGTGAACTCGCAGGATGTGGGAGTCAACAACGTGACGGCGATAGTGGACTCCGGCACCTCGCTTATCGCAGGGCCACCAGACCAGATCAGAGCCATCAACAACGCCATAGGGGCCAAGTACAAGCTGGGACTCTACTTTGTAAGTGAATTCATCTTGTACGAAATTGCAACATTGTCATTATTACTGTGAATTTGCATAAAACCGTTTTGAATAACTAATTACTGTGAGAAATATGTACCTACAACATTAATAAAGCAGCAATATTCATAGTGAAATAACTTTGTTAAATAACTTAAAACAGAGCATCCATATTTATTTGTTTTTATCCATATATTTTGTTTTTATTTATTTGTTTGTTCAGGCATTGGACTGAACAGAGAAACAAGACATTTAATTCAGTTAAAAATTCTCAAATTTAATCCTCTAGGGTTAAAAAATATGTGTTTCAGTTATTTTCTTTGCCCAGCTGGAAAGTGAGAAAACTGATAGGTTTTTATCGACTGGGGAAAAATTTATTCACATACCGGTATACTAATTCAATTCTATACCTAAAATTCAAAACAATCTTAGTGTGCGAATGAAGTTATTAATTTAATGAAAAAATAGTTTACTGGTTATCGTAGTTTAGCCTACATTAAATTAAAACAACACCAAACTCTAAACCCTAAGCTCGACAGTAATGTTATGTACATGTAATCAAGGATGAATATTCTTCGAGCAGCGATGAAACAAAGAGTGTTTTATGTGTGTGACTAACTGAAACTGTGTTTTATTAACGTGACCAGGATATTCACCAGCTTCAAAAAAGCGAAAAAGGAGGTGGGTTAGTCCGACAACTGCAAAATAATTTAAACAAGGTCAACAGTAAATTTCTAAATGATCGATGGCTTGATGATGTTTCAGGTCGACTGTAAAGCGATTGACAGCCTTCCAACTGTGACGTTCAAAATCAATGGAGTGCAGTTCGAACTGACAGGGCAGGATTATGTTCTGGAGGTGGGTCAAGACTTCACTGAGTTTATTTTACAAACATGTACTTGAATGACTAGTTAAGTTTTGAGTAGGTATTCTAGTTTTATAAATTGTACTAGCTGTACAATACACGACAATATTTGTACTTTTTTTTGCCAACTTAAACACTGTCGAGTTTGGTGAATGTCGAGTTTCCCGGAGGTACACTGGGGGGAGAAAAATAACCCAAGCTTTAGCTTTAAATCGAATATTAGATCATATTTAAACACATTACAGTACCGGTACCATATATGGTATTATAAAACATAGAATACATTGATGTACTTAAAAACACTAGGTAGAATGAGAAAATGCCAAATTTGTCCAAGAACGACCAAAAGAATAAAAGCGTGTGAAGTACGGTCGAGAATCAGAGGTTCTTGAGATACGGTCAAGTGCCGTGTTAGGTACGTATTGCAAAATGGAGGCACTGAGTTTCCCGGAGCGTCGAGTTATCAGGAGTTGAGTTTATGAGACTCGACTGCAGTACTAATAACTTATAGACACGATGCATATTCATATTATGAAAAAAGTTACTAAAGAAGTTGTTACTAACGTAATATTTTCTCTTTAACACAGGTAAGAAGATTTGTCTTCTTCAAAGCCTGTGTGAGTGGATTCATGGAGGTGGATCTCGGCGCTCCGATTTATATTCTTGGTAATGTTTTCATGCGGAAAGTTTACACACAGTTTAACACAGGACATGGAGCAATCGGTTTCGCACGTGCTGTGTGATGACAAATGTGATACTCCTCTCCATTAGTTTTATGCAATATTGTAAGAAGGAAGAAATAAGTTAAGACTCTTATTTGTAATATATATATTGTAAAGCTACATAATAAACATCAAGTTTACTCAGTCATTATTTTATACCCCGATAACGACCTACTCAGCAGATGAGGATTTCTTCCAAGGATCAGTCTGATAGTTCTCAACGTACATTGTCTTGGTTCGCCTGACCTTGACAATCAGTTTTTCCTCCCCTTCATCAGTGTCCTCCTTCACGGAGAGCACCTCGACCCGAGAAACCATCAGAAAGTCAGGATTCATCGGACTGACTCCCTTTATCAGATCCACCTCATCTCCCACTTTAACCTGGGCATTATAAGTGCCAACTATTAGAACAACTTATACTTTTATTTATTGTTTCGTCACCTCAACAGGTGCAATTAATTGACAAAGGCTACATAAATGTCATCAATTCGATATGAAAGTAACAATGATTTACTCGAGTTTCGACACATGAAATTTTCAAAATCTTCTGTGCAAGAATAATCTTCTCATTAGTTGTCAAGCAGGGGTAGTATTAGAAGATAAGGCATACTGAGAGTATGAAATCGTTCCCTTGCTGGTCGGTATTCACTTGTGATAAATATTAAAATGACAGTGTCAGTGTCTATGATTTAAATTTTAATAACTTTGATGAGTATAGAGAAGATTAGTCTAGAAACAGAAGATTTTTTAAAATGACACCAATGGAGTCAAAACTGGAGTAAATCGTTGTAAACAGTTTTCAATTATTCTTTTAGAACAGGTAACAGCAGGAACTTCAAAAATATTTCTTTTAGAAACATATAGCAGTATTAAATTTGTATGTTACGGTGGCCCAAGAGAAATTTACTTGTATTAAGGTATTCACAATATATTTATGGAGAAGGTATTATGTTATATAAACTTTGTACATAACTGCATTTTGATTAAAACGTGGATTAAGATCTTTCCTTTACAGAAATAAATTATTTGTTAGTAACTTTCAAGTCAAGACAGGCTCACCTTAGCTCTGCTGTAGAGGCAATTTTAGAAATGTTATTTTGGGTGGGCCCTGTACCCTGAATATAAATGCAATAAGGAATTTGTATAAACTTTCTCTTCAATTTCCTTAAGCAAATTGGTTTGTTAAATTTGTTGGTAGTTTTTAAAACCGCTACTAGCACTGAGAATATGAGAACTGTCTGTTATACCAGATCAGCAAGGTCCTGATTCTCTAGATCCCTAATGTATAGTTATTTATTCTGGGATCGCTATATCATAATAGTTCATTTTCACGCCACTTCAGGAGAACAAAATTATCTTTTAATGCACTAGAAATGTTTTTATGATATAATAACTATAAGAACGGAGAAGGGCATCACTCGCGACACACAGACAGCCAACCAACTGTCAAACTGACAGTGCGGCCACTGCTGCTGGCCAATGCAGCCATCCCACTCGTGATCTATTGTTATCTTATCAAGTTTTGCTTTGTGAGATCTTGGCAAAATAAGTGTTCTTTAATAAAACACAAGATTACCGGTAATAATGTAAAAAGTGTGGCTGGGCCCGGGCAATCCATTGGAACAGAGGTTTTAATTAGAAAAAAAATTCAAATACCATCATAGCTCTGAATATGAGATGAAATTTCAGAAATCTTGTTACTACCTGTAATATTTTCCTTTACTGTATAACAATTCTTAATACCTGGAAGCTCTTTTTTGCAGGTTTGGTTCCGTTAACTCTGATATCCCCTCCATAAAAAGCTGTTTCTGCTTTGCTGAAACAGACAACAAAGAAAAAGACACTGTAATATAGTAATTATTTACAAAAGAAAATTAATAAAAAATTAAATAAATTTTAAAAATTATTTTTGTTGATTATTCAATAGGCTACTGGGGTACCCAGTTGTCTTCGGATTTTTTATTTTCTGAAAAAAGTTCACATTAAATGGTAGGCTAACAAGATCAGGGTTTGTATTATTTCCTTTAAACAAATTGAAACAGGTTTATTATAATATGAACAGGAATGATTTATGGTTATTTCTAGAGAACCTTAAAGTTAGTACATAACAACTTTTTTACTAGCATATTACGTGTTGTTATTACTTACGGGATGTAATAAAAGACGTCTTACAACACTTAAGATATATTTACACTTATACTGATTCACATACAGACGGTAAACATATATAAAAGATGGTACTAGGCTATTGATTTCGACCAGTCACACCAGTCATCATCAGGCCAATGAGAGAACAGTTCTCTTAAGTTCTCTTAAGTGTTGTAAGACGTATTTTATTAGATCCCGTAAGATAGTACATACTAACATAGTAAAACCCAACCTCGTTATTTCTATTTCTAAAAGTTTTAGATTAAAATATTTTTAGTATTTTCAGGAATTGAGATAGGTTGGTAAAGTCATTTTTTCCATCTTCTAGATGTAACACTTGAATTGTCTGCAAAATTTCATGGAGATATCTCAAATAGTTTCTAAGAAATAAATTTTTAAAGATGTAAAATACATGTAAAGGTGCGATTTCCAAGGCTACAAATCGCGTTAAATTAAGAAAACTAAAAATTAATAATAAAAAAACTATAAGAGATGGGGCAAACAAATTTGGTATTCAGGGTAGCAATTGGAACAATTGTGCCAAGTTTCATCAAAATCTGAAGAGGTGGGTGTCAAATTGATTTTTTGGGGTTATTTGACGTGGAATGACCTAAGTAGTTTCCTGGTATTGAGAATACAGTAAATAGCCAGCCGTATAGGGAGGATTGTAAATATGCGCTCGCCCCAAACTAACAATCAGAATGTGTGTACAAAGAGATGTTTAATGTTAGGTTGGATGCGATTCCTACCGGTAAACCATAATGGCAAATATAAGTAAAAGTCAACAATATTTCCCGATGAAATAAAGCCAAAGAGTAACAAATAATAGAGGTTAGAGTGAACAGGGAAACAGGGTTTAGCTTAATTGGCAATCATTGCATGACGATGAAATTGCAAACGTAAATACATCTGTGTTGTTCACAGATAGGATTTCAACACAAAATTTGCGTTTTTTAACACATTTTTGGAAAGAATTTCAAAAAGAGGAGATTTTTAATTTTTCATGGACATTCCCCGGAGCTATATTTTTAACCTTAAAGCTCCGGGGAAATCCGTGGTGAATTGGCAACCCTAACTTCACGATTACTTTCCAGTACTGACTATAACTGATACAAGTACTTTTTAGTCCTGGTTACTGATTATTACTTGGCATCAATGGGTTATGCGTCTTGGATGTGTAGGCCTATCAATAATTATGAATGTAAGGGACACGTCAATGATATCTTCAATTTTATAGGTATACCGGTATTAGCTCTAGTCACGAACACAGGTTTTGCATTCCCAAATGAGATATCCCCCCCCTTGAAAAAGGTCAATCTACGCCACTGATTTGTATTACCCTAGAACCGATTGCAATTGTTGGTTCAAGCTTTCTACTGCACTGAGCAGTCTTAAAGGAAACAAAATTAGTTTTTGATGCATTTAATTTAAATTTATAAAAATTCTAGGAAAGATAAAATTTCAACATCGTCAACGGTTTGTGCTGACACTTTCAGATTTGAATCATCTGCATACAACACCAAGTTGTCATGTAGTATTTTTTGAAGTGTTTGTGCAATATTTTTTACATAGCAGACAAAGAGGAGTGGACCTAAAACAGATCCCTGGGGAACTCCATGTGTTATTAATTTTAAATTTGATTTTTATTTTGAAACTTTATTAAATTCCTTATGACTTAATTTAAAAAACTGAAATCTTCTCGACAGGTATGACTCGAACCACTTCAAGGCAGTCCTATGTACACCAAGTGTCTTTAGTTTATGTAAGAGCGTAGGATGATGGACAGTGTCAAATGCTTTTGAAAAATCCATGAAAATTCCTACACAAACTTCTCTCTTATCAACTGTTTCAATAATAGATTCAACAAAGCCTACAGCAGCAGTAGTCACCGATTTATTAGAATGAAAACCATGTTGAACACTATCCATGAGATTGTAGTTTTCTAAATACTCCATAAGCTGATTGTAAACAACTTTTTCAAAAATCTTTGAGACTACCGGCAGTAAAGCTATGGGGTGAAAATTTGAAGGATCATTTTTATCATTTTGTTTATGGATGGGTTTGACTTTGGAAATTTTTAGCTGATTAGAAAAAATCCCAGAGACAAAAGAAGAATTTATCAGATGTGCTGATACTTTACTAAGTTCCAATTTTGCTGCTTTTATAATTGTAGTTGGAATCTCATCATACCCACTTGAAAATTTGTTTGAAAGAAAACTAATAACCTTTTCTACATCTTCTTGATATGTGTCTAAATCTAAAACACGGGATTACATCAAATTTTAGGGGTTCTATTGTTACATTATTTTCTACATACAAATCATCATAACTATTGCTACTAACTTCCTGAGCAACATTAGCAAACTAATTATTAAATATATTACATACCTCTTTTGGGTTAGTGTATTCCTGGCCTTCAATATCTAATGACAAGTTTTCCATTATTTTGGGCTTTTTAGTACCAACTTCAGAATTTATTATTTCCCATACAGTTTTTTGAATGTTGGTGGATTTTGATATTTTGTCTTTATAGTAAGCAATTTTTGAATTTGTCAGACCTTTTTTATACCTACACATTTTATCTTTTTACAATTTTGATAAATGAGGATCCTTTGTTCTTCTGACACATTTATTAAGATTAATAATCTCTTGTCTTTCTTCTTTAAACTCATTAGTAATCCAACGGTTTTTCCTTTTTTTAATTGTAATAGTTTTTTGGGGAAAAGCTTGATCCAAATAATATTTGAAAGTCATAAAAACAGTCATACTTTTTATCTGATGAGGCCAACAATACATCCAACCAGGTTTATTTCTTTACTAGGTTTTTAAACAGTGTTATATTGTCGTTTGTAAAATTTCTACGTTCATTTGTAAAACTAGGGTTATTATTGTAGTCAATATTTTCACACGTAAATCCAAAATTTGACCATCATGGTCTGAAAGCATTGTAATTATTTCTTGTACAAACACACTATTTCTTAAACAATTTTTAACAAAAAAATTTTCTATTGCAGTTTTACTTCTGGCTGTGATTCTTGTAGTAAATATGACCATATAACTCATATTTTGACTTTTCAACAAGTTTTTTTAAATCCTATGATCATTGTTATACACCAAAACATTAATAATTATATCCCCAGCCACTATGATAGAATCACACTTAGATGAAAGATATTCCAAAAGTAGTGATAGTCTGTCCAAAAACTCTTTTGTGTTGGAGGAGGGTGATCTGTATATTGCTATTAAAATAAATTTGACTTTGTTATAACTATACATACTGGCACAAAACTCGATCTGCTTATCATCTAAAATTTATTTTGAAAATATTAGGTGATGTTACACTTTAGAGGTTTTATTTCAGTTTTACTAAGAATCATTACTCCAGCTTTGTTAAATAGCTTTCTTGAATAGGTAACAGTTATCTACTTATAGTTTTTTATATGCAGTCTGCTAACTTCATATTCTTTCATATCATGTTCAATCAAGATCAACAAATCAGGATTTATTTAATTTAAAGTGATTTCTAACATATCAATTTTCAAACTCAAATGTTAAATATTCTGGTGGGAAAAATTAATTTTAGTCTTCTTAGATGATTTTTATTTGCAATTATTTAATTAATTAATTTTTTTCCTGATCAGTCAGTAAAAAATTGTAATCTAAACTGGTCTTTATGCTATGGTTTACAATGGTATTATTTACAATATTTACATTACTAGAAGAAGTGTCATTCATAGTAGTTGAACTGCTACTTGGTATCACAGGGGATGTTTGTAGAGAGGGAAAGTCCACCATTGAGCCTATTGCAATATTGCAATCAGCACCTGAAAGAGGGAACAGCAGCACTGGACGATGAGGTGGCAGCAGAGTTTTAGTCCGATTATAACCTGATGAGTGATGACTGGAGACATATTAAGTATTTACAAATCTTAATTAGGACTACCAATTTTTACTGCAGAATACAGCAGAAGTACTTACTTCCTGGCTATACCAAGGGCTTTTTTCAATAACCCATCCAATCTCAGAGACTGTAATCGCAGTGTTGCCGGTTTTGTTGCTTTAGACAGTTCTTCGTTATCATCATCTTCGTCCGAATCTGAATCATGCTCAGGTCTCTGTAATTATGAGAAATGATTGACAAATCATACTTATCTGCATAGTTTGTGTTGAAATTTTAGAAATAACTAGCCGGTATCACATTCCAAGCACAAGCATCTTGTACAAAAATGGAATTCAAAATAAACTTACATTTTTACAAACATGTCACTTCGGCCAGCCCTGTAAATATTGATTTTCAACATTCGAGAACAGTAAATACTGGCGAATGCTAATGATGTTTCCCACCAAAACAAAGCCAAACAAATAGTAGACAATAGAGATATTTAGTGTATAGAGAGACTCGCTTCGCTCTCTGGGGGCTTCGCCCCCAGGTCCCTATTGGGTGGGTAGTACCCGTGGGTGACCCGGGTACCTAGCTCAAGTGAAAGTGGTGTCATATTAAGTGGCCCAGAACCGGGACATTATACTACTACTTATACAAAAAAAATAGACAGATAAGCAGTTATTTAAATATGAGGGGGTTAACAATTGAAATAGTAGAGTTTGGGAATGTTTAAGGATATTTGAGTGTTCAAGGCACATGCATGCTATATCTCATATACCCAAACAAATAATCTGCAACCCTCTCCCTTCCTAGACCTCCCCTACCGCCCCACTTCCCAAACTCCTAGATCCCTAGACCATTGTGGGAGGCTTCGCCACTAGATCGATCGGGTTTAAATCAACAAATCTGTTCACGTGATAAAAGATGCAAAAACATCACAAAATCTCGAAAAAATGTTGAAATTTGAAAAATCTAGCGCTACCTAAGGATGATGGAAACGAGATTCGACAAAAAGTCAAAAGTCAAAGTTTTAGATTGTCTAAAATCCTTGGCAAGTGGAGGTATTCCGTTTATCGAGAGGACCATCCGTTCGTCCGCTAGAGCTAAAATAAAAAGGCACTATTTTGGACATATTCAAATTTCCTCCATTTTTGATTTTTTTTATGTGGTTCTGATTAAAAATTATACCTTTTTGCAATTTTCCTGGGGGTTCTAATGGACAAGCTACATGTAGGCTTAATTCCACGTTTATAACTTATATAGAATTACCTGAGTAAGTCGATAATGCAGTTTGTCATTTATGAAAAAATTAGGGTTTTTAATTTTTTGAGGTGTTTAATTATTAAAAAATTATTTTTAACCGACTAGTTCGTGAAGGGTAATGTGTAAACATATTGAGTGCCAAATATCAAGCTTTTAAATACTAAATTAAAGTGATAGGAAATTAAAAACCACGGAAATAACCGTCTAAATTGCCTGAAATTTGAAAAATCCAGCGCTACCTAAGGGTGAAGGGAGCGAGATACGACAAAAAGTCATGGGAACAAAGTTGTAGATCTTGCAAAATCCGTAGGTGGGGGTGGTGTCCGTTTTTCGATAGGTCAATCAGTTCGGCCGCTAGAGCTCAAAACCTGGGATTTTAAAATAAGCTTTTTTTTGGGTGGGGGTTTAAATATTTTTTTAGGGGGGTTAAAATAAAAAAAAAACTGTCAGTTTTGGAAATTTATCTGGAGGTTACAAGCTATAAGCTACCTGCATGAAAACTTTCAGGTTTCAAGCTCGTCTAGAAGTAGTCTAGAACCTCAGTGGTCGTATACCTCAGTGAGTGAGTGAGTGAGTGAGTCAGTTACACATGCGGCTGTATATATATTAGACTAGCTTCGCTCCCAGCCCCTGTGAGGGGCTTCGCCCCCAGGTCACTGTTTGGCCTAATGGTGAAGTGGTGTCATATCAAGTGGCCCAGAACTCCCATAAGACTACTACTCATACTAAGAAAACAGACAAATCAGCAGTTATTTAAGTATTAGACCATCCATTTGGCCGCTAGAACTATTTAAACAACACTACATTTAGATTTTTTTGTCCGTAATTATAAAATGTGTTAAGTAGTTTAACTAAAAAAAAAATGCTTGGGATTATTTTTAGAGATAAAAGGTGCAAAGCACATGCATGCCAAATCTCACGTCCCTAGCTCAAGTATAAATGATGTCACGTGCATGTCCATTAATATCAATTGGCGCAGAACCCTCATTTCTTACTACTTATACTAAGAAAACGGTCATATCTAAAGATATTTGGAGTTTTTCATTTTCCGACAGGTTTAAGTAATCAAAACTGGTCATATTTCTGCTGCTATTTACTAAGTGTGATGTAGACATACTGCGTACCCAATATTAGGCCTCCATCAATTATATTAACGTGATATAAAATAAACACCACCACAAAATCTCGAAAATATGCCGAAATTTGAAAAATCTAGCGCTACGTAAGGGCGAAGGAGACGAGATACGACAAAAAGTCATAGGACCAAAGTTATAGATCGTCTAAAATCGGTGTAAGGTGGTGGTCTCCGTTTCTCGATAGGACCAACCGTTCGGCCGTTACAGCCCAAATACAAATGCACTATTTTGGACATGTTCAAAATTTCCTCCATTTTGAATTTTTTTGAGGAGGTTAAAATAAAAATTGTAACTTTTGGGGATTTTCCTGGGGGTTACAAGGTACAAGCTCCATACATGTCAAATTTAAGGTTTCTAGCTCTTCTATAAGTGGTCTAGAACTCGTATACCTGTCAGTCAGTCAGTCAGTCCGCCCCCAGACCCCTGTGGTGGGCTTCGCACAGGGGTCTTCGCCCCCAGGTCGCTGTTTGGCCACAGTTTAATGTAAATTATTCCAAATTCTATTTAAGACCTAATTCTACAACTATTCCAAGGCTTTGATTATTTTTAAGGGTTTAACCTATAAAATCTGGTCATATGCTTGTTCCTGAATACTACTTGGCATGGAGACGTAGTATGTTAAATGTTAAGCCTCCATGTATTACCTAAGTGCTTGAAACAAATTAATACCCTTAACTGATGTATAATGTAGCCTTTATAAGGCGTCTTTTGAACCTTATAAGGAATCCGACCACCAATAAATCCCTGAAATGCTATGACTTCGGGTAACTACAAGCTTTCTGCAACAAATGTGACATGATTTATAAGGGAATTTACCCTCGACAGAGCGCAATATACAAAATATACCCGAAATCCACGAAAAAATCTACAAAAGCTCAAAGACTTTGATTTTTTTGGGTGTTAAGATATTTAATCTGGGCGTGTGAGTGTTGCTTCGTACTAATTGTAATGTAGGAATACTGTGTGTTAAATATTAGGCCTCTAAGTTCTATATTAGAACGACAAACCATTAAAAACCACGAACAAATCATGGAAAAAAGTTTAAATTTAAAAAATCTAGCGCTACCTAAGGGTGAAGGGTGTGAGGTACGGCAAAATGGCATAGGACTAAAGTTGTAATTCGTCTAAAATCCGTTTCACTTGGTCTTCGTTTTTTCGATAGGATAACCCATTCGACCGCTAGTGCTCAAATAAAAAAATTCTACATTTTGATTTTTTATTCACAATTATTAATTTTTTTGTCATGGTTCAAACTAAAAATACCCCCGTAGCAGCAAACCTGCATACTCAGCGAATTTCCAATGCATATTAATTTATCTTAATACCACATAAAGCCACATACCAAGTTTCATCAATATACATTCATAAACAAACGATTTATGACATTTTAATTATTCTCCATAAGAATAACATGGGGCTGAGTATGCAGGTTTGCTGCTACGTGAACTATCGGGCAAAAAATGGATTTTTGTGCAAATATCAATAGACCACAACCAAATAAAGCCATATACCAAATTTTGCCAGTTTACGTTCATAAATAAGCGAGATATACAATTTTTCTTTTTCTCCGTAAGAATAACATTAGACAACGTACTGTGTTTAGCACTTTCAATATCTCGGTAACCAATTGACGTAGAGCAATGATCAAAATACCAAATTGTTTGTTTTTTTAAGCTGAATTTAATGATATAAATTAAAATTTGATTTAAATTAAAATTACATGTGAAAACCCCAAAAAACACACTTTTGGGGTACAAAACCCCCCAAAAACCCCCCTTCGGATGGTGCGATACATCTGGTTTTCGAACTCGTTCAAATAAATGGTACTTTACACATTTGTACCAAATTTCATTAAGATCGGACCTTTTTTACGAGAGTTATCGTGCTTACGGACACATATATATATATATACATATATCAAAATTTGAACGAATGGTGTTTTTGGCATCTGGGGACCTCAAAATGAAAAGTTATCATGGTCTCGGGCTTAAGTCTTACCATGAGACCTACGGTAATAGCTTCTTCCCTATAGGGGAAATTCGCTAACAGTAGGATTTAGGAAGAAAAGGTGCAACACACACACATGCCATATCTCATGATCCTAGTTAAAGTATAAATGGTCATACGTGCATTTTAATTAATAGCAATTGTTCCAGAACCGGCATTTCATTACTACTTATACTTAGAAAACGGTCAAATCTATAGAATTTAAGAGTTTTTGATTTTCCAACAGGTTTAAGTAGCCTAATAAAAACTGGTCATATTTCTGCTGCTATTTACTAAGTGTGATGTAGACATACTGCGTGCCCAATATTAGGCCTCTATCAAGTATATTAACGTGATAGGAAATAAAAAAACCGCCACTAAATCTCAAAATTTGAAAAAAATCTAGAGCTATCTCAGGGTGAAGGAGACGAGATATGGCAAAAAGTCATAATACCAAAGTTGTAGATCTTGCAAAATTCGTGGCACATGGTGGTGTCCAATTTTTGATAGGACCATCCGTTCGGCCGCTAGAGCTCAAAAACTGTAATTTTAAAATAAGCCTTTTTTGGGGGTTTTAAATATTTTTTAAGGGGGGTTGAAATAACAAAATGTCAGTTTTAGCGATTTTCCTGGGGGTTACAAGCTATAAGCTACCTGCAAGCAAAAGTTCAGGTTTCTAGCTCATATAGAAGTGGTCTAGAATTCGTATACCTCAGTCAGTCAGTCAGTCAGTGATATATTAGACTCGCTTCGCTCGCTGGGGGCTGTGGGGGGCTTCCCCCCCAGGTCGCTGTTTGGCCACAGTTTAATTTTAATTGTTCCAAATTCTATTTAAGACCTAAATTCTAAAACTATTCCAAGGCTTTGTTAAGGGTTTAACTATAAAATCTGGTCATATGCCTGTTGATGAATACTACTTGGCATGGAGACGTAGTACGTTAAATTTTTAAGCCTCCATGTATTACTTAAGTGCTTGAAACAAATTAACAGCCTTAACTGAAGAATAATGTAGCCTTTATAAGGCGTCTTTTGAACCTTATAAGGAATACGACCACCGTTAACAACCTGAAATACTATGACTTTGGGTAACTACAAGCCTTCTGCAACAAATATGACATGATTTATAAGAGATTTTACCCTCGACAGAGCGCAACATAAAAAATATACCCAAAAAACACGAAAAAATCTACAAAAGCTATGACTTTGATTTTTTTGTGCGTTTAAGATATTTAATCTGGGCGTGGGAGTGTTGCTTGGTACCGTACTAATTGTAATGTAGGAATACTGTGAGATAAATATTAGGCCTCTAAGTTCTATATTAGAGCGACAAACCATTAAAAACTACGAACAAATCTTGGGAAAAAGTCTAAATTTAAAAGATCTAGCGCTACCTAAGGGTGAAGGTGGTGAGATACGGCAAAATGTCATAGGACTAAAGTTGTAGTTCGTCTAAAATCTATAGAATGTAGTGGTCTTCATTTTTCGATAGGGCAACCCGTTTGGCCGCTAGAGCTCAAATAAAAAGACTACATTTTGATTTTTTATTCACAATTATTTATTTTTTGAGGTATTTCAAACTAAAAATAGTAGGATTTGGGAAGAAAAGGTGCAACGCACATGCATACCATATCTCACGATACTAGTTAAAGTATAAAACGTGATACGTGCATTCTAATTAATAACAAATGTTCCGGAACCGGCATTTCCCTACTACTTATACTTTATAAAACGGTCAAATCTATAGATTTTAAGAGTTTTTGATTTTCCGACAGGTTTAAGTAATCAAAACTGGTCATATTTCTGCTGCTATATACTAACTGTGATGTAGACATACTGTGTGCCCAATATTAGGCCTCCATCAAGTAACCATTAACGTTCCATTAATGTGATAGGAAATTAAAACCCGCCACAAAATCTCAAAATTTGAAAAAAATCTAGAGCTATCTAAGGGTGAAGGAGACGAGATACGACAAAAAGTCATAAGACCAAAGTTGTAGAACTTGCAAAATCTGTAGGTCGTGGTGGTGTCCGTTTTTCGATAGGTCGATCCGTCCGGGCGCTAGAGCTCAAAAACTGTAATTTTAAAATAAGCCTTTTTTGGGGGGTTTTAAATACTTTTTTTAGGGGGGTTAAAAAAAAAGATTGTTAGTTTTGGCAATTTTCCTGGGGGTTACAAGCTATAAGCTACCTGCATGCAAAATTTCAGGTTTCTAGCTCATCTAGAAGTGGTCTAGAATTCGTATACCTCAGTCTGTCAGTCAGTCAGTCATGCAAAATTTCAGGTTTCTAGCTCATCTAGAAGTGGTCTAAAATTCGTATACCTCAGTCTGTCAGTCAGTCAGTCAGTGAGTTACACATGCTGGTGTATATATTATAGATTTGATCTTATTTATTCGTTTTGAGTTACATAACCAATAGCCTATATTATATATAGCCAATATATATACATATATATGTAGGATGTATATATATATATATATATATATAGGAGAGAGAGAGAGGAGGGTGGTTTTCACACTGGTAATCATTGCAAGACGACATTAAAGTTGCAAAAGTAAATATATTGGGTACTTTGGTATTATACGGATGCCACTATTGTTGGAGGTTAAATTTTTACCGGATAAAAAGGATAACTACATAATTCGAAAAAACGTACTTTTATTGACTTACTGTAAAAATTTTACATCATTCTGATGAGCGGTCTTTGTGTTGTGCCTCCCAAAAGGCAGCGATGTCCGCTAGGATCGTGTTGAATGCGTCGCCGCCGCTAGCAGCCAGACCCGATCGCCACAGGTACTTCGCCAAATATACAGCGCGCTGCGGCAGTTATGTTAGGATGGGTTATCATAAAAATACGTACAGTTTCCTCTTCATTTCGAGGTAAATCCCACACCAAAAGAACGTCACTCATTATGAAAACAAATGTAACGTAGTGCACGGCAATAAATCACTCATGACACTGACCCAGACACAGGCGGTGACAGGTGATGCGCGCGCTCCGGTCAACGACCTGACCTTGGCCTATTAGGAGGGGGTTTGGCGGCCGGAAGTATGACTCATCAGGTATCATTCGATTCGTAACGAAACAAGGAAAGTCCTAAATCATTTTTATGATAACCCATCCTAACATAACTGCCGCAGCGCGCTGCATAAGGGTGGCATCCGTATAATACCAAAGTACCACATATTGTTGTCCCCAAACACGATTTCAACAAAAAATATATATGAAACATTATGAAATATAGAGAACGTAATGATATAAAAGACATGAAAATCACTTGAAATTGAAATATTGATAGTAGCCGATCTATAGAAAACAAAACATAATTTGAAAATAATCAAACCTCTAATGAAACCATAACTTACCCTGACCTGCTCCCAACCACAACTAACCACTCTGTGATGTGCTTTGAAACTTCCAAGTTTTACAATTCAATCCCTACTTCCTTATACAATTCCGTTATATTTCAATCACAAAACTAATTAAGTTGCGGCTCAGCTGTGCCGTATGAGTTAAAGTGGCAGAAGTAACTTAAAGGATACACCTTCTTCCTGCTGCGTATAACTCATGCCAGGTAAAACTAGGTAACAGTTCTACCACCTTCAGGTGTGATCAAACTGGTTAACTTTGCTAATGCAACTTGTTTTGCACAGTAAGAAAAGTCAGCAAAAAAACTTAGAATAAAGATTTCAACCTCTGACTTACACTAGGCCTTCTTAATTATTTCACTCCATATTCCGTAAATGGTCATGAATGGAAGATAGACAGGAGTTTCAGCAATCATTTTAAATTTCAAAATGTGACAATTCCGATAGCATATATGCAACTTTGGCGTTGCGGCTTGCTATATGGAAGCTTGCTCATTGATTTTGTAAATTTTAATTTAATTATAGGGGTCTACTTCGGCATTGTTTGCATGAAAAGTTTCAAGGTGAAATCTATCGGTCTAATTTCACTTTTACACATCCTTTCATCTCTGTATCCAACTATAGTCAAAATATCAAAATATTAGGCTGTTAGATTGTCAGGTTAATATATGTTAATATCACAATTTTATTATATAAATTATACCACTCATTACTAAAGCCCCTTTCTACACATTAGGTTTTGGCATTAATGTTTTTTTTAGAATGAGGAACTGTCTTTTTAATTTTCACAGTGAAATTGCCTTGCCTAAAGAGAAATACTATCATAATTACCTTTTGTGGCTTTTTGGATTTATATCGTTTCTGAGATTCCTGCACACTGTGAGTGTGGGTTTTCGAACATTCTCTGAGAAAGGTAGAGTAGTTAATCCTAATTGGATTATTAGAAGAAAGAGAATGAAATTTATCAGGAAACTGGTATCCTAGTAGTGGACTGCAATGCCTACAAGTTGTAAATGTCCTTTCACTGTGGATATACCTATAAGGAAAAATCCTTGAAAGGTCACTGAAAGTGTTAAATCCGGGCTCTGAGCTAAACAACAAAGGTTTACTATAAAAAATATGCTTTAATATTTTTTGTTTAATGCTGTTATTAATTACTTTATTCACACTTCCAATCATAGTTAGGGGTAATCAATATGTAAAAATGCAATAATTAAAAATAATATTACTTTAAATAAAATATTTTAAACTTATTTTGTTTTTAAAAATATCCTAGATTGAATTAAAAACTATGTTATTATTATCTTATTTGAACACGAACATAACCTTAAATCACTTGTTTCTTGTTTGTTGTAAATTGTAAACAAAAGGCAGTGGCTACGTATACGTCCGACGTGAGCCGCTACTGTTCACGTCCGTTCCAAATTATGCACCGTCCGTTACTTTTTCTGTGATTTTTAAAACAAATTGAGAGCCAGAAAACCTCCTAACTTAACCTAACGTAACCTAACCTATCCTAACATAACGTAACTAACCTAACCCAACCTAACCTAAGCGGTAGCGAAGTGAATTTGCCCTTACATTGGACGTGTACGCAGTCACTTCGTAAACAAAACTCATCATATGGTTTGGTTCCTCTTTTCTTTCTTGTTGCCAACTTTAGGAATTGGTAATAACAAATTTCATACAATTTAAGTAATTATATGACTTATTTAAAATATAAATAAAAATGAACTGACTATGATTTATAGTTCAAACACTAATTTTAAAATAAACTAAACTGGAAATTTTCCATACCAAATTTGAAAAATTTGAATTTGGAGGTTCAAAGATTAGTACATTTGTAAATAAATCATATACCGTCCCAGGACAACCTTAAAACTGGTCTATACCAGTTTTGAGGCTGACATTGGGTACAGCAAATTAAGTTGTTATTACATGTAGTAAGTCTTTTGGCTGTCCATTATGACAAACTTCTCTTTCACCTTTGGTCGCTCCACTTGCAGCGGCTGGAGTCAGACACTCCGGATTTGGTCCCCAACCTGAGAATGTATAGTCCCTGGCTGTTGTACATGGATACCCTGTCAGTTGAGCTGTCCAGTTGGAGAGCAGAACGAGTCCGACTGTTTGAGCCTAATCACAGCTGTCACAGGAGCACAGGAGTTGGCCCTTTGCAAGGTCAATTTGGCTGCCTGTCACATCCCACCCTATCCTTTCCTGCTATATCCAATCCTTCCGATAACCTGCACGAAATTCCCGCAACATGTCACCGATGCGGTGCGTTCATTGTTGCTGGATTAGGAAACCCCAGCATAGCTGCTTAGCACGTCTTCTACAATCGGGAATTTTGCGCAGGAAGGATAGGATATAGCAGGAAAGGATAGGGTGGGATGATATAGGCAGCCAAATTGACCTTTCAAAGGGCCAACTCCTGTGCTCCCGTGACGGTGATATGTCGCGGGGTAGAATGTCCTAGGGTAGATTGTCAGCCGGTAGAAACATGGCTGCCAAATCAACAATGTACCAACCTACACTAAGGAAAAACAAAATCCCCGGCAGTTCATGTATGGCACCCTATTACATGTAAAATTTCCCTCTATGCAAATATTGGTACTTTGTTATTATACGGATGCCACCCTTATGCAGCGCGCTGTGGCAGTTATGTTAGGATGGGTTATCATAAAAATGATTGTAGGACTTTCCTTGTTTTGTTACGAATCGAATGATACCAGATGAGTCATACTTCCGGCCGCCAAACCCCCTCCAAATAGGCCAAGGTCAGGTCGTTGACCGGAGCGCGCGCATCATCTGTCACCGCCTGTAATCTGGGTCCTGGGTCAGTGTCATGAGTGATTTATTGCCGTGCACTACGTTACATTTGTTTTCATAATGAGTGATGTTCTTTTCGTGTGGGATTTACCTCGAAATTAAGAGGAAACCGTACGTATTTTTATGATAACCCATCCTAACATAACTGTCACAGCGCGATGTATGTTTGGCGGCGTTTCTGTGGCGATCGGGTCTGGCTGCTAGCGGCGGCGACGCATTCAACACGATCCTAGCGGACATCACTGCCTTTTGGGAGGCACAGCACAAAGACCGCTCATCAGAATGATGTAAAATTTGTACAGTAAGTCAATAAAAGTACGTTTTTTCGAATTATGTAGTTATCCTTTGTATCCGGTAAAAATTTAACCTCCAAAAATAGTGGCATCCGTATAATACCAAAGTACCCAAATATTTCCCGTACATTTTCCCGGCCTTTTGGTTTAATATTTATTTACTTTTAGTTAGAAGATGCGATTGATAAGCAATTTGAAGTTTTAGTAGACAAGCTCTGTTTGAATAATTTCCCATTTGTTTTCAATAACTGAATATCAAAGAAATATTAGCGAATAATTTTGTTGTTGATTACCTGTTTGACATTTGTATTAATGCGCACTGGTTTAAAAATTATGAATAAATTAGCTTTATGCAATTGCATGGCTTTAAAGTGATTAAAACTTTGTTTAAAGATGAGCATATTCTTGGTGATGTTATTGCTGTTTATGTAAACAATTCACTGGTTTATGTTAATTATAGCAGCAAATTATATATTCGTTTTTAAGTAGTGAACTAAATTTTGAAGTAACAGGAATATGTATTGATAATCAAAGATTCAAGATTATTTATTGTCATCAAACAAAAAAACTGTGGATGGGGCAAGCTCAATATTTGTATACTAAATATAAATATAGCCTAAAATATTTATAAACAGTTTGGAAAAAATAGTGCATGTTAATTAAAAGATGTTCAATGAAGTTGATAATATCTTTGTACAGGTATCATAAGGGAGACCCTGCTCAAATTTTTGTTTAAATCAGCAAGATTGTTTGAATTTTTCAGTGGTCCCAGGTGAAATAAATATAAGATAATAATGGGTGGTGACTTAAATGCACATTTTGATGTGGATGAGGATAAACCTAGTGTACATGGATTTAAAAATATACGAAGGTGGTTTAATTTTGATTACAGTAACACTAAGGCTTCAAGAGGCTCGGCCTGCATTGACAATATTAACAAATACTTTTAGATCAACTCAGTCTTGCAAATTTATTAATTTTTGTTGTGTAGGTCCTTGCTACTGAAAACGTTAACTTATTCACCTGTGTATACCACAGGGCTAAATAGTTGTGACTGGGCCAATGTATAATAACAAGCTGTTTATATTTGGATCCCAGCTTAATAGTTATAGGTGTTTTACTTGTTTTCCAAACTTAAACATCACTCTGCTAATGATTTTTGTCTTTGAGATTTTTGTCTTCATTTAAAAACATTTTTGCAATGACCTTTCCTCAATTAAAATGTAAAGCTGGTTTTCAATCTAGTAACATAGTCAAGAATGGTAAGGAGTGGGGTATACTCCCCAGCTAGCGAAACTAAACAAAAAATAAGTTATGTGTTGTTCTTGGATTTGAATAAGAAGCTTAATAATTCTAAACAATCCTATGCTGTTTATATAGAAGATAAAAGAGAATATAAATTAGCTCTTAATAAAGCTAAACATGTTACAACATTAGAAGTATTGAGTCTTCTACAAAAAAATACAAAAGGGCTTGGAAAAATTACAAGTTGCCTAAATTAGTAAAAAAATAGTGAAATAGAAGCATCAACAATTTTATTTCACTACATTAGTTTAACACTTAATTATTGTACACAGTCATTCAGTTCAGAATATTTAGTACAACATTATAAAGCCAGTGGATACTGCTGCAGATATGTGACAAAATTGCAATTGAGGCTCTAGACCTAGTTAGGTAGTTTTTCCTTATCCAAAAACAAATGCAGGAGGTTGTACAAATTGTAAATAAGTTAAAGTATTCTATCAGTGTTGATATCTATGGCATTTCTTGTAATTGATTGAAAAATGTTATTAACTGTATAGCTTGTCCTATTAATTTTGGTTCAGGGTATCTTTCCTAGCATACTTAAGTTATCGAGAGTAGTGCCTGTATATAAGAAAAGATATACAAAATATCCATCCATGCAGCTATATCGGCCTATTGTTTTGACTCCTGTTTTTTTCTAAAGCATAGGAAACTATTTTATATAACCAAAAATGTGGAACTTCTTAGATCGACATATCTCTGTAATGAGCAGTTTTGTGTATAGAAAAATAGATCCACTATACTATAATGCCACTGATTCTCTTGTTTAAAAAGTTCTTCAGGTATTAAGTTAAATAGTTTTCTCAGGTCAATTTTTGTGACCTGAATCTGAGTAAAGCCTTTGATTGTGTGGATCATGAGTTACTTTTGTTTAAATTAAGTTTTTGGGGTTTCAAAAACTATTGTTTAACTATTTTTAGGTCTTTTTCAGAAAATTGTAAGCAAATTGTATGTATATAGGATCTGATCTAATCATCAGATCTGATGTGCTGATGACATGTGTGGTTTTGTCACAAGGTTTGATACTTGGGCCTTTACTTTTGTTCTCATGATTGATTTGCCATGTTATGTGAAACCTTATATGCTGATTATACAACTTCTGTAAACAACAGCTCTGATATTGATGTTTTTAAAATATGACAGAGGATACTAGTTTACAAAGCTTTAAAGTAATTCAGAGCCATCAGGATTTGTATTAAATTAAAACAATACCCAATCCATGTTATATTCAGCTTAATTAAGAGACATAATTCAAATGATTTTATTAATATTTTGGGAATTCATTCAGATAGTAAACTTTCTTGAGAACCCCATATTAAATATATTTCTGGTAGCAAGAGTGATCTTGATTGTCTACAACTTGTATAGTGGCAGTTGTACATATAATTTTTGTTAGTGTGAAAATATGATTTGATATCAATATATCAAATCATAGTCACACTAACAAAAATTATATGTACAACTATCAATACAACTGTCAATACGCTATCAATCCCCATAGGGGTAAAAGATTAAGTAGATGCTAATTATCTACTTGCATAAAAATTTAAAATGTTATGTAAACAATATTCCATTGCTGTAAAAAAGTTTTAGAATTATCATTGATGTACACAGACTGAACAACTGTAAGCCATTATTTGTTATAACTTAAAGTCATGACTCTTGTAAATCTCTACTCATACACAGTGTACTGCATACCATATGAACAATCTATAAAATCTTCCTCTTAAGAAAAGATATACACTCGCATGATACTAGAAACCGGGAACTCATGAATGTACCTTTTCAAAGATTAAGAAGCTATCATGTAATTGGAACCAAAGGCTACAATAGATTTTCACCATGTGTATTAAACTGTCCAATAGAGAAGTTCAAACAAAAGTTGCATGATATGGTTGACTGCTCAAACTTTCTACTCTTTCGATGAATTCAAAAAAAATGATTACTAACCAATTACATATTGAATTGTATTATTTTAGTTTCAGTGAGTTAATTTTTGTTATATATTATGTCATAAGAGGTCATCTTTGGAATCAATGTGATTACAGAATGTATAAGTTAGTGAGAGAAACTCTTGTTTATATTTCTTGTACATATTTGCCTTTTGACTTCATCTACTCCTTCTTTGTAAGCCTAATGAGTTTTGTATTAATAAGTTTTAATAAAAACAATCAGTATTAATAATATAGATATAAGAAAGATAGTTTTTTCTTATAAGAATAACATCGGACAATGTACTTAGCTTACTGAATGAAAATTTAAATTTGTCCACGACCATTAGCCGAATAGTCTACTAATGAAATACTGATTTAGCTTTGTGTAGATTGGAGTACTAATTTTCTCAGCTTTTTATGGAGATGAGTTTAAACTGATGAAACCTGTTGAAACTATTTAAAATTTATGGTATTAAGAAATATAACCGTATTTATATGTGTTAGTGTATTTTATATGAATGATAATAAACAAAAACATTAATACTATTTAGGATAGGTAAAATAGGCCTAGAATAGAAGAGACGATGGACTAAAAAACTCTAACCTACTCGAATGCCCTATAACATACTATCAAAGAAAAAGAACTTATACACATTAAACACACATTGTAGGTATAATTAGATATAGATAAGTTTTCATCTCTGTAATATAAGTATAGTAAAAAACATTTAACCTCGGGTACTTACTCACTGTGAAAGATAATCCAAGTATGACAAATCGACCTAACCCCACTAAAAAGTAAGTTTGAAAAAGTGATATATTTCATCCAATTGGCCCCGACACAGATATATTTGCGTGTCAGAACAATATAATTTTGTACATAAACTTTTTATTAACCACTCATATTGGAAATCTAGTTTAGAAACTTAGTAATTTGAATGTAAAACCCTGAATTATAAACATCAAGAATACTCAAGACTTTTCCCAAACGGACGGCCGCCATGATTGTTAGTTCTTTGTAAATCCGCTAGAGCAACAAAGTGTCTGCAGACCATTTTGGAGAGACCTGACCGTCTAGTGCTGAACCCTTGCGGCGAACGATGGAACTGCGTTAGGAATGTCATACATTAGCAATTATAAATTCAGATATTTGTTTTCTACGTTTTTTAATTAAGTGTAAGGTTTTAAGTAAAAACTAATTATGTTATAAATTCCTAAAAAATAATCTGAAACTTTTATAAATGTGTACATAGCAGGAATATATGTTTTAATTTAAGTAATGCGTAATTTAATACAGATACTAGTTTGTTTACCTCAATCAGCTGTTTATAGTATGATAGAATAAGATGCAATTATGAGTGTTTTAAATTAAATTTGACTTATTTTATTAACTTTAACGATTGGAAATATTATTTTATTGTGTCTTCGATATAAATTTATCTTTTCCAAATTAAATTAAATAGAGAAATATTATTTTTAAATTCAGTGAAGTGGTGACCAATAAAGATTAGCTATTGCTGCTGACAGCCAATCAAAAAATTACAGTGTACCAAGATTGTTGAGAAGGATTCTAATTGGAGGATAGCCTTCTTCTCCAAATCTGGACGAGGTGACGCCGTTGTGTGTCTCTGGAGAGCCGAAGAGGACAGTCGAGCAAGTCCATGTTGCTCATTCCCAGGAGGGAATAATCAGTTTTACATCAAGATTTTTTTATGTTTGTGCGTGTTAAATAAGTTTTTTTTAGTATTCCCCCAGCTCTAAAGCCCAGCAGACTCCCATTAATAAATTTTTGACCGTATTTTTAGGCACATTTTGAGGACTGTTTGGTGAGGCATTCCTTATTCTCACACTAATCCCCTTCCAGCATACATCTATTTGAAGATTGATCTTATTGATATTTAGGGACGTTTCATATATCAATAACTTTCAAAATTAACATCAAGATTAAGACATTTTAAAAGTAAATTGAAGAAGAGTGATAATATTTTATTTGTTTATTGAAGATTTTGAACTTTCTTTTAAATTTGAACTCTCTATTTAATTATCTGTTGTTGTACTTTGCTAATATAAAAAATTTGATTATTATCGATCGAGCCAGATGCTAATGGACCTTACGAAATTTGAACCCTGAGATAAAAAGAGAACTCATTTGCTAAATATTGTACTTTCTAATCATTTTTTATCTAGATGTAAACTAAAACTTTTGAATAAAGACCAAGTTTATTTGTTATTTGTATAAAAAACAGTTGTTTATTTATAATAAAATTTATTCATTCATTTATATTTATTTATATTATAGACAGATAACAAACTTAATTTTGGACCTCTTAAGCCCTGTAATTTCTGAACCCGATTTTTTCTTAAAATTCAGGTAGTATTATTTTAGTAGAGACCTAATATAAAGAACCAAATACAAAATCCAAAGATTTCGAAAGCGTCTCCTCAAAACTGCTCCAGAACTATGTACCTCGTTGGCCCTCGGCGGCTCTCTGACTGGTCTATACTAGGTGTACGCTCATTCTTCCCGTAAGAGAATGAAAAAAGATTTAATTTTTAAAGATATTTGAATAAAAATGTTACATATTTAACTTTGTTAACATACACCTTTTTTAGCTAAACAATTTTCAATAAGTCAACACATGTCTAAATGCAACATATCTAAATGATTACTAGTCGACGCGAGTGGAAATCCGCTCTGCGAACCAAATCTTGTCAGCTGATCAGATGTTCTTTTGTTTAAATTTTTGCTCCTGTCAAAACAAACTATTCCCTTTATTTATCTTTCATTTTATTCAGATTTCAGAGAAGCGGTACATTTTTAGCCTGTGGGTCTATTTTTCGTCCTTAGCCGGCACGATACGTTTTAAAATGAGGTGTAAATCATGAAATTTGATAAAGGAATAGGAAAGATCTCGCGTAGTGACAGAAAAACAGGCTATAGAGAAATTATTTATGGACTAGGCTAGTGCCTGTAGGCCTACCAGCTCCAAGCAGGTTGGTTTTGGTGCTTCATTAATATTTCTTAGAATATGAGTGTTCCTTATAATTATTAAGTCCAGCTTCATTTTACCTGTCCTGTTAACTGTACCTCATCACAAGCAAACAAAATTACAATATTTTTAAAGCATCAGGGAGTGATCGCCAGAGGTCACTGTCCTATCTGAACTTGAACGTTTAGTCCATTCCTAGAGGGCCTAAAAAAGGGCTGTCACGAAATATTTGGCTTCTGTGGAGATCTTCCCCATATAATTGGTTATGAAAGTTCCAAATTTAAGCCTTCTATAGGTTGTACAATTTCATACGATCTAGCTACACCTCAATTTATTTTAATCAACAAATCAGGTATAAAAATCGGTTTAGTAACTATAGAATCTTGCTTTTATAAAATTTCTGATTGTACTTTATATCAATAAATAAAAATTGTAATAATTAAAGTTATTGGGAAATTTTAGATGGGTATAAACAATTGTTTTATTTACGTTCTCAATTTGCATAACAATATGTTCTCTTTTTATTTTTTGATTTATTTGGACTTTACCTATCGCTTCTAGTGTTTAAAACTACACTACGTTTCGGGAGGTAAGGAAACTCCTCCCGTTATCAAGTGAACCCTACTTACATCTAAATATCAAGTTCTTACACCTAACTAACCTACATTTTTTTATTTCCTTATCTTTTTCTTTTACATTTTAATTTACACAAACACAAAAATAACAAATGTATACAAAAATTCAATTTCATCTAATTTGGAGTGGGGGAGGTGGGTTTAGTGGGAAGTCTTCTCTTGAAGGAGTCCCACACCACCCTCGTGGGAGCGGGGGTGAGCGAAAAAGCATTCCCACCTTCCAATAAAAAAATTAAACATAACGTAATAAGTACCTATTACAAATCAAATGCTTGGAGACTCCCTAAAAGAAATATTTAACTCATAAAAAAACACTTATAACGCAAAAAATATTGCAAAATCTTGACCGAGTGTTAAGTAAAAATAGTTAAATTCTCATTTTAATCTTAGAGGGGAATGCCCACTTCTTAATTTCTGACTTTAATCTCAGAGGGGAACGCCCACTTCTTAATTTTTGACTTTTTTCTCAGAGAGGAACACCGACTTCTTAAATTCTGATTTTTATCTCAGAGGGGATCGCCCATAACTAAAATTCACCCAATTTTTAAATTCTGAGTTTAATCTCAGAGAGGAATGCCCACTTGTTAAATTCGGACCTTAATCTTAGAGGGAGACGCTTACTAGTTAAATTCAGACTTTAATCTTAGAATTCTAACTTTTTTCTCTAGAGGTGAAGAACAAATTTTTCTTTTAGGTTGATGCCCTTCAGCTCCGTCGTAGTAGTTGTCACAATGAATATAACACGCAAAATAGCTACTTCATACATTTACTGATTTTTGCCGCACCCCAATGTTTCAAACAAAGAACACAAAATAGTACGCGTGTATTAGCCCATTGGCTAAAAAGCCCATTGACTCGTTAGTTAAAACGAAGGAGGTTTATTAGCATTTCTGGAGGTAACTTTGCTTAGCGATTATCGTTGCAAAAGCGAGCCAGGGATTTTGTGAGGTTGGTACACTGGTGAGACAAATTTCTCGTTCTTTGAGCTATCCTGATTCGTTGTTTTATTCCTATGAGTGAATCTACTCATGAAAATCACTAGAATAAAAGTTGGAATAAATTATTTGTTTAGTTTGATTTATGTATTTAATCTTGCCGTGAAATATGATTAATTATGAGTAAATAAACAATTCAAGTTTATTAATTTTCTAATCATGAATAGCTATTTGTTTGATTCACTTAGGTGACTCGTTCGATTTCAGCGAGTAGTTCTTTGCCTCACCAAAATTTGGCAAAGAATGGCTCACAATTTTGTTCATCAGTGTTAACTCCAGTATTACCAATAGAACTCCTTGGTTAAAAAATAAACAGGAGTCACTCACTGCTCTCTGGCCTTCTCTGGCAAATAATCGGGGCCTACGATAATATCATAGGCCCCGAAATAACCCTCAAAAAGCGTGCTGTCAAGGAGTTTTATTGTATAACTGGAGGTAACACTGCTTCACTATTTTTGTCGAAAAGGCGAGCTTGTGATTTTGTCAGGGTTTGGTATACTGATGAGGCAAATTTCTCATTCCTAATTGACTGTTTTATTCCTTTAATCTACTCATGCAAATCACTGGAATAAAAGTAATAAAAGTTGGAACAAATTCATTTTTTTTGTTTGATTCATGCATCTAATCTATTTGTCAAATATAGTAAATTATGAGCAAATAAACAAATACAAGTTTATTAATGTTCAAATCATAAGTAGGTATTTGTTTGAGTCATTTTGTCGACTTGTTCAATTTCAGCGAGTAGTTATTTGCCTCACAAATATTTGGCAAAGAACGGCTAGCAATTTTGTTTGTAAGTGTTGTCTTCAGTATTACCAATAGAATTCCTTGCGTGCCTCGTATTTCACATTTTGGTCTGTTGATGTGTCAACATATTGGTGGGACGCTGTCATTCAACCTTGTTTACAACACTACTTCCAAAGCCAAATTATAAGGGTGTTTTCATTTAACTCAAATAATATCGTTGCTTTGAAATAAACAATCCAATTCCATCTAAATATGTCTCAAGATTATAAAGTTAAGTTTAACATCAAGTTTCACTTAAAATAAGACGATATATTAATATTTGAAGACTTTATCACTGTTATTATATACAGTCATATGAGAAATTTCGACAGCGTCCCACTAGAGTTATTGCCAGCATAACTGAGCAAAAACTGGCTTTCACAATGGCATCCGTTTTTAACCAAGAGTAGTGACTCCAGATTACATAGAGCTCATTGCCACTAACCTCACAGTTTATTTTATTTTTGTTAATTTTTAATTTTTTTAAGATTAATGGGTACACTTTCACACAGCATCTAGAATAATTATAAGATAGGTATTATGCACAGCTTAGATTCCCCTCTGCTGTTGCTTGGGCACCAGTGACGTCACATTGTTTACATTTTTGTTTTTTTACATTTCAGATCAACACAGAATTATAAAGGTCAAAGTCAAAACAACAGCATCAAATAATTTTGAAAGATGGAAGCTTTGTTGTGCTACAAATAGTTGGTGGGCACCACGACTGATGTCATTGATATGCTGCACATATTGTTTATGATACCTATCTATTGTCTACTATATACTGTGCACTTTCATTAGTGGACCGATATAAAAACCGATTAAAATTTATTGATATATCGATTATTTCAATTGTTTTATCGATTGTTAAAATTTGTATCGTTCACGTTTATTTTTCAATTAACTTAAAATAAAAATAAAATAAAATTTAGGCTATAGTATGTTACAAAAATATTTATTTACAAACAATACTAAAATAAACGTTATCAGGAAACTGACACATACTTTCTCCCTTTTAGCCCAACTTTAGTGAATCAATTATTTTTATTTACTAAGTATAGAATATTATAAGTAGAGTCGATTGTACAGATCATTTTCTAAAAAAGACGTTTTCAGAAATATTTACCCAAATCCCTTTTTTGGGGGTACTACATAATCCTTTGCTACAAGCAGTGGTTTTAAGAGGGGAAATGCCCCCTCACCCCTCCCCCCATGGTTAAGTAGAAACATATTTTGAATATTCTCTGTTGGTTAATGCCAACTTGATCTGCAAATTAATTTTTATCAAAATTAATCAATAAATAAGAGCGAAATGGTAATTTTTGTACTCCCCATAAGAATAAAATTGGAGAATGTACTGTGTTACAGCAAAAATAAAGTTTAAATTTTCTGCGCAACTAGTAATCGCAGAACAATAATTCAAAATCCTAAATTATTTAGTTTTTTAAGCTCTTTTTAATAGTGACAAGTAATGGTTTTTAACATTTATGGTTTTTATAAAAAATAAAAAACTGAAATCTGGATGTTTTAAGTCCTGTAATTTTTAAACCCAAATGTTTACAGAAATGAAAGTGGTGTCATTTTGTTATAAACCCAAAGCTCTACAAGCTACAAAAGTTTAATCAAAATCGTTAGAGCCGTTTTTGGGAAATTTGGATTTTTCATGTTTTTTGGCGGTTTTGGGGGACAATTACCCTTAAAAATAAAAAATTAAAAAAATGAAAAACTCTTGGAGATATTGTAGATTAGTACCTATATACCAAATTTAATCTAAATCGGCCCACTGGTGAGGGCTCCAGCTCTGTACACATCCACACAGACGCACAAACACCCACACACACACACACCCACAGATATCACGTAAAAATAACTTTTTTGGGTTCAGGGAGCACCAAAACTATTATTTCCACTAACAACTAAAATTCGAAAATTTTTACGAAAACAATACTTTCTCCATATACTATGTATAGAGGGAGAAAGTAAAACAATTAAAGTTTACAAGTTTTATATATTTCCAGGATATACCTTCCAGATAGCATGTAAAATGAACATTCAAATCTTTTCCAGACCTTTTATCATCTCTTTCTCCTAAATAAACATTCACAGAGGTGGACAGTAATATACTCGGAATGTATTCCTGTCTTCAAACTTCTTTTTACTGCTCTCTAGGAACTTTCAAAGTCCGCGTGTTTGCACCGGTCAAAGGATCTATGCAATCCCTGTTATGTTTAGTGAATTTCCTATGGAAAGTGAACTATTAGCATGACCCGCATGGTAAAACTTAAGCCCGGGACCAACATAGAAGCAATGACTACATATACAATAAGACAGACAAGCCTTATGGAAATAACTCAACGCCTGTTGAGAAGTCGGAGAGACTGCTTCAGCGACCCGCCGCCAGTTGGCGCTAGTGGCGGCGGGCGTTGACTGTACTACTGATCTCTTGGTGCGGACTGTACGAGTACCCTCTCTCTCTATTTCGCCCGCCGTACTAGCGGCATGGCAGTGGGAACTGTGGGCAGTAAGCGTGTATGCATGCAATGGATACAGGCATTATTCAGGTGTATGTCAGCAGGCAGATAACCTCCAATAAATATGAGTTCTGATGTTTACCTTCTGTGCCTAAGCTATCAAATCTGGCTATCCCTATAGAGTGTAAGGATGGCAGGGTGGAAGTGTATATGTATATAACATAATTGTTTTAGTTACAACAAAAGGTACCTAAATTAAATACGAATAAAGACTAATTATAGATACATCATTTAAAATTTATTAGCTCAAACAATGACGTTGCGTAAATTATTTATCCTCAGAATGTTGATTTGAATTAGAAAGGAAAAGATAAGAATATTGTTTTTAATTAATTTTTGATTTAAAATAAACATTCAAATCTCCTAAAAAACAAATATCTAGACTCGGCACGGTCCTTTCGTGTCATGTAGTAGGCATGGTATAGCTTATTGTACGTTTACAAATCCAGGATAATCTCCAATAGTTGTAAACCCTATATAATGATGAAAACAAGGTTAAAATGTCCCATACGGCACTTGCGGAATGGCTGTTATGAGGTATTAATTTAATCAGGAAAAACATTTCTTTAAAATAAAAATAAATAATACACTATACTTGCATTAAAGATTTTGGACTTGGCCATTTTACAACAGAAACCGAGTACCTATTTAATGTAATGTTAAGCTTAACTTTTTAACTCTACGTAACTTTGTTCTGAGATATTTTTTGTATCTTTATAAACAAAAGAGTTATAATCAATTTTTCTTTTTGGTCCAAAATGTTTGTTTTGAGCGCGGCGAACGAGTTTAGAGGAAAGGTCATTTAACCTTGCTTGTAATGACTATGGTTTACGAGATCCTAATGGTGAGCATAAACATATGAACACAATTCATATCTGGATATTTAATGTACCATGTCTATCAACAGAACAAATATTTTCATGCAAAACCCAACGGCAAAGCAGTATGTTAGAAAAATATTTTGAATTCACACATTTCTGAAACTTAGAAACAACTTTCTAACAACTTTTAGAACTATATCTACACATAAAATCAACGGTAAATAACCAATATTTCGGCTGATAAAAATCACTAAAGGCGGCTCCACACTTCTCGCGAACACGCCCGAATGTTCGGAGTGTTTGCGAGAAGTGTGGGAGCTGCACAAACTTTTGAATACATACGGGAACATACGGGACGGAATGTTCAGTGAACATTCGGGAGAATGTTCGGCCGAATGTTCAGGCCTGTTCTCGAAAAGTGTGGGACTGCCTTAACATTTATTTTAAAGTAGTATCTAATTATATAATCACCATTATTTTTATTGTCCGATGTCCGAATTATATTTTCTCAGTAATCAGAAGTACACCAAGTACAATATTTGAAACATAAGTAGCCTAGTTTGTAGGTTGTAGAGGTGCAGAAATATATTTTAAAGTTTATTATCTTAGGCCCCGTACGGTCAACAGTCAATAATTACAGTCAACGGTCCCGTCATTCCAAAGTAAGTCATTCTGAAGTGTTGCCGTAGTGCATTCAGTATTTAGTTATATCTCACTGGTTGCAAAGAAATAAATATTAAGTAAACAAATGATTTCACATCTTTAATTTCTTCCCTTTTTCATAGTATATGGAGAAAGAATTGTTTTCGTCAAAATTTTCGAATTTGAGTTGTTAGTGGAAATATTCGTTTTGATGCTCCCTGAACCCAAAAAAGTGATTTTTATGTGATGTCTGTGTGTCTGTCTGTTTGTCTGTCTGTCTATCTGTATGGATGTGTACAGAGCTCTAACCAATGGTCCGATTTTTATGAAATTTGGTATGTAGGTATTATCCACGATATCTCCAGGCGTTTTTTACATTTTTTTTGAATTTTTTATTATTAAGGGTATTTATCCCCCAAAAACCGCCAAAAAACATTAAAAAATCAAAATTTCTCAAAAACGGCTCTAAGGATTTAAATTAAACTTTAGTCGTTTGAAAATCTTTAGTTTTCCAACAAAATTACACCACCCGCATTTCTGTAAAATTCAGGTTCAAAAATTACAGGACGTAAAACTTAAAAAATTCAGTTTTTGGATTTTTCATAAAAAAACATAAATATAAAAGAAACATTACTATTCACCATTAAAAATAGCTCAAAAAACAAAATAATTTAGGATTTTGAATTACTATTCTACGATTTCTGGTTGCGGGGAAAATTTAAATTTTCATTTTGCAGTAAACGCAGCACGTTGTCCAATGTTATCCTTATGGGGAATACAACAACTACTATTTCTCTCTTATTTATTGATACATTTCGTTTAAACTTGAAATGCTTGAAAAGTTAGCATTGACCAACAGAGGTAATTCGAAATATGTTGCCCCTTAATAATCCGGGGGGGGGGAATATGGGGCAGTTCCCCTCTTAAAACCACGTGTGTAGCAATGGATTTTGTAGTGCCTCCATGATGATGTAGTGCTTATCATGATACAGTAACTCTTTTGGATTTGTAATTTATCAATTTTACAACGTACCTGTAACTGATGACAGGATTGTAGAAGAAAACAGTTATTTCCCGTTTGCTTTAAAATGCAAGTACCTTTTGGTGGTCCTTTCATTGTTCGGAGTTTTTTCTATAATGTCCAATTATATGCTTATAGTGTGAGTAAAGTGGTCATTTCAAATACGGTACCTTAACCATTAAAGGTCGTGGAAAACCTGCTCTATAGCTAAAGTCAATTTTACATCTTATTCGGAATAATTTTGTTGAAGACACCGAGTTCATAAGTTAGGTCTACACATGTGTTTATAAAACTGCCGTTCAAAATCGATACATGCCTCAATTTTCGACATGAAATCAAACTATAAAACAACGATTGTAAGGCTCTTGGAGAGGCTTGGTTTTGAGTTTTGACATAAAAACATTTATTCCATTTAATTTAATTTATATTTTTGGTATAAATGTTTATTAACAACTAAGTATCCTTCGTATTCAAGTTACTTGATAAGTTTTTCTACTTTTAACGCCAAACATATTTTTATAGGATTGGTTATATTGCTGATATAGAGGATCAGTTTTGGGTTTTGATATAAAAACATATATTTATTCATTATTTTAATTACATATTTAGCTACAAAAATTCATTTACGGCTAAGAAACCTTCGTATTTGGAGGGAAAAATGTTTAAGTAACAGAGATTTTAAAAGAAAGTAGGTTTTGATTATATAAAAAGGCAACGTTATGTTTTCTTACTAAAGTATTTTATTTCATTACTGATTAAAACAAGTTTTTGCTTCAGGAGTAAAATATAATAACTAATCAGATATGTTTATCTTATCATGTAATGTTTCATTCTTTCTAACAAATAAGTTTCTTATTATTTACTGCTTAATTTACCTTAAATATAAAATTATAAGGTTCCTCATAATCCGAAAGCCGAACTTTTTATCAAAATTGAAAGCTATGTTAAAAACAATAATCTCAACACCATATAAGTAAAATGAACATAATTAATATTTTATAGGTGAAGATATAAATCAAATGAGGAGCACTTAACTATGCTGGATGTGGTCCAGGACGGCGGTGCGCGTAGAACTGAACATAGCGGTTATGTACATCGGATTATTGAACAAACTATAAATTATATCGAAAATTGTTTTGAATGAAAATTTAACACCATCTAATTAGCTACAACTTTCTCGGTGGAATTTTTTTCTACCTCAAAAATAATAAAAGTTATCGCTTACTGATTTTTACATGTCATCCTGTTACAACTCTCTAATATTTTCATTATTAAAAATTACACATAATTTTAAACTAAAATATATTTATACTGTTGGATGCGGAAACTCATGCAGAAAAGGAATATATAAGTTTAATTGTAGTTTTATTATTGTTAGAATGTACATGAGCGTGTAAACGACAACGTGTTCACCGCTCGGAATTACTCAGTTTTGCCGTGTCCTAGCGACTAGCCGGACCGTTTTGATACATGCAGCGCTACTAGCGGTGGGTCGCAGAGTTACCGCTTGGCGTTGAATTTTTAACACGGCGCTTACGCGTCTTATTGTATATGTAGTCATTGATAGAAGTTCCTAACGTGACCCCCTGAACACGTTTTGGGGGGTCGTTCAAAATTTTATATATATCTATATATATATGTGTGTGTGTGTGTGTGTTTGCACTCTAGCGGTCACATTTTTTGTCTGATTTACTTCAAATTTGGTAGGGACATTGCTTTCTGTAATCAGTTGGACAAGTTTGTTGGGCAAAACAATCGGAAAACCCTAAATCCCTCTTTTGGGGATTAATCTTTCAAGTTTTGAGTTTTTGGGCCCAAAAAGGGTCAGAAAAGACCCGAATGTAAAATTAATGCATGTAACAAGATGTGAATTAGTGAGGCAAAACTTTTAAGCCCTCTCTCGTCATTCTATCATACATATTTACCGAGTTATTAAAGAAAATGTGTATAGACCACGTTGTCTTGTGGGGGTTTTACATTAGAAAAACCTGTTATTCATTTGTTGGTGTACTTTTATCAACCCCAGCAACCTCACGCCTACTTTTAAGCCTGACTGTGACCTTCTGCAAACCTTATAATGCACAAAATTGTATTCCCAGCATTGCAGGTAAATGAAACCAGAAGCATCAGAACAGCCAAAAAATCAATGTTTTCAGATTTCAATAAAAATTTGAATAAATGTATGTTTTTGCAGTAATTTTAAGTATTTATGTGGAAATTCACTTCCTTCACATCAGCGTGCTGTGTGTGAACTCGTTTAGTTTACTGTGAAGTGAATATATCTTTCATTGGTCAATCCAAAGTAGGATTTCCTAGATCCGTTACAATATGGTTGTTCCTGGCAATACATTTGGAATATCAACATACCTGCATCACGCTTGTTATCTGGACATACCTATTTCCAGTCAATATATATTCCACCTCTTTAGACCCTTTCTAGAATAGTTTCGAGAAGACCGAGGATCTAGGTGCCATCATTCAGTCTACCCCCGTTATCCCGGTTTTATTTCCACTTGCCTGTCTTACATTCATCTACCTCTATTATGACAACTTACCCTCCTCCTCATAGTTGTCGTTGACATAACACAGACATTAACTAGAAATTCATAATTTGTTAAATTTCTAGAAAAGAAATAAAACCACTGTGATAATGTTTCTTGAGCCAAATTTTGGATTTTCGAATGCAGTATTTGTTAGTGCATTGATATGCTTACTATGCATATTCTCACCTTAAACAATTATTTTGATTTGGTAATTTTAAAACGACACACATCAAACAATTACAAATATCACAGATTGGAGTTTGAGGAATCAGTCCTTCTTCTTGTAGAAATCGGAAACAAGTATAATTGTCTTTCAAACAGATATCGCATAACTTTCTAAAATTAAAACTTATTTTTGATGAATCAAGGAACAAACAAACTCAATTTTTTTTAAATACCGGTACTTGTTACTGAATTTCCTATGGAAAAGTGAACTATTAGCATGACCCTTAGGGTGAAACTTAAGCCCGGGACCGCCATAGAAGTTCCTAACGTGACCCCCTGAATACGGTTTGGGGGGTCGCTATCAACTTTATATATATATGTGTGTGTGTATGTGTGTGTGTGTTCGCACTATAGCGGTCGCATATTTTGTCCGATCTACTTGAAATTTGGTGGGAACCTTCCCTTCTGGAAACAGTTGGACAAGTTGGAAAGATGGGCAAAACAATCGGACAACTCTAACCCCCTTTTTTGGGATTTTAATTTTTCAAATTTTGAGTTTTGGGCCCAAAAAAGGGTCAGAAAATCCCCGAATGTAAAATTAATACAAGTAAGAAGATAGAGATTAGTAAAGGCAAAAGTTTTAAGGCCTCTCTCATCATTCTTTAAAAAATATTTACCGAGTTATTAAAGAAAATGTTAATTGTCTTAACACAGTATGTTTTCTTATACGGATTTTACACTGGCAAAGGCTGTTTTTCATATCTTGATGTAGTTTATATATCACTATATCAACTTGTTATCCTGACTATACTTCCTCCTTACCTTATAATGTACAACATTGCCATCCTAATAGGGAATTTAAGTATAACGAGGAGCATCAGAACAGTCAAAAAATTACATTTTCCAATTCTCAAAAAAAAGTTACCAGTGTGTTTTAACCCTTATTAGATTTTTTAAAGACGTTAATGCGGAAATTCACTTCCCTCATGTCAGCGCGCTGCGTGCGAACTCGTTATTTTGTTACATATGATACAATAAAAACCGAACATATGGAATATCATAAATAATTCAAAAGTAATCGATAAAACAATTGAATAACCAAACATAATTTGCCCCCATGTCAACTCTGCTCCCAAGGAGCAGACCAACATGGTAACCAATCAAATCCTCTCTTCACAAGTTATATGAGTCAGCTGACTTTTTTTGTGTGAAGAGAGCCAACCAGAGTTGATTACAGGATCTTGATGCTGTACACTGGCCCTGGCTACATAATCTTATTCTACACCTAAAATGGAACTTTAAATGTAGAGTGAGCTTTTTTGAAATCCCGCTCGGTTTATCATCAGACTGTCTATGCGTTATACATAATAATTTATCTCGAGGACCGAGAAAGATATTTATTTTAAATTCTGCATGTGCTATACAAACAAACAAGTTAACATAAAAAACAACCGTGCTATATACACGGTTGTGTTTGGAAGTAGTGTTGTAAACAAAGTTGAACTAACACAACAATTCTAACCTTTACAGATTCAAAAAGGTGGAAATTTTTGTTTTTAAAAGCAAAATATCTTGAAAATCACAAATTATTATATTAAAATAGTACAAACGTCCAAAAATGTGTATCTTTCTGATAAAACAAGTGTGAATATTTTGAGTAACTTATTCAAAATAACTGAGAAGTTGAGATTTTTATAAGTAGGGACATATTTTCACTTTCTCCTGCTATATAATTAAGCATGTCAGACAATGTTCGCTAATATTTGACCGTTTTCTCAATGTTCGGCATATTCGCAAACTGTAGGGAGCTGCATGAATAAAGAATACTGAATTTGTTTAAATTTTTGACCAAGCAATGAAGAATGTCAGTGAAATTTCGGGAGCATTTTTGGTTGAATATTAAGATATATTTATGAACAGTATGGGACAGGCTTTAGTATACAGGGTGAATCTCGTAAGTTGTCCAGTATTGATTTCAGACAAACCGTTGGTCCTACGATGATGAAATAAAATTATTTCCCACTAAACCAACCCCAAGGAATAACGTAAAAATATTTTTAACGATTTTTAAATACAGGGTGTACCAGAAACTGAGGGTCACTAGTCCGAATCTACGAAATATCAAATACAAACGTATATCATGATATACATCAAATTAAAGCTCTTTTCAATCCAAACCATTTGGCGGAATCGGAATTTGATTATTATTGATTCATTTCAAAATGGCGGCTGTTTTTGTGAAAAAATTAGTATTTTTTTGAATACCCTGTATTTTTCTTAAAAATGCAGATATCTTGATTCTGATTCAAATATCGCATTCCTTATGAGCTAAGCTTTATTTTGATATGCAACACTTCAATATTATCTCAAAAACAAAAAGTTTCAAAAATATCAGTTTTTGAAAATATGTACATAGCAAAAACTCAAAAATTTCAAATAGCACCATATGTCAAATAGCATATCATTTTAAAGGTATTGCAATTCTAAGAAACTTTCAAATTTAAACCTTATGCGTATCTATTTTGGTTTTCGAGTTATCAACAAAAAACATGTTTTCCCACATTAAAACACATGTTAATTGTTAAACATGGTGGTAAAGGCTGGACCATAGTTCTATTACCACCATGTTTAACAAATAACATGTGTTTTAATGTGGAAAAACATGTTTTTTGTTGATAACTCGAAAACCAAAATAGATACGCATAAGGTTTAAATTTGAAAGTTTCTTAGAATTGCAATACCTTTAAAATGATATGCTATTTGACATATGGTGCTATTTGAAATTTTTGAGTTTTGGCTATGTACATATTTTCAAAAACTGATATTTTTGAAACTTTTTGTTTTTGAGATAATATTGAAGTGTTGCATATCAAAATAAAGCTTAGCTCATAAGGAATGCGATATTTGAATCAGAATCAAGATATCTGCATTTTTAAGAAAAATACAGGGTATTCAAAAAAATACTAATTTTTTCACAAAAACAGCCGCCATTTTGAAATGAATCAATAATAATCAAAATCCGATTCCGCCAAATGGTTTGGATTGAAAAGAGCTTTAATTTGATGTATGTCATGATATACGTTTGTATTTGATATTTCGTAGATTCGGACTAGTGACCCTCAGTTTCTGGTACACCCTGTATTTAAAAATCGTTAAAAATATTTTTACGTTATTCCTTGGGGTTGGTTTAGTGGGAAATAATTTTATTTCATCATCGTAGGACCAACGGTTTGTCTGAAATCAATACTGGACAACTTACGAGATTCACCCTGTATATGGAGAAAATTAAATGTTATCATTACAAATTTTGACACTAGGTCAAGGTTTTAACACTGTCAAGGTTGTGGCAAATGCTGTCTTATTTATATAGACTGCTTGTTATTGTACTAGACAATTGTTTTGTGGCCCTAATAGTACATGTGGTACTTTTTATAAGTGAAGACACAATTCTTTAAGTACAATATTATACCGTTCTCTCTATAGTTTGTGAAGTGTAGTTTTCTGTTCTTGAGTCGTTGGCAGTACCTAAGGGTCTTTGCAGACTTTGAAACCATGGCAGCAGACGCCTTGATGGCCGTGGGTTTGAATCCCAGTTCCAGCAAGTGAATTTTACCTGTACAACTCATGCCATAATGGCTCACCCATTGCTTAATTGAATACATTCCAAATATGGAAATTTATCTAGAGGTCTTGTCTCGTCTCGTGTTAAAAAATTGCAGCTTTCATGTTTCGCCCCTCTTTCAACTCTACTTCCATACATAGTAACCAACATGGTACAGGGTGTGGTCATAAATTATTGGACACTTTTTAAGATTAAACAAAATAAATAACCAAACAACTTAGAAACTTGGGAATTGTTTCATTGAATAGCAAATTTAAAACAGTATTATACAGGTAACTGCAAACAAAATTATAAAAATGTCAGTAATTATAAAAAGTGGTTATAAAAAGTCTGTAAAAGTCACCTAAACTGTGAGTGTAAGTTATGTTTTCTTCTCAATGACTTGTGTTGTGGCATAGTTAGCTGGCCAACAATGGACCTTTCTACACCAGCTGTGTATGACATTTGACTAATCAAACATTAAACCGACCTCAGTATGAAAATGGCTAGTGTGCAAGAAAAAGCAAAGTGTGTTCTTTGGTTTCATGAAAGCAGATCTGTAATAACTGTTTGAAGAAGGTTTCGTTTAGAGTATGGCCGTAATCCTCCGAGTAACAATTCTATAAAACGGTGGTACAGGCAGTTTGAACAAACGGGAAGTGTCCAACATAGAAAAGGTGCTGGTAGACATCCAGTTTCTGAAGTTGTTGTTGATCAAGTTAGAGAATTATTTACGAGGAGCCCTGGTAAGTCTACTCGTCATGCAAGTTTGGAATTAGGAATACCACGAACAACTATATTGAAAATTTTGCATAATCACCTTAAGCTCCATGCATTCAAGATTCAATTGCTACACAAAATTAAACCTAACGATAAACCTCAACGCTACAAATTTGCTGTCAACACACTTGACAAGAAAGAACAAACAATCAACAATGAAGAGAGCAAATTCTTAGAGAAAATTATTTTTTCTGATGAAGCAACCTTCCATGTTTCAGGTAAGGTCAATAAATAGCTGTAGGATTTGGGGTACTGAAAATACTCATATTGTTCAAGAACAAGAAAGAGATAGCCCTAAAATAAACGTTTGGTGTGCATTGGCTATAGATGAAGTGATAGGACCATTCTTTTTCGCTGAACAGACAGTCACTAAGGAGGTGTACCTCGACATGCTCAAACTTTATGCAATACCACAAATTGAGCATAGACAACCAAATGTTTACTGGCAGCAAGATGGTGCCCCTCCACACTGGGGTATGATAGTACGCGACTGCCTAAATGACAAGTTTCCTGGTCGTTGGATTGGACGGGATGGTCCAATTCCTTGGCCTCCACGTTCTCCAGACATTACACCCTTAGATTTTTTTTTCTGGGGTTATGTCAAGGAGAGAGTGTTTGCAAAGATGGTTCAAGACATTGAGGAACTTAAGAGAAGAGCTAGAGAGGTTATTGAAAGCGTACCTCCAGCAATGCTCAGAAAACATGGTCTGAGGTTGAATTCAGACTACAAACTTTGCGTGCAAACTCTGGTTAGCACGTGGAAATAGTTTAGTTAGTTTAGTTGGAATTATGTAACGGTAATTTTTTTGTATTGTTGTGATAAAAACTGTTTTAAATTTGCTATTTAATAAAACAATTCCTATGTTTCTAAGTTGCTTGGTTATTTCGTTATTTAATCTTAAAATGTGTCCAATAATTTATGACCACTCTGTATAACCAATCGAATCCTATCTTCATGAGCTTTGTGCACAGCTGTGACTGTTTACCTGAGGAAACTGGTGGTCAGTATGTAGGCTTCACTTTTATACCCAAGATGAGACCTCTATAGATATATTTACCCCGTTGATGTGGACGGGCATAGTAAGGGAAAGAGAAGCTGCCAACCTCTTACAAATCCTCTATACTGTATAGATGCCATTTGTACTAATCTAGATCCTGAGATAAAGCCAACTAGATGCCATGAAAATAGGCATAACTGTTCACACTGAAAAGCTTTGATTTTTGTTCCTATTTGGGAAATACCAAAATTAATTCATATTATACATACATTGCAGAATAAATTCTTGGAAGATCATAGATGACTTGATCAATGAATCTTGTGACAGTGTCCAATTTATATATAATTTTATACAGAGGAAGTGTTGTTTTTGATAAGACCCTTTATATATTTTTGGAGGTCATTAAATTATTTTGTAAAACAATATTTGGGCGTGTTCACTCCCACTACCTAGGACTGGCATGTGCGCCTGGAGCAGCTGCTCCCTTCCCCCTATGTACGCCTTTGGTAATTTAGAGATAACAACATATCATAGAAAGAAAATATTTGCAATAAAAATATCTTTTAAAATCAGTTGTAACATTATATCAAAGTGTGTGTTTTGTGTATTGAGTATCTTAATGGAAAGAAAAAAATAATGTGAGTAGGGAAACACAATATATATCATACCATATATTATGTAATTGTTTATTTTGTACAAAATGTTGGAGTAGCATTAAATATATGTAATGCTATAATACGACAGTGATAGTCTTACAATATTACATTATATGTAAATAACAATAACGAATAAACAATACAGCTGACTATACAAATCTTAATTCTAATTAAGTACTTTTACACTCTCTAATACTATTTATTATATACTATATTATATATACTATATACTATATATACTATATTATATACTCTAACCATTATTTATGAAAGTATAAATATCCTTATTTAAGATAAACGTAGTAGTAACTTAATTTTTATTTTAAATCTAATTTTGTCTTACAAATTCCATTCTAAAATGGAACTTCAGCCCTCATATAGATTTACTGTAAATCTGTACTTTGGCTTACTAAATTGCATGGGCTTATGCATAGCAACCATTAGATTGTGATAACTTTTTATTTTCACCTTAATTCATGCAACTAAACAGCTCAAATCACATTCCCAGGGCAATTGTGCTGCTTGATGTTCACACAGCCATTATTTAAAATAAACTTAACAAGAGGTAGCTTACATAAAAAGGAAATATCACATGTAAGTATAATAAATATAACTAGATGTCACTTTCAAACATTTACTTTTGTTAATTAAGTTTTGATCATTATTAGATTATTAACGTTTCAAATTTATAAGCCAAGAAATTAGTGTGATTTTGGTAATTTGTGATTTCTTAAACATAGAAGTAAACGTTATTAATTTTCTCTAAGATGTCACATGCGTAGTAACAAAGATAGAAGAGTCTGCATGGACTTCAACATGGACTATTATATAATAAATACTCATATTATTTAAGTAATAACAACATAAATGACGCTCAATATTACAAATAAATAAAATATAAATAAAGCTTTAAAGAATATCAAATGATTTATTCGCAGGCCATAGGGGTAAAGATCAGAGGCAAGAAAGATAGCTAAATGTTATACAGTACCTTAATCTTAATTCAAGAATGACATTTTCATCCAAGTATAATGTAGTATGATATAAAGCAAGCTTGTGTTTCTAAGCTTATAAATAGATATTTATAAACAGCACAACAATGCTATACTGGAAACTGGAAAAATTCCTAAATTGTATATAAAAACTTGAATGTAAAACCTTTGGATCTGTTATCTCCAAACAAAAAGTTCATAAATACTTGTAAATATGAATCTAAACCCCAGAACTACAGTTAACTTCACTCACCTCGAGTTAAAGTTAAGTCTTCAAGAGATGATAATAATTACTTCTTCAACAGTCAGTAGGGCTTAGAGAACGTCAGGTTAGCCTTTTCCGCTTGTTCGTGCGGAGACCCCAGTTGCCTCTTGTGACTCTGATCGGCGGAAGAGGGGAACTTGAAGATGAGAGCCATCGGTGAGCCTAACCTCAACAGCACGGCCACCAAGATCACCACAGCCACCAGGATCACGGCGGCTGTGAGCGCTTCTTTGACCAGCTGTCGGCGGCTCACGAGCACCAGGTGGACCTCCAGTTGAGGGTCGTCCATCCACGAGACCCACGTGTGGTTCCACAGGGCAGGGTCTGCGAGAGGGTCACTGGGCTTGTTGTTGGGCGGCACTACGGTCTGCCGGTACCTGTAGGTCAGAGGTACGTTATAGGTGGATGGGAAGCGTAAACATGTCTCTTAGATTAGTAGGTTAGCATTAGGGTAAAAACCAAGGAGGTCTATTGGTAATACTGGAGACAACACTGCTTAACGATTTTCGATGAAAAAGTGAGCCGGTGATTTGTCAGGTTGGTACAATGGGGAGGAAATTTTATCGTTATTTGAACTGTTCTAATTGGTTGTTTTATTCTTTTAAGTGAATCTACTCATGCAAATCACTAGAATAAAATTAGACAAAGTTGGGACGGATTAATTTTTTTCGTTTGATTTATGTATTTATTATTGCCATGAAATATGTTAAACTAAAAACAAATTAACACATACAACTTAATTAAATTTCAAATCGTGAATGATTATTAGTTTAAATAACTTTGTCGACTTGTTCGATTTCAGCGAAGAGTTCTTGGCCCCACCAAAACTTGGTGGAGAACGGCTTACAATTTTTTTTTCGATAGTGTTACCAATAGACCTGAGACCTCCTTTGTAAAATCACATAGACAGTGTTGTTCAGCAGAGCATAACGGAAAAAACAAATTCATTAAATAGTGTAGTTGTTCATATATGCGAATTCTGCAGCTCAGCTAATTAAATGTGAAATCTATGAGCTACACTGTGTTCTGCTACGCTATGATGTCTGTGTGATTTTACCTTATATCATTTCACTAGGATAGTACACCTCTGTGCAAATAAAGCATATCGAGGGGGACAAAAACATGGAGAATATATTGTACTACAATCTTAAGTATTCCACTTAAAGTAATTTCAACAGTTAAAAAATATGGATTCATTTTTTAAATAATTTGTTTCTAGACAAGTGGCTGCACGCCAATCAAGTTCTTTAAAAAAACAATAAAATTGTTCCAGTTAATAACATACTTGAACACATGGTAAACAAACCTGAACACATGGTAAATATTCCTGAACACATGGTAAATGTGCTTGAACACATGGTAAACATACCTGAGCACATGGTCAACATACCTGAACAGTAGTTCCTCCATGTCTGCCAGGACGTCAGGTCTGGTGTCAGCGAGGTTGAGCCGTTCGCAGGGATCCTCCCTGATGTTGAAGAGGCATGGAGCCTCGCGAGGTCTGCATTCCACCAGGGGCGCTGTGCACGTCAGCTGGGCGTGCCGACGCAGTGTCAGGGCCGTATCGGCACTCACCAGCGACCATGCTGAGTTTAGGGCAGAGAATGAATATTTGCAGGCGAGTAATTCAAAATGGATCTTACAACTGCTTCGAAGATGACAACATAAAATAAATTTTTTCTACAACAACTAAAGTTCCTCTTTAAGGTCTAAAAACACATTATAACATCTGTTTTATTTTTAGCAAGCAAAAATGTCTTTTAGCGAATTTCACCTATAGGGAAGAAGCTATTACCGTAGGTCTCATGGTAAGACTTAAGCCCGAGACCAAGATAACTTTTCATTTTGAGGTCCCCAGATGCCAAAAACACCATTCGTTCAAATTTTTATATATGTATATATATATGTGTCCGTAAGCACGATAACTCTTGTAAAAAAAGTCCAATCTTAATGAAATTTGGTACAAATGTGTAAAGTACCATTTATTTGAACGAATCGAAAACCAGACGAATCGCACCATCCAAAGGGGGATTTTGGGGGGTTTTGTACCCCAAAAATGTTTTTTTTGGGGTTTCCCAAAATGTATTTTTTTTGTAAATCAAATTTTAATTTTTACCATTGAATTCAGCATAAAAAAACAAACAATTTGGTATTTTGATCATTGCTCTACGTCAATTGGTTATTGAGATATTAAAAGTACTAAACACAGAACATTGTCTAATGTTATTCTTATGGAGAAAAAGAAAAATTGTATATTTTGCTTATTTATGAACATAAACTGATGAAATTTGGTACAAGGCTTCTTCTGGTTGTGGTTTATTATTCTTTGTTCAACAAAATTTTTCGCCTATGGTTCCAGTTGCAGCAAACCTAGGTACTTGGTCCTCATGTTATTCTTATGGAAAATAATTAAAATGTTATATATCGCTTATTTATGAATGTATATGTATGAAACTTGGTATGTGACTTCAGTAAGATGAGTTCTATTCAGATTTGCATAAAAACCCAATATTTTGTGTTCCTTGTTGCAGCAAACCTGTGTACTCATCCCCAACGTTATTCTTATGGAGAATAATTCATATTTTAAATATCGCTTGTTTGTGAATATATTTCTTATGAATCCTGTTAAGTGGTTTAATGTGTTATGTTATATATTCATTGTAAATTCGCTGAGTATGCAGGTTTGCTGCGACAGGGGTATTTTCACTCTCTGTGAGTAACTTTTCCGCTCGCTGACAGTAATAATAAACAGCTGATTAATTGTTGCTTTGGACCAAGCTAACTGATTTAGTGTTTATAACCTAACCTTGTGAATGCAGGAAAAATGCATAAAAGTGAATTTTGAATGTTGCGTAGTATTTAAAATTGAAGTTGTAGGAAATGTTGTATATGTAATTCGAGTTAAAAGTGTCTTTTTCGCTTTTGAAAAATTATTCCGCTTTGTGTCGCATGGTAACAATTTCTAGTTTACACTCTTAATACACAAATAACTATTTTTCCTTAACCCTTTGAGTGCTAAGCTACTGAAAGGAGTAGTTGAATCCGTGATATTTTGTTGATTTTTTAAATATATTGAACGCCTGAACAGTTAAAATTAATAAAAACGTGCTTCCGCTGGACACACACAGTAAAGGATAGGTAAAAAGTAGCAAAACACCTGATCAGATGTGCAACTCACAAAGAATCCACCCATCCCGTCAGCTTGGACCCGAGCCGTCCACCGTTTGCTTAAGGTCCGTCCTCCCCTTCAACTCTGCCACAGATAGGTGAACTCTCCATGAGTTGCACATAAAAACCACCGACTGTGACGGGATTCGAACCCTCGATCCAAGTGTTACCCCCGGCCGGGAAGGTAACGCATTAGACCGCACAGCCACTGATCAGACTAGCAGCTGCCGTGGATCAGTTGGTATTATAGAGACTAGGCGCTGGACGAGGTAGTTCAGATCGTGTTACCAGGTTTGACCGCAAGTCAGACTCAAACTGCAGACTGAGCGCCTAACGGTAGAATCGCTTATGAAGCAGTAACAGTGTATATTGATAACAGATTCAAAAGACGATATATCGGTCCATAGCACTGAAAGGGTTAAAAGATAAAAGTAGTTGTTTAAAACTAGTTTTGAAGCATTTCACAAGCCTAACAAGTTGTGGGCAAAGTTCAGAGGCTACGAATTCAGAGTTTAAATATCAAATAAAAAGTTCAAATGTTAACAAAAAATAGGTTTGAATAACTTTCTATTAGTGCTTGGTTTCTCTTAACAGATTGGTGAAGACACCTAAAAAATCATTTAAAAAAATACAAATTTCCTTTGAATGTTCTAAGGCTCATTCACCTTCGCTTCATTCCCCTAGGTGACAAGAATCTGTCAGTTTGCTGTCTGACCACTAAAATATTCAGCAGGTTGAAGTTCAGCAGGCTGTGCTCAATGTCCACCTCTGAGTTTTTACATCAAAATTGAATTTAATTTATTAACAGGTATTAAAATTTTTGAGTAAAAGATTCATCTCAGACAGAAATTTTGAAAATTGGTGCCTCGGAGCCGAATATGAGAGTGTGGGCTCAACCAACTGAGCGAGAACTGTCACCATGTGTACACCCTTAAAGAATGTCAGGAGCAGACAAGTGCTACCCACGTCTGAAGAGACTAAATTCATGGGAAATGGACATGAAGGTACCTTAGAACATTTAAACCATCCAACAACAAAACCCATTGCATTGGCTCCATAATTGAAGATCCAAAACACAGCTATTATTTCTTACCTGGGTCAGTAGAGTTGTCAGCCTGGTGCTTCTGTCTGATCTGTTGCCTGGTCGTGAAGCCTGCCAGTGCCACAGAGGCTCGTGACCCCAGTACTGCTTCTACATCGTACTTCGGCCCTTTAGGATCCACCCCTTTCTCACCATACCAACCATCCGCGATACCCTTGTGGACGTTGCCTGAACACAATAGACGCTCGTAACTGGGACATTTCTATTAATTTGTTTTAAGTACCAGATTATTACAGAATGCAGAAGTATTTTGTTGAAATGAGTATGGTAAAAATTGTAAAAGTTATAACAAAGTGGCCTGAGCCATATATTAATAATTTTAATACATAACTCTTGTTAAGATAATTTGCATGAGTTCTACATTGTCACAAATACTGGAAATTGTACATATATTATTAAAAACATTCAGTAACGCTGCTAAGTATCAAGTCTTTAATACAAGCTTTCTAATCATCACTCATCCATATCTAACAATCCAAACCTAACATTATTACTGTCATATACATTGATTACATACAACCACATAGCTCGATTGAGAAAAATCTCTGCCATTTAAGTATTTTGTTTGATTGTAAACAATTTTATTTTAACAATATAGTTTAAAATTTTGAGATGCTATACCATCTAGAACCAAATATATCCAGTCTATCTTTTCACTATTCCTGAGGTGTTATGGACTCACCTTTGATCATCTTCCAGTCACCCTTCCTCAGGGCTGCGTACACGTCGCCCACATCGTCTATGTTGTGGACGAACTCTGTGCGAGGCGACGGCCCGTCAGACACCAGCGCCTCCCACATGTCCACCCCGTCTATCTCACCCAGCTCTGACACGTTGCGACCTGCAGGGCAGCGAGTAGTGCACTTAAATTTATTGTTAGGAACGTCAGTGAAATCGTTTTGAGTTTTAGGTTAATATATATCCCAACTACTATTGAAATATGCACTCTTTTATCCTTTGTCTAAGGTCTCATTTTGTTATTGTGGGTTGAACTCAGGGCCGTACTCAGCTCTCTCTGTTTTAGGCACAGAATTGTCGTTAGGACATCTGATGAATCATAAATAAGATGTGTTTAGTGAAAATTAACAATATGTATTTTTTGTACATAAAGTACATGAATAAAAGTGAAAGTTTTACATATATTGTTTATTGACAAAATGAATATGATTACATTTATAAGCAAATAATTAAGACCTGAATTTGTAAGTCCTTATAATTTAGTTTTGACCTTAATTGTTTTTGATAAGACCTCAGCCTGGGCCCCGGGGCAGTTGTCCCTCCCTGCCCCCCCCCCCCTTAGTACGGCCCTGGTTGAACTGGTTGTACCACCTTACAGAGACAAGTTTAACTAACTAAAAACATGTTGCAAAGCACAATCCATACACAGGCAATTCCAGTTTATAAATAAAAATAATATTAACCACATACATATGGAGCATTACTTTTGAAAGCTAAAATCTCATAGGGAACGATGAAGGAGAAAAAGGTATAAGATACGAGATATTTTCCTGGGAAAATATATGCAGTTAGATACTGACCTGCAGCAGAGTAGAGGGTGGGGAGCCAGTCAGTCATGTACATCAGCTGAGAGGAGACCCGCTGCCTGCGCTGGATGAGAGGACTCCAGACCGCGGCCACGGCACGCACCCCTCCCTCCCAGGGCGTCTCCTTGATCTGGGACATAGGCAGTGATGTTAGTTATCAAGGGAAAAACATGTATAAAACTGCTAACAATGTGTTCAGGGTATTTTATAAAACTATATAGTTGTGGTAAGGCTTGCAGTTTACATTTAGGAGGTTAAAAATGTTCAAAATCCCGAGTTCAAATCCTGTATAGCCATTCTGAGTTGACTTTGTAATGTTTTCCACCTAGGCGAATGTCGAAAATGGTTCCCCTGAGGACTGTCCTCCGCCAGGTTAGGTGGTGGAGAGGACTTTATGGGCCTCTCGTTGCCTAGTAAAAATAACTCCTAAAAACAAACAAAACAAGTCCCCTCTAAACTGACAATACCTTTCTAATATCAGTGTATTTTGAGTCTATTAATTTAATTAAGGACAGTAAAATTTATATCTCAGAGACAAAAAGCAAGTGCCTAAAAATATATGTAGCTAACTTGACTGGGTAGTATAGTGGTTAGCGCGCTCGCTTCATAATCTGAAATTTGTCAGATCGATCCTGAGCAAAATCCGGAGAAAATGTTGCGAAGGTTGGATACTGGATCTAACTTTCATTGGTCATTGTGTAGAATTAACGATATACTGGCTATAGAGTCAGCCGGTCTTAGGCAGAAAAACGGCTAAACGATGCGTCTCACCCATTATACACTCATTATTCATTCATATATTCACCTTAAATACACCCTAGTTGTGTCAGCGTCTTTACAACGATTAAGTGATGAAATACAATATATTTTGGCTAAATCTGGTATGGTCATTTTTGAGATTGTTTGCATATACATTGTAAACATAACATTCAAGTGAGTATAAGTGTAACTCTCGATCCTTCCTGATTTAATGTTCATTTTATCATGATCAAGAACATTCATGAACATTCTAGGACATTTCATTTCGTGGTCATGTTCATTTTATCTAGGACATTTTCTCGTCAATGAAAACTTTGCCTTAGGCAAGTGTGGATAGGTATTTTCTCAGTACTTCCATAGAGTCTAGGTTCTTGGAAAGAATAATCGTACATTACACCGAAAATAGCGGATTTGAAGTAAAATGTTTGTCAAAATAAACTAATAAGTGTATTAGGCCCTAAAGCTTTTTAGAATATCCTGCTTTTGTATATATAGTTTTAAATTGACATTAGACAACGTAGTCAGGTGAAAGGACAAGTAACCTAGTTCTGAATTATCTGAAAGGAGAATTAGGGAAATAAAGACGTAAAATTACTCACTGAAAACCTGAGTAAGCAATAACACTTTATGTGTAGATGGAAAGTTGTTAGCCTAATGTTCAAAGACAATTATTATTCTAACGTGATTAGTTACGTTGATTAATTGTTATTCAGAGATGTCTTTAATGAGCATTGAACCATTTTATACCTAGTTAAAACATTCTGCTAAAACGTAAACATTTATGCAACTACCAGTTGTAGGACAAACTTAGCCGGTGCAACGCACGCAAATACCAGTTGTACGTAGGACAAACTTAGCCGGTGCGACGCCGGCGTCGGTGCGGTTGGAAGCAATGGCAAATGTTTTGTCATCTGTTTTAAAGGTTTTAAAACAATTAGTCATAAGCTAACCGTGTGCAACCCTGCTGCATATTAAATATTCATAATAAACTACTTGGTAGCTATACAATTTTAAAATAAATCTAATTAAATAACAGAATTACTTAAGTAAGCTACCAGGGGGAGTTTTCTAAAATGTTAAAAATTATCGTAAATTGTATTAAAAATATCAGCATAGGTTTACTTTATAGTTCCGTATAGTGGTTTAAAATATAACATGACAATTTTAAAGACAGCAGCTGAGTGAACACCATGAATTATTTTGCACTCCGATGTTGTATCCTAAAGTCCTGATAAAAACAGTTTGCGGAGGCGACAGACGGAGTTTGTCCTGCTCAAGACGGACATTATAATTCCTCAGCTTCACTAAGGTAGAGTGTGGATGTTGACATCCCAGCTAAAAGCTGGACCGCTAACGTGTCCTAAGAATATCCTTAGACCAAGTTTTAACAGCAGTTCTCCGAAGGAATGCCCCCTAGGACCCATGTCGGCTCCTGAAGGTCCAGGGTCGCCACGAACGGGACGGCACGACGCCCGACGCCGCCGGACCGCGGAGACCTTGACACTCTGTATATAGGTTACTGTTACTGGCATGCTCTTCGACCTTACACATAAATCTTATTGGATTCAATTACAAGTTTAAAGTGGGGCATTGTACTTTGTGCATCTGAGCTCCACGAGCGCCTGAAATGGCAATAAGTATCAACTCATGCATGGGCTGAAATATGTTAATTGCAATATAATTATGCTCTCGTTAAAATATAATTTTCCATCTTAGACTTACATACTCGTCAGTTTGAAAGAAAAACTACTTTTGATTGATCACGGTATAAGAAAAATTTCTTGTCTGTTTATTTTGATTTTTTCTAGGTTCATGTTAACCTAGGCTGAAGATAAGGTTGGATTTTAACTCGAAATATTACTTTTGTGTTTTAGTTTGTATATTGTTTACACTTGTGACCAGTAATGAAGTAGGTTTCAGTAATAACTTATGACAAATTGTTATCGTATAAAACCACAAGAGTAGCTTTGATTTTCTTATTTTAAATTGTAAACCCATTCACGACAATGCATTTTCCTTGTCTTTCTATCTTTCCTATCTTGAAAATGTATTTTCACACGGCAACGCAGCGTTGTTGTACGGTAGACCGGAGCTTCAATCACTGTCATGTGGGAGCTTGTCCACCACAACCGAGCAGAGCGCCATCGCCACCGGCTTGTCATAATAAATCAAGTGTGCTGAAATCCAGATCTGCTCGGCCCGGGGCGGTGTAGGGGGAGCGACGTGCTTTAGCCAATTATTTATTTCCAGTTTTAAAGGAGGTTTCAAATAAAAGAAAGAATATATTAATAACGACATTGCCAGTGGCTTAATAATCTACATTCTAGTAGCGGGTGTGGTCGTTCATCATTGAGATTGTGTAACCTTATAAAAAAACATCATTTGAATAATTCGATTACAACACTTAACGCAGAACAAACTACCTGTTAATGGGGACTTATCTACGTAACACAGTGACATTAATTAATTATTTGCAGTTGTTTGTAATTGTTCATTTGTTATAAGATACAACAAGTAAACAAAACATGCAGGAAATTCAATAATACAACATTTAGTGTAAGGAATTACGATTCGGCAAAACAAATATTCATAGACTCGCTAGACCGCGTATTATGTTGAAATACGGGATTCTTCAACACTTCTATTAACAAGTTCCAGAACATAGAACGGCTACAGAAGACGAGTATTCGAAATCGGTATCTAGCAATGACTACTCGTCTTGTTGCAAAATTACAACTCTATTCTATGAAGAAGCAATCTAATGTGGTTGACGATTTGTTAGGTCCGTTATTGATTTTAAAATGTGACGAAACCAAAATACTTTCTCGAAAAATGCAGATTTTACAACAACCCTCCAGTCAAGGGCGAATCCAGAGAGGGGGCATTAGGGGCAATTGCCCCCCCCCCGAGATTTGTATTGTTATGGTAAAATTTACCACAACAAAATTTAATGCAATTAGTTTTCAACTATTTATATTAGACTCAAGCATAATAAACAAATATATAATTTTCTGATTTAAAATTAGTTCGATTTGGCTGAATATAATGTAATATTTCTTTATTATAGTATATATGTTTACAAATGTCGTGACTATAGTCCAATAATCGAAAGAAAGTAACTGGCGGAGCGGCCGCGCGGCGACCAAACGTTATATTTCATAACCTCATGGAAAAGAAAAACAGAGAGGGTTAGAAATTTCCAATAAAGGTTAATTAAATAGTCAGTTAAAATAGCACATTTTTCAAGTATTTTGTATAGAATCCCGATAAGTTTATATTGATAGTTATATTTTTTTAAACATGAATTACAATAAATTTAAAGTCTTAATTCGTGTTTAACAAAATATGACTATCAATATAAACTCATCGGAATACGAAACAACATATTTGAAGAATGTGCTATAAACGTCTTTAACTGAATATTTAAATAAAATTTTTTGGAAATTTCCTACCCTCTGTTTCACGTTTCCATGAGGTTATAAGAAACAGAATATCCGATCGTCGCGCGGTTGCTCCGTCAGTGACTTTCTTTCGATAATCGGTCTAGGCTATACTTGTATGTAGTCCAGAAAGCAAAGTTTGGAATTTTGAGGTTTTGTTTTGGCAGCATTGATCCCGTTTCCCACCTTTGCCTGTTTTGCATTTGTGAGACGGCTGTCAACGGCAAACACATTTCAGAGTAAGGAAAACTGTAAACGATCAGTGAACTGTGATAATAACGAAAGGTTTGGATGCATAGCTTAAACTATCTATTGAGTTTTGTCCTTCACTGCTGTTAATGTTATCCTTACAATAACAAGATGTGTACGGAGTATTTTTGGAGGCAATCATTTTAAAGGTCAGACGTTGCAAATTCTTATAAATAAAAAGGAATAAAATAAAACTTAATTTTATTCCACAAAAATGAAAACACATGATATAATGCACTGCCATTCAGTGTCAAATAAGGTATACATAGAAGGGAGATTAATAATCTATTTAATCTGCAAACAATTTAAAATAAAATATATGTTGTTCAGGAAAACTTGACATTGATTTGTGTGTGGAAAACAGTAAGCCCAAATTATAGATTTCATCATTTGTTTGTTCATCATTTGGTTTTAGATTTCATCACAGTCTGGTTAACTGTGATGCCACTGGAACGGTGGAACAGTGGGGGAAATGGTGACCACCGTGTAGGCTTCAATTGTTATTTGAGACTAATGTGTATGAGATCTTTAGATGAATTAAGCTCGTTGCTCATTCCTCTTTCAAGTAACAACATACAAGCTGATGTTCCGTCCTCCGCACGGTGATCTAGCATGTATAAAGCCAGACGATTTAAGAGTTTATTTACATTAGAATCAGCTGAATAACTAAATAAAACATTTTGTTTATATAACTTTATTTAATATTTTCAACCTGTTCTTATCTAGTTTGACTAACGAGTAACTAATGTGTGAGTTATATTACAACAAATAACATTAAAACTTGAGTTAGTTGCTAATCACTGTTAGCGCTATCAAAATAACTACCGGTTCATAAGATTAACTTTAAAAGCATATAGGGCGAAACACTGAAGGTGGAGGTTTTTCAAAACCCCATTTAGGCACATCTAAGAGGAGGAATGAAGGGTAAGAGATTTTCATTTGATGGATACAAAATAATAGTTTTAGGGTTCGAAAATCACCGAACAAAAATAAAAAAAATCTTTAATAATATAGAAAGATTTGTGTAAGACACAACAAGGTTAGATACATCCAGAGGTCTCGTTTCGCGTAAAAATAGTGTAGCCTATGGTCGACCGCCATTTGCTCATCTATCAACTCTGTTCCCATTTCCCATGGTAATTAATCATATCTATATGACAGTCAGCTAACAATAATTTAACTTGTGAAGAGATGATTTGATTGGTTACCTGAGGAGAATGGCAGTCGACCATGTAGGCTTCACTTTGTTACCCCAACCGAGACCTCTAGATATATTTATAACCTCGTTGGGTAGGCAAGTTTGAGTTAACTGGTTGTTAATGAATTTTATAATACTGGAGACAACACTCACCAACAAAATCGTGAGCTCAATTCTTTATGGTTTTTATTAAATACAAATTAGAATTGTGGCTAGCGGCAAAGATCTCTGTGAGTTGTGCAAAAACAAAAATTGTAAGTGAAATGGTAACTAACACGCCGTAGGCATAAAAATTACTTTTGTGTCGTAAAAGCACACAAATGGCGCGTGAGTGTTCGGGCTTGTGCAGTTGCTTTTAATAGGAACGCGACCAGAACTCTATTCAGGACAATTAGTTTTCGTTGGTTCTGCTTAGATACTATTTGGGTTGGGGTACAAATTAACTTGCCCCCCCCCCGACAAAAGATCCTAGATCCGCCTCCAATCTCGCTAACTCAACTACAAACCCAGTACTCACCCCTCTGAGAGGATGGTTGGAGCCGCGGTTGGAGTGTATGCCGTGAGTCGGGGCACCGTTGTCAGACATGAACACTATGATGCTGTTGTCCAGGATCCCTCGAGCTCTCAGCGCCGCCACGACCTCCCCCACCGACTGGTCCAGGCGAGACACCATCGCTGCAACGGGAGAGAGTAGAGCCACTTGAGCATCGCTATCTTCATAGATTACAAATAGAAATATACGTGGCACATATGGGGGATATTGCCTACGCCAGCATCCCTAATAACGATGGTTAGGTAGGCTGAAAATTAGTCAGTGTTAACCATCGAGGTAAATATATATAGAGGTCTCGTCTAGGGGGGGGAAATGCAGTCTACGCCATTTTGACCTTCTGTTAACTCTGTTCACATGGAGCAATCATTCAAGCAACTTATAAAATCTTCTCTTCACAAGTTATGTTAATTACTCTTTGGCCAGATGTTTTGTTTACAAAATTATCCTCCAGTTCGAGACAATACCTCTATTTATATTTACCTCGTGGGTGAGTGATCCTGTTTAACTAATGATTGTAAACGAGATGAAATCAGATGTTAGTGATTTATAATAATAATTGTGATTTTACTAACCCAAGCGGTTTCAAAGAACTTCAGAGAAAACTTCCTATGAAAAATGTTATTATAAAACTGGCTGGCGGGCAACTTATACTTTCTCCTCTTTATTCTGCTATCGTCAAAATGAGTACATTTGATGTTCTATTATACCAACTTAGAAAATAATATCACGTTTATTGTTTAGTGTATCTCTTTCGACGTTTAGTAGGACCCAAACTGTTTTAGTTGGAACCTTCATACATCTGTATTTTTGAAATACAATTCCCATGAATAAAGTGGTGCATATCAAAAGTAGTTTTATAAAAGTCCAATCGCATATAACAACCTAATTTATATTACCATGAAGCCACTTTGTTAAACGTACAATTAACAATGTCCCAAAGGATATAAAATATCCACATTATTATCATACCCAAGATAATTTAAGTTTAACAGGAATATATGTATCTTTTGAAGATTAAAAATATTCAGTAGGATACAAAATGTTACCCAAGTGACACCTAAAAACGAAGAAATAATTATAATATTAAGGATATGCTTAGCCCTCCCCCTTTGCGTTTTAGACGGGAAAATTGTATAGCTATGTAGTCTTGATCGAGACCACCTAAAAATTAATTGAGTTAACTCTTGATTTTGGAAAAAATTACCAATTAACTAGGTATTAGCTTTACAAGAAAATACGATAATAACAACATCAATAACTCATGGTTATGACAAAATAATCAGGTTTAAGTTATACATCGCTCAACTGATGCAATCGGAACCTTGACTACCGCAACCTTGTTTCCCGTGTAACTAGTTCTCACGCGGTGAACTTGAGTGCCGCCCATGACCGATACACCAGTGCTGCAATTACCCGCATACACCCGCCGCTCCGGGTCGGCGATGTGGGCGAACTTGGCGACCTCCTCGTCGGGCGCCTGGAACGGCTCCTTGCCCGTGCCGGCGTGCGGGGCGAGGTGCGAGAGGTACAGAAACAGAGGGTGGTGTGGGTCGTGGTCGTGGATCAGCCGCACCGCCTCCTCCGTGAAGATGTCGGTGGAGTAGCGGCCCTGGGCGGCCCAGTCGACGGTGAGGTTGCGCCGCATGTCGTAACCGTGGTAGGGCAGGAACTGCGAGCACATACAGATCAGAACACGTTAGATACAATGACTGAGAGGTACAGGAACAGAGGGTGGTGCGGGTCCTGGTCGTGTATCAGCCGCACCGCCTCCTCCGTGAAGATGTCGGTGGAGTAGCGGCCCTGGGCGGCCCAGTCGACGGTGAGGTTTCGCCGCATGTCGTACCCGTGGTAGAGCAGGAACTGCGAGCACATACAGATCAGCACACGTTAGATACAATGACTGAGAGGTACAGGAACAGAGGATGGTGCGGGTCCTGGTCGTGGATCAGCCGCACCGCCTCCTCCGTGAAGATGTCGGTGGAGTAGCGGCCCTGGGCGGCCCAGTCGACGGTGAGGTTTTGCCGCATGTCGTAACCGTGGTAGGGCAGGAACTGCGAGCACATACAGATCAGAACACGTTAGATACAATGACTGAGAGGTACAGGAACAGAGGGTGGTGCGGGTCCTGGTCGTGTATCAGCCGCACCGCCTCCTCCGTGAAGATGTCGGTGGAGTAGCGGCCCTGGGCGGCCCAGTCGACGGTGAGGTTTCGCCGCATGTCGTACCCGTGGTAGAGCAGGAACTGCGAGCACATACAGATCAGCACACGTTAGATACAATGACTGAGAGGTACAGGAACAGAGGATGGTGCGGGTCCTGGTCGTGGATCAGCCGCACCGCCTCTTCCGTGAAGATGTCGGTGGAGTAGCGGCCCTGGGCGGCCAAGTCGACGGTGAGGTTTCGCCGCATGTCTTACCCATGGTAGGGTAGGAACTGCGAGCACACACAGATCAGTACACGTTAGATACAATGACTGAGAGGTACAGGAACAGAGGATGGTGCGGGTCCTGGTCGTGGATCAGCCGCACCGCCTCCTCCGTGAAGATGTCGGTGGAGTAGCGGCCCTGGGCGGCCCAGTCGACGGTGAGGTTTTGCCGCATGTCGTACCCGTGGTAGGGCAGGAACTGCGAGCACATACAGATCACCACAACTGAAAGGTATTTTGGGAAGCAGAATCCATTTAAACCAGTTGGAAAGTTTGTGGGGAATGTGTAAGGTTGGGCCAGACCAAATTACAAACCTTTAAATAACATAACCTCAATCGATTTTAGTTTTAAAATTTCTAAAACAGTAAAACATTTGATTTTATTCCAAATGTATACCTTTCAAACTCCATATCTCATGCGAAGACCTCCAATTATTTGACCTAGGCTACCCTATAAGCTCAGATCCTATCATCGGTCATTTAACATATTTTAAATTATTGTCTTCGACTAAATGGGACAGTTGCCAAGCAGGGTTTGCATTGCAAATAGTCTCTTAGTAATCTCTAATTCACTGAGTTCATAAAGCAATCAACAGTTTTAACGAAACAATAATCACAATAATACGTAGTTATTGTTTTAGCTTAATTGGACACTGAGCACTGACAAGCCAACAAATATTGGTTCAAATTATTTAAAAAATATAGGCTAGTATTGTGGTTGTAAAACAGGTTTTTGGTTCATGAAATTAGTTTAAGACAAAACAAAATTTAAGATGCAACCAACAAAAAAAAACCTTAACAATAACGTTTTTAATAAAATTACAGTCATGTGTATTAATTATGAGAGCTAAAATTAATAAAAGAAATGTAGCTAAGGGAAAACTCATACAAACATGTGACAAAACCATTCACTCATATTGGTAGTGTATTACAATACCGCTTTTCTTTAAAATCTAAGTAAAATCTCAAATATTACCATGACTGATAAGTTGCAATTGACTTTAATATAAAAATTAGGTTTATGTAAAATACGGGTAGGTATGTTATCATAATGCCGTTATTCAAATCCTTAATTTAACTTAAACAGTATGTCCCTTTGTTAAATATTAGAGAGAGCACGAATAATAAGATTATATTTTTGAATTCTGTAGGGATTTAAAGTACTCCCTAGTTGCGACGGCGTCTTAATAGGTTACATCTACGCGCTCTCTACGCTTTGTCGTAGTGGAGGAGAGACTAGAGGACTGAATAAATAAATAATGAGACTTTTTGTTTCGACATTTTAGGCCTCTGTCAAGTTATGGTTAACTGTAGAGTACTGCTCACAATTTCCTGCCCAAGAATAAAAAAAATTTTATTTCAACTATACAATGTACAAATTTATCAAAATCAGTCTTAAACGTACATGCACACAGTTAAGTTTGATATATACATAATTAGGGCCTACATGCAATACATAACTGTCTAGTTGAAATATTCTAAATCACTACCTCCTAATCTGAATATCGCCAGATCGATCATGAGAAAAATCCTGAGAAAATTTTGCGAAGGTTCAACACTGGATCCAAGCTGTCTTGGTCATTGGGCAAATAATCCATGCTAATCTTGATCCTGGCTAAATAATCAGCCGGTCTTAGTCAGTAACTGCACAAGACATCTCACCCATTTTACACTCAATCATTCATATTCGCCTTAAAATGCGCCCTAATTGCATCGGCGTCTTACACAGGTTATATTTACGTCGCTGCCTACCGTGGCTTTGACGTAGTGGTCGTAGTAGTCCTGGAATCCCTGGTAGTAGCCGTAGTGAGAGTCGAAGCCTCGGAAGGTGGGGGTGTACTCCTGACGGAAGAAGCCGAGGTGCCACTTGCCGATGGCGTGGGTGCGGTACCCCAGGTCGCGGAGCCGCTCGGGCAGCAGTCGCTCCTGCAGGGGCAGCCCCCACGGCTCGGCCTCGAGGATCACCAGGTGCTGCATGCCTGTGGGGAGGTCCACCAGTGAGTTGATAGTGGCCATCTTGGAATTTCGTTCAGTCAAGAGGAGGGACCAGTCACGAAATTTTGGGCGTTTCAACGCTTCCCTTAAGGCAAATGTTAACTTTCAAGTTCCGTTCAGTAGTTATTTGTGAATATATACACATTTGGTAAGAATGTTGTACTGGATTATCCAGCGATTTCAGTGAAAACATTTTATATTTACGATTTAACATTTTATAAAGAATATTTAATTGTTAGTATTTTGAGGTAAAATGATCAATAAATACAAATAAATTCGAAACTTTGCTCACTGAAATCGCTTAGTTATGTTTTCCTTTTTATAACAAACCATAAATCAACAATATCCGACAACCCGTTTAGGCTGGATGGAACTTGAAAGATAAAATTGCACTTATGGGTTCAGAAATCTACCTGGATTTACTTGTACTCACTCTTAACATTGTGCCTCTTACTCCTCACCCGATCGTCACAAAACATTAGTTTGGATGTCAAAATGTAGTTGGTGGTCAAGGGAATTAAATTTTCGATTTCCTTTAATTGGGCATTATGATTTCATAATAAATTGTTTCATTTTCAAATGTACTACTATCAGCATCTTATTAATCTGTAACAAAATTCTAAATTGTATTTCAATATAGGATGACGAAACCTTTAATTTGACACAACAATGAACTGTATGCGACGATCAGATGAGGCAAAAAGTTAACATTGGTGTTATGGAACTTGACTCTTGAGTCGGCGTCCAGCTTCCGGTGATGAAGACTCCTAAATCCTGCCACTCCATAAATGAACACTCTAAAGATTTGTTCAGTAATGATTATTGGTATTTTTCTGCCTTTTGAACTTTTCCTATATTTTTATTGAAATTATATGTCATAGAATTACAAAAACCTCATTATATTGGATCTATAAATCGGAATGGTAATGTTCAGTCATTAATCGTTATTACTTGGGGGCGATTGCAGACACTCTAGCACGTAAGAAGTACTTTAAACGAGTTCGCACGCAGCACGCTGACGTGAGGGAAGTGAATTTCCGCATTATATCCTTAAAAAATCGAATAAAGGGTTTAAAACAACACTGGTAACATTTTTTTGAAAAATTGAAAAATGTTATTTTTTGGCTGTTCTGATGCTCCTGGTTATAATCAAATTTACTACTAGGATGGAAATTTTGTACATTATCAGGTTAGGACGAGGTATAGTCAGGATAACAAGTTGGTATAGGGGTATTGGGGGTGATAAAACTACATCAAGATATGAAAACAGCCTTTTCCAGTGTAAAATCTCCAAGACAAAAAACTAAGACAAAAAACTGTGTAAAGACAAATAACATTTTCTTTTATAAATCGGTAATTACTTGTGCTAGATTGATTAGAGAGAGCTTAAAATGTTCGGAATTTTACGTAAAACAATTTAATATACGATAATGTTACATTCGGGGCTTTTCTGACCCTTTTTGGGCCCAAAAACTCAAAATTTGAAAAATTAAAATTCCAAAAAGGGGGTTAGAGTTGTTCGATTGTTTTGCCCAAAGAACTTGTACAACAGTTTACAGAAGGGAAGGTTCCTACCAAATTTCAAGTAAATCGGACAAAAATTGCGACCGCTAGAGTGCGAACACACACACACACACACACACACACACACACACACACACACACACACACACACACACACACATATGTATATATATATATATATATATATATATATATATATATATATATATTATGTATGTATAAAGTTTTTAGCGACCCCCAAAACGTGTTGGGAGTCACGTTTGGAACTTCTATGGTGGTCCTGGGCTTAAGTTTCACCGTGCGGGTCATGCTAATAGTTCACTTTTCCATAGGAAATTCCCTAAAAAGAGCTATGCAACGATTCACTTTATCACTCTCACCACATTATTATGAATAAAGTTCAGATAAATGCAGTACGCCTAATGATTTTAATATAACTTTATGTTAAAATTACATATTATGATGTTTATTCATCACCGATCATAAACATTTATATCTCAATTGTATCATCATATATTTTAGTCATTTATATTGGTATACAAACACAAACGGACATCTAATTTAATTTAACGATTTTAAAACTCGAAGTGATATTATGATTTTCACTATCTCCACCATACCCTTTTTAATAAAGAAGATTACAATCTTAAATTTATTAAAACTCTATTGTTTTCACCAAGATTAAATAATTAAATCTGCTTGTAAAACTTGTTGCCACTCCCGTCATTAAAATAAAGGTCTGAGACGATGATGGGGTGGATAGTGCTTTAGTACGCACTGCCCGAGGCCGCAGGCTGTAGAAAAGGTAAGGAGGCCGAAGGTCGTATTCGTCTTTAGTCCGATTGGCAACATTGAGCTTACAATTAAAAATCATAGACTATCCTGGCGGGCTGTTGCATTGGCATCACTTAGACCGGTAAACTAATGTTTAAATTATTATAAATAAGCAGAGGGACCTTACCACCTCATTTTTTATAGAAAAAGCGGAATTACTTTTCCTTAAAAAGGATAAGAACGACATAGGGAAACAATTATATAAAACGGCGGGAGTGTATTTCCGAGAGTGTACTACCATGTTTAAAAACAAATGTATTTAATTTCGTCGCTTGCCATCGTTTTAAAAATTAATACGGACGCATAAAAAGGTGGAGTGATAAATTACAATAAACTAACAACTGTGCATGTTTGGAGAGATGATTGTTTTCTAATGTCATCACGGTAATTTCGAAATCCTTTATAATATCGGCCTTCTGAATTGACTGATGACTATGAAATTAAAGTTGCAAATCTCGCCTTTAAGTTTACTAGTTTCGGGATTCTCGTCCCATTATAAAATTGTCATTTTCAAACAAAGTGTCGAACACAAAGTCACTGTATTTAGGTTTAAAATGTGAAATATTCAAAATCTTGAACTATTCAAAATGTGAACGTGGATGACATAATCCACGAGCAATTCATTATTCAGCAACAGTTAAACACACAGATAACTCGAGCAAGTGTTTCAGCAATTATAATAAGCTATATGACGTCATATAAAGAGTTGTTTATTAAAATAAACATGATGAGTTGTTCGCTCTGTACTGTACAGTGCTACATAGCACGTTGATATCAGAGTGAGTCATGGGGAGACAAGCAAGTCGGAGAATCAGCATGCTGCGTAATTTCTGTATACACCACTTGAACATGTTATGCAATTATCTAGCCGAATTCTTTCTTATGTTAATAAAAAAAACATTGAATTTAAAAACCTGCTTTGCTACTGATTGTTTTACTGATAAGTTACCTTTTTAGTTAAAAAGCGAGTTTGAGTCCAAAGACAAATTAAAAAAAAATATTAGGTTGCAAATAGTTTACCTTCATTTCAAAAGTAAAACTTGTAATAAAACATCTTTAATTATTCTTTACTTTTATTTGTTTTGTTGCATTACATGTAGGGCGTTGAAGAACAGAAAGTTTTGATTTATTCTTGCAGAAGAACAGTGATAAAAAGCAACAACATTTCGTTTATACTACAAAAACATCATTAAATGTTTGAAATCAAAGGTCTCTGTTCGACGTAAATTGACTGCACGTGGTTTATTGGACTACAGAATAAATTGATATAAACAAAGGAAATATAAATATACAGTCTTATCAGTTTTCTAACGGGTTTCTATCGTACCTTATAAATGATTTTCTTGCAAAAAATATCTAAAACTTCATAACGATTCAAAAGAATAAAATGACCTACGACTCACACAGATACAAAATATATTTGCACATATACTCTACTTACATGACGGATGGTGAGAAGCGATCTATTTAATTCGGCTAAACTATTCATCATCAAGCCCAGTCAGAGAATAGTGACAAAATACTTCAAACAGCATCAACTTCTCTGATTCGGCCTGATGATGACCGGTGTAAGTGGTAGAAATCGATCGCTTTTCACCATTGTTTATGCACATTTACCGTTTTGTAGGTAAGGAAGTATAAGAGAAAAAATATATTTTGTAGTGTTTAAGACGTGGGTGATAATATTCTGTTCATTGTAACAACAAGTATCATGTAACTTGAGAAATAACTAAGAAGTGGTGGCATAAATATTCAAATAAAATTGACTTCACATGTTGTCAAACATTAAAATGTGTATCAAAGGTTTATTTAATATAATGGAGAAATAAATCCTACAAAACCGCTCTCCAAAATACACTTAACAAAGTTAATATCACTACTGAGAAGAACTTCTTTGTGGCCTACAAAAACTTTAGAAAATATAGAGATCTAATCCAATCGTTGGAAACCTTTACTTACCGGTGTGTATGGGGTATTTGCCTGTCATGAAGGCTGACCTGGAGGGTGTGCAGAGCGCGGGGGTGTAGAGACTGTTGAGGATCACCCCGTTGTAGGCCAGGGCGTCGATGTTAGGGGTGGGGATCTGGTCTGACCCGTGGAAACTGACGTCGTTCCATCCCTGGAAACCCAACATGTGATAGATGTGCTAAAAATGTATAATAGTTTCTGTAAAATTAACTTGTCCAACTAACTGTTGGTAAATTTAGTGATTCTAATGCAAAAACACTGTCAACTTAAATTTAGCATTAACCCTATCATCCATCGTGTGATACGTATTGGAGTACGTTCAAATTAACACATGTGACATGTAAGGGGACAAAGGTAAAATAAGTGTAAAACGTAGAATAGATTTTGCAATAAAAAATGGTCAAACTACTATGAAATTGAGATATTTATATTATTATGAATGGCAATATTTTTATACAACGTGCTTGGGTAGTTACTTGTAGGTTACTGATAAATTCAATACTCCCGTCAGTACGCAAACCTGAATGTCCAGCAAATATATTTACCTCACCAACATATAAACGTGCTTACATTGTTTCATAAAAATGCATAGATAAATTATTAAGATATACGATTTTATTTATCCTCCATAAGATAATATTGAACGAAATTCGCAGGTAACGAGAACGTAATGTAATGAGAACGATTTTGATGCCAATATAAATCGAACACAATCAACTGAATGCACATTCCAAGTTTCATCAAAATGTATTCATAAATAAGGGAGATATAGAATTGTATTTATTCTCCTTAATAATTACATGGGACACCAATGTACAATATTTGCACAAGACTGTGACGCAGGTTTACTGCTGCGGGGGAATTTTATGCGTATATAATAGATCATAGCCAGATTAAGCCACATGACAAGTTTTATCAATAAATGTTTATAAATAAGCGAAATATGCAATTTTATTTATTCTCTATAAGAATAACATTGGACAAAGCATTTTAATAGCATTTTCAATACCTCAAAACCAATTGACGTAGAACAATGATCAAAACATAAAATTGTTTGTTTTTTTAACCTGAATACAATGGTGCAAACAAAAATGTTAAACAAATATGTGATAATACAAATAAACAATATTGGGGTACGCACTACCCCAAAATCTCTCTTCGGATGGTGCAATCCATCCACTTGGTTTTCGAACTAACTCATCATCAGCTACACTGCTACTAATTTGAATATTTATATGTATTTTTTGTATTTGAACTATATGTGATCAATAGGTGCTTTATTTATAATGAAGTTAACCCTAATTTAAATTGTATTTAAAAACACAAACTTCGTGTTTTAACGGAGGCCTTATAAATAACGTGTTTATAAATAACGGAGGAGCCTTCCCAATAAGTCACCTTAGATTATTAAATATGACGTAACATAAATGTTACGCCCACCGCCGTCGGACGAAGTAGACGTCAGCCAGACCGGAGCCATAAGTGTACTAAAAGTTATCAGGATATTTCCTGTGTAAATAAATTGTAAAATTCAAAATGTAATGGAATGTATAATTTTGATGAGTGTAAACTACACTCATCAAGTGTTTATGTTAATACGTACCCTGGAGCAGTAACAACTCCAAATGGAACACAGTTTCAGTAAAATACTTGCAGTTGATGGAGCAGTAACAACTCCAAATGGAACGCAGTTTCAGTAAAATACTTGCAGTTGATGGAGCAGTAACAACTCCAAATGGAACACAGTTTCAGTAAAATACTCGAAGTTGATGGAACAGTAACAACTCCAAATGGAACACAGTTTCAGTAAAATACTCGCAGTTGATGGAGCAGTAACAACTCCAAATGGAACACAGTTTCAGCAAAATACTCGCAGTTGATGGAGCAGTAACAACTCCAAATGGAACACAGTTTGAGTAAAATCCTCGCAGTTGATGGAGCAGTAACGACTCCAAATGGAACACAGTTTCAGTAAAATACTTGCAGTTGATGCAGTATTCTTATATAATCAGGCGATTCCCAGGGTACACCCGGTGACTTTGGCCTTCTGACATAACGTAACTTTCTTTCTCAGACCGTGCACTTGACCCAGGCCTCCCCCACCTGTGCCGCTGGCTAGCCTCGGCCTTCTCTTGGAAGTGATACTGCATCTCGGCTCCGGTCTACCCTACGGGAGAACCTGCGTCGCCGCGAGAAAATATATTCTTAAGATAAAAAACAGCGTTGCGGAGGTCTGCTGGATTTTGGTTTGTGGCTGTGATAGTTATTGTTATTACCAAACTCTAAACGAAATTTCATAGAAGAATACAATTCTACTTCTAGAGACCCCAACCGCCGCGCGCCGGACGAAGTAGACGTCAGCCAGACCGGAGCCATAAGTGTACTAAAAGTTATCAGGATATTTCCTGTGTAAATAAATTGTAAAATTCAAAATTTAATGGAATGTATAATTTTGTTGAGTATAAACTACACTCATCAATCGTTTATGTTAAACTGAGAAGAAGTAAACGTTGTTTGAAAACGAAAAGTAAAATCACTCCCTTGTATAAGTGTTGGTAGCTGCAGTTAGAATCAGTAGGGACTCAGTGCCGTAAAAATTTGATGTAATGGTTAATTTCTTCATCAGTTAGACGTTCGTCACTCCATATCGTTGTTTTTCTTTCTTAAAAGGTATGCAGCGAATTATTTTTACAATTAACCTTATGATATATTCGTAACCTAAGATCAACCCTAATACAACCATAGTTACAGTAAGTTTTATCCATACTGTACTTTTAATTAATATTTTTACAACTGGCACTTGTAGGATACACTTTTGACAAATAGAGTTTGGTGTTTAAAAATGTATCAATTCTTAGTGATTTATCTTTCAGGTTTTGAATGCAATTGTTAAACTCCAAGTTACTTTCTTGAAAATCAGAGATAGAATTTGAACTACAATTATAAAAATTATCTTTACAAACCTACAACCTGAAACCCGTAAATTTGTTCTCGCTTTTGGAATTAAATCTCCAGGGCTGGTAGTACTCATAAATGTGAGCAACAAATTTGTTATAAAAAAGGGGCAAAAAATGTTCCGTTTAGCCGCTAGTCGCCATTTTGTGTTTTTACAAAAAAAGCTTAAACATCGAGAACTATTTAAACTACAGAAACTAAACTTTGCACGCACGTTAAATGACTAAAGAAGCAAATAGCACAACATTACTATTAAGTTGCCTTAATTATTTTCAAAAAGGCGCCCATTTGATGATTTTAAAGTCAAATAAAAAAAATACTACTGATTCAAAACAAATTACAACATACCAAAACGAGTCGCACGCAGCACGCTAACGTGAGGGATGTGAATTTCCACATAATAAACTTTTAAAACTCAAAACCCGTGTAAAAACATACATTTATTTAAATTTTTATTGAAATATGAAAACATTAATATTTTGGCTGTTCTGATGCTCCTGGTTTAATTTACTTGCAATATTAGGAATACAATTTTGCACATTATAAGGTTAGGAGAAGGTCCATTCAGGCTTAAAAATAAGCACGAGGTTGCTGGGGATGATACAAATACCCCAACAAATGAGTAACATGCTTTTCTAATGTAAAACCCCCATAAGAAAACGTACTGTGTTTTAGCCGATATACATTTTCTTTAATAACTCGGTAAATATTTATGATAGAATGACGGGAGAGGAGAGAAATTTCTTAAAACTCGAAATTTGAAAGAATAATCCCCAACAAAGGGGTTTAGAGTTTTCCGATGATTTTTCCCAACGAACTTGTCCAACTGATTATAGAAAGGAACGTGCCTACCAAGTTTGAAGTAAATCGGACAAAAAATGCGACCACTAGAGTGCAAACACACACACACACACACACACACACACACATATATATATATATATATATATATATATATACAATTTTGAACGACTCCCCAAAACGTTTTGACGAGCCGGCAGAAGAAAGTGAGTTTTATAAATCTACGTTGCGAGAAATATTTTCCAGTAAACACTTTTTAAAATCCTACACGTTTTGAATTGACATCTTTTTCCTACAAGTTGTCTAGTTACTTTTTCCCATATGATTCGACTAATATATGCAAAAGTTTTCAAAAACAGAACATGTTTTTCCGTTGGCTTCTTAATTTAAGATGTTCGCCTATATAAATGGTGATGCAATTTTTGAGACATTAATTAACTTGCATAACAAATTAAGTGTAATCACAGAAGCAACCCTAAAATAAAGTATAACGTGGAGTGAGTTGAGTATCGAAACAAGCCTGCAATATTTTAAAGTGGCGTACTTTACTAATACTGCACAAATAACAAAATCTTTTAAAACTTTTCATAAACTATGCGGAAGTGGTTTCTAAAAAGAGGTGTCCACCGGATGATCGTTTTTTAAAATTAAGTGTTCATACCTTTAATATGTGTAAAAAATCAACAAAAACAGATCCACCCACTCTATACATAGGTTGGCGCTCAAAGGGTCAAATCTCTCTGAATAATACGGAAATACCTGCCACTCATGCTAGCAGGTTTGTGAAACAAGCTACCTGCAGAGTTGAAGACACGCTATCTTCTGCGGTTTTAACTTTTTCCTCATTTAACAAGATTTAGTGATAGCAAAAACCTTAACTCATTGTATAATTTCTGAACCAAACTGCAAAATTAAAATTTGACGTAATCATAAACTATTTAAACAGTTAATTGTTTAGATACATTTATAAAACGATCGATGTATGTTTATAACTTAAAAAATAAACGGTATCAGGAAACTGACACATACTTTCTCCCTTTTAGCCAAACTTTAATGACAAAAATATTTGTTATTTACTAAATATAGAAAATGAAGTATAGACAAATGTACAGAAAATTGTCTAAAATAGTTGTTTTCAGAAATATCCATCCAAATTGCTTTTTTGGAGGCACTATAGAGTCCGTTGCTACACACAGTAGTTTTGAGAGGGGAAATGCCCCCTTGCCCCCCCCAGGGTTAAATAGCAACACATTTCGAACATCATCTGTTGGTCAATGCTAACTTGACCTGCATATCAAATTTTGATGAAATTGATCAGTAAATAAGAGAGAAATAGTTATTTTTGTATTCCCCATAAGAATAACATTGGACAACGTACTGTGTTTACCGCTAAATGAAAATTTAAATTTTCTCCGCAACTAGCAATCGTAGAATAGTAATTTAAAATACTAATTTATTTAGTTTTTTGAGCTCTTTTTAACGGTGAATAGTAATCTTTTTTAACATTTATGATTTTTTATGAAAAATCCAAAAAACTGAATTTTTGATGTTTTAAGTCCTGTAATTTCTGAACCCGAATTTTTCCAGAAATGCGGGTGGTGTCATTTTATTGGAAACCTAAAGTTCTACAAACCACGAAAGTTTAATCAAAATCGTTAGAGCCGTTTTTGAGAAATTTGGATTTTTCATGTTTTTTGGCGGTTTTTGGGGGATAATTACCCTTAAAAATCAAAAATTCAAAAAAATGGAAAAAACACCTGGAGATATCGTGGATTAGTACCTACATACCAAATTTCATCAAAATCGGCCCATTGGTTAGGGCTCTAGCTCTGTAAACATCCACACAGACACACACACACACACACACACACACACACACACACACACACACACACACACACACACACACGGACACACACGGACACACACACACACACACACACACACACACACAGACAGACATCACGTAAAAACCACTTTTTTGGGTTCAGGGAGCACCAAAACGAATATTTCCACTAACAACTCAAATTCGAAAATTCTGACGAAAACAATACTTTCTCCATATACTACGTATAAGGGGGAGAAAGTAATAAATAGGTTTTTGTTGAATATTTAAAATAAATAGTAACATGACTCGACAAAGAACTGTTAGTATCAACCAAGAGTTTGACAATATTAAACTTTGAAGAAATTTTAACTTTTCTTACGGGGGTAATTTTTACAAAAGTGGCGTCCTAACAGTTTAAACATGCATTGCATTAAGGACCGGCTAATTTTAGTTGCGGGCTGGTTCGCAAGACCCGGCTCTGAACCCAGCCCAATATCGCTGAGCACCAATGAATTTAATACCAATATCGTTAATACTAATCCGTAAATTAAGAAGCTTAAGTATCATTTGTTCTTAAAAAATGAACAAGGATCTAAGGTCTCTCTTATTATATATATAACACGCTACATTTTGGAAGATTACTTCTTATACAAAACATACATTTGAATAGAAGAATTTTCCAACTCTTACATTATTTTTCTTAGACAAATAGTTAAATAATTCTGGAAAAATATATTTTTAAATAAATTTCTTGTTGTTCATCTAAGGCAAAATATATACTTTTTTGACAAGTTTAAAACGTACCTATTTTGCATAACATAAAGTTAAATAAAACATTTATTGAAGAAATGTATTATTTTCCTCAGAAAAATAATCAAACATTTTCTACCATTAAAAATTACGTATATTTAAACGATTTTTTTTACAAAAATGTCAAAACCGTTGGGTTTTACAAAACACATAAATTTGATCTGTTAAGAGTGCAGTATATTTTAAAAGGGAAACTCACATTTAACCAACGGTATACTCAAGCCTAATTTTAATCAAAAGTAACATTTGATATAAATTGTTAGTAGTTATTAGTACTTTACATGCATCGATTCCATATTTTAAATTTGTTAAGTAAAATTGCTGAAAGAATCAAAAAGTGATTAAATTATACGATGGTCAAACTGTGTACACTGTAATAGGATTAACCGTAGTGTAATACTCAATAGCAATTAAATTAAATTTATATCACTACACATTATTAATCAATATCAAATTAATGAATATAAATTAAAATCTATTCATTATAGGCCTAACCCTGAATAAGAAACGGTTGATATAACAAATCAGCAACAAGGATACACAACGTACAACACATATTTTGCTCTTATAATTTATTAGTATTTGCATTAACATATTCACGTGTTGATGTCTTAAATAGTATCGTAGTTATATTCAGTTAGTCGAAGTATCTAAAAACACGTCGTAGGTTTATAGAAAAAATATACGCTCTAAACAAATGATTTAAATGTTTGTAAGACATGTCTTTAGTGGAATAACGGACCACAAAACCTACTTCCTCGCAAAAGATTTACTTAAACTTTGAAAAATTCTGAACTTTGTAAACGGAATGTATCATTTAATTAAGTGCATACAATTCTATGGTTTCTGTATTGAATGTTAATTTATATCAGTTTTTATTAAAATTAACGAAAAACTGTATAACAAATTTTAGATACTGTAAACACATTTCAAGTTTTACTAAATTGAAAAGAACCCAGCTCTCTATAGTGTCGTGCATTTCACTGGTCTCTAAACATGTTTTGAAAGTGTTGTTTAGTTGATTTTTTTATAATTGTGTAACGACTAGTACTTATTAATTCATGAAGATTATTTAATTATGCACTATCTAATTAACATTATGTTTGTTATTTGTATACAACGATTCTCTCCTCTTAGACTAAATTGTATAAGGGGAAGCTGTTTTCCTCTGAATGTTTTCTTTTTTTGGTGGTTAAACAATAATGAAGCTCTACAGGATAAAAAGAAAACAGTTTCTTGAGACCAATTATGCGATTGAAAATCAGAAAATTACGTGGTTATAAATGTATGACCCTTCCCCAAATGGTTCATCAGTCTCTATAGCGAGGAGTATGTTCTTGAAAATAACTACAGATTTTAAACATTGATGTCAACTGTCCCTAGTTATAATCAACCTACACAACAAATATTAGACCAACATGTCCTTTATGATTATAACAAGGACATAATGTATTTCGATGTACATTATGTGCTATATTTATAAAGTATAATACAGTATTGTTCAAGTTGTTTTCACTTTTATACTAATAGCAGCTCGGGATTTAATACGTGAACAATAAAAGGGTCCCGTTCAAACCCGTCGTCGATCTGTCTTAATAGAAAACAGATTTTTCAGATTGTACCGGCAGTCTGACACTAGTTTTATTCTTGGATTGTTGTTTTCGTTTCTTCTTTGAAGGTATACGTTGGCAAATTCCTTCAAAGGAAGTTAAAATAAATTTTAATTAGATGTTTAAAAAGCAAGATTATCATTTAACCTTCGTTTGTTCGTTACCTTGAACAAAAAATACTAAAATGTGTTTTATTACTACTTTTAAGAAATAATAAAGGAATATGTATTTTATTTTTATTTTTAAATGTTATATATTCAATATATTTATTTAAAAATGCAGGGCGTTTTGTGCTTTCAGTTACTATATAATATGTAAGTATTATAAATGTTAAAACTAAGCAAAATCAATACGATTTTATATTGATATAAATTAGCAATTTATACAGTTTATTGGGCTTAATTTTTCCTAGAAAACCTGTATTAAAAACCGGTTAAAAATATTTGTTCTGAAAGATCCTACCAAATCATCAGCAAGGATGACCACAATATGTGGGGGTGATGATGCTGCCAAGGTGTTAGAGAGAAGCGCCGCCGCTACGGCTACCAGAAGAACCCCTGATAATCCGTCCATGGCGCTACTAGAGACTGGCTGCACCGCCGCGCACACAACACTGACTGCGGGGTACCTGAGGGCTCCGTCACCGTGCTGGGACCCGCGGCCTTGGGCGGCGAGGGAGTGTGGTGTAGTGGGGTCCGCACCCTAACCTGTGTGCGGTTGTTGATGAATGGGAACATTGCGGAAGGGTGTCTCGGGGGAAGAATTGTAGCAGAAGGAAAAACCAAGTCTATATTGTACAAAAGTTGAAAAACATTGCGTGGGTAAAAACAAGGTGTTAAGGATATTTTAATTTCCTTTTTATTTAAAAGACTGGCATTTAGCTGAAAAGATCTTGAACATTTGGTTGGTTGATCTTAATTTAAAACCGTGGTGTAATCTGCAGGAAGATAAAACCGTATGTCATTTTATGGTTCGGTGCCCTGCTTTAAAGCACCTTATAAAATAGTATCTTGGGAAATATTCGTTTAGTAGAGTTGAAGTAGGAACTACATTGGAAGAGATTGGTAGGTTTAAGCTAAGTATATGAGAGATGCTTGGAAAATAAGATGGGGTTTAATCAATGAATTTCATTTCTATGTTATACATTCTAAGTCAAAATTGTGCTAAGAATACCGTAATGAAAAACATTATAAAATCAATTAATCAAGTTTTTTTTCCTATTGCTACCTTGGGGCTTTAAAATAATGACGAGTTCACACGCAGCACGCTGACGTGAGGGAAGTGAATTTCCACAAAAAAACTTTTAAAATTCAAAATCGGTGTAAAAACATACATTTATACCAATTTTTATTGAAATCTGAAAATATTGATTTTTTGGCTGTTCTGATGCTCCCGGTTTCATTTACCTGCAAAGCTGGGAATACAATTTTGCGCATTATAATGTTAGGAGAAGGTCCAGGCAGGCTTGAAAGTAGGCGAGAGTTTCTTGGGATGATAAAAGTACTCTAGCAAAGGAGTAACAGGCTTTTCTAGTGTAAAACCCCTATAAGACAACGTACTGTGTTTAGTCAAAACCTATTTTCTTTAATAAATCGGTAAATATTTATGCTAGAATGACGAGAGAGGGCTTAAAACTTTCGCCTCACTTATTCCCATGTTTTTACTTGCATTAATTTTACATCCGGGGCTTTTCTGACCCTTTTTGGGCCCAAAAACTCGAAATTTGAAAGATTAATCCCCAAAAAAGGGGTTTAGCGTTTTCCGATTGTTTTGCCCAACGAACTTGTCCAACTTATTACAGAAAGGAACGTCAATACCAAATTTGAAGTTAATCGGACTAAAAATGCGACCGCTATAGTGCATACACACATATATATATATATTTTATGTATATATATATATATATATATATACAATTTTAAACGACCCCCCAAAACGTGTTCAGGGGGTCACGTTAGGAACTTCTATGGTGATCCCGGGCTTAAGTTTCACCGTGCGGGTCATGCTAATAGTTCACTTTCCAAAGGAAATTCACTAACTTAAAACACGAGTTTGTTAATGTATTATCTCTTATTTATAAATAGGCTGTTTTAATATTTGTTAATTACAATTTCGTTTGTATTCAGTTATGAACGTATGTCAAACAAAGAGACGATCGTAAGACCATTGTTTTGTTTGATCCGAGAAAGAAAGTTAATTATTGACAATTAATTACTGTGCAAGTACTGAAGTGAATACATTAATTTGGTATAGTAATTAGTTTTATACTTGATTTTCTTTGTTTTAGCGAATTTCCCCTATAGGGAAGAAGCTATTACCGTAGGTCTCATGGTAAGACTTAAGCCCGAGACCATGATAACTTTTTGTTTTGAGGTCCCCAGATGCCAAAAACACTATTCGTTCAAATTTATATATATGTATATATATATGTGTGTCCGTGAATGCGATAACTTGAGTAAAAAACGTCCGATTTCGATGAAATTTGGCTCAAATGTGTAAAATGACATTCATGACTTTAAGTTCGAAAACCAGAAAAATCGGACCATGGAAAGGGGGGTTTAGGGGGGTTTTAAATTTTACAAAAATAAGTTTTTTTGCATTTTTCACCCTAAAAATTTTAAAAAACTTAATTTTGGTTTTGACCTTGTTATAGAGCTTAAAAAACAAATAATATTTTATTTTGAATTATTGACCTAGGTTAAGTGGTTGAGGGAAAATCCAAAAAACCTACTCATAAAATCTCCCATGTTAATCAATGTGAAAAAGGTTTTTTGCTTTTCCTCAGTTTATTTTAATGTAAACTTCACATTTGCTCTTACCAATCTGTTCAGTTCAACAAAACAATCATTTTGGTGTTTAAATTGTGATTCTACGCCCAACCGTTGCAGAGATATTCAAAGTGCTAAATACAGTACGATGTCTAATGTTATCCTTAAGGAGAAAAAATAAAATTTGATATCTTGATTATTTATGAATGTATGTTGATGAAACTTGGTATGTGGCTTCACGTAGTACTGGTATATTGATATTTGCACAAAAAATTGATTTTTGTTGATTATTCCCGTAGCAGAAAACCTGCGTACTCAGCCCCCATGTTAGTCTTATGGAGAATAAGTAAAATGTAATGACTCCCTTAATTTTTAAATTAATAAAACTTGGTATGTAGCTTCACTTGGTTGAGTTATATTGATAATTGCATAAAACCCCATTTTTTTTGTTCCTTGTTGCAGCAAACCTGCTGACTCAGCCCCCATGTTAAGTAAGTTTTTTTTCTATTGCTACCTTGGGGCTTTAAAATAATGAATTAAAACACGCCTTTTAGCAAGGATTATTTACTGGAAGTGCCACGCATCAAGCTAGAAGTAGGAAGAAGGGGATTTGGATACTTTGGGCCAAAGCAGTACAATGCTCTTCCAAAGAAAATTGGAAATTATTTTGTAAAACAAGAATTATTGTTTGAAAATCGCTTATTAAAGACCTTATTTATTTATTTTTATTTTATTTATGTTATTCTTACGGACGCAGGTTCTTCTTATTTTGAGGACGCAGGTTTGCTGCAACGAGGAAGATAAGTAATGTGTTTTTTTTCAATTATCAATACAAATGAACCAGATGAAGCTACATACCAAGTTTTATTAATTTAGGTTCATAATTAAGGGAGGTATACAACTTTACTTATCCTCCATAAGAATAACATGGGGGCCGAGAATGCAGGTTTGCTGCTACGGGGACTATCAACAAAAAACTTGTTTTTTGTGCTAATATCAATATACCACAACTAGTTGAAGCCACATACCAAGTTTCATCAATATACATTCATATCTAATCGAGATATAGAATTTTATTTATTCTCCATAAGGATAACATTGGACAACGTACTGTGTTTAGCACTTTGAATATCTCTGCAACGGTTGGACCTAGAACAACGATTAAAACACCAAAATGTTTGTTTTGTTAAGCTAAACACATTAATAAACAGAAATGTGAAGTTTTTAGTAAAACTATCTGAGAAAAATCTGAAAACCTTTTTCCCATAAGATTAACATGGGACACGTTTTTTTGGATTTTATACGCAACCACTTAACCTAGGTTAATGATTCAAAATACTAAATTATTTTTTTTAAGCTCTATAAAATGGCTATAACCAAAATTGAGTGTTTTAAACATTTTGGGGTCAAATTTGCAAAAAACCGATTTTTGGAAAATTGTAATCCCCCATAAAACCCCCTTCCCATAGTGCGATCGATTTGGTTTTCGAACTTGAAGTCATAAATGCTACTATATCTACATTTGTGCCAAATTTCATCAAAATCGGGTGTTTCTTTCAAAAGTTATCGCGGTAACGGGCACACACACACACACACACACACACACATATATAAATATATATATATACAGTATATATATATATATATAAAAATTTGAACGAATGGTGTTTTTGGCATCTGGGGACCTCAAAACGAAAAGTTATCATGGTCTCGGGCTTAAGTCTTACCATGCCACCTACGGTAATAGCTTCTTCCCTATAGGGGAAATTCGCTAAAAATGTTATATAGCGCTTATTTATGATTGAATATTGATGAAACTTGGTATTTGGCTTCGCCTAATTAAATTATTGCATAACATTATTGCATATATTAGGATAAAAACCAATGGTTTGTGTTCCTTGTTTCAGCAAACCTACGTACTCATTACCAATGTTATTCTTATGGAGAATAATCAAAATCGCTTATATGTGAATATATTTCTATGAAACTTGGTATGCGGCTTTATGTGGGATTAAGACAAATATAATGCATTGGAAATTCGCTGAGTTCGCAGGTTTGCTGTGACGGGGGTATTTTATTAATTCCATGCAAAAAACATGTTTATTGCCAAGTCCGAGTAAACCACCACGCTCTAGTTCTATCGGATGCGCATCTGCGAGCTTCATTCTGACAAGATACAAAGACCCTCGTTAGAACGGCGCAGCACACGGGAAACTGCCTTGAGTGGAGTAATAAGTTCAAAGATGATCTGAAAACTGTGTTTTGAATTGCTTGTTTTATGAAAATTAAAGATGAATTGAAGGCATCTTTGAAAAAAAATCATAGTTTTTTTCTTAAACTTTATTAAAATACAGGTTTCTCTTTTAAGTTTTGTACTGTTAGAGTGTTTACAACTAATTACCAGTTTTACAATAATTTAACAACAAATTACTTCATTTGTTTGTATAGTAGATTCATTTTGTGTAACTTCCCAAAGTAAAAGAAATTTGGAATGATGTATTTCTAAGCATACATGGAATTACCTCAGTTTACTTGTGAAAATCTTTGGCATTAACATAGTGAAGGGAACTTTCAAACATATTATAAATTTCAAAGATGCTAGAGTAGTATACAAAAGTGACTAGGAAAAAATGAATACGCATTATAATAAAAAAAGATTTGTACATACTTTTTTCTTGCACTGTATGAGAAATGTCCGATTTTTGTTTGGTGATTTGGTTACTGTTAATACTTAAACAGGATGAATAAAATAGTCCTACAACACAATAAGTGTAAATATACTTTATAGTGTTGTAAGACGTATTTTATTCATCCTGTTTAGTTGTAACAACACGTATCATGCTAATAAAGAAATTATTTAATACTTAAAGTCCGTTGCAGTAAAACCAAAGCACATAGACTTTATGATTTCTTAGCAATAAAGTTCACATTAAAAGAGTAAATAGTTCCGATAGTATAGATTTGTTAAGCTTTGAGATGTTCTATTCGACCAAGCAGACTGCTTCACACCAATTTAGACGCAATCCTTTCCGCGACACTTTCGGCCAAGTTATTGTTCAATGCTTAAAATATTCAATACTAAATTTTCGGCTAAAAATAACCTCATGAATTATAAATATATTTTTAAATCTAATTATATTAATTTATGAATAGTCCTTGTGATTATATTGTATCATTATAATTATATTATTACTAGCGTTGTCAACAGCTTCTATTGTTCACCTGATTTCATATTTAGTAAAATCAAATCAAATACTCAAATAAAGGCAATTTTATCTAATTCAAATATTTAAAAAAATTGTTTTAACTTGACACTTTACTTTTATAATTAATGCCTTATGGGAGGTTGTATACAAACAACTAATATTTCCCGATTGATTTTCTTGCCATTTGATTCAAGTATATTCACGGGTCGTCAGACTTACGATTTTATCAGAGGTCCTGAGATGTGTCTGTGAGCAATTTTGATAAAGATCAAACTGTGTGTTTAACCAACGTAGCTAGTGGTTTGGAAAGTATTTTGATACTCAACTACCACATTGACATCTCAAGAATCGTGAATATTTCAGAAACAAAAGAATTAATGAATGGAATATTTTAAATGAAAAGGTCAAACGAGTAATTCCATTTCAATGCTAATTCCATATCAATATGCTCCTTAGTAAAAAGAAACAGCTGTTGAAGGCAAGACATGGCTCAGCATTTCTTAAGGGTGCGCCCTACCCAGATTGAATTCATTGTTGTTTAGCGCCGCGCCGGCGCCGCCAACAAACAGGGCCATGCATATTTACGCTTGAAGACCATTTCGTTCTCCTCGATTGCACTGTTATTTTACAGATTTCTACCAAACTATTTGCAGTTTCAAACTTTTCATATTCCAATCTAGGGATCATACGGTTCCTTTTCTCCAAAATAATTTTTCTCCATACGTTAGGAATCTTTAGAGAAACGCTTAATTTGAGAACATTACTAATGACCTACCACTTATTTTGAATTAAAATCACGATTTTTAAATCGTATGATCTCTAGATGAACATTTATTGAATTAAATAACATCAAATTATTTTTAATTGGTTAACAATTTAGCATATAATGAGAGAGATGCAAACCCCTTACTTGAGCGTGCGGAAGGGAGGTACGGCGCACCCTTAACGAATAAAACAATAAATACAACCTTAGCCACTGATCGATCAGTTTCTGTCCGACACTGCACAACCACTGCCACCAGCTTGGATGCAGTGAAACTAAAATCCTTGGTCATAAAGAATTACGCGAGGAACAACCCTACACTTTAATTGCCCTTGCAACAAAACAATAAAATGCCACAGACATCCAAGGCATCCTTGTATGTTTAGGTCTTTCTGGATTATTATATTGTCTTCGTTTGCATGCTGTTTGCCTGTGTTTTTGTTTTTGTATATGGTATTGTATTGGACTTTGCAAATGGAATTTCTAAAACGTCCTATAATCCTAGGTTGTTAACAGTTTATTTTTTGTTTTAAAATAAATATGAAAAATCTCTCGCGTTCTTCCCATAGTTTCACAAAAACAAAGTAAATAAAATTCAAAGCTTCTTTAAGACAACCACATGTCAAAATATTGCTTAATTAAATCAGTAAAACTCGTCCTTTGAGTTTCGCTGACAGGCCATCACCTCCAGCCACAATCCGTTATTGTTATTATTAACAACCAATATTTACTAAAACTTGTAACCGTACACTATTCCCTTAATCAAAATTTACTATAGAATGCAATACCCCCGTAGCAGCAAACCTGCGTACTCAGCGAATTTCCAATGGGTATCTTAATGCCTCATAAAGTCACATATCAAGTGTCATCAATATGCATTCATAAATAAACTATTTATGACATTTTAATTCAATAAATTTTGTTCAAAGTATTATAGTTTGGCATTAAAAGATATCCCATAGTGGACAATTAGATATACACCATCTCATTAAGACATAAATAATAAACTTGGAAAATACTGTTTGAGAACCAAGAAAACAAAAATACGAATCGTAAACAATTCCCATGTTTACGCTTTTGTATTTTTGTTGCTTTTGTGCACTTTATATGCAATCTCTGCTCTAGACCTTACCGTAATATTCAGAGGGTTTATCCCATGATCAAGGATGCACCTATTCTAATGTCCTACCAAGTTTTGTAGATGTACGACATTGGGTTCTGTAAGAGGAATATAGCCTGAAATTAGACAAGCAGTCAGACCGCAAAGTTTTACAGTAGTTGGAATGCGACGAACGTCTTTCCTTCGTGTAGTTTCTTTACCTGAGTTGCTTTTTATACTCAAGGCAAATGCTAGCCAACTGGCCGAGACAGTCCCCGTTATGTGGATGATGGTGTAGAATAGAGATGATAAGAGAATCCTAATGCAGAATGTGCAAAATGTGTGTAGTGAATCCATAATGTTGGTGGCGGGGCTTCAGACTACAAAAAATAACTATATATAGTAAAAATGTCAAATTTAGAAGCACCGTTATCTAGGTAGACTAAAAAGACCCGTCCTAATATGTTGCTGTTCAAGTATCTACACCCTGCTATACCCGTCGTAATATGTTGTTGTTCAAGTATCTACCCCCTGCTATAGCAGTCTTCATGTGTTGTTCAAGTGTATCTACCCCCTGCTATAGCAGTCTTCATATGTTGTTGTTCAAGTATCTACCCCCTGCTATAGCAGTCTTCATACTATAAATTAATACTTGAACCATTTAATTCCCATCATTTTTCAAAGCCTGAAAAAAACAAATGTGACAGTTAAGCATTATTTGTATATAGCCATTAATTTTATATTTATTAAATATTAATAATAATAATAAGTTATATAAAGATCGTGTGAAGTTACGGAGGATAATTAATTAATATTTGGATTTAATTAATTTAAATAGGGATCAATTAATCTTGGTGTCTTATTAAAATAATTTTGCCATGACATAAAACAAAAACAATATTACTAAAACGATAACTTTAACGCATAATTGAACACATAATTTATTTTTAGTTTCATTGAGAACACTCCTTAATAGGAAGTAAAACATTATTTCGTTTTGGGATTATAATTGTTTTAATTATATTTCTTTATAATTCGCTTATATTTGTTAACTTCGCTACTTAATGCTCGTTGCTTTTATTTTTGATTTTTTTATATGAATTAGCCAGAATATGTGACCAAATTTTAGGTATTTCAAGTTTATTTATTTATTTAATACTGATTGTGTAAGCTTCGAAAATTTCGGTTTATTACTTATCGAACAATAAAACTATGCACGAAATAAAAACAAAATATAACACACACATGCCATCTCTATTGCGTAGAGAATCTGCAGCCAGTAGGATTACTTAAAAAAAAGTGAAAAATCAACTGAAAACCCACACCGCCAGGAGCAATAAATGTTTACATAATATGACAGCAACAGATGATGGGAATAATAACAGGGCGAAGCTATGCAGACTGATCCCTGACAAGTGGCTGGTAATTGCAGGTTGTCACTAAAGAGATGCATGCTATCAATCCCTCGCAACTTTCTCCCGTTTCAAGGTCAAGTCAAGGTCATTGCCGAGGCTTCTTAACTACAGTGTGTCTCCAGCAATAAGCATGTAATCGCTGAGCAAGTATTGCCAACGGTTTAAAGGTTTTATTAAAATTAGCTTTGCTCAACAGCTTTGCTTGTTCGCCTGGTTTCAATTTTATAGTCGAATTAAATCACACAGCTGATCAAATTCCAATATTTAAAAATGCGATTTATCTTGAAAATTTTATTTAGTTTAAGAACTTAGGGAAGGTTGCACCAAGAAAATAGTATGTTTCCTCAAACCTTCTCAAGAGACCTTTCATTCAAGTACATTATGGTTCACGGTGATAGACTTATGATTTCTTCAAAAGTTCCTTGGACGGTTTGGCCTCTATATATGGATGTCACCATTGTTTTAAATCGATAAGGAGTTCCATTAAAATTAGGTTTGATTGTAGTAGGGGTGTGCGAATAATGATTTCTGACTCGAGCCGAGCCAAGCCGAGCTTTTTTTCTCAGTTCTCGAGCTTCGAGATTTCTCGAACCGAGCTTTTTTATGGCAATTTTCTCTAGGGGTGTGCAATATACTGGTAGTGATTTTATCACCCGAGCCTAATTTTGCTCTGTATAATTTTATACTTTCAATATTGGTTATCTTTCATTCACTTCTTCTATATTCACTAGCCCTACTTTTAATGAGCCTAAATAAAGTTCTACAGTGCAAAAATAACAAAATAAGTACTGAAAAGGAACATTTATTGAGACCAATTGTTGCTAGTAATTAACAGTAAAAAAAAAAATATAAAGTAGAAACATAGGAAAAAATAACATAAAGGAAGAGAACTACAAATTTTAAACTAGACCGATAAGCCCGACTGTAGTTATTAACGTTTTTATAACAGCCATAATAAACAGACTATATGCCAAGATGTACCCTCCATGTAACCAAACATTTAGGCCCTATTCTAGGTAATTACCAAAAATACAGTAAGCCTATCTATTCAACTGATGGTAAATCGTAATTTTAAGGTTATCCTTTTAATATAAGTTAGTTAAATCAGGACACTCAGCAGCTAACCATATTGTAAATATAATCACTGTAAACTATCATTATATCTCATTGTACTCACAGAAATAAATTAACCAATAATCGTAGGCTTGGTTTACGTTTTACCTAACCTCCATCACCTAATAGACTTAACCTATTACATCTGCTTCTGAAACAGAAGATTTCAGAAGCAGAAGTTCCTGGTGGAAGAGGATCGTCAATGCAGTCTTCTTCCATCACTGATTTAACAACTTGATAGCCTACAATTGAAAAATGAAATGATTTCAACTGACGTTTATTCACAGATTCAAATAATCCCACGGTGTTAACAATATATGATTTTAATCGAACAGCTGTAGCGAAACAAAACACCATCACCCACTCCATAATTGTTAACTTTAATAACCACAGTATATTTACAGTTGTATTTATATTTGCTTTATTTCTTAAGAACTTTATATTCTGCATCAATTGACGATTTTTTAACAATACAATTTTTAGAGAGTACTATTTCGGCTGCACACCAAAACGCCGTCATGATTTCATGATTTGTCGTTCATCACCTACAACCTTGTCCCTGGTCATTGGTCACGCTGAATCATTATTACTTATAACCATCTTCCGTCAACGTCTTAAGACAGTTTTGCAATCAACAGTGTTGCCAGATGTGATTTCAGACGCCAGGAAATTATTATTGTGTATTGTACGAAATTGTAAGTTGCGGTGAAGACTGTACCGCTGCAACAGTTAGAAAATATGTTTTCATGGATTTTAGTTTTTTGCTGGGGTACTTTTTCTGGAGCCGTAGGGTTGTTGTATTAATTACTAGCTGATGTACCCGTCCTTCGTACGGGTTGTACATAAATGGCAGATTAACTAAAAATATTAACAACCCACATAATTTTACAATATTAAAATTACATTTTACACTTTTAAAGTAGAATTAAATTAAAGTTAACGAAATATACTATGGCAGATAGTTCGGGTACTGCTGCCAAGTCGAGGAACTCTGTCGGGTAGTGAACGGTGTGGTTTTTGCTACTCCAAATCGGTACACGTAACACTTTGGATTCGATTTTAGAAATAAAAGAACTCAAGTACAACAAAATATTAACTCTGTTTAATTTAACATTTTAAATACTTTGATACATTAATCTTTACATTCCAATAAATTAATAGTAATGTAACGAAACGTTAAACTTTAAAAACATTGACAAACCACTTTTAAAATCACCATTCTTGCCAGGTCCTGTTTTCAATATAATTGTAAATAAACAATTTAAACTTGGAAAAATCATATGTTTTAAAAACATATGACTACTTGATTTTATTTAAATAAATGTAAATCAATATATCCGAACTGTTCTAATAGTGGTCATGGTTAAATGAACGGTATTAAATATCGTATATGTTTGTTCCTCCCTTTGGAATAGACCTACATTTGTGTTGATCCCCGTTGATTGTTCATTGGTGGACGTGAGGATGGCACAATCACAGAGCCAGGCACTTTCCAGATTAAACTGTTTATGAACCTCGGTGTAACAAACTGTTAATCAATAAATCCTGTGATTCATCGATAGTGCCGAGTGAAGGATAGATGTTTCTGAGACCTTAATTTGTTTTTCAATGTCCCAATCTCAACTTTTAAAAGCGCATAAGAAAACTGATCAACCCCTTAATCTTCTCAAAAATACATTTTCATATTTACTGTTAAGTTCAGACGCTCAGTGGTCGGCTACATAAAATATATTTTTAGAGAGGCGTAGACTCGTCCACTCATGTCTCACTTACGACAAAGGGTCTGTGTGAGATCTCCAGAGAACAACACCGTGACTCCCCATGATTTTGTTTCTTATTTCCTTTAAGGCATCAAATTTCAGCTCTACTGGTTGAGTAGTTTGAGTGTTATGACTAACGCGCTTATATTAAAGGCCATTGGGCCAGAGTCCTTGAGTATATTTGTGTCTGGAGTAGGTAAATGTCTGCACTGACCTATCAGCTACATTCCTACCAAATTTCAGATCCATCAGTCCAAGAGTATGTGCAAGATTTTTAAAATATTGTATCTTGAAATTCCGGGGGGTGAAGCACATAAACATTTTCGTACCAGGAATAGGCTGCGTTTTTTTCTGATGAATTAGTTATGTTCCTACCGAAATGTAACTTACAAAGGTCCAGAAAGTACTAATGCTCATACAATTGCCATAAAAGTAAATTAGCGAAGAACCCTATAGGACTTTTTTAAACGTATTCTTATTGTGAATCTGCAGCATAAGGGGAACCACCATCCAAAATTTTATCTTCAATAGACATTGTCGTTTCTTAGATAAAGTGATCACTATGTCAGTGAGTGCATGAGTCTGACAAATATAGATTTAGATCATATATCCACTTATGTTATTTATTAACAATCTTCACTCAACGTTTTAAAAAAGAACTAAAAACCCTATTTATAGAATAACTAAGCTATCATCTGGTTCAATATAAATGAATGCTTTGTCCATAAGAATAGCATAGGATCTTAAAAACCCTATGGGGCAGTGTCCTAAGGTAATTTAAAACAATCCAATTAGCCTAAAACCTTCTAACGCACATATAGAACATAGAAAAAAGTTGCATAAAAATCGGTGCACCTGTTTTCCTGTGAAAAGCGAACAAAACATGACCAAAACCGCACAAAATCACGTTTTTGAGCGGCCGCCATTATTTTTAAAAAAGGCGTATGCCAGTTTATAGTGCCCTAAAACCTTCTCACGCATATATAGAACAAAGAAACAAAGTTTCATTAATGTCACTGCACCCGTTTTCCAGTGAAAAGCGAACAAAAACCTGTCCTTGAGCGTTACCGGCAGACAGACAGACATAAAAATGAGATAAGATTTGTTTTGGTTTCCCTAGGGTGTAAAACGTGAAAATATGCAAAAATTTCATAATTCCAAGTAATGTACAGACAAAACTCTAATTTTATTTATATAGATTAATTATACGGTATATTGAAATAAATATATATATACTTGATGTACACGTTCTTCGCACAGGGGTTTTCCTTACCCGTTCTATAGTCAATGCAAATTTCATTTTAGTTAGCTTGAAACAGCTGTTGTTCTTGCTTCTGCTCTTTAAGCTGTCAAATGTAAGTGTCCTCAGCTGTTCGGATTACAGTTTCTGAATGTTTACTTTCTTATGAAATGTAAACATTGAAACTTAGAACGTTCACGGGGCGTAGCCCGAAGGGATTTTAAGGAAGTGAATAGGCCTATGGGTTCAAGATCTACCTTTGTGTAAAGTTTCAGCCCAGTCGGTTAAGTAGTTTTTGCGTTCACCCGGAACATCAGACAGACAGACAGACAGACAGACAGACAGACAGACAGACAGACAGACAGACAGAAACCACCTCTTCTTTATAATATTAATATAGATTATTAACCGTGAAATACTGCACAACTCAACTGGGCAACGGCAACATTGTACTGCAAACAGAATTGTGTAGGTGTCCACTTAATATGATTTTTGAGCGTAGAGAAAGTAGATCCATTGCATTGGTTGATCAGATCGACAGTTTAAAAAATTTGTACTTTTATATTTCGTTATTTTTTAAAACGAAGGAACAAAAACATTGCTGGATTATTTCTGTTATGGAGCTCTACCGATGCAAATTATGAGAATTCTAACATTGATTATTGAAAGTTTTTGCTTCAAATTTACTTTTGTAAACGACTCTTTTCACTAGTCAGCGATTTAAATATTCGGCTCAAACTTCGAGCTTTTTTTTTAAATCTCGAGCCGAGCCGAATACTGTAATATTCGGCTCGAAGCTCGAATACTCGCACACCCCTAGATTGTAGAAAGATTGGTAGGATCCATTACACCCTACACCCCACTGACTCTATGGTCCTAATTGCCTCATGTTTGCACCTAGGGAAAAACAGAGACGTAACTGATTACCTAGACAGTTATTATTAACAATTTATTTTCCTTATCTCTAAATCTTCTTGCTTCTGAATAAATTCACTGGCTTATTACAACAGTGGCAACATAGACACATCTTACGGTGAGATCGGTTATCGATCCCGTCGTAATGTTTGGGATACATTCTGGACTGTAAGTTCTGACACATCTTTGGATGACTGTTTCGTACAGAGAACCCCTTAATTACTGGTTGTTTTAGTTAATAATTTGATCGTACATAAAAGAACATAAAACTATACATTTACTTAAAGAGTACAATAAAGTACCAGTTCCCTTAACTTTTGTAATGGGGTATCAAAATATATTTATCTCATTGAAATTGTAAAGTTATTATATATTTTTTGGTATCACATTTTGATCAGTTACAAACACAGGCTTCTCCAAAGATCTGAGATGTTAGTTTAAGTTAGGATGCTAAAAGATAAGTATTAATTTGTTTAAGGAATAATTTTCGATAACTAACTAACGAACATAACATAACATCAATTTGTCAGATAAATTCAACTAAAGTTTCCATACAGATTACCACTTAAAAAGTCTTATTTAATGACAGGTACAGCTGAATAAATAATCCTTCTACCGTCCTACATATTGGTTTTACCAAGAATCTATGTAGTAAAAACTGTGTCGTCGTGGCCCCATGTTTCACCATCTCAGAAGACTAACTGATCACAAAACTTTGAGCTTATCCCCCGTTGTAGCAGGCATTACTTGTTACCGCTATCACACGCAGCCTCACTCGCTTGCCAGGCTCACAAAACCTTGAGCTTATCCCCCGTTGTAGCAGGCATTACTTGTTACCGCTATCACACGCAGCCTCACTCGCTTGCCAGGCATCATCTTCACAGGTTTGTGATTTATATTATATAACTACGTCTAGTTATTTAAATAAGATTATGTTCAAATGCTCTGAAGGGTTTTCTGGAATTCAAATAAAATATATAGATTAAATGAAATAAATAAATAAAATATATTTTGTATTATTACCAAAAAGCAAACAAATTTGGCATCAGCATTCTTTATCATAAACAAACCAAATCAAATACATTTACTATCCAAATGACTCTTAGATAAAAAATTATCCAAATAATTCTTAACGCTATAAAAATCATTAATCTGCGTTTTTTTAATGCAATTGAAGTCTTACAACTATTAATATGTTGAAGTAACCACAATCACGAATTCAAAATTAATTGTATACATGTGTTTATTAACATTACGTATAAACTAATACGTTTCAAGTTTGCTTTGTTGAAAAAGTAATGCTCTTAAATGTTTTGTGTAAATATGTTTTATTTCGTATTTTTAATTTTCTTTGTAAAGTATTAATTACGTCAAAATTTTATAATTTGAGTTATTTGTTGATATATTTGTTTTAATGCTAATATGTGTTAAAAAACTTGGTTATTGAGGAGATTTCTTACTTTCTGTCTATTGTTAAAATTTGAACACAAAAATTATGCGACCTTTATGAAATTTTATGCAGCAGGTACAATGGCAAAATTGTTTAAAATGCAATAATTATTTCCCAAAATCCACAAATAAACAATTAAATAAACAAAAAATCTCAAAACTGGAGCTAAGGTTTTTTTTAAATATTTGATGTTTTATGGTGCTCCAGGTATTTCAGCAGAGAGATATTGCAAAGGGATCCTATCCAAAGACTGGGATGAAAGGGTCAGAATTCATAAGGCTTAAAAGCTTTTAATATTAATTTTTCTTTTATTTGCACGAAACAATTTTATTTTAACAATAAGCATTTACTTGAGTGCAAAACTCTATGTAAATAGGTTTGGAGAAGGACAAATTAGAATTATGATTTGGTATTAGACGCAGTAGACTGCACAGTGCTATTATGATTTATTATTCATCGTTGCATACTCATCCTCACTTAAATAAAATTATATCACAATTTTACAATTATTGTTAAACAATGTAATTAAAAATAAATAGTAAAAAATATCATACATTTTTAGCAAAACTTTGTAAACTGGTTAAGCTTATCGAACCCGTCCTCACACGCCACCGATTGTATACTGATTGTATACTCTCAATAGCGTATTGCACACTGAACATGGAAAGATGTGTGAGAATAACCAGAGGTTTTGATTTCAGGGGGAGGTGTTACGTAAGTCCTCACTCATAGAGTATTGGTGTTTCTCAATACTGTACATTTTAAGGCCATTTAGCTTCAACTGCATTATAATCCTTCTTCGACAGCATACGCAACTAAAAACCCACATCATTTATGGTTTTTGAAAGTATCATATTGAGGAAAAGTCCACTTCTTAAAGCACCCCGTTGAGGGAAAGTTGGTTTCACATCCACGTACCATTTATGATGTTTCTGAATTTTTAAATAACCAGTTTTACATTTCCTTATTTACTAAGAGTCAGTTCTGCCAAGGTACGCGCGGAGAACATATAAATATGCAATATACGTCAGATTTGTTATCCTGGGTGGCAATTAATACAACCTTTTAACAATTGCTCTTTTTCCGCATTGAAGTTTTGCTCCTCGACCATGCAATGAAAAAAATGTCCAGCATACATTATTAAAATATAAATTCAACATAACAAATATTAAATGCGAATATAAAAATGGAAGAAATGATCAAACAAAAAAAAATTGGGTTAAATTATTTTAGATACGCCTGAATAAATACTTTATGACAAACGCCCTTTTCATCCGTCACTTTCAACGTAGCAAAAGCTAGTCCAATAGAAGCAAATAAGTTTTTAGTGAAAATAAATTTTTGTACGAAATTTAAATATTTGTTCTATACGTTTACTATAAAGACAAATTATATTCTCTAAAGTTTAGATAACAGGTAGAATTAAACAAAAATTATTGGTTTTAAAGTTCAGATGTAAAGGAATATGTTTATTGGACTTGCCGTTAACATACCAAGACTTCTTTTGTATTGTATATAATATACGACATGATATTATAAAAAACTTTTACTCTAGTCGATCCATTGTAAGCAATCATATCCAAGAAAACAAGTTTGAAAAAACTTCAAACTTACGTAATTTTGTAACTTTTACATTTTTTATTTAGGTATTTTGTGCTGTTATTTGTTGTAACAAGTTTTCATTTTAGCGAATTTCCCCTATAGGGAAGAAGCTCTTACCGTAGTCGGCATGGTAAGACCTAGGCCCGGGACCATGATAACTTTTCGTTTTGAGGTCCCCTGACCCCAAAAACACCATTCGTCGATACTGTATATATGTGTGTGTGTGTGTGTGTGTGTGTGTGTGTGTGTGTGTGTGTGTGTGTGTGTGTGTGTCCGTGAGCGATATCTCTCGTAAAAATGATCCGATTTTGATGAAATTTTGTATAAAGGTGTAAAGCAATATTTATGACTAAGTTCAAAAACCAGCCAGATCGCTCTATCCGAAGAGGTATTTTGGGGGGTTTTGTACCCCAAAAATGGGTTTTTTGAATTTTTTACATATAATTTACCATTGGATTCAGCTTAAAAAAATACACAATTTGGTATTTTGATCATTCCTCTACGTCAATTGGTTCCCGAGATATTGAAAGTGCTAAACACAGTACGTTGTCTAATGTTATTCTTATGAAGGAAAAGAAAAATGTTATATCTCGCCTATTTATGAACTTATACTGACGAAACTTGGTACACGGCTTCATCTGCTTGTGTTCTATTGATATTTGTCCAAAATAATAATTTTTGCCAAAGGCTCCCGTAGCAGCAAACCTGCATACTCAGCCCCATGTTATTCTTATGGATAATAACTAAATGCTATGTCTCCCTTAATTATAAACATAAATGAATAAAAACTGGTATATGACTTCACCTAGTTGAGTTATATTGATATTAGCATAAAAACCCATTTTTTGTGTTCCTTGATGCAGCAAACCTGCATACTAAGCCCATGTTATTCTTATGGAGAATAATTAAAATTGTATATATCGCTTATTTGTGAATATGTTTTTATGAAACTTGGTAAGTGGCTTTATGAAGTATTAAGACATTTATATCTCCATTGGAAATTCGCTGAGAATGCAGGTTTGCTGCTACGGGGGTATTTATCTTTCACATGTTTTAACAATTGTTGTTGCTACAGTATATTGGATTGTTTATCTGTTTTGTAGCACTGAGATAACTAATTGTATTGAAAACTAGCTCAGGGAATAATAAATTGGCTTAAATTTCAAACTGTATTGTAATATCGGTCATAATTCTGCATTGCAGTACTAAATAATCTGCTGCGGTCCATTCATTTATCACGAATGCAACTGACCCCTTTAAAATTATATTTAAATTAAAACCTCCCTTATCTAGGCTGGTGAAGAATATGCAAAATTTACCTTTAAAGATTAAACCTCCAATGGGGTTGACCTTGACCTGTGCAGGGCGTTGACCCGATGAGATCTAAGGACATATCTCAGCGTTCAGCCTCGCTGGCTTAATTTATGTTACGACTGTTGCTGATAGCCAGCGCTGTATCCTACCTCACAATGTCTTGGCTTAATCCACTTTTACCCGGGCTTGTTGATGGCCGGCACTAGTCGTATGCAATACTGTCTGCTTGCTAGATAACGTAAAAGTTGCTCTCTGTTACTGCATGTCCAACTAATAGAATACATAATGAAGGAGTAGGGGGACATATTTGAGCTGTAGTTATACTGCGGGAAAATCAGCTTTCTCTTTATAAAGCACCAGGGGGTCGATTTTTTTAAAAATAAAAATGATTTAGTTTCATATGAAGTCCTAAACAGTTCATTACCCGTTAAACATATTGATCACGGTCAGTGATTTGTTTCGTTAATTTGTCTCTGTACGTAGGACATTTTTTTCGTATCTTTATAATATTCTTCATATTATTCAAACAATTTCATGATAACTCTTTAATTTTTGAACTTGGTGAAATTTTTCAGCTATTCCAGGATTTTAAAGGACACTATTGAGGGTATCTCACTACAATAGACCGTGACCTGGGCTGTGTCTAAATGCTCGGTCTCTCTCAATGTTGCATTACAGTAAACAGTACGACCATTTGTCGTTACTTAGTCCCAGTATTACAGCTTACAATTTCCTTTTATACCTTTCAATATATGAATTTCTTGGCAAACAAATACAAATAAAGACACAAAGTATATTCATAATAATTCAATTTTAAAATACAAATACCACTTCTCTATTTGTTGTTAAACTGCTAAGTATTTTTCGTATTCATTGTTTCTCAATGTTTTCAGTCAAGTATAGTAATTTTAATTCCAAAAAGTTTAAATTATAATATTTTATGAAAACTATTGGTATTTTTGTTTAAATTATTTACATACAAAGAACATAAATATATGCGATTGTTGCTTGCTTTAAGATATAGTATATTATCTCCTGAGTAAGGATATTGGGAACTTTGATGAGTCAGATCGTTTATACTCTATTTGAGTTGTGATTTAAAATAACGTTCAGCGTGATGAACTGCGATTGAGGAAAGTTTGAACAACAGGTTTTGAACATTTAACCGGAACAAACAAATTCATCACAACTTAAAAATAGAACCAAACCAATTTATGGGGCTTTCTTTGGCTGTTTATGTGATTTCTTATAATTTCACAATGAAAAACAAAAACATACGCAAAATTCATATTTTTTAAGATTTGGTATGATTTTTTCACTTATTCAAGTATATTACTGATGCGCATTATTGCACAACTGATAATGAGCAATTCAAGGTTTTCTCGAGTAGTTCAGTCTAGTCTAAAAATAAATATAAAATTATGTGGGGAAATGTGGAATACAATAAGTAATTCTCTGATAGGGCCTGATGATGACCGGTGAAACTGGTTTAAATCGATCGCCTTGCACCATCTTTTGTGTATATTTTACCGTTTTGTATGTAAGTACGGTATAAGTGTAAATATACTTTGTAGTGTTGTAAGACGTATTTTATTTATCCTGTTTAATAAATAAGTCATATTACTCCCAACAATAGTATATATTCGTTGAAAAAAAAACAACTATAAATTGCTTTGAATTTTTGTTGTATTAGCATTACAAATGACTAATCAAAACTAGATACATGTAAACGATATCAGGAAACTGACACATACTTTCTCCCTTTTAGCCAGACTTTAATGACAAAAATATTTTTATTTACTAAATATAGAATATGAAGTACAGATAAATGTACAGAAAATTGTCTAAAATAGTTGTTTTTAGAAATATCCACCCAAATCCCTTTTTAGAAGCACTATAGAGTCCGTTGCTACACACAGTGGTTTTGAGAGGGGAAATGCCCCCTTGTCCCCCCCTAGGGTTAAATGGCAACATATTTCGAACATGCTCTGTTGTTCAATGCTCTGTTGGACCTGCATATCAAGTTTTAATGAAATTGATCAGTAAATAAGAGAGAAATAGTTATTATTGTATTCCCCATAAGAATAACATTGCACAACGTACTGCGTTTAACGCTAAATGAAAATTTCAATTTTCTCCGCAACTAGCAATCGTAGAATAGTAATTGAAAATACTAATTTATTTAGTTTTTTGAACTCTTTTTAATGGTGAATAGTAATCTTTTTTAACATTTATGAGTTTTTATGAAAAATTAAAAAGAAAACTGAATTTTGGATGTTTTAAGTCCTGTAATTTCTGAACCCAAATTTTTCCAGAAATGCGGGTGGTTTCATTTGTTGGAAACCTAAAGCTATACAAACCACTAAAGTTTAATCGAATTTGTTAGAGCCGTTTTTGAGAAATTTGGATTTTACATGTTTTTTGGCGATTTTGGGGGATAATTACCCTTAAAAATCATAAATTCCAAAAAAATGAAAAAAACACCTGGAGATATCGAAGATTAGTACCTACATACCAAATTTCATAAAATCGGTCTATTGGTTAGGGCTCTAGCTCTGTACACATCCACACATCCACACAGACACACACACACACACACACAGACACACACACACACACACACACACACACACACACACACACACACACACACACACACACATACACACACACACACACACACTCACACACACACACAGACAGACATCACGTAAAATACACTTTTTTTGGGTTCAGGGAGCACCAAAACGAATATTTCCGCTAACAAATCAAATTCTAAAATTTTGACGAAAACAATACTTTCTCCATATACTATGTATAGGGGGAGAAAGTAAAAACAACACTAGTTGAATACATCATTTGACATTTGCCAGCATAAATACTTCAAGAGAGAATTACAATTTTCATCGGTCACATTCAGTGTAGCAAAACTGTTAGTTCATTATTAATCGTATGCGAATAAATATAATTTCCGCATTTATAAATATTCCGCAAGTCCTTGAAAGGGCATTTTAAATGCATTAATTGAACCGAAATTGCGTCAAAACAAAAAATAACATAAAAGACAAGGACATTTTCATATACTCTTTATAAGCTTCAGACTTACATTTATTTTGAAATAAATCACAGCCCCACCAAAAAAACAACCCATCAAACTTTTCCCAGAATAGTCTTGTAATATATTAATACTATGAGTATAACTACCGGCAAAGATCTATGACCTATTGCCTGTGAGTAACCGTTTCGCTTCCAAGTTTTGTTATTACAGACCACAAAAATCCGACTTAATAACCAGAAGACAGCAGCTATTCTAAATCTTGAAATAAATATTGACGGAACGAATCTTGACAGAATAATCAATGACATTGCATACTCCCAGAAATCTTTGCCGTAAAGTATAAATCAGTATGCACTTCCTGACCAATAACAATACACAACCGAGAGCAGGCGCAACAATGGGCTCATTGACCGAAGACACCCGGATCTTGCCGAATATTTACGAAGTCGATCGTGACTCGGCTGAGGGCCCGCGGCGCTCGTTGGTGGTAACGACACGATAACAACGAGCGATAAAAAAACGTTAAACGAGCGTGCTGTGACGTTGCCAAGCGTGACGCTCGTGTATATGCTGCTGCACACGACACGACGCTGGATAATTTATTGCAACTATTTAATTAGGTTTTGTTGGTACAAACTCGTTTATGTGGAATATAATTTATTTGTATAAACAGAATGGCACAACTACGCTAGAAAATGTTGCCATAACGATATGTTGTGCAAACATTGCATCTCACTAAAGCATTGTTTTTGTAAAACTAAAGTAGCCTGATAAAGAAAAGACAAGTCTTTATAAAGTATAACAAATACATTGATGGATTTTGAGTCAATTTGAAACAAAAGGTAGTGTTATTTGAACAAATATATTTCAGTAGGATTAAGAATCACAAATGCATGGAATGATATGGAACCACTTTTAGACAAATATCAATGAGTCTCAAAGAGTAGGACATTTGCTAAGAAGTGAAATTATTTAAAATTATTATTATTTCCTGAAAGTTATTATTAGAGAAATTTGAAATTCCATATTTTGACAGGAAACAAATCTGGGTGGGAAACGATCAATGACTTGAAATGCATATATTATGTAATTTTCAAATCCAAGACTATTTTAGCATTGATTTTGCATCCTCTGTAGTATTCCATGAATACAAAATATATTATTAACTGGATATAAAAAGCGCGAGTAGTTTTATTCCGATCAATGTCTGAAAACATAATCTATATATTTAAGTCCTTGCGTAAGCGAATCGGTCCCCACGAAATATCTCGAGCTAGGAAGAAGTTAGTTAGGTCATGATGGTTCATTTTAAAGCTTGAGGGCCAAGGACGGTGGGAAAAATATCAGAAATGTCAAAGATTACGTGGGCTACGCCCCACTGGACTTCAAAGATCCAATGATTTTCTTATGGAAATATCACTACAGTGTTTTTATTAATAAGCAAAATGAACTAATGATCAGCTGTAATTATCCGCGCAAAAACCATATTTTAGGGTCTTTAGCCCCTGTAAGCTACTAGTATTCTAATTCGTCATTAACAGGCACTATATTGAAATTAGGAATATCTCTGTCTATATATTACGATGACCACGTAACATGGTGACTTTGCTTTCGAATTAATACTTCAGAGTTTCATCAACTTTTTCGATTCGACGTAGATCAAAGTTTTTTCTAATTTTTAAGGTTTAACAAAAAAGAAGTTTAGTAAAATAGTCGTATCGGAATTTGAAAATAAAGTTTTAGTCTCTGGTTTCTTAAAGCAATTCATACAAGAATATTAGCTTATTGTAGAATAGTTTTTAACTGCCATTAGCTAATAAGTACGACAAAAACACGGGCAGCAGAGAAGGTTTACATTGGTTTTTTTCTTATCTGCACCACAGGCATTTTTCCAATGTTGTTCGAGGACAAATGTCCAATCCTCTTTAACTCCACAAAATAAAAAAGAGCACAAAGGTGCCTTAGAATTGTGTAATTATTTGTCAAATATGATTTATTTGAGTTGAGAAAACGTTTTCTTGTCAAAGAATAGATATGCATTCAACATAGTCGGAGCATAGGTTTTAAATATAATGTACAAACATATTGTTCAAGAAAAACAGGCCTTATTAAGAATCGAACCAATTACTATTGGGAGAGTTCTTGAATGAACTTCACAGTAGTTGTAGTCCGTGTGCTTCGTGCATCGGTCCATGCAAGTAACAAAAAAATATGTTCCTGCCGTGGTGTTACAGATGCAGGTATGGGACTGGGCCGATTACACATAATGGTACATCGACCCCCAAAACTAAAATATTTAGAATAAAGTTTTAATGGGTCGATGGGCCATCTATTGTATGTGTAATCGACCATACACTTTATACTATTATATTTATAAATGCATGGTTCGATTGCACATAATATAGATGGTACATCGACCCCCAAATGAAATATATTTAGAATAACGGGTCGATGTACCATCTATGTGATGTGTAATCGAACCTACACTTTATATTATTAGATTTTTAAACGCATGGTTCGATTATACATCATATAGATGGTACATCGACCCCCAAACAAAACATATTTAGATCAAGGTTTTAAAGGGTCGATGGACCATCTATTTGATGTGTAATCGACCCTTTACTTATTTTTATAATGTATTCTTAATATTTTTAATTTTGGGGCCGATGATGGTACATCGAGCCTTATTTTGTATTATCAGATAAATATTCAAACTGGGTCAATGGTCCATCGACACCTTTTATAAATAAAATTAAAATTTTACAAAATGGTTCGATGGGCGGTAGACCCTTCCTAAGATATTGAATATTTCTTTCAATATATCAGAGGGTCGATGGACCATATATATATGATGTGTAATCGAACTTCCCCCGCAGGTGTTACATGGCAGTTACATCCCAGTGTTACATGGCACTGTTCCTTGGCCATGTAACAAAAAAAACAATATATGCTGTTAAAACATCCAAACAGCGAAAAGATTGGATAAAAATGGATCAGTTTTTGTTCCCAAGATTTTGAAGTATCAGTTTTAGTTTGCATTTTTTTAACATTTACCACAACACTTTTGGGGTATCTATTATTATTATAATTATTATTCAATTCGATGCAAGTTATTCTCTTTATTTTACAGTTGAATTGAATAAAGTAACACTTTACACTTAATGGCATTGTTTAGTAAATTAGTTTGAGATCAACCTTTAATTCTGTTTACCTTCAAAATAAAAACGAGTTCGCACGCAGCATGCTGACGTGAGGGAATTGAATTTCCACATAAAAACTCGTAAAACTCAAAATAAGTGTAAAAACATACATTTGTCCAATTTTTATTGAAATCTGAAAACATTGATTTTTTGGCTGTTCTGATAGTATATATATATCTACTTATATAAAGCTAGACGGGTTCACTCACTCACTCACTGACATAAACTATGAGTCACTTCCCGTAATCTAACCCCCCTTGACCCCATACTTGAATTAAATCTATTGACGAGAAACTCCCAGAAAAATTACCAAAAGTTAACATTTTTGAGTTTTTGGGGCATTTTTGGGGCGGGGAAAATTCCACTTTTTCAATGTTTCCACTTTGAGCGCGTTTTGTACGGAAACGGTAAGAGATGGCAAAAAATGTTAAATACAAAAGTTGTAGAAAATTTAATTTCCAACTGACGATTTTCCGTCAGATTTAAGATCCGATCATCCGTTTAGCCGCTATTTTTCGGAGAAGAAGTAATTTTGAGTATTTTGGCCCATTTAAATGTGTACAGTTTTGGAAAGCCGTTTAATGAACGAAGTGACTACGTACACGCCCGACCTAAGTGCAAATTCACGTCCGCTACCGCTTAGGTTAAATTAGGTTAGGTTAGGAGGTTTTTGTATGTGTCACGGGCTCTCAATCTGTTTTAAAAATCACAGGAAAAGTAACGTACGGTGCATCATTTGGAACGGACGTGAACAGTAGCGGCTCACGTCGGACGTGTACGTAGCCTCTACCTTTAACGAAAGCAGTACCACATGTTTGTATCAGCTGATTTAAAAAAACCGCCCATGTAGGCGATACTAATTTGCTAACATGAGGTTTATATAAATCAACAGTTACAAAACAAGGTGAGCACATTATCGCCTACACGGGAGGTCCAATATCGCGAATATCGTTTGTTACGATATTGGAAAATGTAATTAACCGATTGTTTGTTCTATCGAATGAATTTAGCCCAGTAGCCCTGTGGATATGTTGTCAGATGATTCAAGATCATTGGTCACGGGTTTGAATCCTACTTTTGATGCTTAATTTTTGTGGCTGCAATTTATTTCTGTTTTATATGACTTTTTTGTTTTTACAAATTCATTTATTTGTAATTATGTTGCACAACGAACAGCCACTATACATCGCTCCGCGGAGTTAGGTTAGGTTAGGTTACTATAATTTTGTCGTGAACTGAAGTCTAATTTGTTGTTTTTTTACATGTAAATCCATCTGTAGAACTCCAATTTAACATTGTAACCACAACTTTTTATTTATATCTGATTGACTTTGATTGAGTGAGCACTTTATTTTTCGCTTTTATTAACCTCGAAACAACCATCGTGGTCGAGAGTTCATTCGATAAAACTAACAAGCAGCCGGTTGGTCAAATGTTTCGATATCGAACCGATATGGGACCGCCTGTGTAGGTGTTAATGTGCTCATCAAAGGTAATTTTTGTGTAGTTTTTCTTTGGTTAATGAATACAATAGTACAATACAATACAATACAATACAATACAATACAATACAATAGTTGAGTTTGATTTAAACTTGAGTTGACTGAGGAATGCAAGTGAGCGAAGCGAACTCCAAAAGGGGGTTTGGGAGCACCAAAACTAATATTTCCACTAACAACTCAAATTCGAACATTTTTACGAAAACAATAATTTCTCCATATAGGCTACTATGTATAAGGGGAGAAAGTAAAAACCCGATAGCTTTTAGCGAATTTCCCCTGTAGGAAAGAAGCTATTACCGTAGTCGGCATGGTAAGACCTAGGCCCGGGACGATTATAACTTTTCGTTTTGAGGTCCCCAGACCCCAAAAACACCATTCATTTGAAACTGTATATATATATATATATATATGTGTGTGTGTGTGTGTGTGTGTGTGTGTGTGTGTGTGTGTGTGTGTGTGTGTGTGTGTGTGTGTGTGTGTGTGACCGTGAGCTCGATAACTCTCGTAAAAGTAGTCTGATTTTGATGAAATTTGGTACAAACACGTAAAGCAGCATTTATGACTTTTAACTTTGAATGCTAGACAGATCGACGATCGACCCATCCGAAGTGGTATTTTTTTTTTTGGGGGGGGGGATTCGTATCCTAAAAATGGGTTTTTTGAATTTTTTTCATGTATTATTTTAAAAAGTCAAATTTTAGTTTTCGTCATTGGATTCAGCTTTAAAAAACACACAATTTGGTGATTGTAACATTTCTCTACGTCAACTGGTTACAGAGATAGACCTATTGAAGTTGCTAAACACAGTTCGTTTTCCAATCTTATTTTTTTTTAGGATAAGAACAATTTTATATCTCTCTTATTTATGAACGCATACTAAGGAAACTTGGTATACGACTTCATCTGGTTGTCGTCTATTGTTATTTGCACACAAACAAAGTTTTACCGATAATTCTCGTAGCAGCAAACCTGCGTACTCAACCCCTTTGTTATTATTATGGAGAATAAGTAAAATGTAATGACTCCCTTAATTATGAACATAAATTAATAAAAATTGGTATGTGGCTTCACCTTGTTAAGCTATATTGATATTTGCATAAAATCCCATTTTTGGTGTTCCTTGTTGCAGCAAACCTGTGTACTCATCCCCAATGTTATTCTTACGGAGAACAATCAAAATGGTATATTTCGCTTATTTATGAATGTATGTTGATGAAACTTTGTCTATGTGGCTTCATCTAGTTGAGTTATATTGATATTTGATTGAAAACCCATATTTTGTGTTCCTTGTTGCAGCAAACCTGCTTATTCAGCTCCCATGTTATTCTTATGGAAAATAATTGAAATGTTATATATCGCTTATTTATGAATGAATATTGATGAAACTAGGTATGTGGCTTCACTTAGCTGAATTCTATTTATATTTGCATAAAACCCAATTGTTTGTGTTCCATTTTCAGCAAACCTACGTACTCATCCCCAATGTTATTCTTATGGAGAATAATTACAATTGTTTATATCGCTCATTTGAGAATATATTTTTACGAAACTTGGTATGTGGCATTATGTGATATTGAGACATATATTATATATTGTAAATTCGCTGAGTACGCAGGGTTGCTGCGACGGGGGTGTTATTATTTGTGTCTTGTAAGATGAAAATATTTTCTTATGAATAAAATAAACAGTGAAATGTAGCAAACTAATGCCATTAAACAAGTAAACCATGTTTTGGATTGTAATAAACTCTTAATAATAAAGATCTTTTCGCCTTTTTGCAAAACTCTCAGTGGAAACGCAATTAGCTCGCCGATACCGACTGATAATTACAGAGAGCTGGCCAATCCATTGTTCACACCATAAAATCCAAACAAGACCATAAAGGCCTTAGCGTATAATTAGTGCACAATCAATAGTATTATCTGGGCGGAGAAGTCATCCCACGCTTTATAAAACACGACTGTAATTGATGTACTTACCTTGTAGCTGCGAAGACGGGATGTACGGGTGAGGAAGTGGGTTTAAAAATAGAGGAATAAAAGTGCAGGGTGAGTGTACCAGTGAGTGAGGGTGAGTGTACCAGTGAATGGTCAACGATAGCATCTCAAGTGTTTATTAATTAAATAAATGTAATAATATATTTTCGAGAAGCCATACTCGATATTCTATGGAAGAAAGCTAAACATTTTAATGATTTATATGGGCTATTAATTAATGATACTGGCTAAAGAATCAGCCAGTCTTAGTAACAAGGTTAATTTCACATCTAACACCTCCACTCATTCACTCATTCGCCTCACTTATTTTACACTCATCATTTATTAATTTACACGTTCAAATATACACAAGCTTGCGTAGGCGTCTTATATAGTAAGTGGTTTAATATGCATACCAATAGAAAAATTATTTTTGAAAATTAATCAACATTTTAAATTTTTACATGATGACAGCCGAAAATTGTTAGTAAGCACATTTGTGTTTTTCACTTAGAGAAGCTACGAGGCTGCCCAAAATGATATGCGGCTACTCAGTATTTTGTATCTATTGTGATTTTTACACGCGGAATCCAAAACAGTATATGAGATTACTTTTAACAATAAATTTCGAAAATTTCACAAAAGGTTTTTAAACTTTTAGCCTGCAGTTATGAAACAAGATACAGTAAAAATGTACTCAAATAATTATATTTATTATTTTAATACCAAAAGTGCACTGCTATTTAGGAATGGATTTCATTTTAAGTACTTGCAATAAATACTATATTTGAGTAATATAAACTAATTCCTAAGAGTAAAGAAATTGATTTAAAAACATTAATTTATGGACTGTTTTAAAAATAGAGCTCGTTTTAATTAAGGGAACTAAAAGCTCATGCCACAAAATATAACCAATTCGGACTAACTTATTCTTTTTATAACTTCGTATTTTATTTTCTAATTTATTTATTACGTTGTTTTACATATGAAGACATCTTTAAACCTGAGATATGCCTCAAATTTGTTTATATTTGTTATATGTTAAAAAGGCAACTAAATGTTCTTTTTATCTTATCTTACGACGTAATGGCTTCCGTATAACAGTACATACATAGCCTAAATGTTTTTAAGTATTTACTTCTAATTAGCCTACACATTTGAAACAACTTTATGTAACATCTATGTACAAACCTGCTTCTAAACTTAGGCTCTAACTGAAATTGTACCTACCTAAGATTATTCTTTTCAAAATGTTAAACAGTTTAGGGGAGCTAACCTTAGAATTTATGTAAATGTATTTTTTTAAGAAACATTAAGCCTACATATCATTAAGTATTTCATAACAAGCTAGGACTACCCATCTAATCAATCTGTCAGAACCAAATTTAGCCTTTCATACTAGCCAAATTATATTTCCAACAAACTAAAAAGACAGTGTAGTATAAAAAAAGTTTCTAATATGTAGGGAAGAAGTTAATAACCCAAATGGTACAGATTGGCCTATTTATTTAAAGCTTGAAATGAAATTAAAATGCTAAAATATTATGTTAGGTTAGGGACTGTTTTAAGTGAAATGTCGTCTCAAACTGAACTGACAGCCAGAGCCAATCAGAAGGCAATAGAGTGAGGATAGGATGTAAAACATAAAGAGGCCATAGAGGTATGATATTGTTATATTAGAGCACATTTTTGTCACTTCTCTAAGTATTTTTATAATGTATATGATTTGTATAATACTTTTGAATCTTAATTAATAGTATAAAAGAAATCATAATTTGAGGTTACTTAATGTAAAGTCAAGAAAATAACAATTGTAATTATTTTAGGCATATAAACTCTGTAAGTGAATATTTTCTCTCACAACTTGATAAATTTGTTATATGAAATGTAACATATATTAAAATTAAATAGTGTTTTTTATTGGTTTATTTTACTATTAACGTGATATTAACAGCTACCAAATGGTTTACATATAGTATGACAAGTGTGGAAAAAGTGATAGCAGTGAATAAGATCTAGTGTGCAGTGGTGATTATTGTGTGAAAAGGAAGTGAGAAAATTTTAAAATCTAAAAAGTGGTGGTGAAATGGGAAGCTGAAGAAGAGAGACATATAGTGAACCAAATAATCATATTTTAATCCATTTGAATCTTTTAAATTTTAATCTAAACTAATTGCAAACTATCTTTAATTTAATTGTATTTATCTAAATTTTCCAACTTAAACAAGAGAATTTTTGAAACAAGGTAAAAGACTTTTGAAAATTAGATTTCAACATGAAGAAATACTAAGTTAAATCCATCTCAGCAAAGCTCTTTGTTTGGTAGCTGCCGCTAAAAAAAAGGAAACTCAATTTTGTTTTATTAGATATTTTATTTAAGGCTATTTCAAATTTTGATAATTATGATTTTTTTTGTGCCATGGCAAAGAACCGCCCTTGAGATTAAGAGTCATCATATCTTACATTTGAGAGTCGGAGCAGATATTTGTAAAAATAATTTTGTAGCTATAATTCAATAGGCCCTAACTGTAATTTTGTTCACTATTTTAAATTGTTTTCTTGAATAAATTTAACTATGATGTAATTGTATATTTTGGACTAATCATTGAGTATCTAGGCTACGGTTATGTAAAGCAAGGTTAGGTAAATTAAAATAAAGGCAAAGGAGGTTTTGTTATATTTGGCGCTCCAACGCGTGGCACAAAATTTAGGGACAGTAGCCTAGAACAGAATAATATTTTAACTAATACTATATTATTAAACTAAATTTAATTATTTCATAATACATTGTGAAGGGGATTTGCCAAGGCAGATAAAAATAGTAACTTAATTAAGAGAGAAAATAATCATTTGAGTAGGCTATTAATTTATGTGGTTTAGCATTAAGTTAAGAGTAGTATTAGCATAAGTTGTGTATAATAAGACAAGTTAGGGAAATAATAAGCTTCATTAATCTAAGAATAAGTTTAGGCCTAAATTGAACTACTGATTATTTTGATTATTTACCAATTTTACATTAAAATATGGCTGATAAGAAGGAAAAACAGTATAACCTGCGAGAAAACCCAAAGAAAACAGAAAAAGCTAGGACTAGGTCACAAATTAGAGAAAGGAGCGGAGATAGGAACGTGGACGAGTTAGGCGTAGAAAAATTATACGTAGGAGAAGACGACACTACAGATAACACAACTGTGATCGAAAATACAGAACTAGAACACACATCCGAAACGGAAGAACACCCAGACGATACAGGACTTGACAGAGGAGACTACCCAGAAAACCCTAATACTACACCACAAACACCACCAACATCACATAAAACTGACTCAGACTTGGGGAGCATATTAAAATTCCTAAAACAGATGAAACAGAAAATTGAACAAAAATTTGAACAAAACCAACAAAATTTTGAACAAAAACTAAACCAAACCCAAGATCAAATTTTAGGCACACTCGAAACACAAAAATTAGAGGTAGCTGAAATTCAAACAAAAATAACGAACATCACGCAAGAACTACACCAGGAAATGGTTGCACAAATTGAAACAAACAATGAAAAAATAATCCAGACTATTGACCAAAAGATTGGTGAACTTGAGGCTAGGCAACGGGAAATTTACAACAATACCAAGGAAGAATGTGTTCAAGAAAGTATAAACATATGTCAAACACTTACAAAGGATTTACATGAAGAAGTACGAACATGCAAAAAGGAAAACCAAAAATCTATTTCCGATCATAAAAAATTTAAAGAATTCACTGAGACGAAATTCACAAACATAAATCACGATCTAAGAGAAATTAGGGAAGGTATTACTAAGACGACAGATGACATTCAGAACTTAAAAGAGGACACGAACCACATTAAAGAAAAGTTAGAAAAGGTTGAAAGGAATTCTCAAAATCCAAACTTAGGGGGCAGTAAAGAAATTTACATTACATGCCAGGGAACTGAAACAAACGATCCTAACTTAAAATTCAATGAACGAGAAAGAAACCCAGTAGAATTTATCAATCGATTTCGACGGCACATCGAAAAATTGGAAAACCGAAGAGGCAAAGATCAAGTTAGGTTTGAAGACATTCTAGAAAACGTATTAGAAGATAGTGCTGCAAGATGGTGGCAAGTCATTAAATTTGACATAAAGACATTGGACGATTTCGAAAAGGCTATTTTAGAGAAGTATTGGAACACTGACATACAACGGGGAATTAAACGTAGATTGGAACTCGAAAAATATAGACCTGGGGGAAAACTCACTAGAACCGAGTACTTTATTGATAGGGTACTTACTCTAAAGAACATGACTCCACAAATGCAGGAACAAGAAATCGTCGAATTTCTGAGCGAACAATTCAGCGATCGTGTACAAGATGCCAGGAGAGTACAGAACGTGTGTACTATTAGAGGGTTTGAAAAACTTTTAGCCAGGGAAGACCTAGACGAGAAAAACAGCCAACTGCGTTACAGAAACCAAGGAGACCACCAAAGGAACGACAGAATGTGGAGCGATCGACAGGACGAGAGACATGACAGGAGAAACTCACCAAGGAGAAGACATTATAATAATGACCAGTATTTCGATAACAGAAGGCCTGAATTCAATCGTCAAAACAACAATCGGCAAAATCAAAATTGGAATAATAACCCAAGATTTACAGACAATAGGAATCACTCCGAGGGACCTACAAATAATAATAGACCACCTAACAGAGAACACGACAGTAGACCTCAAGGACAAGTTCAGAGGGGAAGTCCGACACAGGGAAACCTGTAAGCGCCGAAGGTTCCACAGAATCGGGATTTGTAAATATTGAAAAACCTTCATTAAGTAATTATTTAAATCCTTTGGCGCGTAATTATGATAATAATCCCGAAAATAATACTAATTTGATAAATTATCAAGCTACATTCAATAATCTAATTTCAAACATATTCTGTGACAAAGATTGGCTTTTAAATGAAGAAAATTGCGAAACTGAAAATATTAAAAGAATATCTTGCCCTGAAATTAAAATTAAGTTAAATAATGTAGAAGCAACTGCATTAATCGACACAGGTTCAACCGTAAATTGTTTAAACGAAGACTGGTTTGAATTAAATAGAATAAATTTACAACCCTATGAAACTTTCCCTATTACAAACATGAATATAATCACAGCAACAGGCCAAAAGTCCAAAAGAATTAGAAAGACAATTTTAATAAAAAGCTGTGTACTTAATTGTGAAAAAGAACTACAGTATTTGATTATTCCGTCTCTAATACAATAAGTTATTTTAGGAGTGGATGCTTTGAAAGCGTTAGGTATTGATTTAAATTTTAAAGAAGATATAATAATAATTAATAATGATAAAGTTAATATGAGTAATATTAGTGCAAATAATAGTGCCAGTGTGCAAGAAATAAATATAAATAGTAATGAATCGCAGAGCGATAGGCAAAGCCAGAATAATAATAATCCTAAAATAAACAAAGTTAAGTTTGAGACGATTAATAAATTAGGATTGGAATGCCAGCTGTTCGGAGGAGAAGATGTGAGTTGGAAGCAATGTAATCAAAATCAAGAAGACAAAGAAGAAGACGGAGTAATAAATTACAATTTAATAGATTAAAAAATGAAGTAATAATTTAGTTAAGTTCTGATGAGAGGGGAAAATTTAAATAAACTTGCTGTATAGATACAAAGACATAAATTCAGATAAATTCAGTCTGTGTAATAAAATTTAATAGCCTATATAATAAATTTAGCCTATGTATGAAGGGACCCTACAATATTTCAAGTCTTGAAAGATTCAGAACATTGTAAATAGTTAGTTTAGTTAGTCAATCATGTTTAAGTAGAGTTAGATGAGCCTATATGTGTAACAAAAGTTGCCAAAGTTTTAGTTTAAAAGATAAAAGGACGCTTATTTAAGTGAAAGTGGATTTAAATGCAAACTGTAAAGACATTCACCAGTGAACGAAGGATTATTGAAGTCAGTATAAGTGAACATTTAAAAGAAAGACTAGGCCTACAAGGTATTTGACCCTAACAACAGCAGTAGGTAGGACAATGCCTATGCAGTGTTTATTTCAAGATTTTGTAAATAAGTTAGTTTTTATTTAGTAATGTTTTCATCAAATGTTTATTACCATTATGTTTTACTTTCCATAAATGTTTAGTGTAAATAGAGTTATAGTTACAAATGAAACATTAGCCTACAGCAAGAACTACTGTATAGATTGATATGACCTAGTTTTCCAACCAGTTTAATCATTTATTTGTGCAATGCGTAAACTCCTTTTACAAATAAATGAGGGGGCATTATAACAGTACATACATAGCCTAAATGTTTTTAAGTATTTACTTCTAATTAGCCAACACATTTGAAACAACTTTATGTAACATCTATGTACAAACCTGCTTCTAAACTTAGGCTCTAACTGAAATTGTACCTACCTAAGATTATTCTTTTCAAAATGTTAAACAGTTTAGGGGAGCTAACCTTAGAATTTATGTAAATGTATTTTTTTAAGAAACATTAAGCCTACATATCATTAAGTATTTCATAACAAGCTAGGACTACCCATCTAATCAATCTGTCAGAACCAAATTTAGCCTTTCATACTAGCCAAATTATATTTCCAACAAACTAAAAAGACAGTGTAGTATAAAAAAAGTTTCTAATATGTAGGGAAGAAGTTAATAACCCAAATGGTACAGATTGGCCTATTTATTTAAAGCTTGAAATGAAATTAAAATGCTAAAATATTATGTTAGGTTAGGGACTGTTTTAAGTGAAATGTCGTCTCAAACTGAACTGACAGCCAGAGCCAATCAGAAGGCAATAGAGTGAGGATAGGATGTAAAACATAAAGAGGCCATAGAGGTATGATATTGTTATATTAGAGCACATTTTTGTCACTTCTCTAAGTATTTTTATAATGTATATGATTTGTATAATACTTTTGAATCTTAATTAATAGTATAAAAGAAATCATAATTTGAGGTTACTTAATGTAAAGTCAAGAAAATAACAATTGTAATTATTTTAGGCATATAAACTCTGTAAGTGAATATTTTCTCTCACAACTTGATAAATTTGTTATATGAAATGTAACATATATTAAAATTAAATAGTGTTTTTTATTGGTTTATTTTACTATTAACGTGATATTAACAGCTACCAAATGGTTTACATATAGTATGACAAGTGTGGAAAAAGTGATAGCAGTGAATAAGATCTAGTGTGCAGTGGTGATTATTGTGTGAAAAGGAAGTGAGAAAATTTTAAAATCTAAAAAGTGGTGGTGAAATGGGAAGCTGAAGAAGAGAGACATATAGTGAACCAAATAATCATATTTTAATCCATTTGAATCTTTTAAATTTTAATCTAAACTAATTGCAAACTATCTTTAATTTAATTGTATTTATCTAAATTTTCCAACTTAAACAAAAGAATTTTTGAAACAAGGTAAAAGACTTTTGAAAATTAGATTTCAACATGAAGAAATACTAAGTTAAATCCATCTCAGCAAAGCTCTTTGTTTGGTAGCTGCCGCTAAAAAAAAGGAAACTCAATTTTGTTTTATTAGATATTTTATTTAAGGCTATTTCAAATTTTGATAATTATGATTTTTTTTTGTGCCATGGCAAAGAACCGCCCTTGAGATTAAGAGTCATCATATCTTACATTTGAGAGTCGGAGCAGATATTTGTAAAAATAATTTTGTAGCTATAATTCAATAGGCCCTAACTGTAATTTTGTTCACTATTTTAAATTGTTTTCTTGAATAAATTTAACTATGATGTAATTGTATATTTTGGACTAATCATTGAGTATCTAGGCTACGGTTATGTAAAGCAAGGTTAGGTAAATTAAAATAAAGGCAAAGGAGGTTTTGTTATATCCGTTAACAGTGTGAAAAGTCACTTCCATGAATAAAACCCCCTGACGTAAAGGACTAACAATAATGTCATTAGGCTCGAAAAATAGGCCTATTGCACCTTTTAATTTGCAAATATTAAAAATTTTTGTTGTTTTCCCATTTTTACATACAACTGGTATTTTAAAACAATAACAATAATAATAAATAAATAAATAATATTCCGTGCGTACTCAGTAATAAACGATGCAAAACGAAGAGTTACCTCATAAAGCATCTCCTGAAACATAAAAATTTTGTCTGGTTTTCGAACTCATGAAAAGATAAGCTGCTTTACACAAACATCGGACATTTAATTACAACGGTTAAATCGCCTCAAGTCACGCACACACACACTCAAATATATATTTATACAATACATAAAACACTGTATACATAAAACACTAATGCTAAAATTAAAAAAAATTCTTAAGTTTGAACAAATTATTTCCAGATACCGCATACACAAGCAACCCCCCCCCCAATATAACTTCTTCCATATACAGGCGATATTTGCTAAATGTATATATATATATATATATATATATATATATATATATATATATATGTGTGTGTGTATGTAGCCTATGGACTCCGAAACCGCTCGACCGATTGTAATGAAACTTTCAGGCATTATTAAGCATTATTCAAGGATGGTTTCTGTGAAGTTTGGTGCAAATCTGTCCAAAGGGCTCCGACCCAGAGGGCATACAAGGGTGCAGTGTCAGGTTTTAAAAATTTAGTGTTTACAAAATTAACAGCTGTAATTAAAAAAATTCAAAGTTTCTTTAAACTGTCATTTGTTTAAATGTAAACAACACAATGCAAACAAAGAAATGTAAACACTGGCTGGTTTATTATCTTTTGAATTGTGTTACGTGAATTTATATTAACTTTTTTATTTTAACTTAATTTGGGCGCAGCAACGCGCGCCGGGTAACTGCTAGTATTAATTAAAATTAAAATTGATCAGCTGAGTTAACATTGGTGGAGTATTGTAATTTAGTTTTCTAATTTTTCAAATATGGGATTTTTCACTCGAATTTGGTTATTAATTAAGTTGTTGGGGTGTAAATTAGGAAGTTGAGAAGTGGACGAAGGACCCGTCAGAATTTTATTAGGAATCTGACAAAAAACCGTTGAGAAATTAAAAGTCTAAATATGTTGTAAAATTATAATGTGGATCTATAACTTAAGAACAATACAAATAAAGAATAAACAAGAGCCACTAAATGTTGTTTCAATTATAGTTCAAGGAAAGATTCAGATCACCAACTTTCTTACATCTTCTTGCTTGGCTGGAAATAGGGTCAACTCATAGTTTTTTCACTACTTCATTTTGATTGGGTATCCATGGTTGATTTCCATGTTGACTATTATGTTCCGTAGTCTTCTTGTCTTCGTGATTACATTTTTAAAGGTTTGTGATCCACATTATAATGAATTTTGAAAAAAGAAAAACTATTACTTAGTTGTATATTTAAATTAATTGAGAGTGAATGTAGAATAAAAATGAAAACAGATGGTAGATAAATTAAATATTTTTACATCATGTGGTATTATAAAATAAGTAAGAAAAGTCAGTTGAATAATTGAGGTAGGAAACATCAATGTATATAAGGTAAAAATGGAGTATGGAAAAGAAAACTTAGATAAAAAATAAAAGTGGAATAAATGGGGAAATGAAAGGGGACTAGTGATGTGCCCAGCTAGTTACTGTTAATATCTTAAACTAAACTGAACAGTTGTTTGGTTCTTCTTTATACTTTAGGAATATATTTAATACTTCTTTTGACTCTAATTTTTCACCCTTTGGCTTATACTCTATTATTTATTATGGAAGAAACTTCAAGTCACGCTTCAAAGAACATATTCAAGCTCTTAAAAGCAATAATACAATAACGATGAATTCAAACTTTGCGGAGCACTTGCTAAGTAAAAACCACACATATAAGAGTATGGAAGAAAACCTTAAAATAATAGAGTATATGCCAAAGGGTGAAAAATTAGACTCAAAAGAAGAATTAAATATATTCCTAAAATATAAAGAAGAACCAAACAATTAATAACCAATTCAAGTGAACAATCCCATATTTGAAAAAATAGAAAACTAAATTAAACATCTCCACCAACGTTAACTCAGCTGATCAATTTAAATTTGAATTAATATTATGCTATTTTTATTAAGTTATATATTTATGACTGTGAAAATGACCTAAAGGTATCAAAACATGTCAGCCTTCAATAAAAAAATTAAATAAAAATAAAAATATTAAAATTATAAATATATATATATATATATATATATATATATATATATATATATATATATACCCCCGTCACAGCAAACCTGCGTAGTCAGTGAATTTAAAATGCATATATATGTTTTTAACTACCACATAAAGCCACTTACCAAGTTTCATAAAAATATGCAAATATATAAGCGATATATAGCATTTTATATATTCTCCATAAGAATAACATTAGGGCTGAGTACGCAGGTTTGCTGCAATGAGAAAGATAAGAAATGTGTTTTTAAGTAATTATCAATATTACTCAACCAGGTGAAGCTACATGCCAAGTTTTAATAATTAATGTTCATAATTAAGGGAGATATAAAATTTACGTATTCTTCATAATAATAACAAGGGGCTGAGTATGCAGGTTTGCTGCTTCGGAGTTAATCAACAAAAATACATTTTTTGTGCAAATATCAATATACCAGTACTAGGTGAAGTCACATACCAAGTTTCATCAATATACATTCATAAATAATCGGAATAACAAATTTTATTTATTTTACATAAGGGTAACATTGGACAACGTACTGTGTTTAGCACTTTAAATACCTCGGCAACGGTTGGACTTAGAATCATAATTTGAACACCAAAATGATTTTGTTATAGAGCTAAACTGATTGTTAAAAGCAAAAAACCATTTTCCCATAAGATTAACATAAAAGATTTTAAGAACCCGTTTTTCTCTTTATCCGCAACCACTTAACCTAGGTTAATGATTCAAAATACTATATTATTGGTTTTTTAAGCTCTATAAAAAGGTAAAAAAATTGTGTGTTTTAAAAATTTTAGGGTGAGTAATGCAAAAACTGATTTTTGGAAAATTTAAAACCCCCCTTTCCATGGTTCGATTGTTCTGGTTTTCGAACTTAAAGTTATGAATGTCACTCTACATATTTGAGCCAAATTTCATTGAAATTAGACGTTTTTAACTCAAGTTATCGCATTCTCGGCCACAAACACACACAAACACACACAAACACACACACACACACGCGCGCGCACACACACACACACACACACACACACACACACACACACACACACACATATAAATACACATATATACACACACACATATATATATATACATATATATATATATATATATATATATATATATATATATATATATATAACAGTACAAACGTATGTTTAATTCATGGAATAAAACTGATCAATAGCAGTTATCATTAATGAAACAAAGTATTCTAGTTGTTGTTTAAGAAACATGAGCTGGTAGTTTCCATATGACAACCATAATCGAATTAGTAATATTACAATGTAAATAGACCTTAGACAATGTTATCTAAGAAACATCATCTTGAATTTAACTAGATTCCATACAATCCAATGCGAGACTGTCTCAACACACCAGAAATTCAATGTTAACGTTAACGTAATTTGACTCATTTGCGTTCAGTGTGTACGCGCAGCCTCGTTCTGCAGTTTTAGCAATTTTCTCACACAGTAAAGGTATAATCACGTCCTAGAGGGCTGCAATCAATGCGCCATAACCACACAGGCCTGAGGGTGAAAAATCAGGAAGTCCTTGTTGACTAATGTCCTTGAAATGGCAGGACCTTCAGTTAAAACAAAAGAGAAATACTGAATGGTGGATATTAAATTATACCAGTAAAGACAATGTTGTTTGAAGCACTAATAATTTGTGTATGGAAATTTTCATACAGCTTACAGTATCTAATTATAATCAGAAAGGGTGTAAAAGGGGACGTTCGTTACTAACGAATATAAGATCTTATAAATGTACACACAGAATTGTTGGGCTCTCCTCACAAGGGTCCCATTGTGTAATTTTATTGGGTTCCCATAAAAAGGGCTATTTTTTATTAACTTGTCAAAATAATTTTATATTTGTTTTTTCATCCTAGAGATACAGAAAGAGATGTTAGAAAGTTACATTTTCATCCATAAAACCACAGAATAACTACCTTTATTAGCTACTATTATTACATTTTAGTGTAATAGAGACATTGCAGTCATTTGCATCACAAACAAATGTTTTAAGGGAGGAATCTCCCTTTTCCCTCGGGGGTAGGTGATAATGTATTCCGCGTATCCCCTATTGGTCAGTGTTAGCTTAATCCATATACCACAGAGAAGTAATATATGTGTCGTCTCTGTGTATATACTAAGTCTGAATGAAATCAAACTGTAATAAAAAATACAAAAATTATAATTTACTGTCTCCCCATAAGAATGACTTCCCCACTGACTTTACCGCTAGTTAAAATTTTAAATTTCTCCGCAACCATTAGTCGTAGAATAATATATACATATAAAAATCTATTTAGTTGTTTGCACTCTCTATAGTAGTGATAAATATTTCATTCACGTTGATATGTGTCATTTACGTTATTAGTTTTGTTCAAATTAAAAACTGGATTTTTGAACCTTTAAGCATTTTAATTTCTAACTCTGAGTTTTGTTAGTATTGCGGGTGCTACCGTTTTGTTAGGGTCTTGAATCTCTTATAAACTACAGTATAATGTTCGTAATAACATTAAGGCAGAAGCTTAATTATTAAATTATTAAGAGTTACAGCCAAATTAGTTTAATTTTAAAGTTTTCACATTTTGTTGTACTTTAAGGTAATTTTTTAGGGCAAAAAAATTGGGCTCCGGAAATGTTTTTCCTACCTATTTTTCCTTACGCTCTATATTTATTATAATTAATTGAACAACTCGTATTGAAATAAAAGTAATCCTTTAACAATAAAACATCGTAATAATAGATAAACTAAGTAATATACATTTACAAATTTACAAAATCGCTACTTTTGCGACATGCAACGTACTAATAAATTGCGATGGAATTTGTCCAGAATTACAAAAACTAACATGGAAACTCGGTGTGGAAAAGTGAAAACATATATTTAGCGAGTAATTGAATGTGCCTGTGAGAGCCCAAGCATCACGTGTATGGTAACGTGTGTTACGCCTTTGTCGCCTAATTCTAAGCGTGGTAGATCCTCTAGACCACAATGGATGAAAGGCTTGCAGTCAAACTGTAGCATGAAGCTCACCGGCCGGAAGGAGTTAATTATAAGCTCATTGTATTTGTTGTTACTGCACTATTCAAGGGTACGACCAATAATCGAATATGCGGTGTTGTCAAACAAAACGTGGCACAGACACGTGTCAGCCCACTCGCGACGCAGTAATACGGCCGTGGTAGAAGCATAGAACAATAAAGCAGATACTGGGGTAGGGAATACGTTGATTGTTATGCCTGCTTATATCTTATGGTAGAAGGCAATGTAGTTTACACATCAGGACACGATATACAGGACTATTGTGTCCTGTGTGTTAGAAGTGATGATACCACCCGTTATATTGGAAAACGTCTCAACTAACTGAAATGGTTTTCTTAAATTTGTTTTATTAAATGGTTCCTAAAACAGTTCATGTTTTATGTAAAAAAAACTGGTCTGAAAAAAAAAAACAATTACAAAACGTTTCGGGATCTGGGTCTCAATCGGGCAATCGGGATCTGGACCATCTGGACATATTACCCCAATGCATCTATTGATAGTATCTATTGATATTTTATAAATAAATTATAATTGTTGTTAAACTAAAGAAAATTTATATCTAAATCAAGGTTACAGTTAGTTATATAAAAAATACTTCCGTCATAATATTTTAATAACAGTAAAACTAAAAATAAAAATATAACGTGGTTTGAGTAAGTACTGTCTTGCCTTACACCTATATTTTGTGTTGTCTTAGATTATAAAATCATGACTTGATACAGTATTGCGCAGTGACACCCACATCTTTAGTTTTTAAGTTTGTTTTGTATTTGATTGGTTGTCAAATAAATTTGTTATTTTTTAGCTGAGATGATTTTAGCTGTTTTGTTGTTTATATTATTAGTAAAAGTCTTGTTTGTTTGTAAACATTCTGCTTTGAAAAAAAATATTAAACAATTTTGTAGAAAGAAAGTCACTTAAAGTTTAATAATTCATTTAAATCTATATTCCAAATTGCTAATAAAACGATGTTTAAAAGGTATGGTGAGTTATATGGGGGAGGAGGGGGGGTTTGAAATGACGAAATGAGTTACGTAATATGTGTATGGCCCCGAAGTACAGGGGGCCATTGACCTTTGTGTTTGATAATAACATCAATTAACCACTTCAACCAGAACCTAGTATAAATGTATGTTAATCAAATGTACTGAAACTTTTATTAGCAAGTAAACTTCCCTGGAAATAAATTTTGGTTTAGCATCTAACAAAATGTGTTTAATTAATCAGCTGAAACTATCTTTCACAAATATAACACTGGTCTATGTTCGATGGTAATTTAAAAATGCACCCCTACAATTTAAGATGGTGAAAAACTGCTTAAAAATTCATTAACCATTACTTTAATGGATATATACGTTTCCAGAATCTATAACAAAATATTAAAGAGAACTCATGAATCAGTATCACCTCTAAAGATCAGTTTGTGGGTGGCAACGTATCATTTAGACTCTATGTAACCATTTTAAATCATAACGCTAGACCATAATTTTATTTTTCTCAATGTCTTTATACATAAGCGAGGCTAATGAAAGTAGGAACTAGAGACTAGAAGGTGAAGGTAGTGGGTGGCCCTTCATCAGACCTGCCGTGTACTACAGGTCGAGTCCCTGCAAGGCTGCCGTACAATGGGGGTGATAGTATCGAGCCTTAAGGGCTACCGATTTGACTGCAGCTCTACCGTTTGTAGTTTGGAGGTTATACAGTACGGATAAAATACTTTGTTTCAACGGCGAGACCGAAAACCGGTCGTCTATTTTTCCTTGATTTTTATATTTTTGTGTAACAAAGTATATAAGTTAATGAACTAGTAAATTAATATAAGCAATTAAAATACTTTTGGTATGCTGATTTTAATGATAAAACAAGAATAGTTATGTTATTGCGCATGTAAAACCACTAGTTGTTAAGCATTGCACGTGTTGTTTATGTAATTAAATTAATTACTGCAATTAACTTGCTAACTACCAATAACTAATATTAGTTACACGCGTTTGCGATCCAAGCTAAAATTCTAGTATTATGGTAAAACCACATATACTACCGCAATTCAAGATTTTTCATTTTTAACTACTGCCCAATCCATATTAACTGGTATAGTGATTTTAAGTAAGCTATTCTTAAATTAATGCGTTACCGTATTTAATCAGAGCGACTTTTAGACCATTCACAAAAAAGAGCTGCTTCATAACAAAATGTTAAGTTGGTAAAATATTATGGGTAAAACTACCGAACAATGACACCACGCAAATTTAAAATTTTGTCTTCCAAAATTTAGGAAATTTGACGCTGATTTTAGAAATGATAGGTTTTCCGCGGAAAATTCGGGAAAACCCCGGAAAACTGGAAAATTAGAACCCCGACGTTCTAGGTTTTTTTCCAACATAGAACGTCGTTGGCGGGATATTAAGGGCAGCTATCCCGAAATACGGACGCAAAGAAACTCACTTCATGCTTGCTAAACACACTTGCTGAATATGTATGTCTTCAAGAACAGATATTCCTCCATCTACCGTCCCCATTGCTTTTTTACTGCCCCCGCTGAAATGTTTCCACCACAAAATTAGGGTAAGTTTAACATTCTAACTAATATACCTAGCATTACTAACGTAACCTAACTCCGCACAGCGCTGAAAAACCCGTGTTTACCGATGTGGCAGCACGTTTTTTCGACACACAGCGCTCTGCTGTGAGGTAAGGTTATGATAAATAACTAATATATCTATCATAACCTAACCTAACCTAATTCCGCAGAGCGCTGTATAACCCGTGTTTGTCGATGTGGCGGAATTTAATCAAAGTTTCCTGCGCGCTTGAGGTTTATCGGCTTAGTAATTTTCCGATCGGGAAAATAAATGCACCTTCGTTTTTAGGGTGAAATTCCGCACATTTTGAATACCCACATGATAGTATTTATAAAAATAATATATTTTCCTATGTTCCGGGGTTTTCCCGACTTTTCGGCGGACAAAAAGTGTGTTCGGAAAATTAATTGCACTTTCGTATTCAGGGTGAAATCCCGCACATTTTGAATACCCACAAAACAGATGTATAAGAAAAAATATTATTTTCCAATTTTCCGGGGGTTTCCCAACTTTTCCGCGGACAAAAAGTGTGTTTGGAAAATTAATTGCACGAACGTATTCAGGGTGAAATCCCGCACATTTTAAATACCCACAAAACAGGTGTATAAGAAAAAAATATTATTTTCTAATTTTCCGGGGTTTTCCCGACTTTTCCGCGGAAAAACTATAATTTTAAAATCAGTGTAACATATCCTTCATTTTGGAAAACAAATTGAAATTTGCGTGGTGTCGTTGATCGATAGTTTAACCATATTATGTACTGTACAAACAAACTACTCAATTAATTGCAAAAAACAACCTCCATGTCCTACGATGGAATATTTCCCAGAGAATATTTCCCTATAGGGAATATTTCCCTATAGTCACTCACCATTGGTCAACAAAGCATTGCATATTATCGGTGCAAAGTATGCCAATCTTTTGCATTATCCCTCATACATTTGCAAATTAAACTACTTAACAACCCAACAGAATTCAGAACATCCTGTTAGTATGTCTTTTCATAGAGGAGTAATATCTTTTTGGTTCTTTTTATTTTACATTACCCTATTTTAATGTATTATTAATAAGATTTCTGACACAATCAGTATATTAAAAAACTTGAACCAATATTTGTGTTGTATATTTTTCCTAAAATTGTGGTCGTATACACTTTGTGTTAGTGGACATACTTACATAAAGACATTACATCCACCCATTCCAAAAACATTATTCCTTACTAGAAAATAATATAACTAGAATACGAGTACATTTTACTTGTAGTTCTTAAGCTACTTACTAAAATGAACCGTATTTTTTATTCGCCGTGTTGTGTTGTTATAAATCTTCTATATTTAAAACGATACATGCAATCAAATGGAAAATCCGCCGTGTCAAATTTGAAGGCGTTATCGTGAAAAAACCCCTAACACATTGCATATATATATTGGATGTGTATTATTCCTATTTCAGTTTCTTATTAATGTGATACATGTATTTAGTTTAGTATTATTGCTATTTTTATTTTATATTATAAACTGTACATGTTTTATCATATCTATTTTGAAGAGAAATAAAATTATATTATTATATACAAATGTTAATCTACGAGCGTCAAACTTAAACAAATATCCGACTTTCTATTAGGGCTTTGTCTCTTTGGCCTTAAAAGTGTTAACATTTATCTACAGCAGACGATGATTTTATTTCGGTATAGGTGATTATTGAAACATATGTTAATTAGCAGGAGAATGTCACCAAATTCTTCCAAGAATGCAGGGCAAACAAATGTTTTTAGGTCCCCATAAAAAGATCCCCGGACTCATCTTTCCGGTGTAGCTGGGATTGTCAGGCATTTTTGTACGATAAAGTACCGTAAAGTACCCACGTCATTATTTTGTTAGAACAGCGACGTCGACATGAACCTTATCACCTCCAGATGACTGACACCAGGAGTTCCTCCTCCCACCACCTCCTTGACTACGCGGACCCCCGGATCCGGCCGACGCCCCTTCCGTCACTAGCGACACCTCCGCTACTGGTAAGGTCACTCACGTCGTCGCTATTGGAATTTCCACTCAAGGCTGGAAACTGAACGGCACATCATCTAGGAACCCGTAATTCATTGCAGCGGATACGTAACGTGTTTTGATAAATCGGTAAATTATAAAAATACCCCCGTCGCAAAAACCTGCGTCCTCAGAGAATTTCCAATGAATATATATGTCTTAATAACACTTGAGCCACTTACCAGGATTCATAAGAAATATATTCACAAATAAGCGATATTTAAAATATGAATTATTCTCCATAAGAAAAACATTGGGGACGAGGACGCAGGTTTGCTGCAACAAAGAACACAAAATAATAGGTATTTATGCAAATATCAATAGAACTCATCTAAGTGAAGTGAACTCACACTAAGTTTCATCCATATACGTTCATAAATAATCTATATATATATACCATTTTAATTATTCTCCATAAGAATAGAATGGGGACCGAGTATCTAGGTTTGCTACTAAGGGAACCATAGGCGAAAAATTGATTTGCTGTGCAAAAAACAATAAACCACAACCAGATGAAACCATATACCAAGTTCCGTCAGTTTATGTTCATAAATAAGCGAGGTATACAATTGTGTTTCTCCATAAGAATAACATTAGACAACGTACTGTGTTTAGCACTTTCAATATCTCAGTAACCAATTGACGTATAGCAAACGTCAAAATACCAAATTTTATTTAAGCTGAATGCAATGATAAAAACTAAAATGTTATTTAAATACAAAATTACAAGCGAAACAACAAACTTTTTGGGTTACAAAACCCCGCAAAAACTCCCCTTCAGATGGTGCGATTAGTCTGGTTTCGAACTCGTTCAAATAAATGGTATTTTACAAATTTTTACAAAATTTAATTAAGACAGTAGAGGGAATATTGCAAACAAAAGCCACCTTCGGCACGTTTTCACCACAAGAATAACATAGGGACACTTGCCAAAAACCCCCCCCTTGCTTGCTAGGGGGTTTTTGGACACTTGCCTGATCCCGGCCTATACAAATTTCCTTTTTGGCATATGCTAATGACTGACCATTGCCTATATTAAGAGGACGTTGGAGTCAGAAGAAATATCGTCGCCGACCCTAGCGCAACGGGCTATTTCAATGTTAAAACGCACAAAACATATCTTTACTGAAAAGCATATTTTTTGTTACTGTTTGACCTGTTGATTTGGAATACATTTTCTTTGAGACTTTATAAAGTTTTGATTAAGTACACCATTAAACGGAATACAATACAGTAAAGTTGGAGTGTAAAGAGTGAGGTTACTTTAGCAGTTCAGATAACGCTAAAAATCACACGACACTACTCTTGAAACATGTAGTTAACTCTGATGTTACTGTACACTAGCAAGTCTCTCTCCTCTGACGAGAATCAAAAAGTACATCAAGTTAACTTGTGTGTCTCACAACAGTACTGTTTTAAATGTATTAATGGGGGTGAGTGTGAAACTTGCTCGGAACGGCAAAGGGTATTTGAAAAGGAACCGGTAAAACAGTTTATGGACTATGTGATGCAAGTTCGAAAACAATTTAAAGATGTTTGTGTAATTGCCCACAACGGGCAGGGTTTTGATTTCCAATTCATTCTACAGTATATTATGGAAGAAACTAAATTTACCCCAAAAATAACGCCTCGGGGAACTAAAGCTATTTTGATGGAAATGGACAACGTCAGATTCATTGACTCCCTAAGCTATTTCCCCATGGCCCTCTCTGCGCTCCCTAAAGCCTTCGATCTGCCTCCCGAGAAAAAGAAGGGCTACTTCCCGCATCTTTTTAATACATTGGCAAACCAAGATTATGTAGGCCCTATGCCCGACAAAAAATACTACTGCCCAGAGTCTATGTTTGAGAAACCACACAAGGCCTTTGAAGAATGGTACGAGGAACGAGTCGCTGAAGACTACGTGTTTGATTTTAAAAAGGAAATCCTGGAGTACTGTATTTCAGACGTAGAAATCCTAGCTCAAGCGTGTATTAAGTTTAGAGCCTTGCTTCTTCAAGAGTGTAACGTAGATCCTTTCCTCGAGGCTATCACAATAGCCAGTGCCTGTAACCTGGCCTTCCGCCGTAACTTCTTAAAAGAAAATACTATTGGACTTATACCAAAATCAAGGTACCGACTTGCAGACAAGCAGTCAGCCGTTGCTTTACAGTGGCTAACATGGGAGGAGGAGAAACGTGGAGTAAAGATTCAACATGCGGGCCGGGGTAAAGAAGTTAAAATTAACGGGCTAAAAGTAGACGGGTTTGATGGTGAGAGAATTTATGAGTTTCACGGGTGTTATTGGCACGGGTGTCCAAAATGTTTTCCTTACAATCGAGAAGAACCTCTGCCGGAGGACCCCTCAGACAGTTTGCATCTCCGTTACGAGAGAACCAAGTCCAAAATGGCAAGATTTAATAGCTATGAGGTTGTAGAGATGTGGGAGTGTGAGTTTAAAGGTTTGAAGAAAGATAAAAAATTAAATCACCTGAACCAACTATCCATTCTAAACACACTTCCGCTTAATCCTAGAGATTCCTTCTTTTGAGGCAGGACGGGCAATACTAAAACGTATTGTAAATGTGAAGAGGGAGAAACAATTCAATACGTTGATGTCTGTTCCCTCTACCCGTATGTAAATAAATATTGTAAGTATCCCGTGGGTCACCCTACTGTTTACGTTGGAAATGAGTGCCGAGAGAGAGGTCTTGAAGTAGAGGGCTTGTTAAAATGTAAGATTCTACCTCCTTACAACTTGTATCATCCCGTACTCCCCGCAAAAATGAATAATAAATTGATGTTTGTTTTGTGTAGAACTTGCGGGGAGACTCAAAACCAAGGGGAATGTTTTCATGATAGTGAGGAAAGGGCGATGGTAGGAACATGGACTATGGATGAAATTATAAAAGCTGTAGAAAAAGGCTATATGATTTTGGACATGTATGAGTTGTGGGAGTATGAAGTCGCCACTTATGAGAAAGGGGGACTTTTTACCGATTTTATTAATAAATTCTTGAAAGTAAAGCAGGAAGCCTCAGGGTATCCCACTTGGTGTAAAACAGAAGAGGATAAAGACAAGTATGTTTCTGATTTCTTTGAGCGTGAGGGTATTCAATTGGAGAAAGACAAAATTGCTAAAAACGGGGGTTTGAGATCGGTAACCAAACTCATGCTAAACAGTTTTTGGGGCAAGTTTGGTCAACGCGAAAACATGACAAAAACTGCAATCGTGAGAGACTCTAAAGAATTGTTCAATTCGTTAACTCAACCAGGAACAAAAGTAAAGTTTGTTGAAGTAATTAACCAGGAGGTTTTATTAGTTAATTGGCAGAATGTTGATGAAGCTAGTGAGCCTCTAAAAACTGTAAATGTTGTAATTGCGGCCTACACTACAGCTCATGCGAGACTTAAACTGTATGAACACTTGGAGGCTTTGGGCGGTCAAGTCTTGTATTATGATACGGATTCATGTATTTATTTATACCGGGAAGGACTGTACAGGGTCCCTACGGGAGATTACCTCGGGGAAATGACCGATGAATTGGCAGGTGACTACGGACCCGGCTCTTATATCGTAGAGTTTGTTTCTGGGGGGCCTAAAACTTATGCATACCTTGTCTGGTCAACCGACAAACAAAAACTAGAATCTGTGTGTAAAATCAAGGGCCTCACCCTCAATTTAAAAACCTCCGAAACGCTAAACTTTGAGCAATTAAAAAAGATGGTCCTTAGTGAAGCTGCTGAAATTTTAGAAATTGAAGAAAACAGAATCAGGAGAACAAAGAGACGAGAAGTCGTTACTGTAAGTGAAATTAAAAAGTTTAAAATTACAGGACCCAAGAGGAAATTTAATGATGATCACGATACCTTGCCTTTCGGCTTTAAAAAAAAAGAGTTGCTTAACGGAGCTGTCACTCACACGGGTACTGTGTGCATATACCTCTAAACATTAGCTCTATCAAATAATTCTGTTCTGAGACGCGGTAGTGAACGGACGTGCCTGTACTGTTACTGTTTGTCTCTCCTTGTAGAATGCCTGTTGAACATATTACACCCGCTAACCAAGAGGTGTTTCTTTTCCTTTTACACAAAAGTAGGTTAAATGAAGATTCAGAAAGTGGCATTATATGCTTGGAGTAGGTGTTCTTACTTGACGGTTTAATAAATGCACAGGAATGGCCTTTGATGTTCTCGGAGTATATAGTAGATAAAATAACGGAGGACTCCTCATCAATCACCTACATTGAAGTATCAATAATGCACGGTGATATTTCAAGAGATATATCGTTCATGTTCTTACCTGATTTAACACCGAAGTTTTTTGATGATTACATTAAAGGAGTATTTTGTAGTAATGCGGAACTGCCTGGTGTTTTACGTTTTGAAGTATTACTTAGCCATCTTCCATAATGCTACCCTCGATAAAGGTAGCACCTTTCGCTACGGAGCAGCGTTACTCTTGTATATACCAAATGTCACTAGTACAGTTACATCATTCTGCTCCAAGTCGCGGTACTGATCAGACGTTCTTTTGCGCTCCTTTTTCCTGTACTATTGAGTAAATTGTGACATGGCTGCTAAGTTCTATACATTCAATAACAAACCCGTATTGGTTCTGTTTGATAATGATGGAAAGCCATGGTTTAAAGCTAAAGACGTAGCTACTGCTCTATATGCTCCATGTTAATTGCTGGAGTGCAGTTCGGAAACATGTAGATGACAGTGATAAATTAACTGTTGGAAGTTTTTCTGACGCCCAAAAACAGGGCGTTGGGCCTATTGAGAAAACAACGGTTTTCATAAATGAAGCCGGAATATGTTCTTTGATGTTAAAATCAACTACTCCTGAGGCAAGACTGTTAGTAAGAAGTATGTTGCCGGAGAAGTTTTACCTTACTTACACAAATATGAAGGATGAAAGTTAACTTTAAATGTAAATTTTCTTTAAAATCACAAGTTCCCACTGTATGTGTGTGTGTGTGTGTGTGTGTGTGTGTGTGTGTGTGAATGAAGGTCACTGGCGTGGGTGACGAAAAGCCCCGTAAACCTGAATGAAGGTCACTGGCGCGGGTGACAAAAAGCCCCGTAAACCTGAAAGGGGGGTCTAGTAGATTGAGGCACCGGGCTAACACCCCGGCTACTCCTTCGAACAACCCGGTGTGAATGAAGGATCTTGTACACTGAGGCGCCTGGCTAACAACCAGGCTACTCCTTGGAACGGTCCGTACGGTGGGACTTGTAAGAATAAAAATGAAAACTGCGCCTTGATGTCCGCGAAGTACTACGCTCAAAAAATATTTTCGAGTGGGGTCTAATAAAAAAAATACCCGGCAGTCGCTCATCCATCAGGCAGGGCTAAACCCTTTGTAAGTCCAGGGGTGTGGGGAGGTTGGCGTAAAAAACCGTGAAACCGTTTGTTGTAATCCTCCGACTGTCAGGGAAAACCGGATGGAAAGGCGCAACAAAAAAAAAGATAAAAATAAAAACCAAATAAAAAGTATAAAAGCAAAAAAAAACAAAAAAAATATGAAAAGGAGGTAGCATTTTGTTATGGAGTGGCTACCACTGTGAGAGGCGATGGTTGGGGCCTCTCACCCCAGAGGTTAGGCCTCCAGGGGAAGCTCTGGATAACCAAAAAGAACGCGCCGACGCTCCTACGGCCTAGCCTAAAGGCTTACCGTGGTGTGGAAACGTGAGCGTTCAAAATTATTTCACTGGGGTTAGAAGTGTTTAACCGATAAATTTTAAAAAGATCCCCGTTAAAGTGAAATGTAACACATTATAATGTAGCTTCAGCGGAGGCAGGAGTAAATGACCGGAAAAATTTAAGAAGTTTCGGCCAATTTATGGCACTGCCCCCTTAAAAACACCTTCAAGCTGAATTTGAGGTATTTGACGGAGAAGTTACAGCGTAAAAATACGACAGATCCGCCGTTTTACAGGACTTAAATGCAAATAACCAATCAAGTTTAAAGACTCGGAGCTAAATACTGTATAATTTCTGTCCTTCTAAAGAATGCATTTTATGCTTGTTGTCTTTTAATATGCACCCATGGTGTGTAATTTTTTGCCAACTCTCTGATATTGGTGTTGCTTACAATCCTTTTACTAGTAAATTCAGTAAAATTATATATTGATTCAGTTTGTTACAGAGTTTTACAAGCAATCAACTACAACAAAAAGACAACTCTGTATTTGTTTGACTTTACAAAATACCCTACTGTCACCAGCCTCTTCTGCATTAGTTTTAATTCTTAAACAGTGGGTCCTGAGGGTCCAACACTTAGAATCATGATAATTGAGTTGGGACCCATTTTGGGTCCCAACTACTTCCGGTGTAGGGTTATCAAAGGGATTCGTTCCCCCTTGGAGTGGGGGTATAGTTTTATTGTCTGTCCATTTCTGCTAGTTTTTACAAGCCTCTTCTCTCCTTTTAGTTAATATAACCTTGAGATTTCTAAACAGTTCAATACATGTAAAGTTTCCCAAAGTAATTCTTAAGTAACACTTAATTTACAGGCATACACAACAGCTACAATTATTCAATCATGAAGCTAAAACCCAGTTAATATACTAACAATCTAATAAAAGACAGAGACATGACCCAAAATAACAGCTAAAATACACCAAAAAAAACAGCTAAAATACACAAAAAACAGCTAAAATACACAAAAAACAGCTAAAATACACAAAAAACAGCTAAAATACAAAAAAAAACAGCTACAAATAGCCAGAGAGCCATTTTAGCAAAGGGGGGTAGTATTGACCCCCTTTCCCTTCACGTTAAAGAATCAGTCACAGAATAATTTATTTTGTGTTGGTTTCTCACCAGTTTTCATGTAGTTTGTTTTAATCACATGTATTTTACATTATCATGATTTAAGAGTAGCTGAGGTATTGGATGATGTACAGAGAACCATACCGGAAGTGGGGGTGATCGTTTTGTTCACCCCTTTGAACTATCAATCCCAAACAATTCACATTAATGAGCCATGGCTTTACTATATTTAACATAATAAAAAGAAGCAAACACCCTGAAAAAACTAGTACAACAGAGCTTGTAGTCTGCCCAGTTTTTGTGATGTTTCTTCTTTACATAGTTTAAATTGTAGCGTGGGTTAATAAGTAGCAAAATGCATTTCAATTACCCTAGAAATTCTCAATATATTTATTTTTAAAGTATAGCTCCTTCAATTATTTTGATACTTTCCCACAGTCAGAGTTTAAGTTGTTTTAAATCGTAGCGGAGGTTAACAAGTACATACATACCAAATTGCATTAGAATCGGCCAAGCCGTTCTTAATATATTAAATTTTAAAGTTTTACACCCTCCATCATCCCCTAAACAACCCTCTTCTACCCTCAAACAAAATTGAAGGTTAGAGAATGTTAACAAGTATCCACATGTCAAGTTTCAATTATATCGTCTCACCCGTTCTTAAGATATTGATTTTTAAAGTATGACTCCTTCAATTATTTTGATACTACCTGCAGTACAGAGTTTAGGTTTGTGTAATGTGTAGCGGAGGTTAACAGGTACATACATGCCAAGTTTTGTGAAAATCGGCCAAGCCGTTCTTGAGATATTTAATTTTGAAAATTTGCCCCTTCATTTTTTTGAGATGCGACCCGCAACATTTTAGTTAAGACTTTTTATATGGGTAGATACCCCCTAAGAGTGCCAACACTACGTCGTAGGCAGTTTTCCGGGGTCAAAATGACCCTAGGACTTACCGTTTTCGAGATATTAGCGATTTTAAGAAAATCTGACTCAAGAAAGAGAAGAAAAAGAAGAAAAAAAAGAGAAGTAGAAGCGCGGGGTGGTGAGGGGGAGAGGGGAAGGTGAGGGGAGTGACAGTAACAGAACACACAAGATAAATAAAACAGTGGATGGGTGAGGGGGGGAGAGGGGAGGGGTAGGTTAGGGGTGAGAAGAAGAAGAACACGCAAGTGCTAACAGAAGTGATCAGTAGGGTTGGCAGGGAGTGGGTCCTAACATGGGAATAGTTTTTGAAGTAAATGTAAGTGTCCATGGTCTTTTATATATGTACATGGTCACGTTAGCGTGATGTGAGTTGGCAACAGTTGCCTTTTTTTTAAGTTGTCAACATATATATTTGTTGCAGTCCGTTGTATTATAAATGTCTGTGACTTTACTGTTTTGGATGTCCATGACTTTCTTACTTAACTGTCCATGAGCGTGACGTAATGACTCCATTATTCATAAATCAATGACTTTATTTTCTTTGGTCACAGTCTTTGGTTTACCCGTCTTTGACGTAACGAGAATCTGGCGGGAAGAAAAGTGAGGTTAGGTAATCTGGCGGGAAGAAAAGTGAGGTTATGTTTGGCGCCAATTTTTTTTGGCGCGCAAATTTGGCGGGAAAATTTGGCGGGAACGCCACCATGGGCGCCGCCATCTTGGATCACGTGACCGGCTCTCGACCAATCAGAAGCCAGATTTTAGGCCCATAAGACCCCATGTTAAGACCCATCTCCCGGGAACCCTACTGATCACTTCTGTTAGCACTTGCGTGTTCTTCTTCTTCTCCCCCCTCACCTTCCCCTCCCCTCTCCCCCCTCACCCATCCACTGTTTTATTTATCTTATGTGTTCTGTTACTGTCACTCCCCTCACCTTCCCCTCTCCCCCTCACCACCCCGCGCTACTACTTCTCTTTTTTTCTCCTTTTTCTTCTCTTTCTTGAGTCAGATTTTCTTAAAATCGCTAATATCTCGAAAACGGTAAGTCCTAGGGTCATTTTGACCCCGAAAAACTGCCTACCACGTAGTGTAGACACTCTAAGGGGGTATCTACCCATATAAAAAGTCTTAACTAAAATGTTGCGGGTCACATCTCAAAAAAATGAAGGGGCAAATTTTCAAAATTAAATATCTCAAGAACGGCTTGGCCGATTTTCACAAAACTTGGCATGTATGTACCTGTTAACCTCCGCTACACATTACACAAACCTAAACTCTGTACTGCTGGTAGTATCAAAATAATTGAAGGAGTCATACTTTAAAAATCAATATCTTAAGAACGGGTGAGACGATATAATTGAAACTTGACATGTGGATACTTGTTAACATTCTCTAACCTTCAATTTTGTTTGAGGGTAGAAGAGGGTTGTTTAGGGGATGATGGAGGGTGTAAAACTTTAAAATTTAATATATTAAGAACGGCTTGGCCGATTCTAATGCAATTTGGTATGTATGTACTTGTTAACCTCCGCTACGATTTAAAACAACTTAAACTCTGTACTGTGGGAAAGTATCAAAATAATTGAAGGAGCTATACTTTAAAAATAAATATATTGAGAGTTTCTAGGGTAATTGAAATGCATTTTGCTACTTATTAACCCACGCTACAATTTAAACTATGTAAAGAAGAAACATCACAAAAACTGGGCAGACTACAAGCTCTGTTGTACTAGTTTTTTCAGGGTGTTTGCTTCTTTTTTTTATGTTAAATATAGTAAAGCCATGGCTCATTAATGTAAATTGTTTGGGATTGATAGTTCAAAGGGCTGAACAAAACGTTCACCCCCACTTCCGGTATGGTTCTCTGTACATCATCCAATACCTCAGCTACTCTTAAATCATGATAATGTAAAATACATGTGATTAAAACAAACTACATGAAAACTGGTGAGAAACCAACACAAAATAAATTATTCTGTGACTGATTCTTTAACGTGAAGGTAAAGGGGGTCAATACTACCCCCCTTTGCTAAAATGGCTCTCTGGCTATTTGTAGCTGTTTTTTGTGTATTTTAGCTGTTTTTTGTGTATTTTAGCTGTTTTTTTGGTGTATTTTAGCTGTTACTTTGGGTCATGTCTCTGTCTTTTATTAGATTGTTAGTATATTAACTGGGTTTTAGCTTCATGATTGAATAATTGTAGCTGTTGTGTATGCCTGTAAATTAAGTGTTACTTAAGAATTACTTTGGGAAACTTTACATGTATTGAACTGTTTAGAAATCTCAAGGTTATATTAACTAAAAGGAGAGAAGAGGCTTGTAAAAACTAGCAGAAATGGACAGACAATAAAACTATACCCCCACTCCAAGGGGGAACGAATCCCTTTGATAACCCTACACCGGAAGTAGTTGGGACCCAAAATGGGTCCCAACTCAATTATCATGATTCTAAGTGTTGGACCCTCAGGACCCACTGTTTAAGAATTAAAACTAATGCAGAAGAGGCTGGTGACAGTAGGGTATTTTGTAAAGTCAAACAAATACAGAGTTGTCTTTTTGTTGTAGTTGATTGCTTGTAAAACTCTGTAACAAACTGAATCCATATATAATTTTACTGAATTTACTAGTAAAAGGATTGTAACCAACACCAATATCAGAGAGTTGGCAAAAAATTACACACCATGGGTGCATATTAAAAGACAACAAGCATAAAATGCATTCTTTAGAAGGACAGAAATTATACAGTATTTAGCTCCGAGTCTTTAAACTTGATTGGTTATTTGCATTTAAGTCCTGTAAAACGGCGGATCTGTCGTATTTTTACGCTGTAACTTCTCCGTCAAATACCTCAAATTCAGCTTGAAGGTGTTTTTAAGGGGGCAGTGCCATAAATTGGCCGAAACTTCTTAAATTTTTCCGGTCATTTACTCCTGCCTCCGCTGAAGCTACATTATAATGTGTTACATTTCACTTTAACGGGGATCTTTTTAAAATTTATCGGTTAAACACTTCTAACCCCAGTGAAATAATTTTGAACGCTCACGTTTCCACACCACGGTAAGCCTTTAGGCTAGGCCATAGGAGCGTCGGCGCGTTCTTTTTGGTTACCCAGAGCTTCCCCTGGAGGCCTAACCTCTGGGGTGAGAGGCCCCAACCATCACCTCTCACAGTGGTAGCCACTCCATAACAAAATGCTACCTCCTTTTTATATTTATTTTGTTTTTTTTTGCTTTTATACTTTTTATTTGGTTTTTATTTTTATCTTTTTTTTGTTGCGCCTTTCCATCCGATTTTCCCTGACAGTCGGAGGATTACAACAAACGGTTTCACGGTTTTTTACGCCAAACTCCCCACACCCCTGGACTTACAAAGGGTTTAGCCCTGCCTGATGGGTGAGCGACTGCCGGGTCATTTTTTTATTAGACCCCACTCGAAAATATTTTTTGAGCGTAGTACTTCGCGGACATCAAGGCGCAGTTTTCATTTTTATTCTTACAAGTCCCACCGTACGGACCGTTCCAAGGAGTAGCCTGGTTGTTAGCCAGGCGCCTCAGTGTACAAGATCCTTCATTCACACCGGGTTGTTCGAAGGAGTAGCCGGGGTGTTAGCCCAGTGCCTCAATCTACTAGACCCCCCTTTCAGGTTTACGGGGCTTTTTGTCACCCGCGCCAGTGACCTTCATTCAGGTTTACGGGGCTTTTCGTCACCCGCGCCAGTGACCTTCATTCACACACACACACACACACACACACACACACACACACACACACATACAGTGGGAACTTGTGATTTTAAAGAAAATTTACATTTAAAGTTAACTTTCATCCTTCATATTTGTGTAAGTAAGGTAAAACTTCTCCGGCAATATACTTCTTACTAACAGTCTTGCCTCAGGAGTAGTTGATTTTAACATCAAAGAACATAATCCGGCTTCATTTATGAAAACCGTTGTTTTCTCAATAGGCCCAATGCCCTGTTTTTGGGCGTCAGAAAAACTTCCAACAGTTAATTTATCACTGTCATCTACATGTTTCCGAACTGCACTCCAGCAATTAACATGGAGCATATAGAGCAGTAGCTACGTCTTTAGCTTTAAACCATGGCTTTCCTTCATTATCAAACAGAACCAATACGGGTTTGTTATTGAATGTATAGAACTTAGCAGCCATGTCACAATTTACTCAATAGTACAGGAAAAAGGAGCGCAAAAGAACGTCTGATCAGTACCGCGACTTGGAGCAGAATGATGTAACTGTACTAGTGACATTTGGTATATACAAGAGTAACGCTGCTCCGTAGCGAAAGGTGCTACCTTTATCGAGGGTAGCATTATGGAAGATGGCTAAGTAATACTTCAAAACGTAAAACACCAGGCAGTTTCGCATTACTACAAAATACTCCTTTAATGTAATCATCAAAAAACTTCGGTGTTAAATCAGGTAAGAACATGAACGATATATCTCTTGAAATATCACCGTGCATTATTGATACTTCAATGTAGGTGATTGATGAGGAGTCCTCCGTTATTTTATCTACTATATACTCCGAGAACATCAAAGGCCATTCCTGTGCATTTATTGAACCGTCAAGTAAGAACATATACTCCAAGCATATAATGCCACTTTCTGAATCGTCATTTAACCTACTTTTGTGTAAAAGGAAAAGAAACACCTCTTGGTTAGCGGGTGTAATATGTTCAACAGGCATTCTACAAGGAGAGACAAACAGTAACAGTACAGGCACGTCCGTTCACTACCGCGTCTCAGAACAGAATGATTTGATAGAGCTGATGTTTAGAGGTATATGCACACAGTACCCGTGTGAGTGACAGCTCCGTTAAGCAACTCTTTGTTTTTTAAAGCCGAAAGGCAAGGTATCGTGATCATCATTAAATTTCCTCTTGGGTCCTGTAATTTTAAACTTTTTAATTTCACTTACAGTAACGACTTCTCGTCTCTTTGTTCTCCTGATTCTGTTTTCTTCAATTTCTAAAATTTCAGCAGCTTCACTAAGGACCATCTTTTTTAATTGCTCAAAGTTTAGCGTTTCGGAGGTTTTTAAATTGAGGGTGAGGCCCTTGATTTTACACACAGATTCTAGTTTTTGTTTGTCGGTTGACCAGACAAGGTATGCATAAGTTTTAGGCCCCCCAGAAACAAACTCTACGATATAAGAGCCGGGTCCGTAGTCACCTGCCAATTCATCGGTCATTTCCCCGAGGTAATCTCCCGTAGGGACCCTGTACAGTCCTTCCCGGTATAAATAAATACACGAATCCGTATCATAATACAAGACTTGACCGCCCAAAGCCTCCAAGTGTTCATACAGTTTAAGTCTCGCATGAGCTGTAGTGTAGGCCGCAATTACAACATTTACAGTTTTTAGAGGCTCACTAGCTTCATCAACATTCTGCCAATTAACTAATAAAACCTCCTGGTTAATTACTTCAACAAACTTTACTTTTGTTCCTGGTTGAGTTAACGAATTGAACAATTCTTTAGAGTCTCTCACGATTGCAGTTTTTGTCATGTTTTCGCGTTGACCAAACTTGCCCCAAAAACTGTTTAGCATGAGTTTGGCTACCGATCTCAAACCCCCGTTTTTAGCAATTTTGTCTTTCTCCAATTGAATACCCTCACGCTCAAAGAAATCAGAAACATACTTGTCTTTATCCTCTTCTGTTTTACACCAAGTGGGATACCCTGAGGCTTCCTGCTTTACTTTCAAGAATTTATTAATAAAATCGGTAAAAAGTCCCCCTTTCTCATAAGTGGCGACTTCATACTCCCACAACTCATACATGTCCAAAATCATATAGCCTTTTTCTACAGCTTTTCTAATTTCATCCATAGTCCATGTTCCTACCATCGCCCTTTCCTCACTATCATGAAAACATTCCCCTTGGTTTTGAGTCTCCCCGAAAGTTCTACACAAAACAAACATCAATTTATTATTCATTTTTGCGGGGAGTACGGGATGATACAAGTTGTAAGGAGGTAGAATCTTACATTTTAACAAGCCCTCTACTTCAAGACCTCTCTCTCGGCACTCATTTCCAACGTAAACAGTAGGGTGACCCACGGGATACTTACAATATTTATTTACATTCGGGTAGAGGGAACAGACATCAACGTATTGAATTGTTTCTCCCTCTTCACATTTACAATACGTTTTAGTATTGCCCGTCCTGCCTCCAAAGAAGGAATCTCTAGGATTAAGCGGAAGTGTGTTTAGAATGGATAGTTGGTTCAGGTGATTTAATATTTTATCTTTCTTCAAACCTTTAAACTCACACTCCCACATCTCTACAACCTCATAGCTATTAAATCTTGCCATTTTGGACTTGGTTCTCTCGTAACGGAGATGCAAACTGTCTGAGGGGTCCACCGGCAGAGGTTCTTCTCGATTGTAAGGAAAACATTTTGGACACCCGTGCCAATAACACCCGTGAAACTCATAAATTCTCTCACCGTCAAACCCGTCTACTTTTAGCCCGTTAATTTTAACTTCTTTACCCCGGCCCGCATGTTGAATCTTTACTCCACGTTTCTCCTCCTCCCATGTTAGCCACTGTAAAGCAACGGCTGACTGCTTGTCTGCAAGTCGGTACCCTGATTTTGGTATAAGTCCAATAGTATTTTCTTTTAAGAAGTTACGGCGGAAGGCCAGGTTACAGGCACTGGCTATTTTGATAGCCTCGAGAAAAGGATCTACGTTACACTCTTGAAGAAGCAAGGCTCTAAACCTAATACACGCTTGAGCTAGGATTTCTACGTCTGAAATACAGTACTCCAGGATTTCCTTTTTAAAATCAAACACGTAGTCTTCAGCGTATCGTTCCTCGTACCATTCTTCAAAGGCCTTGTGTGGTTTCTCAAACATAGACTTTGGGCAGTAGTATTTTTTGTCGGGCATAGGGTCTACATAATCTTGGTTTGCCAATGTATTAAAAAGATGCGGGAAGTAGCCCTTCTTTTTCTCGGGAGGCAGATCGAAGGCTTTAGGGAGCGCAGAGAGGGCCATGGGGAAATAGCTTAGGGAGTCAATGAATCTGACGTTGTCCATTTCCATCAAAATAGCTTTAGTTCCCCGAGGCGTTATTTTTGGGGTAAATTTAGTTTCTTCCATAATATACTGTAGAATGAATTGGAAATCAAAACCCTGCCCGTTGTGGGCAATTACACAAACATCTTTAAATCGTTTTCGAACTTGCATCACATAGTCCATAAACTGTTTTACCGGTTCCTTTTCAAATACCCTTTGCCGTTCCGAGCAAGTTTCACACTCACCCTCATTAATACATTTAAAACAGTACTGTTGTGAGACACACAAGTTAACTTGATGTACTTTTTGATTCTCGTCAGAGGAGAGAGACTCGTCTTGGCGAGTCTCCAAGTCAAAGAAAATAAACAAAAAATCACGGTCTTTGGGAGTTCTCCTATCTACCCTCATGAAACACTGATGTGAAGGGTCTTTGAACGCTTCACAGGGTTTACAATAAACTTCTCCGCATACGTGAGCTGTCTTACGTTTTTTTGGATGAATCATTTTCTTACAGTCACGGCAGAGTTTTAAAGTTTTACAAACTTGCCCCTGATGGGCTATTAAACACCGCTCGTTTTTGAAGAAGCGACAGCAAAAACGGCATGTAATGCCTCCGTGTTCTAGTTTACAGGGTGGGGAGATAGTATGGCAGGACAAGCATCTGTTTGAGCATCGGTGCTCACCCTTGTTATTGTAGGGAATATGACATGCTTCACAGAAATAATGGCATACAAACGCGGCAGTTAAGTTTGTAATTACATTATAATGACCGTTGTGAAACAGAAGGTTTATTTTAAATTTAGCGTCTTCATTACCTCCTTCAAAATCGACATCCCGGCCTTTTCTGTCGTAGTTGTAGACGGTAATTTTGTATTTTTTAAGATGGGATTGGAATTTTTCAAGTTCGGGGATACCGGCACCTTCCTCCGGCATTTCTACACGGGCTTTTGCTATGAGCTTATTAGCTCTGAAAGTTTGTCTTTTCCCCTTGTCCTGACGTATTGCTTTATACTGAGGATCATTTTTTGCATACGCTTTGCCTACTACCAACGCTCTAGCCAAACATAAATTATCTTTGTTATTAATTACTACAATCCCTTTTCTAGCTTTAGATTCCTCGTCAAACGTATTGTAAAATCCAGGCCTTACCCTCCCAGAACCTACTGGAACGTTAACTCGTGACACGTCTACTTTAAATGTGTCGGTAGACTTAATAGATTCTGAATTTGATTGAAGAATACCTCCGAAAACTTGCCAAAGTACATCACGGCTAACTTCAGAGACCGGTCTATAATCTACGTACCCCGGTTCAGCACTTTTTAAATTTATTGACTGTAATTTAAACCCTAGATAATCGGTAGGTTCAGCATCGGCTTTAGCTTTTTCAACAATTTGATTGAGACCTTTACGAATCCAATCAAACTCAGAGATACCATTGGGAGGGTTAGTAAATTTAAAAACAGTATTAGTCCCGTAAAGTCTGAATTTTTTAACATAGGTTTGATTTTTACTAATTAAATTTATCGGATTTTGAGGGTTCTTTTTAGAAACGTCCATCTTTCAACAAACAATTAAATACTGAAAACAAGCTAAACTGTGCTAACGCTTAAAAGAGGAAACACACCGACCAGAGTCAAACTCACACGGATACAACTGAATTACGCAGAATCAATAATAAGCTGTGCAAGAGAACACCTACGCAAGAGCAGCGCAAAAGAACGTCCGACCAGTGTGACGACTGAAATCAGACTGAAGAACCAGAGCTTGTTGTAAGAGCTATATAGTATGTAGGGGAGCACAGTACCCCTGTATCACTACGCAAGTCAGAAAAACACTAACATACACACACACTACGCAAGTCAAACCAGAACTACAAGTTATCGAAAGTTAACTCCAATGAAGGTTTAAAACACGAACAACTACGCAAGAGCAGTGCAAAAGAACGTCCGAACAGTGTGACGACTGAAATCAGACTGAAGAACTAGAGCTTGTTGTAAGAGATATATAGTATGTAGGAGAGCACAGTACCCCTGTATCACTACGCACGTCAGAAAAACACTAACACACAAACTACGCAAGTCAAATCAGAACTACAAGTTATCGATAGTTAACTCCAATGAAGGTTTCAATCACTACTCTAACCATAAGAACAAGAATAGAAAGTGAGATTACTGTTACTCAGCACATAAAACACAACACTACTCTTGACACAAGAAAGTGAGGTTAGGTTTGGCGCCAATTTTTTTTGGCGCGCAAATTTGGCGGGAAAATTTTCTTCTTACTCTTTCCTCGCTCAGCGGCTCGGAAAAGTGAGGTTACTGTTAGTCAACACATACAAAAACTGTTCTAACCAAAGCTGTTTTAAAGAACAAGAATAGAAGGTGAGGTTACTGAGGTGAATTTACAGTTCAAAAAGAACCAGGGCAAAAAAACAAGGTTACTGAGAGTGAGGTTATGTCAGTCAACACAACACTACTTTAGCCACAAGGAAGTGAGGGTTTGTTTACTTTCTTTACTGTAAACTATCAAATCAAACAATTAAACACAAAACAACGCTACTCTAGCCAAGACAATAAACACAACACAGAAATAAAATTAAGTACACCATGAAACGGAATATAATACAGTAAAGTTGGAGTGTAAAGAGTGAGGTTACTTTAGCAGTTCAGATAACGCTAAAAATCACACGACACTACTCTTGAAACATGTAGTTAACTCTGATGTTACTGTACACTAGCAAGTCATACAACGCTCTTAACATAGATAAGTCAGGCATGAACAAGACAAGTGCATGATACCGTGATATTACTGTTATGTTACTCAGCACATACAACGCACAACACTACTACAGTCAAATCAAACAAGAAACTGAGGTTACTGGGTGTGAGGTTATGTTAGTCAACACAACACTACTCTAAACAAATCAAACAATTAAATACAACGCAAAACACTACTCTCGACACAAGAAACTGAGGTTACTGGGAAATAAGGTTATGTTAGTCAGCACAACACTACTTTAGCCAAGCCAAACAATCAAATACAACGCACAAAACTACTTTTGACGCAAGAAACTAGGTTTGCTGTTATGTTATCCAATACATATAAACACAGGACTACCAAGTAAAACAAAATGGCTAAGGTACTTAATAAAGAACAAGAATAGAAAGTGGTATTACTGTTAGTCAACAAATACAAGCACGACACAACCCTTGACACAAGGAAGTGAGGTTATGTTACAAGTAGGATAGGGTAGGCAAACGCTCAAGATTATCTTTGCAAAACGCAGCAAACGGAGCAACACAGGGACACGTCTGATCGTAATGAAAGCTGAGAGCAAAGTGAGAGGAAAATAGCGGTAATTGGGGGTGGTGGGGAGGTGGCTGATGCAATAGTGTTGTTTGTTGCGGGTGTATGGACCAATCAGAGGGCAAGACGACTAATTCCGAGCAATCACATAGCAGTATTTTAACTGGTCACAACTAGTTTGCTGACAGAGACTTGTTGCGGATGTTGTGGTTAGATACGCAGAAGGAAGTGATATTAGATACGCAGAAGGATGTGGAGGTTAGATGTATAGAAGGGCACTGGGGTTAAAAAAAATAAATATGTAGAAGGAAACGTAGTTCAAATAATTACCACAGAATGCTAGATGATTAACAGCAGAAGGATACGAGGGCTAAATAATTACCACAGAAGGCTAGATGATTAACAACAGAAGGACACGAATTAACATGCCAGCCAATCAGGTTACTTAAAAATGTTCACGTTACACCCGCCAGCTACAGTACGCTGAGAGACAGGATCTGTAGTTAGATACACAGAAGGAAGTGAAGGACGCAAGGGTTAAACAATTATCAAAAATGGTATATAATTAACCACAGGGGGATGAAAAAGATAAATAATCAACCACAGAGGGTAGCAAAAGAGCCACAGAGGGAGACAATTACACCCTAATTCCATTCCACATAAGAGCCCATGTTATTCTATTCTCCCATAAGACCAATGTTATTCTATTCTCCATAAGACCCCATGTTAATCTATTCTCCATAAGAGCCCATGTTGGGGCCAAAGTGGCCGGCCTTGCTACTAAGGGCTATTAATAAGTCCAACATAGGGATAGAAAAAGGTATGTAGTACAATTCGAAAACATTCGTAAACCTTTATGTCTCCAACCATTGACTGGAAAACGAGCTAGAAAGTGGAAAGTTTGATTTTAACTACAAAATTAAAATTAAGTTGGATAAAATAAAAACTACTCCGAACAAGCACAAAGAAAGGTTGGTGTTTTGTGTGTAGTTGTTAAGGATTTAAAATTGGTTTTGCATATTAGTTGTACAGCATAAAATATTGCAAAGTATTGTGGCATCGGACAGAAGTTGACATTTGGCACTTTATAAATATAAGATGGAACTGTAATTATATGTATTTACACGTAGTACAACAACATATCCAATAACTAACACCAAAGTATTTTGCAAACATATATATATACAATTTACATCGAATTTGGAATAATATAGGGTGATTATACATATCCAATTAAGGGAACTTTCCGTTTGGTAAATAAGTTGGAATTTGGCACTATATTAATTTACAAAATATTGTTTAAATTTCGAAATTATAGGTTTTATTTACTTATGCACTAGCTAGACCAGTAACATACCCAAAATGCAGTCAAATCGGACCACAAATACAAACGTTATTTTTTTTAGTTAATATATTTATATAAATTATACAAAGTATTGGAAATAATACAATTTTAAATAAAATCGTTGGGGGCCATAACATATCCGAAAATAAATCAAATCGAATGGTAAATAAGTTGGCATTTGGCACTATTGTAATTTACAAAATATAGTTTAAATTGATAGACATATTTAATTTATAAATGATTGGTGGAATTTACTAATGCAATAGTAATGCAATAACATATCCAAATTGTAGACGAATCCATAAACACCAAAATTAGTATTGGCGTGATTACGGTAAAATAAATAAACAAAATATCGACTGTATTATAGGGTTATTGGAAATAATATAAGGTAATTTTACATACAACAGTTGGGGGCTAATATATCCAAAATTAAATCAAATCGGACAGTAAATAAAGAAGTTAGCAATTGGCAGTAATTTACAAAAATTGTTTAAATTGACAGTAATATTGAATTTGGAAATTGTGGGAGGTATTTACTTATGGATTAGCTTAGGACAATAACATATCCAAATTGCAGACAACTCGGGCGATTACCACCAAAGTTAGTTTTTTAGCCTGATTTTGACAATTCATTTTAAAAAATATAGGGGACGGATTGGGTTTTGAAAAATGTATTTAATATGGTCAAGGGTCAGCCATTAGTATAGGCCAAGAAGGAAATTTGTATAGGCCGGGATCGGGCGTGTCCAAAAACTGATCCCCATGTAATTCTTATGGGGAAAACGTGTCGAAAGTGACTTTTGTTTGCTATATTCCCTTTACTTAAGACCGAACCTTTTGCTATGAGATTTATCGTGCTTACGGACACAAACACACGTACGCACGCACGCACGCACGCACGCACGCACTCACACTCACACACACACACACACACACACACACACACACACACACACACACACACACACACACACACACACACACACACACACACACACACACACAGGCCTATATATATATATATATATATATATATATATATATATATATATAAATATACTAGTAGCTTGAATGGGCCATAGCCCTTAACCTTGGTCCAAGTAGGAACACATGTCAGATCGTGAACAAAGTAGACACTTAATCACATGTTTTATTGTAAACAAAGCAGACTTTTTAAATTCCCATGATTGTCTTATGGGGGATGTTTTACGTTATTTCTCGCTTGCTGCTGACTTTTTGAAAATACTGATATTTTTCCCGAGTCCCTGGGATCGATACCTTTAATTTGAGCCGTCTCTCATCATCCTACAATTTGCCACACTACCACAATTTTGACTTAATAATTTCGCTTACAGAATTATATATAAAGATATATTGCGAATACAATTAAACAAATTTGAACGAATAGTGTTTTTGGCATCTGGGGACCTCAAAATAAAAAGTTATCATGGTCCAGGGCCTAGGTATTTCCATGCTGACTACGGTAATAGCTTTTTAACTGTACAGTAATAGCTGCCTTCTCGGAAAATAGCGGAAAATTTTAACGTTTTTCTTTTATAGCTTCTAAAATAATTGTTAAAGAATCAGTCATTTTGGTTGTCATCATTTTGTCTCTATGCCTAATGGATTGTGACTTATAAATTATTTAAAGTTGTATATTTATTTTACATATATTTTACACCAAGAAGACCGTGATATAGGTTTCTGCTAGTGCATGTACATATATATAGCACCAATCATTACTGTGTTGTTTGTTAAGTCAAATAGTCAATAATAGCAAATAACACAATAAAACGTGTGTCTCATCTCGGTCGGAAGTCTGTATGTGTTTTTTACAAACTCATTAATATTCAGAAATAATTAGAGATGATATCATGAAACTTGGAATTAAAATGGATTTAAATAGTTTATAAATTTCGAGAAAGTTGGGTATCTGAGCAGCATTCCGTTTTTAAGTGGCTGTAGTTAAACATTTTTAAGTTAAACATATATTACAATAAATCTATAACTTAATATCGTTTATAAGTCAATACTGGTTGAAGAGGTTGTGAAACAAACTAATATCAAAAATGTATTTGTTATCTTTTTACATTGTTTTAGATTTTTCTTCTCTACTTCCAATATTTACGGAGTTATAGGTAAACAAGTGAAAATGGCTGAATATCACAATTTTAATTCTAGGGAATTTTAGTATGTTGAACAGGAAGTTACAGACTGCAGATACCAAATTCCTAGATTGTAATAATCTGCTCGATGTTCGGAAGATTTTTGTACTTATTTTTACTGCAATTAATACTAACAGATGTACTCCTCCTGGTAAGTACATCATCTAGCAAAGTTTTGTTTATGATCCCTATTGTTAATATTTGGTCATATAAGTCACAAAGATTATTTATACTACGGTAAAAAAACTGTCTGCGTGGCGTGTAACCTGTGGCGAGCAGTTGCGAACTGGTTGTTTAGGAATTCAGCAACATCATAAATGTTCGCACAACCATAAACCTACTCTCTCTCCATACGGTATATTTAGGAACTGGATTTGAAAAGTTATGATAGAGAGCATTATTTAAAAACATCCATTGACTGAAAGAAGTTGTGTATTAAAGACTACACCAATAGATTAGAGTTAAACCTATTTACAATTTAAAGACGGGTTACTTATAAATAAAATATATTGCCTTTTATTTGGGTAAAGTTAAAATGCATTGACTTTATACAGACATTTCTCTAAGAATATGAAATTTACCAGAAAAAGAAACTAACAAAAATAAAAATGTGATCACATGAAATACAAAAATTACATAAAATATTCAATATTTCAAGAGGGAGTTTTTTCAGAATTTCCCACAAAGTTCAGCGTAATACTTGGAGTATGAAACGTTGGCACACTTCAGCGCCTCAGCGATGTACTGGAATATTCATTTTAATTTTTGTTCCATATTAGTCGCATTATAAACATTAACGAGTTCGCACGCAGCACGCTGACGTGAGGGAAGTGAATTTCCACATTCAAAACTTTTCAAACTCAAAACCAGTGTAAAAACATACATTTATACCAATTTTATTGAAATCTGAAAACATTGATTTTTGGCTGTTCTAATGCTCCTGGTTTAATTTACCTGCAATGCTAGGAATACAATTTTGCGCATTATAATGTTAGGAGAAAGTCCAGACAGGCTTGAAAGTAGGTGTGAAGTTGCTGGGAATGATAAAAGTACACCAACAAATGAATAACATGCTTTTCTAATGTAAAAAACCCATAAGACAACGTACTGTGTTTAGCCGATATACATTTTCTTTGATAACTCGGTAAATATTTATGCTAGAATGACGAGAGAGGGCTTAAAACTTTCGCTTCACTAATTCCCATCTTAAAACATGTATTAATGACACGTCCGGGGCATTTCTGATATAAATATATATATATATATATATATTTATATATATATATATATATATATATATATATATATAATTTTGAACGACCCCCCAAAACATGTTCAGGGGATCATGTTAGAACTATCGTGGTCCCGGGCTTAAGTTTCATCGTGCGGGTCATGCTAATAGTTCACTTTCCATAGGAAATTCACTAATAAATTTAAAGCACACAGAAAATCATAACTGCATTTTATCAAATGCATGTTAGTTTTCAATGTGATTGTATAAGAACTATATTGTTTACTAAGCTTTGAAAAACTTTGCCCACGTCCCCAATGTGGGTTCATTATTATTTTAAAGGTACATATTATTTTGTAAGACCTTTAAAATGAGATTTTATTCGATTGAGCTTTGATTAAAAATTATTTTGCTACACCGAAGTGACCAAATATTGAAGACGTGGAGTCAATTTATAAACAAAGAATTGCTTATAAAATAGTCAAAAACAAGTATATCAATAGAAATAATGCAATGTCTACTTGTAAGAAGTTTCTATAAATGCTCATCATTGGGAAATGATGACAATTTCAATTGGGTGCCGTTATCTACTGGCATAAGATATACACTTTCGTTATTCTTCTTTAAGTCCTTCAAAATGAGGTATCACTCAACGGGGCTTTACTTTTTTTTAACTTGGGCTGCCTCCACAATTCCCCATTTTGGAGCACGGGCGATGTTGTGACAGTGACCAAATTCACACTTAACCTAACCCTACAGGGCACTTAACCCTAACAAGTGCTCGACTATGATACATAATATAGAATATTAATAGTATCGACGCCGCTCAGTCGGATGAGTCTCAAAACAGGTATCAACTGTTTTTAAATCCCAGGCTCAATTGATTTTTCAATGAAAGGGTAATAAAGAGGGCTAAACTCAAGCTCGTGGGGTTCTTGTAAGAGTGGGCCTGCCGTGAATATCGAGAACGAAAATTTAGATAAGGGAAATTTGCTAATAACAAAAAACGCCATTCACTATTTTATAGATGGAAGAACTGTCAAATGACTAAAATGTGATTTTCTTAATAAGTTAGGGTAAGTAAGTTAGGATATCACTCACTTAGGTAATTACGTGTGTGGCATAAACTTATTTTACATTTTATTCGCGACCACCCGGCACTTCTAAACCATAATCCTCCAGTTACAAGGAAAAAATGTCACTGCGTTTCACCTGTGCATTGCAATACAATAGTCATTACATTTGAAGATAATTTGATGTAATCTCATTTTTTTTAAATGCAGAAGAATTCAATTTGTGAAGTTATAGATGACTGGAGAATGTGTGAGGTCCACATAGCGTCTGCATCTAGTGTATGGCTGTGATAACAGGACACACTCCCTACAACAGGTCAAGCACTTTAGCTCAAGGTCTTGTGACTAGTTGGTCTCCTGGGATCACGTGGTCAACCAACGAGCCAGGATACTTGTTCTAGATAAGTTTCTTGGTAATAAAAATGAATATAACTATACACTACATAAGCTATTGGTCTATTTACGTGACGTGGTAAGAGTTTAAAACATTTCCTTGAGTTATTATACATTATCTGAAAAATATACACAGCAATTATTAATTGGAATGTTTTGAATCGGAGTAAGCTGTTCACGTACACATAAACCTTCTAAGTCTCAAGAAGAACACCTTTTTGTTAAATACTAACTTCTAAATATTAATTCATCAATTAGTTAATTATACAATTACTGGTAAAATTAAAAGTGTAAAAATCATGCAACGGTTGCCTAATGTGTTCAATTTCGTATGTTAGATCTGTTAAGCCTTAGCAATCACAGCATAAATGAAGAATATATTTCACGGAAAATTGCTAATATATGTTCAAACACGTAGAGTGTTGTATTATTCATGGGAATGGAAATCGTATTTATAAATCGTAACGTATTTATAAATACAAAGATGTAACAGATAGCAATCAAAAACTTCGAAAACCATAGAGATAAGTTTGATAACCTTCGTTTGTTACAGTTTTTAGCCATTTCGATATTGCCAGGAAACATTTTAAAGGAAACTATAACATTGTATATTCATGCAATAGTTAATGATTCTCTAATAAATCCGCAACAATAAATAATTTGCTTGATATATGCTTACGATTAAAATTGTCTTGACTTTTATTCTGGTGACGTCTCCCACATAAAACCTGCTAAAAACTGTAATAGAGGTTATTTAATTAAATTTCTATGAAATCTAAAAGGTTTTAAGTACCTATTTAGGCACACAAAACTGTCAAAAAGTGTACTTAGAAAAATTGGAATATTGTGCCCTATTTAATAAATACACTATTTTTTAGACAGTTACTGCGCAGCGCTTGTTATACCGTATAATGAAGTTGTAACCCATTTTATTTCGTGGGAAGTAAGTGATTAATCTTGATTTACAACTGATAGTCAAGGTTTATAAGGCGTCCGGTCGGATTGACGCAACACTCCGCCACAGATAGTTCCCGGACATGATTGTTGCGTGTTTTAAGATGTGGGCTATTGCGCAACTGAGCGAGCGGCAGATCACGACTCGTTGAAGAGTGGACAATGTGTAATGGTAATCTCATTACCAGGTATCTGGACAGGGGTCTGACAATGAGAAGACAACTCTCGAACGAACAGGGCCATATAACTAGGGACGGGGGGACAACTATACCTTGGGGCCCGGGCCTGTCAGGGGGCCTGGGCTCGTCAAGGGGGGGAGGTCACCATCTTGGATCTGGAGGGTCGGCAACAAGGGCCCATACCACCAGCCTGCCCAAGGGGTCCGTGCAAGCTGAATCTGGCCCTGCGAACGAATACCTTTAAGAATTAAATCTCTCTCAGTAACTGAGAACTTGACTTAATATTGTGACTTAAATATAAATTAAGATTAGTCTAACATACTTAAGATTGGTCTAACATACAAATTGTATTTTAAACTCTCAGGAAAAATACCTCTATTACGAAAATGTACATCTAAATTGTTTGTAATGAGAGTTGGGCTTAGCTGTACGTAGCTTAAAATATTGAATTTGTTAAAGTAATTTATACGTTTTATTTACCAGGCAGGATCTGCATAATGCGATTTTCCCACATCCGGGGAAAACGCTTGCGAGTCACCCGTAAGCCTATAATGATTTCCAGATTTCTGTTACAGAGCAGACAATACAAATGTTATTAAAACACTAATTTTGCTGACTAGAATTGATTTAACAAAGTTGTACAAATAACAGCATGTAGTGTCTCTTACCAAATTTTACACAAATATAGTCATAACTGATTGAGATATAAGATATTTTACTCTCCTTAAAAATAATGCCCCTTTGTAGTAAACCTGCTGCGTACTCAATGAATGTATTTTGCAAAATGATTTAAAGTTATAAAAAAATAATTGTTTTAATTACTATATAGGAGTAAGCTCAAATATTCGCGTAATGGGATGACCGAACTCAGAAATGGTAGATGAAAGTTTCTGCTGTTAACGTAAGTTCTAACCGAAATTTCACAAAATATTAAATAAATAACCCTGGGGATTCTGTAGGAAAATATACAATTTTCTTTTGGTTAATTTTAGGTCATTGGATAAATCGTTCTTAATTTTTAATAAATTATATTAGAGGTGCAAATTCTTCAAGAAAAATAACACGGTAAGTTGTCTATGCAGTGAGGTACATTGTAAATTAGCTGAGGACGCAGGTTTGCTATGACTGGGGTATTTAATATCATAAACTGACAAAAGAACACAGCTGGCAGAAGTAAATACGAAATAAATGGCTGCTGCAATCTAGCGGATAAACTATTAACTCACACACATTATAGGAGAACGTTATCTTTATTTGTAAAAATGGTTAGTTTTTTAGTATAATCATTTCAAAAACCTTTGATAAATTGAATTAAATCATGTTAAACGGAAAGTACTTTATTTATTTAATCATAAAATATATGAATAAAACAATTTTTTAGTAGTTTCTTGTAATTAAGAAACAATGTTGCATTAGTATCTCGTACTTTAAAACCAGTAATTTTTATCTAATGCTTTACCTTATGGAAATGTTACAACCTTTAAATGTGAATTAATGAAAAACTATTTAAGAATGTGTTCCATTTCTGAACCGGAAGCGTGAAGTGTACTGGAACACATTTGTGTAAAATTTGAAAACGATCCGTGCAACCGTTTTCACGTTATTGCATTACGAACACGAGGACACAGGGACACAGGGACACACTGACAGTCACCGAATGATTGTCTCTGCTAATACATAGATTCCTTCACTTCGATCCGTCATCAATTACAAAAATATATTTTCAAAATTTAAAAAATATATATATATCCTCGGGAAATGATTATGTTGTTCGTCTTCCCTACAAGATATTTGCCAAACAACATTAATACATTTGATTCATTTTTGCAGACACTTGTCGGTAGTGGACATTATAAGTAATGTATCTAAATCAAACATGGCAACAAGACCAAACAACTCAAGTGGCAAGCCACTTTGAACACTAGTAAACTTGCAAACTTGCGGGAAACCCCGAGGTGCAACCGCACAGTCGCGCTCCCATTTAAAAACATGTGTTTATGTCGTGCGGAAAAGACGCAACTTTTTACCCGGAGAGTCACCTTTTTAAATCGAGAGTCACCTAAAATTATATTTTGGTTTTGTTTTAGTATCATACTTATGGGTACAACTTGTACGCTTGTAAAAGGAGCTTTGAAAATGGGCTTTGATGAGTGTAAAACAACTTCCCCTTTTTAAAATTTGCTTTGAGAATTTTAGCTACCTCAAAACATTGGCCACCCATCATCTCCATCGTTCGAGTCCTTTTTTCCAGCCCTCGAACAGCTGTTGTAATGTTTCAAACCGATGAATGAGCGAAGTGAAAATCAATTGTTACAATTGACTACAAAATCCCCGAGAGAAGTAAACCACTGCAGCTAGTCAGACAGCTGATCTAATCTGCTGGTAGTGTCTCAAAGTCTTGGCATCAAGAAAAGATAATTGCAACAAAAATAAAAATAACTGTCTATTCTTTCAAAGTACCTCACCCAAGCAATCGCCTGAATGAATTAGATGATTCTTTAAGTAGCTTCTGGAAGTTCTTGTTGCAGCAGTACCCCTTAACATCGTAACTATTTAACTTTAATCAGTTGTTATTGTTGGATCAGATCGAATGGTACCTTATTTCTGTATTGTCTGTATATAAAGCTGCATCAAATTTACAGCTACGTGCATTTGAAAAGAGCTCTCACAATTCGGTAACCTCAATGTAGCCTCAAAGTATACTGTAGATACCCCCGCCACAGCAAACCTGCGTACTCAGCGAATTTCCAATGCATATGTATGTGACTCACTACTACATAGAGCTACTTACCAAGTTTCACAAAAATACATCCATAAATAAGTGATATACAGCATTTTATTTATTCTCCATTAGAATAACATTAGGGTTGAGGACGCAGGTTTTCTGCAACGAGGAAGAAAAGTAATATGTTTTTTTTGCAATTATCAATATAACTGAACCAGGTGAAGCTATATACCAAGTTTTATTAATTTAGGTTCATAATTAAGGGAGATTTACAAGTTTACTTATTCTCCATATGAATAACATGGGGGCCGAGTATGCAGGTTTGCTGCTACGGGGACAATCAACAAAAAACTTTTTTTTGTGCTAATATCAATATACCACAACTAGTTGAAGCTACATACCAAGTTTCATCAATATACATTCAAAAATAATTGAGATATAGAATTTTATTTATTCTCCATAAGGATAACATTGGACACCGTACTGTGTTTAGCACTTTGAATATCTCTGCAACGGTTGGACGTAGAACAACGATTAAAACACCAAAATGTTTGTTTTGTTGAGCTAAACACATTAATAAACAGAAATGTGAAGTTTTTAGTAAAACTATCTGAGAACAATCTAAAAACCTTTTTCCCATAAGATTAACATGGGACACGTTTTTTTTTGGATTTTCTCCGCAACCACTTAACGTAGGTTAATGATTCAAAATACTAAATTATTTGTTTTTTAAGCTCTATAAAATGGCTACAACCAAAATTGAGTGTTTTTAACATTTTGGGGTCGAATTTGCAAACAACCGATTTTTTGAAAATTGTAAACCCCCATAAAACTCCCTTCCCATAGTGCGATCGATATGGTTTTCGAACTTGAAGTCATAAATGCTACTCTCCACATTTGTGCCAAATTTCATCAAAATCGGGTGTTTCTTTCAAAAGTTATCGCGGTAACGGACACACACACACACACACACACACACACACACACACACACACACACACACACACACACACATATATATATATATATACTTATAAATTTGAACGAATAGTGTTTTTGGCATCTGGAGACCTCAAAACGAAAAGTTATCATGGTCTCGGGCTTAAGGCTTACCATGCCTTCTACGTTAATAGCTTCTTCCCTATAGGGGAAATTTGCTAATACGAACCAGCAAGTATTAATTGATTACTGGTAGTGACCATGTTGTAAAGCTTGGTAATTGCTCATTATTTTGAATAGTTCGTGATGACTTATTTCCCCTTCACTGGACCACTAATTCGACACCGGGCCTACAGTCGCCTTGGATTTTTGAATGTCCTTTTGATTGATAGTCGGAAATTCCTTGAAGTTAAATGATATGACGATACGTTAATGCCTAGGCCGTTATAAAGGCTACTACAGCCACTTTTGATTTTAGTGCGACATTAGAATTAGACTGGCTAATCAAACGTCTTTATGTACGAGGGAATTACCGAAGCAAATAAAGGATAACGCACCTCCCTTCTCTCGAAAACAAATACAACCTTGAAACTATCAGGATATGATACCTTGATTTGAAAGTAAAATAGTCCACATTCACTATAAGCATAACTACCGCCACACTTGGAGGACTTCGTTTCAACATCCTGGGGAGTATCAAATAGTAATAATTTTATTCGAGCTTTTTCTGCAACAAACGCTACAAAATTTAATCACGAAAACGTAATTGATCAAAGATGTTAACATACTGATAGTTGTAATATACGGTGAAATTCCACAGCCCCACAGTTTATAGAAAACACAACACCTTTAACTGGGTGGTTGTGATAAACCCTACAGCCACCCAAGTTTACCTTGAGGTTTTTTATCCCCATGAGTTTTTCCAAGTGGTCAATTTTTATAGGCTCTAAAACGAGTGGTACAGTTTATAATATTACGTGGAGGAAAGAACAAAGTGGTAAATCATTTCCTCAAAGGCAGCATACACCGTGAACGAGGTAATGTGTTTCACAACCCCCTCGCCGCGACGCGTGACTCAGCACCGTTCAAGGTCAGATCGGCTAAGATCTCCTAACCGATAGAAAGTAGTTTTGGCACCGCTTCGGTCACGCTTGCGTTGTTTACATGTGTGGCCGGATTTTCCTCTTTATTTATTACTAGATCCGATTCAGCATGTCTTTCAGTTCGTCATTTACAATAGCCGTTAAAACCACCTTTGATTTACTTCATTGTAAAAACTGATTTACTATTAACTGTAGTCATTGTAATACAAAAGTGATTGTACTAGATTTAATTAGCGAATTCCTATTGAAAAGTGAGCTATTAAAAAACATGCGGGTGCACGGTAAAACTTGCCCGGGACCAACATAGAAGTTCCTAATATAACCCCCTGAACACGTTTTGGCAGGTCGTTAAAAATGATATAGACCTAACTATATATTACCAGTTGAACAAATTCGTTGGGTAAAACCATTGGATAACCCTTTACCCCCTTTTGTGGGGTTTTAAATATTAATATTTTGAGGATTTGGACCAGATAGGCAAACAACCCAAATTTAAAATGAATGCATATAAAACAATATAACGTAAAGAGCCTAAAGGTTAAGCCCTTTCTCATCATTCCAGCACAGCACACAATCATGTTTTTGAATAAAATGGAAATTTACTAAACCCATACCGATGTCCTCATGGGGATTTTACATTGAAAAAGGCTGGTTCTCATATCTTGATGTAGTTTTATCACCCCCAATTCCCACATACTGTATCTACTTTCACTCCTGACTGGACTTCCTTCTAACCTTATAATGTACAGAAATACTACCCCAAAATTGCAGATAAATAGAACCAGGAGTATCAGAACAACCAAAAATATTTTTCTCCAATTCCCGAAAAAAGGCACAAGTGTAGGCTCAATATTTGATTTGTTTAAAGTTTTTAATGCGAGAATTCACTTCTCTCACGTCGGCGAGCTGCGTAAAATGTCGTTTAAGTTCAAAAGTTTAATCTGTTTTACAATATAAAATTTGTTTAGTCTCCAGTACCAAAGGAGAAATATTCATGCAGGTTGAAAAACCCAAAGTTACTTTAAGACCTTGGTCTATCCCGCGAATACAATGAAGATACCAGCAAATCTTGTGACCGTCGGCAGCAATAATAATATTGTATATTGTTCACCTAATACATCTCAATAAACCCTTTGTAATGACCCGATCTCAATTCCAGTTGATTATTATCAGTAGGCCTATACCAGTGAATACCAGTGGCCAGAGGTGGTGGCGGTGGTACCAGTGGTCTGGTTTACTGGTTTTCTTTCACTTGTATTCCCTAAAAGAAAATGCCCGTCAATTTGCAGATCTGTTTTAAACACATGTAACCTAAGAAAATGTGCGTATCCTGGTATTTAGAGGACCTTCATTGTTAAGCTAGAGCTAAGACCCTTCCTATATTGCAACGACGATTCCTGCAAAATAAGCTTTTAATTTGAAGTTAATTTATGTAAATGTTTTGATATATTTAACTATAGAATCATCCCTAACAATGATTGTTTAGTTAAATATTTCTTTTTTAATTCTGAAAATAAATTTCTAATCTTATCAATATCTTATGAGAAATCTGTTAGTTTGAAAATGCTGACAAAAATAGAGTTGCATTTTTCACTCTTTAAGAGGTTCCTTTAAATTAAACAGTAATGTAGTGGGTGGACAGGTACGTTTGTAAGCTTTAGCGAGTAATAAATCGGAGTTATACACACAACTGCTTCAGTCAAACATACGAACACTTACGTCAACGTCACTGACCCGGCCGGCCACGTTTGAACTAAACAAATACATGTCATATTTAGTAAATATGATATAATATATGGTACCGACGTTAAGTATATTAGTACCTCTCAGATTGGGATTATTAAATTTAGTATTTTCCAAGCTGGCCAAAATACAAATGTGTGAGAGGTAATAATTTTTAAAAGTTTGGTACTAAATAACGGAATATGTTTGATTTGAAAGTTCAGACTTGGCTGGGCCAGTGATATGGACATAGAACCGTTTCATATCAATTTAACCTGACTCAAGTATATTTCCACTATCAGTAAGCTACGTGATAAAGTAATATGATACAAATTGCTAAAATAATCATCGTTTCTCCACATTCTTAAATGTAATTAATAATGAAATAGTTCAACCTGCAACAGAATTAACTAATATTTATCGTTCTTTTGTCTCAATAAGCCTAAGGTGTGTGGGAGTCAAACCAGTTTCTCAAGGTAATCTTTTTATTTTACGTCTTTGGTTTTATTTTCTTCTCGCTTTACACTAGAACTTAAGGAAACCCTTAAAAAACCCGTAATGACTCTAATTGCAAAAAGTTTAACGTTTTTTGCAAACCCACAAATGATTGCATAAGGCGGACCGGTTAAACGGCCAACAAAGCGATAATATTGTAGTCCCGCCTCCGGACGCGGCAATGCAGGCGTCGCAACCTTGCCCCCGGGAATACACCTGTGGGGGAAACGACAGACTGAACTCGTTAATGTAATGGGGAAAACCTCGAGAGGCAGTGCAACATATACTGCCAAACCACAGATCCACGTCGAAAAATATGAATCTTTTGAAAAGATTCTATATTGGACTCAATTGTCATTTGTTATTGTGCTATTTATTATGTTAATTTCCAAGAACAGGTTGACCTTAGATAGCAACAAGACCGGTGTTTGGACCTCCCAAAAACGATAAGAAATTCCATTGGCATTCATACACAGATAAAATATAACAACAAGTTTTTTTATTTAATCTTATAGGCCCTACAATAACGCTTGTTTACGTAATGATATGATCCAATGAAAAAACATGTCAATAGAATTAACATTGTAACTGTTGAGGGCAGAACTTCACTGATATTTAGATTAATGGAGTTAGACAAAACATTTGGGGGTGCTGAACAAGGTTTTAGGCTCAAGAGCGCCTCTTTTAAGCAAGAACTAATCATTAGAATGTATAAAGCTTACATAACATGCTAAGTCATTCGCATTAGCCAGTAGAGCTGAAGCTATCAAGCGATGCGATGCAATACTTTTAATTATGGAAGTATATTAGACCAACCTAGCTTGTCTGACCTTGGGCATAGTGAAGGTTGTTCCCACAATAATCGATAATTGTTGCTATATTTGGGATTAAAGTATTAATATGTAAATTTCAATATTTCCATGATAAACCACATCCGTTTATTTTTCATACACATGTCTTTTAGCGAATTTCCCCTATAGGGAAGAAGCTATTACCGTAGTCGGCATGGTAAGACCTAGGCCCGGGACCATGATAACTTTTCGTTTTGAGGTCCCCAGACCCCAAAAACACCATTCGTTCGAAACTGTATATATATATATATATATATATATATATATATATATATATATATATATATATATATATGTGTGCGTGGGCACGATAACTCTCGTAAAAATTATCCGATTTTGATGAAATTTGGTATAAACGTGTAAAGCAACATTTATGACTTTAAGTTCGAAAACCAGCCAGATCGCTTTATCCGAAGGGGTATTTTTGGGGGGTTTTGTACCCCAAACTGGGTTTTTTGAATTTTTTACATATAATTTTGGAAATAGTCAAATTTTAGTTTTTACCAATGGATTCAGCTTAAAAAAACACACAATTTGGTATTTTGATTATTCTTCTACGTCAATTGGTTACTGAGATATTGAAAGTGCTAAACACAGTACGTTGTCTTATGTTATTCTTATGGAGGAAAAGAAAAATTTTATATATCGCTTATTTATGAACGTATAATGACGAAACTTGGTATATGGCTTCATATGGTTGTGATCTATTGATATTTGCTCAAAAAAAATAATTTTTTGCCAAAGGTTCCCGTAGTAGCAAACCTGCGTACTCATCCCCATGTTATTCTTATGGATAATAATTAAATGCTATGTCTCCCTTAATTATGAACATAAATTAATAAAAACTGGTATATGACTTCACCTACTTCAGTTATATTGGTATTAGCATAACAACCCATTTTTGTGTTCCTAGTTGCAGCAAACCTGCGTACTCAGTCCCAATCTTATTCTTATGGAGAATAATTAAAATTGTATATATCGCTTACTTGTGAATATATTTTTATGAAACTCGATAAGTGGCTTGATGTAGTATTAAGACATTTATATCTCCATTGGAAATTCGCTGAGTATGCAGGTTTGCTGTGACGGGGGTATTTTTGTTAGTAAAAGATAGCCGAATAACAAGTATTATACTAACTACAATGTCCAACTAGGAGGAGAAAGTCTCAAAAGATTTACTAACAATTTGAAGATTCTTTACCCAACATGTCAAGAGGATCTCATTTAAGGTATAAGCACAGACAAAGGAATCTATATAAGTAATAAGAGCAAGTCGTTCCCAAAAAAATATAGAGATTTAAAAACGTTTGCTTTGTTTACATTTCAAGTATCTGGAGTTAGAGGAGTGGTTGGTTAAATCTTTTTCAAATAACCAAGCAAAAATAACTCAACAGGTTAAAATGAATCAAATGATAAGTCCTCCTTTAACTATTACATCAGGAGTTCCACAAGGTTCTGTATTGGGCACGATTCCATTCCTTGTTTTCATAAACGATTTGTGTGGCGGTTTGTTTGAAGGTGAATTAACAATTAACGGTCTTTGCAGGTGATATTGTACAGCCCTAACTTGGACTACGTTCAGATTCTCACCCAATGAATGAGATAATCTTAACGGTAATTTTACCGCTAAAATCATTGTTGTTTATTGTATTTAAGTCACTACGGTTTGTTATATTAGGTGTGGAAATGGACAAACAGTTGTAACGAGTATTTCAATAGGTTAAGGATTACCTTTTTATCAGTTCCAAGATATTTCAAGGAATAGCTTACTTCAAGAAGTCCTAAACTTACAAATACAAATCTCTTATTATTTACATTTGGTCACTGAACAATGTTATTTACACAATAATTTTGCTTATTACTACACAATTAAAATCACAATAATTTATAACATACAATACACAATAACCAATAAAAGGTAAATGTATACAATAAATATATCTGAGATTAATAATGACAATGTTATTTAAACAATATATATTTTATGAATATCACTGACCGTTAATCATTTTTTAAATTTATAAGCTCTGCAACTGAGTAAAAACATTGCTTTTTAACAAACTTTGTAAATTCTAATATAATGCATTTATTATTTCCAATAGTTTATTCTATTAGTTAAATATCTTTAAACTCATATAAAATACCAGTATTGACTTAACTCCAAAACATTTGAACTTAATAAGTCTTTGGGATAAGCAAGAGTAAAGCTCACTCCCAGCATATTGTAAATTTTTAAGAAATCGCTTCGAAATGGTGGATAATGTAGAAGAATTGTTGGTACTTTGGTATTATACGGATGCCACTATGTTTGGAGGTTAAATTTTTACCGGATCCTAAGGATAACTACATAATTAGAAAAAACGTACTTTTATTGACTTACTGTAAAAATTTTACATCATTCTGATGAGCGGTCTTTGTGTTAAAATAACCACAATTAAATAAAATATAGCTAAGCACTTGTAAAATAAACTCATTGAAGGGTTATTTTCATGTAAGCATTGTTCAAACATTTTACAAACATGAGCATTTTTCGATCGAGTCAAACTCATTCTATTTTCGGTCAAGTAAATCAAACCATTTTTGATTGATTTGAACAGTTTAAAAATTAAGTTCGGCCGTCGAATAACTTTTAAGGAGGTACTCGACGAAAGAGGTGGAGTAAGAGAGAGGGATTGACGCTCGGCCTATGGGTTAGGTTTGGCATTTCGTCACTAACCTAACCTCTCCCGCCATTCGGCCGAGCCTAACAGGAACAGAGGTACATAAATTGTAACACATGTTAATGTCGGAACATTAAAACAAATCTTAAAATATTTCTGAATTTTCGGACTATAATTTGTATTTAGTCTAACAACAATTTGAATTATTAATCTTGTTAACATTCCATCTTATGAAACATCTATGTTTTTCGTAGTAGTTGAAAAACAATTTTTGTAAAGATTGAATACTGTCAAGATTCGAAAGGATAGAAGGAATTGTCTGTGTCTTTTGATTGATTTAATGCTAAAACATTCTAGAAACTGTTTAAGTTGGGTAATATCCCCAGATCAATATAAAACAAACTACAATTTTGGAACTACGAGATTCGGTGTTATGCCACTGCACCCATTAGTATGTTAGTATGTGTTTCTTGTGAGCGGAGGGAGTAGCGTGGGTGTTGTATTGAACCGAACTCCATTACAATTACTGTGTTATTGTATTACTCCAAACAATTTTATTGGACTATCTCACTTCTATAAATTAGAAGTTTATTTATTTGTATAACTAATTTACTTTACCTCATAATTCAAGTACTGTATATTAAATTATTCAAGAATACATTATTAAAAATAATTTGTCATCGATGCGATCGCAACATGCACACACCGGTGAATCTGACAATTAATTAAAAGCCTTTAAACAAACATGCTTGAGAACCTGCACGACAAACACGCTCGCACACACAGACACACTATTCATTAACGAGATGCATGTCCTTCGTCGAGGCCCTGAACTGGATGTGTTTTCGGCAAGACTGCTTTATTGTTACTAGCAGTTCGGTCATGCGAGCTTCTCTGATAGCCTCCAACACTATCCAGATTACCTAAAATATGAGGGAAGAACAATCACAATGATAGAATATCATTGAAATTTTTTGTGATAAAAGATAAAAAGCTCGAAATATCCCTGTATATGCAAAATAGGTATACCGGGCATTTATGTTCTTTTCTAGTGGATCTCACAAACCCGAACTTTTGCAAAGTAAAATAACATGATTCTGTAAACAAGTGGTAAATGAAAACTGTATTATATCATACGGAGGATGTATAATCAATAATTATACTTAAATACAGAGGCATATTATAAAATACAGGAAATTCCGTGAGAACTCTGGGCAAAACCAAAAGTAATTTAAAACTACTTCAAAAACCTATATAATTATAGCATTTAATATTTATTTAAGTACAGAAATCAAACAAAGAATGTAAGCGAAACATTTTCTGGCATATTGTAGAAGTTTAAAATATACAGTTTTTGTATTAGCGAATTTCCCCTATAGGGAAGAAGCTATTACCGTAGTCGGCATGGTAAGACCTAGGCCCGGGACCATGATAACTTTTCGTTTTGAGGTCCCCAGACCCCAAAAACACCATTTGTTCGAAACGGTATATATATATATATATATATGTGTGTCCGTGGGTGCGATAACTCTCGTAAAAAACGTCCGATTTTGATGAAATTTGGTACAAACGTGTAAAGCAGCATTTATGACTTTAAGTTCGAAAACCAGACGGATCGACCTATCCGAAGGAGTATTTTGGGGGGGTTTTGTACCCCAAAAATGTTTTTTTTTGAGTTTTTTACATTTTTGAAAAAGTAAAATTGTATTTTACCCCATTTGAATCAGCTTAAAAATACGCACAATTTGATGTTTTAATCATTGTTCTACGTCAATTGGTTACTGAGATATTGAAAGTGCTAAACACAGTACGTTGTCCAATGTTATTCTTATAGAGGATAATAAAAATTGTATATCTCGCTTATTTATCAACTTATCCTGACGAAACTTGGTATATAGCTTCATTTCATTGTAGTCTTTTGATATTTGCACAAAAACCCATTTTTTGCCCGATAGTTCCCGTAGCAGCAAACCTGCATACTCAGCCCCATGTTATTCTTATGGAGAATAATTAACGTGTTATCTCCTTTAATTATGAACATAAATTAATAGAACTTGGTACGTGGCTTTACCTAGTTGAGTTATATTGATATTTGTATAAAAGCCCATTTTTAGTGTTCCTTATTTCAGCAAACCTGCATACTCAGCCGCCATGTTATTCTTACGGAGAATAATTAAAATGTCATAAATCGTTTTTTATGAATGTATATTGAGGAAACTTGGTATGTGGCTTTATGTGGTATTAAGATAAATTAATATGCATTGGAAATTCGCTGAGTATGCAGGTTTGCTGCTACGGGGGTATTTAATATTTCAGGCTTTTTAAGGTAAACTGTACTTTTTGTTTTGTTTTCAATCGTTGGCCTCTAGCAACTACATGAAAAGCTTTGAAGATGAGAAAGAAAGCTCTGTGGGTATCGCAACACCAAGCGTCCAAGTCTTCTCCAGCTCTGTGGGTATCGCAACACCAAGCGTCTAAGTCTTCTTCAACGGATACAATTATTTCAGTAATCTATAATATTATAAAGAAGAGGTGGTTTCTGTCTGTCTGTCTGTCTGTCTGATGTTCCAGGTGAACGCAAAAACTACTGAACCGAATGGGCTGAAACTTTACATATAGGTAGATCTTGAACCCATGCAACACATAGGCCTATTCACTTCCTTAAAATCCCCTCGGGCTACGCCCGGTGAACGTCCTAAGTTTCAATGTTTACATTTCAAAAGAAAGTAAACATTCAGAAACTGTAATGCGAACAGCTGTGGACATTTCGATTTGACAGCTTAAAGAGCAGAAGCAAGAACAGCTGTTTCAAGCTAACTAAAATGGAAATTGCACTGACTAAAGAACGGGTAGAGAAACCCCTGTGCGAAGAACGGGTACGTCAGCTAGTAATTTAATAACACACACATAATCTTATGTTAATTTAATTTTTAACATAAGAGTTAACAGATTCACGTTTATTTGTATGTGGTTAGTACATTTTGTATTGCATTTAAACACGTGATCCAAGTTTAATCTAAATTATATACACTTAATGTTTGACTTTACCAGTAGTTTAAATATCGAAGAAATTATGAAAGTTATAAATAAGTCAATGCTTGCAATTTCCCGCCCTTTTTCTACTCCTCTAGAGAGAAGGCGGGAAGGTACATTACCCCCTACAACAGAGCCATCTATAACGCGAGCTGCGGTCAATTGTACCCAACAAATTTGACTGTAACTTACTTGGCTGTGAGGTCGGCAACGATAACAGGCGCGGCGATTGTATACGGCAGTCCAGATCAAGCCAATGATATAAGGTCTCCACCAGTCCACCTAAGTTACGGATCAAGTTGTGAAGAAGTGATTATTGGACCGCTATAAACAGCTGCGCCGCAAGGTCTTATATGTTGTTGACTATCAAGTTTATTAAAACACACTTAGCTATGTTATTGGTAATTGATTGATTGCAATCCCAAAACATGTCAAATGTTTTACTGTTTTTGCACATTTAAATTCTGCCTCCTGGCAGGAAAAGTAACAAAGTTGATTTTCCTTGCAATTATGGCTTGTGCCATCAGTTGGTAAAAGAAAGTAATTGAACTTTGGAATAACAACGGTCCTAAGCTTAAAGCTCATTGTTGGGGTACGCATATACATATACAGTACATTTTTACTTTCTCCCTCTATAGCCTACATAGTTTACGGAGTAAATATTGTTTTCGTAAACATTTTCGAATTCGAATTATCCATGGAAATATTTGTTTTGATGGTCCCTGAACCCAAAAAGTGGGGTTTTAAGTGATTTCTGTTAGTATGTATGCATTTGTACAAACCCATATACTACAATTTTGATCAAATTTGGTAGGTACTAAACCACAGTATCCCTAGTAGGATTTTCTCCATTGATTGAATTTCCCCTTAAATCCCTAAGATACTAAATTACAAACAAAATTAAAAATGCAAATTGTTTAGACATTTAAATACAAGTTTTAAATTGTATTTTTGAAATTAGATAAATAATGAGAGGGGAATTTCAGTCATGGTTAAAAAGATTGTTTTATTACGAAAACTGCCACTTTCAGTTGAAAAATAGCACAACTATTGACCTCAAAATTTGAGTTTTCTCTATGCTTACAAACTATACAAGATAAACAAAAATCTTATAATTATCTTATATATCATATAGACCTATACATTGTTAAATGCCAAAATAATAAAATTTTAAAACATTTTTTTAGCTATTTAACAACGAACATTTTAACAGCCACCAATTTGAAACAAAATGATATCAGGAATGAACAATTTGAACGAAATTGTTAACTGTTGTAGGAAACTATTCTTACAATGTTTAATTATTTTATCCCTGCCCTAATACAGAGGGTCCTTAATTTTTAAGCTTGGATTTGTTTTTTTTTTCTGGAACTCTTCATGAAATTTGTAATGCTCTGATCGTTGTAACAAGCGGCATAAAGGAAGAGAAATGTAGGGTGATAAGAATGGCACTTGAAGAACCAGAGAGAAATGCGGCGGTGTTGTGTTGTGGGGCAAGGCAACGCGGAGCCTCGAGGTAGCTACGGCATTGTCTGTGACCTGACCTTCTCTATTGAATCAAACTTCCGGTTGAACGATACTTGATTGATTAAGATGTAATCAACTGCTCACTTCTTTCTAAATAACTTATTTCTGGTGTTATTATTATAGAAATATTTTTCTAAATGTTTTATTTTTGTAAGATATTAAATCATTTCTTGATTAATTTTGCATTTTATTATATAGTGCCAAATGAATCAAGAAATATTATATAAATAAATACATCTTGATTTTCCTATACATTCTCTAAACTTGCTGATGAGTGTATCACATTATTTTCCAAAACACTTTTTCCTTCTGTTAGCTATGTCATAAAAAACCTATAGGATTCCTAAATCAATATTTTAACGTTCATTTTGGAATGTATTGAATCAAATGGGAAATCTGCCGTGCCAAATTTGAAGGTGTTATCGCATAAAAAGCCCATCACTGTAGTATATCAAAATGCCCTTTAGATTCCTATGTGTGTCAAAATTCAAGAAATGTCCAGAAATGCTTTAGGGCTTCGTCCAATTGGACCTTAAGTTTCAATGTTTATAAACTGCATTTGATGAGTTTATTTAGTCAAGTTACTCGTATTATTTATTTTGTATGTCAATTTCTTCCTACTGTAACTGGGATTGTCAGTGCTAGTTTTCATTAATTGTGTAAAAATCATAACTAAGATTACTTACTAGAATAAAAGGATGTGAAGGTTTAATCTTATGTGTGAGGAATATACATATGACAAATTTGACTATAATAATGGCCTAATGAACTGAAACTATTAAATAACTGATTATTAGTAAAAAACAAGATACTCAATTTATTATAATGATATTATTTATTTGTATATGTATAATTCAAATCTATACTTATTTAATAAGCGAGCAGGTTTGTTGTGACAATCACTCCTCCTAAACTACTGAACCGATTATCATGTTTTTGGTGTCATTAGAAAGAGCACGTGAAGTTGTGCAGGCAACTTTTTTTATAGAGAAACATTTTGTGAATGAGGCCCTGGGGTCCCTTAAAGTTGAGTTTTTTCCCATAGTTCGGGAAGTAACTATAAGTTTTAGGCAATCAGCTGGATAGAGTAAACACAGTTAATCAGCAGGCCATGTTGGCTTTGGAACTGTAACGCAATATTTATACGGGAATGTCAGTATAATATTATGTTGTGATCTCGAGCGAAGCCGCGACAGGCTACTAGTTAGAATGTTAATGGCATAATCCAGGCAAGGCTGAAAAACGCAAAAAGCTAAAACAGAGAACTTTTAGCTTTTTCCAGTCAAATCCAGCCTTGCCTGGATTGAGTCCCTTTAATATCTTGTGTATTTTTGTTTTGTTGTAGGTATTTTATGACCTGAAGACGAGGATCAGATTCCAGATCCCGAAACATCGTGAAACGTTTTTTACAATCAATGATGGAAAATGTCGGCAATAATTTCTTAAATAACAAATCCAAAATACCTTTACATTTTTAATTAAACACTACTACAGTTCAGAGTGTAGCGATTCAGTTCAGGGTCCTGTCCTACGAACTAGTTCCAGTAGGATCGGATACACGGCAGAAACCAGCGGTGTGTCATCAGCCGACCCTCATTCCAGTGATTTTGGGTGGTGCGGGATGGGTTTGAGAGGGACGAATTTGATAGGTGACAGAATAACCAAGAGATGCGAAAGCTCTTCTCATTAGTGTGCTTCCTCACTGGGTCTTGGTTTATGATAGTTTGGAAATTATCATTTGCCATCAATATTCTGAGTAAAACGTTGTTATTTTGACAGAGATACGAAATATGAGATAATATACGTGTTTGATTAGTTATATTCCTGTACACATCTTAATATTCGACATTTGTCAAATTTACTTTCTAGGAACCCTCAGGTGGTTAAGATACCAAGATCTCAGAAATGAGTTAAACTATAAGTTATCATTTTATTTATGGGATGACAACGAATAAGTTGCGTATTGTCTGGAGTGGGGTTGCTTATTTGTTAGCTAATAATACCAACACAACTATTACAGGAATTTAAAAGAGAATATTGTGATTTCATCATTTGCCAGTCTCTCTATTATGTCAACATTTTTAGATGGTAAAAACCTGCTACTAAATTCTGAAAATCAAATTATGTATATTATTTAGAATATTGTAAATTTGAGCAGGTAGCCTTATTGACATTATAATTGACAAAAAATTAAGCAGTGATAAGCGATCATATTCTAGTAAAACTTCCTCAGGAATATATGATATGGGTGTGAGACCAGTTTTTAAAAAGGTTTGTAGCTTAAAAACATTGATAATAATGTAGCCTTCTTGGTTCCTTCTAAGTTACCTTATGGTACTTGTGGATATGGAGCAAATACAAAGACAAATTTTAAAAATAATCCTATATTGCAAAATATTATAATAATGTTCAAATTGAAAAGGAAAGATTAAATAAAACATATTTTGGTTGATCTTGGAATATCTTTGGCTTATATAACTTGGAAATGGCAATTTATACCAAATAAAATTAGGATTAGATGAAGTAGGCATCCGCATGGAATATGCCTACCGTTACTTTTATAGAAATATCGGCCAACATTACATCAAATTTTATAATAATAACACATAATTCATGGGAAGCAAAAATTCACCACATCATTTACCTAACTATTTTGCTAACAAATACAATAATACATCCAACTAATTGAAATATAAAACTAGAATAAAATTTTTTCAAGTACTAGACTCTCAGAAATCCGGACTTATGTGGGGTCTGCCGGTTGAGGTAAAAAATCCGGATTTCCCGGAGGTAGACACGATTCATACGCATACGACACACAAGCAAGGCAAAGTGGCGTCTTGCTCCTCCTCCCCAACACGAAAGCTTCCATTGCCTCGTAAATTATAAATTACATCAATTTTAGTGAATACAGAGCGCCCGACGATGCAAACTACATAACATTTGTGTAATGCATTTTAATAGTATTAAAACTGAAGGCGCTAAAACGTGAAGTTTCGTTTTTATTTGCAGCGAAAATTTTCAACAAAAAATCCAAGATCATCGGTCTGGACTAACCGAAGTCCGAAGTAGGCCTATCCGGATTCCTGAGAAATTACTATACCTAATATTGTGAAGTCAAATATTTGTGATTACTGTAGGTAGCCTAACTGTGGGTATGCTGAACTTATATGACCTAAATACAGCTCCATACCAAAGTGGAATAAACTCAAGAACCAATAAAACACTAAAAGAACAATAATGCTGAACATTTCTTTGTACTTAAATTAATTCAAACAACTATACCAGCTATACTTTGAGCCAACAACCAACTATACTTTGATCAATATGTATGATATTTCACCAGAGAGATGACAATATTATTCCTATTTTTTAAATATATATAAAAAACTGACAGATGAAGTTACATATCCAAGCGGTTACTACAGACTATATTTGAGGTAAGAGAACACAATTTGGTCATTCACTCAATATATAAAAATGGAATACAGCGTGTTTCAGTACTTGAGCCATTTTTAAATGCAATAGTCATATCCACATTAGTTTGGCGATATTGTGGAATCCAGATTTTCTATATGCTCCTTAAACTGATAACTATGCTGCAGTTCATACAAAAAGATTTCGCAACTCCATCGATCACAAAAACAATTTATTTTAAATGGATAGATTAAATGTATGTTAGAATTAAGAGAACAAGATTAGACTTATTTATTCGAAAGCACCAAAGCTTTTGAAGGTTCAAGCTCTTCAATGTGTCAGAGCTGCAACAATTTGATGTTCAGAATTTACGCCCTGGATGACAGGAAATTCTCCTATCCTCTTTTATAGGGTCTCCACGAAATGTAAACAAAAACTAACTTATACTACGGCACTTTGCAAAAGTTTGTAAAACCTTCTGATCCTTATACATAACATTGGCAGTGGCATGTAACCCATAAAATGTTAATGTATGTGTTGGCATGCTTTAGACTTGACAGTTGTTCACATCAAATTAAAAGAGCTGTTATAAAGTGCTTATTTGGACAAGAAAGAATTTAATAAACTTATTTAATAGGCGAGCAGGTTTTTTGTGACAATCACTCCTCCTAAACTACTGAACCGTTTTTCATGTTTTTGGTGTCATTGGAAAGAGCCTAACGTGTAGTTGTGCAGGAAACTTTTTTTATAGAGAAATAATCTGTGAGCGAGGCCCTGGGGCCCCTTAAAGTTGAGTTTTTCCCCATAAGCTTAACATTGGGAAATAACTTTAAGTTTTAAGCAATCAGCTGGATAGAGTAAACACAGTTAATCAGCAGGCCATGTTGGCTTTGGAACGGTAACACAATATTTATACGGGAATGGCAGTATAATATTGCGTTGTGATTGCGAGCGAAGCCGCGACAGGCTACTAGTGATAATATATTTTGAAACAAATTTGGTAGTTACTTTTATACAAAATTGGAATTGAAGAAACGTGGGTTGCCACCCACCCATTTATTATTAACCTCAGATGAGAAGGACAACATTCCTCATACGGATAATACTGATAGAATCCATGATTGTCAAAATGAAATATTGCTCGATTTTGATTTCCGATCAACGGGTATAATAGTATTAATTAATAGGCAAGCAACAAAATTGTAGAACAATTTTCTCAGCGTGAGCGCATTATAGAAGAAATACCGTTATAAAGTAGTTAGTAGTAAGTAGTTGTTAGTTTGTAGTCAGTGTCATGTATATTTGCAGGAATCCCTTTTAATTTACATCAGTTCTCAGGGTTACGCCCCACAGGCCTTCAAAGTTTCAAGGTAAATATCACAGAAGAACAGAAGTTAATTTAACTGTATCCAGCTGATGTATAATAACAAATTATAACTCAACATAAAGAACACACACGTTTCGGGCATAATGTAAAAATACTACTGGATCTGCTGTCCTCAGCGATGCACACACACTGAGAAAAGCACACCACAGTTTTTGTGCTTGTCTATTAAATAATACTAGAAAACCTGCCGCGACTTCGCTCGTGATCATCATTTATAAAAATTGTGTTACCGTTCCAAAGCCAACATGGCCTGCTGATTAACTGTGTTTACTCTATCCAGCTGATTGCTTAAAACTTATAGTTATTTCCAAATGTTAATCTTATAGGAAAAAACTCAACTTTAAGGGTCCCCAGGGCCTCACTCCCAAATTATTTCTCTTTAAAAAAAGTTTTCTGCACAACTTCACGTTAGGCTCTTTCCAATGACACCAAAAACATTAAAATCGGTTCAGTAGTTTAGGAGTGATTGTCACAAAAAACCTGCTCGCCTATTAAATAAGTATAGAAAATGATATTTTGATGAAAATTGGTATGTGGCCTGAGGTAGTAATAGTGAAAGCACCTACAAATATACTGAACATTTGCTGAGCATGTAGGTTTTCTGCCTCGGGGTATTTTTTATACATTTTTATTGTTGTACCTCTCACGATTTCAGACACAAATTAACCTGTGTATTCATTGTTGAATAGGGAACCAAGAAACCATAAACACATTTTATCTTTTAAACAATGTGGTTTTAAATCCTCAAATAATTAAACAAAGAAATATAATATAACACATACCACTTATCAAAGGTATGCAAAAACATGAAAGTAGGGTGTAAAGACGTACAACATATACGTTTTGTAAAATATAGGCTTTTCTAGATTTTTCAGCAAACTAGTTAATATAATTTTCAAATCAAGGTCAGCAACAGAATTGATTGTACAAAATCCTGCTATTTTAAAACATGCTCATTTAATTGTTATCGGGTTAGGTGGGTCATTAAAATATATATTTCTGTCTTAGGGGCATCCATAAATAAATAAATAATCCTATCACTCACTTTATCTAACTTAAATTTAATAAACATGATAGTGGTTAGCAAGGAGGTTATGTAATGTTGGCTATCCTGCTTGCGGCACTGGAGTACAAATACAAAACACTCTTACACTCCCCACTTCCCGCCAAGTTTGGATGATAAGGTTGTGTTTATCAAATATTTAAATGTATTAATTTGATATATTTCTTATAACTTATATTCTACGATGAGCCTTAGTAAACCCTCAGGGAATAAGAAGAGAAGCGAACTATGGAGTTTTTTTTTCAGTAATCGATGCTGAATATGCAAAATGTGACCTATGCTCACATAAAATTTGCTACAGGACCACTAATAGCAATCTGAAAAAACATTTAGAAAGGAAACACCCGACAGTGATGTTAAGTCCACGAAGAAGCCCAAGGTAAAGTAATTTCACTCTATTAGTAAGAATAACAAAAACTAACCATAGATTGTAATTGGGAATACAACTATTTGATATATTACATTCATCATATATTGTTTGTCAAAAACTACAATTTAATAAAAGGGTGAGTTTTACAGCATATTTGCATGTTCTCTTAAACAGGAATGTACCGAAGTTGTATTAACAATAAAGACCTACTTAAGTGCACATATTGCTCTACAAAAAACTCACATCAAGAATGATAAGTCACTTTAATATGTAATACACCTAATTATTTGCTCTTTTTAAGAGAAATTTAATTTAATAATAGTTTTCTAGTTGTCTGTCCTAAATTATTCGGAGGATGTGGGATGACCCAATGCCCCTAGCACCACCAGCACAGCGCACCACAGCCCAATTGACAATAAATCACAACCAGATGAAGCTATATACCAAGTTTCGTCAGTGTATGTTCATAAACAATCATTAAAATTTAATTTAAATAAAAATTACATATGAAAAACCTAAAAAACATATTTTTGGGGTACAAAACCCCCCCAAAAAACCCCTTCGGATGGTCTGATCCGTCTGGATTTCGAACCTGTTCATATAAATGCTAATTTACACGTCTGTACCAAATTTCATCAAGATCGAGAGTTTACAAGAGTTACCGTGCTCGTTTTTACAAGAGTTATCGTGCTTACAGACACATACATATACATACATATATAAAAAATTTGAACGAATGGTGTTTTTAGTATCTGGGGGCCTCAAAACTAAAAGTTATCATGGTCTCGGGCTTAAGTCTTACCATGTAATAGCTGCCATAATAGTCTTACCATGTAAGCTACGGTAATAGCTTCTTTCCTATAGGGGAAATTCGTTAAAAGAAAATCCATAAAATAAGAAATATAATTTATTTAAATAGTATATAAAATATTTTTAAAATAAACTTATATAAAATATAGAGGTTTCCACACTTTCATTTTCAATAAAATTATGAGTATTTTACATTATTTTCAATAAAATTATGAATATTTTACATTAAGTTTGCAATGTGAAGCTACACAATAAAAAAATATATTTTGTTTTTAATCTTAACAACGAATAAATGTAATAATGAAACAATAACTGTACATACACTTTATCATGTTATTAGACTAAAAAACCTATAAAATTAATAAAACGGAAAAGGTTAATACAACAAAGTATATCGGCAACTCTTGGCATTACTAATCTTATATCATATCTATGCAATACAAAAGTAAGAATTATTGTCAAGTTCAAATTGGCAGTAGTGTAAAAATGTACTACACCATAAATAAATATGTTACCTCATTTTTACAAATGTACTAAGACATGTAATAAGGTACAATTTTTATGTACTAAGAATAATATCACAATAAAGTATTGTTTTGAGTCTAAATTTGTTTCTGGAACCACAGTGTTACCTCAGAAAAATGTTTTCTAAACATTGAGTAAAAATTGAAATAATTTGATTTGGACTGTTGTTTGGCTAAAACAAAAAAACAAAAAAAACAACAAACAACCGCTTTTACATCCCTTCTTTTTTATATGAGAATAATTATTAAAAATAAAATAATACAGAAAAAAGTGATGAAGAAGACTTCAAAACAATTGTGAGTTTAACAGTCAATTTTCAAAGTAAATATTTCAGTGTAGACAAGCAACTGTGGTTATCTTATTTAATTCAGAGTCATCTAAATACTGCAGCTAACCCGACTGACACAAGGCCCACCAACGAGACATGATGCAAGGAGTCGGCAGAGTTGCACAGGTCTCCCTGACAGAAACACATCATCACCTGTAAACAGCACATAAATTAACAACATCTGGACAACTTGGTTTGTATTTCACGATTGTACAAACCAGTAACAAGTAATTTCAAAATTCCGCTAGCTTTTACCAGCTGCTAACCGCAACTTCCTGTGGTCTTTCTTGATTCCCGATGTTGAAAATATTGTTATCATGGACACTCAAATAAAATCATTACAACTTAATATTTCACTGATAATTTCAAACATTAAAGTCTGGAATACCAGTAGGGCGGATCCCTAAAAGATTTTCAGTACGGTTGTAAGTTTATGTTTGATTCTCACGTCCTTCCTACCGAATTTCAGCTCAATAAGTCTAGTAATTGGGTGAACCAATGATTCTAGGTGTCCGTATCTACTTGCTTCGGCAACTGGCTTCAAAACAACAAACTACCCAAGGTGTGTGTGTGTGATGGTTAATTAACATGGGAATAATAAAGGTCAGGGCCAGTGGGGCAGGGCATTAAAGAATATTTTGATCAGGAGCAGGCCTATGTCCTCTTTGAGTAGATCAGCTACCTTCCTACCGAACTACAGATCCATCAGTCTAGTAGTGGGTGCGATCTAGGAAACACAATTTTGAAAAATAGTGGGTTGGAGCCTATGAGATTTTTGAACGGGAGTATCATCATATTTGGTTCTGATAGTTTTGGTTAGGAGTGTGCGAGTACTCGAAACTTCCGAGTTTTCGGCCGAGTATTTTAATACTCGAACTAGACTAGAAGTTTTGAAAAATATTCGAAAGTTCGAGTGAGTATTTCCCGCCGATTTCCGGACGATCGCTAACGATTGCGACCGGCCAAAACGGTATTAACGGACACAAAAGGCGATCACATCATGTAAAATCAGCCGAAAATGACGATCACTAACGATTGCGATCGGCCAAAACGGTATTAACGGCCGCAAAAGGCGATCGCAAGTCGTAAAATCGGCCATAAATGAGATCGCTAACGATTGTGACCGGCCAAAACGGTATTAATGGCCGCAAAGGGCAATCGCATGTCGTAATATCGGCCGTAAATGTCGACGGAAAACATAATTTCCGCCGTAACTAACGATTTCATTATCTAATATTGATTATAGGCGATGTCTGGACCAGGTGATATTGGCCAAATGACAACCGGACCATGTTTTATCGGTTGGAAACGAATGTAAAACCGTATTTTGTTCGTCAATACGTAATACAGTTTGATTGTACTGGCCAAAACTTTGTATTGTTACTCACATGTATTAGTTAGAAACCATGTGTTTAGATTGTCAAACCTAGGGTGGTATCCAAATCCCGTTACAATATATTTTAAACAACCAACTGATGGCAAATACTCGCTCGAAAATACTAGAAACTCGAAAATAATTGGCACTACTCGACTCGATTGGATTAAAAAAATCACTACTCGCACACCCCTAGTTTTGGTTTATCTTCCTTCCTACCAAATTTAAACTTCACCAGTTCAGTAGTTGGTGTATGATGGTAGTAGGGAACAATGGAGAGTACAACCCCAGGAGGAGCAGGAGGAGCCCCCCCCCCGAGGTCTCGTCTGTGACACTTTGCGAATTTTTTTTTTTCGCGAACTTTTTTGCAAACTTTTTTTGCGATTTTTTTTTTGTAAATTTTTTTTTTGCGAATTTTTTTTGCGAATTTTTTTTTGCGTTTTTTTTTTTGCGATTTTTTTTTGCGAATTTTTGTTTTTGCGAATTTTTTTTGTGAATTTTTTTTGCGAATTTTGTTTTGCGAATTTTTGTTGTTGCGAATACTAACCTAACCTAACCTAACCTAACCTAACCTAACCTAACCTAACCTAACCTAACCCATCCTAACCTAACCTCGGATCAGATTTCTGATTGCAGATTCTTGTTCGTCTAGTCGAGCCGAGTCATTTTAGTACCCACATCGTACACTTTGGATGATGTTTACAAAAAAGGGGCCCGCACCACACTTTCGACCTTTTTTTTTTTGCATTTTTTGAATCTCCTCGTCAAGCCGAGTATTCTCAGTACCCACATGACATACTTTGGATAATTAATACAAGAGTTGATCAGGGTAACGCTACAACCAACAGAGCTAGCCCATCAGCGCTTGCGGTCAATTGAACTACCAGTGAATGCAAATTTTAAGGAGAATATAATTGCAATGCTTTGAACATATACTGCAAAGGGGGGTGTATCGATACACCCCCCTTCAAGTACTCTGCACCGAGGCAGCTGTTCACACAACCGACTGACGCGTCCAGTCTACTGTCTGGGAATGCGGATGTTGTAATTTGAGACCTCGACTGGAGGGTGCAGGTGTTCACACAAAAAACCGACAAGTCGAGACCTGTCTGGGAATGCGGATGCTGTAATTTGATACCTCGACGGGAAGATGGCTGACCCTTCTAGGAACCCATAATTATAGACCACCTGCGTCGAATTCCGAGCAATAAATCACCAGTTGTCAAACACCCATGGTATCAATCTTGTTTTAGGCTTCAACAATTCCTGACGTATGGGGGAGCGAAAATCTCCCCCTAACCCATTATGTGTTAGGGGGAGCGAAAATCTCCCCCTAGTAATTAAATCAACAGAACACCAGTTGTCACGGTCTCATTCTTGTTCTAGTCTTCAACAATTCCTGACATATGGGGGAGCGAAAATCTCCCCCTAACCCATTATGTGTTAGGGGGAGCGAAAATCTCCCCCTAGTAATTAAATCAACAGAGCTAGCCCATCAGCGCCTGCGGACAATTGAACTACCAGTGAATGCAAATTTTGAGGAGAATATAATTGCAATGCTTTGAACATATACTGCAAAGGGGGGTGTATCGATACACCCCCCTTCAAGTACTCTGCACCGAGGCAGCTGTTCGCACAACCGACTGACGCGTCCAGTCTACTGTCTGGGAATGCGGATGTTGTAATTTGATACCTCGACTGGAGGGTGCAGGTGTTCACACAAAAAACCGACAAGTCGAGACCTGTCTGGGGTGCAGCTGCGCCCGACCTCAGGAGGACCAGGAGGGACAGGAGGAGCCCCCCCCCAGACGCCTGCACCAACACTTGGAAGAAAATCCTCCTACATTAGAAGGATTTCCTTCTGTTCCCTAACATGAAAAGCTTTTGTGGCCTTGAAAAAGGCCGATTATGATGGTGGGATCAGGTGGAGGCTAAGGTGTTGGAAAACGTTTATTTTTTACTGTTGAAAAACTTTGTTACTTCATCAGGGTGCAGTTCATCGGTCCGCCGATTCCACCACATTTCAACAAGCATCATGTACTTCTGCTCATGTTCAATGGCGTAGAAGTGCTCCTCTTCAATGGGGTAGAAATTCATCTTGTAGTCCATGTCACGCTGCCAATATTCCCACTCCAAGCCGTCCAGCGGGCAATGGTTCCACATGCTGTTGATTCCCCGTCGTCTGGAGTACAGAGCGTCGTCAAGATCTTGAGTAGTTGAATACATTTTTGGTTCATGAACGTACTTGAACTTTTTGTCAATGCGCCATAGCCTCTTCTTATGGAAATGCTTCAAGATGCATTCATCGTCGTCTTTTCGGTTGTAGAATTCATCACCTTCGAAGTAATCATCTTCATCGTCAAACGGTCTCTTCTTATTATTGCTATTCATTGTCGTTTCCGCTGCAACACATACATCCTCCAACTCAACGTCTGTGATGTCACAATCCCACTCGATGTTGGCCATGATCTCTTCGTAGCTGTTGACGCTTCGAAACTCAAGACTAAACTAAACTTTACTGCTAGGGGCGGGCTGTGCGTCGTGGGATGATGGGCGCAGGTGCACAGACAAAAAACCGTCGCGTCACCCTACTGTCTGGGAATGCGGATGCTGTAATTTGATACCTCTACGGGAGGGCGCGGGTGTTCACACAAAAAACCGACGAGTCGAGACCTGTCTGGGAATGCGGATGCTGTAATTTGATACCCCGACAGGAGGGCGACCGACCCTTGCAGGAACCCATAATTATAGACCACCCGCGTCGAATTCCGAGCAATAGTACACCAGCTGTCAAACACCCACGGTCTCATTCTTGTTCTAGTCTTCAACAATTCCTGACGTATGGGGGAGCGAAAATCTCCCCCTAGTAATTAAATCAACAGAACACCAGTTGTGAAACACCCACGGTCTCATTCTTGTTCGGGAGTTTGAAGTGTGTGGCTGTGTAATAGTGTTGCTGTGTGACGTTCTGTCAGAGCGATCTCCCGACGTTTTGACCTAACCTACAAAATGAACCACTTAACCGCCTATGTGTTTAATGATCGGCCTTTGTCTGTACTGTTTGACAGCAGCGATAATCCATGGTTCAAAGCTAAGGATGTAGCTACAATATTGGGATACGCCAACCCTAAAGAAGCAATCAGAGTACATGTTAGAGAAAAATATCGCAAAACAATTCCTGAAGTATGGGGGAGCGAAAATCTCCCCCTAACCTATAACGAGAAACATTCAATCTTTCTTAACGAGCCGGGATTATATTCGTTACTTATGAAATCTAAAATGCCCATCGCCGAGAAGTTTCAAGATTGGATCTTTGAAGAAGTTTTGCCATCCATTAGAAAAAATGGTCAGTACAGACTTATAAACGAGAACCAACGGCTGCTACAATCACTTACAAAGTCGCTAACAAATAACCGAAAGCTATATCAAACAAATTCCGAGTTTAAAACTACAAATGATATATTGTGTATGGAAAACCAATCCATGAATCAAACGCTGATCGAACAGACACCTAAAGTGGCAGTGTTGCCTGAAGATGTAAATCTGAAGCATATATTTTGTGTGATGATTAGGGAAACCCTTCTAGAGCAGTACGGAGTTTGTGAATACAAGTGCATTCGAACACAGAAGAGGAATTTCAAACAAGCATTGAAAAAAGCAAAGGAAGAAGGATTTACAATGTGCTACTGTAGAGAAAATGTCCCCAACGGCATAAACATAGTGAATAAGGCTAAAGAAGTGATGAAGAGTTACGGCATGCACATTGACTGCAGATACAACAACATCCTAACCTCGCACAATTTCATTAATGTAGTTGAACATATCTTTGACAATGCATAGGTCTGCGCTTGTGGACACGTTCCAGAACCTTCGACGCTAGTCAGGTAGCAACAGTCGATACGTGCTCCAAAGATGACCAGTGTGGATGACGCAAGAAAAGTAATCACCATATCAATGAACAAAATACGTTATAAACGTAACAACATCCGAGAAAGGCTCGCAATCAAGTTAGTGTTGGATAGAGCGAGAGATGTGTTTGAGAGAAAATATCATATGAAACAGCATACTTATGAAAAAAAAAATATTGAATATCATGTGAAAGAATATAACTATGAAGAAAACAAAACAGACTGTTAAATTTAACGAGGAGCTAAATACACAGTACACTTACGAGCCCTGTGAGGATGTACAACAATTAACGTGGACTCAAATCGCAATAGATGAAATGAGATTCCGCAGACCGTTGGAACTGATGTTGGGTGAAAAAATCAAACATCTAACCTATTGCAACAAGATGTGTCACAGCGAGTGCATACAGTTTACTTCAAGGGTTAGCAGACGCACCACCAGTCCGTAGTACGGTAGAAGTCACACGGTAAGGACGTCAACATGGACGCTTACGTTTCTGCGGACGACTATATCAAATCGTTTATTCAGGAGATTGAGGTTATGAACAATAATGCTAGTGATCAGACATTGGCATCACCTCAGACGTCATCTGTAAAACCGATCACTGCCTGCAAGAGACGAAGGAGGCCAACTCTCATCGAAGTGGAAACCAAGAAACCAGGATGGGTGCCAAAACCAACAGATGATTGTCCCATAGTGTCATGGATGGAGGATGGGAATACTTTTGCTGTTCAAAACCCGGGAAACAAAGGACAAATTTTATTGAAAATGGAAATGTACGATGGTACAGATATGGTGTTCATGTGCAGTTTATTTTTGGACAAAGATGGTGAAATGCTCCAAAGTGTTAGACAAGTAGTTGATAAAGTGGAAAACATGTGGATCGATAAATCAACAGGAGTACCGAAAATTACAGGCTTAACTCAAACTGTTACACAACGCAGTGCAGTTTCGCAACCAACGTCGAAGAAGCGAGCTGTGAGGAAGAAACAACGAGTGTCGCCAGCAGTCAATTAAAGCATCAGCATTCCCAGACAGGAGGGCGACGCGTCGGTTTTTTGTGTGTGAACACCTGCGCCCGGCCAACTACTAGAGATGTCGAGCAGCAGCACTTTCAAGCTAGAGTTTCCGAGCGTGAACGACACTGCAGCAACCGAGGACCTGAGAGCTACCCTCAACAACTGCAAGTCTGACTCTCCGCTCTACACCAGGATAGACGATCTCAGAGAGGAATGCGGCTATCTCATCACTGCGATGGAGCGAGCCACAACACCCTTTGGCGAGACGATCATCGTGATCCTGGAGGGGCAGGTCGGGGACGACTTCTTTCTGCGAGTCTACCTGCCTAGGCGCTTCAACGAGGTCCTGAGCAACACCGACATCGAGCGCTACAACAGCGGGTTTGGAGAACGCCTTCGCTTGGTGAAGCACAGCCCGAGGGGTTCCAATAGCAGATTCACACCTTTGGAGTTTATGTAAAGCAAGACTTGAAGATTATGTAAATACCTTTGTAAATTAGTTTTCGTAGTCAATACTTATAGTCACGTTCAGAACATAACCACTGTGTTATTTATTTCACTTAACCCAAAAAATGTCCTTTGGTAGTAAGTTTAAGAGCGTGAGTATGGTAACTGTGAGGTGTTTAGCTCATCAGCGTCATCATCAGAATCATCGATATTTGTACATAGATGTAACCCACCGCGTAATGCGATACAATTGATTGGAGCGCATCGTGTGTGAGCTGTCTTGTGATGGCGACATCGCACTGCGTTTGTAACAAAATAACGTGTACATTAACACGACGATCACTTTTCTTGCTTAAGTCACGATGGGCATTATGGCGTACGGGACGATTGGTAATAACAGCGTTTAAAGTAAACTGTGCACATTCGTTGTGATATGTCTTGTCACAGCACGTTAGATTTCACATTCTCACATTCAACATCAATTACAATTGTAGACGTAATCTCATTTCATCTGTTGTGATTTAAGTCCACGTTAACCGTTGTACATCCTCACGCGGCTCATAAGTGTAATGAGTATTTAGTATGACAATAAACTTCTCGAATGTTAGTACGTTAAATCGTAGCTTGTTCATTGACGCATCGATCCCTATTCTTGTTTCAGTCTCAATATGCATTATGGCGTACGTGCCAGATGGTACTAACAACGCTTGAAATAAACTGCACACATGTGTTGCGATACATCCAAACACAACAAGTTAGATGCATCATTCAATCATTCAGCATCAATTGAAATGTTATGCGTGGCATCATTTCATCTGGTGTAATTTGAGGGAATAACTCGACTACGAACCTTTATCGTATGTTAGTTCGTTAACAACGTAAATTGTACATTAACACGACGATCACTTTTCTTGCTTAAGTCACGATGTGCATTATGGCGTACGGGACGATTGGTAATAACAGCGTTTAAAGTAAACTGTGCACATTCGTTGTGATACGTCTTGTCACAGCACGTTAGATTTCACATTCTAACATTCAACATCAATTACAATTGTAGACGTAATCTCATTTCATCTGTTGTGATTTAAGTCCACGTTAACCGTTGTACATCCTCACGCGGCTCGTAAGTGTAATGAGTATTTAGTATGACAATAAACTTCTCGGATGTTAGTACGTTAAATCGTAGCTTGTTCATTGACGCATCGATCCCTATTCTTGTTTCAGTCTCAATAGGCATTATGGCGTACGTGCCAGATGGTACTAACAACGCTTGAAATAAACTGCCCACGTGTGTTGCGATACATCCAAACACAACAAGTTAGATGCATCATTCTAACATTCAGCATCAATTGAAATGTTATGCGTGGTATCGTTTCATCTGGTGTAATTTGAGGGAATAACTCGACTACGAACCTTTATCGTATGTTAGTTCGTTAACAACGTAACTTGTACATTGACGCATCGATCACTTTTCATGCTTAAGTCACAATGTGCATTATGTTGTATGTGACGACTGGTAATAGCAATGCTTGAAGTAAACTGAGCACATGTGTTGCTATACGTCTTGTCACAGCAGGTTATATTGATCATTTCCCCCTTTCAACATCAGTTACAATTGTATGCGTAATCTCATTTCATCGGTTGTAATTCAAGTCCGCGTTAACTGTTGTACATCCTCACGAGGTTCGTAAGTGTAACGAGTATTTAGTTTTACATTAAACTTCTCGTATGTCAATCCCAAGTAATCGGTGTTTGAAGAAGTTTGCCTTTCCCTCAAGAATTGTCACTAGCATTATAACATACGCGTTTAATAACCAGATCGCACTTGTAATATTTTTGTATACCAATAAAAATTCCAAGTAATCGAGGTTTGAAGAAGTTCACACATTGATAAAAAAAAATCCAAGTAAACGATGTTTGAAGACGTTTGAGTTTTCGCCATCACACAAGTTCCAATCTTGAGTAATGTCAACCCAAGAAAATGAAAGCTAACAGCATCACGTAGTTGTGTTAAGTTACGATAGGTATAGTTAGGTTTATTAAGACTGTTTCCAGTTAGAAAGGGGAAACATGGAGAGACTTATCTCATTGTTAGGTTACGATATCCAGTGTAAAGTTAGGTCCCTGCATAGAAACAGGAAACGTAGGCAATTGTATCTCATCCTTAGGTTATGTTATGCTCTGTTAGTACCATCTGGCACGTACGCCATAATGCATATTGAGACTGAAACAAGAATAGGATCGATGCGTCAATGAACAAGCTACGATTTAACGTACTAACATTCGAGAAGTTTATTGTCATACTAAATACTCATTACACTTATGAGCCGCGTGAGGATGTACAACGGTTAACGTGGACTTAAATCACAACAGATGAAATGAGATTACGTCTACAATTGTAATTGATGTTGAATGTGAGAATGTGAAATCTAACGTGCTGTGACAAGACATATCACAACGAATGTGCACAGTTTACTTTAAACGCTGTTATTACCAATCGTCCCGTACGCCATAATGCCCATCGTGACTTAAGCAAGAAAAGTGATCGTCGTGTTAATGTACACGTTATTTTGTTACAAACGCAGTGCGATGTCGCCATCACAAGACAGCTCACACACGATGCGCTCCAATCAATTGTATCGCATTACGCGGTGGGTTACATCTATGTACAAATATCGATGATTCTGATGATGACGCTGATGAGCTAAACACCTCACAGTTACCATACTCACGCTCTTAAACTTACTACCAAAGGACATTTTTTGGGTTAAGTGAAATAAATAACACAGTGGTTATGTTCTGAACGTGACTATAAGTATTGACTACGAAAACTAATTTACAAAGGTATTTACATAATCTTCAAGTCTTGCTTTACATAAACTCCAAAGGTGTGAATCTGCTATTGGAACCCCTCGGGCTGTGCTTCACCAAGCGAAGGCGTTCTCCAAACCCGCTGTTGTAGCGCTCGATGTCGGTGTTGCTCAGGACCTCGTTGAAGCGCCTAGGCAGGTAGACTCGCAGAAAGAAGTCGTCCCCGACCTGCCCCTCCAGGATCACGATGATCGTCTCGCCAAAGGGTGTTGTGGCTCGCTCCATCGCAGTGATGAGATAGCCGCATTCCTCTCTGAGATCGTCTATCCTGGTGTAGAGCGGAGAGTCAGACTTGCAGTTGTTGAGGGTAGCTCTCAGGTCCTCGGTTGCTGCAGTGTCGTTCACGCTCGGAAACTCTAGCTTGAAAGTGCTGCTGCTCGACATCTCTAGTAGTTGGCCGGGCGCAGGTGTTCACACACAAAAAACCGACGCGTCGCCCTCCTGTCTGGGAATGCTGATGCTTTAATTGACTGCTGGCGACACTCGTTGTTTCTTCCTCACAGCTCGCTTCTTCGACGTTGGTTGCGAAACTGCACTGCGTTGTGTAACAGTTTGAGTTAAGCCTGTAATTTTCGGTACTCCTGTTGATTTATCGATCCACATGTTTTCCACTTTATCAACTACTTGTCTAACACTTTGGAGCATTTCACCATCTTTGTCCAAAAATAAACTGCACATGAACACCATATCTGTACCATCGTACATTTCCATTTTCAATAAAATTTGTCCTTTGTTTCCCGGGTTTTGAACAGCAAAAGTATTCCCATCCTCCATCCATGACACTATGGGACAATCATCTGTTGGTTTTGGCACCCATCCTGGTTTCTTGGTTTCCACTTCGATGAGAGTTGGCCTCCTTCGTCTCTTGCAGGCAGTGATCGGTTTTACAGATGACGTCTGAGGTGATGCCAATGTCTGATCACTAGCATTATTGTTCATAACCTCAATCTCCTGAATAAACGATTTGATATAGTCGTCCGCAGAAACGTAAGCGTCCATGTTGACGTCCTTACCGTGTGACTTCTACCGTACTACGGACTGGTGGTGCGTCTGCTAACCCTTGAAGTAAACTGTATGCACTCGCTGTGACACATCTTGTTGCAATAGGTTAGATGTTTGATTTTTTCACCCAACATCAGTTCCAACGGTCTGCGGAATCTCATTTCATCTATTGCGATTTGAGTCCACGTTAATTGTTGTACATCCTCACAGGGCTCGTAAGTGTACTGTGTATTTAGCTCCTCGTTAAATTTAACAGTCTGTTTTGTTTTCTTCATAGTTATATTCTTTCACATGATATTCAATATTTTTTTTTTTCATAAGTATGCTGTTTCATATGATATTTTCTCTCAAACACATCTCTCGCTCTATCCAACACTAACTTGATTGCGAGCCTTTCTCGGATGTTGTTACGTTTATAACGTATTTTGTTCATTGATATGGTGATTACTTTTCTTGCGTCATCCACACTGGTCATCTTTGGAGCACGTATCGACTGTTGCTACCTGACTAGCGTCGAAGGTTCTGGAACGTGTCCACAAGCGCAGACCTATGCATTGTCAAAGATATGTTCAACTACATTAATGAAATTGTGCGAGGTTAGGATGTTGTTGTATCTGCAGTCAATGTGCATGCCGTAACTCTTCATCACTTCTTTAGCCTTATTCACTATGTTTATGCCGTTGGGGACATTTTCTCTACAGTAGCACATTGTAAATCCTTCTTCCTTTGCTTTTTTCAATGCTTGTTTGAAATTCCTCTTCTGTGTTCGAATGCACTTGTATTCACAAACTCCGTACTGCTCTAGAAGGGTTTCCCTAATCATCACACAAAATATATGCTTCAGATTTACATCTTCAGGCAACACTGCCACTTTAGGTGTCTGTTCGATCAGCGTTTGATTCATGGATTGGTTTTCCATACACAATATATCATTTGTAGTTTTAAACTCGGAATTTGTTTGATCTAGCTTTCGGTTATTTGTTAGCGACTTTGTAAGTGATTGTAGCAGCCGTTGGTTCTCGTTTATAAGTCTGTACTGACCATTTTTTCTAATGGATGGCAAAACTTCTTCAAAGATCCAATCTTGAAACTTCTCGGCGATGGGCATTTTAGATTTCATAAGTAACGAATATAATCCCGGCTCGTTAAGAAAGATTGAATGTTTCTCGTTATAGGTTAGGGGGAGATTTTCGCTCCCCCATACTTCAGGAATTGTTTTGCGATATTTTTCTCTAACATGTACTCTGATTGCTTCTTTAGGGTTGGCGTATCCCAATATTGTAGCTACATCCTTAGCTTTGAACCATGGATTATCGCTGCTGTCAAACAGTACAGACAAAGGCCGATCATTAAACACATAGGCGGTTAAGTGGTTCATTTTGTAGGTTAGGTCAAAACGTCGGGCGATCGCTCTGACAGAACGTCACACAGCAACACTATTACACAGCCACACACTTCAAACTCCCGAACAAGAATGAGACCGTGGGTGTTTCACAACTGGTGTTCTGTTGATTTAATTACTAGGGGGAGATTTTCGCTCCCCCATACGTCAGGAATTGTTGAAGACTAGAACAAGAATGAGACCGTGGGTGTTTGACAGCTGGTGTACTATTGCTCGGAATTCGACGCGGGTGGTCTATAATTATGGGTTCCTGCAAGGGTCGGTCGCCCTCCTGTCGGGGTATCAAATTACAGCATCCGCATTCCCAGACAGGTCTCGACTCGTCGGTTTTTTGTGTGAACACCCGCGCCCTCCCGTAGAGGTATCAAATTACAGCATCCGCATTCCCAGACAGTAGGGTGACGCGACGGTTTTTTGTCTGTGCACCTGCGCCCATCATCCCACGACGCACAGCCCGCCCCTAGCAGTAAAGTTTAGTTTAGTCTTGAGTTTCGAAGCGTCAACAGCTACGAAGAGATCATGGCCAACATCGAGTGGGATTGTGACATCACAGACGTTGAGTTGGAGGATGTATGTGTTGCAGCGGAAACGACAATGAATAGCAATAATAAGAAGAGACCGTTTGACGATGAAGATGATTACTTCGAAGGTGATGAATTCTACAACCGAAAAGACGACGATGAATGCACCTTGAAGCATTTCCATAAGAAGAGGCTATGGCGCATTGACAAAAAGTTCAAGTACGTTCATGAACCAAAAATGTATTCAACTACTCAAGATCTTGACGACGCTCTGTACTCCAGACGACGGGGAATCAACAGCATGTGGAACCATTGCCCGCTGGACGGCTTGGAGTGGGAATATTGGCAGCGTGACATGGACTACAAGATGAATTTCTACCCCATTGAAGAGGAGCACTTCTACGCCATTGAACATGAGCAGAAGTACATGATGCTTGTTGAAATGTGGTGGAATCGGCGGACCGATGAACTGCACCCTGATGAAGTAACAAAGTTTTTCAACAGTAAAAAATAAACGTTTTCCAACACCTTAGCCTCCACCTGATCCCACCATCATAATCGGCCTTTTTCAAGGCCACAAAAGCTTTTCATGTTAGGGAACAGAAGGAAATCCTTCTAATGTAGGAGGATTTTCTTCCAAGTGTTGGTGCAGGCGTCTGGGGGGGGGCTCCTCCTGTCCCTCCTGGCCCTCCTGAGGTCGGGCGCAGCTGCACCCCAGACAGGTCTCGACTTGTCGGTTTTTTGTGTGAACACCTGCACCCTCCAGTCGAGGTATCAAATTACAACATCCGCATTTGCATTCACTGGTAGTTCAATTGTCCGCAGGCGTCTTGGCTGGCAAAAGTGTCACAGACGAAAACTTGCCCGGTTGGGGGGGGGGCTCTTCCTGCCCCTCCTGCTCCTCCTGCTCCTCCTGCCCCTCCTGCTCCTCCTGCCCCTCCTGGGGTCGGGCGCAGCTGCACCCCAGACAGGTCTCGACTTGTCGGTTTTTTGTGTGAACACCTGCACCCTCCAGTCGAGGTATCAAATTACAACATCCGCATTCCCAGACAGTAGACTGGACGCGTCAGTCGGTTGTGCGAACAGCTGCCTCGGTGCAGAGTACTTGAAGGGGGTTGTATCGATACACCCCCCTTTGCAGTATATGTTCAAAGCATTGCAATTATATTCTCCTCAAAATTTGCATTCACTGGTAGTTCAATTGTCCGCAGGCGCTGATGGGCTAGCTCTGTTGATTTAATTACTAGGGGGAGATTTTCGCTCCCCCTAACACATAATGGGTTAGGGGGAGATTTTCGCTCCCCCATATGTCAGGAATTGTTGAAGACTAGAACAAGAATGAGACCGTGACAACTGGTGTTCTGTTGATTTAATTACTAGGGGGAGATTTTCGCTCCCCCTAACACATAATGGGTTAGGGGGAGATTTTCGCTCCCCCATACGTCAGGAATTGTTGAAGCCTAAAACAAGATTGATACCATGGGTGTTTGACAACTGGTGATTTATTGCTCGGAATTCGACGCAGGTGGTCTATAATTATGGGTTCCTAGAAGGGTCAGCCATCTTCCCGTCGAGGTATCAAATAACAGCATCCGCATTCCCAGACAGGTCTCGACTTGTCGGTTTTTTGTGTGAACACCTGCACCCTCCAGTCGAGGTCTCAAATTACAACATCCGCATTCCCAGACAGTAGACTGGACGCGTCAGTCGGTTGTGCGAACAGCTGCCTCGGTGCAGAGTACTTGAAGGGGGGTGTATCGATACACCCCCCTTTGCAGTATATGTTCAAAGCATTGCAATTATATTCTCCTTAAAATTTGCATTCACTGGTAGTTCAATTGACCGCAAGCGCTGATGGGCTAGCTCTGTTGGTTGTAGCGTTACCCTGATCAACTCTTGTATTAATTATCCAAAGTATGTCATGTGGGTACTGAGAATACTCGGCTTGACGAGGAGATTCAAAAAATGCAAAAAAAAGGTCGAAAGTGTGGTGCGGGCCCCTTTTTTGTAAACATCATCCAAAGTGTACGATGTGGGTACTAAAATGACTCGGCTCGACTAGACGAACAAGAATCTGCAATCAGAAATCTGATCCGAGGTTAGGTTAGGATGGGTTAGGTTAGGTTAGGTTAGGTTAGGTTAGGTTAGGTTAGGTTAGTATTCGCAACAACAAAAAAAATCCGCAAAAAAAATTCGCAAAAAAAAAATTCACAAAAAAAAAATTCGCAAAAACAAAAATTCGCAAAAAAAAAATCGCAAAAAAAAATTCGCAAAAAAAAATTCGCAAAAAAAAAAATTCGCAAAAAAAAAACAACGCAAAAAAAAATTCGCAAAAAAAATTCGCAAAAAAAAATTTGCAAAAAAAAAATCGCAAAAAAAGTTTGCAAAAAAGTTCGCGAAAAAAAAAAATTCGCAAAGTGTCACAGACGAGACCTCGGGGGGGGGGGGCTCGGGGTGGGGGCTCGGGGGGGGGGGCTCCTCCTGCTCCTCCTGGGGTTGTACTCTCCATTGTTCCCTACTGATGGTAAGGTTCCTATATTATTCTTATCCCCAAAGAATTACATGGAAAAAACCAGCGGGGCAGAACTCTAAAGAATCTTTTAGGCGTAGGCATTGTAGTCAATGGCGTAGGCCTATATCTGCTATGAATGTATTATCAGTTAAGTGCATCAGTAGGTACAAGACGATAAATAAAACTCTAAATGACGGTGGTTTTGTAGGTAGGGGAGTTTGGTGATCTTAATTGATTCCCGTTTGTTTCCTTTGCCAAGGAAACCAAACAAATGATTATTCCATAAGATTAACCTTGATAATTTCAGTGGGGTAGAGCCCTTTTGTTTAGAACTTTAATGGATAATCTTCCTATGGTTAACTTTTATTACCATGAAAGTTTTATTGCAATTGGATGTATGATTTAGGAACGCATAAGGGGCAAAGAAATAAAGAAACATTAATTTTTATGTAGATATTTTTTGTAAGGAATTGTTTTCTTTTAAATTATGTTGAGCCTGGCATCATTTTTTCCATGATTACGATTATTGATGTTGTTTATGTGTGCGAGTACTGTAGGCATTATATTGGACATTTAGGGCGGATCTCGGTTGCAGTATGCATCTTTGGCATACGAGACTTAAAGAATAATGAGACAACCCCTACTTGTAAGTAAAATATAAATGAAAAACATAATCTAAGTCAGTAAAAAGGTACCTACAACATCGTCCAGCAAACTCTAAGTCTAGTACCAATGACTACATATACAATAAGACAGACAAGCCTTATGGAAATAACTCAGCGCCTGTTGAGAAGTCGGAAAGACTGGTTCAGCGACCCGCCGCCAGTTGGCGCTAGTGGCGGCGGGCGTTGACTGTACTACTGATCTCTTGGCGCGGACTGTACGAGTACCCTCTCTCTCTCTCTTCTTCGCCCTACCAGCTGATCAACCACCGCGGCGCAACTCGCACTAGATCGGGCTAGCGACAGTATGCGTGAATATCGAACAGGCAGCTAACCTCCGATAAATTAGAGTTCAGATGTTAAATTGTTGTGCCTAAGCTATTAAGAATGTGGCTATCCTTATAGAGAATATAAGGATGGCCGGGTTGAAGTGCCATTACTTAGGGTGCAAAACTCCTGCTCCTGTTAATTATATAATTATATAAAAATATATTCACAAATAAATTATGTAGGCTATAATATTTAGCGAATTTCCCCTATTCGGTGGCATGGTAAGACTTAAGCCCTAGACCATGATAACTTTTCGTTTTGAGGCCCCTAGATGCCAAAACCAAATTGTTTATATGTTTATGTATACAGGGTGTCACAAAAATCCGGAACTGGCTATACATAACCATATTCTACATACAAAAATAAATCGAAAATGTTCAGTACAATTTTTTCGATTTCAACTTCGTTTAGCCGCTATCCGCCATTTTGTGTTTTTCAACTAAACATTTCTATTTCCGTAATGGATTAATGTATCAAGTAAAAATTTGGTATGAAGCTTTACAGGATAAATGTCTAAATCCACAAAAAAAATTATTTTTTCCGACGTTTATTTAAAAAATGGCGGCCACTTTAAATCTTTAAAATCAAATTCCATGAAAACTAGCAACTGAAACAAAATTTTACAAGATATACAATCTAAAGAACTTTGTAATCCAAATCTAATGACATTTTTACTGTAAAAATCGGTTAATAAATAAAAAAGTTATGGTAAATTTTTATAATCAATTTCAAAATGGCGACCATATAACATTTTCAAAGTCAAATTCCCTAGTGCATTTGACCAAGTCCTTTAAATTTTATGTCTTGTAAATTTTTTTTTAGTTGCTAGTTTTCCAGGAATTTGACTTTGAAATTTGTATATGGCATTTTGAAATTTATTATAAAAAAATTACCATAACTTTTTTATTTATTAGCCGATTTTTACAGTAAAAATGTCGTTAGATTTGGATTACAAAGTGCTTTAAATTGTATATCTTGTAAAATTTTGTTTCAGTTGCTAGTTTTCATGGAATTTGACTTTACAAATTTAAAGTGGCCGCCATTTTTAAAATAAACGTCGGAAAAAAATAATTTTAGACATTTATCCTGTAAAGCTCCATACCAAATTTTTACTTGATACATTAATCCATTACGGAAATAGAAAGGTTTAAGTGAAAAAAACAAAATGGCGGATAGCGGCTAAACGAAGTTGAAATCGAAAAAATTTTACTGAACATTTTCGATTTATTTTTGTATGTAGAATATGGTTATGTATAGCCAGTTCCGGATTTTTGTGACACCCTGTATATCCCAAAAACGGTTTTATTTTTATTAAAATCAAATTAAAATTTACATTATTAAATTCACACCTTAAGAAACAAACCGTTTGGTGTTTTATTTATTGCTCTGATGAAGTTAAAATGTGTATAGAATGTATTATTGACAGCATATTTCTTAACGTTATTATGTCAGTGACACAAAACCCAATGCAAAGCTGATGAACTTAAAATGTGTTTAAAATGTATTGTTGACAGCATATTTCTTAACGTTATTATGTTAGTGGCACAAAACCCAATGAAAAACTGATGAATTTAAAATGTGTTTAGAATGTATTATTGACAGGAATGAGGATATTTCTTAACGATATTATGTCACTGACAATGTAAAATATTTATAATATATGTAAAATATTAAAAATGTACTTAATTGAATTAATAGAATTAAATATTATTTCAATTATGAGAGTCTAGTTGGAATATTACCATGGTTTTAGCGATCTATAAGATCGTTCTTAGTATTTTTGATGTTGTTTCGAAAGAACTAAGAGATTGCGTTGCTTAAATCATGATACAGTAACTCTTTTGGATTTGTAATTTATCAATTTTACAACGTACTTTAAATCTATAACTGGTGACAAGATTGTAGAAGAAAACAGTTATTTCCCGTCTGCTTTAAAATGCAAGTACTTTTCTGGTGGTCCTTTCATTTATCGGAGTTTTTTCCTATAATATCCAATTAAATGATTGTAGTGTGAGTAAAGTGGTCATTTCAAATACGGTACCTTAACCATTAAAGGTCGTGGAAAGCCTGTTCTATAGCTAAAGTCAATTGTACATCTTATTCGGAATAATTTTGATGAAGACTCCGAGTTCATAAGTTAGGTCTACAAATGTGTTAATAAAACTGCCGTTCAAAATCGATACATGCCTCAATTTTCGACATGAAATTAAATTATAAAACAACGATTGTAAGGCTCTTGGAGAGGCTTAGTTTTGAGTTTTGACGTAAAAACATTTATTCCATTTAATTTAATTTATATTTTTGGTACAAATGTTTATTAACAACTAAGTATCCTTCGTTTTCAAGTTCCTTGATAAGTTTCTCTACTTTTAACGCCAAAAATATTTGTATAGGATTAGTTATATTGCTGATACAGAGGATCAGTTTTGGGTTTTGATACAAAAACATATATTTATTCATTATTTTAATTACATATTTAGCTACAAAAATTCATTTACGGCTAAGAAGCCTTCGTATTTGGAGGTGAAAATGTTTAAGTAACAGAGATTTTAAAAGAAAGTAGGTTTTGTTTATATAAAAAGGCAACGTTATGTTTTCTTACTAAAGTATTTATTTCGTTACTGATGAAAAAAAGCTGTTGCTTCACGAGTAAAATATAATCACTAATCAGATATGTTTATATTATTATGTAATGTTTTATTCTTTCTAACAAATAAGTTTTTTATTATTTACTGCCTAATTTACCTTAAATATCAAATTATAAGAATACTCATGATCCGATAGCTGACTTTTTTTATCAAAATTGAAAGCTATGTTTAAAACCAATAATCTCAATACAATATGAGTAAACTGTACATAATTAATATTATCTAGGTCATTGTATATGTAGTCATTGCTAGTACTAATTTTATTTTACGACTTATTAATTTTGTTTTAACCATGAACAATTTCAGATTTATGGACCAAAATTACATTCAAATTAAAGGAACTGCGATGCGCACTAGCGTGGCCCCATCTTTTGCCAATCTTTTTTTGGGTGATATTGAAGAAAGTTTCCTAAATTCACAAACATTATAACCACTAGTTTGGCTTAGGTATTGATGACATTTTCATGGTTTGGGAACACGGAATGGACAGTTTAAATTCATTCTTGGATAGTCTAAACAATTTTTCGATCCTAAAATTTACTTGGATATATTCAAAAGAAATACTTACCTTTTAAGGTGTAGATGTATTCCTTACAAATGGGGCTTTAAAATAAAAAATCAATATAAAAAATACTAACACCATGGACTATTTGGGCCACTCAAGTTGTCATCCAATTCATGTTAAAAAATCGATTCCTAAAAGCCTATCTATTCGAGCAAAAAATCTTTGTTCTGAAAACGCGACTATCTTAATTATATAGATAAACTTAGTAATTCCCTCAGCAAAAAAGGTTATCCAAAATAGCTGATAGATAGACAGATAAATGGTTCAAAAAACTCTGCAAACAATTATTTTGGTAATGACCCAAAATTTGTCACACAATATTTTCCTGGCTTATTTAAAATCAATAGACTTTTGAAAATTGCTCATAAAATTCTTGAAAGCTCACCTAAGTAGAGGAGAACTACGGGTTTAACCCCGTAATCGGCGCTTTTTTCCCATGTTATTCTTATGGGGATCAGTTTTTGCGCCGACGCCCGATCCCGCCTTACACAAGTTTCCTTGTTAGCCTGTAGTACCCTTGCCTTAAATACATTTTCCCCCTATATTTTTAAAATTTGCTCTAAATTTATTTTAATACATCCTTTGTGAAAATCCATGAGTTCAAAAATAACTCCACACTAAATAAACAACACATGTAAACAACTTAGAAGTGCACTCGGTTATCGCCACAAGCGCGACAATCAACCTTGAAGGAGATTCTGCAAGATCGACACCAAGGACACAGCGACCGATGCATAGTAACCGATGCGTAATTTTACAAATTAATTTTGTGAATTGTCGGCTAAATAAAGAGCTGCTGCAGGCTAGGGTCCTCACTTCATATCCTACAGACCCAGCACCAACAAGACCTTCAGTGTTGCAGCGACCGATGCATAGTAACCGATGCGTAATTTTACAAATTAATTTTGTGAATTGTCGGCTATATAAAGAGCTGCTGCAGGCTAGGGTCCTCACTTCATATCCTACAGCCCCAGCACCAACAAGACCTTCAGTGTTGCAGATTTTAACTTAAAATTCAGTGGTCCAATACTTAGAATAATTTCGGCTAAAATATGGTTTTTTTACTTTGGACTTAGAAAAAATTCAGTACTTAGAATAATTTCGGCTAAAATATGTTTTTTTTACTCTGGACTTAGAAAAATTTAGTGGTTAAAATAATTTCGGCTAAAATATGTGTTTTTTACTCTGGACTAAGAAAAATTTAGTGGTTAAAATAATTTCGGCTAAAATATGCTTTTTTTACTCTGGACTTAGAAAAATTTAGTGGTTAAAATAATTTCGGCTAAAATATACTTTTTTTACTTTGGACTTAGAAAAAATTCAGTACTTAGAATAATTTCGCCTAAAATATGGTTTTTTACTCTGGACTTAGAAAAATTTAGTGGTTAAAATAATTTCGGCTAAAATATGCTTTTTTTACTCTGGACTTAGAAAAATTTAGTGGTTAAAATAATTTCGGCTAAAATATGCTTTTTTTACTCTGGACTTAGAAAAAATTCAGTACTTAGAATAATTTCGGCTAAAATATGTTTTTTTTACTCTGGACTTAGAAAAATTTAGTGGTTAAAATAATTTCGGCTAAAATATGCTTTTTTTACTCTGGACTTAGAAAAATTTAGTGCTTAAAATAATTTCGGCTAAAATATACTTTTTTTACTTTGGACTTAGAAAAAATTCAGTACTTAGAATAATTTCGGCTAAAATATGTTTTTTTTACTCTGGACTTAGAAAAATTTAGTGGTTAAAATAATTTCGGCTAAAATATGCTTTTTTACTCTGGACTTAGAAAAATTTAGTGGTTAAAATAATTTCGGCTAAAATATGCTTTTTTTACTCTGGACTTAGAAAAATTTAGTGCTTAAAATAATTTCGGCTAAAATATACTTTTTTTACTTTGGACTTAGAAAAAATTCAGTACTTAGAATAATTTCGGCTAAAATATGTTTTTTTTACTCTGGACTTAGAAAAATTTAGTGGTTAAAATAATTTCGGCTAAAATATGCTTTTTTTACTCTGGACTTAGAAAAATTTAGTGCTTAAAATAATTTCGGCTAAAATATACTTTTTTTACTTTGGACTTAGAAAAAATTCAGTACTTAGAATAATTTCGGCTAAAATATGGTTTTTTTACTCTGGACTTAGAAAAATTTAGTGGTTAAAATAATTTTGGCTAAAATATGCTTTTTTACTCTGGACTTAGAAAAATTTAGTGGTTAAAATAATTTCGGCTAAAATATGCTTTTTTACTCTGGACTTAGAAAAATTTAGTGGTTAAAATAATTTCGGCTAAAATATGCTTTTTTTACTCTGGACTTAGAAAAATTTAGTGCTTAAAATAATTTCGGCTAAAATATACTTTTTTTACTTTGGACTTAGAAAAAATTCAGTACTTAGAATAATTTCGGCTAAAATATGTTTTTTTTACTCTGGACTTAGAAAAATTTAGTGGTTAAAATAATTTCGGCTAAAATATGCTTTTTTTACTCTGGACTTAGAAAAATTTAGTGCTTAAAATAATTTCGGCTAAAATATACTTTTTTTACTTTGGACTTAGAAAAAATTCAGTACTTAGAATAATTTCGGCTAAAATATGTTTTTTTTACTCTGGACTTAGAAAAATTTAGTGGTTAAAATAATTTCGGCTAAAATATGCTTTTTTACTCTGGACTTAGAAAAATTTAGTGGTTAAAATAATTTCGGCTAAAATATGCTTTTTTTACTCTGGACTTAGAAAAATTTAGTGCTTAAAATAATTTCGGCTAAAATATGCTTTTTTACTCTGGACTTAGAAAAATTTAGTGGTTAAAATAATTTCGGCTAAAATATGCTTTTTTTACTCTGGACTTAGAAAAATTTAGTGCTTAAAATAATTTCGGCTAAAATATACTTTTTTTTCTTTGGACTTAGAAAAAATTCAGTACTTAGAATAATTTCGGCTAAAATATGTTTTTTTTACTCTGGACTTAGAAAAATTTAGTGGTTAAAATAATTTCGGCTAAAATATGCTTTTTTACTCTGGACTTAGAAAAATTTAGTGCTTAAAATAATTTCGGCTAAAATATACTTTTTTTACTTTGGACTTAGAAAAAATTCAGTACTTAGAATAATTTCGCCTAAAATATGGTTTTTTACTCTGGACTTAGAAAAAATTCAGTGGTTAAAATAATTTCGGCTAAAATATGCTTTTTTACTCTGGACTTAGAAAAATTTAGTGCTTAAAATAATTTCGGCTAAAATATACTTTTTTTACTTTGGACTTAGAAAAAATTCAGTACTTAGAATAATTTCGGCTAAAATATGTTTTTTTTACTCTGGACTTAGAAAAATTTAGTGGTTAAAATAATTTCGGCTAAAATATGCTTTTTTTACTCTGGACTTAGAAAAATTTAGTGCTTAAAATAATTTCGGCTAAAATATACTTTTTTTACTTTGGACTTAGAAAAAATTCAGTACTTAGAATAATTTCGGCTAAAATATGTTTTTTTTACTCTGGACTTAGAAAAATTTAGTGGTTAAAATAATTTCGGCTAAAATATGCTTTTTTTACTCTGGACTTAGAAAAATTTAGTGGTTAAAATAATTTCGGCTAAAATATGCTTTTTTACTCTGGACTTAGAAAAATTTAGTGGTTAAAATAATTTCGGCTAAAATATGCTTTTTTTACTCTGGACTTAGAAAAATTTAGTGCTTAAAATAATTTCGGCTAAAATATACTTTTTTTACTTTGGACTTAGAAAAAATTCAGTACTTAGAATAATTTCGGCTAAAATATGGTTTTTTTACTCTGGACTTAGAAAAATTTAGTGGTTAAAATAATTTCGGCTAAAATATGCTTTTTTACTCTGGACTTAGAAAAATTTAGTGGTTAAAATAATTTCGGCTAAAATATGCTTTTTTACTCTGGACTTAGAAAAATTTAGTGGTTAAAATAATTTCGGCTAAAATATGCTTTTTTTACTCTGGACTTAGAAAAATTTAGTGCTTAAAATAATTTCGGCTAAAATATACTTTTTTTTCTTTGGACTTAGAAAAAATTCAGTACTTAGAATAATTTCGGCTAAAATATGTTTTTTTTACTCTGGACTTAGAAAAATTTAGTGGTTAAAATAATTTCGGCTAAAATATGCTTTTTTTACTCTGGACTTAGAAAAAATTCAGTACTTAGAATAATTTCGGCTAAAATATGTTTTTTTTACTCTGGACTTAGAAAAATTTAGTGCTTAAAATAATTTCGGCTAAAATATACTTTTTTTACTTTGGACTTAGAAAAAATTCAGTACTTAGAATAATTTCGGCTAAAATATGTTTTTTTTACTCTGGACTTAGAAAAATTTAGTGGTTAAAATAATTTCGGCTAAAATATGCTTTTTTTACTCTGGACTTAGAAAAATTTAGTGCTTAAAATAATTTCGGCTAAAATATACTTTTTTTACTTTGGACTTAGAAAAAATTCAGTACTTAGAATAATTTCGGCTAAAATATGGTTTTTTTACTCTGGACTTAGAAAAATTTAGTGGTTAAAATAATTTCGGCTAAAATATGCTTTTTTACTCTGGACTTAGAAAAATTTAGTGGTTAAAATAATTTCGGCTAAAATATGCTTTTTTACTCTGGACTTAGAAAAATTTAGTGGTTAAAATAATTTCGGCTAAAATATGCTTTTTTTACCCTGGACTTAGAAAAATTTAGTGCTTAAAATAATTTCGGCTAAAATATACTTTTTTTTCTTTGGACTTAGAAAAAATTCAGTACTTAGAATAATTTCGGCTAAAATATGTTTTTTTTTACTCTGGACTTAGAAAAATTTAGTGGTTAAAATAATTTCGGCTAAAATATGCTTTTTTACTCTGGACTTAGAAAAATTTAGTGCTTAAAATAATTTCGGCTAAAATATACTTTTTTTACTTTGGACTTAGAAAAAATTCAGTACTTAGAATAATTTCGCCTAAAATATGGTTTTTTACTCTGGACTTAGAAAAAATTCAGTGGTTAAAATAATTTCGGCTAAAATATGCTTTTTTACTCTGGACTTAGAAAAATTTAGTGGTTAAAATAATTTCGGCTAAAATATGCTTTTTTACTCTGGACTTAGAAAAATTTAGTGGTTAAAATAATTTCGGCTAAAATATGCTTTTTTTACTCTGGACTTAGAAAAATTTAGTGCTTAAAATAATTTCGGCTAAAATATACTTTTTTTACTTTGGACTTAGAAAAAATTCAGTACTTAGAATAATTTCGGCTAAAATATGTTTTTTTTACTCTGGACTTAGAAAAATTTAGTGGTTAAAATAATTTCGGCTAAAATATGCTTTTTTACTCTGGACTTAGAAAAATTTAGTGGTTAAAATAATTTCGGCTAAAATATACTTTTTTTACTTTGGACTTAGAAAAAATTCAGTACTTAGAATAATTTCGCCTAAAATATGGTTTTTTACTCTGGACTTAGAAAAAATTCAGTGGTTAAAATAATTTCGGCTAAAATATGCTTTTTTACTCTGGACTTAGAAAAATTTAGTGGTTAAAATAATTTCGGCTAAAATATGCTTTTTTACTCTGGACTTAGAAAAATTTAGTGGTTAAAATAATTTCGGCTAAAATATGCTTTTTTTACTCTGGACTTAGAAAAATTTAGTGCTTAAAATAATTTCGGCTAAAATATACTTTTTTTACTTTGGACTTAGAAAAAATTCAGTACTTAGAATAATTTCGGCTAAAATATGTTTTTTTTACTCTGGACTTAGAAAAATTTAGTGGTTAAAATAATTTCGGCTAAAATATGCTTTTTTTACTCTGGACTTAGAAAAATTTAGTGCTTAAAATAATTTCGGCTAAAATATACTTTTTTTACTTTGGACTTAGAAAAAATTCAGTACTTAGAATAATTTCGCCTAAAATATGGTTTTTTACTCTGGACTTAGAAAAAATTCAGTGGTTAAAATAATTTCGGCTAAAATATGCTTTTTTACTCTGGACTTAGAAAAATTTAGTGGTTAAAATAATTTCGGCTAAAATATGCTTTTTTACTCTGGACTTAGAAAAATTTAGTGGTTAAAATAATTTCGGCTAAAATATGCTTTTTTTACTCTGGACTTAGAAAAATTTAGTGCTTAAAATAATTTCGGCTAAAATATACTTTTTTTACTTTGGACTTAGAAAAAATTCAGTACTTAGAATAATTTCGGCTAAAATATGGTTTTTTTACTCTGGACTTAGAAAAATTTAGTGGTTAAAATAATTTCGGCTAAAATATGCTTTTTTACTCTGGACTTAGAAAAATTTAGTGGTTAAAATAATTTCGGCTAAAATATGCTTTTTTACTCTGGACTTAGAAAAATTTAGTGGTTAAAATAATTTCGGCTAAAATATGCTTTTTTTACTCTGGACTTAGAAAAATTTAGTGCTTAAAATAATTTCGGCTAAAATATACTTTTTTTTCTTTGGACTTAGAAAAAATTCAGTACTTAGAATAATTTCGGCTAAAATATGTTTTTTTTACTCTGGACTTAGAAAAATTTAGTGGTTAAAATAATTTCGGCTAAAATATGCTTTTTTTACTCTGGACTTAGAAAAAATTCAGTACTTAGAATAATTTCGGCTAAAATATGTTTTTTTTACTCTGGACTTAGAAAAATTTAGTGCTTAAAATAATTTCGGCTAAAATATACTTTTTTTACTTTGGACTTAGAAAAAATTCAGTACTTAGAATAATTTCGGCTAAAATATGTTTTTTTTACTCTGGACTTAGAAAAATTTAGTGGTTAAAATAATTTCGGCTAAAATATGCTTTTTTTACTCTGGACTTAGAAAAATTTAGTGCTTAAAATAATTTCGGCTAAAATATACTTTTTTTACTTTGGACTTAGAAAAAATTCAGTACTTAGAATAATTTCGGCTAAAATATGGTTTTTTTACTCTGGACTTAGAAAAATTTAGTGGTTAAAATAATTTCGGCTAAAATATGCTTTTTTTACTCTGGACTTAGAAAAATTTAGTGCTTAAAATAATTTCGGCTAAAATATACTTTTTTTACTTTGGACTTAGAAAAAATTCAGTACTTAGAATAATTTCGGCTAAAATATGTTTTTTTTACTCTGGACTTAGAAAAATTTAGTGGTTAAAATAATTTCGGCTAAAATATGCTTTTTTTACTCTGGACTTAGAAAAATTTAGTGGTTAAAATAATTTCGGCTAAAATATGCTTTTTTTACTCTGGACTTAGAAAAATTTAGTGCGTAAAATAATTTCGGCTAAAATATACTTTTTTTACTTTGGACTTAGAAAAAATTCAGTACTTAGAATAATTTCGGCTAAAATATGTTTTTTTTACTCTGGACTTAGAAAAATTTAGTGGTTAAAATAATTTCGGCTAAAATATGCTTTTTTTACTCTGGACTTAGAAAAATTTAGTGCTTAAAATAATTTCGGCTAAAATATACTTTTTTTACTTTGGACTTAGAAAAAATTCAGTACTTAGAATAATTTCGGCTAAAATATGTTTTTTTTACTCTGGACTTAGAAAAATTTAGTGGTTAAAATAATTTCGGCTAAAATATGCTTTTTTTACTCTGGACTTAGAAAAATTTAGTGGTTAAAATAATTTCGGCTAAAATATGCTTTTTTTACTCTGGACTTAGAAAAATTTAGTGGTTAAAATAATTTCGGCTAAAATATGCTTTTTTACTCTGGACTTAGAAAAATTTAGTGGTTAAAATAATTTCGGCTAAAATATACTTTTTTTACTTTGGACTTAGAAAAAATTCAGTACTTAGAATAATTTCGCCTAAAATATGGTTTTTTACTCTGGACTTAGAAAAAATTCAGTGGTTAAAATAATTTCGGCTAAAATATGCTTTTTTACTCTGGACTTAGAAAAATTTAGTGGTTAAAATAATTTCGGCTAAAATATGCTTTTTTACTCTGGACTTAGAAAAATTTAGTGGTTAAAATAATTTCGGCTAAAATATGCTTTTTTTACTCTGGACTTAGAAAAATTTAGTGCTTAAAATAATTTCGGCTAAAATATACTTTTTTTACTTTGGACTTAGAAAAAATTCAGTACTTAGAATAATTTCGGCTAAAATATGTTTTTTTTACTCTGGACTTAGAAAAATTTAGTGGTTAAAATAATTTCGGCTAAAATATGCTTTTTTTACTCTGGACTTAGAAAAATTTAGTGCTTAAAATAATTTCGGCTAAAATATACTTTTTTTACTTTGGACTTAGAAAAAATTCAGTACTTAGAATAATTTCGGCTAAAATATGTTTTTTTTACTCTGGACTTAGAAAAATTTAGTGGTTAAAATAATTTCGGCTAAAATATGCTTTTTTTACTCTGGACTTAGAAAAATTTAGTGGTTAAAATAATTTCGGCTAAAATATGCTTTTTTTACTCTGGACTTAGAAAAATTTAGTGCGTAAAATAATTTCGGCTAAAATATACTTTTTTTACTTTGGACTTAGAAAAAATTCAGTACTTAGAATAATTTCGGCTAAAATATGTTTTTTTTACTCTGGACTTAGAAAAATTTAGTGGTTAAAATAATTTCGGCTAAAATATGCTTTTTTTACTCTGGACTTAGAAAAATTTAGTGCTTAAAATAATTTCGGCTAAAATATACTTTTTTTACTTTGGACTTAGAAAAAATTCAGTACTTAGAATAATTTCGGCTAAAATATGTTTTTTTTACTCTGGACTTAGAAAAATTTAGTGGTTAAAATAATTTCGGCTAAAATATGCTTTTTTACTCTGGACTTAGAAAAATTTAGTGGTTAAAATAATTTCGGCTAAAATATGTTTTTTTTACTCTGGACTTAGAAAAATTTAGTGGTTAAAATAATTTCGGCTAAAATATGCTTTTTTACTCTGGACTTAGAAAAATTTAGTGGTTAAAATAATTTCGGCTAAAATATACTTTTTTTACTTTGGACTTAGAAAAAATTCAGTACTTAGAATAATTTCGCCTAAAATATGGTTTTTTACTCTGGACTTAGAAAAAATTCAGTGGTTAAAATAATTTCGGCTAAAATATGCTTTTTTACTCTGGACTTAGAAAAATTTAGTGGTTAAAATAATTTCGGCTAAAATATGCTTTTTTACTCTGGACTTAGAAAAATTTAGTGGTTAAAATAATTTCGGCTAAAATATGCTTTTTTTACTCTGGACTTAGAAAAATTTAGTGCTTAAAATAATTTCGGCTAAAATATACTTTTTTTACTTTGGACTTAGAAAAAATTCAGTACTTAGAATAATTTCGGCTAAAATATGTTTTTTTTACTCTGGACTTAGAAAAATTTAGTGGTTAAAATAATTTCGGCTAAAATATGCTTTTTTTACTCTGGACTTAGAAAAATTTAGTGCTTAAAATAATTTCGGCTAAAATATACTTTTTTTACTTTGGACTTAGAAAAAATTCAGTACTTAGAATAATTTCGCCTAAAATATGGTTTTTTACTCTGGACTTAGAAAAAATTCAGTGGTTAAAATAATTTCGGCTAAAATATGCTTTTTTACTCTGGACTTAGAAAAATTTAGTGGTTAAAATAATTTCGGCTAAAATATGCTTTTTTTACTCTGGACTTAGAAAAATTTAGTGCTTAAAATAATTTCGGCTAAAATATACTTTTTTTACTTTGGACTTAGAAAAAATTCAGTACTTAGAATAATTTCGGCTAAAATATGTTTTTTTTACTCTGGACTTAGAAAAATTTAGTGGTTAAAATAATTTCGGCTAAAATATGCTTTTTTTACTCTGGACTTAGAAAAATTTAGTGCTTAAAATAATTTCGGCTAAAATATACTTTTTTTACTTTGGACTTAGAAAAAATTCAGTACTTAGAATAATTTCGGCTAAAATATGGTTTTTTTACTCTGGACTTAGAAAAATTTAGTGGTTAAAATAATTTCGGCTAAAATATGCTTTTTTTACTCTGGACTTAGAAAAATTTAGTGCTTAAAATAATTTCGGCTAAAATATACTTTTTTTACTTTGGACTTAGAAAAAATTCAGTACTTAGAATAATTTCGGCTAAAATATGTTTTTTTTACTCTGGACTTAGAAAAATTTAGTGGTTAAAATAATTTCGGCTAAAATATGCTTTTTTTACTCTGGACTTAGAAAAATTTAGTGGTTAAAATAATTTCGGCTAAAATATGCTTTTTTTACTCTGGACTTAGAAAAATTTAGTGCGTAAAATAATTTCGGCTAAAATATACTTTTTTTACTTTGGACTTAGAAAAAATTCAGTACTTAGAATAATTTCGGCTAAAATATGTTTTTTTTACTCTGGACTTAGAAAAATTTAGTGGTTAAAATAATTTCGGCTAAAATATGCTTTTTTTACTCTGGACTTAGAAAAATTTAGTGCTTAAAATAATTTCGGCTAAAATATACTTTTTTTACTTTGGACTTAGAAAAAATTCAGTACTTAGAATAATTTCGGCTAAAATATGTTTTTTTTACTCTGGACTTAGAAAAATTTAGTGGTTAAAATAATTTCGGCTAAAATATGCTTTTTTTACTCTGGACTTAGAAAAATTTAGTGGTTAAAATAATTTCGGCTAAAATATGCTTTTTTTACTCTGGACTTAGAAAAATTTAGTGGTTAAAATAATTTCGGCTAAAATATGCTTTTTTACTCTGGACTTAGAAAAATTTAGTGGTTAAAATAATTTCGGCTAAAATATACTTTTTTTACTTTGGACTTAGAAAAAATTCAGTACTTAGAATAATTTCGCCTAAAATATGGTTTTTTACTCTGGACTTAGAAAAAATTCAGTGGTTAAAATAATTTCGGCTAAAATATGCTTTTTTACTCTGGACTTAGAAAAATTTAGTGGTTAAAATAATTTCGGCTAAAATATGCTTTTTTACTCTGGACTTAGAAAAATTTAGTGCTTAAAATAATTTCGGCTAAAATATACTTTTTTTACTTTGGACTTAGAAAAAATTCAGTACTTAGAATAATTTCGGCTAAAATATGTTTTTTTTACTCTGGACTTAGAAAAATTTAGTGGTTAAAATAATTTCGGCTAAAATATGCTTTTTTTACTCTGGACTTAGAAAAATTTAGTGGTTAAAATAATTTCGGCTAAAATATGCTTTTTTTACTCTGGACTTAGAAAAATTTAGTGCGTAAAATAATTTCGGCTAAAATATACTTTTTTTACTTTGGACTTAGAAAAAATTCAGTACTTAGAATAATTTCGGCTAAAATATGTTTTTTTTACTCTGGACTTAGAAAAATTTAGTGGTTAAAATAATTTCGGCTAAAATATGCTTTTTTTACTCTGGACTTAGAAAAATTTAGTGCTTAAAATAATTTCGGCTAAAATATACTTTTTTTACTTTGGACTTAGAAAAAATTCAGTACTTAGAATAATTTCGGCTAAAATATGTTTTTTTTACTCTGGACTTAGAAAAATTTAGTGGTTAAAATAATTTCGGCTAAAATATGCTTTTTTACTCTGGACTTAGAAAAATTTAGTGGTTAAAATAATTTCGGCTAAAATATGTTTTTTTTACTCTGGACTTAGAAAAATTTAGTGGTTAAAATAATTTCGGCTAAAATATGCTTTTTTACTCTGGACTTAGAAAAATTTAGTGGTTAAAATAATTTCGGCTAAAATATACTTTTTTTACTTTGGACTTAGAAAAAATTCAGTACTTAGAATAATTTCGCCTAAAATATGGTTTTTTACTCTGGACTTAGAAAAAATTCAGTGGTTAAAATAATTTCGGCTAAAATATGCTTTTTTACTCTGGACTTAGAAAAATTTAGTGGTTAAAATAATTTCGGCTAAAATATGCTTTTTTACTCTGGACTTAGAAAAATTTAGTGGTTAAAATAATTTCGGCTAAAATATGCTTTTTTTACTCTGGACTTAGAAAAATTTAGTGCTTAAAATAATTTCGGCTAAAATATACTTTTTTTACTTTGGACTTAGAAAAAATTCAGTACTTAGAATAATTTCGGCTAAAATATGTTTTTTTTACTCTGGACTTAGAAAAATTTAGTGGTTAAAATAATTTCGGCTAAAATATGCTTTTTTTACTCTGGACTTAGAAAAATTTAGTGCTTAAAATAATTTCGGCTAAAATATACTTTTTTTACTTTGGACTTAGAAAAAATTCAGTACTTAGAATAATTTCGCCTAAAATATGGTTTTTTACTCTGGACTTAGAAAAAATTCAGTGGTTAAAATAATTTCGGCTAAAATATGCTTTTTTACTCTGGACTTAGAAAAATTTAGTGGTTAAAATAATTTCGGCTAAAATATGCTTTTTTACTCTGGACTTAGAAAAATTTAGTGGTTAAAATAATTTCGGCTAAAATATGCTTTTTTTACTCTGGACTTAGAAAAATTTAGTGCTTAAAATAATTTCGGCTAAAATATACTTTTTTTACTTTGGACTTAGAAAAAATTCAGTACTTAGAATAATTTCGGCTAAAATATGGTTTTTTTACTCTGGACTTAGAAAAATTTAGTGGTTAAAATAATTTCGGCTAAAATATGCTTTTTTACTCTGGACTTAGAAAAATTTAGTGGTTAAAATAATTTCGGCTAAAATATGCTTTTTTACTCTGGACTTAGAAAAATTTAGTGGTTAAAATAATTTCGGCTAAAATATGCTTTTTTTACTCTGGACTTAGAAAAAATTCAGTACTTAGAATAATTTCGGCTAAAATATGTTTTTTTTACTCTGGACTTAGAAAAATTTAGTGGTTAAAATAATTTCGGCTAAAATATGCTTTTTTTACTCTGGACTTAGAAAAATTTAGTGCTTAAAATAATTTCGGCTAAAATATACTTTTTTTACTTTGGACTTAGAAAAAATTTAGTGCTTAAAATAATTTCGGCTAAAATATACTTTTTTTACTTTGGACTTAGAAAAAATTCAGTACTTAGAATAATTTCGGCTAAAATATGTTTTTTTTACTCTGGACTTAGAAAAATTTAGTGGTTAAAATAATTTCGGCTAAAATATGCTTTTTTACTCTGGACTTAGAAAAATTTAGTGGTTAAAATAATTTCGGCTAAAATATGTTTTTTTTACTCTGGACTTAGAAAAATTTAGTGGTTAAAATAATTTCGGCTAAAATATGCTTTTTTACTCTGGACTTAGAAAAATTTAGTGGTTAAAATAATTTCGGCTAAAATATACTTTTTTTACTTTGGACTTAGAAAAAATTCAGTACTTAGAATAATTTCGCCTAAAATATGGTTTTTTACTCTGGACTTAGAAAAAATTCAGTGGTTAAAATAATTTCGGCTAAAATATGCTTTTTTACTCTGGACTTAGAAAAATTTAGTGGTTAAAATAATTTCGGCTAAAATATGCTTTTTTACTCTGGACTTAGAAAAATTTAGTGGTTAAAATAATTTCGGCTAAAATATGCTTTTTTTACTCTGGACTTAGAAAAATTTAGTGCTTAAAATAATTTCGGCTAAAATATACTTTTTTTACTTTGGACTTAGAAAAAATTCAGTACTTAGAATAATTTCGGCTAAAATATGTTTTTTTTACTCTGGACTTAGAAAAATTTAGTGGTTAAAATAATTTCGGCTAAAATATGCTTTTTTTACTCTGGACTTAGAAAAATTTAGTGCTTAAAATAATTTCGGCTAAAATATACTTTTTTTACTTTGGACTTAGAAAAAATTCAGTACTTAGAATAATTTCGCCTAAAATATGGTTTTTTACTCTGGACTTAGAAAAAATTCAGTGGTTAAAATAATTTCGGCTAAAATATGCTTTTTTACTCTGGACTTAGAAAAATTTAGTGGTTAAAATAATTTCGGCTAAAATATGCTTTTTTACTCTGGACTTAGAAAAATTTAGTGGTTAAAATAATTTCGGCTAAAATATGCTTTTTTTACTCTGGACTTAGAAAAATTTAGTGCTTAAAATAATTTCGGCTAAAATATACTTTTTTTACTTTGGACTTAGAAAAAATTCAGTACTTAGAATAATTTCGGCTAAAATATGGTTTTTTTACTCTGGACTTAGAAAAATTTAGTGGTTAAAATAATTTCGGCTAAAATATGCTTTTTTACTCTGGACTTAGAAAAATTTAGTGGTTAAAATAATTTCGGCTAAAATATGCTTTTTTACTCTGGACTTAGAAAAATTTAGTGGTTAAAATAATTTCGGCTAAAATATGCTTTTTTTACTCTGGACTTAGAAAAATTTAGTGCTTAAAATAATTTCGGCTAAAATATACTTTTTTTTCTTTGGACTTAGAAAAAATTCAGTACTTAGAATAATTTCGGCTAAAATATGTTTTTTTTACTCTGGACTTAGAAAAATTTAGTGGTTAAAATAATTTCGGCTAAAATATGCTTTTTTTACTCTGGACTTAGAAAAAATTCAGTACTTAGAATAATTTCGGCTAAAATATGTTTTTTTTACTCTGGACTTAGAAAAATTTAGTGCTTAAAATAATTTCGGCTAAAATATACTTTTTTTACTTTGGACTTAGAAAAAATTCAGTACTTAGAATAATTTCGGCTAAAATATGTTTTTTTTACTCTGGACTTAGAAAAATTTAGTGGTTAAAATAATTTCGGCTAAAATATGCTTTTTTTACTCTGGACTTAGAAAAATTTAGTGCTTAAAATAATTTCGGCTAAAATATACTTTTTTTACTTTGGACTTAGAAAAAATTCAGTACTTAGAATAATTTCGGCTAAAATATGGTTTTTTTACTCTGGACTTAGAAAAATTTAGTGGTTAAAATAATTTCGGCTAAAATATGCTTTTTTTACTCTGGACTTAGAAAAATTTAGTGCTTAAAATAATTTCGGCTAAAATATACTTTTTTTACTTTGGACTTAGAAAAAATTCAGTACTTAGAATAATTTCGGCTAAAATATGTTTTTTTTACTCTGGACTTAGAAAAATTTAGTGGTTAAAATAATTTCGGCTAAAATATGCTTTTTTTACTCTGGACTTAGAAAAATTTAGTGGTTAAAATAATTTCGGCTAAAATATGCTTTTTTTACTCTGGACTTAGAAAAATTTAGTGCGTAAAATAATTTCGGCTAAAATATACTTTTTTTACTTTGGACTTAGAAAAAATTCAGTACTTAGAATAATTTCGGCTAAAATATGTTTTTTTTACTCTGGACTTAGAAAAATTTAGTGCTTAAAATAATTTCGGCTAAAATATACTTTTTTTACTTTGGACTTAGAAAAAATTCAGTACTTAGAATAATTTCGGCTAAAATATGTTTTTTTTACTCTGGACTTAGAAAAATTTAGTGGTTAAAATAATTTCGGCTAAAATATGCTTTTTTACTCTGGACTTAGAAAAATTTAGTGGTTAAAATAATTTCGGCTAAAATATGCTTTTTTTACTCTGGACTTAGAAAAATTTAGTGCTTAAAATAATTTCGGCTAAAATATACTTTTTTTACTTTGGACTTAGAAAAAATTCAGTACTTAGAATAATTTCGGCTAAAATATGTTTTTTTTACTCTGGACTTAGAAAAATTTAGTGGTTAAAATAATTTCGGCTAAAATATGCTTTTTTTACTCTGGACTTAGAAAAATTTAGTGCTTAAAATAATTTCGGCTAAAATATACTTTTTTTACTTTGGACTTAGAAAAAATTCAGTACTTAGAATAATTTCGGCTAAAATATGCTTTTTTACTCTGGACTTAGAAAAATTTAGTGGTTAAAATAATTTCGGCTAAAATATGCTTTTTTACTCTGGACTTAGAAAAAATTCAGTGGTTAAAATAATTTCGGCTAAAATATGCTTTTTTTACTCTGGACTTAGAAAAATTTAGTGGTTAAAATAATTTCGGCTAAAATATGCTTTTTTTACTCCGGACTTAGAAAAATTTAGTGCTTAAAATAATTTCGGCTAAAATATACTTTTTTTACTTTGGACTTAGAAAAAATTCAGTACTTAGAATAATTTCGGCTAAAATATGTTTTTTTTACTCTGGACTTAGAAAAATTTAGTGGTTAAAATAATTTCGGCTAAAATATGCTTTTTTTACTCTGGACTTAGAAAAATTTAGTGCTTAAAATAATTTCGGCTAAAATATACTTTTTTTACTTTGGACTTAGAAAAAATTCAGTACTTAGAATAATTTCGGCTAAAATATGTTTTTTTTACTCTGGACTTAGAAAAATTTAGTGGTTAAAATAATTTCGGCTAAAATATGCTTTTTTACTCTGGACTTAGAAAAATTTAGTGGTTAAAATAATTTCGGCTAAAATATGCTTTTTTTACTCTGGACTTAGAAAAATTTAGTGCTTAAAATAATTTCGGCTAAAATATACTTTTTTTACTTTGGACTTAGAAAAAATTCAGTACTTAGAATAATTTCGGCTAAAATATGTTTTTTTTACTCTGGACTTAGAAAAATTTAGTGGTTAAAATAATTTCGGCTAAAATATGCTTTTTTTACTCTGGACTTAGAAAAATTTAGTGCTTAAAATAATTTCGGCTAAAATATACTTTTTTTACTTTGGACTTAGAAAAAATTCAGTACTTAGAATAATTTCGGCTAAAATATGGTTTTTTTACTCTGGACTTAGAAAAATTTAGTGGTTAAAATAATTTCGGCTAAAATATGCTTTTTTACTCTGGACTTAGAAAAATTTAGTGGTTAAAATAATTTCGGCTAAAATATGCTTTTTTACTCTGGACTTAGAAAAATTTAGTGGTTAAAATAATTTCGGCTAAAATATGCTTTTTTTACTCTGGACTTAGAAAAATTTAGTGCTTAAAATAATTTCGGCTAAAATATACTTTTTTTTCTTTGGACTTAGAAAAAATTCAGTACTTAGAATAATTTCGGCTAAAATATGTTTTTTTTACTCTGGACTTAGAAAAATTTAGTGGTTAAAATAATTTCGGCTAAAATATGCTTTTTTTACTCTGGACTTAGAAAAAATTCAGTACTTAGAATAATTTCGGCTAAAATATGTTTTTTTTACTCTGGACTTAGAAAAATTTAGTGCTTAAAATAATTTCGGCTAAAATATACTTTTTTTACTTTGGACTTAGAAAAAATTCAGTACTTAGAATAATTTCGGCTAAAATATGTTTTTTTTACTCTGGACTTAGAAAAATTTAGTGGTTAAAATAATTTAGGCTAAAATATGCTTTTTTTACTCTGGACTTAGAAAAATTTAGTGCTTAAAATAATTTCGGCTAAAATATACTTTTTTTACTTTGGACTTAGAAAAAATTCAGTACTTAGAATAATTTCGGCTAAAATATGGTTTTTTTACTCTGGACTTAGAAAAATTTAGTGGTTAAAATAATTTCGGCTAAAATATGCTTTTTTTACTCTGGACTTAGAAAAATTTAGTGCTTAAAATAATTTCGGCTAAAATATACTTTTTTTACTTTGGACTTAGAAAAAATTCAGTACTTAGAATAATTTCGGCTAAAATATGTTTTTTTTACTCTGGACTTAGAAAAATTTAGTGGTTAAAATAATTTCGGCTAAAATATGCTTTTTTACTCTGGACTTAGAAAAATTTAGTGCTTAAAATAATTTCGGCTAAAATATACTTTTTTTACTTTGGACTTAGAAAAAATTCAGTACTTAGAATAATTTCGGCTAAAATATGGTTTTTTTACTCTGGACTTAGAAAAATTTAGTGGTTAAAATAATTTCGGCTAAAATATGTTTTTTTTTACTCTGGACTTAGAAAAATTTAGTGGTTAAAATAATTTCGGCTAAAATATACTTTTTTTACTCTGGACTTAGAAAAAATTAGAGTGGTTCTTATGACTTAATAACTTTGAAGATGAAAGGGAATCGTTATTTTTGAAAACATTTTCATTTTTGATTAAAATTCAAATTTGGTTTGGAGGTACTTTATACAATTATCTAAAAAGTAGTTTCCCAGATTTTTGATAAAGGGCTTAGTTTTTATAAAAATTTTGAATTTGTGTTTTTGTCTAAAATCTTCATATTTTGATCGTATTTAAATTTTTAAAATGGTAATTTTTGTTTATAAAAAGCAGAGCATGACATCTCTACAGTCATTTCAACACAAAATGTTGTCCTGTGCAATCTGCTCCGCGCCCTGCTCCAACAGAAGCAATTTAATCAGACACTATCGTAACATCCACAAAGTTATTCCTAAAATTTGTAAAAAATGCCATCAAATATTTGACAATAGCAATTTTAAAATGCATATGCTAGAGAACCACAATACTTGTAATGTGTGTAAGAGAGTCATCACCCGTGACAAGAAACGCCACCACCTACGATGTGACAAGCGACCCTATAATGTGTTTAAGTTTCAAGGTGAGTCCGTGGATATATTAAACACCCTTCAATCATGTCCTTTACCAATAAAATGGATTCTTATTAGGAGAGTGAAATTTATCAAACACACAGTTAGTAAGAATGGTGAATTATTAATTGATAAAGAAACTATTGCTAACTTTCGAAGTTTAACTAATTTATCAATTGAGAAAGCACAATTAAAGACACAAATTGAAAATTCACTTTTAAAAATCGACACATCTTTACACAAGTATCAAGCCCAAGGCAGTGGATGGATATATGACCATACTAAATACTGGCAGCTGCATGTTTACAAGTATAAACCCCTAACTCCCAAGTCATACATCCCCACACCAGAAAATATAAAATCAAAACACGCTGTTTTAAATATTAAAAATAGTGATAATAAATGTTTTTTGTGGAGTATTTTAGCAAGCTTAAAACCAAGGAATTGTAAACATGCAAATCGAGTATTTTACTACGAACCCTATGAAAGTCAGTTGAATATGTCAAATATAAAATATCCCGTAAAAATATCCGACATTGATAAATTTGAAAAACAAAATAACATAAGTGTTAATGTATATGGAATTGAAGGACAATTAATATATCCATTGAGAATAACTAAACTAAATAGTAATACGCACGTCAACCTGCTGCTTCTACAACAAGGTCGGAAATCACATTACTGTTTAATTCGTGATTTTGTTAAGTTAATGTTTAATTCTACAAAAGACAATAATAAGAAATATTTTTGCAAGTTCTGTTTGCAACATTTTTGCACCAAAGATATATTGGAACGTCACACAACATATTGTAAAACCTTTGATGCCCAAAGAGTACAAATGTCTAAAAAAGATACACTACAATTTACGAATTACAAATATCAACTTAAAGCTCCCTTTGTGATTTATGCAGATTTCGAATGTTTTATAAACTGTGGCAAACACACTCCTTCTGGATTTGCTTATGTTGTGGTGAGAGATTCTAAAATTATTTACGAAGAGTTGTACAGTGGTGAAAATGTAATGGATGTGTTTTTCGAAAAGTTATTTAAAACTTATGACTTTATTAAAAGTCAGATGGGAGTATATGTTCCCCTTGTAATGACTCCAGAGCAAGAGATGTTATTCCAAAACTCTACACACTGCCACATATGCCAACAGCCGTTACTGTGTGATAAAGTGCGCGACCACTGCCACCTAACAGGCGAGTTCAGAGGACCCGCCCACAACTCTTGCAATTTAAACTATAAAGTAACCAAGAAAATTCCAGCATTCTTCCACAATCTTAAAAACTACGATGGTCATTTAATAATGCAACACTTGGGAAAATTCAATCGCAAATTGAATTGCATAGCCAAAGATATGGAAAAGTATATTTCGTTCTCTGTTGATGATTTGGTATTTTTGGATTCCTACAACTTTTTGTCTCTTCCCTTAAGCAAATTAGCTTCCAATTTAAATACATTTAGATTTATAGACAATCCACTACTACAACGTAAGGGCGAATTTCCGTACGAATACATGACAGGACCAGAAAAGTTTTTAGAGCCTCTCCCACCCATAGAGGCATTTTACAGTAGTCTAACTAAAGAATGTATATCTCCTGCACAACATGAACATGCTAAAAACGTATGGAATCATTTTAATATAAAGAATTTAAAAGAATATCACGATTTATACCTTAAAACAGATGTGTTGTTATTGGCTGATGTGTTTGAGACATTTAGGGACTTGTGTTTAAAGGATTATAAACTCGACCCTGTCCACATGTACTCACTGCCTGGACTAACATGGGAGGCATGTCTTAGAATGACCGGCATAAAATTACAATTATTTCGTGACATTGACATGCATTTGTTTATAGAACATGCAATTAGAGGCGGCGTAAGTATGATTTCCACGCGCTATGCTAAAGCCAATAATAAGTATATGGGCGAACATTATGACCCAAATCAAGAAAGCACCTATCTTGTATACTTAGACTGTAACTCGCTATACTCTACAGCAATGTGCGAGTCGTTGCCCGTTGATGGCTTTAGATGGACAAATGAGAAAGATTATAAATACAATCAAAATGAAAACTTTGGATTTATTTTGGAAGTTGATTTAAAATACGATAAAAGTTTACACGATTTGCATAATGACTACCCGCTCGCACCAGAAAAAATGAATGGAAAATTAATACCAAATTTAAATGACAAAACTAAATATATTTTACATTATAAAGCACTAAAAAAATACGAAGAACTGGGTTTGGTAGTTACAAAATACCACAGAATTTTAAAATTCAGACAATCAAAATGGCTCGCGCCCTATATTAATTTTAATATTGAAAAGCGACAAAAAGCTAAACACGATTTTGAAAAAGACTTTTACAAACTGTTAAATAACAGTCTCTTTGGTCGAACAATTATGAACCAACGCAAGTTTCGTGATATACATCTTGTAGACGAGTCTAAGTTAACAAAATACGTTACAAAGCCAAGGTTTGACTGTAGCAAAATGTTCGATAACAATTTGCATGCTGTGCATTTAAATAAATTAATTGTAAAGTTTGATAAACCAATATATTTAGGAATGACCATTTTGGATATCAGTAAAGTAATAATGTATGATTTCCACTATAATTATATGTCAAAATTTAAGAATAAAAAGTTCTTAATGACAGACACAGACAGCCTTGTTTATTCTATAGTAACAGAGGACTTTTACAAGGAAATACAAAGTGACTTGGACTGTTTCGACACCTCTGCATATAGTAAAGATCATTTCTTATACTCTGATAAAAATAAAAAAGTTACGGGCAAGTTTAAAGACGAATTAAATGGTCAAATTATGTATGAATATTGTGGTTTAAGGCCAAAATTATACTCTTTCATTCCTTTACAATGGTTATACGAAAAAGAAAATCAAAATGAGCTAGAGGTTAAAAAGGCAAAGGGAGCTGACAACGCTACAGTTAAACATCTCTTAAGACACCAACATTACTTACACTGTCTTGCAACCGGGGAAGATTACTATGAGAATGTTACAAGAATTAAATCCACAAACCACCATCTTCAAACATTAACGATGAACAAAAAGGTACTCTCTTTTGATGACGACAAGAGGTTTATTCTGGATGGCATCAACACTCTTGCCCTTGGTCATTATAAAATTGGTCAAACATAAATCTATATTTCCCATTATTCTTTGGCCTTTCCTTGTCTATTACAAAAAAGCCATATTTAGACCTATCCCAGCATTGATGGCAGAGATTTCTAAATTGGTTAAATGAAAAATCATTTCCCACATGATTGTTATACACATGTTTTAAATTTAAATCGTCTTGTTTAAATAATATTAGGAAATTAACATTGTCACGTAAATGTTTGTTTACTTTACTGTAAGATTGACACAAGTAAAAACTGTTAATATTTTTGTGTCTGCCCATTGAGAAACATTGTGTGATATTTGGACTATTTATGTCGTCAAATACAACTATTGAGTGTGATTCTACATCATTTGGTGTGATTTCACAGTTTGAATATGTGTGTAATTTAACTTCATCACACAGACGGAATATTTCAATTATTTTTTTATATTTTTCTTGTTCTAAAGATTTGGATATTATATATAAATTTGTAAACTTTAATCCTTGTTTTTTTACAATTAAGTTATAAATTACAACAGTCTTCCCCGAACCACTGGGCCCTATTATAAGACAGCGAATATTATTAGGAAATAGACCCAACTTCTTTGGTGTATTTTCTTTATGTGCTATTTTAAATTTGTTCTTTTGTTGAATAAATGACATTTTTTATATAATAAAAATGGCAAAGAGAAAGTGTAAAAAGGTCCAAGGTAAGGGATTATTCTTAAAGCCATATAGAGGCCGTGGCTTGTTAAATACCCTTATAAACAACCTTCCTTTCCCTCTCCACATGCCTGGAAATTATAAATGGTGTGGACCTGGAACTAACGTGCGTGAAAATTTAGCCAGAAATGTACCTCCAAAAAATAAGCTAGACTCTTATTGTAAAGAGCACGACATATTCTACATGAATAATCCTGATACAGCCGCCCGGAACAAGGCAGATATGAGATTAGCGGACCAGGCTTGGACTAGGGTTTCGGCAAAGGACGCCAGTCTGGCCGAAAAAGCAGCAGCTTATGCAGTGACAAATTTGATGAAGGCTAAGGCAAAAATGGGAATGGGATTAAAATTTAATAAAAAAGATGGACAACTTTCAGCTGTTAGAGGCAGCAAGAGACGTGCCTCGCTTTCGAGGAGTGTACCTAAAAAACGAGCTAAAACATCTAAGGCCAAAAGTAAGAGAATGTGGAATTATTAATTTAGACAGTGACAGGGGCACACATTGGACAGCATATCGTAAAATAAAGATGTTGTAATATATTTTGACCCTTTCGGAATACAGCCTCCAAAAGAGGTAATTGCATATTTTGTACCATCTAAAATTTACTATACAACTGATCAAATACAAGATTTAAACAGTTCCATTTGTGGAATTTTATGTTTATCATTTCTGAAAAATTTTAGTTTATAAAAATGGATTCATTTACTATAACATTTACGGGTACAGAGCCAGAGTTGAAGTCGGTGTTCTTTCCTCCTATAGAATTAAATGGTGATTATGTAATTGGACTGGTAGATTTTCAAAGTTATAATTCTATATTTAATGTTAAAAAACCTCTAAATACTTTGACATATTACAAAATGCACAAAATTACAACCCCAAAAGGGGAGGTCACAATTGACGAATTAAACCGGGCATTAGCTGGTAAAGTTGAAGTTATTATACAAAATAAAGTAGCATTAATTAATACAAAAGTCAAACTTATATTTTACAAAGGGCTAGTTCCAAAATTAAATAAACTTAAAGACACAAAATTAACTATAGACGAGGGTGAGGATGTGTATTATTACGATCACAAAGCTCCAAATGTAATTGAAATTGCTGAAGGTACATACGAAGTGTTTGAGCTTGCGAAGGAAATTCAAAAGCAACTCCCAGATTTTGTACTTATAGCCGATAATAAAACTATGAAAGCCACATTACATTCTAGCCATGTGTTTGATTTTACAAAACCGTGTTTAGGGTCTGAATTGTTGGGATTTAAAGGATTTTCTACTCCAGATATTGCGTTTAAATCCGTAAATAAAATCAACATAAATAATGTAAATGTGATTAGAGTAAAATGTAATATTGCGAATGGGTCTTATTTGAATGGTGACAAATCACACACCATACACAGTTTTTACCCAGAAGCTCCTCCCGGCTACAAAATTATTGAGGTTCCCAGAAATATTATATACTTCCCTGTAAATAAGAGAAGTTTAGATGTTGTTAGCATTACATTTGCAGATCAACACGACAAGCCAATTGACTTTAATAAAGAAGAAACTACAATTACTTGTCATATAAAAAAGATATGAGAATTTACAAGAACGGACTGAGTGTACAAAATGCCAGGTTTCTGCGATCAATTGGGTTGAAGTTAAAATTTTCTATTAATAAAAATGGAAGATTTTCTAGACGTTACAGGAAAATTCCAATACGACGATAGCGTGGTTAAAATTACAAATCACTCCTATGTTCCACACAACACTTTAGCAATAAATAATTCCGATGAAATTCGAATATGCATAAATAATCAAGATTTACTAACACTCCCATGTAGGAGTTATTTGTATATTAAAGGAGAAATAGAGAATCATGATAAAGGACATTTTATAAATAATGCATTTGCATTCTTATTTGACGAAATTAGATACGAAGTTGCTGGTAAAGAAATAGATATTGTAAGAAATCCGGGAATTTCCAGTCTTATGAAAATATTGTGCTCTTACAATAAAACAACTAAATTGTCAAATTTAGCATTTGATTCTGATGAAAATTTAAAGGAGTTCCATAAAAGCGGCAAGTTTAGTACTTGTGTCCCGTTAGAGCTGTTAATGGGTGTGTTTGAGGATTTTAATAAGGTTTTAGTAAATGTTAAACAAGAATTGGTGTTGAAAAGATCCAAAAACGACTTAAATTGTATATTAACAACATCTAATGCTCCAACTGGTGTCGATCCTATTCCTAAAATTACACTTAAATCGATTCAGTGGGTGATGCCGCATGTGGTGCCATCTGATGGGGAGAAGCTTCAATTACAAAAGATGTTATTGCAAAATAAAAATTTGCAAATTGCATTTAGAAGTTTGGAGCTACACGAACTCCCATCATACCCCGAAACCAAGAGACATACATGGTCAGTTAAGACGTCTTTGAGTTTGGAGAAGCCCAGGTATATTATATTTGGTTTCCAAACTGGTAGGGACAACAGTGCACGAAAAAGAACTGATGAATTTGATCACTGTAAATTGAAAAATCTCAAAGTGTTTTTAAACTCTGAATATTATCCTTATAGTGATTTAAATCTCGACTTTGAAAATGGAGATGCCTCTAAAGCTTATGAGATGTTTGTGAGGTTTAGGGAGAGTTACTACAACACCGTCCCCGATCCTATGTTTAACAGAGCTGACTTTATAAAGAAATATCCTCTAATTGTAATAGATTGTTCTAGGCAGAATGAATCAGTCAAAGAGGGGGTTGTAGATATTAAATTAGAAATTGAAACTGCAGAAAATGTCCCTTCAAACACATCTGCATATTGCCTAATAATACACGATAAAGTGTTTGAGTATAATCCTTTGACAAATGAGATAAATAAAATGTAAATAAAATGAAAACAAATATTCAACAAGAATTGGTAGAGTCTGCAAAACAAATAAGAGAAAAATATAGGGCGTTAAAACGTGGTAAATTTCTAGAGGCTGAAGAGAGGTTCCAAACATTCCAACCGTTAATAGAGCCTTTGCAAGAATTAAAAAATTTAGCCACAAAAACAGAGAGGCCAGTTCTCCCAATGATTTTAGAAAAGACCCCGTCTAGAATACCAAGAATAACCCAGATAACACCGCACAAATTAGATTTTGGTCTTTTAGCATCAGACTATTTAGGAAATTACCTTAGTAGAAGTAGTATGACAGACACCACATATGGTATTAGGCGAGAAGGAAATAAATTTTTTATTGGGAATCAGGAAGTTCAAATTGCCAATGACGATGTTACAGTTGGAGAAACAATTTATAAAGGGACAAAGGGATTGTGGGAATTGTTAACTTTAAAAGAACCCATAAACTATAGTCAGGTTGATTTGCAAAATTATAAAGAGATTTTGGAAGCTACAAATGCACATTTAAAGGGTTATAAAACAGGTGCGGCGATGTCAAGTAATAAACACACTAAATATCTTAATATAATTAAACCCCTGTTTAAGACTGTTGGTGAAGGTTTAAGGCAGGTAACTGGTAATAAAATAGACTATGTTTATTGGGACGATCCTAATGAGCTTGTAGATAGGTTAAGACTGCTTTGGTTAAGCCGATTGGCGGGAAATTCTGGAGTGGATAATGAGATAGATTCTATCATAGAAGAATTGAGGGAAAGTGGAATTGTTTATTAAATAAAAAGATGATAGATAAATTTTATCGCGTATATAACCCGTATAATAAACCAGAAGCTAGAAGTTTTAAAGAAACTACTTTAAATCTAAAAGATGATGGTTGGAATGCTTTAAATTATAAAATTAGTAGTGTTAAAGGTGGGGAGTTTACTGATGATGTATCGACTTTGGGGCAGACGTTAACTAGAAAAGGTGATGCTTTTGTACAAGGTAATACTAAATATAAGTTTTTAGAATCCAAGAGTAATAATTGGAACGCTAATAAACGTAAAATTACTAATGTTAAACGAGGTGAAAGCTCAACCGATGTACCCACATTAGAGCAAACTTTAATAAGAAAAGATGGTGTCTTTGTACAAGACAAAAATAATTATGAATTTTTGGAATCGGAGAATGGTATTTGGAATGCCAAAAAGCGAAAAATAAGTAATTTGTTGGCTGGTAAAGAAAGCGATGATGTTGTAAACGTCTCTCAAGTACCAAAAATGGATCTAAACTTTTGGGATTTTAATAATAAAAGGCTAGTTCGTGTTAAACCCGCTGTTGATGAGAACGATTGTGTTACAAAACATCAGACTGTGACTTTAGACGGTCTTAAATTTGATGGTAAAAATAAGCAATTAACAAACATTTTACCTGGAACATTGCCAAATGATGTGGCTGTTGTTAATCAAATATTAACAAAAGGTGAGAAAAGCATAATAAAACAGGGGGATAAAAATTATAATGTATTAACATTAGATAGCGATATGTGGGATGCAGAGGACAAATTAATAAAGAATGTACCTGAAGGCAAAGATAGGAGTGATATTTGTTTAATGTCACAGGTTTTGAGGTATGACGATAATATTAAAACTTTTAGACAAGACAATATTAAATTTGATATTTGTTTAAAATCACATGCATTAAGGTTTAACAATAAAACTAATAAATTTATGCAAGACAATAATGAAATCGATTTGATGATGTACAATCCTAAATTGTTGGTTGCAGACCCTACATCTTTAAGCGGATTTAAGACTTTAGATGGAGAGGCATATTTGCCAAAAAACTATGTATATCAAAGAATGAGTGATGGTATGTTAATTGGTAGCAATGGAGGTGTTTTTGAAACGACAGAGACTGGCAGATACGTTAACATTAAAAATAAAGAATAAAAAATGGAAAAAATTGCTTACGAATTGCATAAGCCCGCGAGAAAGAACTTTGTTAGAAGGTCTTTTAAGGTGTTGGGTATAAACGAAACTGTTCAAATAGATTTAATAGATATGCGGAATTATGCTAGAGAGAATTCTGGGAATAAATATATTTTAACTTTAATAGACACATTTTCTAAAAAAGCTTATGCTGCTCCACTAAAGAATAAAACTGGATTAGTAGTCACAGAAGCTATAAAAACTATTCTCCCAAAGGGAGTTAAAAATATTCAATCTGATAACGGAAAAGAATTTTTTAATGAACATTTTACCAAACTAATGAAAATTCTAAATATTAATCACTACCACACTTACTCTACAACTAAGGCGGCTATTGTGGAAAGGTTCCAGAGAACTTTAAAGAATTGGTTGTATAGAGAGTTTAGTGCACAAGGGAGTTACAAGTGGTTGGATTTACTTCCAAAGTTAATAAGGATATATAATAATAAAGTACATAGATCCATAGGGATGAAGCCTAACCAAGTAAGTGCTAAGAACTCTAAAGATGTACATGAAAGGTTAGCATCTAAAGTACAAGTTAAAAAGCCAAGATATAAGGTGGGGGATAGTGTAAGGATATCTAAATATAAACATGTATTTAGTAAAGGATATACCCCTAACTGGACGGGAGAGCTTTTTACAATAGCAGAAGTTAAGAAAACAAAGCCTGTGACTTATATTTTGAAAGATGAAAATGGCAATATAATCAAAGGAGGATTTTATACAGAAGAATTGTTAAAGACTAAATATAAAGACATGTATTTGGTAGAGAAGGTAATTAGGAGGAAGGGTGATTTATTATATGTCAAATGGCTCGGGTTCCCAAGTAGCCAGAACTCGTGGATTTCTGCAAAGGATGTGTTAAAATGAATGCAAATTTTAAAATTGGGAAAAATATGGCAAGGGTCAAAACGGAAATTAGGGTGCAAAAATCAATAAGTTGGCAGTTTTTAATTCGACCGTAATAGATAATTTGGGATTTATTAATACATTAGACAAATTGACAAATCCAAAGTTAGATTTTAAATATAGAGGATGGGGAAAATGTGGCAAGGGTACTAGTACAGGAAACTTGTGTAAGGCGGGATCGGGCGTCGGCGCAAAAACTGATCCCCATAAGAATAACATGGGAAAAAAGCGCCGATTACGGGGTTAAACCCGTAGTTCTCCTCTACTCACCTATGACTCAACATTTATTTTCAAAACCTCCCAGGTTGATTTTTAAAAATGCTCCCAACTTGAAAAGCATACTTTATAACCAAAATTACCTCAAATAAATCAACCTTTAACATCAAAGTCTGGCTGTTATCCTTGCAATAAATCCCGTTGTATCACTTGCAAGTCACTTGTTCCATCCACTAGTTTTACTAGCAGCCAGACTAACAAATCATATAAAATATGTGGAAACATTACTTGTGCTTCTACCAATGTAATTTACCAACTATCCTATACAAATTTCCCTAAGGACTACATTGTTAAAACCACAACAGCCCTTAGAGTACGCATGAATGGGCACAGGCATGATGTTAATCATCCTTCGATAGAAAAACCTGTTGCCATTCATGCAAGAAAACATTCACAAAATTTTCAGGAATGTTATTCTCTAAAGGGCGTATGTAAATTGGCTACTGACTGTCAAGATAGATAAGACAACCTGAGCAGGCCCATCAATTAGTCCTGAAATCTAAAAACCCATTTGGACTTAAGATAACCAACATTTATCATGTTGTATACTATTTATTTTATCCCCTAAAAAAATTCTTAATGCTATTTATTTATACTACCGTTTATTTTTATCTTGTTTTTGTTAAATGTATAGTATTACATGTCATCCATTCATTATTTAGTGATAATTTTCCCATTATGTGCTACTTTATATTTAATATCCCTTATCAATGTGTTAGTTAATTAATTTCCCCTAAATGTGTTATTGTATTAATTGCCCTATGTTCATGCCCAATAATAATCATCATTATCACCACTCCTCAGAAAATCATTCCTCTCTATGTATTTAATGTTATTTATCTGTGCAATTGTAAAATAATATGTATTTCATTGGTTAATCGCCAATAATTATTCACAGCCTATCCACATCTAATAGCCTACTCACTTAATTTAATATGTTTGATAATAATAATATTTTAGATATAATTTATGTGAGAGGATTGTAATAGAATTGAAATTTAATATAATATACTTTTCAAAAATAGTCCTTAAGGAATCTAAATTACAGTGACCAGTGTTAACATATGTGTGTACCATGTGCTTTCAACAATGGACCATGCTTCCAGACCTCATCTCTGCTAGATCCTCCTTCTTCCAGATGCCATAGTATTAAGACCTAAAATTTGTGCAGGACACAGTTCCTATTTAAATTCACCCAGTATGGCCTAAGTTTTGAATTGCTTAGTGCTCATTTATTAGGGACTCACTGCTCAGTATAATACCATTTTAAATTCACTCCCTTTTCTTTGTTTTATCCCCAAAATTGGTATTGAGCGAAGAACATTGTAAGCTGACTGGTAAACCACTTCCATTGTGTATTCTATTAGGGACTTGAAAGAATACAGACATTTAATAGAACAAGTCTAATGTTCTGAAAGTTAAATTAACATCAAGAGTATATTATTACATTGAACTATCTTTTCTAAATTTAATTTGAGTATTTTATCATCAGTAGATTCAGTGAAAACCATTGGACCTTCCTTTTGGACAACACCAAAATTTATCATTTTTGCAATTTGTAAACAATATAAGCCTAATTGGACTAAATATTCTTTCACATATAATTTCAACGTTATTCAAGTCAGCACGATACTTCCCCCCTGAGAAAAAGAACCCTCATTTATAAAAGATCCCATTTAGAATCAAAATATGAACATTTTGTCTTAAGCCTACATGTATTATTGCCATCCATCTTCTAGCCTAGGCCATTCACTGTAACTTTCCCCAGAATTGTAGATTATTTGTAAATCCCTTTGATTGATAACTTTTTAAAACATAATTGTTATTACTAGATAAATAAATATTATATTGTTCCTCTGTACTTTGTATTTCATTTAAATAGTTCAAAGATATTTTAGAAATTGTACACCTACCTTCTGTTGATATCCAGATTAATTATAGAACACATTCTACTCACTACAATAAACCAAAGAAGACCATAGGTAGAAATATATTTATTGATAAGTCAAATAAGAGCATTAGTGAGCATTAGTAGGCATATTTAAATAGCCTAGTGAATTTTGTAGGTAGTAACACTCATTATTGTGAAGACAAGCTAGGCTTAGCACATGGTAGCCATTGTCACCGACCAGATAGCGTCACTTTTATATCCACATTTCCCGATCACATCCGAGCAAATAATTAATTAAGAGTTAGTAAATTAGAATCATAAGTAATAAAAAAAGAAAATCATAAGAATTTGGCGACCCAACGTACTGGCTTGAATAACGACTGATAAATATTGCAATCCTCAACTAGAATAAGCCTAGAATAAGATTGTCATATTTAATATTAATTTCCCGTAATTGTCCCCCTCCCCACCAATAATAACTGTGTATAACAATACCGCATATTTAATAATCTCGCACGTTATAACTAAAACGAACTCACAATGACCGAAAACAAGTATAATTTACGAAAGACACGCAACTACCCGGTACCAGACGCCATGTCGAGCGACGACGAATCGAGCAGCCGCCATGTTGGACAAAATCAACAAGAAGCCTCCAAAACCACCGACCGCCAAATGTACACGGACCCCATCAGCCAATCAGAGAGCACCAATCTCGCAGCCTCGACGCAAGATTTCTCCCTCAGTCTGCCCGTAGACGATAAAACTACTTATTCGTCATCTGAGCGAAGTAATTCCAGTCGACCGACCCGAGCGCTGACGGACATGCCCGAAGTTTCCCGAACCGTATTCATTGATTAGAATGAACGAGAACGTACCGGCAATCCATTCACTGAGTCGGCGCCTACCCCTTCATTGCGTCCTATGACAGACACGCACACGGACGATATGACTAGCGAATTGAATACTGTAAACCCGATTACACCAACACCCGCAATTGACATGAACATGTTAGTCACCCTCATGACCAATTTAGGCAATAAAATTGAACAAACTAGTATCGACTTAAATAGTAAATTCGAACAAACTAGTGCTAGAATCGAACAAAATAATGCTGAACTAAAATCTGAAATACGAGAAACTAAATCTGAAATACGAGAAACTAAATCTGAAATACGAGAAACTAAATCTGAAATCCAAACAATCAATGCAAGTTTTCAACAGCAGATCAATCAAACAAAAGCTGAACTAACCAAAATCTTCAACGATGAAACCAATGAAACCCAGCAAGAAATTCAAGCCTGTAGGAACGCTTTTGAATCACAAATGCAAGAAACCAGGGAAAATCAAATTGAAATTAGACTAGAAATCAACGCCATTAAACTTACACAAAATACACAAGCCGAAGAAACCGCTAAATTAAATGATAAACTAATGCTCAGAATCGAAAACTCCCAGACTCAAATGAGACAGTTTGTAATAGACAGCATTTCACAACAACAAATCGCTTCTGAACTTGAAAACAAACAATGTCAGGACAATATCATCTCTACTGTCAATTCTCAACTTGAAGAACATAAGCAAAATTTTGATCAGAAAATAGAAGAATTAACAACCAAAACACAACTTGATAATGAGCGTAACTCTAAAACAAACTTAACGGCACTACAAAATGAAGTCATACCTAAGATTACACTGCAGACAAAATTAATTGAAGCACAACAACTCGAAATTCAAACCTGGAACCAAAACCTAAATAAGTGTGAAGCCGAAGTGACCAACCTGAAACAATCCAATCAACTAAGCGGAATGACAGGACAAATTAAAGTAATCTGCAATGGTAGCGAAGCTAATGACCGACTAATGCCAAAATTTAATGGACGTAGCGGCAACCCAAATGAGTACCTATACAAACTAAGACGATACTATGAACGAGGCATCGAACGAAACCAATATTGCGATTCGACCGAATATCTAAAAGACCTGTTAGAAACATCATTTGAAGGACCTGCATCCCGATGGTTACAACTAATAAAAACTGAGATCACCGATTGGGAACGATTTGCGAAAGAATTTGAACTAAAATATTGGAGTCAAGCAGTCCAACGCGGAATCAAAGCTAAGATCGAGTCTGAGAAATATAGACCCAACGGGACATTAAGCCGAACGGAATACTTAACAGAACGAGTATTGTTACTACAGTCGATGACGCCTAGTCTGAGTGAAGAGGAGATTGTTACCCTCATGGCAGAGCGATTTGACTCAATAATACAAGACAGTATTAGTGTCCAAAACATCACCACGATCCGAGCGATGGAGAGATTATTACAAAAAGAAGACATCAAGGACGGACCAAAGAAAGCTAGGAGCCATAACAACCAACAAAGCAGCAGACCAGCCAGCCCGACTACTCAAAACCAACAAAATTACAATGATAGGTATGCCAACCAACGAGCCTATCAACCAAAAATGAACACGCACCATAACTATCAGCAAAACAAATATACTCCGAACAACTCTTCATACCGAAACCAACAAAATTATCGGAATAATAATGGTAATAACCACCAACAATATCATAGAAGCCATCATGATAACAAACCATATCAGCGTGAACAATATCATCACAGAAATTATGATCAAAATTACAAACACGATCGCAACCACCCTACCAGCGAACAGAACCAACTCTGTGCGATATTTAGGCAAAATCCTAACCCGCCTAATGCACCGACTGCACCTCCGATGAGTCCACACTCAAGTAATAATAATGCTAGTCCACGTTCCTCATCGTCTCCAACGAGACAGGGAAACGACTCGGCGCTGTAAACCACGGCCGAGAAAGGGTTATGTTGTCTAGTGATCACCCATTGAATACAGCGCCTACTTACAATATCCTCGGCCAAACTATTAACCATTCTATAAATCTCATGCAGACCAATAATATAATATGTGATAAGAATTTCCTCTTAGAAGATGAATACGAAAACGATGTCAATTCAAACTACACACAAATTAACTGTCCAGAAATCAATATAATATCAGCACTAGTGCCTTAATTGATTCAGGTTCTTCAGTAACTTGTATAGCGGAAGCTTGGTTTAATGAAAATAAGATTACAACCATTTGAAGAATTACCAGTGAATAATACCGTTATCAAGACAGCTGTAGGAGAAAAATCTAAACGTGTTTCCCGTACAATATATGTTCCCACTACCATTGATAAACATACGATGATAACTGAATATTTGATAGTACCACACTTAATAAAACCTATAATTCTCGGAGTCGATGTTCTATCTGCCCTCAAAATGGATTTGAATTTCAACACAAATGAAATAAATATGAAAATCAATAACGATAATGTTACAATGAAGTTTAATATGTGTCATCATGAAGGACAGTTATGTCAAATAATAATTAATAATAGCCATAGGCCAAATAATAATATGAATAATAATTTTAATAATATGATGTACGATGAGTACAATGATGATTTAATATATGATAAATATGATAGCACAGCATACAACTTCAGTGAGATACAAACAAATCCAATAAACGACAGCACATTGACACAAGAAGAAATTAATACATCTTTAGCATCAAATGATTACATCAAGAAAGAAGAACAAACAATTTTAAGTCAGTTATTAAATAAGTACAAACATGTTTTCCCCGAGCTATTTATGGAGAAACTGCAAAGCTTTTCGAGGTTTACGAAGGACCATTCATCATTAAGCAAATATTAGGAAAATCTACTTTTCATGTAACCAGAGAGAACGAAGACATCTTATTTGGACCATACCACACATGTGCATTGAATAGATACATAGAACCCATAGTAGAAGAGGATACTGTAAATGGTGAAGAAGACCCTGGCAACATAAACTCTTAAAACAATGTAAAAAACCGAAAGTGTTGTTATGCAAGTGAAGAATTTCATCCCCATACCAATAAACAATTGTTATATTAAATGTTCCCTTAATCCCAATTCCCCTTGTGTCCGGTCATGAACTATCCTAATCCCTCATCCCATATTTCCCTATTTATGTATTGTTCCTATGTTTATGTAAATTTAGAATAAGAATTAACTAGCTGTAAATATGTTTCATACTAAATAATTCATGTATTCCATTTCATACTTGATCGAAATCTGTCTTTAATTCCATATCATACAGATTTCTGAGGAGATAATTATAGTATTACATGTCATCCATTCATTATTTAGTGATAATTTTCCCATTATGTGCTACTTTATATTTAATATCCCTTATCAATGTGTTAGTTAATTAATTTCCCCTAAATGTGTTATTGTATTAATTGCCCTATGTTCATGCCCAATAATAATCATCATTATCACCACTCCTCAGAAAATCATTCCCCTCTATGTATTTAATGTTTATTTATCTGTGCAATTGTAAAATAATATGTATTTCATTGGTTAATCACCAATAATTATTCACAGCCTATCCACATCTAATAGCCTACTCACTTAATTTAATATGTTTGCTAATAATAATATTTTAGATATAATTTATGTGAGAGGATTGTAATAGAATTAAAATTTAATATAATATACTTTTCAAAAATAGTCCTTAAGGTATCTAAATTACAGTGACCAGTGTTAACATATGTGTGTACCATGTGCTTTCAACAATGGACCATGCTTCCAGACCTCATCTCTGCTAGATCCTCCTTCTTGTTCCAGATGCCATAGTGTTAAGACCTAAAATTTGTGCAGGACACAGTTCCTATTTAAATTCACCCAGTATGGCCTAAGTTTTGAATTGCTTAGTGCTCATTTATTAGGGACTCACTGCTCAGTATAATACCATTTTAAATTCACTCCCTTTTCTTTGTTTTATCCCCAAAATTGGTATTGAGCGAAGAACATTGTAAGCTGACTGGTAAACCACTTCCATTGTGTATTCTATTAGGGACTTGAAAGAATACAGACATTTAATAGAACAAGTCTAATGTTCTGAAAGTTAAATTAACATCAAGAGTATATTATTACATTGAACTATCTTTTCTAAATTTAATTTGAGTATTTTATCATCAGTAGATTCAGTGAAAACCATTGGACCTTCCTTTTGGACAACACCAAAATTTATCATTTTTGCAATTTGTAAACAATATAAGCCTAATTGGACTAAATATTCTTTCACATATAATTTCAACGTTATTCAAGTCAGCACGATACTTCCCCCCTGAGAAAAAGAACCCTCATTTATAAAAGATCCCATTTAGAATCAAAATATGAACATTTTGTCTTAAGCCTACATGTATTATTGCCATCCATCTTCTAGCCTAGGCCATTCACTGTAACTTTCCCCAGAATTGTAGATTATTTGTAAATCCCTTTGATTGATAACTTTTTAAAACATAATTGTTATTACTAGATAAATAAATATTATATTGTTCCTCTGTACTTTGTATTTCATTTAAATAGTTCAAAGATATTTTAGAAATTGTACACCTACCTTCTGTTGATATCCAGATTAATTATAGAACACATTCTACTCACTACAATAAACCAAAGAAGACCATAGGTAGAAATATATTTATTGGATTGAGTGAAACGAAATCCTTATACATAACTTTACTGCTTACACTGGTAAGAGAATCAACTCGAACTGGCGTGTCTTTGTCATAAATAACTCAAAAACGCCTCTACAGATCCACTTCAAACTTTAGAGATAGATTCTATAGTACGAAATATCGGTCGAGTTCGTTATTGGGAATATTTGGATAAGTAATAATAAAATTATCTTTAAAACAAATCTATTTTTTATCCCATAAGATTAACATTGGGAGCCATTTTAGTGGTACTTGAATCGTTGATATTTAGCCAACGTCTATGTTTCAAGTATAGAGTAACGTAAGTCACAGTGTCATAGATTCACTACAAAACTGTAGTTATTTATCTTCATGTTGACTAGGAAAAAAACTTATTTTCGTAACTTGAAACACAAAAACTAAGGTTTAAATATTATTAGCTTTTAAAAGTTGTATGTATATTTTATTTTATACTAATTAAAAGATGCATTCTTATTTTTACATACTATTATAATTAATAACTTTATTGGTACTCTATGTCAAAACCTTGCCTGACGGACGGTGAACTACGGGAATTTGGTCCAGACTCCAGACAGACGACAGACGACAAAATGACAACTCAAAGGTCAACAAGAAAATATAATTCCCACTCATTAACAGTAGAAAGTCTTAATTTGTTCAACAAATTAATGTCTCATTAATAAAACGTACGGTAAGTTACCAAATAAAATTAGATGTTTTGGTTATTTATTTATTTATTGACGGCTATCACCAATGCAACTTTACAATATGACAATAATTAACATTTGTAAGAACAGAAAAAAGAACAAACTATAGCTACCTATACATCGTGCTTTTATTGACTAAAAAAAATCGCTTGTGAGAATCATCTGTTACGTGCCAAACCAAAACATTGCAAGCGAAGTGATTGTTAAGCAAAGATCGTATATAGGTTAAGTCTGTCCCACACATCTCGCGACCAGGCCTAAACATTCGACCGGACATCCTCCCGAATGTTCACTGAACATTCCGTCCCATATTCTTGCTACCAGTACACAATGGCCCAACAAAAGCGAGCGCGATAGTTTACTCAGTTTGCTCGTTTATGTTTGGGAGAGTTCACCTCGCCATGATTCGTGTTTGCCTGTGCTCCGATTTTTGTCTGGTTTTTGGCTTGAATCAAATGTGACGAGCGGAAGCGAATGGGCGAGCATGGTATTGCATGGTATTGGGCGAGCGTGTACTGGTTACTTCATTGTGCACATTCGTTTAATTTGGTGCAAAATTCGTTTTCACGACTCGTTCCGATCACTCAGTGGAGTATTTGAGCAAATCATTCGGCGATAGTGTACTGTTGCCAAAGAGTTTGTGCAGCTCCCACACTTCTCGGGATTACTCAGAACATTCGGAGTTTGGCCGTATATGTGTTCAGGCGTATTCGCGAGAAGTGAGGGACGGCATTTATTGATTAGGCCTAATACAAATCATTTTCATTTGCCTTCAACCTAGCGAGTTCACTGCTGCGTCCATATGTTTAAACATTAGTTCGATAGGAAAAATATTAAAATTACAATTAAACAATCAGCAACAGCAATAAACTTTTTTAAGACTAAAAAACAGCTTATCGTACAAGAACTATACTGCCTACACCAGGGAAACAGTTCAACGGCTTGTGTTGACGATTCCATATGACAAAAAAACTCAAGAAGCTTAATGTAATCATTTACAATTTGTTAAGGGTGTTTGGCCGCTAGGCTAGTCTGGCAGTGAGGAGCAGTAGTTCTACAAGTCGCCACCGCGCGCCGCTTGGAAGACAACTCGCCCAGTGCTGTGAGTGTGTGTGATCTGGCTGGGGGGAGAGAGGAGCGTGTTCTCCTCATTTCTCCCCCTCCCCCCACGCAGCACTGTCTTTCCGTCTACTCGTTCTTCGTCGGCCGGGGCGCACGGCCTGCGGCTCGACTGGTTGACTAGGGTTGGGTTGCTTACTATTTTCCACTGATGTGCCTTTCAATGTCGCCGACAACTCATCTTAAATATATGGTTATTTTGAGCGTTCACTTTATAGTTTTGATGAGTAAATTTCTTGTAGTCTATACAGATTTTATCATTAAAAGGTTTGACACAGTTGTGAGCACATTTAAATACAGTGGAACTCGGATATTTAGAATCTCAAGGGACCGCGGTAATAACATTCGAACTATCCAAAAAATTGAATTTTAATTACCGGTTTAGAGGTTACAATTATCTAGGCCCAAATAAGCTAGGATAGCTTTACTGTATTAAAAACTAATAAAATTATTATTTTAAAAACATTAATTATAAATATAAAATGGTTTTTAATTTTAAGAATTACAATTTAACAAATTTCTTTACTCATTATACATTGATCATATTAATTTCTTAAAATACTGTATTAAATAAATGTGCAGGGTGTCCCCGAACTATTCCATAACAATTTTCCATAAGTATACAACTGTGGGATATTTTACTCCAATCACCAACATCCTAACCTTTGTTATATGTAAGTTTTCGCTATTTTTGTAATTTAGAATCCGTTTGTTAAAGTTACAGAAGAATTTGTTACTTACTGTTACAAAGTAAAATTCAGGCACGATCAGGGGCGGATCCAGGGAGTCACATTGGGTGGGGGGAAATACCCGCGTTTTTTTGGGGAGGGGGTGTATAGAATACCCCTCAGGGGTGGGGGGTCCGGGAGTACTCCCCTGGAAATTTGATAAAAATTCCATATCAATAATAATTTCATCGGCCGTAAAAAATATCCGAACGCGTTTTATTGACCAATATGTGTGTTATCGGCCTAAAAAGACGACTGCCTTGAATTCATGGATCAAAATCAGCACCGGTTTTACCGGTTTGACCGGTTTTTTTCGGATAAAAAATTGCAATTTGACCGCAATTCATGGTCGCCGTAACTTTTAAACCGAAAACGACAAGTAGGCCTAACCGTTGTTTATCGGCCAAGGGAAACCGCAATAGTTTATACCCAAACCGTAATTTAAAGGCGGCCACACACTACCGGACCTTTGCCCGAATAAGACATCGGATCGAGCAGGGAGCAAGGCACAAAGGTAGCTAAATTCACTCCGAACTTCTTCCCGATCAAGACCCCGAACAAGACATCGGATCGGACAGATTGAGCGCGAAAACCACCGAGCGGGGTAAAAACGGTGGGGACGACGTTAGTTGCCGTTGTGCAAGTCGGCAGTGTACTTGTCTGTTGATTTCACCCACTTAACCCATGTCACCCAGCTCCCCACGATTTAACCCACTTTTCTCCAAGCGTCATTCCTCTTCACTTTGTGGTACTGAAGGATGGGTCAAGTCCCACAAAACTGGCCTATTGTTGTACTCGGAAATAAACATCTAAGTTTTTACCTCAGACCACTCCATCGTGCAGACTACTTTACATAAACTAGTGAACTGGAAACTAAAATGACAACAGTCAAGACTGCAACCCTCACCGTCGTCGTATCACTAACGGCGAGGCTCGTGACAGCGCCGGCGCTCGGAGCAGCGTATGGAGGTACCACGCACTACCGAACCCCAAACCAGACCCCGAACAAGACATCGGACCTATCTTTCTTTGATCTTTCTTAAAAAAACCGCCTCGTGAGCGCTCGGTCTGATGTCTGGTCCGAAGTCTTGTTCGATGTCTGGTTCGGAGGCCCCATTAACTACAGGATTTTCTTCCTTCGACCCCAAATCCTGATCGGTCCTATGTTTTGTTCGGGAAAAAGTCCGGTAGTGTGTGGCTGTCTTAAAGGCGAACACGCCAGCGGAAGTATCAAAGTATGTAATTTTCGAAGTCGAAGATTTTACCAAAACTAAGATCGAAACACATTTTATCGGCCTAAAATAGCAATATATTTTCACTTTGCCGTCTAAAACGTCAATCGAGCCGCATTTTAGCCTGAAAACGGTCAAACTGGGTTTTTAGAGAAATTTACCGACCGGGCGTATGTAGTTATCAGCCAAAATCGGTATTTTTTTGCGATAAATTTACAGCATATTACCATTGACTATATACATGAGTCATAAACACGACCACAAATTTTGTTGTCGGCCAAAAAATTGAGTACAAACTGTATTTTATGCCAGAAATGTACTTAATCGCTCACAAACGGCAATCGGACCGCATTTTCTCGGTAATATATAAAGCCGGGTCGTGCTTTATATACCAAAACCAATGTCCGAAACGCATTTTAGGCCGTGTTTAAATTTTACCGCAAAATGGTGTTCAAAAACACCAATATGACTGAATTTGTTGATATAGCAGACCACGTTTTATTGGCCTGAAGCGGCAAGCGCACAGCATATTATCCACGGAAATAGCAAAACAAAATAGGCAATTTCACAGCATTATATTTGCCAAAAACAACCGTTCCTCGCATTCTAAAGTCCGAAATCGACGGCCACAACGTGGTGTTTATTAACCGAAAATGATGACAGAGCCTCAATAAATGCCAAAATTCACAATCTAACCGTGATTAATCGTAACAATTGACAATCGGACCTCATTTTCCCAGCAAAAAATGAAGCCCAATCCCGTTTTACAGGCCCGAACGACTACCGGAACGTATATTTTACGAATACAATCAGCGATTCGACCCCACTCTATCAACAATGAGCACCTATTGTTACTATTTACTGATTTAAAAACATATTTACTCAAATCAAAAATATACAATGCTTGGAAAATAAATGGATTGTTTGGTTCTCTTTATTTATTTTCTAAAATATATTAAAAAGTTATCAGTAAGGCTTCAAGAAATATTTTCAATATCAGTAGTTAAAGCATTTACTATGTCTGTTCAATTCTTATCTGTTATTAATTTGGTTGATTAATAGATTTGAATATAGTACATTTTCAGTGAAAAATACTCATATTTTATCTTTGTTTACTCCAAACTGAATTGAGATGGAATTGGAAATGCTTACTTATAGCAATACAAAACGAGTTCGCACGCAGCATGCTGACGTGAGGGAAGTGAATTTCCACATACAAAACTTTTCAAACTCAAAATCAGTGTAGATTTTTTGAAGTAACACTTTAATTATACTTCATGTATGTGACTCTTCTCACGGTGCGACTCAGGGGAGAAACGATGGACTATGGCGTCACTGCTCACAAGCATGACGTCGTAGTTTTCAAGTGGATTCACTTGTTTGCACAATTTATTCACTGACTCACAAGTTTGCAATTGCATTGCATTTGCGATCTGGCGTTTGTTTGGCGTTAGTTAGGGATTTATTTATTAGAGAGTTAGTACAAATGGTTGTGAAGTATCCTACATTAAAATCAGTCAGCAAGTCTAATTTAATTTATTAAAAACTCCTTCCCTAATTAATTTTTTACATAGGCCCAGAAAATAAAAAAACCTATTATAAATTGTTGTTCAACCCACACATGTTGCTGTAATGTTTACCTTACATTGATTCCTAAAATGCACTTATAGATCTAAATGCTTATGTTAACTGCAGAACAGTTTTACTGTTGATGACCAACAGTTAAGCTTGGTCAATTTAACATAATAGGCTAATAAGTTACACATTATTGTGATGTTTATTTATGTATGTTATCCACAATGTCGGAAGTTTGACTATTTGGTATTTAAAAATTATATAGAGTACCATTATTTACAACACGCAACAGCAGTTAGGCTACCGGTAGGTTAGTTTATCATAAATATTTCAACCTCATGTGTGTTCTTGAGTTCCGCTTGTCCCGACACCATCAATTATTTTAGCGAATTTCCCCTATAGGGAAGAAGCTATTACCGTAGGTCTCATGGTAAGACTTAAGCCCGAGACCATGATAACTTTTCATTTTGAGGTCCCCAGATGCCAAAAACACCATTCGTTCAAATTTTTTTTTATGTATATATATATATATATATATATGTCCGTAAGCACGATAACTCTCGTAAAAAAGGTCCGATCTTAATTAAATTTGGTACAAATGTGTAAAGTACCATTTGTTTGAACGAGTTCGAAAACCAAATGAATCACACCATCCAAAGGGGGGTTTTTGGGGGGGTTTTGTACCCCAAAAATGTGTTTTTTGGGGTTTTCACATGTAATTTTTATTTAAATCAAATTTTAATTCATACCATTGAATTCAGCTTAAAAAAACAAACAATTTGGTATTTTGGTCATTGCTCTACGTCAATTTGTTACCGAGATATTGAAAGTGCTAAACACAGTACGTTGTCTAATGTTATTCTTATGGAGAAAAAGAAAAATTGTATATCTCGCTTATTTATGAACATAAACTGGCAAAATTTGGTATATGGCTTGATCTGGTTGTGGTTTATTGTTGTTTGCACAAAAAAAAATTTTTCGCCTATGGTTCCTGTAGCAGCAAACCTAGGTACTTGGTCCCCATGTTATTCTTATGGAAAATACTTAAAATGTTATATATCGCTTATTTATGAATGTATATGGATGAAACTTGGTATGTGACTTCACTGAGATGAGTTCATTTGATATTTGCATAAAAACCCATTATTTTGTGTGCCTTGTTGCAGCAAACCTGCGTACTCATCCCCAATGTTATTCTTATGGAGAATAATAAATATTTTAAATATCGCTTGTTTGTGAATACCTACATTTCTTATGAATCCTGTTAAGTGTTTTAATGTGTTATGTTATATATTCATTGGAAATTCGCTGAGTATGCAGGTTTACTGCAACGGGGGTATTTATTTTTATTAAGATAAACTAACCCAGAGTCCTAACCGTCACAGCAGACATGAATAAGTGGTACCCTGTACTATCCGTTAAGTACCAATATATTTATGATAGACTGGCAGAGCCTAGAATAAGTGTCACACTGCACCATACAAATTACCTTCAAAACATATTAATTTATCTGGTCACTCATATAATACAGAATAATTATAATTGAAGGTACCTATGTAATAAAATACATGTATGGACAAAACTGAGCGACTCATGTATATAGTCAGTGCCTAAAGCCTATTCTGACAGTCAGAGACTGTGATCTGTGATGTCAGTTCAAACAGCAGTAGACGGCACATGCCTAAAAGAAGAAAACTACGACGTCATGCTTGTGAGCAGTGACGTCCCATCGTTTCTCCTCTGAGTCGCTCCGCTCTTCTCAACCGTTACGACTCGTTTCTGCCGTAAACACAGTATTCCCGCCATAACTAATAACAACATTGTGGTTTTTAGCTCTGATACGGTATTAATTATAAGAGCAGTGGCGAAAAAGTATTCTTTGTCTAAATCGACCATAAGTGATCATGTCCGTGGAAAATATAATGGGCCCCTTGTTTCTAACTGTCTTTTAAACGTCTTTTCCCCTAATGGTTCTTTGTTTAGTTTAATTTTAGTTGCAAAGAATAAACAGCTGAAACGTGACGTAAGAATACCCTTTTTTCATCCCCAACCCATAACAATTTTGTATTTATTTCACTTTTAAGCCTTTGATTGGTGCAAAGGCATCTGCAGACCTCAAAACACCGTCCAACTATGGGAAGAAGAGATTACTTTATACGTTATAACGTTAGTTAGGTGGATGTCCGGTTCAAGACCGTATGTGGAGGTTAACCCGGACACTTTTATTTATTTTTAGCGAATTTACCCTTTAGGGATTAGCGAATTTCTCCTATAGGGAAGAAGCTAATACCGTAGTCGTCATGGTAAGACCTAGGCCCGGGACCATGATAACTTTTCATTTTGAGGTCCCCAGATGCCAAAAAACACCATTCTTTCAAAACTGTATATATATATATATATATATATATATATATATGTATATATATGTATATATATATATATATTTGTCCGTGAGCACGATAACTATCGTAAAAATAGTCTGATTTTGACGAAATTTGGGATAATGGTTTAAAGCTGCATTTATGACTTTAATTTCAAAAACCAGACAGATCGACCTATCCGAAGGTGTATTTTTTTGGGGGGGGGGTTTGTACCCTAAAAATAAGTTGTTTTAGTTTTTTACAAATAATCATTGAAAAAGTCAAATTTTAGTTTTTACCATTGGAATCAGCTTAAAAATAGGCACAATTTGGTGTTTTTATCATTGCTCTACGTCAAATGGTTACAGAGATATTGAAAGTGCTAAAGACAGTACGTTGTCCGATTTTATTCTTATGGAGAATAAGAAAAATTGTATATCTCGCTTATTTATGAACTTTCCTGATGAAACTTGGTATATTGCTTCATATCGTTGTGGTATATTGATATTTACACTAAGAAACATTTTTCGGCTGATAGTTCCCGTAGCAGCAAACCTACGTACTCAGCTTCCATGTTATTCTTATGGAGAATAAGTAACGTGTTATCTCCCTTAATTATGAACATAAATTAATAACATTTGGTATGTGGCTTTACCTTCTTCAGTTATATTGATAAAACCCCAATTTTTTGGTTACTTGCTTCAGCAACCCTGCATACTCAGCCGCCATGTTATTCTTATGGAGAATAATTAAAATGTCATAAATCGTTTATTTAAAAATGTAGATTGATGAAACTTGGTATTTGGCTTTATGTGGTATTAAGGTATATATATATATATATATATGCTTTGGAAATTCTCTGAGTACGCAGGTTGGCTGCTACGGGGGTATTTATTTTTGTTATAATAACATCCAACATAATAATATATAAGTTAGGCTAAAGGTAAATGGATATTGTAAATAGTACAAACACTTTAAAATGGTCTGGTTTTTATTGGTGACAACGTTAATGGGAAGGCACTATAACCTAAAAATAGTAAAAAAGTGTCCGAGTCAAGCCTGTTTTACGGTAGGCCTAACTGAAACCTAAATAACCTAAACCTTAATAGGCCTAACTGAAACCATAACCGAATAACCTAAATAATCGTTATACCCTATCGAACAATTTCATTCGGTTTTTTATATCGTTCCACTTATGAAAGTCTACCCTGGTTTCGGTTTTAGCGAATTTCCCCTATAGGGAAGAAGCTATTACCGTAGGTCTCATGGTAAGACTTAAGCCCGAGACTATGATAACTTTTCGTTTTGAGGTCCCCAGATGCCAAAAACACCATTCGTTCAAATTTTTATATATGTATTGATATATATATATATATTTATATATTTATTTTTATATATTTATATATGTGTGTCCGTAAGCACGATAACTCTCGTAAAAAAAGTGCGATCTGAATAAAATTTGGTACAAATATGTAAAGTACCATTTATCTGAACGAGTTCGAAAACCAGACAAATCGCACCATCCTAAGGGGGGTTTTGGGGGGCTTTTGTACCCCAAAAATGTTTTTTTTGGGGTTTTCACATGTAATTTTTATTTGAATCAAATTTTAAATTATACCATTGAATTAAGCTTGAAAAAAAATTGGTATTTTGATCATTGCTCTATGTCAATTGGTTACTGAGATATTACAAATCCTAAACACAGTACGTTGTCTAATGTTATTGTTATGGAGAAAAAGGCAAATTTTATATCTCGGTTATTTATGAACATAAACTGACGAAATTTGGTATATCACTTCATCTGGTTGTGGTTTGTTGATGTTTGAACAAAAAACCAATTTTTCGCCTATGATTCCCGAAGCAGCAAACCTAGGTACTCGGTCCCCATGTTATTCTTATGGAGAATAATAAAAATGTTATATATCGCTTATTTAGGAATGTATATGGATGAAACTTGGTACGGTATGTGACTTGACTTAGATGAGTTCTATTGATATTTGTATAAAAATCCATTATTTTTGTTCCTTTTTGCAGCAAACCTGCGTACTCATCCCTAATGTTATTCTTATGGAGAATAATTAATATTTTAAATATCGCTTATTTATGATTATATTTCTTATGAATTCTGGTAAGAGGCTTAATGTAATATTAAGACATATATATTCATTGGAAATTCGCTGAGTACGCAGGTTTGCTGCGACGGGGGTATTTTAGATTTCAGTTTTATTCGATCTCAAAAGATATTGTCTTATAATTTGTCCAGCTAACAAATGTTGATTCCACTAATCATGTTTTTCATCTTAAACATGTTTTGTCGGGAACAACCATTGTAAGGGATTTATGGAAATCACACTAAGCACTGATAAGAATATCCAGTCTTTTAGTCCTCAAATAATGTGTTATGGTTTGAGCAAATTTGAGGAGCCGTTAAAACAAAACATTTTGTCAATAAGAATAACATGGCGGCTTTTTATGCCACTGGGGCAGAGTCCTGAGGTCTTGAGGAACAACAAAAAAGTACCCATCTGCAATTTGTTGATCCTCTACAACATTATGGTCCAGAGCAGTTTTGAGTAGGCGTTTTCAAAATCCCCTGGGACATACACGGAAATGCACAACTATTACATTATAAGTATAAACTTTTCTCAATACAAAATACTTTTAGCTCCCGAAACAGCCCGATTAACATAAAAAAAAAATTCTTTACGTAAATCTATTTGCTAAAACTACTGTGCCAATTTTAACTGTTTTAGTATTAAATTAAAGGTTTTGGCCTGCAGTTTGTCATAATTACATTTCTTTTCTTTTTAGGTGTTTTTTAACGCACAATGTTTGCGTTTATTATTCCCATAACAAATATTGTTCAACTTTCAATAAATCACTTACGGTACATTACTAGCAAAATCTATTAAATATAATGCTTATATAGGTTATAATAGCTTAACCTATATAACTTATAATAGGTTTTGACATACACTAATGTCATCAATATCTTTGTTTAGTTTAGATGTGTTGTTTCTAATAATAAATTAATTTTAATTTTTGGCTCTCATAAGAGCACATGTTCAAATATCAACAACATTCCTTTTGTAAATCCACTAACAAAAACTAAAGGACCGATTAAAATAGTTTTGATCTGAAATAGAAGCTCCTGTCCTATAGAGATTGGTACTTTCATTTCCAGAAAACATGTTTTTCTCAGTGAAAAATTACTTTTCATGTTTAACAAGTAAAAGAGATGCTCCTGTTTAACATTTTGATCAAATTTTGTTGAACTATTTACCAGAAATTGGAATTATATATGTGTTAATGGACTGTGCAGGACTTGTCCTTCCAGGCCGATTATGAAATTTGTTTACTAAGTTTTCTCTAACTTTTTGCTTATGTGTGAACTAATACAATACATTTTAAAAATGGAAGGAAACGTCGTTCCTATCTTGTATAATAAATTTTGTTTCCCCCCACCTACTTAGTAAAGTCAAATTTTACTCCTTGTATTGAAGGAGTATTTATAGTGCTACTTTGTCTCCCGGAACAGAATCAGCTGACATTTCGCTGCAATCATTAATGCTGCAGCTATAAGGGAATCGGATCAGCTGATTGATATTTTGCTCCAGCAGCAATTAACGTTCCGAGTTTAGTTATTACGCATTACGCAACCAAAATGGAAAGCGATTGTGAATGTGAATACTTATCAATACTTGTGGCTTTTGGGGTGTGGGAAAAAGTTTTGTGTAAATTTATCGCCCTGGCCTACGGCGTCGGGCGCCAACAATTTCCCTTAGGGAACAAAGTTGTACTTTACTCCCTTAATACACAAATAAATATTGTTTCAAGCAGAAGTCCCCATATTATTTTTTACTCCAAAGAAATTTTGCATATATTAAACTTGAGATAGTCAATAATATAAAACATAAGTGGGATTATAATACACCGTTACTTAAAAAGAATGTGATCATTATGTTTTTGGATACTTAAATGCTACACAGCGTCTGTAATCATTAATATGTATAACTAGCTGGCCCAACAGTCGTTGTCCTGTCCTAATGTCATTGAATTTGTTTTATTTCAAATACTCGTTCATTTTCAAGATAAGCATGTTCGCTTCGCTCACTCACTTCCCGGATTAGCTCATGCGCTATGCTCACTTGAATATAAAAATACCCCCGTAGCAGCAAACCTGCGTACTCAGCGAATTTCCAATAGATATGAATGTCTGAATACTACATAAAGCCACTTACCAAGTTTCATAAAAATATATTCACAAATAAGCGATATATACAATTTTAATTATTCTCCATAAGAAAAAAATTGGGGCTGAGTACGCAGGTTTGCTGCAACAAGGAAAACAAAAAATGGATTTTTATGCTAATATCAATATAACTCAACTAGGTGAAGTCATATACCAGATTTGATTAATTTATGTTCATAATTAAGGGAGACATGGCATTTAATTATTATCCATAAGAATAACATGGGGCTGATTACGCAGGTTTGCTGCTACGGGTGCCTTTGGCAAAAACAATTTTTTTTGAGCAAATATGAACCACAACCAGATGAAGCCATATACCAAGTTTCGTCAGTATACGTTCATAAATAAGCGAGATATAAAATTTTACTTTTCCTCCATAATAATAACATTAGACAACGTACTGTGTTTAGTACTTTCAAAATCTCGGTAACCAATTGACGTAGAGAAATGATGAAAATACCAAATTGTGTGTTTTTTAAGCTGAATCTAATGATACAAACTAAAATTTGATTTTTTCAAAAATTACATGTAACAAATTCAAAAAACCCATTTTTGGGGTACAAAACCCCCCCCCCAAATACCCCTTCGGATAGAGCGATCTGGTTGGTTTTCGAACTTAGTCATAAATGTTGCTTTACACGTTTATACCAAATTTCATCAAAATCGGATCATTTTTACGAGAGTTATCGTGCTCACGGACTTATATATATATATATATATATATATATATATATATATATATATATATATATATATATATATATATATATATATATAAGGGGAAATATAGGGGAAATTCGCTAAAAAAGAGTTTGAATTGCCATTCAAGTACTCTTTTTATTTCCAAAATGAGAGTTTCCATTCAAGTAGCTTTTTATTTCTATAATCAACATATGTATATGCCTTTCAAGTATGTTTACAGCTGCTTGGTGTAACTAACTGAACTTAGATAAAATCAATAGGAACTTTGAAGGCCTGTGGGGCAGAGCTCTTAGGTCGGATTAAAAATTTTCTTTTATAAGAACCTTGTCCTGACATAAACGAACTCAACAAGAAATAATTATTCAATTTGGTCCACGAATTCTCAAGTAATGGCGTGGCCAAGGGAAATAGGGATCCATTTCAGCGAATTTCCCATATAGGGAAGAAGCTATTACCGTAGTCGGCATGGCAAGACCTAGGCCCATGACCATGATAACTTTTCATTTTGAGGTCCCCAGATGGCAAAAACACCATTCTTTCAAAAACTGTATATATATGTGTGTGTGTGTGTGTGTGTGTGTGTGTGTGTGTGTGTGTGTGTGTGTGTGTGTCCGTGAGCACGATAACTGTCGTAAAATTAATCCGATTTTGACAAAATTTGGTATAAACGTGTAAAGCAGCATTTATGACTTTAAGTTAGAAAACCAGACGGATCGACCTATCCGAAGAGGTATTTTGGGGGGAGTTTTGTATCCCAAAAGTGGGTTTTTTGAGCTTTTTACATATAATTGTTGAAAAAGTCAAATTTTAGTTTTTTTCCATTGGAATCAGCTTAGAAAGACGCACAATTTAGTGTTTTGATCATTGCTCTACGTCAAATGGTTTCAGAGATATCGAAAGTGCTAAACCCAGTATGTTGTCCAATGTTATTCTTACGGAGAATAAGATAAATTGTATATCTCGCTTATTTATATACTTTTGCTGATGAAACTTGGTATATTACTTCATATCGTTGTGGTCTATTGATATTTGCACTAAAAAACATTTTTCGGCCGATAGTTCCTGTAGCAGCAAACCTGTGTACTCAGTCCCATGTTATTCTTATGCAGAATAAGTAACATGTTATCCCCCTTAATTATAAACATAAATTATTCACATTTGGTATGTGGCTTTACCTACTTGAGTTATATTGATATTTGTGTAAAACCCCATTTTTGGAGTTCCTTGCTTCAGCAAACCTGCACACTCAGCCGCCATGTTATTCTTATGGAGAATAATTAAAATGTTATAAATCGTTTATTTATGAATGTATATTGATGAAACTTGATATGTGGCTTTATGTGACATTAAGATACATATATATGCATATTTATGCATTGGAAATTTGCTGAGTACGCAGGTTTGCTGCTACGGGGATATTTATATATTAAGATGTATACAAAATCTTGGACCTTGACACAATGAATCGTGGATTCTAAGAAGTGGGTCAAAGAGTTTTAATTTCTTCCTAGATTATATTTAACATAAGATACTACTTTTCTTTTCTTTTTAAAATGAGGCAATTTATTCTTCTTAAAAACAAATTGAATGATTTAAGCCTTATTGTTTTTTAAGTTCTGCATTTATAGGTTGCCTATGTATTTGAACAACCGTATCAAGCTACAGTAACAATGGGAGGCCTGGGGGGCACCGCCCCCCTCCCCCCAGTAAGGTTAATGTGTTAGATTAAAATCTCTGGATTAGAGTTTAAAATATTTAGGCATTCAAAACCAATTGACTGATTTTAAAACGTATTGTTCATCAAGTTCTGTATTTATACTTATAGATTTTTACAGCAATATTAAGCTACAATAAAATAAATATCCTGATGGGTCCTCCAGTGGAACCAAAGTGTAAATAACTACTTTTAAACCACGTGCTTTCACTGATTGGGGACCTTTATTGCCGCCAACATTGCCGCCATATTTTATCAAAATCTTCAGCTAATATTATTATGAGGGCCTAGATGATACAGCCCTCAGTGAGACTGAGGGGTGAGTAACTACTTCATATGCACTTTGTCTGACTGATTGACAGATTTCAGGCCTCATTGTTTGTCATGTTCTGGATTTGTATGTCATTGTCAAGCTGCAGTTATAATGGAGGGCCCATGTGGTATATTGTCAATTGAAACATTTTTTTTTTTATTTTACGCGATCACTCAATCCTTATACGCGATATAAGAGCGTACTCCTAGTTGATAAGTCAAATAAGAGCATTTGTGAGCTATATTTAAATAGCCTAGTGAATTTTGTAGGTAGTAACACTCGTTATTGTGAAGACAAGCTAGGCTTAGCACATGGTAGCCATTGTCACCGACCAGATAGCGTCACTTTTATATCCACATTTCCCGATCACATCCGAGCAAATAATTAATTAAGAGTTAGTAAATTAGAATCATAAGTAATAAAAAAAGAAAATCATAAGAAATGATTTAAATATATGAGGTTTAATTTATTGTAAAATTAATTGTAAATGTTCATTTTTATATACAAAACCCTGCTACGGTATAACAATTATGTAGATAGATAACAACTTAACCATGTAATCCTAAATAAGTTTAATAAGTCATATGTTTTACTTTTATTTTTGTTTATTGTTTAGTTTTTGAAATTTTGTACTCCTGATGAAGGCTTAAACCGAAAATTTGAGTTTTATTCTAATAAAAAGAATGTGTATCAAGGTTGTTTTTGTTAATAATCTATGTATAGTATGGCACCAATAGGCATTAAAATAGTCCACAGCTACTGATGAGCTATCCAGTGGAATTATTACAGATGTATCCACATACAAGTAGTGTATCAACAATAACAAAGAACCAATTATTGGATCACTGGGAATAAAATAATTCTACTTTAAGTGTTTGATACAAGAAAGTATTAAAATTAGAATATACAAGTTCATAATACTTCATAACAAGTTCAAATTCATACCTATAGGCCTACTTATGCAAGGGTGCAGAAAATGTTTAGACCCCCGAAATTTCCCCCGATCCTGCTATTACGAACCAAAAATTTCCCCTAAAATTTGCGACATATATCTTTACCGTACTTTAAAATCTACCACATTGTCCTAAGGCAAATCAATAATAATCAAGTAAATGTTTTAAATTCCACAAAAAACATTTTGTCACTTATAAACTTAACTCTAAAATTTTGATAAAATTATGTTACTAATAAAATAAAATACAAACTTGCGAATAATAACCAATAAAAAAATCTAAGTTGAAATTACAATGTTTTTATTTTAATTTATCAAGGTTAAATTCCACAAAAAAATTTTGTAACTTATCAAATTACCTCTAAAATTTTAATAAAATAACGTTAATAATAAAATAAATATTTAACAAATTATTAAATAAAAAAATCTAAGTTGAATTGCATGTTTATTTTTCGTATAGGCCTAACTTCTTAAGGAATGGAGGAATATAGTCAGATTTTATCACACAATCATTAATAAAAATGAGAAACTGATTTAAAAAGTCTGATGAAAATATATTAACCAAAAAAACAAATTATATGTTAGCCCATACGTTATCAATTTGGATGTTAACTTTTTTGACCGATAAAAATACTTTTATAATGTTAAATTTCGAGTTTTAAATCTTGTGTAAAAATTATAAAACAAAATTTGATTTACCATCATTAATTTTAACTGAATGTCGATTAACATTTTTAAATATACTGTAATGTAAAATTTACAATTTAAAGAAATTGAATAAAAATACATTTCAGGGTGTCTAGCAGTTAGAAAAGTTGGAAAAGTAGGGAATTTGAATAGAAATTAATAAAATGTCAGGAAAGGAAGAAATCAACATAGTAAATTTTGAATAGTCGGGAACATTGATAAAACTGATTAACAGTGATTGTATTATTCATATCTCTTGAATGGAACGCCATACAATTTCGGATGACATTTGATTTAATTTGTGATATTTAGACAAAAAATGAGCCATAATTTGTCCTTGTGCGGTAATTAGTTTCAGTTTTAGCATTTTGAAGGAGGACACCTCTTATTTCTTGAATAAATTGTCACGTTCCTCGACCGGATGCTGAAAAATAGATCAGCCATTAAGAATGAGACAACAAATGTCGGGTAGCTCGTCAACTGAATTTTGAGGTAAACAAACACAGTTAGTTGTCTAATGTAATCATGAGACCATCAGCATTATTTGGATATTTAACACTGGATAATACGCCGTAGTCTATTCTGTGACTTCCAATGACGATGGAATTAGGCTATACTTTTTTGTAAATTGCTTATGCAACACCGTTGTTGTTGTGTTATCTAAGATTTTTCAATTTTCCGGAAAATTAATTTGCATCTTAAATATATTTTGTTTGTTGGCCCAAAATTTCCCCCCCCCCCGAGACTGACTCGCCGGATCGGACATATTCTGCACCCCTGTACTTATGATGCATAATTTGGTGACCCCAGGAATGGGATCTCCAGCAATCTTTTACAACTGACAGACATTTACTGACTCATTAATTTGTTTAAATTGTCAGTTTTTATGATGCCTTTTTGAAGGGCATAAATGATTCAATTGGGAGTATTTCAAAGTGAAAACTTAAATTAGTTACTGTCCGGATTAGTTGTTGCTGGTGACCTTTTTTTAGACAACAGGTTTTCTCTTTTGCTTGTACGATCCCAGGTCCCCTGGGGCAGTTGTCTCCCCCTGAGTATGGCCCTGGTCAGCGTGTAGTGCGGGTCCCTTAGTTTCCTGGAGTTTGTCTCTTTTGGCGGTGATACGTTGTTTTGAAGTGTATTCTCGTGTTAGCAGTTAGGACAATTTCATAATCTTTTTTCAGCAGCCAATGTGTTAAGCAATTTACATGTTCAATTAAAAACTGACCATTACACCTTTTTCAAACCAAACAGATTACAATGTAGTACATTTCAGATTAAATGCAATGAATAAACACAATTACACATTGGTAAACCTTATTTTTAAATTTAATGCTCGTTAGATTCCAAACCATAAACTACATGACCAACTAAGATTTTATTACAATAAAGGTTAAATGAAGGTAACTCCATTCTTTAACAAAGCTGTAGGTATAAATTCTTAATGTCCAGGTTCATCCAGGTTTCAAATTACAAATAATCTGCAGTTGTTTAAAAAGTGTCATGTTTTATAATTGATAATAATCCTATTGCAAAAATAGTCTGATTAACATTGCCTCACCCTTGTGTTGCCACGCAGTGTCGGTGCGCAACGCTCTTCTGAGTCTGAAGGTCCTCGGACTAGGCATGTGCGCTCGGTTGCCATTCCATACTCTGCAACATAAGAGACAGTTTAAATACTAAACGTTAAGCTATTTTACGATATGAAAAACCAAATACAATATAAATCCAAACCTTATAATTTAAACTTGGAAAACTTCAAACAATATAAACCAATTAAGGGGGGAAGTAGAGTTTATTAAGACCACTTTTTGTGATGTCAATCTTCTTTATCTTTGAGCGTAGGCCTATTTGTAGTTTTCAAAATATGTTGTTAAACAGTGTATTTGATTTATTCCATAAAACTTATTTACTTCTACGTTCTGAAAAAAATTGGTGTATCAAATTACAGTAGATGGATTTCTGGATCTCTGGATCGGTTTTACCTGTAACTAGGCCTAACTAGGACAGTTGAGAATTTCCCATGCTAAATTAACCGACAGGAACAAAAATACGGCTCTTAGAAGATACACACACGTCTTCTTCTTGACATTTGATGACACTCTTGCATCAGATCTACACAATGAAGCCAAATTCATTAAGCTCAAAGTTAACCTCAAGCTTACCCTTTGTCGAGGTTGCAGAGTTAACATTTAAAATTGTCTCTGATATTCCAACATCCAATCTGCACTTAGATAATTGTGAAAATGTAAAACTTTTTTTAATAAATAATTTTTTATTTAATTTACGTCACCGATTCTACCCATTAAGATTGTATGGATACAACAAGTACCTCATACAAAGTATTTCATAGGGCACTGTGAGTGGCCTTAAACCTACGGTACTAAATTTCAATGGTTTCTTCCGTATAATCTTGACAAATCGAGCACCATCTCAACTACTTTTCAGGCTAAGGTGAGTTTAGTATTTTGTTTCTACAAGGTTTGAAGTAAAACTTGAGATAAAATCCGAGTTGGGAAGGAATTGGATACAACTAGGTTAATAAATAAAAACAAGCAGCACATAAAACCTTGTTAACTAGTCCTTGCTAACTCTGGAAAAAAGAAGGTTTGTGCTAACTGGGGAAGATACAACTTGTTGTAACTGGGGTGTAGCAAATGAAAGTGGCTTTACAAGTGGTCAGTATAAGATCGTACGAACTTGCCTTCGTCCTTAAAGGAGTTGGCACCTCCCTCCAGCACTTTGCCGCACCACCCTGATGCGCACGGGACAGCTTCTACTCCTGCTGCGTGTGCCAGGGTAGTGACGTTACTGTACAGAAAAGGATCTTTGCAGCTGCCCAGGTCTCCACGCGAACGGCACTTGAAGCATCTCTTCAGTCCTAAACATAAGTAAACAGTCCTAATGCAACTCAGTAATTAATTATGACATTTTTATTTTAATAGGCCTACTTAGAATTTACATACCTAGAACAATGTTTGAGACCATGAGATAAAAAATACCCCCGTAGCAGCAAACCTGCATACTCAGCGAATTTCTAATGGAGATATAAATGTCTTAATACTTCATAAAGCCACTTACCAAGTTTCATAAAAATATATTCACAAATAAGCGATATATACAATTTAATTACTCTTCATAAGAATAACATTGGGGCTGAGTATGCAGGTTTGCTGCATCAAGGAACACAAAAAATGGGTTTTTATGCTAATATCGATATAACTCAACTAGGTGAAGTCATATACCAGTTTTTATTCAGTTATGTGTTTAATTAAGGGGGACATAGCATTTGTTATTATCCATAAGAATAACATGGGGCTGAGTATGCAGGTTTGCTGCTACGGGAGCATTTGGCAAAAAATCATTATTTTGAACAAATATCAATAGGACACAACCAAATGAAGCCGTATACTAAGTTTCGTCAGTATAAGTTCATAAATAGGCGAGATATAAAATTTTTCTTTTCCTCCATAAGAATAACATTAGACAACGTACTGTGTTTAGCACTTTCAATATCTTGGGAACCAATAGACGTAGAGGAATGATCAAAATACCAAATTGTGTATTTTTTTAAGCTGAATACGATGGTGAAAAATAAAATTTGACAATTTCAAAAATTATATGTAAAAAATTCAAAAAACCCATTTTTGGGGTACAAAACCCCCCCAAAATACCCCTTCGGATAGAGCGATCTGGCTGGTTTTCGAACTTTAAGTCATAAATGTTGCTTTACACGGTTGTACCAAATTTCATCAAAATCGGATAATTTTTACGAGAGTTATCGTGCTCACGGACACATATATATATATATATATATACATATATATATAGTATCGAACGAATGGGTGGGAATGGGTGTTTTTGGGGTCTGGGGACCTCAAAACGAAAAGTTATCATGGTCCCGGGCCTAGGTCTTACCATGCCGACTACGGTAATAGCTTCTTCCCTATAGGGGAAATTCGCTAAAAACAAAAACATGGTGCATGCATTACAAAAACGCTAAGCAACCCGAAATGTTTTTTAAAATACATTCCTGCTACACACCATATAATGAAATGGCTTTGAGGGCAAACATGTTATTCAGAATGATTTTTAAATCCTTTACCCCGTAGATTTTTGATATGGGTTTAGATAACAAAGTAAAACTCCATCAGTTGCTCTGTGGTTGTGGTTCGCTCTAATGCATCAGCCGCATCTAGGGCGAACTGTATGGTGTCCGAACCAACCGTCCTAGTTGTCCCAGGAGTCATTTGTCAAGCTCTTGGCAGTGGAGAGGAAGGTTAATTACCAGAAGCAAGGTGAGATCGACAAGGACATGGAAAAGGCCGGGAAGTGTACACACATCTACCAGCAATGGCAGGACAGCAGGAGTGGGAACACGATATCCAAGACTTTTTCGAGGGCTTTGAGACTTTTTCCAAATGTCCAGCCATGGACGGAATGGCGAGGTGGACCACTATTTCATGCAGCTTTTGTCGGGTCACGGCTATTGTTGGTTGTACCTGTATGCAACGGGCAAAACCGGTTCACTGGACTGCATATATTGCCCAGGCATTGTCAATGACATGGTGCATACTTTATTTCATGCCCATGATAGGAGACACTCCTGGAGGCCACAAAACAGCTTACTGTGATGGTCTGCATGGTGACGATGGAGGGTGAGGGAAAATGGGACTGCATGCACAGCTAGTCAAGGGCATCCTTCGTGCAAAGAAGATAGACCTAGACCAGGATGTGGGCTAGGTCTTAAGCAACTTTTACCAGCCGGAAAAGAGTGAGCGGATGTATGTCTATAAAGTAGGCTAAGCCTGAAAACATGTAAAAAACAGTTCTCAGGTTAGAGTCTGAAAGAGTAGAGGGGGTTCTGTAGTGGGTAGAATACGTCTTGTATGAGTCCTACACTACAGGCTGGCCACCAGTGTGCATAAAACATGTTTCTGCCTTTTCCTCAAAATAAAATTAATTAAAAACAAATATAACTTGTAAAAATAAAACCGTACCTGCAATCATTTTGGTTTTATGTTAAATTATTTCTTAAGTTCCACTCATGCTTGTTCCATGGATGGATTTCCAAAGAGCCCACAACCAGCAAGTTAAAAAATGAGCCAACCACCACCCAGTTCTTGTTGCCGCTGCCACCACCACCACCACCACCTGTAAATTACTACCAAGTCAATACCAGAGGTTAGGTTTAATTCTTGAAAGCAATACTCTCATCATTACTGCCAAAATCAGAATAATTATTTTTTTAATTTTTGTATCAACTGGTCAGTAGCTAGTTAAATTTGGTATAGTGGAATACCCATTTGATTACATGTATTTCATAACCTTTTTTACTTCCCCGTCTCAAATAGTAGCCAACTAAAAACACCCAAACCCCGTGGTCTGTTTTTTACCATACCCTAAGGAATTATGAAAACCCTGCACTCCTGCACTCTGAACATCATGAGTTTAAAATAGGCTAATCCTTTAATTCTGACTAACAGATTAGGACCAGATTTATCAGTGCCTTGAAGCTATTAGAGACAATAAGAACAACTTAACCTACCTGTATATAATATTCTAAACTTTGAGATGATTCATTTTGTGTTTACTTTAATATCTAGGACCTATTTAATATAGGCCTAGTTCAGTTACCAATCACCTAGTTCAGTTTAATTAATGCCTGTTAATAATGCAACGATGATATTTTGTATGTAGGCTACCCCATGGGGACCATAATTTTCTGTCAAAAAAGTAACGTTTGTCCCTATAAATAATGTATATAATTTAATGCTATATTATTTCATACAACTTCCACCTGCCATTTCCTTTCAGAACATTTCACCATAAGTTTATATTGTCAGTAATTAAATCCTATGAATAATTAAGTTATATTTTAAACCTATATTTATTTAAAATTACTCAAATAATATTTAAATTCATAAATTGTTATAAAATTGTATATTGATTTCTATTAGTGACCTCAAGACCTGTATTGGGTACAGTTTCATAAGCGGCCACCAACTAATTGGATGCGATATATCGATCTTAAATATTTGATATATCGAATCGCATTTAAATCGATCTTTAACCTAAATAACACAAACACTCGAAACATTCGAGTCCTCATGGCGTGGGTTGAAACAGTCTCTGAAAGCTGGGATTAAGAGCGATGAAGTCAGTTACAAATATATTTTAATGAAACATTTAACAAGCAACAACACAAACGAAAACTAAAATTTAAAAATACAACAAAAAATAAAGAAACGTATAACCAAGCTAAAACTTAGTTATCTTTGCCAGGGTTCCGTTCATTCAATTTATAAATGCAACCCATAAGGTTTACCCTTAGATTAGTTATACCGTACGTTTCTTTATTACTTGTTGTTTTCGTTATTGTAGTTTTCGTTTGTTGTTATTTGTTAAATGCTTCATAACAACATATTTGTAAATTGCATCGCATATTAATATTGACGATTTACAATTTGTTCATTTTAGATTATAACATTAATATAAATATCGAGTGAATAATTTTCGATGTTCACTAACTATTAAAAATATTAAGTGTTTCGATTTGACATATCGAATGTTTAAGATCGATATATCGCATCCGATTAGTAGGTGGCCGCTTATGAAACTGTACCCCCGGTGTTTCCACATTAAGAAGAGTTTTGGGTGTGAGATTAACTTAAGTTACACTGTTGTGAGAAAAAAAAGTTGTTCAAAAGAGTATGGCTTTTGCAGATACTTTGGCCACAGTCCTCTGCTGTAAATAACCAAGGTTATTATGCGTTCAAAACTAGCTGGGTAGCACAGTGGTTAGCCTGCTCGCTTCATAATCTGAAGTTCGCCATATCCTGATTTTATCCTGATAAAATTTTGTAAAGGTTCAAAATTGGATCCAGCTGCCATTGGTCATTGGTAAGGTGACCAGATTTAGAGACTATGAAAACGGGTACATTAAACCGGGGGTTTGCGGGGGAGAGAGGTCCAGGGGTTCACCCCGCAAATCTTTCTAAAGTTAGGAGCAAAATAGTGGGTTTTGAAGAACTTCAAGAGTAGTTTTTTTAAGATCTGTGGCTATTAAAACTTGCTGTTAAAAACTGTTACTTTTAGTTTGTACTTGGATACACATTCATTTGTTTTGGGGTTATGAAGCTAGAGAAAACAAAGGGATGTAGGCCTAATCAAAGGAATCATGGCCAAACTTATTCCAATGTAGGCTAATAGTATTTTATTCACTAGGCTAACTAAACAAATTAAGGTAGATTATTTCAGATCAAAACCTAATAGTAAAAGAGCAAATCAGGAAAAGAACAAGCCAAAACGGAATGACTGGGCGTCCCGAGAGGGTTGGTATGGACAACGGGACAATTCTCCAAAAAACAGGACTGTCCCGTTGAAAACAGGATGTCTGGTCACCTGAGTCATTGTGCTAGGCCTATTACTTAATGATCCTGGATAAACAATGAGTAAGTTTTAATCACTCAAAAAGGCTACACAAGGCTTCTCGATCATTTATATTCACCTTAAAATACGTTCTTGTTGTCTTGGTGTCTTATACTTCTACAACGGTAAGTGATTGCCTTGAATCAACCTATTTAGAATAAATAACCTAAAATGTCATACTTCTTAAATATATAAATATTCTAAGCTTATACTTTCTTTAGTCCAAGGACTTGCTCTGGGTTTGGAGTGTATGCCTAGCTGCCAAGAGATCCAAATGGGATCTGACTTTGTCATATAACAAATTTTAACCAAAACCAAATAATGGAACCCAATTTGAATTAAACTAGCCTAATACAACTTAGTTCAACTTAATTTTCTGGAAGGATTATGTTTTAGGGGTTTAGGTTAATTAGCTTACCTTGTGTTAAACCTGAGATAAAACAAACTAAAATCAAAGTTGTCATCAGGAGGGAATATGTCGTGTGTTTTACCATATTGTTTGGTGTATTACCGTTAATTTAATCTTTTACTATATTAACTTTAATGCAATGGTACTACGAGGTAATACAATGGTAATACTTAATGTAATCTATTACGAGGAAGTGAGAACTTTGAACTTTCACACTTTACACCACAGTCTACTATACACAGTCCCGCAGCTTACTCGTGTGTCGAGATGTCCGCGCGAGCGACCCTAGCGCTCCAAGCGGCTCGCAAGCTCGAGCGCTATTTTACCCTATTGCCTTCATTGGCAACAAAGAGTTCTTCTGGTTTTAATTTAATAAAAATGTTTATTAATTAATATTGCCATATTAATGTAACTTGTTTGCCGTCCTATTATGAGATGGTGAAGATTTTAAAGTATTATAAGTTCGCATATTATCGCATAAGTTGGTAATACAAGAGATACTAAATTTAGACGCTGGGAATAGTTTTAATGAATTACGACATTCTGACATTCTATCTTTCATTTGTTAAAAATCATTGTACAATGTGCATGTTAACACCCTTAATGTTTAAATGTAAGATATTATTGCATTTTATTTTCTTTAAACGCAAAGGTTAATTTGTAAATTTTAAGGTCTAACAAAATTTGAGTTTCAAAACAAGTTTAATAAGACACAAATTCAAATCCTGACAACAGGAAAGAAAATTAAAAATTCAACGTTTACAAATTAGTAATCAAGATGAGACGTCGACGCAAAACAATTGTGTATACAATATTATGTACAATTTGTTATACGTTCATCATTAATACTGTAATTTTCTTCTACCAAAGCAGACGATTTGCATAGTTAACATTTATGCACTTCAAAGAACTTTTTAGAATCTTAAGAATTAGCAACTTAAAAATCGAATGGATAACTCTGCTTTTTCTGTCTCAGACGTTGTCCAACGTTGTGTCTTGTAAAATCTCTTAGGGAAAATACGAATTTATTTACAAGATAACAATTTACAAATTAAACTTTGCATTCAAACGAGTTCGCACGCAGCACGCTGACGTGAGGGAAGTGAATTTCCACATAACAACTTGTAAAACTAAAAATAAGTGTAAAACATACATTTGTCCAATTTTTATTGAAATCTGAAAACATTGATTTTTTGGCTGTTCTGATACTCCTGGTTTCATTTACTTGCAAAGCTGGGAATACAATTTTGTGCATTATAAGGTTAGGAGAAGGTCCAAACAGGCTTGAAAGTAGGCGTGAGGTTGCTGGGGATGATAAAAGTACTCTAACAAAGGAATAACAGGCTTTTCTAGTGTAAAACCCACATAAGACAACGTACTGTGTTTAGTCGATACACATTTTCTTTAATAACTCGGTAAATATTTATGCTAGAATGACGAGAGAGGGCTTAAAACTTTCGCCTCACTAATTCCCATCTTATTATAAGCATTAATTTTACGTCCGGGGATTTTCTGACCCTTTTTGGGCCCAAAAACTCGAAATTTTAAAGAATAGTCCCCAAAAAAAGGGTTTAGAGTTTTCCGATTGTTTTTCCCAACGAACTTGTCCAACTGATTACAGAAAGGAACGTCCCTACCAAATTTGAAGTAAATCGGACAGAGTGCAAACACACATATATATATATATAAAATTTTGAACGACCCCCCAAAACGTGTTCAGGGGGTCACGTTAGGAACTTCTATGGTGGTCCCGGGCTTAAGTTTCACCGTGCGGGTTATGCTAATAGTTCACTTTCCAAAGGAAATTCACTAAATAAATAATATATCTTACAATTAAACATCTAAGGTCAAACTGTAAATTGCACAATGATTTATAACAAATAATTACTGTTGACAGATTGTCGTAAGATGCATTAAACTATTCCCTGCGTCTAAATTTAGTCTATTTATTATTATTAACTGATGAAATACTTTTATAATATCATAAGAGGACGTCGAATAATGTTACATTAACGCAGCAATATTATTTAACAAACATTTTTATTAAATTAAACAAGATGAAGAACGGTTTGTTGCCATATAAGCCAATAGAGTGAACTAGCGCTTGAGCTTGCGAGCCGCTAGGGGCGCTCGCATCGCTCGCCGCGGCCAGGCGGACAACTTTCGCAACTGAGCTGCGCGACTGTGTATAGTAGACTGTGCTTTACACGATTGTAAACAATAACCTTGAAAACAGCATCTGGAAGCTGAAACGAAATTCCTAATAAAGCAATTATTCCAAATCAATGCAATAGCAGACGATATGACTTATTCCATAGACTAACTACAATAATGTTGAAGTTTGTGCTAATTCTGTGGAAAAGGGTTAAAACCATTGTTTACATATATTACACAGTGATCGTCCACTATATAATATATGCTACATTATTTACTATGCATCATCAATCTATATATTCGAAACTTCTTGTTCCTAATAAGTAAGTATCTAGTAAATTGGGTTTTCCTTAAAACTGTTTTCCAAATACGAGCAATGTCTGTGTGCCAAATGAATCTCAGAATTCAGAATCCCTTTGATGCAAGGAAACTATTAGTCTACATTCCTTGCTCTGAAGGATTTTTGAAATTTCTGGCTCAGGAATTCAATGGTAACATTTTTAACCCCTGGAAAAATTTAATTTTACTGGAACATCCATTTGAAAATATTAATATTGGGCTTGAGTTACAAATAATACCCCCGTCGTAGCAAACCTGCATACTCAGCGAATTTCCAATGAATTATAACATAACACATTAAGCCACTTAACAAGATTCATAAGAAATATATTCAAAAACAAGCGATATTTAAAATATTAATTATTCTCCATAAGAATAACATTGGGGATGAGTACGCAGGTTTGCTGCAACAAGGAACACAAAATAATGGGTTTTTATGCAAATATCATTAGAACTCATCTAACTAAAGTCGCATACCAAGTTTCATCCATACACATTCATAAATAACTGCTATATAACATTTCAAGTATTTTCCATAAGAATAACATGGGGACCAAGTACCTAGGTTTGCTGCTACAGGAACCATAGGCGAAAAATTGATTTTTTGTGCAAACAACAACAAACCACAACCAAATAAATCCATATACCAAATTTTGCCAGTTTACGTTCATAAATAAGCGAGATATACAATTTTCCTTTTTCTCCATAAGAATAACATTAGACAACGTACTGTGTTTAGCACTTTCAATATCTCGGTAACCAATTGACGTAGAGCAATGATCAAAATACCAAATTGTTTGTTTTTTTAACCTGAATTTAATGGTATAAATTAAAATTTGATTTAAATTGAAATTACATATGAAAACCCCAAAAAACACATTTTTGGGGTACAAAACCCCCCAAAAACCCCCCTTCGGATGGTGCGATTCATCTGGTTTTCGAACTCGTTCAAATAAATGGTACTTTACACATTTGTACCAAATTTCATTAAGATCGGACCTTTTTTATGAGAGTTATCGTGCTTACGGACATATATATATATATATAAATATATATATATATATATACACATATATAAAAATTTGAACGAATGGTGTTTTTGGCATCTGGGGACCTCAAAATGAAAAGTTATCATGGTCTCGGGCTTAAGTCTTACCATGAGACCTACGGTAATAGCTTCTTCCCTATAGGGGAAATTCGCTAAAAAAACAGCGGCTACTCAAAAGCATCCAGTTAACTGTTAATCACCATCAAATCCACATTAAGGAGTGGCTCATTGTTATTGCCAATCCCTTTTACTACTATAAGAGTATAGTAAAATTACATTTAATTTTAGCATTTACCATAGATACTGAAGTATCTATAGTCTATGATTTTAGACTTTAAGTATTGCAATTAATTGCAAATATACTCATCAGTACGGTATTGAATGTTCCCGTTTATTGTATAGGCATATAACTTACTTAATTTAAATTGAAAGTTTGACGCGTCATGCTAGGAAATACCTCCCTCCCACCCTGTCACGCATCGTCAGACCCCCTTGCCACTGGAGCGTGACGTAATATGTGCACGACCCCATTAGCACTGAATTAATTAAGTTACAACGTGAATTTTTAAATATATTTTATATGGTTCTCAATATTAATGGTTCAACGCATTTAGCCTTATAGTATGTGTTAAAAATTTCTGAAACCATGGTTTAGTTTATTTTGAAAGTTGATAGTCAATTTCCTGGTACATTTTTGACCATTGAAAAAACAATATTAAAATGACATTATTCAATAAAAAAAGGTTATATGGTTATAATAGTACCTAGAAATAAAATTATTTCTGGGTTTATACAGTTTGCACTTGTTTTAATGCACATAATAAAATCGTGGTTGGCAATATGGTTTTTCTAATGGCGGTGAGCAGCAGACAGGCTGGCTGAGTGACTTGAGTGTGACTGTGTGACTTCTCTGGATTGACTACCCGTAGTTGATCGGCAATTAATATTTAGCTTGTAGTTAAATTGGTATGTTAATTTAGTAAAATTATAAATAATGGATGTAAAGAAAGAAATGCCCGAAAATGAGCAACCTCCAGGTGATACGCATGAAAAGGATTCTAAACCTAAAAGGTAACTCCTAGTAGTTCTCTATTACAGCCTTTTCCCTCTGATAGGCTAGTTTTTTATGTGGATGATAGGCAGTTTTGAACAACTTAGAGATATATCAATTTACTTTTTCCTGAGTGCATTTTTCATATTGATTGAATAGACACTGAGGTACAGTCAGTCAAAAAATGTTTAGGGCCTATTTAAAATTACAGTTACTATAAGGCGCAATGAATCCTCATTGCAGTAACCAGTAATTTATTAGCTTGAAATAATGTACAGCAATCTACATTGTCAGGCCAAAAAGAATAACTCAGAGCATAATGTCCTTGCAACTCCAACCAGCAAACAGTAATTGAAGTGATAGGCCTAGCTACCATATTACTGAAAGTCAGAACCTATGCCCTAATATAATGTAAAACTAGTTTATCCCTTTAAGTGCTTTATGCTTGCGAAGGAGGTGGTTAAGTTTGTGTTGTTTATTGGGTTTTAAATATCTTAAATGTATAAATAAAAAAAAATAAAAAAAACTTGCTTCCAGAAAGCTAGACACAATGTAAAGCCTTAGTCGTAGAACACCTGATCGATCAGATATGCAACTCACAGAGAATATACTCATACATTCAGCTTGGACATGAGCCATCCATCGATTGCCTAAGGCCCGCCCTCCTCTTTAACTCTCTGTCATAGGCAGGGCCTGATTAACCCTCCCGAGTGATGAGTGCCGCCAGCTGCCGACATCCAGGTGCTTTATTAGATTGATGGGCGATGGCAGCCGTCTACATCTGATGGACTTTTTCAGATGCACTAGAAACATAGAAAAAGCGTTTAAACCGGATAGGCCCTAATTTTCATATGAATCAAAAGGTAACATTCTAAACTTTCATTCTATTATATGAATGAACATTCTAGCAGCAGAAAGTATATCAACGTAATTGAGAGTTACATTATAATGACAATTTGCACGCGAGTTGACTTCGCCTTGTTCGTGTTGCGAAATCCCCAAACACATGACGTTTCAAAAAATCAGAGCATGGTTAAATTTTGTGTCTATCTGGAAGCAAGAAGTAAATAAATAAATAAATAACTTTATTGTCGTTGGGCATTAAAAATAATACATGACAATAGTTATAGAACAATAAATTTAGATACATTATAGTAGCTTACATTTATTTACTTCAATTTCTTCTGGGTCCAATAATCGTTTTTAAAACACTCATCAATTTCGTAAGGGCAGTTATTTAGTAGAATATTCTTGATTTTCCTTTTAAAGCTATTTTCACTTACTGTACATTTTTCCAATCAGTTGGTAATTTATTACCAGTAACAATTTTGATTCCCATTTCACTGAAATTCCTTTTGCTCTTCGAGTATTTGAAACATGTAACTTGAAATTTATTTTGATTTCTTGTTTGATGTAGGTGAATATCTGAATTTAGTAAAAATTAAAGTGATTTCTTTTAATGTAAAGTAAACTTTGTAAAATGTAGATTGATGCCAGTGTTAGTATGCCTAATCTTTTAAATAATGGTCTGCATGGGTTTTTGGTTTAACACCACAAATTATTCTGATTGCTTTTTTTAATTTTAAAAATAAGTTTGTAATTTGGTCCGTTGCCCCAGATTAAAGTTCCATAGCCAATATAACTTTGAACATAGGTATTTAAAATTTCTTCTAAATTTACATTTCCTTTTAGTCTTCTTAAAACATATAATCCTCTGCTGATTTTTCCACTGATATATGAAGAGTGGTCTTTCCAATTCATTTGTGAATCTATCATAATTCCTAAAAATTTCATAGAACTTTTATTGTTATTGAGAAAAAACCTATTTGAAAAATTTATTTCTAAATTTTGTGTTTTAAAGATTAAGTGATTCAAGATTAAGTGATAAGCATGACACCAATGTTGAATTTGTTATTCTCTCACAGTCTGAAGATTTTCAATCAACTGATCAGGAGATTCCCCTATTACTTTAACTCCTAAATCATCAGCATATAAAAAATTGGTTCTATTTTCTCCAGCTAAACTGTACGGTAGGTCATTGACGAATATATTGAAGAATAATGGACCTAAACAAGAACCTTGTGGTACACCCATCTCAACTGGCATTCCTTCAGAAATTTCATTATCATATCCAACATATTGAATTCTTCTATTTAAATATGTATCAGTCAAATTTAGCGCACTGTCATTAAAACCATAGTATTTCATTTTTCCCAATAAAATTTCGGGTGTCACTGTGTCAAAAGCTTTAGACATATCAAAACTTCTAAAACATACTAATTTGCCACATTCAATTTTGTTAATTATATTTGTAGTGAAATCTAAAACTGCATTATTGGTGTTTAAATTTTGCCTGAATCCAAACTGTCGATCACTAAATAGATTATTTGTCTCAAAATAGTCATTAATTTGATTAAACATAAGTTTTTCAAATATTTTTGAAATTACAGGGACTATTGAAATAGGCCTATAATTATTATAAATTTTTAGGCCAGATTTATGTATCGGGACGACTTTCACATGTTTGTAAATAGTTGGGAAATTTTCTTCGTTGATACATTTGTTAGTGAAAATAGCAGGCTAGTTTAATTTGATATTTAAAAGTGATATACAAATATTCATATGAATGAAACGATTGAACTAATCAAGGCTAGACTCATACGTAATAAGTTGGATAATGATTATCTAAATCAGCTTGTAAAATTGCTCAGAATCGTATTGAAACAAAACTATTTTAGGTTTAACAATAGATTTTATACACAAACTGATGGTTTAGCCATGGGTAGCCCCCTTTCATCAATATTATCAGAAGTATTTTTGCAACATAATGAGGAGATCATTTTGGAAAAGTTGAAGAAAGAACATGAAATCATAATGTATGTCAGATATGTGGACGATATACTTGTTATTTTCAAGGAAACTGAAGAAAAGGAAGCGGAACAAATGATGAGATTATTTAACAGTCATCATAAAAACTTAAACTTTACTAGAGAGTATGAAGAGAACGGCAAGATAAATTTCCTAGATCTCACAATATCAATAAGAAATGATTAGCTATAGTTTGATATATACAGAAAGCCTACGCAGACGAATACTACAATCAACAACAAGTCTCTTCATCCCACCAGCCATAAGACCGCTGCATTCAGATCGATGTTATATAGAGCCTTCAAGATTCCTCTAAATGAAGATAACAGAAGAAGAGAAATAACAACTATAAAGGCGATTGCTTGAGCCAACGGATTCAACCCGACAATAATAGACGAAATTGGAGCGAAAATACATAGGAAAATAAAAAACCAAGAAAAACTGCGTAGAATAACAACGTTAGACGGAAGAAAAGAAATATCAAGTAATTTTGCATCATTCAGCTTCTCAGGAACTAAGATACAAAAGGTCGCAAATCGATTAAAGAAATATGGAGTTAATATAGCCTACAGAACGCAAAACACCATGAACAAAATACTAAATCCCAAGATAGAAGATTGTAACAAATTCGACATGCCCGGCGTTCACAAAATTAATTGTAACAACTGTGATCACTTTTATATTGGTCAAACTGTTAATTGTATTAACAAATTTAAGAACCATGTATCAGCTTGGAAGAACAGGAAACCGGAAAGATCAAACGTAGCGAAACATCTTTTAGAAAATGGCCACACCATAGGGAAAATAGAAGAAAACCTCAGCATCCTCAAGAATTCTAAAAAAGGAAATGAAATGAATGCATGGGAAGAATTGTTTATATTTAAAGAAAAATGTAAAAATAGAGATAAATTGATTAACGAATAAGTTAACTTCGACTCTGGTGGCACATTTAGGAACCTACCTGCATCCGGAACTTCCGGTAGCCAATAGGATATAAGCAAGGATGCCATTTTGATTCTGTCAGTTCTCTCATTGGCCTGATGATGACTGGTGTGACTGGTCGAAATCGACAGCCTAGAACCATCTTTTATATATGTTTACCGTCTGTATGTGAATCAGTATAAGTGTAAATATATCCTAAGTGTTGTAAGACGTCTTTTATTACATCTCGTATATAAAACTTTACTTATTTCCCATATGAATAACATGGGGGCCGAGTAAGCAGGTTTGCTGCTACGGGGAAGATCAACAAAAAAATTATTTTTTGTGCAAATATCAATATACCACAATTAGTTGAAGTCACATACCAAGTTTCATCAATATACATTCATAAATAATTGAGATATACAATTTTATTTATTCTCCATAAAGATAACATTGGACAACATACTGTGTTTAGCACTTTGAATATCTCTGCAACGGTTGGACGTAGAACAACAATTAAAAGACCAAAATGATTGTTTTGTAGAGCTAAACCTATTGGTAAAATGAAATATGAAGTTTTTAGTAAAACTATCTGAGGAAAATCCAAAAACCTTTTTCCTATAAGATTAACATGGGAAGTTTTATGGTCACGTTTTTTGACTTTTCTCCACAACCACTTAACCTAGGTTAATGATTCAAAATACTAAATGATTTGCTTTTTTAAGCTCTATAAAATGGCTATAACCAAAATTGAGTGTTTTTAAAATTTTAGGGTAAAAAATTCAAAAAACTGATTTTTGGAAAATTAGAAACCCTATAAAACCCCTTTCCCAAAGTCCGATCGATCTGGTTTTCAAACTTACAGTCATAAATGTTACTCTACACATTTGTGCCAAATTTCATCAAAATCGGGCGTTTCTTTCAAGAGTTATCGAGGGAACAGATACACACAAATATATATATATATATGTATATACATATATATAAATTTGAACGAATAGTGTTTTTGGCATCTGGGAGAATCACAACGAAAAGTTATCATGGTCTCGGGCTTAAGTCATACCATGCCACTAAGGTAATAGCTTCTTCCCCATAGGGGAAATTCACTAAAATGGATTTTGCATGCAAATATCAGTAAACCCCAACCACATGAAGCCACATACCAAGTTTCATTATTTCCGATGAATATTGTATGTTCATTACTTAATAAGCGAGATATAAAATTTTACTTATTCTCCATAAGCTTACATTGGACAAAGTACTGTGTTTAGCACTTTCAATATCTCAGTTCAACCAATTGACATAGAGAAATAATTCAATATACTAAATTGTTTTTTTTAACTGAATTCAATGTTGCGACATTTTTAAATCTGGGTTTAAAAAGAATTATATGTAAAAAGTTCAAAAAAGCCATTTTTGGGGTACAAAACCCCCCCTTTATAATGGTGTGACCGGTCTGGTTTTCAAACTCATGAAAATAGATGCTGCCTTGTACATTTAACTTATACCAAATTTCATCAAGATCAAACTTTTTTTATGAAAGTTATATCGTGCCTACGGACACATATATATAAATTTGAACAAATGGAGGTTTTGGCACCTGGAGGCCTCAAAACAACAATTTATTATCTCGAACTTAAGTCTTATTAAGCCAATGCCAATTACGGTAATAGCTTATTCGCTAGGTGAAATTCGCTAAAAGCAGTCTTTGACAGGCTTGTGGTAAAAAACTAATAGAGCTTCATGTTCCTTATTTTTTCCTTCTTATAGTTATTTTTATCCAAACTAAACTGTCCCTTTTTTCTTAGTTAAATACCTAATTTAGTTATTTGAAATCTAAAAATTTAGGATTACGCTATAGTTTTCATAATATACAAGGACATAAGTATTAAAATAATATTGTAAACAAATGGGTGTACGCACATTCTTTATGTATATAAGAATAATAAAAACACATGAACAATTTTAGCGAACTTCCCCTACCAGTATAGGGGGAAGAAGCTCGTAGTCGTCATGGTAAGACCAAGGTCCGGGACCATGATAACTTTTTGTTTGAGGTCCCCAGATATCATAAACACCCTTCGTTCAAAACTACATAGGCTATATATATATTATATGTGTGTGTGTGTGTCTGTGGACCCAATAACTGTAAAAATGGGCCGATTTTGATGAAATTTGGTACAAACCTGTAAATCAAAATTTATGATTTTAAGTTTGAAAACCAGACAGATCGCCCCATACAACAGGGTATTTCGGGAGGGGGGGGAGGGGGTTTGCACCCCAAAATTTTTTTTATTTTTAGCGAATTTCCCCTATAGGGAAGAAGCTATTACCGTAGTCGGCATGGTAAGACCTAGGCCCGGGACCATGATAACTTTTTGTTTTGATGTCCCCAGACCCCAAAAACACCATCATTCGTTCGAAACTGTATATATATATATATATATATATATATATATATATATATATATGTGCGTGAGCACGATAACTCTCGTAAAAATGATCCGATTTTGATGAAATTTGGTATAAACGTGTAAAGCAACATTTATGACTCTAAGTTCGAAAACCAGCCAGATCGCTCTACCCGAAGGGGTATTTTGGGGGGGTTTTGTACCCCAAAAATTGGTTTTTTGAATTCTTCACATATAATTTTTGAAATATTCAAATTTTAGTTTTGACCATTGGATTCAGCTTAACAAAACACACAATTTGGTATTTTGATCATTTCTCTACGTCAATTGGTTACCAAGATATTGAAAGTGCTAAACACAGTACGTTGTCTAATGTTATTCTTATGGTGGAAAAGAAAAATTTTATATCTCGCTTATTTATGAACGTATACTGACGAAACTTGGTATATGGCTTCATCTGGTTGTGGTCTATTGATATTTGCTCAAAAAAATAATTTTTTGCCAAAGGATCCCGCAGCAGCAAACCTGTGTACTCATCCCCATGTTATTCTTATGCATAATAATTAAATGCTATGTCTCCCTTAATTATGAACATAAATTAATAAAATCTGGTATATGACTTCACCTTCTTCAGTTATATGCATAAAAAACCATTTTTTGTGTTCCTTCTTGCAGCAAACCTGCGTACTCAGCCCCAATGTTATTCTTATAGAGAATAATTAAAATTGTATATATCGCTTATTTGTGAATATATTTTTATGAAACTTGGTAAGTGGCTTGATGTAGTATTAAGACATCTATATCTCTATTGGAAATTCGCTGAGGATGCAGGTTTGCTGCGACGGGGGTATTATTGTTTACATGTAATCTTTTAGAAAATCTTTTAGTTTTCACCATTAGATTCAGCTTAACAAAAATTAATTGCTCTACATCTATTGGTTAGGCCTTCAGAGATATTGAAAGTCCTAAACATAGTAGGTACCTAGTCCAATGTTATTCTTATGAAAGATAAAAAGTAGGCCTGTTTATTTCCAGAAAACTTTTCTCTGTTTTTTAGGTGTTTTGTTTTTAATGCATAATAGATATTTGTAGGATATACAAAATATTGCCTTTAACACCTTAGCTGCTGAGCCCAAAATACCACATTCCTCCCATATTGCTACACGGAACTAATGGACTAATTTTCAAAATCTCTTTAAAAACATTTAAAATGTAGTCTATATTTACCATTTCAACAGATGTTATTAGTAAATGATCATTAAAAAGTCTTACGTTCGTTCGAACCAAAATGCAGATTTACGGTGTTTGATTCCTTGTATTTTACCACTTAGGTCCGTAAGGACCGAAGGTACTTTATGCCAATTATTGTAAATTTAATACTTTTACCTTAGATAACACAACAACAATGGCGTTGCATAAGTGATTTACAATAAAATATAAGTCCATAGTTGTCAAATCAAATAATAGAGGGCAGCGTATTATCCAGTTTTAACCCATTGGCGTAGACATACGAGCTGGTCTCGTTCCTTACTTATAATTTTGTTAACCAGTGAATTGGAGTATAAAATTGGTGTTTTTAAATGGATTAATGGCGTATTTTAATTAAAATATTGTTTTATTTCAGTTTAGAGAGTTGCACTGGCACACACACAGTAGACATAATTAAAAATTAGCAAAATCGGTGTTGACCATGTGCAAGTCTCAAAGAATTAACCGATCCCGTCAACTTCCAAGCAAGCCTGCCACCGTTTGTTTTACTTGGGCCCTCCCACCAACGTTGCCACAGACCGGTTAACTCATTGAGAGTTACACAACTGGTCATTTTTCGTCGTGTGCGGGAATCGAACCCACGAACGTCGTATCACCACCTGGCCAAGGTGTTTCCACGACGTAGCCAACTCAGCTAACACGACCAAAGGCCTGGTGGCGATATTAAGGTTTTTCAGTCAGTCCGCGCCCCTAGAGGATAGAACTGTAGACGCCTGCGGTCATTAGTTACATATTTTGCTACTAGAGTGCAACACCAATTAATTCCCGTTATAGGCTACTGCAAATAGGATAAAATTACTACCTCAATGGGTTAAATACCTATCCAAATAATTTTGATGGTCTCACGGTTACATTAGACAACTACAACTGTGTTTGTTTACTTAAAAAGTCAGTCAACGAGTTATCGTGTACTTTTTTGTCTCATTCTTATTGGCAAGTCTATTGTTTGGCATCCGGTGGAGGGTTGATGTTATTTATTCAAGAGATAAGATACGTCCTTCTACAGAATGATAAAACTGAAGCTAATGGCCATAACAAGTCAAATGATGACTCATTTTTTGTACAACTATCACAAATTAAATAAAATGTCAATCAAAGTTGTGTGACGTTCCGTTCAAGAGATAACGAATAATACAATCACTGTTTATCAGTTTTATTAGTTTTCCCGTCTATTCAAAATTTGCAATGTTTATTTCCTCCTTTCCTGACATTTTATTAATTTCTATTCAAATTCCCGACTTCCTCAACTTTTTCGTCTGCTAGACATCCTGAAATTGATTTACAATCAATTTCGGAAGAACTATACAAGTAACGTTACGAACACATGAGGAACCTTGAATTGTTCATAAATGTTATAAATAAGGCAATATTCCTTACAATTACCTAAGTATAATCTTTTAATGAATTTCCCCTATTGGGAAGAAGCTATTACCGTAGGTGGCATGGTAAGATCTAGGCCCGGGACCATGATAAATTTTCGTATTGAGGCCCCCAGGTGCCAAAAACACCATTCGTTCAAATTCATATATATGTATGTGTGTATACACACACGTCGGTAGGCACAATAACTTTCGTAACAATGGTCTGATATTGATGAAATTTGGTATAAACGTGTAAGGCAGCATCTATTTTCATGAGTTCGAAAACCAGACAGATCGCACCATTATAAGGGCGGTTTTGTACCAAAAAAATGGGTTTTTTAACTTTTTATATATAATTATTTTCAAAGCCAAACTTGAGTTTACACTATTGGATTCATCTTAAAAAAATTTGGTATTTTGATCTTCGCTCTACGTCAATTGGTTACCGAGATATTGAAAGTGCTACACACAGTACGTTGGCCAATTTTAATCTTATGGGAGAATAAGTAAAATTTTACATCTCGCTTATTAATGAACATATATTAATGAAACTTGGTATGTGGTTTCATATATTGGGGTTTACTGATATTTGCATACAAAACCCTTTTCTTGTGGTCTCCATGGCAGCAAACCTGCGTACTCAGCAGCTATAACGCTTATGGAGAATAAGAAACATGGATTTTGCTTGATTATGAACATAAATTGGTAAAACTTCGTATGTTGCTTTATCTAGTGGTGATTCATTGGTATTTGCATAAAACCAGATTTTTTTGGCCCCTGATGCAGCAAACCTGCATTCTCAGTTCTAATGTTTTTCTTATGGAGAATAAATAAAATGTTATATCTCGCTTATTCATGAATATGCTTTGATGAAAGTTGGTAAGCGACTTCATGACTTAGTGAAGTATCATTTGAAATTCGCTGAGTATGCAGGTTTGCTGCAAAGGGGGTATCGTTTAATCGTATTTTTACTCCTTTATATTTATTTTATTTAAAGTATGTAATATATTTCTCCTTTAGCGAATTTCCCCTATAGGGAAGTAGCTATTACCGCAGGTGGCATGGTAAGACCTAGGCCCGGGACCATTGATAACTTTTTGTCTAAGGCCCCCAGTTACCAAAATCACCATTCTTTCAAATTCATATACCTTATATGTATATACATATATAGGCACAATTACTTTCATAAAAATGGCCCGATCTTGATGATATTTGCTATAAACGTGTGATGTAGCATCTATTTTCATGAGTTCGAAAACCAGGCAGATCACACCATCTTTAGGGGGGTTTTTGTACCCAAAAAATATAATTATTTTAAAAGCCAATCTTGTTTTAACACTATTGGATTCAACTAAAAATACCCCTGTCGCAGCAAACCTGCATACTCAGCGAATTTCCAATGGAGATATAAATGTCTTGATACTAAATAAAGCCACTTACCAAGTTTCATAAGAATATATTCACAAATAAGCGATATATACAATTTGAATTATTCTCCATAAAAATAACATTGGGGCTGAGTACGCAGGTTTGCTGCACAACTAACATGAAAAATGGGTTTTTATGCTAATATCAGTATAACTCAACAAGATGAATGTTCATAATTAAGGGAGACTTAGCATTTAATCCCTAAGAATAAGATTAGACAACGTACTGTGTTTAGCACTTTCAATATCTCGGTAACCAATTGACGTAGAGAAATGATCAAAATACCAAATTGTGCGTTTTTTTAAGCTAAATCCAATGGCAAAAATTAAAATTTGACTATTTCAAATATTATTATGTAAAAAATTAAAATTCCCCCTTAGCAGCAAACCTGCGTACTCAGGAAATTTCCAATGCATATATATGTATCTTAATACCACATAAATCCACATACCAAGTTTCATCAATTCATAAATAAACGATTTATGACATTTTAATTATTCTCCATAAGAATAACATGGCGGCTGAGTATGCAGGTTTGCTGAAGCAAGAAACACAAAATTGGGGTTTTATACAAATATCAATATAACTCATGTAGGTAAAGTCACATACCAAATTTCATTAATTTATTTTCATAATGAAGGCAGATAACACGTTACTTATTCTCCATAAGAATAACATGGGGCTGAGTATGCAGGTTTGCTGCTACGGGAGCCTTGGGTAAAAATTTTTTTGAGCAAATATCAATGGTCCACAACCAGATGAAGCCGTATACCAAGTTTCGTCAGTATACGTTCATAAATAAGCGAGATATAAAATTTTTATTTTCTTCCATAAGAATAACATTAGACAACGTACTGTGTTTAGCACTTTCAATATCTCGGTAACCAATTGACGTAGAGAAATGATCAAAATACCAAATTGTGTGTTTTTTAAGCTGAATCCAATGGAAAAAACTAAAATTTGACTATTTCAAAAATTATATACAAAAAATTCAAAAAACCCATTTTTGGGGTACAAAACCCCCCCAAAATACCCCTTCGGATAGAGTGATCTGGCTGGTTTTCGAACTTAAAATCATAAATGTTGCTTTACACGTTTATACCAAATTTCATTAAAATCGGATAATTTTTAGGAGAGTTATCGTGCTCACGGACACATATATATATATATATATATATATATATATATATATATATACATACAGTTTCAAACGAATGGTGTTTTTGGGGTCTGGGGACCTCAAAACAAAAAGTTATCATGGTCCCGGGCCTAGGTCTTACCATGCCGACTACGGTAATAGCTTCTTCCCTATAGGGGAAATTCGTTAAAAAACCATTTTTTGGGTACAAAACCCCCCCAAAATACCCCTTCGGAAGGAGCGATCTGGCTGGTTTTCAAACTTGGTCATAAATGTTGCTTTACACGTTTATACCAAATTTCAACTAAATCGAATCACTTTTACGAGAGTTATCGTGCTCATGGACACATATACAGTAGAACCTCACTACGACGATCCTCGATAAGACAAAAACCTCGATAAAGAGTCTGATTTTCTAATCCCCGTGAATCTCCCATAACGCTCAATGTTATAAATACCTCCATAACACGACTCATTTTCAAATAAATACCTTGATAGCACGTCTTTTTGTAATTTCATATTACTAATAAATAAACCTCTATAGCGCATCTTTTCAAATAACTGAACCTCTATAGCACGACACCCACCTCAATAACACGCTTCTTTGGGTAAGTGAACCTTTATTACACGACTCTAACCTCAATAGCGCGCCGTTTTGCGTTACGGAACCTTTATAGCACGACTAAACCTAAAGTCTGTGACCTCGATATCACGTCTTCTTGTGAAACCCACCTTGATAGCACGACCCTCAAATACAAGTGCACCTCGATAAGAAGACCATTTTAGAGATCCCCTTGAGAGTCGTGTTATCCGAGGTTCTACTGTACAATACATACATATTCAAACGAATGGTGTTTTTGGGGTCTGGGGGCCTCAAAACAAAAAGTTATCATGGTCTTACCATGCCGACTACGGTAATAGCTTCTTCCCTATAGGGGAAATTCGCTTAAACAAACAATTTGGTATTTATGAATATGCTTTGATGAAAGTTGGTAAGTGGCTTCATGACTTAGTGAAGTACCATTTGAAATTCGCTGAGTATGCAGGTTTGCTGCAACGGGGTTAATTTCCAATTTTTGTGCTTTCACCTAATACAAGTATTTTTAACTACCGGTATTCTTAACTCAAAATTTATATTAAACCTGTAATTTTATGCTCTGGTTTTATAATTTGATAATTAAAAAAACAATTATAACATTTTTACTTATAAATGCAGAGTTTATATTTACACACCATTCCTTATATTTTGAAAATTAATCATTAGGTCCCAAAGGACTGAATAAGTTGTAAATATTTTTTTCTTCTTTGAGTCAACAGTTTGCAGCCCTGGTTGAAGCAATGAACGAAACCAATGAACGGCCAGTTGGCGTGGTCTATCTAGTATGCTGGAAGTTCAATATTTTGCCGCTAGGTCGCTCTGGTGCCTAACTTGAACCAGTTTAGTAAAACCTTGCCTTTGCAACTTCTTAGGTCCAAACAGACCTAAGTGTCACTCGAAACGTACCCCTTGTTTGGACCTACGTGGCAGCTAACATGTTAACCAAAGGCTTATCTAGTTGAATTCAGTAATTTTTCATTAAAATAATATGAAAGTTGTAATATGTTTCTTCAGAGATTGTTGTATTTTAGCGAATTTCCCCCATAGGGAAGACACTATTACTGTAGGTCTCATGGTAAGACTAAGCCCGAGCCCATGATAACTTTTTATTTTGAGGTCCCCAGATGCCAAAAACACTATTCGTTCAATATATATATATATATATATATATATATATATATATATATATATATATGTATATATATATCTATGTGTCCGTTAACACGATAACTTGAGTAAAAAACGTCCGATTTCGATGAAGTTTGGCTCAAATGTGTAAAGTGACATTCATGATTTTAAGTTCGAAAACCAGAAAAATCGGACCATGGGAAGAAGGGGGGTTTATGGGGGTTTTAAATTTTCTAAAAATCAGTTTTTGCATTTTTCACCCTAAAATTTTTAAAACACTCAGTTTTGGTTTTGAGGATTTTATAGAGCTTAAAAAATAATTTAGTATTTTAAATTATTATCTGAGGTTAAGCATTTGCGGAGAAAATCCCAAAAATTGCTCATAAAATCTCCCATGTTAATCTTATGGGAAAAAGGTTTTTGTCTTTTCCTCAGTTCATTTTAATGTAAACTTCACATTTGCTTTTACCAATCAATTCAGCTCTACAAAACAATTATTTTGGTGTTTAAAGTGTGATTCTACGTCCAACCGTTGCAGAGATATTTAAAGTGCTAAACACACCACGTTGTCCAATGTTATCCTTTTGGAGAATAAATAAAATTTGATATCTCGATTATTTATGAATGTAGATTGATGAAACTTGGTATGTGGCTCCAAGTAGTACTGGTATATTGATATTTGCACAAACAATTGATTTTTGTTGATTATCCCTGTAGTAGCAAACCTGCATACTCAGCCTTAATGTTATTCTTATAGAGAATAATACAGTTTTATATCTCCCTTAATTATGAACATAAATTAATAAAACTTAGTATGTAGCTTCACCTGGTTGAGATAGATTGATAATTGCAAAAAAACACATATTTTGTGTTCCTTGTTGCAGCAAACCTGCGTACTCAGCCCCATGTTATTCTTATGGGGAATAAATAAAATGCTATTGATCACTTATTTATTATGTATTTTTATGAAACTTGGTAAGTGGCTTTATGTGGTAGTGAGAAACATGTGCATGCATTGGAAATTCGCTGAGTAAGCAGGTTTTGCTGCGACGGGGGTATTTTTTGTTTGCCTACGCCAATTTTATTTATCGTCGTTAGAGGACAAATGTCCACACCTCTCAAAATCTTGTGGGCGCCCCGGGAATCGAACCCGTTATCTCTTGCACCGAAATTAAGACGCTTTCTTTTACGCCAGTGAGGCGTATCAGCAGCTTATTTTTGGTTATAAACGGCTTTGTTGCTTGTGATTATACCAATCACTACCAGAGATCAAAAAAATTATAAATACCTTATCCTGTTACAATCTTATTCATAGTTAATTAGTTGAGGTATGATTATGATGTGTTACACCTGCCAATTAAATAGGTTAGTGGAATCATTTTATGAGAAAATATGGCCTAACCCCAAAAAAATTGCAACACAAGCAATTTTTTATTAAATGATAGCTAAGAGTTCCCTTAATCACCCATCCAAAATCGCCATCAATCGTACTTTGGCAACATGCCGAAAAATTCAAAATGGCCGCCAAGATGGCGGCCAAAATATATATTTTGGCTTATATCTCGAGAACGGTTAGTTTTATCGAAAAACTTTATTTCAGAAAAATTGTAGCTCTTTTAATGCTGATGAATTTTTATACCTACATTTCTTCTGTAGGTCGTACGGTATGGCTGCAATTTGCCAAGTCGTATTTGATTAAAATCTGTATTTTTCCAAAAAGGTCGAAATTTTCAATTTTGGATGACTTTATGTTTACAAATAATAACGTTACAACGAAAAATCATAGATAAACCATGAGACCATGTGGTTTCTAATTATTTTCAGTTTTAACCCTTTTAGTGCTACAGAGTGGCTGACAGCAACGATGTATTTTTCTCCTAAAGTGCGAGCGTCGCTGTAGGTGACTCCTAGCATGTTGTATTGCATGTGTCAATACCATATACCTATTGGCTGATTAATGCGTGAATACAATCCAATGGCTTCAAACTATCAATCGCCAGGGCATTTTGCTCTGTCACTGTCGTTAGCGGTCAGCTGTTTACGTAATTTCTTTGATTGTTAGCTGTGCGCTGTTCCTGCTGTTGTTTGTTTTGAAGTTGTGTCTTCTGTCATATTTTGTTTTGTCGTTTATTTTAAGTTGTAATAAGTGAGATGTTAAGTGTTACAAAGTAAGATATATGTAATATATCACTCTTGATGTTTTTATAAAGTTGGCCTAAGTGTTCTAATGAATGTGACAGTGGCTATTAGATAAGAGCGAGACATAATGAATTGTGTTTATTTTATCAACGTTATTTGAAAGTACATCGATTATGTTGAAAGCCGATAAGCCCCAACTAGCAAAAGCAATCCTCACATATATGTCTGATAAAGATCAAGATCTGCAGCCTCTACAACAAGAAAGAATTATGTATGTAGTGGATGGTGGCTCCCTTTTACGTTTGTCTTGGCAGAAAGAGATGAAATATAAAGATGTTGCTGAAATGTATGCAGAATTTGTTAAAACAAAGTATGGAGATGCAACTATTGTTTTTGATGGATACATATCTGGTTGTACAACAAAAGATATGACCCATACACGTCGGTCTCATGCAAAGGCACCATCTGTCAACTTCACACCAGAAATGAAATTTACTGGTAAGAAAGAGGTTTTCCTTTCTAACAAAGAAAACAAACAGAGACTAATTGATCTCATCTCAAAAGAAATGGTAGAAAATGGATGCGCAGTTGTACATGCAGTTGATGATGCTGACGTTGATATTGTTTTGACCTCAATAAAACATTTAGAGCAAAGTGTTACAACAGTGATTGGCGAGGACACAGATCTTCTTATTTTACTTATCTATTGGTGTAACATGACAGCAAATTACAACTTGCTTTTCAGAAGTGACAAACGATTATCAGATAAAGTTTATAACATTTCCAAAATTACATCCTCACTTGGAGAAGATTTAGCTAAATCTCTATTAGCTCTGCACGCCTATACAGGGTGCGACACAACTTCGAGGATTTTTCACATCTGAAAACTATCCGTATTCAATCGAGCATTGGAAGACAAATACTTTCGGGGTCTACTGATATCTTTCAGCTCGCCAAATTTGAGTCCAAAACAAGTTGAAGAAATTGGTCTGAAACTAATGGTTAGTCTGTTTAATGGGAATAGTAACGAATCAATGAACACATGTAGATACAAAAGTATTTTGTCAAAATTACAAAAAAGCCAAAAGTTTTGTAAAACCTCAGCAACTTCCTCCAACAGAGTCAGCGGATAAGTTTCACAGTCGGCGTGCCTATTTACAAACCCAAATATGGAAAAGGGCAGAAGGTAGAATGATAACTACAGACTGGGGATGGACTTTGCAGGACAGCATGTATGTGCCCCAAACGATGGATTTGCCGGCAGCACCAGAGACATTGTTAAAAATCATTAGATACAATTGCAAAACTCCTTGTAATTCAATGAGATGTGTGTGTAAAGCGAATGGATTCGACTGCACTATTTTCTGTGGTCATTGTTTAGAAAACAGTTGTGAAAACTGTCTCCAGTTTTCGTTGGACAAAGAAGATGACGATGAGAAAACTACTTTTGAAAACGTTGACTAAACTTTGAAATCCTTGGGCTACACATTTACATAAAAGTATGTTAATCGACTTATTGTACATATTGTGTGTAGTGGTCCTTTTATTTTGTAGTATTAAATACAATTTTATGATTTAATAACATACCTACAATTTTTAATCGCATTTCCATATTGTGGCCCCTTACTTATCCTTTAAAATTTTAGATTACTTAAATCATGCCAAAAACATTGAACATGACCATAAAAAGCACAATTAAAACTAAAAACAAGGAGGAAACGACATTTCAATCAACTTAAATATGTGATGTTTTGCCGAAAAATTTGTATTTTCAAAAATAGCCATCCAAAATTGAAAATTTCGACCTTTTTGGAAAAATACAGATTTTAATCAAATACGGCTTGGCAAATTGCAGCCATACCATACGACCTACAGAAGAAATTTAGGTATAAAAATTCATCAGCATTAAAAGAGCTACAACTTTTTTGAAATAAAGTTGTTCGATAAAACTAACCGTTCTCGAGATATAAGCCAAAATATATATTTTGGACGCCATCTTGGCGGCCATTTTGAATTTTTCGACATGTTGCCAAAGTACGATTGATGGCGATTTTTGAGGGATGATTAAGGGTACTATTAGCTATCATTTAAAAAATAAATCTCTTGTGTTGCAATTTTTTTGGGGTTCACAACTAAAATGATTCAACTAGGTACCTAATAATTACTTTTATATTTTAATCAATATAGTATTGTAATTGCAATGAAAGTGTACAATATTGCTAAAGCAATTACAAATTATAAATACCTACCCTGGGTATTTATCCAGCTCACATCACTGTAGTAAATTAGTTTAAAACTAACAAATTGAATACAGTACATTACCTTCTTTTGGCTTCAACTTAGTGTATATAATTCTTCAACTTAGTGTATATAATTCGGTACTTTATTCTTCTTATATTATGATTCTTTTCTAGAATATATTATATAGGCTCTCAGTTAGAAGGTACAATTTTGTTATACTCTGGCCCCTATTCTGAAACAGATAAATACATTTAGCCTACAATGACTTTTGTATATTTTTCAGCTCCAAAAAACGTAACCGAAGAAAAAAGGCAAATGGAGTAGATAATGAATCAGCCCTTGATACGTCTATAAATGATGCTGAGCTTCAAGCAGGGTGCAATTTTTCAATCCAGGTTTGCTAAGTAGTCATATTACCATTTTTACAATAGCCTAACCCTTTTATGGTCTTTTTAGCCTGTACGAACTATATTAAGTTCCTTTATGGTCTTTTTAGCCTGTACAAACTATATTAAGTTCCTTTATGGTCTTTTTAGCCTGTACAAACTATATTAAGTTTCTTTCTTAAGTTATCTTTACAGTTTTCACTTATTTACCTCTGAAGCTCAGTTAAAGCAATCACATTGTCTTTTAGCATTTGTTTCATTGCAGCCAGCTAGGCGAAACAACAACTTGTTTTTATTTTCATTTTACATCTTCTTGTTGTACATGATCTGTTTTACATAATTTTCATTTTACATAATCCCCCTAAAATCGTATTCAAATCTGGAAGGCATATCTTGGGGGACATTTAACATTTTTAATAATGTCAAAAGATAGTGATGATCATGATTATTGTAGTGAACCTGGAAAGTTAGAGTTAGAACCATGATTTTATTTCATTTGAACTACTATTTATTAAGAATTATTGTATTTTATTATTTGTTTTCAGCATACACCTAAACAATGTATGTAATGACACCATTCTGTACATTTTATGTGCTAATGAAAAAAGTATTATTGATTGATTGATTGATTGATTGATTGATAGTATACCTGAAGTTACTGAAGTTAATATCACAAAGCAAAGGGAATCTTAGTGAAAGTAACCTAGTGAAAGTAGGTTAACTTAGTGAAAGTTAACCTTAGTGATGTTAAACAATGCTGGCTGCTAGACTTTTATAAAATAAAAATATAACTGGTATTGAAATAAAATACTAAATTAAAGTTCTGGCTTTGACATTCCTTTTTATCTTAAAGAAAATATCATTAGAATCCATTGAGGGGTTGGCTTTGTATGTTCATTATAATGCTTTATCCTGCTTAGTATGATAATACATAAGTGGCACTTTCTGTCGGCAATTGGTCAACATGAGATTATAAAGGTATTATGACAACTTATTTATGCCTCTACTCCATATTGACTTTCTTAATTCCTTGCTAAAAGTATGACCTCCCCCGCTTTGTTGTTAGCACGAAGTTTTGAGCCGTTGTTTATCACAGGATATCCGGAAGGCGATGGAGATGTTGTCGCTACAGCAGAAACCCGCCAAAACCACCGAGGAAGCTCTGCAAAAGCAGTACCAGTTCTGGAGCACTCAGCCCGTTCCAAAAATGGGTAAATGTTTTTTTTTCAAAATCCAATAGCGTTGTTATTTTCCACTATACAGTATAGTGAAATATTTCCTCTTGCATATTTTTACCTATTAAACTCTTTTCGGTTGTTTAAACATATTTTCAAAAATTTAACAGCAGTATTTTACAGTTTCTTTATAGGTAAAATGTTGCAGGTTGTAAATAAAAACGTCTTATAACACTTCATAATATATTTACACTTACACTGTATTTACATACAAGACGGTAAATATACATAAAAGATGGTAAAAGGAGATTCATTTCAACCGGTCACACCGACCATAATCAGACCCAATGAGAGAATCTGAATCTGTCTTGTGATAGGCCTATAGTATAAGTATAAATATATTTTGAAGTGTTGTACAACGTTTTTTATTTACATCCCTTAATTATAACAACATGTATCACGCTCAGAAAATTGTCATTTAGGTATAATGTTGCATTTTAAGGGGTTTACTATATTGTTAGCTGTTTAAAAGTAAATGAACACTTGGTGAAGAAGATTGGTAGCTTGTTCAAGATAACAACAACATTGTGACCTGTGTTGAGACCTCCCCCACCCCTCCTTATCTTGAGACAAGTTACTTTGTGACTCAGTGATAAGTGATAGACAAAGCTTTCACAGCTTCTTATATAAATAATATCAAAGACATTTACATCTCATGTCATTTGCACCGACAAAATTATGCTTTAAAACTGTTAATTGTTAAAGTGATTTAGCAAATCCCTAATACGCTGAACCAGACTGTATAATAGGCTTCATCACCATTTTCAAATACTGTTATTCTTTTGTAATACTGCTCTATAAAGCATACAATTAAATCAGAACTCGTCATTTCTAAATTGATTAGTTAAATAAAATAAATACTGTGAATAGTCATGCTTAGTTGTGATTTTGTGTAATAATCATGGAGCCAGAAAATGTATTGCATCCTGAATTAAAATTGTGCCACTTAGGTCTCATACTCTGGGGAGGCTAATTGAATTGTCATGTTTGTATTTACCAGATAAAATACCAGATTGTACTTAAGTCTAGATATATTGAATAATGCATCATAAATGATGCAAAAAAAATCATTTAATAATAATAATATTTATGTGCCGAAAAACAATTATAAATTGTGTAGGCTTTTACAAAAAATATCTTAGGTCCAAAAATACTGCATCTTAAATTTTCTACTTTTTCATGTTAGTTTTTCTTCTCCTTTAACATTAAAAGTGGGACTGCTAGGCCATATAGATGGGATGTCTCCTTCAGTATATGTAGTCAATGCTTTTACTTTATGGGCTTTATTGTAACACTCAATGAAATTAAAGCTCATAATAGTGTTCGGACATTTAACCAGTCTGTTTTCCAGACGAGAAGATCACGGTGAACGAGCCGATAGAGCCGGAGAAGCTGGCGAACGAGATCCGCCAGGAGCCGTACTCGCTGCCGGACGGGTTCCAGTGGGACACGCTCACGCTCGACGACCCGCTCGTGCTCAAGGAGCTGTACACGCTACTCAATGAGAACTACGTGGAGGACGACGACTCCATGTTCAGGTTCGACTACCCGCCGCAGTTCTTGAAGTGGTGAGTACGTGGTGTTGCTGGATCGCGGATTGGTGTTTGTATGTAGTAAAACACAGTCCGGGAGAGTCGGGGAAAGTCAGGGAATTCAAGAAAAGGTCAGGGAAAGTCAGGGAATTTGAAAAAAAGGTCAGGGAAAGTAAGGGAGAAAGTTGAAAAAATGCCAAAAGTTAAGGAAAACGGTTGATATTTTATTCAAGCCGTGGAAAATTGTTAATTTAATCGTAAACACAAAACAATACTATGAAAAAATCAAAACTTATTGCATTTTGATTAAATTGGTTTTTATTGTGGAACAAAGGGGAATTAAAAAAAGTAATGTAAAAAAATGCATTAGGCAACAAACTAAACATTAAAATAATAAAATAAACTTGGATGGTGTAGTACCCCTTCTCTAGTCAAATTAAAACTTAAAGTTAGCAGGGCCTACAAGTGAGAAATAACCTAAATGTAATAATCCCACCTAAGTTATTGCTCAGGAAAAATTCAAATAAACAAAACAAAATTCCGAAATTCACTCTTTAATTACACCAAAATCAAAACTACATCAGTTCGAAAGGTTAGTCCTTTGTTTACATATTTACTGAATTAAACATATGTTAATACTACAAGGGCCCAGAATTGTTCTACATGTTAATTTAGTTGCAAATTTAATTTATCCCCATGATCATGGTTCTACTATAACTAATTTTGAATTAGAGAGCTCTCCCTAACGATTACATTCTAATCAGGCGCCGTGTCGAGTCGTTCCCGCCGGACTCCAGGACCCTTTATAGAAGGCCCGAAAACAAACAAAAACACGGGACCAAGCGACGTGAAGTCAACAAGATACTCCAAACAACTCAAAACCGACGCTGGAAAACATTTAGTATCTCGAACATCTCCCCGTCCCAAAATCGCCTGATCGCATCGGACCATTTTCCAGTTCTCCTATTGGCTACTGCTTATATTGTACGACATTAAAACAATTGCAATTTACCGGACCCCTCTAAGAGGCAAACATCCGACGTTACAGTAAAACCTTCTGACCAATTTTAAACCACATTTAACCTTTCAGTTATTTCAAACATTATTAAACAGTTAATTATTATTCAAGTGACATTATTATTAAACATTTCGAAACTATAAAATCATGATAATAAGGTTATTAATCCTACTATACACAGAAACAAACTTTGAAACTAAAACTTTAAAACATAAAACTAAACTTGAAGTAAAAGTTACTTCAATGGCTATTGTGGCAATTGTTTCTTAACACTGTAAGTAAAGTGTGCATTCAGAGTCCAAAGTCAGGGATAATGAACTTGTTTGGTTAGCAGAAGACAGGGAAAACTTGTTTGAACAGGGTAAGTCAAGAAAATCAATAACCAAGTAAAAATTTGAACCGTGTAAATACTTTGGAAGGAGCTTTACTAAGATGCTTGTTAGAATAGGGGATCATATATGACGGGAAGCATTGACAGGGAGTCCATAATGTGTGGAAATTGTGAAAAACTAACAAATTTGGGGAGTTTTTGGATTTTTGGAAAATGAGTGGGTTACAATTTCAGATTGTAAGAGTCAGGAGGACACTATACAAATTTCTGGTACAGTGGAACCTCGATAACTCGAACCTCAATAAGTCGAATTCCTTGATAACTCAAATTTTTTTCATTCCCCTTGAACTTGTCTCCTAATGCTATGTTATTTTACCTTTATAAGTCGGAAGGGTTAACAGGAAACACCTTGACAACTCAAATTTTTGCAGTAATCTTAGCCTGTTGTCGCACCTCTATAAGTCGAAGTTTTAAGCTGTAGAACCTCTATAACTCGAATATGTACGATTGCCGTACCTCTATAAGTCGAAGTATCGACTAGAGAACCTCTATAAGTCGAAGTTGTTGATTCACCAAACCTCCAGTGACTTTGCAGCCGGTAATTTCAACCCTCCCTCCCTACTAAATCTCTTTCCCGGTTGCTCATGGTGTCAGTAAAACAACCGACAAATTTATGTTGAAGAGCAACACGCATATCAAACACACTCATCCTCACGCACAGGTTTCACCTATATGAGGATTTCATTTCATAAATAAGGAACAGTCTCATATTGTTGTAGATTATATATATGTTTAAATAAAATTGTTTTCATTTGATTAGATTTGTGTTCTTAGTCGTTAGTTAGTGTGAGTTCAGAGGTTATGGATGTAGTACGTGAAACGTAGTTTTTAGGTTGTTTTTTACAAAGTGTTTGCAGTTTGGTAAAACGTGTTGGCAAAACTCTACTCCATGAGGAGGAGTTCAAGACTATTTGAGGCTAAAGACACAGGAAATAAAAAAAAGTGACATCGGAAAGCAGTTTGGAACACCAGTGAACACTGTCGACAATTTTAAAACAAAAAAGTGTCGTACTGCTTCACTCTAATTCCAACAATGCTCTGCAATTTTAATTGCATGTTTTGTTCCCTTTTAGTTTTGCAAATTATTTTAGTAGCCTACAGTGCATTAATGTTCAGCTAAAAGAAATTGATGCGTAGTTGGTCAGAACTGACTTCCGTAAGCGGGAGGGATTTGTTTGGGGCAGGTGATAAGAAGTGAGCAAAAAAGTCTAGAAAATAGACAAGAAGTGGTCGAATGGGAAAAACATCACCAAAATACCAAACTGTGAGCCAATCTTTGTTTACTTTCCTCCTCTACAATATTTTCACTGAAGGAAGTATTTTGTTCTCTACTACGTTTACCAAAGAAGCTTTACAATATATTTCCGGGCTTATTTTAACATTTAAAGTTGTTCAAATCTATTTTAATTTTAATAATAATTATTATACGGTATGATTATTTTGTATACATTGCTCGAACTTATGTGAGGACTATACCCTTCCATGACCCACCTATTGTGTTACCGTGACCCTCAATAAGTCGAAGTCTGTGGAAAATCACCTTGATAAGTCGAACCTCGATATTTCGAAGTATTCGATAACTCAAATTTTTGCCGTTCCCCCTGAGGTTCGAGTTATCGAGGTTCCACTGTATATTTAAGTTTGACACTGTATTTGGAGTGAAGCCTTATATTTAAAAGTTATTTGAGGTTAGAAATTTAATTTTGTAAATTCTTTAATCCTTTGTTATATCATAATAGTAAAAAGTACAATAAAACTTCCATTACAAAAGAACAATAAACTTGTAAGTGGTATTATAAGTAGTACAATATTGTATTGGTTTCGATATATGTATATATATATATATATATATATATATATATATATATATATATATATATATATATATATATATATATATATATATAAAATGCTGTTGTTTAAATTAAAGTATTAAGTTTAAATTACATCAGTATCTTGTAGATTTTGAAAAATCTACAGGAAAACCTGCTAAAGTTACGCAATATGGTGTGTCTTCTTTCTTGTTTTTAATATTCTTTGTGATTTTCCATAAAATAGCCCTTTACAATTATTTTTATTAAATGACTTTCTAACTGACTTTAAAATCTTCAAAATTATTAAAATTTTGTCTTAAATATTTATTTGTCTTAAATAATGGATAACTAGCTAGGGTAAAAATGAAGTAGGCCTAAATATTACCAAATTCATAAGAATGGTTTTCAGTTTAATTTCCAACTGTGTGTACAAATGGATTCTTAGACTTCACTATTTTGCATATATATAAACCATCTTCGATATGTACATATTTTAAAAGAGAAAAAGAAATATTCCAAGGCCATGATGAAAAAGGCTCATTAGTGACGTTTGTGTGGACGAGATATTCTTTTTGCTCTGTGTTTTTGCTCCAATCTAGTTGAGAAATCGCCAAGACAGAGTTGAGGAAGTTATAAGGTAATTAAATTAATGATGTGGAGGCCTGCCAGATGTGTTTTCCACCTTTCATTGATCATCCTGATACTTTATCAGCATGGGCATTGTAAAATGGATTTCTTGACTTTTGAGCCTAATTTTTCACTATCTAAAATTTAGATAACAAAAAATGGTTTTTACTTCTTTTCCTCTACAGAGTAATTTGTTAAAACAAAAAAAGAGTCAGGTCTCTGCTCCAATATTATTTTGATCTACGTTAACTATTTTATTTATTTAGCTGATTGTTTTGTTATGAATGTGTTTCTCAGGTAGTTGTTTCTAGACCTACATAAATGCGGCCTTCACATTTGTTTGACTTTTTTTAGTTGATAGATTATTTAACATCTAGATAAAACAAAACTATACAAATATGTAGGCTAAATAATGGTAAATGTTCAAGTCTTATTTGTTGCTAAATAATATAAAGGAGTCACATTAGGTGGAATTGGAATTTGGAGTTAAGTTAGATATTTGCTTTTTCCATTAAAACGTATAAAAGTAATATGAAAGGAATGTTGACCACTGCGTTAATAAGTGCGGAATAAGTTTGCGTAGTAGAACCTCCCATGATAGCCATCTTGGAAGTGGTAGAAGCTAAACCAGAGACATATGTTGTATATGTGGAAAGGAGAAAAGTGACATGCTGTGAATTTTAGAAGATGTTTTTACAAAAGTCATGGATTCATGAGAAAAAAAAAGTTCATGGATCCTGTCCTGTTGGTGGCTTTTTCGCCACGGAGTGGTGACTCCAGATATAACATCTGGCTCAGTGTACGCAAAGTAGGTATGCCAACAATGTTGCCAAAAAGTCATAAAAGTGCCCCTAAAACTCAGTGTTTTGTTGTAATTTATAATGTTTTGAGCAGTGTTTTTATCGTGTAGACCTAACTGATGTTGGTTTTCAGGGCGCTCCAGCCCCCAGGTTGGCTGCGGGAGTGGCACTGCGGAGTGAGAGTCACCAAGAGTGGCAGACTGGTGGGGTTCATTAGTGCCGTCCCCGCCACCCTCAACATATACAACCAGTACGTTAGCTGTTCTTGTCACTGTTGATTTTATATAGGGGTGTGCGAATAGTGATTTCTGGCTCGAGCTAAGCCGGCTCGAGCCGAGCCGAGCTTTTTTTCAAAGTTCTCGAGCTTCAAGCTTTCTTGAGCCGAGCTTTTTTTGATGGGAATTTTCTCTAGGAGTGTGCAATATACCAGTAGTGATTTTCTGACTCGATCCACGCCGGGCAGAATTTTGTCAAAGTTCTCGTGCTTTGAGCATGTTTGATTAGGCCTTTATGTATTCTTTATTTATATAATGTTTAAAAGAATAAACATTTTATCCATTATGGTAATGTAAAATAATTTATAACTTTCAATATTTGTCATCTTTCATTCACTTCTCCTAGATTCATTATTCCTACGTTAAATAAATAAAGGCCTACGGTGGGAAAATAACTAAATAAGTACGGTAGGCTTCTAAAAAGGAAGATTTATTGAGACCACTTGTTGATAGTAAGCTTAACGAACAATTTGTCTTTCAATATAAAGTAGGTGGCCTACATAGAGAACAAATAATGTAAAGGAAGAGAACTACAAATTTTGAGCCCACAGGTTAACTAATGCAGATATTACCGTATTTATTAATAGCCATAATAATAATAATAATTGACTATATGTCCATATGTACTCTCCATGTAACCAAAGACTTAGGCCCTAGCCTTGGGAATTGCCAAAACCCAGTAGCCTATCTCTCATTCAACTGTTTGTAAATAGTAAATTTTACGTTATCCTTTTATAAATATAAGATAGTTAAACCAGTCTTTATATCTTATTGTACTCACACGAATAATAATCATAAGCCTAGCTTATGTTCTATCTAACCTATTACCTAATAGACTTAATCTATTATATCTGCTTCTGAAACCTTCTGTTTCAGAAGCAGAAGGTGGAAGAGGATCGTCAATGCATTCTTCTTCCATCACAACTTTAACAATTTGATAGCATACAATTAACAAAATAATATGGTTTCTACTTCTACTGGCGTTTATTCATAAATTCAAACAATCCTGCAGAGTTAACAATATGATTTTAATCGCACAGCTGTAGCGTAGCGTAATAAAACTGCACCATTTTGATCGCATCTTGCTCTGGGTAAGGTTAAGGCCTTCGGCGTCCATAGAATATAATCATCCTTTAAAATAATATGACCACCGGTATTATAAACATGCGTTACGTAACCATTCAGAATTTTTATAAAATCCTTAGATTTTGTGAACCTTGCAATTTGTAAATTTTTTAACTATCCAATTTTTGGAGAGTACTAATTTGTCTGCACATTATAACGCCGTCATGTTTATTAGGCATTCATCACCCAAGATGAGTGGAGTAAGGGTGAACACTTACTCTACTCATCTCGTTCATCACGTTCACCCTTGTCCCTAGCTGTTGGTCACGTTAAATCATTATTACATCATAATAACCATCTTCACTCAACGTCTTATGGCAGTTCGCAAACACTGAGCTCTGTTATATCTGGAGTCACTACTCTCTGCCTAAATATTTTCCAAAAACGTGCCGTCAACACTGACTTTTTGCTTTATTGTGTTGTCACCTTACCGTTAACTGGACCAATCAAAATGCATTGGGTGGACGATGTCAAAATTTAAACCAATAGGAAATGAAATAACTACACCACCAAAACGTCAAAAACACATCTGGCCAACATAACGACCATAAACACAGTGGCACGCTTTTTCGCCACGGAGTGGTGACTCCAAATATAACATCTGGCTCAGTGTTCGCAAAGTAGGTATGCCAACAATGTTGCCAAACATAATTTAAGACTCCAGGGAATAAAATTATTGTGTAATGTACGAAGTTGTTAGTTGTAGAAAACAATGTACCAATGCAACAATTAGACAAAGTGTTTTAATGGATTCTAGTTTTTCCCTGTGGTACTTTTTCTGAAGCAGTATGGTTGTTGTATTAATTATTATTAACCGTGAAATATTGCACAACTCAACTGGGCAACGGCAACACTGCACTGCAAACTTAATAGTGTGATATAGGTCCACTTGATGTGATTGAGCGTAGAGAAAGTAGCTCCATTGTGTTGGTTGATCACTGATCAGGTTGGCAGTTAAAAATATTACAGTACTTTAATGTTTTGTTATTAAGCATTAGCAATGCAGAATTATATTTTTATGGAATGGAGGAGCTCTACCGACGCAAACTACGAGAATTCTAACATTGATTCTGGAAAAATTGTTTTTAAATTGACTTGTAGACGACTATTTTCACTGGTCGGCAATACTGCAATACTGGTCGGTGAATACTGCAATATTCGGCTCGAAAAAGCTCGAAGTTTGAATACTTTCACACCCCTAACTTTATATATACACAGGTGTAGACCGGTGTAGACAGGTGTAGACACATCTCTAGATCGGGCCTAGGGCCACATTCTGACTGATGGGCTCCATCTCCCCATACTTGCGGGCCCCTACAGGGCCTGGGCCCAGGGACGGTGGTCCCAGTAGCCCCCCCCCCATGTGGCGGCCCTGTTACAGGGGGTTCATTTTATTTGGGTCACCATTGGAATCTAATAGAAACTACAAGAGTCACAGAAAACTCTAAATAGAAGACCTCCCATAATTTGTTGTGCCCATTAAAAATATGAATTAAGATTTTAAAAATTCCAATTGAAAAATGGCAGAAATCTTGAAAATTTCAAATTCAAACGCCAACTTTTTATGGTATTTTTAGATTTAAGAAGTAATTATAAGATACTTTTATTCTTTGGTAGTTTTCCTTAACTTATGGAGTTAGGAGATAAAGGCAGGTAATTTCTATGTTTTTACCATTATAAAGTCAAGGAGCAAATTATAACAGCCTTTATAAAACTTTTGGGTTATACTAAAAAATAGCCAAAGATGAAAATATCTAAAAAATACATATTACTTCTTACGACTTATAAATGTTTTCCTGTAATATTATTAATTTTCCGCCATATTTTTAATATGGTAGCAATTATTATATTTTTTTAATTGCTGATTTTTATGAATGTGGCCATTTTACAATCCCATATTTTTTGATTGATGTATAAATAAAATATAATTCTGGGAAAACTTTTAACGATACTGGCATTTGACAAAATAGTTTTTTCCTTGATTACAAATAGCAGAGAGTGACAGTTAACCCATTGCAGTCTGATTTAGTTTGGCAAAAACAGCTGCTTAGGGCTGAGTTAAAAAAGGGCAAATTTGTAATGTTTATACTCTAACAAATCATAAAAAATGCAATTTTAAACCAAAATACTTAAATCTTGTTTTTAAATTGATCTACATGAAATTTCCTATTGTAATAAACAAATTTTAGGTAACAAACTTTTTTAAATATTTTATATATACATATATACAAAATAATAAAAATAATAATTGCACAGTTAAAACAAATTAGCATTGGAATATTTTTATAATTTTTCCTGGTGAAATTCGTAAACATTACTCGATTCCTCAAGTAAAAAACTTTAATCTGTAATTTTATCTGTAAAGTCCTTCATTTTATAGATACTTTTGTAAAACCCTACAGAAGGGCAATAATAACCTTTTGCACTAAAATTGCATTTCTACTATCTTAGAGTTGTGGATACTATAAATGTGCAAAATTGAATTCTGAGCATACTGATTTAGGCTAATTTATTTTTCAATCAAACTCAATAATTATGTCAAGTCAGGGAAAATTAGGATAGTCAGGTTACAGAAAAAGAACTTGTGTTGAATGTTTTGGAAGATTTATTAATCAACAAGTGTATGGATGGAATTAGAAGCTTCAGAAGAAGCAGATTGTATTAATACATACAGTAACAATATATTGCTGTGATTCAAAAGTACGCCAGTGATGACTTATATCCTGTCCGGTATATTTAAACCTGTGAGAGCATATATTTCAGCTGAATTCTTTTAAAGTTGAACAAATTTCATTACCATTATTCTAATGACTTGTTCTATTTCAGAACTCAGAAAATGGTAGAGATAAATTTCCTGTGTGTACATAAAAAGCTGCGCAGTAAAAGAGTGGCTCCAGTGCTCATCCGAGAGATCACCAGAAGAGTGAACCAGACGGGGATCTTCCAGGCGGTGTACACTGCGGGGGTGGTGCTGCCCAAGCCCATTGGCACGTGCAGGTAACCGAGTCATTTAGATGATTTTGGATTTTCAGGCAGTGTACACTGCGGGGGTGGTGCTGCCCAAGCCCATTAGCACGTGCAGGTAACCGAGTCATTTAGATCATTTGGGCTTTCAGGCGGTGTACACTGCGGGGGTGGTGCTGCCCAAGCCCATTGGCACGTGCAGGTAACCGAGTCATTAGATAATTTTGGGCTTTCATAATTATTGGGAATTATTTGGTTTGGAAAATTGCCGTACTATGTTAATTCTGAACAAATGACAAAAACAACAGTGTAGCTTTTTAACTTCAGTAGGCTGCTCATTGACTATTCATGATTCTAATTTTCAAGGTATAATTATAGAAATAATTCTGTCTCAAAATAACCCTTAAGTTCTTTGTTCAAAATTCATTGTTGGCGATAGTATGTTTGTGTTTCTTGAATTAATTTCTTATTTCTTAAATAACAATCCTGAAGTAAATTAAGTTCCACCCAAAAAACAAGATTATTTTCTTCCTGGAAATTTCGAGTTCCTTAGATGACATCCCTAGTTATTGCGATCCTTTGTCTGAACTTGACCTAAATGATATCACTTGTTCTCACCTTCAAGGTCAGAAGTAGTACCTTTAGGAAGAGTTCCACTCTTGCTTCAATTTCTTCCTAGAAGGTGCTAAGTGGGAACCGTACTTCAGGAAACTGTTTGGTATCTTCACACTACCGGCTTCTGTTTGATTTTAAATAAAAAATTTAATCTTGGATGATTACTTATATTTTCTTTTAAATGAGTTTCACCAAGTATATAAATAGATTAATATAACTTAATACTAAATTGGATTTCAGCTATAAAATTTATGTATACAAATGATAGATGAATGAATCCGACCAACAACAAAAACATATGAAAATAACAAACGAGTTCGCACGCAGCATGCTGACGTGAGGGAAGTGAATTTTCACATACAAAACTTTTAAAACTCAAACCCAGTGTAAAAACATACATTTATGCCAATTTTATTGAAATCTGAAAACAATGATTTTTTGGCTGTTCTGATGCTCCTGGTTTAACACGTTCGCTGCGGCGAGCGCCATATGGCGCTCGGCAGAACAACGCCACGATCTGAGAGCGCCACATAGCGCTCTGTCTACATGCTAAGTTCAATTTGGTCTCGTGCTGGCAGCACTGTGGTGAGGACGGGTATTTTATGTCAGAGTTTTAGCTAGGAATGCGAGCTTTATTTTGGTGTAGGTTGGTAGTAAATTTCCCCGTAAAATTCCCGTTCATAAGGGACAAAAAACCAGTTTTTGCCCCATATTTCTGGGATATTCTCCCTGTTATTGACATTACAAGGGAAATGGCAAGTACCCAGGCAGTGCTGCTACCTGTGGGTGTTTCAGCGAACTACGTCCAGTCTCGTGGAAATGCAGCACATCACCGAACCGCTGTTTTGTGATTCGTCAGACCGAAATAATTGAATTTGTCTGTGCCAATCTGGTTGGCTGCCGTGCTCGGCGCACGCCCGCGATTGGTGGGCCGCAGCGAACGTGTTAATTTACCTGCAATGTTAGAAATACAATTTTGCGCATTATAAGGTTAGGAGAAGGTCCAGCCAGGCTAAAAAGTACCTTAATGAATAACAAATAGTGAATTAATTTAGAAAAACAAATAATGAATAACATGCTTTTCTAATGTAAAAACCCCATAAGACAACGTACTGTGTCAGCCGATATACATTTTCTTTAATACCTTGGTAAATATTTTTGTTAGAATGACGAAAGAGGGCTTAAAACTTTGGCTTCATTAATTCCCATCTTAATACATGCATTAATTGTACGTCCAGGGCTTTTCTGACCCTTTTTGGGCCCAAAATCTCAAAATTTGAAGGAATAATCCCCATAAAAGGAGAGTTTTCCGATTGTTTTGCCCAACGAATGTGTCCAACTCATTATAGAAAGGAATGTCCCTACCAAATTTGAAGTAAATGGGACAAAAAATGTGACTGCTAGAGTGCACACACACACACACACACACACACACACACACACACACACACACACACACACACACACACACACACACACACACACACACACACACACACACACACACACACACACACACACACACACACACACACACACACACACACACACATACACACACACACACACACACACACACACACACACATATATAAAATTTTGAACGACACCCCAAAACGTGTTCAGGGGCTCCTGTTAGGAACTTTTATGGTGGTCCCGGGCTTAAGTTTCACCGTGCGGGTCATGCTAATAGTTCACTTTCCATAGGAAATTCACTAATAAAACATACATCTGGGCATGACCAATGGACAATGATTCATTGGCCTGATGATGACCAGTGTGGCTGCTCAAAATCAATAGCCTTGTAGCACCTTTTATATCTGTGTACTGTCTGATATGATTACAGTATAAGTGTAAATATATTTGTAAGTCTTGTAAAACGTCTTTTATTTCACCCCGTAAGTAATAACTGCACGTAATATGATAATCAAAAAATTATTTGTGGGACCGCAGGTACTGGCACCGCTCGCTCAACCCCAAGAAGCTGATCGAGGTGAAGTTCTCACACCTGAGCCGCAACATGACGATGCAGCGCACGCTCAAGCTGTACAAGCTGCCGGACTCCACGCGCACGCCGGGGTTCCGCAAGCTGATGGCCGACGACGTTCCCAAGGCTCACAAGCTGTTGGCCGATGTAAGAACATCATTATTAACAAGCTTTCTCTTAAACAGTTAACCGACCTCAATTTAAAGTTCTTCCATTTTTCTTTAACAATTAATGATCCAAAAGGACTGTAATAAATTGATTCTAGAACCCCCTTAATTTGCAGGCGTTCGATTTCCTCCTTAACTCTCTCTTGCAGAGCAAAAGGTCAATAAATAAACTTAGAAGCATCTGGCATCAAATGTAAAGAAGCTTTTTTTCTTATTATGAACGCCAAGCTCTTCAGTAAATAGACGACAACTTTTTTATCAAATTTTCCATTGTCTCACTTTTGTTAGAGAAATAAACAGGGGTTGTACCTTCAGGGATATCAAGAATGCTGAGATCAAATGTTTCCAACCATGATCTTCCCTACAGTGGAGGCCCTCGAGTATGAACAACAATTACTTGCATTCCCTTATACACTTTCTGTCTAAATTTAACATTCAACTCAGCCGATCTTACTGGTTTTAAATTAACATATTTAGTTCAAGCAGTCTGTACATTAGTATACATTCTTTCAAATTTGTCATGAGAAGCTCTTCTTATTGGAATTTCATTACATTTAAAGTTAAACACTTCAAACTATACAATAAATTCATTTTGGTTAGACCTTAATCACTCAATGTCAGAGAGCCCAGTTGTCCTATTATTCCTAATTTTTAGTAGGAAAGTAGGAATTATCCTACTTTTAGAAAAATTGTTCTCCTTTCCTACTTTTCAAGCAGTTTATATGAATATTTTTAAAATTTTGGGAGAGCTGGTAAAATTAAAAATGTTTAACTCTCTGGGCAAACATTTTAGCAAACAAAGCTGGAATCCAAAAAGATACTTTTCTTGTAGTTAGCAAACAATTTTATTTAATTTCACATCAGAAAATATTTTGGCGATATTGAACATAACCCAACACTCCATTCACTTAAGAAGATTAATTTCTCCATAGTAGTAAAGAAGTTATTCGGTTACGTTAGCATTCAACCAACCAGACACACAGCATAATATTACATAAAAAGGTTAATCATGTTGAAAACTATTGTGAAAGCCTAAACCTAGTTTTATTGAATTTTTTTATGGCTTTTCTTTGTCATCCGTTTCATTTTTAGAATAATTTAACCAAAGTGTTTTGGTTTTTATAACCCAGCTTGCTTTATTTTATGTGACATTGTTTTACATTACATTCCTAATAAACGGTATCAGGAAACTGACACATACTTTCTTTCTTTCAGCCCAGCTGTAATGAATAAATTATTTTTTATTTACTACCACAGAATATAAAATTTAGTATAAGGTACAGAAAATCCTTGAAATAACTTGTTATCAAAAATGTCCACCCAAATCCCTGTTTTGGAGGCACTACAGAATCCTTTGCTACACACAGTGGTTTTACAAGGGGAAATTCCCCCTCATACCCCCCAGTGTTAACGGGTAACATATTTTGAATATCCTCTGTTTTGGTCAATGACCTCAAGTTTTAAAGAAATTGGTCAGTAAATGTGATAGAAATGGTGATTTTTGTATTCCGTATAAGAATAACATTGGGCAACATACTGCGTAAATGAAAATTTCAATTTTCTCCACAACCAGTAATCGTGGAATAATAATTCAAAATACTAAATTAATTAGTTTTTTGTGCTTTTTTCAATGGTGATAAGTAAAATTGATTTAACATTATTTATGGTTTTTATGAAAAGTAAAAAATAAACTGAATTTTGGAAAATTTTAAGTCCTGTAATTTTTCAACTAGAATTTTTCCATAAAGGCGGGGTGTTGTCAGTTTGTTGGAAACTTGAAGCTCTACAAACCATTAAATTTGAGTTAAATCGTTAGAGCTGTTTTTAACAAGTTTGGATTTTTCATGTTTTTTAATGGTTTTGGAGGGATAATAACCCTTTAAAATCAAAAAGTCAAAAAAATTAAATTATAATTAAGGAGATATTGTGGCACACAGACACACACAAGCACAGACAGAAATCACTCAAAAATCACTCAGGTAGCACCAAAAGGAATATTTCCACTAATAACTCAAATTCAAAAATGTTGACAAAAACAATACTTTCTCCATTACTATGTATAGGGGGAGAAAGTAATAATTGCAAATATTTACAGTAAAAGTCTATTAATATAACTATAGTTTTCCATTCTATGTTTATACCATAAATAAATGGCACATAATAATGGTTCCTCTATAGTAGTGGTGAAATGATGGTTTAACATCACTTCCGGCGCTTTTTCCCCATGTTATTCTTATGGGGATCAGTTTTTGCGCCGACGCCAGCTCCCGCCTATAGAGCTCCCGCCCGCTGGCCTATATTAAATATACCCCTGCCTTAAATATATTGTCCCTCCTCTTTTTAAAAACTCTGGTGTTTGATTTGTTTTTGGTGTTTTAATCCCAACTGCCGCCAAAACTTGGTGTTTTAATCCCAACTATTACGGTCGAACTGTCAACTGATTAAAACATCCGCTGCACGCACATCCGCCGCTTTCACGTGCAACACCATTCACCGACACTCTCCCGAGAGCGAAAGTGCGCTTGCGACACATTAACACACTAACGGATTGTTGCGTGACACTTTGACCAGACTTTCCACTTACTAATTAATTAATTAATTAATTAAGTAATTTCCTGGAAATCCTCTCAATGTGAGGTAATTTCCAAATTGAAAATCGAGGTGTATATAAGGAGCCACCAACACCGTTGTTCTACACCAGTGACCTCGACCACCGGACGTCACCACACTCCAGCGACCGCGACCACCGGACGTCACCACACTTGTCACCACCCGCATGACATCACCGGCTCACCGCACCTCCGCGCCACCGCCTCCTAGGACTCTGTGAGTGTTAGCAACGGTGTGATGTCTTTAGGGACAACTGTTAATCCATAATTGAAATAGCCTAATATTTGTAAATCTCCAATTCACCATTTCCAAATGTGTATTAATACCTAAAATGTGTATGTAAAAAATAATATTGTATGACCAAATTGGAATTTTTTTTAATATTTGCAGTAATTAAACTGCAAAAATGTCTTATTTTAGAGCTAAAAAATATGTTTTTATTATTTAAAAAAGATAAAATTTTAAAATTTTCAACCAAGGATATATATAGAAGCCCCAAAATCACCACCCTCATTCCAAAAAAAAATGTTGACCTGTGCACAGTGCTCCACGCCCTGCTCCAACAGAAGCAATTTAATCAGACACTATCGTAACATTCACAAAGTTATTCCTAAAATTTGTAAAAAATGCCATCAAATATTTGATAATAAAAATTTTAAAATTCACATGCTAGAAAAACACAATAGTTGTAATGTGTGTAAGAGAGTCATCACTCGTGACAAGAAACGCCACTACCTACGATGTGACAAACAACCTTACAAGTTGTATATTTGTAACGGTGAATCAGCGGAAGTATTAGACACTCTCCAATCTTGTCCTCTACCCATCAAATGGATTCTTATTAGGAGAGTAAAATTCATCAAACACTCAGTGGACAATAATGGTGATTTAATCATTGACAAAGAATGTATTGCTGATTTTCGAAGTTTAACTAATTTATCAATTGAGAAAGCACAGCTAAAGACTCAAATTGAAAATTCACTTTTAAAAATCGATACCTCCATGCACAAGTATCAAGCTCAAGGCAGTGGATGGATATATGACCGCACCAAATACTGGCAGTTGCATGTTTACAAATATAAGCCCCTAACTCCCAAATCATACATTCCCACGCCAGAAAATATAAAATCAAAACATGCTGTTTTAAATATTAAAAACACCGATAATAAATGTTTCACCTGGAGTGTTTTAGCAAGCCTAAGACCAAGGAATAGTAAAGAAAATGCAAATCGAGTAGTTCACTACGAACCCTATGAAGGCCAGTTAAATATGACAAATATAAAATATCCAGTAAAAATATCTGACATTGATAAATTTGAAAAACAAAATAACATAAGTGTTAATGTATATGGAATTGAAGGAAAAACAATATATCCACTGAGAATAACTAAACTAAATGGCAATACTCACGTCAATCTGCTGCTTCTAAAACACGGTCAGAAATCACATTACTGTTTAATTCGTGATTTTGACAAGTTAATGTTTAATTCTACAAAACACGCCAATAAGAAATATTTTTGCAAGTTCTGTTTGCAACATTTTGGCACCAAAAATAAATTGGAACGTCACATAACATATTGTAAACCCTTTGGGCATCAAAGAGTACAAATGTCTGAAAAAGATACACTACAATTTACGAATTACAAATATCAACTTAAAGCTCCCTTTGTGATTTATGCAGATTTCGAATGTTTTATAAACGGCGGCAAACACACGCCTTCTGGATTTGCTTATGTTGTGGTGAGAGACTCTAAAATTATTTACGAAGAGTTGTACAGCGGTGAAAATGTAATGGATGTATTTTTTGAAAAGTTATTTAAAACCTATGACTTTATTAAAAGTCAGATGGAAGTATATGTTCCCCTTGTAATGACTCCAAAGCAAGAGGCATCCTTCAAAAACTCTAAATACTGCCACATATGCCAACAGCTGTTACTGGGTGATAAAGTGCGCGACCATTGCCATCTAACAGGCAAATTCCGAGGACCCTCCCACAACGCTTGCAATTTAAACTATAAAGTAACCAAGAAAATTCCAATATTCTTCCACAACCTTAAAAACTATGATGGTCATTTAATAATGCAACACTTGGGAAAACTCAATCGCAAATTGAATTGCATAGCCAAAGACATGGAAAAATATATATCGTTCTCTGTTGATGATTTGGTATTTTTGGATTCCTACAACTTTCTGTCTCTTCCCTTAAGCAAATTAGCTTCCAATTTAAATACATTTAGATTTATAGACAATCCACTACTACAACGCAAGGGCGAATTTCCATACGAATACATGACAGGACCAGAAAAGTTTTTAGAGCCCCTACCACCCATAGAGGCATTTTACAGCAGCCTAACTAAAGAATGTATATCTCCTGCACAATATGAACATGCTAAAAACGTATGGAATCATTTTAATATAAAGAATTTAAAAGAATATCACGATTTATACCTTAAAACAGATGTGTTGTTATTGGCTGATGTGTTTGAGACATTTAGGGACTTGAGTTTAAAGGATTATAAACTCGACCCCGTCCACAAGTACTCATTGCCTGGACTAACATGGGAGGCGTGCCTTAGAATGACTGGCATAAAATTACAGTTATTTAGTGACATTGACATGCATTTGTTTATAGAACACGCCATTAGAGGCGGTGTAAGCATGATTTCCACACGCTACGCTAAAGCCAACAATAAGTACATGGGCGAACATTATGACCCAAATCAAGAAAGCACCTATCTTGTATACTTAGACTGCAACTCGCTATACTCTACAGCAATGTGCGAGTCGTTGCCCGTTGATGGCTTTAGATGGACAAACGAGAAAGATTATAAAGCCAATAAAAATGAAAACTTTGGATTTATTTTGGAAGTTGATTTAAAATACGATAAAAGTTTACACGATTTGCACAACGACTACCCGCTCGCACCAGAAAAAATGAATGGAAAATTAATACCAAACTTAAATGACAAAACCAAATATATTCTACATTATAAAGCACTAAAAAAATACGAAGAATTGGGTTTGGTAGTTACAAAATACCACAGAATCTTAAAATTCAGACAATCGAATTGGCTCGCGCCCTATATTAATTTTAATATTGAAAAGCGACAAAAAGCTGAACATGATTTTGAAAAAGACTTTTACAAACTGTTAAATAACAGTCTCTTTGGTCGAACAATTATGAACCAACGCAAGTTTCGTGATATACATCTTGTAGACGAGTCTAAGTTAACAAAGTATGTTACAAAGCCAAGATTTGACTGCAGCAAAAAGTTCGATAACAACTTGCATGCTGTGCATTTAAATAAATTAATTGTAAAGTTTGATAAACCAATATATTTAGGAATGACCATTTTGGATATCAGCAAAGTAATCATGTATGATTTCCACTATAATTATATGTCAAAATTTAAGAATAAAAAGTTCTTAATGACAGACACGGATTCTCTGATGTATTCTATAGTAACAGAGGACTTTTACAAGGAAATACAAAGCGACTTGGACCGTTTTGACACCTCTGCATACAGTAAAGATCATTTCTTATACTCTGATAAAAACAAAAAAGTTACGGGCAAGTTTAAAGATGAATTAAATGGTCAAATTATGTATGAATATTGTGGTTTAAGGCCAAAATTATACTCTTTCATTCCTCTACAGTGGTTATACGAAAAAGAAAAGCAGCTAGAGGTTAAGAAGGCAAAAGGAGCTGACGGCGCTACAGTTAAACATCTCTTAACACACCAACACTACTTACACTGTCTTGCAACCGGAGAAGATTACTACGAGAATGTTACAAGAATTAAATCCACAAACCACCATCTTCAAACATTAACGATGAACAAAAAGGTACTCTCTTTTGATGACGACAAGAGGTTTATTGTGGATGGCATCAACACCCTTGCCCTTGGTCACTATAAAATTGGTCAAACATAAATCTGTATTTGCCATTATTCTTTGGCCTTTCCTTGTCTATTACAAAAAAGCCATATTTAGACCTATCCCAGCATTGATGGCAGAGATTTCTAAATTGGTTAAATGAAAAATCATTTCCCACATGATTGTTATACACATGTTTTAAATTTAAATCGTCTTGTTTAAATAATATTAGAAAATTAACATTGTCACGTAAATGTTTGTTTACTTTACTGTAAGATTGACACAAGTAAAAACTGTTAACATTTTTGTGTCTGCCCATTGAGAAAAATTGTGTGATATTTGGACTATTTATGTCGTCAAATACAACTATTGAGTGTGATTCTACATCATTTGGTGTGATTTCACAGTTTGAATATGTGTGTAATTTAACTTCATCACACAGACGGAATATTTCAATTATTTTTTTATATTTTTCTTGTTCTAAAGATTTGGATATTATATATAAATTTGTAAACTTTAATCCTTGTTTTTTTACAATTAAGTTATAAATTACAACAGTCTTCCCCGAACCACTGGGCCCTATTATAAGACAGCGAATATTATTAGGAAATAGACCCAACTTCTTTGGTGTATTTTCTTTATGTGCAATTTTAAATTTGTTCTTTTGTTGAATAAATGACATTTTTTATATAATGGTGTATTTTCTTTGTGTTAAATTTGAATAAATGGTGTATTTTCTTTATGTGCTATGTTTGTTAATTTTTTTATATAATAAAAATGGCAAAGAGAAAGTGTAAAACGGTCCAAGGTAAGGGATTATTCTTAAAGCCATATAGAGGCCGTGGCTTGTTAAATACCCTTATAAACAACCTTCCTTTCCCCCTCCACATCCCGTCGTATTCATATTGTGGTCCAGCAACTAATATACGTGAAAATTTAGCCAGAAATGTACCTCCAAAAAATAAGCTAGACTCTTATTGTAAAGAGCACGACATATTCTACATGAATAATCCTGATACAGCCGCCCGGAACAAGGCAGATATGAGATTAGCGGACCAGGCTTGGACTAGGGTTTCGGCAAAGGACGCCAGTCTGGCCGAAAAAGCAGCAGCTTATGCAGTGACAAATTTGATGAAGGCTAAGGCAAAAATGGGAATGGGATTAAAATTTAATAAAAAAGATGGACAACTTTCAGCTGTTAGAGGCAGCAAGAGACGTGCCTCACTTTCGAGGAGTGTACCTAAAAAACGAGCTAAGAAAACAGAGACCAAAAGTAAGAGAATGTGGAATTATTAATTTAGACAGTGACAGGGGCACACATTGGACAGCATATCGTAAAAATAAAGATGTTGTAATATATTTTGACCCTTTCGGAATACAGCCTCCAAAAGAGGTAATTGAATATTTTGTACCATCTAAAATTTACTATACAACTGATCAAATACAAGATTTAAACAGTTCCATTTGTGGAATTTTATGTTTATCATTTCTGAAAAATTTTAGTTTATAAAAATGGATTCATTTACTATAACATTCACAGGTACAGAGCCAGAGTTGAAGTCGGTGTTCTTTCCTCCTATAGAATTAAATGGTGATTATGTAATTGGGCTGGTAGATTTTCAAAGTTATAATTCTATATTTAATGTTAAAAAACCTCTAAATACTTTGACATATTACAAAATGCACAAAATTACAACCCCAAAAGGGGAGGTTACAATTGACGAATTAAACCGGGCATTAGATGGTAAAGTTGAAGTTATTATACAAAATAAAGTAGCATTAATTAATACAAAAGTCAAACTTATATTTTACAAAGGCCTAGTTCCAAAATTAAATAAACTTAAAGACACAAAATTAACTATAGACGAGGGTGAGGATGTGTATTATTACGATCACAAAGCTCCAAATGTAATTGAAATTGCTGAAGGTACATACGAAGTGTTTGAGCTTGCGAAGGAAATTGAAAAGCAACTCCCAGATTTTGTACTTATAGCCGATAATAAAACTATGAAAGCCACATTACATTCTGGCCATGTGTTTGATTTTACAAAACCGTGTTTAGGGTCTGAATTATTGGGATTTAAAGGATTTTCTACTCCAGATATTGCGTTTAAATCCGTAAATAAAATCAACATAAATAATGTAAATGTGATTAGAGTAAAATGTAATATTGCGAATGGGTCTTATTTAAATGGTGACAAATCACACACCATACACAGTTTTTACCCAGAAGCTCCTCCGGGCTACAAGATTATTGAGGTCCCCAGAAATATTATATACTTCCCTGTAAATAAGAGAAGTTTAGATGTTGTTAGCATTACATTTGCAGATCAACACGACAAGCCAATTGACTTTAATAAAGAAGAAACTACAATTACTTGTCATATAAAAAAGATATGAGAATTTACAAGAACGGACTGAGTGTGCAAAATGCCAGGTTTCTGCGATCAATTGGGTTGAAGTTAAAATTTTCTATTAATAAAAATGGAAGATTTTCTAGACGTTGCAGGAAAATTCCAATACGATGATAGCCTGGTTAAAATTACAAATCACTCCTATGTTCCACACAACACTTTAGCAATAAATAATTCCGATGAAATTCGAATATGCATAAATAATCAAGATTTACTAACACTCCCATGTAGGAGTTATTTGTATATTAAAGGAGAAATAGAGAATCATGATAAAGGACATTTTATAAATAATGCATTTGCATTCTTATTTGACGAAATTAGATACGAAGTTGCTGGTAAAGAAATAGATATTGTAAGAAATCCGGGAATTTCCAGTCTTATGAAAATATTGTGCTCTTACAATAAAACAACTAAATTGTCAAATGTAGCATTTGATTCTGATGAAAATTTAAAGGAGTTCCATAAAAGCGGCAAGTTTAGTACTTGTGTCCCGTTAGAGCTGTTAATGGGTGTGTTTGAGGATTTTAATAAGGTTTTAGTAAATGTTAAACAAGAATTGGTGTTGAAAAGATCCAAAAACGACTTAAATTGTATATTAACAACATCTAATGCTCCAACTGGTGTCGATCCTATTCCTAAAATTACACTTAAATCGATTCAGTGGGTGATGCCGCATGTGGTGCCATCTGATGGGGAGAAGCTTCAATTACAAAAGATGTTATTGCAAAATAAAAATTTGCAAATTGCATTTAGAAGTTTGGAGCTACACGAACTTCCATCATACCCCGAAACCAAGAGACACACATGGTCAGTTAAGACGTCATCGAGTTTGGAGAAGCCCAGGTATGTTATATTTGGTTTCCAAACAGGTAGGGACAACAGTGCACGAAAAAGAACTGATGAATTTGATCACTGTAAATTGAAAAATCTCAAAGTGTTTTTAAACTCTGAATATTATCCTTATAGTGATTTAAATCTCGACTTTGAAAATGGAGATGCCTCTAAAGCTTATGAGATGTTTGTGAGGTTTAGGGAGAGTTACTACAACACCGTCCCCGATCCTATGTTTAACAGAGCTGACTTTATAAATAAATATCCTCTAATTGTAATAGATTGTTCTAGGCAGAATGAATCAATCAAAGAGGGGGTTGTAGATATTAAATTAGTAATTGAAACTGCAGAAAACGTCCCTTCAAACACATCTGCATATTGCCTAATAATACACGATAAGGTGTTTGAGTATAATCCTTTGACAAATGAGATAAATAAAATGTAAATAAAATGAAAACAAATATTCAACAAGAATTGGTAGAGTCTGCAAAACAAATAAGAGAAAAATATAGGGCGTTAAAACGTGGTAAATTTCTAGAGGCTGAAGAGAGGTTCCAAACATTCCAACCGTTAATAGAGCCTTTGCAAGAATTAAAAAATTTAGCCACAAAAACAGAGAGGCCAGTTCTCCCAATGATTTTAGAAAAGACCCCGTCTAGAATACCAAGAATAACACAGATAACACCGCACAAATTAGATTTTGGTCTTTTAGCATCAGACTATTTAGGAAATTACCTTAGTAGAAGTAGTATGACAGACACCACATATGGTATTAGGCGAGAAGGAAATAAATTTTTTATTGGGAATCAGGAAGTTCAAATTGCCAATGATGATGTTACAGTTGGAGAAAAAATTTATAAAGGGACAAAGGGATTGTGGGAATTTTTAACTTTAAAAGAACCCGTAAACTATAGTCAGGCTGATTTGCAAAATTATAAAGAGATTTTGGAAGCTACAAATGCACATTTAAAGGGTTATAAAACAGGTGCGGCGATGTCAAGCAATAAACACACTAAATATCTTAATATAATTAAACCCCTGTTTAAGACTGTTGGTGAAGGTTTAAGGCAGGTAACTGGTAATAAAATAGACTATGTTTATTGGGACGATCCTAATGAGCTTGTAGATAGGTTAAGACTGCTTTGGTTAAGCCGATTGGCGGGAAATTCTGGAGTGGATAATGAGATAGATTCTATCATAGAAGAATTGAGGGAAAGTGGAATTGTTTATTAAATAAAAATATGATAGATAAATTTTATCGCGTATATAACCCGTATAGTAAACCAGAAGCTAGAAGTTTTAAAGAAACTACTTTAAATCTAAAAGATGATGGTTGGAATGCTTTAAATTATAAAATTAGTAATGTTAAAGGTGGGGAGTTTACTGACGATGTATCGACTTTGGGGCAGACGTTAACCAGGAAAGGTGATGCTTTTGTACAAGGTAATACTAAATATAAGTTTTTAGAATCCAAGAATAATAATTGGAACGCTAATAAACGCAAAATTACTAATGTTAAACGAGGTGAAAGCTCAACCGATGTGCCCACATTAGAGCAAACTTTAATAAGAAAAGATGGTGTCTTTGTACAAGACAAAAATAATTATGAATTTTTGGAATCGGAGGGAAATGTTTGGAATGCCAAAAAGCGAAAAATAAGTAATTTGTTGGCTGGTAAAGAAAGCGATGATGTTGTAAACGTCTCTCAAGTACCAAAAATGGATCTAAACTTTTGGGATTTTAATAATAAAAGGCTAGTTCGTGTTAAACCCGCTGTTGATGAGAACGATTGTGTTACAAAACATCAGACTGTGACTTTAGACGGTCTTAAATTTGATGGTAAAAATAAGCAATTAACAAACATTTTACCTGGGACATTGCCAAATGATGTGGCTGTTGTTAATCAAATATTAACAAAGGGTGAGAAAAGCATAATAAAACAGGGGGATAAATATTATAATGTATTAACATTAGATGGCGATGTGTGGGATGCAGAGGACAAATTAATAAAGAATATACCTGAAGGCAAAGATAGGAGTGATGTTTGTTTAATGTCGCAGGTTTTGAGGTATGACGATAATATTAAAACTTTTAGACAAGACAATATTAAATTTGATATTTGTTTAAAATCACACGCATTAAGGTTTAACAATAAAACTAATAAATTTATGCAAGACAATAATGAAATCGATTTGATGATGTACAATCCTAAATTGTTGGTTGCAGACCCTACATCTTTAAGCGGATTTAAGACTTTAGATGGAGGGGCATATTTGCCAAAAAACTATGTATATCAAAGAATGAGTGATGGTATGTTAGTTGGTAGCAATGGAGGTGTTTTTGAAACGACAGAGACTGGCAGATACGTTAACATTAAAAATAAAGAATAAAAAATGGAAAAAATTGCTTACGAATTGCATAAGCCCGCGAGAAAGAACTTTGTTAGAAGGTCTTTTAAGGTGTTGGGTATAAACGAAACTGTTCAAATAGATTTAATAGATATGCGGAATTATGCTAGAGAGAATTCTGGGAATAAATATATTTTAACTTTAATAGACACATTTTCTAAAAAAGCTTATGCTGCTCCACTAAAGAATAAAACTGGATTAGTAGTCACAGAAGCTATAAAAACTATTCTCCCAAAGGGAGTTAAAAATATTCAATCTGATAATGGAAAAGAATTTTTTAATGAACATTTTACCAAACTAATGAAAATTCTAAATATTAATCACTACCACACTTACTCTACAACTAAGGCGGCTATTGTGGAAAGGTTCCAGAGAACTTTAAAGAATTGGTTGTATAGAGAGTTTAGTGCACAAGGGAGTTACAAGTGGTTGGATTTACTTCCAAAGTTAATAAGGATATATAATAATAAAGTACATAGATCCATAGGGATGAAACCTAACCAAGTAAGTGCTAAGAACTCTAAAGACGTACACGAAAGGTTAGCATCTAAAGTACAAGTTAAAAAGCCAAAATATAAGGTGGGGGATAGTGTAAGGATATCTAAATATAAACATGTATTTAGTAAAGGATATACCCCTAACTGGACGGGAGAGCTTTTTACAATAGCAGAAGTTAAGAAAACAAAGCCTGTGACTTATATTTTGAAAGATGAGAATGGCAATATAATCAAAGGAGGATTTTATACAGAAGAATTGTTAAAGACTAAATATAAAGACATGTATTTGGTAGAGAAGGTAATTAGGAGGAAGGGTGATTTATTATATGTCAAATGGCTCGGGTTCCCAAGTAGCCAGAACTCGTGGATTTCTGCAAAGGATGTATTAAAATGAATGCAAATTGGATTAAAACACCAAGTTTTGGCGGCAGTTGGGACACTAAATCAGACACCAGAGTTTTTAAAAAGAGGAGGGACAATATATTTAAGGCAGGGGTATATTTAATATAGGCCAGCGGGCGGGAGCTCTATAGGCGGGAGCTGGCGTCGGCGCAAAAACTGATCCCCATAAGAATAACATGGGGAAAAAGCGCCGGAAGTGATGTTAAACCATCATTTCACCACTACTCTCTATTATTATCAGCTGGGGTCTTCTCCGGCCGCATTGGTTGGGGATAAAAAAAAAATATTCAAAGATAACATTCAAAAATCAAAATCAAAAATATCTTTATTTCCGATAGTATTTAAATTGTTAACAATTATTTACATAATGGCATAAATAAAAATAATCATAGGTACTAATATAATTTAATTGAATATATTATTTATGCTAAGAAATAATAATCCTTACATAGGCTTAATAGCCTGTGCGTAAGAATGAGTCTAATAATCATCCTATTATAAAATTCAATTTAAAAAAAGATTATCGGTGGGAAATTAATTAGGTTCGACTTTAATATATTTTTGTTCCTAAGGTGATCTCAACTTTGCGAATTCATCCTACTTTCGTCCTACTTTTTTGCCAAAATACACTTCCCTACTTTTTTACAGGGCTAAAAAACAGCCAGGCTCCCTGCAATGTGTTCATCTTCAGACCAACAACTGCAGTAATAATATGAACATTCATAATATATGCTTTTTCAGTGCACATCAGAATATTTTGATTAGATTATTATATAATTCATAACTTTTTACAGTATTTATCAAGATTTGATTTGGTGCCGTTATTCTCGGAGGAAGAGTTTCGTCATTGGTTCCTGCCTCAGCCGGGGATTGTAGATTCATTCATAGTGGAAAATAATGGTGAAGTCACTGGTAAGTTTCATACACACTCACATGATCATTCATTTTCTGTTTTTATCGATTAGAATAGCCTACTTTCTGTGAAAATGGGTAAAGTGAATAAATTAAGGTCGTTTTCAATTTTATTTCTGTACTTATCATGAAGTGATATACACAGGAAATCTGAAACATTCTTAAATTGATGAATTTACACATGGAACGAGTTAGTAAGTGAGAAACTCTGCGCATCCATTTTGACCTAAACACTTTTTTTTCAGGGTACTCATTCACGCTTCACCTATCTTTAGTGCTCTAGAAGTGGTGTAGGTGTGAATAAAACTGTTAATATGGTTTTTAGACATTTTGTATTTCGTGTAGAGATGTGCGAGTACTCAAAATTACGAGTTCGAGCCGAGTTCGGCTGTGAAACTCGAGGTTTTACTGAAACTCGAAGGTTTCGAGCGAGTTTACTCCCGCCGTTTACCCGCGCTACCACGGGTCGTAGCGGCCTCGCGTCGTCTGTAAATTCAAATTGAGTGTCAACGCATTTGAGGTGAAGAGTTAGTTGTGATGTGAATTTTAGTGTTTTATTAATAAATAAGTAAGTTGTGGCTTATAAATTGGTGTTAGCCTACTCTTTACACCAAAAAGGAAGATTTACCAGGACCTTCAGATTGAGTTCTATGAACACTGCCTGTATAGTCATAATCCATTTTTAGGTTAACCTAACTTTGTAAAAAAAAGTAAAATATCAAAAACAAATCTGTAATGAAATCTAATCTAATAGGCAAGCATAAGAAGTTTGTGCTTGTTTTTTGTTCCATAGTAATTGAAATTGTGTCAAAAGAGACTCAACAAAATTCCATTCATTAATTTTAGGCTCAACTATTGTCCTTTGGCATTGAGCTGATTTTAAAGACAAGTGATTTGTTTAGGCTTTGTTTAAGTTTCATTAATGATTTTTAAATCATTCTTAATATTTTGAAACTCTATTTAAGACATGGCTTCAATTTTATCAATTGATTTGCCGGGCACTTTCAAACATAGTATCTTCATGTTTTTATTAACTGATTGTTCTTATTAGGACTACTAGTGTTAAAATGAATGCTAAGATATGTTAGCAAATACATTTTGTGTCGTAAGTAAGTAGGTTAATGCTTTACCATGTAATAGGCCTTTTAAATATTAACATAAAGTTTATTATAACTTTTAGGCCTAAATGTAATTTTATTTCCTCCATTCGTAGAAAGATGTAGCTTAGGCCTAAACATAATATACAATAAAACGTAGGAAAATAAAAAATAGCAAATAAAATAAAAAACTTAAATTATTTGTTAATGAAACTGTTAATTAATACAATATAGGTTATAAAAACCTTAATACCAAAATATTAAAAGTATTTGACCTTCATGGCAAAATGTTAGGCAATAACTTTGGTATGATTTATTTTCAGATAAATGTACTTATCTTTTTCCAATGAAGCAGGAATCCATTTATTTGACTTACTATTGTTATTTTCAGGGCATAGTGACTAGAAAAGTATATTTTAATAACAACATTTATAAATGGAACCCTATACACTGTTTTGATCCAATTTAACTCGACCTATATGTTTTTTTATTTGTATACTCGACTCGAACTCGAGATTCGAATCCTTTGCCATTTACTCGACTCGAACTCGACTCGACTTAAAAAACCTGTACTCGCACATCTCTATTTTCGTGATATTTTATTGGTGTGTTTTCTACATGAACGACATGTTACTGTTTGCGCGCAGATATGGTGAGTTTCTACACACTGCCATCCACAGTGATGCACCATCCTGTTCACCGCACACTCAAGGCTGCCTATAGCTTCTACAATGTCTCTATCAAAACTGCCTGGATAGACCTTATGCAAGATGCCCTCATATCTGCCAAAAATGTAAGTATGGCATGTCAGATACCCTAGGTTTTCGTTACTTTTGTGTTTTTAGTCTGGGTGGTTGGGTCTAATTTAACAGCGGGTGTGTTACAAATTTTGCATACGGATTAACCGGGCGGTGGATCAACGTGGGTCAAAAATTGACAAATAAATAAACCTTTGTTTACCCATTGGCGTAGACATACGATCTGGTCTCGTTCCTTACTTGTAATTTTATTAACCTGTGAATTGGAGTATAAAATTGTTTTTTTTTTTAAATGGATTAATGGCGTATTTTAATTAAAATATTGTTTTCTTTCAGTTTAGAGAGTCGCATTGGCACACACACAGTAGACATAAGTAAAAATTAGCAAAATCAGTGTTGACCATGTGCAAGTCTCAAAGAATTAACCGATCCCATCAACTTCCAAGCAAGCCTGCCACTGTTTGTTTTACTTGGGCCCTCCCACCAACGTTGCCACAGACCGGTTAACTCATTGAGAGTTGCACAACTGGTCAGTTTTGGTCTTGTGCGGGAATCGAACCCACGAACATCGTATCACCACCTGGCCAAGGTGTTTCCACGACGTAGCCAACTCAGCTAACACGACCAAATGCCTGGCGGCGATATTAAGGTTTTTCAGTCAGTCCGCGCCCCTAGCGGATAGAACCGTAGACGCCCGCGGTCATTAGTTACATATTTTGCTACTAGAGTGCAGCACCAATCAATTCCCATTATAGGCTACTGCAAATAGAATAAAATTACTACCTCAATGGGTTAAAAACAGTTTCCACTTTAAATAATCTTATTTATGGTATTATTTAAGATATTACGTACTGTGTTATATTATTATAAAATGATATATATATATATATATATATATATATATATATATAGATTAGGGTTGTGTCGGTACGAGGGATGAGTCGATTCCAATTTTTTCCAAATCCGATTCCGGTTCCGATTCTTACAAAACGATTCTCGATTCCGATTCCTAATAATATGTGATATAGCAAAGTACATTAATGTTTTAAAAATGATTAAAGATAATAAGTTAGTCAGTAATTGAATTTTATTTAAGACAATCAGTTGGTTGGTGATTATTTTCATTAATAAAATAAAATAAACTTGCAAAAATAAATAATTAAAAAAGAAAAGAAAATACCCCGTCGCAGCAAACCTGCATACTCAGCGAATTTCCAATAAATATATAACATAACAAATTAACACTTAACAGGATTCATAAGAAATATATTCACAAACAAGCGATATTAAAAATATTAATTATTCTCCATAAGAATAACATTGGGGATGAGTACGCAGGTTTGCTGCAACAAGGAACACAAAATAATGGGTTTTTATGCAAATATCATTAGAACTCATCTAAGTAAAGTCACATACCAAGTTTCATTCATATACATTTATAAGTAAGCGATATATAACATTTGAATTATTCTCATTTGAATTAAGGTAGGGGATTTTACTTTTGTTCTGGGTTGTCTCTACCGTACTCCTGTGTATTGTTATACCCATCCTTTTTTGGATAAGTTAGAAATCCTTACTTATGAGCTCTGTAAAAGATATGAAAATGTAATTTTAACTGGAGACATTAATATAAATGTTTTAAACAAAGATAATACTTATAAAAAGTTTAAAAACATACTGGAAATGTGTAATTTAGAATATAAGATAGATTTTCCAACCAGGGTCACTAAAACATCAAATACTGCATAGATAACTTTATTACAAATATAAATACTCATAGATTAGAAGCAAGAGGTGTGATAACGGCTGTATCTGATCATGATGCACAATGCCTCGATATATTTAATATAGATAAAAAACAGAAACAATATCAAAAAAGAAGGTAGGGTTTTCAGTTTAGCTAATTTTGAGAATTTTACTCAGCAAATTTTAAAAGAGAGTTGGATTGAGGTATACCAAGCACCAGTTGAAAACAAGTATGAGGTTTTTAATTCACTGTTTGGATATTATTTTAATTTGTGTTTTCCAAGAGTGTTTATTTCTGAGAAAGCTGAACCCAAGAAAAAATGGATGACAACTGAATTGAGAGAGTTGAAACTTGAAATAGTAGAATTGGAAAGGTTATTTAGGGAAACAAAAAATCAGGCAATTAAAGAACAAATAAAACAGAAAAAAATAATACTTAATCAGACTTTATTGAACACTAAAAAAAATCAAATTAGTGACAAAATTAAAAATTCTTCAAACAAGGTTAAAGCTACTTGGAGTAGCTTGGAGCATTAGTCTGCTCCACAATGGTAGGTTAATTAATAAGCCATTGGAAGTGAGTGAAGTCTTTAATGATTTCTTTGTTAACACAGTGGAGAGGCTTGTAGTCCCAAATATCCCCCCATTACAATTAATGGTTCCCACTCCAAAAACTAATGCAAAATTTAGATTCACTCCAATTTCAGAACAAGATCTACTAAAGGTAATCTTTTCATTTGAAAATAAATATTCCACTGGCATGGACGATTTTCCAATGACACTTATAAAGAAATCATCAGCTTTCTTACTTAAACCGCTGGTCCATTTAATTAACTCTTCTTTCATTTCAGGATATTTTCCGGATAAGTTAAAAATTTCAAAAATTATTCCCATTTTTAAGAAAGGTAATTGTAAAGATATAACCTGTTAAAGGCCTGTTTCACTTCTCTCATCTTTTTCAAAAATTTTTGAAAGGATTGTATACATCCAATTAATAAATTATTTGGAATCAAATCATCTATTAGACAAAGAGCAACATGGCTTTCGGCAGGGGAGGTCAACCGTAACTGCTGGGGTTGAGTTTATTGAAAATATAATTGATGCAGTTGATAATGGTGAGAAGGTAGTGGGTATTTTCTTGACCTCTCCCGTGCTTTTGATAGTGTGGCGCATCCTGTTTTAATAGAAAAACTTAAATCCTTAGGCATACAAGGGAAAGAGTGTGCTTGGTTTTCCTCTTACCTCAGTGGGAGACAGCAAAGGGTTGAAGTAAAATATTTGGAAAGGGGAAATTATTGTAGTTACCTAAGAAAATATGTCTGTGAACCTCAGGTGATTAAGTATGGAGTTCCTCAAGGATCCATTTTAGGGCCATTACTATTTTTATGTTACCTGGATGGTCTGCCACAAAGAGTTGGCTCCAGCTCCATGTGTTTGTATGCGGATGACACTAATTTGATTGTTAAAGGAAATTCCTGTTTTGATATAGAGGTCTCAGCAAATTCGGACTTAATGAGTATTAACAATTTTCTAAATCAAAACAACCTCTTATTAAATGCAAACAAATCAATGATTTTATCTTTTTCCACAAAACAAAATAAAACAGCACTAGATCCAAAAATCAAAGTTGGCAATGACTTAATAAATAAAACAAATCAAACTAAATTTTTAGGACTTGCGGTTGATGGAAATCTCTCGTGGGATGAACATGTTGATAATGTAGTCAAAAAAATGTCATCAGGAATATACACACTATGGAAAATGTCTAAAATATCTGACCTCACACTACTGAAAACAATATATTATTCTTTATTACACTCACATCTGTCTTATGGAATTTTTATCTATGGAGCTACATCAAAACACAATTTGGACAAAATTCTAATAAAACAAAAAAAAACAATACAAATCATGCTAGGTTTAAAAAACACAGAAAGTGTAAAAACCTTTTTTATAGATCTTAAAATCTTAAAATCTTAACAGTTTACAGTCTTTACGTCCTTGAAACAATTAAATATGTTAAAGAGCATGACAGTGTTTTTTCGCTTGAAGCTAATCATCCTTATAATACACGTAATCAAATTATTTTAGATTAACACAATCTAAATTTCTATAAAAACAAAACAAGGTACATGGGGAAAAAATTTTTTACACAACTTCCAGGTTCAATCAATCAAAAAAGAACAAAATTACAATAAATTTAAAAGCTTACTCAAAGAATATTTGACTAATAAGGCACTTTTTTCTTTTTCAGAATTTCCTTAGGACCTACTACTGATTGCCTGAGTTCAGTTATAATAAATAATGTAATGAAATAAAATGTATTTCATTACAATGAAATAAATATGTATTGTCTAAGTAACTGATTAAGTTGTTTTATATATATATATATATATTCTTTATTGTTAAATTTGCAGTCAAAATAACTTAAATTTATGTTTATGATTAATATTTTATTTTCTCTCCATATAACCTGATAAGAATGCAATTTTTAGTTTCTAGACTAGAACTTTGACTCTATTCAAATACTGTATATGTATTGACTCTGAATAAAGAATATTTTGATTTGATTTGATTTGACTCCATAAGAGTAACATGGGGACCGATTACCTAGGTTTGCTGCTACGGGAACCATACGTGAAAATCTTGTATTTTGTGCAAACAACGATAAACCCCAACCAGATGAAGCCATATACCAAATTTTGTCAGTTTATGTTCATAAATAAGCGAGATATACAATTTTTCTTTTTCTCCATAAGAATAACATTAGACAACGTACTGTGTTTAGCACTTTCAATATCTCAGGAACCAATTGACGTAGAGCAATGATAAAAATACCAAATTGTTTGTCTTTTTATGCTGAATTAAATGGTAAAAATTAAAATTTGATTTAAATAAAAATTGCATGTGGAAACCCCAAAAAACCCATTTTTGGGGTACAAAACCCCCCAAAAACCCCCCTTTGGATGGTGCGATTTGTCTGGTTTTCGAACTCGTTCAAATAAATGGTGCTTTACACATTTGTACCAAATTTCATTAAAATCGGACCTTTTTTACGAGAGTTATCGTGCTTACGGACATATATATATATATATATAAATATATATATATATATATATATAAATTTGAACGAATGGTGTTTTTGGCATCTGGGGACCTCAAAATGAAAAGTTATCATGGTCTCGGGCTTAAGTCTTACCATGAGACCTACAGTAATAGCTTCTTCCCTATAGGGGAAATTCGCTAAAACAGAAAAAAGTTGAATTGCATGTTTATTAGCGAATTTCCCCTATAGGGAAGAAGCTATTACCGTAGGTCTCATGGTAAGACTTAAGCCCGAGACCATGATAACTTTTCGTTTTGAGGTCCCCAGATGCCAAAAACACCATTCGTTCAAATTTTTATATATGTGTATATATAGATATATATATACAGTAGAACTCCAATTATCCAAATTAATTGGGAATCGGGCCAATTCGGATATGCAGAAATTCGGATAATCAGGTATACCTCGGGAATTAAGCAAAAAACATCACCATACATAAAAAATCAGAATGTTATCGACAAAGTTATTATAAATGTAGTGAACAGAAAGTGAGCGAACTGTATCAAGAATATACGTCATAAAAATTAAATTACACGAGGTAAATTGAATACAGTATATACAGTTGCTCTTATCAATAGGCCTACATACTGTACGTATTTCACTGTTCAATGTTGGTTATTTCACTTGAACATCTCGAGCAAAGTGAGTTTATCACTTAGCGAAAGGACAACACGTTTACGTTTTGTACTCATTTCGAACGATAATCTCGGTGAAAGAACAGTAGCGACTGATGATGAGCAGGGCGGGAAGGGGGTATGACTCATTGTTCCCTGCGAAAATATCGTCCGGAAGGTAACAGCGCAGGCTTTTATTTTAGCGCTCACGGCGCATTATCGCTACACGCGCTCCCGCTGTTATTTTCTTGATTTTTATATTTCTATTATTTCACTCAAAATCGATTCGGATAATTGGATATTCGGATAATTGGGGTTCGGATAATTGGATTTCTACTGTATATATATATATATATATATATATATGTCCGTAAGCACGATAACTCTCGTAAAAAAGGTCCGATCTTAATGAAATTTGGTACAAATGTGTAAAGCACCATTTAGTTGAACGAGTTCGAAAACCAGACAAATCGCACCATCCAAAGGGGGGTTTTTGGGGGGTTTTGTACCCCAAAAATGGTTTTTTTGGGGTTTCCACATGTAATTTTAATTTAAATCAAATTTTAATTTATACCATTGAATTCAGCTTAAAAAAACAAACAATTAGGTATTTTGATCATTGCTCTACGTCAATTAGTTACTGAGATATTGAAAGTGCTAAACACAGTACGTTGTCTAATGTTATTCTTATGGAGAAAAAGAAAAAATGTATATCTCGCTTATTTATGAACATAAACTGGCGAAATTTGGTATTTGGCTTAATCTGGTTGTGGTTTATTGTTGTTTGCACAAAAAAAAATTTTTCGCCTATGGTTCCTGTAGCAGCAAACCTAGGTACTCGGTCCCCATGTTATTCTTATGGAAAATACTTAAAATGTTATATATCGCTTATTTATGAATGTATATGGATGAAACTTGGTATGTGACTTCACTAACATGAGTTCTATTGATATTTGCATAAAAACCCATTATTTTGTGTGCCTTGTTGCAGCAAACCTGCGTACTCATCCCCAATGTTATTCTTATGGAGAATAATTAATATTTTAAATATTGCTTGTTTGTGAATACATTTCTTATGAATCCTGTGAAGTGGTTTAATGTGTTATGTTATATATTCATTGGAAATTCGCTGAGTATGCAGGTTTGCTGCAACGGGGGTATTTTTCATATAATTATTATGCTTTAAGTTACATAAATCTCCCATGAATTTTTTGAAATTGGTTTACTTGTGTTATAAAACAATTACTTTGGATATTAACTATTCTTGACCGATAAAAATACATTTGTAATGTTATTGTTAAATTTAGGGTTTTAAATTTTGTATAAAAGTTAGAAAGCAATTTTTGTTTAAATAATTAATTTCTAATTGTTGTAGATCTATGTTTTAGCGAATTTCCCATATAGGGAAGAAGCTATTACCGTAGGTCTCATGGTAAGACTTAAGCCCGAGACCATGATAACTTTTCATTTTGAGGTCCCCAGATGCCAAAAACACCATTCGTTCAAATTTTTATATATGTATATATATATATATATATATATATATATTTATATATATATGTGTCCGTAAGCACGATAACTCTCGTAAAAAAGGTCCGATCTTAATGAAATTTGGTACAAATGTGTAAAGTACCATTTATTTGAACAAGTTCGAAAACCAGATGAATCGCACCATCCGAAGGGGGGTTTTTGGGGGGTTTTGTACCCCAAAAATGGGTTTTTTGGGGTTTTTACATGTAATTTTAATTTAAATCAAATTTTAATTTATACCATTGAATTCAGCTTAAAAAAACAAACAATTAGGTATTTTGATCATTGCTCTTCGTCAATTAGTTACTGAGATATTGAAAGTGCTAAACACAGTACGTTGTCTAATGTTATTCTTATGGAGAAAAAGAAAAAATGTATATCTCGCTTATTTATGAACATAAACTGGCGAAATTTGGTATTTGGCTTAATCTGGTTGTGGTTTATTGTTGTTTGCACAAAAAAAAATTTTCGCCTATGGTTCCTGTAGCAGCAAACCTAGGTACTCGGTCCCCATGTTATTCTTATGGAAAATACTTAAAATGTTATATATCGCTTATTTATGAATGTATATGGATGAAACTTGGTATGTGACTTCACTAACATGAGTTCTATTGATATTTGCATAAAAACCCATTATTTTGTGTGCCTTGTTGCAGCAAACCTGCGTACTCATCCCCAATGTTTTTCTTATGGAGAATAATTAATATTTTAAATATTGCTTGTTTGTGAATACATTTCTTATGAATCCTGTGAAGTGGTTTAATGTGTTATGTTATATATTCATTGGAAATTCGCTGAGTATGCAGGTTTGCTGCAACGGGGGTATTTTTCATATAATTATTATGCTTTAAGTTACATAAATCTCCCATGAATTTTTTGAAATTGGTTTACTTGTGTTATAAAACAATTACTTTGGATATTAACTATTCTTGACCGATAAAAATACATTTGTAATGTTATTGTTAGATTTAGGGTTTTAAATTTTGTATTAAAGTTAGAAAGCAATTTTTGTTTAAATAATTAATTTCTAATTGTTGTAGATCTATGTTTTAGCGAATTTCCCATATAGGGAAGAAGCTATTACCGTAGGTCTCATGGTAAGACTTAAGCCCGAGACCATGATAACTTTTCATTTTGAGGTCCCCAGATGCCAAAAACACCATTCGTTCAAATTTTTATATATGTATATATATATATATATATATATATATATATATATGTGTCCGTAAGCACGATAACTCTCGTAAAAAAGGTCCGATCTTAATGAAATTTGGTAGAAATGTGTAAAGTACCATTTATTTGAACAAGTTCGAAAACCAGATGAATCGCACCATCCGAAGGGGGGTTTTTGGGAGGTTTTGTACCCCAAAAATGTGTTTTTTGGGGTTTTTACATGTAATTTTAATTTAAATCAAATTTTAATTTATACCATTAAATTCAGCTTAAAAAAAACAAACAATTTGGTATTTTGATCATTGCTCTACGTCAATTGGTTACCGAGATATTGAAAGTGCTAAACACAGTACGTTGTCTAAAGTTATTCTTATGGAGAAAAAGAAAAATTGTATATCTCGCTTATTTATGAACGTAAACTGGCAAAATTTGGTATTTGGCTTTATTTGGTTGTGGTCTATTGATATTTGCACAAAAATCCATTTTTTTCCCAATAGTTCCCGTAGCAGCAAACCTGCATACTCAGCCCCATGTTATTCTTATGGAGAATAATTAACGTGTTATCTCCTTTAATTATGAACATAAATTAATAGAACTTGGTATGTGGCTTTACCTAGTTGAGTTATAATGATATTTGTATAAAAGCCCATTTTTAGTGTTCCTTATTTCAGCAAACCTGCATACTCAGCCGCCATGTTATTCTTATGGAGAATAATTAAAATGTCATAAATCGTTTATTTATGAATGTATATTGATGAAACTTGGTATGTGGCTTTATGTGGTATTAAGATAAATGAATATGCATTGGAAATTCGCTGAGTATGCAGGTTTGTTGCTACGGGGGTATTTAAATAAACTGTAATTTGATTTAGCAGCTTTTTGTAGTTAATTACGAAACTAATGTTTAATGCAATTTATACATAATGTAATGTTAATTTCCCAGATATACTGTAGTAATAAAGAAAACAAAAACTGTTTAATATAAATTCATAATTCATGGGGAAAAACGTGGTTGTAAGATAAATGACTCAAAGAAATAATGTTGGTCAGCCGACTGATTTAGTGCTTTGACCCCACCTCTCCCCTCCCGTCCTTCTTGATCCCAAGGTCAGATTTTTGCCCCCGACCTGTGCCCCTTTCTTACTTATCTTACTTCACAGGTATCCACAATTAAATCCTATCATTTGAGCTATCATTTGGGGGTTATTGTCTCCTTTCATTTGAGCTAAAAATAGATTTTAGGCTTATTTTTCTTTATTTCAGTCATATATTTTATTAAACATTAGTTAGCGGCATAAATATGGGTAAACTGCGGGAGTAGCTATGCAGTTTTCAACTACTCGTCTTGAATTTACGATGGTTAGCAGCGTAAATCGGGGTAAACGGCGAGAGTATCGACAGCCTGGAAACGATAGAATCGGAATCAACATTGTGCCGTCGATTCTCGACCCCGATTCTAAGCCTGAGAATCGGTGGAATCGAGAATCGACAATGGAATCGACTCATCCCTAGTCGGTACTTATAGTCGGTTCTCGGTACCATTGCTTCTTTGGAAAAAAACGGGACTGAAAACCAACGGATAATTCTCGGTGCCGATACCATCGGTACTAGCCGAAAATAGCCGAGGTAATTTTGGCCTAATAATACGATAACACTTGGAAATATAATAACCAAACAACAATAAACAATGAACAGATTAGTAGGGATGAGTGAGTACTCAAATTTTCGACTATCTGACAAGTAAGTTATAATACTTAGAAGGCCGAGCGAGTATTAGAGACTACTAGAAAATTTATAATGTATTATTATTATTACTATAGTATAGTATTATTTAGCATATGCTAAATCATGGGGTTGCAAGTAGTCACCCAAACATCTTGTCTTTAAATCTAAAGATTTCATAAACAAATTTTGTTCTGGTATAATTACTGGACATTGTTATAATTTCCTAATTAATGTAAATGATTAAAAGTTACTATTATAACAAAGTCAAAAGTAATTAAAATTGTTAATATAGTTTTAAAACAATAAAAGTTAGCAATTACTTATTTTATTATATACCGTAGTGACAAATCAATGAAGAGAGACCCATAAATAACTTTGACACTCAGTAGTCCAAAAACATTTCCAATTTCAAAGTAAGCAACTCAAGTAATTTGATTTTGTCTGTATTTGTATACTATATATTACCTATGTGGATTCTTTCAGGCTGGCTTTGATGTGTTCAATGCGTTAGATCTGATGGAAAATAAAGAATTCCTAGAACCTCTGAAGTTTGGAATTGGCGATGGTAATTTGCAGTACTACCTGTACAACTGGAGGTGTCCTCCCGTTGCACCAAACAAGGTAGTGTGCTGTAACAGTTTATCTACCTTATGATTACAATTTTACCTGATACTTTTTATTGCACATATAAACCAAATGTATAGGTTACATTTATTATTAAATGCACTAGGTTAGTTGTCCCCAACCTTTTTGGGCTGGGAACACACCAGCGGTTGTGAAAATACTTTTTGAAGACCATTAAGGTAGTTTGTTAAATAACCCACTATCTCCTCAAAATTAGACCAACCTAGACCCTTGGCAAAATGTGTTGCAATATGTAAGTTGCCTTTATCAACATTTTTCACAATAGTAGGGGCATTAGAGCGTTCAAAACCAGCATAGGCGCGGTGAGGACGCGAGGACGTCCCCCCCCCATGACGTCACCCCCCCCGACCTTCCCCATAGCCAAGCTCGGACCCCCCCATGACGTCATCCCCCCCGACCTTCCCCATAGCCAAGCTCGGACCCCCCCATGACGTCACCCCCCCCCCCGACCTTCCCCATAGCCAAGCACGGACCCCCCCCCCCCGTTTGCAACATTTTTCATGATGACGAAAAACTTTCAAAAATTAATAACTAGCCTATTTACTCACCGATTCCCACGGGACTTTTTCCAGAATGTAGGCCTATCCCAGAGGAAGCGAATGACGTAAGAACCCCATAGATCCGCCATTAAACAAGGCCGCTATTAATTTTTAAACGCGTTTTCCTTATGGGATCTCAGCTGTTTACCGACCGATTTTGATGAAATTTCACCACATGTAGGGCGGCGGCCTAAGTAAACCATCCCTTAAAGAAAATTGAGAATCCACCGTTAAACAGGCCCGCTATTAATTTTTAAACGCGTTTTCCTCATGAGATCTTGGCTGTTTACTCATCAGCGGTCTTCCAGACCCATCATGATGGTTCAAAACCAGCAAAGACGCGGTGAGGATGCTTCGGTCTGCGGGCGACGCTTCGGGCGAAGCGACAACCTGCGACGCCACCTCGCAGCAGTTCATCCTCCCACTCCTCACGATCAAGCGCCAGGTATGGTTTTAGGTTAAATAGGAAACCACCAGTAGATTTGTTAAGCACTTCTCCAATATCCTCATACACAGTTCCTCACCCTTGTATTACTGGACTCAAACTGGTGATTGAGATGAGGAAGAGGTCGCCAGTCCTCTATGCAGTTCCTCACGATCAAGCGTTAGGCACGGCTTTTACGTTAAACAAGAAACCAGTACTAATGACTTGTTTTCGAGAGTAAACGGCTTTAGCCGAGTAAACAGATTCAAGTAGTAAACAAGGGGCTGCCAGCCTCCGTTCAGTTCCTCACCCTTGTATTACTGGACTCAAACTGGTGATTGAGATGAGGAAGAGGTCGCCAGTCCTCTATGCAGTTCCTCACGATCAAGCGTTAGGCACGGTTTTTACGTTAAAAAGGAAACCAGTACTAATGGCTTGTTTTCGAGAGTAAACGGCTTTAGCCGAGTAAACAGATTCAAGTAGTAAACAAGGGGCTGTCAGCCTCCGTTCAGTTCCTCACCCTTGTATTACTGGGCTCAAACTGACGTTCGAGAGGAGGAAGAGGTCGCCAGGCCTCTATGCAATTCCTCACCCTTGTATATATTGGGCTCAAACTGGCGAACGAGGTGAGGAAGAGGTCGCCAGTTCCTCACCCTCATGTTTATCGAGGTAACTAATAGAACTTGTTTTTCCTGTTCGCAGGCCATCCATGCCCGTTATGCTCCGTCGCCCTGGCGAGCCCCGAGGATCTTCACCACCACATGGAAGCGGTCCACGGTGCGATCCCGTCAGCTTCGACCTCCTCCACCGCAACACCACCCCTCAGAGACCCACGGCCCGAGTGTAACGCGTGCGGGCGACGATTCGCCCGCGAGGACCTGCTCCGGCGCCACGTGCAGCTGGTGCACGCCAACGGGGTCCGCTGTCCCGAGTGCGGCGCCCTTTTCCGCAGGGTCGCTTATCTCCAGCAGCACGTGGCAAGCGCTCACCGCGGCATGAGGTTCGCGTGCGCCTACTGCGACCGAGGCTTCACCCGGCGCTAGAACCGGGACCAGCACGAGGCCCACAACTGCCCCATCGTGAGGAACCTCGTTGTTGACGAGATGCCATGCCTACCCGTCCTGTCACCCGAGCCTCAGCCCAGCCGCGAGCCCCAGCCTGGACCCAGCCGCGAGCCCCAGCCTGGACCCAGCCGCGAGCCCCAGCCCGGACCCAGCCGCGAGCCCCAGCCCGGACCCAGCCGCGAGCCCCAGCCCAGACCAAGCACGGCACCCGACGGGATGGTGGGTGGCGGCGGACTACCCACGTTCCGCCCCATCCAACGGGCGTTCCGCGGTCGCCTCCTGACCTTCGGCCTGTCCCGGCCCATGGAGGACTTCTTGACCGTGGAGGACGCGCTGGTGCTGCTGTTCGACAGCGTCCTGGAACTGTTGGCTGACGTCAGGACCCGACACCCAAACATCAAGGTGAACATGTTCCTAGAGTGCGAATTCGCCAACGTTCACGGAGCCACCTGTCTGCGGGCCTTCAAGACAAAGAACGTGCCTCTCACCGCCGCGTCCAACTTGGAGGACTTCCTATCGGCTTCCTTCCACAAGCTGGAGGAAGAGAAGGAGCAGTGCCTGCTAGTGGGCAGCGGGTGGAGCTATCTCCGAATACGCGACCTGGAGATCCGCGTCAACCTCTACACCCCGTTGGGAGAACGCGGAGCCCGGTTCGTCCAGCTTCCCAGGACCATCTGCGAGACGCGTGCCGTTATCAACGTACAAAACGTCGATGACATGTGCTTCGCGTATGCCGTCCTGGCCAAGTTCGTCGCGCAACACCCGGAGAGGCCCACATCGTACACACCGGACGTCATGGCACGCTACGACTGGGTCGGCCTACGCTTCCCCGTGGCTGTGAAGGACATTAAGGTCTTCGAGAGGAGGAACGCCATCAGCGTTAATGTGTACGGGATCGAGCGCGCTATGGTGGGGAGACGCCCCGACGGATCGCCAAAGTTCCAGGACCGCGTGTTCCCGCTGAAGATCTGCAAGCGGGAGTTGGAGGATCACCGGGACCTGCTGTACGTGACCACCGGCGGGGACAGTCACTACGCCTACATCGCAAACATGAGTAGGCTTGTGCGACCCCAGCTGACGTCCCGCAACGGCGCTATTCACGTGTGTAAGCGATGCTTCGCTTACTTCGACAACCAGCCCAACAAGCTGCAACTGTCCGGTGCCGAGCGTCTGGAGGAGCATATGCGATACTGCACCGCCAAGGCCCCCCTCCGCTTGGACTTGCCGAAGAAGCAGCAAATCCGCTTCACCCACCCCGAGTACACTCGGCGCGAGCGCTTTTGCGTCTACGCCGACTTTGAGTGTGCTCTACAGCCCGTTGCCGCTGACCCTGCGGAAGCGCCGCCCGGCACGAGGCCCCTGCAACTGCACGTCCCGTACGCCTTTGCCTACCAGATCGTGGACTCGCTCGGCTTGGAGGAGTTTGAGCCCCGCGTCTACTTCGGGGCTGACGCGTCCAAGGTCTTCATGGAAAGGTTGAAGATGGACGTGCTGGCGCTGTGGGAGTTCCTATTCAGCATGAGAGCTCTGCACCCTTCTCTGACCCGGCAGGAGATGGACGAGTACCTGGCAGCGACTCACTGCTACCTCTGCGGGAAGGAGTTCACGGACCAGGACGTTAAGGTGCGGGACCACAATCACGCCCCACCCTACGAGTTCCGAGGAGCCGCCCACCGCTCGTGCAACCTCAGGTACCGGGAGCAGCGACACATCAACTGCTACTTCCACAACCTGTCCAACTACGACGCCCACTTCGTAGTGCGCGAGCTGGCCATCGACCCCGGTGACGTGGACGTGTTGGCCCACACGGAGGAGCGGTACATCGCTTTTACCAAGCGATTCCACTTTGGTCAGCCTGGGGACAACCAACGACAGAGCAGTTTCGCGGTGCGTTTCCTGGACACCTACAGGTTCCTGTCCATGAGCCTGGCCAACTTGGCGGCGGGACTCCCCACGGACAGGATGCGTGAGACGAGGAAGTGCTTCCCCGACGACCGGCTGTTCGACCTGGTGCGCAGGAAGGGCGTGTTCCCCTACGACTTCGTGACGTCCTACGACACGCTGTACAGGACCAGGGAGTTGCCGCCTAAGGAGGCGTTCAGGAACTCCATGACCCTGGAAGACATCAAGGATGAGGAGTACGAGCACGCCCTCAACGTGTGGCGAGCCTTCGAGTGTCGGCACCTCAAGGACTACGCGGACAAGTACCTGCGATGCGACATCGCCCTGCTCACCGATGTCTTTGAGCAGTTCCGCGACACCTCGTTGGCAGAGTACGGGCTGGACCCCGCCCACTACTACACCCTGCCGTCCTACGCCTGGGACGTAATGCTCAAGACCTGCGGTGTGGAGCTGGACACGCTGCAGGACTTTGACATGTACCTGTTCGTGGAGCAGGGGATCCGAGGAGGCATCTCTCAGGCCATCACCCGTTACGCCAAGGCCAACCACGACAGGTGCCCGGACTACCACCCGGACGAGCCCACGCGCTTCCTCCTGTACCTGGACGCCAACAACCTCTACGGCTGGGCCATGTCCCAGTGCCTGCCGACCGGAGACTTTGAGTGGCTCAGCCGTGAGGAAATCCAGGCGTTGGACGTCGCGGCGCTGGACGCTGAGGCTGATCGAGGCTACATCTTGGAGGTGGACCTCCACTACCCCGCGCGCCTACACGACCTGCACAAGGACCTTCCCTACTGCTGCGAGACGAAGCGTCCGCCAACAGGGAAGTTCCCCAAACTGTTGACGACCCTGGACGACAAGACGCACTACATCTGTCACTACAGGGTCTTGCAGCAGGCGCTGCAAAACGGATTGGAGCTGGTCGCGGTGCATCGGGCGATCTCGTTTCGCCAGTCGCGGTGGTTGGAACCGTACATCCTGATGAACACGGAGCTGCGGAAGAGGGCCAAGACCAAGTTCGAACAGGACTTCTTCAAGCTCATGAATAACGCGGTCTTTGGCAAGACCATCGAGAATGTACGGAAGCGCCTCAACGTGAAGCTGGTGTGCACCCCGGAGAGGTTTTCCAAGTACGTCGCCAGATCCAACTTCCTGGACCGGACGTACTATACGGAGGACGTGGCCCTGGTGCATCTGTCCAAGGTCAACATCGTGTTGGACAAGCCCGTCTACGTAGGCATGACAGTCCTGGAGCTGAGCAAGTGGCTCATGTACGAGTTCCTGCGCAAGATGAAGGAGCGCTACGGTGACCGCCTCACCGTGGACTACATGGACACGGACAGCTACGTCTTTGACATCGTGTCCCAGGACCTCAGGTTTATATACCAGCGGCGCGTGTCACTGGCTGAGCCCCCGCCAAGCGGCAGTGAAGGTCGCCAAAGAGGGCGCGTCACGAGACCCCTCGGACATCAGCAAACCGCTGAGTAATTCGAGGGTGCAACCTTGAGCGTCAGCAAACCACTTAGCAACTCCTTCCTGGGCAACTCCTTCAGGGCCATCCCCCGACACGCGCCGCCAACCGCTCCCGGTTGGCGGGGGCTTTTTAAGCTGCACGGCTCGGGCCAAACGGCCCATAACGCCTTTCACTTTAGTTTTTCTGAGCCTACCGGCTTTTGAGTGAGCAAAGGGGAGGAAATAAACAACTCAGGTTCGTGCTGTACATAAAGCTATTATATTTTCTTACAAATACTATTTACAAATTTTTCTTAAAATTAATATTAAAACTAAACTGGGAATTCCTCTTCCTCGTCTTCATCCTGGGGCTGCCCCTCCTCCTCCTCACCATCCACCTCCATCCGTCGATCTCCTCTCCTGGCTGGTAGCGGCGGGACGTCCTTGTGTCCCCACGGCAGAGTGTGGATGCCGTCGGGGAGGACGCACCGCTTGTCGTCGGTCGGGCTGAGGCTCAGCTTGTCCACTTCCACGGTGTAGACCCGGTGCAAGTGAGACTGGAAGCGGACGTTGGTGGTGCGCTTTTGGACCCCGTCAAACAGGCACTCTCTGTAGTCGTCGGGGGTGAGGACATTCTTGACAACGCCCTTTGCCACCCCCTTGGCCCGCTTGAGAGCCTTGCTGCCGCCTGTCGCCGCGTCCTCAATGTCCATAAAGTATAATTTGGACCGCAGGCCGAGGTACTCGAATAAGGACAGGCCGTTGCACTCGTCCTTAAACTTTCCAATGACCTTGGCGTTGACGGGGCTGTAGCAGGGGTGGGACCTCGGATAGCCGCTGGTGTCGAAGTCGTCCAGGTGTTCCTTCATCTCGGCGTAGACGTCCTGGGACACGATGTCAAAGACGTAGCTGTCCGTGTCCATGTAGTCCACGGTGAGGCGGTCACCGTAGCGCTCCTTCATCTTGCGCAGGAACTCGTACATGAGCCACTTGCTCAGCTCCAGGACTGTCATGCCTACGTAGACGGGCTTGTCCAACACGATGTTGACCTTGGACAGATGCACCAGGGCCACGTCCTCCGTATAGTACGTCCGGTCCAGGAAGTTGGATCTGGCGACGTACTTGGAAAACCTCTCCGGGGTGCACACCAGCTTCACGTTGAGGCGCTTCTGTACATTCTCGATGGTCTTGCCAAAGACCGCGTTATTCATGAGCTTGAAGAAGTCCTGTTCGAACTTGGTCTTGGCCCTCTTCCGCAGCTCCGTGTTCATCAGGATGTACGGTTCCAACCACCGCGACTGGCGAAACGAGATCGCCCGATGCACCGCGACCAGCTCCAATCCGTTTTGCAGCGCCTGCTGCAAGACCCTGTAGTGACAGATGTAGTGCGTCTTGTCGTCCAGGGTCGTCAACAGTTTGGGGAACTTCCCTGTTGGCGGACGCTTCGTCTCGCAGCAGTAGGGAAGGTCCTTGTGCAGGTCGTGTAGGCGCGCGGGGTAGTGGAGGTCCACCTCCAAGATGTAGCCTCGATCAGCCTCAGCGTCCAGCGCCGCGACGTCCAACGCCTGGATTTCCTCACGGCTGAGCCACTCGAAGTCTCCGGTCGGCAGGCACTGGGACATGGCCCAGCCGTAGAGGTTGTTGGCGTCCAGGTACAGGAGGAAGCGCGTGGGCTCGTCCGGGTGGTAGTCCGGGCACCTGTCGTGGTTGGCCTTGGCGTAACGGGTGATGGCCTGAGAGATGCCTCCTCGGATCCCCTGCTCCACGAACAGGTACATGTCAAAGTCCTGCAGCGTGTCCAGCTCCACACCGCAGGTCTTGAGCATTACGTCCCAGGCGTAGGACGGCAGGGTGTAGTAGTGGGCGGGGTCCAGCCCGTACTCTGCCAACGAGGTGTCGCGGAACTGCTCAAAGACATCGGTGAGCAGGGCGATGTCGCATCGCAGGTACTTGTCCGCGTAGTCCTTGAGGTGCCGACACTCGAAGGCTCGCCACACGTTGAGGGCGTGCTCGTACTCCTCATCCTTGATGTCTTCCAGGGTCATGGAGTTCCTGAACGCCTCCTTAGGCGGCAACTCCCTGGTCCTGTACAGCGTGTCGTAGGACGTCACGAAGTCGTAGGGGAACACGCCCTTCCTGCGCACCAGGTCGAACAGCCGGTCGTCGGGGAAGCACTTCCTCGTCTCACGCATCCTGTCCGTGGGGAGTCCCGCCGCCAAGTTGGCCAGGCTCATGGACAGGAACCTGTAGGTGTCCAGGAAACGCACCGCGAAACTGCTCTGTCGTTGGTTGTCCCCGGGCTGACCAAAGTGGAATCGCTTGGTAAAAGCGATGTACCGCTCCTCCGTGTGGGCCAACACGTCCACGTCACCGGGGTCGATGGCCAGCTCGCGCACTACGAAGTGGGCGTCGTAGTTGGACAGGTTGTGGAAGTAGCAGTTGATGTGTCGCTGCTCCCGGTACCTGAGGTTGCACGAGCGGTGGGCGGCTCCTCGGAACTCGTAGGGTGGGGCGTGATTGTGGTCCCGCACCTTAACGTCCTGGTCCGTGAACTCCTTCCCGCAGAGGTAGCAGTGAGTCGCTGCCAGGTACTCGTCCATCTCCTGCCGGGTCAGAGAAGGGTGCAGAGCTCTCATGCTGAATAGGAACTCCCACAGCGCCAGCACGTCCATCTTCAACCTTTCCATGAAGACCTTGGACGCGTCAGCCCCGAAGTAGACGCGGGGCTCAAACTCCTCCAAGCCGAGCGAGTCCACGATCTGGTAGGCAAAGGCGTACGGGACGTGCAGTTGCAGGGGCCTCGTGCCGGGCGGCGCTTCCGCAGGGTCAGCGGCGACGGGCTGTAGAGCACACTCAAAGTCGGCGTAGACGCAAAAGCGCTCGCGCCGAGTGTACTCGGGGTGGGTGAAGCGGATTTGCTGCTTCTTCGGCAAGTCCAAGCGGAGGGGGGCCTTGGCGGTGCAGTATCGCATATGCTCCTCCAGACGCTCGGCACCGGACAGTTGCAGCTTGTTGGGCTGGTTGTCGAAGTAAGCGAAGCATCGCTTACACACGTGAATAGCGCCGTTGCGGGACGTCAGCTGGGGTCGCACAAGCCTACTCATGTTTGCGATGTAGGCGTAGTGACTGTCCCCGCCGGTGGTCACGTACAGCAGGTCCCGGTGATCCTCCAACTCCCGCTTGCAGATCTTCAGCGGGAACACGCGGTCCTGGAACTTTGGCGATCCGTCGGGGCGTCTCCCCACCATAGCGCGCTCGATCCCGTACACATTAACGCTGATGGCGTTCCTCCTCTCGAAGACCTTAATGTCCTTCACAGCCACGGGGAAGCGTAGGCCGACCCAGTCGTAGCGTGCCATGACGTCCGGTGTGTACGATGTGGGCCTCTCCGGGTGTTGCGCGACGAACTTGGCCAGGACGGCATACGCGAAGCACATGTCATCGACGTTTTGTACGTTGATAACGGCACGCGTCTCGCAGATGGTCCTGGGAAGCTGGACGAACCGGGCTCCGCGTTCTCCCAACGGGGTGTAGAGGTTGACGCGGATCTCCAGGTCGCGTATTCGGAGATAGCTCCACCCGCTGCCCACTAGCAGGCACTGCTCCTTCTCTTCCTCCAGCTTGTGGAAGGAAGCCGATAGGAAGTCCTCCAAGTTGGACGCGGCGGTGAGAGGCACGTTCTTTGTCTTGAAGGCCCGCAGACAGGTGGCTCCGTGAACGTTGGCGAATTCGCACTCTAGGAACATGTTCACCTTGATGTTTGGGTGTCGGGTCCTGACGTCAGCCAACAGTTCCAGGACGCTGTCGAACAGCAGCACCAGCGCGTCCTCCACGGTCAAGAAGTCCTCCATGGGCCGGGACAGGCCGAAGGTCAGGAGGCGACCGCGGAACGCCCGTTGGATGGGGCGGAACGTGGGTAGTCCGCCGCCACCCACCATCCCGTCGGGTGCCGTGCTTGGTCTGGGCTGGGGCTCGCGGCTGGGTCCGGGCTGGGGCTCGCGGCTGGGTCCGGGCTGGGGCTCGCGGCTGGGTCCAGGCTGGGGCTCGCGGCTGGGTCCAGGCTGGGGCTCGCGGCTGGGCTGAGGCTCGGGTGACAGGACGGGTAGGCATGGCATCTCGTCAACAACGAGGTTCCTCACGATGGGGCAGTTGTGGGCCTCGTGCTAGTCCCGGTTGTAGCGCCGGGTGAAGCCTCGGTCGCAGTAGGCGCACGCGAACCTCATGCCGCGGTGAGCGCTTGCCACGTGCTGCTGGAGATAAGCGACCCTGCGGAAAAGGGCGCCGCACTCGGGACAGCGGACCCCGTTGGCGTGCACCAGCTGCACGTGGCGCCGGAGCAGGTCCTCGCGGGCGAATCGTCGCCCGCACGCGTTACACTCGGGCCGTGGGTCTCTGAGGGGTGGTGTTGCGGTGGAGGAGGTCGAAGCTGACGGGATCGCACCGTGGACCGCTTCCATGTGGTGGTGAAGATCCTCGGGGCTCGCCAGGGCGACGGAGCATAACGGGCATGGATGGCCTGCGAACAGGAAAAACAAGTTCTATTAGTTACCTCGATAAACATGAGGGTGAGGAACTGGCGACCTCTTCCTCACCTCGTTCGCCAGTTTGAGCCCAATATATACAAGGGTGAGGAATTGCATAGAGGCCTGGCGACCTCTTCCTCCTCTCGAACGTCAGTTTGAGCCCAGTAATACAAGGGTGAGGAACTGAACGGAGGCTGACAGCCCCTTGTTTACTACTTGAATCTGTTTACTCGGCTAAAGCCGTTTACTCTCGAAAACAAGCCATTAGTACTGGTTTCCTTTTTAACGTAAAAACCGTGCCTAACGCTTGATCGTGAGGAACTGCATAGAGGACTGGCGACCTCTTCCTCATCTCAATCACCAGTTTGAGTCCAGTAATACAAGGGTGAGGAACTGAACGGAGGCTGGCAGCCCCTTGTTTACTACTTGAATCTGTTTACTCGGCTAAAGCCGTTTACTCTCGAAAACAAGTCATTAGTACTGGTTTCTTGTTTAACGTAAAAGCCGTGCCTAACGCTTGATCGTGAGGAACTGCATAGAGGACTGGCGACCTCTTCCTCATCTCAATCACCAGTTTGAGTCCAGTAATACAAGGGTGAGGAACTGTGTATGAGGATATTGGAGAAGTGCTTAACAAATCTACTGGTGGTTTCCTATTTAACCTAAAACCATACCTGGCGCTTGATCGTGAGGAGTGGGAGGATGAACTGCTGCGAGGTGGCGTCGCAGGTTGTCGCTTCGCCCGAAGCGTCGCCCGCAGACCGAAGCATCCTCACCGCGTCTTTGCTGGTTTTGAACCATCATGATGGGTCTGGAAGACCGCTGATGAGTAAACAGCCAAGATCTCATGAGGAAAACGCGTTTAAAAATTAATAGCGGGCCTGTTTAACGGTGGATTCTCAATTTTCTTTAAGGGATGGTTTACTTAGGCCGCCGCCCTACATGTGGTGAAATTTCATCAAAATCGGTCGGTAAACAGCTGAGATCCCATAAGGAAAACGCGTTTAAAAATTAATAGCGGCCTTGTTTAATGGCGGATCTATGGGGTTCTTACGTCATTCGCTTCCTCTGGGATAGGCCTACATTCTGGAAAAAGTCCCGTGGGAATCGGTGAGTAAATAGGCTAGTTATTAATTTTTGAAAGTTTTTCCTCATCATGAAAAATGTTGCAAACGGGGGGGGGGGTCCGAGCTTGGCTATGGGGAAGGTCGGGGGGGGGATGACGTCATGGGGGGGGTCCGAGCTTGGCTATGGGGAAGGTCGGGGGGGGATGACGTCATGGGGGGGGGTCCGAGCTTGGCTATGGGGAAGGTCGGGGGGGGGGTGACGTCATGGGGGGGGGGGGACGTCCTCGCGTCCTCGCGTCCTCACCGCGCCTATGCTGGTTTTGAACGCTCTAATGCCCCCTACTCACAATCTTGATGACTGCCATCATGTTGCTCTTCTTGGTGCCTGGTGATGTTCTGAAGCGTAATTGTTAAACAACACCATCATTGCAGAAAAATGATTTTTTTAATTCAATGGTTCAGTAACTGGAACCAGTTGGTTATTTTTGGTTTTTAATTTTAACAAGACTAAATTTAAAAACAATTTTTTGTTGTGTTTTAGATCGGACTGGTCCTGCAGTGAATGTAACCTGGTCAGCATCATCTCGCTTCACTCGTTCCCACACCTCACGATAGCTCTCGGTCATCTGTATGTCGCTACCACTCGTTCTGTAAATAAACCGTACATAAATGGTAAATAATCGGTGTGCTGTCGGACCCCTAGGCTAGCCTTGGTCACGGTTTCTTATCAGTTTATAAACAATTTTAATTACTCTGTTCTTAGAAAACTGTCGGTAAGGTTGGATGGAAACTCGCTCGAAGATGATTACATTTTGGTTTAACAGAAGCGTATTAACATTTGTTGCTGGTTTTTTATTGTTTCTTTACAGAAACATCCTTTGTAATTTGTATGGATTCCTATGTTATTGTGTTACCAGTTAAAACCCCTTATCAATTATATACCTACTTTTAAATCATTAAATCCATTTACATTCATAATGGTGTGATTAAACATTTTTACAACTATGAATTTGTATTTCTATCCACATCAGTTTTACAATCAAACCATAGTCTAATAATACAGTAGAGTCTCTCTATTCTGAACTAATTGGGACCGAGCCCTGTTTGGTTTAGAGGGAATTCGGAGTAGGCGGATTTCATGAATAATATACTTGTATAGACTTGTTAAGGCGTAAATAATTGCAGGGTATTCTGCTAGAGTCAGCTCTAAACAGTAACAATCGGTTCGTGAACAGGTTTAGTGAAAGTCGGAAAGGAAGGGCAGTGACATTCGATGACTCTTAGTGTGACGATCGATAAAAATAGACTCATCAGCCTGCCCCACCCTACTAATCTCTCTCTCTCTCTCTCGTTCCAAACATATAACTCAGTGCACTGCGCATCGTCAGTTATTTCCGAACTTGGGTTCGGAATAGACGGATTTTCGGAATAGTGGGACTCTAATGTATTGAAAATTCAAAAGCGTTGTATTTTTTAATTCCAAATAATTTAACTTTGTCTTATACTTTTTTTGAAGTTATAAATGTGATTTTACACATTGTAATTTAAAATATAAAAAAGATTCCAAATTATGATACTTCAGTAAAATTTCATTTGTGGAGGAAGTCTGTAATAATGCTACATGCTGTTAAAATATGTCATGTTTGGGATTGTACCCGTGGAATTACCTCAGGTTTGAAGGAATTCATTAATTTCAAACCTTTTTTAGCAAATTTACCCTATAGGGAAGAAGCTATTACCGTAGGTGGCATGGTAAGACTTAAGCGCAAGACCGTGATAACTTTTCATTTTGAGGTCCCGAGATGCCAAAAACACTATTTGTTCAAATTTATATATTTATATATATGTGTGTCCGTTACCGCGATACATTTTGAAAGAAACACCCGATTTTGATGAAATCTGGCACAAATGTGGAGAGTAGCATTTATGACTTTAGGTTCGAAAACCAGATCAATTGGACTAAAGGAAGGGGGTTTTATGGGGGTTTACAATTTTCCAAAAATCAGTTTTTTGCAAATTTTATCCCAAAATGTTAAAAACACTTAATTTTGGTTATAGCCATTTTATAGAGCTTAAAAAAACAAATAAATTGGTATTTTGAATCATTAACCTAGGTTAAGTGGTTGCGGAGAAAATACAAAAAACGTGTCCCATGTTAATCTTATGGGGAAAAGGTTTTTAGATTTTTCCCAGATAATTTTACTAAAAATTTCATATTTCTTTTTATCAATACGTTTAGTTCAACAAAAGAAACATATTGGCGTTTTAATTGTTGTTCTACGTCCAACCGTTGCAGAGATATTCAAAGTGCTAAACACAGTATGTTGTCCAATGTTATCCTTATGGAGAATAAATAAACTTTGATATCTAGATTATTTATGAATGTATATTGATGAAACTTGGTATGTGGCTTCAACTAGTTGTGGTATATTGATATTAGCCCAAAAAACAAGTTTTTTGTCGATAGTCCCCGTAGCAGCAAACCTGCATGCTCGGCCCCCATATTATTCATATGGAGAATAAGTAAAGTTGTATATCTCTCTTAATTATGAACCTAAATTAATAGAACTTGGTATGTAGCTTCACCTGGTTCAGTTATATTGATAATTGCAAACAAAACACATTACTTATATTCGTCGTTGCAGCAAACCTGCGTCCTCAACCGTAATGTTATTCTTATCGTGAATAAATAAAATGTTATATATCACTTGTTTATGAATGTATTTTTGTGAAACTTGGTAATTGGCTTTATGTAGTAGTGAGATATACACTACTATGTATATATATATATATATATATATATATATATATATACATTGGAAATTCGCTAAGTACGCAGGTTTGCTGCGACGGGGGTATTAAATATAACATACTTCTCATTATACTTTATTATTGTCTTTTGGAGAGGAGACCTGTTTAACTTTGTGACAAGACATATATTTTATAACTTGTTTGTTATACTGTTTATTGAAAATTGCAAAATAATATTTCTATCTTATAAGCTATGTGATTGTAGGAGTCTCTTAAGGTTTAGTATAAACATAATTGATTCCAGTACTGAAAAATTCTTTTTGGGACCATTTTAATGACTGACTTTCAAATTTCACTATTGGTAAGACTTGGTTTGGTTTGGTTATGGTAATATTTTTATGAAATCATAATTTCAATGTAATCTACAAGATGATAAAAACATATTTTAAATTGATTGCTGTAACATAAACTAGAGTTCGCTTATACATGTATCTAAGCTGTGATCGAAATACTTTATTTAGAGTGAAGGGAGTAATAATAAAAAGCATATTGTGTACAGTATGCTTTTTGACCATTTGCAAAAAATATATTGAATCCAAAATAGGCCAAACATAATGTTCTAACTCCTTAGGAGTTATGTGGCTGCACAAAAAAGTTAACACAATAATTCTAAATATATCACAGTAAAAGCTAGGTCTATATTAATTATAGCTTTTAAGTTTGATGATCAAAAATGCCAAAAAAATACCATTAGTTCAAGGAAGTATCTGTGTTCGTGTATGGTGGTTAACGAAAATACACCATCTTAATACAACTTCAGTTGAAAAATGAAGGATTGCATTCTTTTATAAGGTTTGTAAACATGACAAGTTGGATTAAAGTAATAAATGGTTTTCCAGGGTAAGGGTTTCTCCCTAGCAATCAAAAACAGTGTATTGCATTTCCGCTTTAACTTTTGAAATATCATGATTGAGTGTTTTGAATTATTATTCAATTAGTTGCAGAGGAAATTAAGATAATAAATGCAGTAAGGTGTGTCAATACAGAATATATTCTGAGATTTGCATGGTCATATTAATTCAGATGAACTAATATTTGGTTCAGTTTACTCTGCCAACTAAATTGTTTTAATGTTGGATACTGCTAATAAGTACAATTTTACCTTACATTGATTGTGGCTCCAGTTCTGATGAAACTTTGTATATTTTTTACATTTGCAATATATCACATGGTTTCTCCTTTAAATTTAAGTTATTTAAAGAGAGTATTTAAGGGTGGAGAGTATTCAAAATCTAAACAAATTCTAAACATATTTGTTAATCCCCAATTTTTGAATTTGACTGCTGAGAAAAGTATTGAGGAAAAAAATCATTCAATAAGGTAAATAAAAACAAAAATTAACAATCTACCAGCACCAGAAAAAAACATCCAATTCAGTGCAGGCTTCAGAAATTTTGGTAAAACACGGAAAATTCAGTCAATGGAAATGAGTTTTTTTTTAGCCGCTTTAGACAGCTTGTCTGATATAAACAAAAATACTAAGAACATAATAAAGGGCTTTCATGGTCCTTTTCTTAAAATAGCTGCGGATGAAGCTTAAATTATGCTTGTTGTGAAGTTAAACTGATTAAGAGCAATAAGAAACCCAACAGGACAGACTTTGGGATTATTAATCTTTTATTATTTTTGCTGTCAGATTCTGGTCAGGGTACATCAGGTCTATTATAATATTCTCTCTTTATAATATATTTTATTGATATTACATCAGACCTGTAAAAGACTAACTTTGAAATGCATATACTAAGCATTTCAAAAGTCTCAGGTAATTCTCAGGAACCAAATTTTCCTGACAGCCTTATTGCATAACATAAATATCGTTAGTCTAAACGTGGTACCTCGTAAGTAAATTTTTTGCCATATTATGTTATGGACATCAAAATGTGTTAAAAAATAGCTCCATCTTCCTAGTGTAATCTTGTAAGTCCGAAAAATACAGTACTGTGGGATATTTTTTTTAAAGCGGGAACATGTAAGTTCCTTAGTTTGGCAGCAGTGATATTTCCCAGAGTAACCTCGTATGTCGTGTAGTTTCAATAACAAAGGAGTTGAGGTTAGCAGTGATACCTCGTATAATAGGTATGTGTAGAGGTTTTCATAGTTGTGAAACCTAGTAAGTCAAATAGAAAATTAACTAACAAGTTTTATGAAAATCAGCTGGTTTAATAAATGTTGAATGATTAATTTAAATAAGTAAATAAAACTCAACCGCAAATACCCATTATTTAATATTTCATTTCATGTTTTTTCACTCTCCTGGAATGTTGTATTTTTTTGCTTACGAGGTGCCATGTTTAGACGAACGATATGTTCATTCCTACATCTCAAACATCTCTAAGACTTCACCCTATTGTCTTGTACAGTTTAAAAAATTTGTATCTAATGAAGATGAGGATTTTGTTTTATTAGATGATAGTTTTTAAACATATGTTTATTAGCTGTAATAGTTCATTTTAATAACACAGAATAAAAAATACAGCACATACAACTTTTTGTGAGATGACTAAAATTTCTTATGGAGGTAGTTTTATTATATTTTAAATAGGGATAAGTCGATTCTCGATACCACCGATTCTTGGACATTGGTATTGGTATCGAGAGTCATTCGTTCAATGTCGATACCGATACCATCGATAGCCCGCTGTTTACCCGTGCTACGAATTGCGTGGGAAGATATACTCCCACCGTTTACCCGCTACAAAAGGCACGGGGAGTGTTTGGTTCGGCGGCAAAAATCTTACCTTGGAGATAAGGAAGGAAGAGGGGTGGGGTCCGATTGAAAGCAATAAATCAGTTGGCTGACTAAAACTATTTCTTTGAGTCAATATCTTACAACCAAGTTTTCCCCCATTATGAATTTATAATATATAGTTTTTGTTTGTCTACATTACTAAAGCATACTAAAGAAATTAATATTAAATTATGTAACAAATTGCGTTACAACATTTGTTTGATAATTAATTACAAAATTCTACTAAATAATTTTATATGGTAACATAAATTTGTAACTGTTTTTAAAACAGTTTTAAAAACTATAGGTACTGAAAAATCGATGGTATCGGTATCGAGAATCGAGAATCGATTTTCCTGGTATCAGTATCGAGAATCGATAAATTTTGGAATCGACTCATCCCTAATTTTAAATATTAAATCAATAGTCTGTAATAAATAAAAACAGAAACCAGTTGCAAAACCATGTTCAGCTAACAATTTAACACTGTACAACAAATGATTTGGCTCTGTTAATTTTGGAACAGACACAATGATTGTCTTGGGTACTCACCTATTCGTTAGGAATGATATATTTGTCTTTTCATGACATTTGTACAAAAATACTAAGAACATAATAAAGGGCTTTTAAGGTCCTTTTCTTAAAATAGCTGCGGATGATTTCGAGAAGAATACATTTAATGAGACCAAAAACTGTTTAAAGTTTATGTAAATGTTGTAATTTTATAAAGAAAAAATGATCACATAAGTTCCTCTAGACACAGTGTTTGCTGGATTAGTCCTCTAAGTTAGCTTGTTTGTACTTGAGTCTGTTCCTCTGTCGCCAAAAAGAGTTTTTATTACTGAATAGCAATTCAATAAAGGTTGTGAGCGTAGCACTCAGTTATTTATAAATAATTCAGTTTAATGTTTTTGAGTTAATAAGCAGACAATATTTTCCCCTCAAGACTTTCTTTATCGCTTCCTTTACAAGATGGTTATAGAAATAAAATGTTATATTGCTCCAACTTGTTGACAGTACATTTAAATAGTTTGAAGCTGCAATGTAGCTATTCCTCCAAAGAGTAGGTTAGTAATTTGCAAACATAGTAACATCTTTATTTGACTATTTCACCTTGATTGGTATTGCTTGTGCATACCATTGAATGATGGCAGACTTCTTTGTTCTTTGTACTCTTCTACACTCTTCTACAGATCTGGTATTTTTAGCCTGTTTGGATTCTGCTTTCTTTTTTGAACTAATTGGTTATAACAAGCGTCTAGATGTAGTACGTAGTACAGAGATTGACGATTTTTACATTGATTCTGGAGGGTTGATTCGTTAATATTTGTTCAAAGATTATGCTTGGTTGTTCATTAATAAATACTGTGTGTGACAATTGCTAACTAATAAGTGAATAGTAGATATCTTTTTATCTTTACTAAATTGGGTTATCATTTGAAAATATTTTAGGGGAATTGGCTAACCACTAAGGTTGTTACAGCGATGGGGTTTTACTTCATTAAACGTACTGATTGTATTAAACTGCATTATTTTAAAAATTAAAAATAATAACCTTAAATTGTAAATCAATCACATTTCATTCGGTATGAAACTTTTATATTAAAATTATTATGTTTGTTAATCTGAACATCCCTTGCACATTCTTGTGTATTTATAGGTTTCTGGGCCTGCTAGTTTGTGTATTGTTAATTCATAATAAGTTAGAGTAAATTTGAGTTTGTTTAACTGAAAATTGTTGTTTCCACTTACATAATGTAAAGGAGTTGTAATGTAACTCTGTTATGGGGAGTAATTCTGTAATATGCAAGCGTGATGTGTTCCGAGTTTCTATGAGTTGGTTAGTATGAGAGGGCTTACTCATGTTGTCACCATATGGTTCGGTGACTCTGCCTTACTACCATCTTCACAATTTACGTTCAATATCATTATGATTTTGCTGGCATGTCTTCACCTCTCTTATATTGTTTTTTTCTATAATCAACTTCCGCTTTTTGTTGCATTCACTTATATTCATTATTAGTTATATTTATCGTTGTGATATGAATATGTGTATAAACAGTTTTTTAGCGAGGTACAACTTAGTCACGAGCCTTAAAACTACATAATCCGAAGCATCAATCACAGTGTACCATAGTTCTTATTTCTGGTTTTGTATATATCATTTTTATTTTGTAGAGAACTGTTCATTATTTATTGTTATTTGGTTTGGATTTATTGTAATCTGTGCAATATAAACCAATATTCTGACCTTTACTGGTGTTTTATTTGTTGCCCTTGGACAGTTGAATTTATATAAGTTTGTTTAGGATTCTTTCACAAAACATTTATTATTATTAAAACAAAAATAATAATCTTAAAAATAAAAAAATATAATTATGATTTTGTAAAGTTACTTTTAGGTTCATCAACTAAGCGAATTAAAGTGGTCATCCTTTCCATTGCTCGGAGGATAAAAGCAGGTTGTACTGTATTTTAATTTGTATTCAAATTATCTATCTGGTTTTAAGCGGCAATGGAAGTATGGTATTATTTAGTTTAGTGTCAACCAGGCACACAGTCCAAGTAACCATTGTTTTTTCCTGTGCTCGATATTAGTGAAGTGTTTAGTAGTAGAGTAGTTTTGTTAGAAGCCATAATTTTCAATTTGTAATACCTACAATAATTGTTTTCTGAATTGTTATCAATAAAGCACGTTTTATTAATTTCTTCTTTCATTAAACAAATTTTTTGGATGCCTAGGTGATCATTATTATTAGAAGAACAACAAATAAAAACTGTTGGCTTTTTAAGGTCAGACTGTGGGTATGAGGGTGTCAGAATGGTTTAATGCTTCTGAAACCACATTTAATGACATATGAAACTTTTTACGTAAGATCTTTTGCAATGAAATATAGAATTTTTCGTTTGAGTTGTTTGTTATTGCTACTATGTCATTAATGTTTTTCAAATGTTAATCCCTATTAAGTGAGTATTAATTTTATTTGGCCATTTGAGTAAAATTGCACTCTACTAATCTTGCGCCTGTAAGAAATAACTTACACTATGAAACTATTATGTCAAAATATGTTGGGTTTCGGATCTATTTTTAGCTCTACCCGAGGAAACAACTGTAGGTCCCTCACAAAACTAAGATTTTAGGTCGGTCAATACGTTTTACCGACACACTTATCTTGTTATAATGCAAAGTATGTATAATTAACATAACAATTTGAGAGAAGTTGTTTAAATATTTGATGAGTTAGATGAAATTGAAAACAAATCAAACATTGTTGTCATTTGAAAAAAAAAACTAATATAGAACCAGTGATTCCAAGTCTCAATGGTAGTCATTTTAACACGTTTTTATTAGCTCGCTTTCTTGTCTGTTCGGTACAAATTTTGCAATAGATTTTAAACTAACTTCCCGATGAGCTAGAGACTTGAAACTTGAAACACAGCTCAGAAATAGATGGCAATGCAATATTAAATAATTTTATTGCAAATAAATTCATTTTATTTAAGTTTTAACTCACAATAACCTAAATGTAAACATAAACAAACATCGCAATGTGAATTAGAACATCTGGTGCACAAATTATTTATTTTTGGTTAAATATTAACATACTAGCGGCTTGAAGGGGCCATAGCCCCTGATCTTGCTCCAATGTTCTGCCTCATCTTTGATTTGGACATATGTCATTTCGTAAACAAATTAGACTCTTTAATCACATGTTTTAATGTAAACAAAGCAGACGTTTTAAAATCTCCATGCTTTTCTTACGGGGGATGGGGGAGGGGGTTATTTCTCGTTTGCTGATAACTTTTAGAAATACTGCTATTTTTCCCGAGTCCCTGGGATCAAGACCTTTAATTTGAGCCCCCTCCCATTATCTTGCGACTAGCCAAACTCCCACAATTTTGACTAAATTTCGCTTATATAAAGATGTCAATTTGAGACATGATTATAAGAAAAAAAACTCAAATAAACCTTAAATTTTCCACATGCCTCTGTCGTTATCAGATATAAATGATTAACATCAATTAAAAATGTTTACACATAAAAGATCAAAAGTAGAAAATAATTTATTAAATACAAAAAAACTTTAAAAATTTCCACATTTTTAAAGTGGACTAAAAATTATAAAATAATATATCCTATCCCCATATAGATTGCCTTGAACATTTGTGCTTGTGAATAGAAGCTATGAAAATACTTGTAAGATTTAAAACGAAAAAACGTGGGGCGTATGCAACGTGAGAGAGAAGCTATCGGAAAGAGATCAACAGCTTCACAACAGTACATCAGTTCCTATCATTATAATACAGCTGTAGTTCCTAATTGAGATAAAAATAGCTCATAATTCAATACCGGAAGGTAAAGATAATCGTCAGTTAGCTATTAATTGCACCCCATGTTTTTTGTTTTAAATCTTATAAGTATTTTCATAGCGTCTCAATATTTACAACCACAAATGTTCAAGGCAATCCATGTGGGGATAGGATACATTATTTTATACTATTTAGCCCGCTTTAAAAAGTTTTTTTATTTAATAAATTTAGTTCTTAAAACATGTGATGAAGTAAATCATTAATTTTAAATTATGTACTTATACTAGGCAACTTTGTCATTTGGTTCAAGCAAACTTATGCATGTGTATTCACAATTAATTTATCCTTAACAGCCCAGTGTTAAAACAGAGCAGACTAGAGAAAAGCCTTGGGGTATAGCTCATCATATTAAGGTGAACAAAATATAAACATAAAAATAAATAATTTGCCAGCAAATGAATTTTTTCAGAATAAGCTGTTGCAAAACAGTGTAAACCTCTCTTAAACCACCTTCAGAAATGTTCAATGTGAACGATTTTTCATTTGTTTGTACTTAACAAATATTTTAAAAAACCTCATTTTCTTAATGATTCAGTGATCTTTATTTGACTTTTAGAATACCTGACAATTCTGTAGACTTTGTCACATTACTTTGATATTTGTTTTATTGTTATATAACATTTACATTTCATAGCAGAAAATATTCTGCATCAACCACAGAAACCTCTTTTAAAACTTAAGTGGCACATTCTTATAAATGGTTACGGTCATTCAGACAGGATAAATGTTTAAGTAAAGGAAGTATAATTTTGTTACAGCAACTGAATAATATGAGGAATGCAAGTATTTTGCAAAGAGGGGGTCACATGCGCATGGAAATGCACCTCGCATCAGAATGCAGCTACTGCTTCATTTATTCTCCCCTTGGCCAATCAGAGCTTGAGAACTTTGACAGCTGTTGTAAATAACTGAATGCCAATGATTCAGCGGTCGACAGGCAGGTCAGGAGATTTTTCAACGTTTCGGACACTTAAATATATCGGAGGAAGCCATTGGACAGGGGCATTTCTCATTCGTTTCTGTGACAAAAGTTGTCATTTATCTATTGATGCAAGTTTTAAGTTCAATAACCTTTCAGAAATTACTAATTAAATTTTAAATGTGAATTCCTTATATCACAGAAAACTAAGGGCTTATATCAATAACTGATATGAGAACAATGTTTTAAATTTTACTAGCCACCGCCCCGTTCTCTGCATGTGACTCTTACAGGCAAAGGGGCAGATGTTTTGAAATGTTTACGTTATAATCAGCTGACTACCGGAATAAAATAACTCCATAAGATTAACATTGGAACTAAAAAGTCTTTGGGGTGGAGCCCTGAAGGCAGGGGTGGATCCAGAGGTCATGTTTGGGGGGGCGGTCACCGAAAGTTACCCCTCCCCCTTCCCTGTGGATGGTCCCTGGCACCCCATTATTGTTTTTAACTATATGAAATTATACAACGAATGAAAGTAAGTTAACATAATATATCAGTAACCTTGTACTCAAGAAAAAGCAATCTTAACTTAATAAACAAGCTAAACAAAAATTAACTTTAGTTCTACTGCGCCCGACCGTGAATAAAAATAAAATATTTAGGCATTACACTTTTTTCTGCGGCATCTGTAGACGTTTAAGAACAAGTAAGATGCCTAAATAAACAATTTATTTTAGTATTTACCCACTCGAAAAACTATTTACAAAACGTATTTGAAATCTGCAACACTGAACTATACTACACGAAGATACAATTAGGAATGAGGCTGTCAGCCAAGATCAACCACTCGAAAAATGAAAATGTCATACCTCATTTTTACAAAATAAAATACTTGGCATAAGAGCTTCTGTTTGCACACAATTTAATCTTTGTTTCCTCTTATTTCATTACATATAATTTGAGGCACTTTTTGCTCCTAGCCTAGCCACTGGATATTTATTGCCTAGCAACGGATTACGCGGTTTTAAACAAAAATCAAACCTAACCTGTAAACAAAACACCGCTGATAGCAACGACGGTAGGCGGGCGAAAGCCAGTAAAAAATAATCACTGAATACAATTCTAGCAACCTTTGCTGCTAAAACTTACTTCCAAGATCATGTTGAAAACACTGCATTTTCAGTCTCTCAACTGGCAAAACTGCAACAACTTCGCGATACTCGGGAATATCCATGTTTTTGTAAGACGCTTTTAGGTTAAATATATGTATATAAGTAATGTGTTATATTCTAAAATGGAAGTTTAAAATTTCACCTGTCTAATGGTGTGTATTTTATTTCATTTAAAGAAACGTTTAGGTTCGTTAGTTTGAATTTTAATGTAACCTTGTAGATGGGAGCAGCAAAATTTGACTCTCGGAACCGAAAAACGGGGTTTTGGGAGGCTTTTGATGCTTACATTTTCATTCGGATTTATTAAAAATTCTTAGGTTGGGGGTGCGGTAGGGGCGGTCGCCCCTTGGATCCGCCCCTGCCTGAAGGTAAATGTTTTTCAAACCCACAAAAGGCACATCTGGAGAGCAAGAGCTTTTGATTGATTACAAACAATAATACAACATAACTATTGAAGAGGCTAAAATCTCTGAACAAAAATCAAGAAATTCTTTTAAAAATATAGATTATCAATCAAAGTACCTATACCATCATTCAGCGCTCCAAAAAAAATCGTCTATAAGAATAACCTGCCAACTTCTAAGGACAGTGGGGCAGAGCCCTAAGGTCAGAGTTAAAACAAACCTATCAAACTGTTTTTTAGAAATGGAAATTTAATAAAACCACGCAAAGACGTACAGTAAAGAGAATCATGGCAACTTTGCCAGTGGGCCAAAGCTTTGGGTTGGGGGTGGGGACATATACCATGTGTTGAGCACATCATTCAAGAGATGCTTTTTTGAAGCAAATCCAACAAACTATTTTATGTCAATTAAAATGGATATAGGGAAGTGATAGAAAAGGCCAGTATGGAGCCCTGAGGTCGGCAAAAATTTATCCAAAATCTTTTGGTCTCCAACAACGTGGTTTGGCCTGGGAGCGGTTTTGGGGAGCCTTTTTGCCAATCACCTGGACTACTTCATCTTCTCCATAAAAATAACATATCAACATTTAAGGCCAGTGGGGCAGAGCCTTAAGATCGGGGTTATAAAAAGCTTTTAGAACCAATGGAAATTGACTAAAACCACACAAAAAGACATAAAGAACACCATGGCAATATTTCCCTGTGGTTGGGGTAAACGTATCTAAAGTGGGGGTACCTTTCAAGATATGCATTTTTTTTAACAAATTCAAGTAGCCATCATATACTGAAATTGGATATTGGTAATTGATAGAAAAGGCCAAAGAGTCCTCAGTTTGGAAAAATATAACCAAAATCATTTAGTCACCAACAACATGGTATCGTCCAGAAGCAGTTTTGAGGAGCCGTTTTTAAGCCAGATAGATAACATATTTTTCCCACAAGAATAACGTGACAATATTTAAAGCCAGTGGAGCCTTAAGGTAAGAGTCATCAAAATTCTATACCCAAAATTTATTAGATCAATAGAAATTGATTAAAATCAAATCACACAATCACACATGACATGTAGAACATCAACTTGGTAACTGTAGTCCCAAGGTTGGGGGGATGGACGTATCCATCCATGGGGGGATGGTCCAGGAGAAGTTATGAGGAACATTTTTCATAATGACCTGGGGTATTACATTATTAGTACAGTTCTTTTCTCTGTATCTTGACAACATTTAAGGCCAGTGGGGCTCAACCCTAGATGGGTTATAAAAATAATTATAACAAATATTTAGATAAATGGAAATAAGACATAAAGAATAACACGGCTGCTTTGCCAGGGGGATGGAGCCCTATGGTCAGGTCCGTTTTTAGGACCTCTGGGGCCCGGACGGATCCTAAAATGAGGACACACATATTATAAATATACATTACAAGCTTATACAAGGTATTCCCAAACTCATCTCTACTAAAATTTTAAAATCTTGTTCCTGAGGTTTAAAAAAAGTTATATAAATATAGGGTCTATTTCGCTTCATTTCCCATCTGTATGTGTTTTTTTAGCGAATTTCCCCTATAGGGAAGAAGCTATTACCATAGGTCTCATGATAAGACCTAAGCCCGTGACCATGATAACTTTTTGTTTTGAGGTCCCCAGATGCCAAAAACACTATTCATTCAAACTTATATATATATATATATATAAAACACGGCTAACACACACACAATTAATATATATATATATATGTGTGTGTGTGTGTGTGTGTGTGTGTGTGTGTGTGTGTGTGTGTGTGTGTGTGTGTGTGTGTGCCCGTGAATGCGATAACTTGAGTAAAAAACATCCGATTTCGATGAAATTCGGCTCAAATGTGTAAAGCGACATTCGTGACTTTAAGTTCGAAAACCAGAAAAATCGGACCACAGGAAGGGGTGTTTATGGGGTTTCAAAATGTTTCAAAAATCATTTTTTTCCACTTTTCACCCTGAAATTTTTAAAACACACAATTTTTTTTTTGGCCATTTTATAGAGCTTAAAAAAAATAATATAGTATTTTGAATCATTAATCCAGGTTAAGTGGTTGCGGAGAAAATCCAAAAAAAAACGTGTCCATAAAATCTCCCATGTTAATCTTATGGCAAATTGGATTTTAGCTTTTCCTCAATTAATGTTACTGTAAACTTCACATTTGCTTTTACCAATCAGTTTATCTCTACAAATCAATTTAAATTTTGGTTTTTAAATTGTGATTCTACGTCCAACTGTTGCCGAGATATTCAAAGTGCTAAACACAGTACATTGTCCAATATGTTATCCTTATGGAGAATATTTAAAATTTGATATTTCGATTACTTATGAACGTATATTGATGTATGGTATGTGGCTTGGTGGCTTGGTATGTGGCTTCACCTAGTACTAGTATATTGATATTTCACAACAAATTGATTTTTTGTTGATTATCCCCGTAGCAGCAAACCTGCATACTCAGCCATAATGTTATTCTTATGGAGAATAAGTAAAGTTTTATATCTTCTTTAAGTACGAACATCAATTATTAAAACTTGGTATGTAGCTTCATCTGGTTGAGTTATGTTGATAGTTGCTTAAAAACACATTTATTATCTTTATCACTGCACAAACCTGCGTACTCGGCCCTAATGTTATTCTTATGGAGAATATTAAAATGCTATATATCACTTATTTATTTATGTATTTTTATGAAACTTGGTAAGTGGCTTTATGTGGTAGTAAGAAACATATGCATGCATTGGAAATTCGCTGAGTACGCAGGTTTGCTGCGACGGGGTATTTATCAATACAGAATATTTTAGGAACAAGGTGAGGTACTGACTCAAAATTTGGCACATGTACTGCCAAATACAAATTGGGGTTTTTTGTCTAGGGAAAATTGGTATTGAATTTACATTTCTAGCTTCTAAGGATTGAAATTGCTCAAATTAATGTCTTAGTTGGAGCATTATCGAGCCACAAACAAACACACTCACAAACTTTCAGCTTTATAATATTATTAATATGATATTATATTATATTGAGTTTTGTTCGGTAAGAACAAAAACTTACTTTCATCGTCTAAAATGGAATCTACATCTTTCAAATTAAAAAAAAGCTTGGCGGGTATTTTACAAAATTTATTATGGTTATTATGGCTTAAAATATATTGTAAATATACAAAATCTACAGCTTATACTTATATGACTAAAGCAAAATAAAGTGCTCTACAATACTGCCAGTATAGTTATATTTAAAATCTTGCCTGAGATATTCCTGTTACTTGATTAGGACAAATTTGTTGAATCCGCACACGGTTTTTGAAATCAATGAAAAAAATCAAATATGAAACAAATTGTCAATGAATTTGTTTTAGATACTTAGTCTGAACCTTTAACAACTTCAAAATATATGTATTATAACAGTTAAGCAAGAATCAAATTTGTCTCAGAACAAATTAAAACACTGCCTTGCCAGACCCCCTTTGTAACCTGGGGGCTTCTTTTGGCCCCAGGGTCCCGGGCGCTCGCATACGGTTGGGGGGAACGTATTAAACCTGAGGGCATTTTCTGGAGATGTTTCTCTTTGAAAAGGCTAGTGGGGAGAAGTTCTGAGGTTGAACAAATTTGTTCAAAATCTTTTGGTCACCAACAACATGGTATGCAGATGACACACGTCTTGTTGCCTCCTCTTCTCAAGGGTCTCAGCTTGAGGTTGATACTTTTGTTGAAGGTAGTTCTCTAATACAGTGGCTTTCGAATATCTCTCTTTGTGTTAATGCTCTCAAAACAAAACGAGTTCACACGCAGCACGCTTACGTGAGGGAAGTGAATTTCCACATTAAAACCTTTAAAACAATCTAATAAAGTGTTTAAAACAACACTGGTAACATTTCATTGAAAAATTGTATTCGTTGGCTGTTCTGATGCTCCTGGTTATATTTAAATTCACTATTATAATGCCAGTGTTATACATTATAAGGTTAGGAGGAGATATAGTCAGGATAATAAGTTGGTATAGGGGTATTGGGGGTGATAAAACTACATCAAGATATGAAAAACAGCCTTTTCCAGTGTAAAATCCCAAAAAGACAACGTACTGTGTTAAGACAATTAACATTTTCTTGAATAACTCGGTAAATATTTGTGCTAGAATGATGATAGAGGGCTTAAAGTTTTTGGAATTTTACGTAAAATAATTTGATATGCAATAATTTTAAATTCGGGGCTTTTCTGACTCTTTGTGGGCCCAAAAACTCAAAATTTTAAAAATTGAAATCCCAAAAAAAAAGGGGTTAGAGTTTCTTTTTAGCGAATTTCCCCTATAGGGAAGAAGCTATTACCGCAGTCGGCATGGTAAGACCTAGGCTCAGGAGCATGATAACTTTTCATTTTGAGGTCCCCAGATGCCAAAAACACCATTCGTTCAAAACTGTGTAAATATATATATATATATATATATATATGTCCGTGAGCACGATAACTCTCGTAAAACTGGTCCAATTTTGATGAAATTTGGTACAAATGTGTAAAGCAACATTTATGACTTCAAGTTTGAAAACCAGACAGATCGACTTATCCGAAGGGGTATTGTCTGGGGGTTTTGTACCCCAAAAATGGGTTTTTTGAATGTTTTATATAAAATGTTTGAGTTAATAAAATTTTAATTTTCATCATTGGATTTAGCTTTATAAAACACACAATTTAGTGTTTTGATCATTGTTCTACGTCAATTGGTTCCAGAGATATTGAAAGTGCTAAACACAGTACGTTGTCGAATGTTATCCTTATGGAGAATTAGAAATATGTTATATCTCGCTTATTTATGAACGTATAACGACCAATCTTGGTATAAGGCTTCATCTGGTTGTGGTCTCTGTTATTTGTACAAAAAAAAATTGTTACCGAGATAGTTCCTGTAGCAGAAAACCTGCGTACTCAGCCCCCATGTTATTCTTATGGAGAATAAGTGAAATATTATGTATCCCTTAATTACTAACATAAATTAATAAAACTTGGTATATGGCTTCACCTAGTTGAGTTATATTCATATTTGCATAAAAAGCCATATTTCGTTCCCTTGTTGCAGCAAACCTACGTACTCAGCTCCCATGTTATTCTTAAGGAGAATAATTAAAATGGCATATATCGCTTATTTATGAATTTATATTGATGAAACTTGGTATGTGGCCCACTTTGTTGCAGCAAACCTGCGTACTCAGCTCCCATGTTATTCTTATGGAGAATAATTAAAATTTTATGTTATATCGCTTATTTGTGAAATTTGGAAGTGGCTTTATGCGGTATAACACATATATATGCAATGGAAATTCGCTGAGTATGCAGGTTTGCTGCGACCGGGGTATTTTTTTGTTGGACCTCAAGTCCGTTATATTTTATCATGCAGTTTTTTTTTCCAATTCCATGCAGGTGCATATTCATCTATATAAATAAAGCAGAGTTATTGTCTGTGTGTGGATCGCTGTACAGCTTAACTACAGGGAGTTAAGGCTTGGCATTTTCAGGGTAGGTTCCTTTAGGTTACAGCTGTTGTACCTGACCCCCAGTTTCCTCTAAATCCTCTAGGGCTACTCCCCGTGGGACATCCAAAATTCCAATGTTAATCAAATGATACCATACGGTTACAGTTTTCTGCTATTTATTTAATTTAATTCAAATAAACAGCTGACATTAGTAATTTACTTTTTTAACTAAATTTTATACCCGGGTGAAACCGGAATAATCAGCTAGTATTAAATAAATATAATTGATATAAATCGTTATAGTTTAATGTGTTTTTGTTATCCCTTTATATTATGTTTGCATATGACTTTTTGAATTTTTGAATATTTTTAAAGTAGGTTTTTTCTGCCTGAGGTGCATTGGTACATTATGCCTTAGGGGTGAATTTAGTGAGAAATAATAAACTTAGTTTTATCCAACTCAATCTGTTCTTTGGTATGTTACTAAAGTTACTGGTGTTTGACACTTCTTAAATGATAAACCCAGTGTAAAAAATTATGAAAATTATTATCATTTTTGTTGGAAATTAGTTCTACAGGTTATTAAAGACAAATTTTATTCCCCGTCAGGCTTGTAAAAGTGACGGTGCCTGTATACTTTGCTTATGCTAGTTCCGCCTGACATCTAAGTTGTCAAGTTGTATTACTTGGTCTGAAGGCGCTCCCTGCGGTTGCTGCGGTGTTGGAGTCACATGAAAATATCGCTGGCTTTGATTTATTGTAAATGCATTCATTCTATTGTAACTCTACGGTTTGTATCTTTGTACCATCCTTTGTACCAATATTTGGAAGAAAATGTTATTAAAGGCGGTCCCACACTTCTCGCGAACAGGCCTGAACATTCAGCCGAACATTCTCCCGAATGTTCACTGAACATTCCGTCCCGTATGTCCCCGCATGTATTCAAAAGTTCGTGTAGCTCCCACACTTCTCGCGAATACTCCGAACATTCGGAGTTCGGCCGAATGTTCGGGCGTGTTCACGAGAAGAGTGGGACCACCATAAGGAAGAACACTTCAAGAATACATTTTAAATTGTTCATTGCGCGGTAACGATTGAGAGAGTTAATTAATTGAGAAGTAGCCGGAATTTAATTGATGTTCTGGGGTTGCCGCCTTAATTAGCACATGGCAATAAACGCCAAAGAGCCGAGCTTTTGTGGTGAATTTCAAATACTTAATGACGCACTGAGAACAACGTCGAGTTTAATTAAAGAGTCTGAAAACAATATTAGTTTATAATAATAGTCATACCAATGACTACATATACAATAAGACAGACAAGCCTTATGGAAATAACTCAACGCCTATTGAGAAGTCGGAGAGACTGCTTCAGCGACCCGCCGCCAGTTGGCGCTAGTGGCGGCGGGCGTTGACTGTACTACTGATCTCTTGGTGCGGACTGTACGAGTACCCTCTCTCTCTCTATTTCGCCGTACCAGCGGCATGGCAGTGGGCAGTAAGCGTGTATGCATGCAATGGATCAGGCATTATTCAGGTGTATGTCAACCGGCAGATAACCTCCAATAAATATGAGTTCTGATGTTTACCTTCTGTGCCTAAGCTATCAAATATGGCTATCCCTATAGAGTATAAGGATGGCAGGGTGGAAGTGTATATGTATATAACATAATTATTTTAGTTACAAAAAAAGTTACCTAAATTAAATACGAATAAAGACTAATTATAGATACATAATTTAAAATTTATTAGCTCTAACAATGACGTTGCGTAAATTATTCATCCTCAGAATGTTGATTTGAATTAGAAAGTAAAAAATAAGAATATTGTTTTAAATTAAATTTTGATTTAAAATAAACATTCAAATCTCCTAAAAAACAAATATCTAGACTCGGCACGGTCCTTTCGTGTCATGTAGTAGGCATGGTATCGAGCTTATTGTACGTTTACAAATCCAGGATAATCTCCAATAGTTTTAAACCCTATATAATGATGAAAACAAGGTTAAAATGTCCCATACGGCACTTGGAATGGCTGTTATGAGGTATTAATTTAATCAGGAAAAACATTTCTTTAAAATAAAAATAAATAATACACTATACTTGCATTAAAGATTTTGGACTTGGCCATTTTACAACAGAAACCGAGTACCTATTTAATGTAATGTTAAGCTTAACTTTTTAACTCTACGTAACTTTGTTCGTAACTTTGTTCTGAGATATTTTTTGTATCTTTATAAACAAAAGAGTTATAATCAATTTTTCTTTTTGGTCCAAAATGTTTGTTTTGAGCGCGGCGAACGAGTTTAGAGGAAAGGTCATTTAACCTTGCTTGTAATGACTATGCTTTACATGATCCTAATGGTGAGCATAAACATATGAACACAATTCATATCTGGATATTTAATGTACCATGTCTATCAACAGAACAAATATTTATGTATTTTAGAAAAATATTTTGAATTCACACATTTCTGAAACTTCATCATAACAACTTTTAGAACTATATCTACACATAAAATCAACGGTAAAATATTTCGGCTGATAAAAATCACTAAAGGCGGCTCCACACTTCTCGCGAACACGCCCGAATGTTCGGAGTGTTTGCGAGAAGTGTGGGAGCTGCACGAACTTTTGAATACATACGGGAACATACGGGACGGAATGTTCAGTGAACATTCGGGAGAATGTTCGGCCGAATGTTCAGGCCTGTTCTAAAGAAATGTGGGACTGCCTTAACATTTATTTTAAAGTAGTATCTAATTATACTAGGTGTACGCTCATTCTTCCCGTAAGAGGATGAACGAAGACTGAATTTTTAAAGATATGTAGGCAGGTACTGGATTGGTAACACTCTTCTGTAATCCGTTTTAACTCCACAACAGCAAGAACAGATAATTAATAAACCAAACATTTTACTAATGGAATGGTAACACCATTCCCATATCCGTTTTAACTCCACAACGGCAAGAACAGATAATTTAGGACTAATGTAAATAAAGAATACTACTGACTACTGGAGTGGTAACACCCTTCTCATATCCGTTTTAACACGACAGTACCTGGGGGGCCCAGCTTTGCTCGGGGGAGGGCCAATCAGTCAGTTTAGATGACTTGGAGTAATATCTCACCACTTCCCCCTACTGATAATCAGATTTGTGTAACTCATTTGCCTCTTTTCTACATTTTTAAGGTTCCTCCAGTTGCTATTTATAGCTCAATGTCCTTTTCATTTACTTTACTACTCTATATATATATATATAATCTTCACTCAAATCTTTTAATCTCTGTTCTCAGGAAACCACATGTTAATAATCATAAAAAAACATGAGTATTACTTTGACAGTTCCCTGGTTGATTATGAACAGCTGATAAAATTCTTTTGTGTTGATTTAAAACTCCATAAGCCCAATGTTAATTTTTTTAACTTTTCATTTTATTTTATTTTTTTACATTATTTGATTTTTCCTGGGGATGAGACCTGTCTAGAACTTTTTTTTATCCCAGAAATTAGTTATTTTGAACATTTGAAGGAAATCGTTGGAGCCGTTTTTGAGATTAGTGTCGCAAGCAAGCAAACATACAAGCAAACCTTACTCATATTAGAGTATATGATACCTGGGGGCCGAACTTTGCTCGGGGGAAGGCCAGTCAGTTTGTTTAGATGACTTGGAGCTTATTTCACCTCTTCCCCCTACTGATAATCAGATTTGTATAACTCATTTGCCTCTTTTCTACATTTTAGCGAATTTCCCCTATAGGGAAGAAGCTATAACCGTAGTCGGCATGGTAAGACCTAGGCCCGGGACCATGATAACTTTTCGTTTTGAGGTCCCCAGACCCCAAAAACACCATTCGTTTGAAACTGTATATATGTATATATATATATATATATATATATATATATATATATATATATATATATATATATATATGTGTGTCCGTGAGCACGATAACTCTCGTAAACATTATCCGATTTTGATGAAATTTGGTATAAACGTGTAAAGCAACATTTATGACTTTAAGTTCGAAAACCAGCCAGATCGCTCTATCCGACGGGGTATTTTGGGGGGGTTTTGTACCCGAAAAATGGGTTTTTTGAATTTTTTACATGTAATTTTGGAAATAGTCAAATTTTGGATTTTACCATTGGATTTGGCTTAAAAAAACACACAATTTGGTATTTTGATCATTTCTCTACGTCAATTGGTTACCGAGATATTGAAAGTGCTAAACACAGTACGTTGTCTAATGTTATTCTTATGGAGAAAAAGAACAATTTTATATCTCGCTTATTTATGAACGTATACTGACGAAACTTGGTATACGGCTTCATCTGGTTGTGGACCATTGATATTTGTTCAAAAAAACAATTTTTTTGCCAAAGGCTCCCGTAGCAGCAAACCTGCGTACTCAGCCCCATTTTATTCTTATGGAGAATAAGTAACGTGTTACCTCCCTTAATTATGAAAATAAATTAATGAAATTTGGTATGTAGCTTTACCTAAATGATTTATATTGATATTTGTATAAAACCCCATTTTTTGTGTTCCTTCCTTCAGCAAACCTGCATACTCAGCCGCCATGTTATTCTTATGGAGAATAATTAAAATGTCATAAATCGTTTATTTATGAATGTATATTGATGAAACTTGGTATGTGGCTTTATGTGGTATTAAGATACATATATATGCATGGGAAATTCGCTGATTACGCAGGTTTGCTGCTACGGGGTATTTAAGGTCACTCCAGTTGTTATTTATAGCTCAATATCCCTTTGAATTATTTTACTACTCTATGTATGTAATCTTCTCTCAAATCTTTTAATCTGTGCTCTCAGGAAACCACATGTTAATAATCATAAACAACATGAGTTCCATGTGGTTCTATAAAATCAGATAATAAATCCTTTGAATGAAGATTACATGTAGAGTGGTCATATCCAGAATGACTCAAAGGTGCATTATAATAACAACTGTTGTGACCTCAAAAATGCTTGTTAGTAGGATACATGGTGAAAAACAACTCCAAGTCATAAAAAAGATTGACCTTTCCCTAGCAAAGCTCAGTCCCAGGTAGTACTTAAACTATATGAGTATAACTTTGAGAGTTCGCTGAAAGATTTTGAACAGCTGTTATGACTCTTTTGCTTTTATTTTAATCTCCAAAAGCCCAATGTGATTTTTTCAATTTTCCATAGCGGCTTTTTACATTATTTGATTTTTTTGGGGGATGGGATATGTCTAGAACTTATTTTTAACCCAGATAAAAAAAGGTTTTACAACACAAGTAGTTGGAAGGACACATTAGTTATTTTTCAAGAAAATCGTTGGAGCCGTTTTTGAGATCAGAGTTGCAAGCAATCAACCAAGCAAGCGAGCATGCAAACCTTACTCATATTATAGTGTAGGATAGGATTGAGTCAAAATAATTCAGCATTTGTATTGATTGACTATAACATATTTTTACTCTTAGGCACATAGAATGTACACGAGACAGGGACAATGATTCTGGATTCTAGCATGTTTGAAGTTCTGCATACAGACGGCCAGGGCTGAATTTAGGTCTGTACAGGCTCTGGTCTACACCCTAAATGCAAGTGAGGGCCCTTACCAGCCCGGCCAACTTTCCTGTTTGATTTATATAATATAACCTACGCTTATATCAGGCTCTACAGATGGCGTTGTGCAATTACTTAAATTTCGAATAGCTAAAATCCGTATTTCTGCCTAGTGTATATTAACGTTGTCATGGCAAGATATTATTAAGTGATTTTCATTATCTAAATACATAAAACAAAGTCGGGATTGTATGTTAGTTATTTAGTTTCATCAAACAGCTGTTATAAGGATGATATCTAAACATACTTGAAAAGCATATAAACATATGTTTATTATAGACATAATAAATCTATTTGAATAGCAACTCATTTTCAATACCGAAGCAAGCTCTATATAAACATAGGCAAGTGAGCGTAGCTAACGAGCTCATCTTGAAAAAGAACGAGAATCTTTGACATAAAACAAATTCAGTGACATTAGGACAGAATAATGTCTGTCTGACCAGCTAGTAGTACTCAACCCGAACGCTGACCCGAACTCCCGAACGCTTACCCAAGGATCATCTTTCCTCCATAAATTTAACAAGGCAACTTTTAAAGCCAGCGAGGCGGAGCTCTAAGGTCGGGGTTAAAAGAAAATAACAACAATTTTTTGTATAATTGAAAATTTTCTAAAATTACTAAAAAAGGTGTAATAAGGTGTAATAACAAAGAAAATTTTCCTGTGCGGTGGAGGTCTATGGTTGAGTAGGGCGGCGTATCAAACGTGGGGACATCTTTCAGGAGATGCTGCTTTAACAAAATAAATCCAACGAATCATACGTTAAAATTAAAATTTGAGAGTGATAGTAAAGGCAGAGCCCTGAGGGAAGAACAAAGAGGTATCCATAATATTTTGGTACCCAACAACGTAGTATATAGGTCTGGAGCAGTTTTGAGGAGCCGCTTTCGAAATCTTTGGATTTTTTATTTGGTGGTTTATATTAGGTTTCTAATAAAATATACCACCTGATTTTTTAGAAAAATTTGGGTTCAGAAATTACAGGGCTTAAGAGATCCCAAACTTCAGTTTTTTTACCTTTCTTAGTACCATAAACTTTAAATATTTTTAGCAGGTTTCAACAGTTTTATCTCATTGCCATAAAAAGCTCTAAAAGATGAAAAATTAGTACTCCAATCCACACACGGTTAAATTAGTATTTCGTTAGTAGGCTATTCGACTAATGGTTGTGGAGAATATTTCAATTTCCATTCAGCAGTAAACTAAGTATATTGTCCGATGTTATTCTTATAAGAAATAAAAAACATATATCTCTTGTATACTTTTTAATTTTATTAAAACTTGGTGTGTTAGCATTGACCAATACAGAATATTCGTCCCAGGACAACCTTAAAACTGGTCTATACCAGTTTGGATGCTGAAATTGGGTACAGCAAATGAAATTGTCATTACATATGAAGTTTTTTGGATGTCCATTATGACAAACTTCCCTTTCACCTTTGGTCCCTCCACTTGCAGCGGCTCGGGGCGGAAACTCAGGGGTTGGTCCCCAACCTGAGAATGTATGGTCCCTGGCTGTTGTACATGGATACCCCATCCGTTGAGTTGGCCAGTTGGAGGGCAGAGCGGGTCCACATTGAGCCTGATCACAGCTGTCACAAGGCACGGGAATTGGTACTCTGAAAGGCCAATTTGGCTGCCTGTCCCAGCCCACCCTTTCCTTTCCTGCTATATCCTAACCTTCTGGTAACCTGCGCAAAATTCCCGCTTATGGAAAACGTGCCTATAGCAGCTATGCTGGGGTTTCCTAATCTAGCAGCAATGAATAGAGAATATGCGGTATACGTTTCCATCTAACCCTGGAGGGTGAGGTGGAGCAATTAACCTCTTAAAACCACTGTGTGTACCTAGCAAATTAGATTAAACTGATTGCGTTTATTTGGTCACATGTCCTAGCTCCTGTTCACGCTTTTTTAAGACTCGGCCAATGACTAATATATTTTTGGTACCGGATGGTTTTCGACGATTTTTAAATATATAACCTGAGAGAAAAGTTGCCAATAATTATTAGACCTATTAATTTCCAGCTCCAAAATCAGGGGGTTAAACATACAGAAATATACTTGTTTTAAACCCATTTAATGTAAAAAAAATATTCAATGATTTATTTATATAACAGTATCTTATAAAATTCATACCTTAAATTTAAAAATGTTTACATCATTAATATATGTTGGTTTGAATTTAAATACACAAGCTACTGAAATCGCAGCAAAAGAGAGATTTAAAAGCAAAATCCAACATCTACATTAATGACAATTTTTCAGGAGGGCAATCTGTCTACATCGTAATTAGTTGAACAATGTAGACGGTTGGGATTACGGAGTTTTGGACATCTTGATTGTTTATGAAAATCAATATTAACCACAGAAAATGCAAACAAATATAAACTGTAACCAGACTATTTTACTGACCGGTAGATTACAAAACTTTAATCCCATGTCATTAGGTGACAGTGAGGCTTATTTGGTACATTACATGTAATAAAGATAGTTTGCACGTATGATAGTTTAGTAAGTCTGCCATCAAGTAATTTGTTCACAATGTAAAGAAACTACTATAGGTCTACAACAGGCTTGATTATCAATCACAGTCAGTCGTGTTACAGAGTTATACTGTCCCAATAATTCCAAAATTCCAAAACCTATTGTATTAATTTATCATCACTAGTCCAAACACTTAGCTTTTACATCGAAGTTTTCCAGTAAAAAATAAACTGATAATAAATCTAAATAGATACAAGCATTGTTTTAAACATGACAAAACACTATTAATTTACATAACACTCACATTTTAAACTATTTCGAAATAAAAAAAAATTGATGGAACAAAACAACCAAACCATAGTTTTGGTTATGTTTACATTTGAGTAAATTATAAACAAATATGCAGTGTTTCCACTCTACGGGAAAAAAATGCCACGCACTGATACAAAAAATCCCACTTTATCCCAGACTCTCCCTTATAGTATCCCTCGTCATATCCCACACTTTCCCACTGATTTGTTAAACATTGCAACACATTAATGTTAAATATTATATGATTATTGAATAATGTATTAGTACAATATTTATACCGTTAGATAGAGCTTATTTAGATCTACTAATTACCTATAGGTATTTTACATTTTAGTACCTCAAAGGATTTTGAGCAATGCGACATAGGTTAAATGATACGGTGAATTAACTAAATTAAATAATTTATTTACGTGAGAGGTACTAATATTTTTAATGGTAGTACTAAAGAGTACGAAGTAGGTACTAAATAATGGCAAATAGTTTGCTTGTTAATTCCAACATGGCTCGGCCAGCGAAATTGACATGATTCAGTGTTCGTTCTGTGACGTTTATAAAATCATAATAGGTGCGGACAGCGAGGTTAATAATGGGAAACCCCGCAACTTCCAGTACGGCGAGAAAATCCACTAGAAGTGCTACTGCTAAGGTGCTCTGGTCGTAAGTTGTAAGCAAACTAGCAGACGTAATGCCGATTTCAAAAAAATCCCACTTTATCCCACAATCCCATTTTATCCCACAAGCAGTCAAAATATCCCATATAGGGGATAAAAATCCCTCAAGTGAAACACAGACAAATCCCAGCTGACATTTTAAAGACAACCATAGTCAATAGCTTACTACGAAAACCAATCCAACTACTGAATATCAAACATTAAAATTAGTTTTAATAATTATTAATAATCCAAAATAAAATACAAATGCTGTGTTAAAACATCCCTTTGGTATCCCAAATGACTCCTTCAAAATTTCATTAAGAAATATTTTACAGTTATTTAGTATTTCGATAACACACCCACACACACACACACCCACACACGGCCACTGAAACTTCTTCATCAATACAGTGATTCACTTCGTTCATCAATAATCACCATTATTTTTATTGTCCGATGTCCGAATGATATTTTCTCAGTAATCAGAAGTACACCAAGTACAATATTTGAAACATAAGTAGCCTAGTTTGTAGGTCGTAGAGGTGCAGAAATATATTTTAAAGTTTATTATCTTAAGTACGGTCAACAGTCAATAATTACAGTCAACGGCCTCGTCATTCCAAAGTAAATCATTCTAAAGTGTTGCCGTAGTGCATTCAGTATTTAGTTATATCTCACTGGTTGCAAAGAAATAAATATTAAGTAAACAAATGATTTCACATCTTTAATTTCTCCCCTTTTTCATAGTATATGGAGAAAGAATTGTTTTCGTCAAAATTTTCAAATTTGAGTTGTTAGTGGAAATATTTGTTTTGATGCTCCCTGAACCCAAAAAAGTGATTTTTATGTGATGTCTGTGTGTCTGTCTGTCTGTCTGTCTGTCTGTGTGTCTGTCTATCTGTATGGATGTGTACAGAGCTCTAACCAATGGTCCGATTTTTATGAAATTTGGTATGTAGGTACTAATCCACGATATCTCCAGGAGTTTTTTTACATTTTTTTGAATATTTGATTTTTAAGGGTATTTATCCCCCAAAAACCGCCAAAAAACATTAAAAAATCAAAATTTCTCAAAAACGGCTCTAACGATTTAAATTAAACTTTAGCCGTTTGAAAATCTTTAGTTTTCCAACAAAATTACACCACCCGCATTTCTGTAAAATTCAGGTTCAAAAATTACAGGACGTAAAACATAAAAAATTCAGTTTTTGGATTTTTCATAAAAAAAACATAAATATAAAAGAAACATTACTATTCACCATTAAAAATAGCTCAAAAAAACTAAATAATTTAGGATTTTGAATTACTATTCTACGATTGCTGGTTGCGGGGAAAATTTAAATTTTCATTTTGCAGTAAACGCAGCACGTTGTCCAATGTTATCCTTATGGGGAATAAAACAACTACTATTTCTCCCTTATTTATTGATAAATTTCGTTTAAACTTGAAATGCTTGAAAATTTAGCATTGACCAACAGAGGAAATTCGAAATATGTTGCCTCTTCATAATCCGGGGGGGAATAGGGGGCAGTTCCCCTCTTAAAACCACGTGTGTAGCAATGGATTTTGTAGTGCCTCCATGATGATGTAGTGCTTATCATGATACAGTAACTCTTTTGGATTTGTAATTTATCAATTTTACAACGTACGTTAAACCGGTAACTGATGACAGGATTGTAGAAGAAAACAGTTATTTCCCGTCTGCTTTAAAATGAAAGTACTTTTTGGTGGCCCTTTCATTGTTCGGAGTTTTTTCTATAATGTCCAATTATATGCTTATAGTGTGAGTAAAGTGGTCATTTCAAATACGGTACCTTAACCATTAAAGGTCGTGGAAAGCCTGTTCTATAGCTAAAGTCAATTGTACATCTTATTCGGAATAATTTTGATGAAGACACCGAGTTCATAAGTTAGGTCTACACATGTGCTTATAAAACTGCCGTTCAAAATCGATACATGCCCCAATTTTCGACATGAAATCAAACTATAAAACAACGATTGTAAGGCTCTTGGAGAGGCTTGGTTTTGAGTTTTGACATAAAAACATTTATTCCATTTAATTTAATTTATATTTTTGGTATAAATGTTTATTAACAACTAAGTATCCTTCGTATTCAAGTTCCTTGATAAGTTTTTCTACTTTTAACGCCAAACATATTTTTATAGGATTGGTTATATTGCTGATATAGAGGATCAGTTTTGGGTTTTGATATAAAAACATATATTTATTCATTATTTTAATTTCATAATTAGCTACAAAAATTCATTTACGGCTAAGAAACCTTCGTATTTGGAGGGAAAAATGTTTAAGTAACAGAGATTTTAAAAGAAAGTAGGTTTTGATTATATAAAAAGGGAACGTTATGTTTTCTTACTAAAGTATTTTATTTCATTACTGATTAAAACAAGTTTTTGCTTCACGAGTAAAATATAATCACTAATCAGATATGTTTATCTTATCATGCAATATGTTTCATTCTTTCTAACAAATAAGTTTCTTATTATTTACTGCCTAATTTACCTTAAATATCAAATTATAAGGTTCCTCATGATCCGAAAGCCGAATTTTTTATCAAAATTGAAAGCTATGTTAAAAACAATAATCTCAACACCATATAAGTAAAATGAACATAATTAATATTTTATAGGTGAAGATATAAATCAAATGAGGAGCACTTAACTATGCTGGATGTGGTCCAGGACGGCGGTGCGCGTAGAACTGAACATAGCGGTTATTTACATCGGATTATTGAACAAACTATAAATTATATCGAAAATTGTTTTGAATGAAAATTTAACACCATCTAATTAGCTACAACTTTCTCGCTGGAATTTTTTTTCTACCTCAAAAATAATAAAAGTTATCGTTTACTGATTTTTTCATGTCATCCTGTTACAACTCTCTAATATTTTCATTATTAAAGATTACACATAATTTTAAACTAAAATATATTTATACTGTTGGATGCGGAAACTCATGCAGAAAAGGAATATATAAGTTTTATTGTTGTTTTATTATTATTAGAATGTACATGAGCGTGTAAACGACAACGCGTTCACCGCTCGGGATTACTCAGTTTTGCCGTGTCCTAGCGACTAGCCGGACCGTTTTGATACATGCAGCGCTACTAGCGGCGGGTCGCAGAGTTACCGCTTGGCGCTGAATTTTTAACACGGCGCTTACGCGTCTTATTGTATATGTAGTCATTGGTCATACATTACAGGAAAGAATAATTCACCAAGAGCATTTCCCGCGTTTCGGGAACGAGGTAACGCCACGCTTGCGCTATGCCGCCCCCGTCGAAGAAGAGAGGTGGGATGACATCTCGGAATTCTCGAACTGTCCACAGCTTCGGTAGGTCCTTCACACCCACGCACACGTTATTCCGACACGTTTCGCAGGGGATGCACTGTCCAGAGAATATAACCGACGCGGCCGCAGTAGCCCGATACCCTTCACTGATGTTCGATGAGCACACTGCACAGGACTAAAACACTGAATGTAAATATTATTAAGAGCTAATACAGTAACAATTTAATTGAATATATAAGATAAACTTAATTGGGTTAATTTAAAACACGAGTAACACGACGAGACGCTAACGGCTGAGAGAGAGTCGTAGCGAGCCCGACCGCCGAGGGGGATGCTGAGCGATGTCAGACCATCGAGGTAAAACTACTGGAGAGATCGCTAAGTGAGCTAAAAACGGTCCGCGTAGGTCTGTGCGGAACAGAAATGGTGGGCCACTGTGTGCTCAGAGCTGTTTCTGGCGTTGAACGCGCTGTCGTTTACACGCTCCTGGACTTCACTGCCATGTTTGAATTGTAATGAAATTTATATATCCTTTGTGTACGTGAACTACGGAATCCGAAAGTATAAATATTGTTTTACTTTACCGTTTTTTAATATTTTTAATAATTAAAAACTGTTACGTGTTATTAAAGAGGGACATGAAAAAGTTATTCAGCGAGGAAGTTTTTTATTTTTAGGTTAGAAACAAACTTCCAGCGGGAAAGTTGTAGATAATTAGTTTCTATAGAACTTTTATTTCAAACATTTTTCGGTAAAGTTGTTGGTTTGCCTACAATTCGTTTGGAAAGATGCTGAAACCTTTCGCCGCGCTCTATCCAAGACGTGCCACGCGCCGCGCCGCGCCGTGCCGCGCTGTTAAATTCAACTCAGTGATGCTGTGTTACAACATGGCCTAGTTTTTTGATAAAATACATAGTTATACGACTTTTCTTTTAGTCGTATTTTGCTAAGTAATCTTACAACATTCTACAATTCAACTGTAATGTGTAATGTAACAGTTAATCAGTAAATAAAAATCAATTTTGAGAAAAATCATTTCATTTAATCCTATGCCTTCCAAAATACTCTTAAAACTGACTAATGCTAAGGATACATTTATACTATACCCCATTATTATTATACTGTACTTGCATCGTCTCTTAAATAAATCATAATCAATTGTTATCATACACTGAAGATAATTTTTTGTTATTCAATAGCGAAATGTTGTATTAATGCAACATTATGTAATCGTTCTTAATACTATACGTGGACGGGTGAACGAACCATGTTGGTAATTAATGTTTATTAAGAATACATTTGCTATTAAAAAGTATTTGTCTTGGTATTCATTCATCAACAAAATTTTATGATATAGGCCAATTAACTTTCATACAATCTACAACTTTTGGCGAACGTCGAAGTTTATATGCTAAAATTCAAAGTTTCACTAGTCCAAAGAACGATATTACTGCTCATAAAAAATTCATTCCAGTACCAAAAACTTCAAAACATCATTATTGAACAACACCTAAAACCTAGTGGATCGTACATAAATTTATATGACTGGAAATATGAAAGAATCAGCCATCAAGGAGATTATTTTACAAAACTCCCAACTTTCTGTTATTTTTACGCAACTAACCCTGGTCGAATATATTTACTTTCGGTATTAAAAATTCGAGAAACTATTCAGGAATACGGATCAGAAGGCCATTCAACCATAAAAAATGTTCCCTAGCTGCAAATTCAATTCAAGTGAGCGCGCGTCGTGTTTTTCCCTATATCCCCCATGCTAAGCGCTGCCACGGTAGCCCACCATTTGCGGCGCGACCTCGAACGCGGCCGGACCGAAATTTGGTTCGCTTCACCACGGGCGCGAGCGGTCCAGTAGTTTTAAGTCTTTGTGTCAGACTGAGTGTTTTTAGTGTTTAAACGTTGTCATAGTCTTACTCGGATTTTCCCAAAATGTTTCGGCCGTTCCCATCTCTACTCAAAATATTTAATCACATAACTAGCAAACACCGTTTTCGTAAACAGTAATCCTGCGCACATAAAAGAAAAATTGCTTTTTGAGCGGAGAGCGAAATAAATTGATGCTCGGTGACTCCTAAATGGCCAACAAGGTTATAAATAAAATATATTTGAGTCGATGAACTGCAACGAGGATGCGCGGCGTGCACCGATTGATGGGCTAGGGCGAGCATATCTCCGTGTCAAACCGTCGCTGTCGGTCAGCGACCACAGTGCAAAAAGGTGACCCGTTGTCAGTGGCATCTGTCATCGTCTTCGGGATTAGCATTTACAATCGGCTGTAGTAGGAGTAGTGGTGGTGGTAGTACGACGTACATTCCATCGCTTATACAACAGGAAATCTGGAGTGAAATATGACGTGCGGGATAACAACAAGTTCGCTAACTTTGAGTTTAGCCAACGGTACATGATCAGTCAGTCAGTCGGTTAGCTTCGTTTAATGTAAGGAGAAAAGAACGTTGCTTTGAATTGGAAACAAAGTTCGACTACGTATACCTGGAAATATCAACTGTTACATATTTAATAAAGACGTTTGTGATTTTTTCTTGAGTACTCAAGCAACGGATATATTATTTTTTCGGTATTGCAGTTTCTTTAAGATCCTGTGTCAAAAAATGTGGCTAGTTGTAAAGCCAAACCATCAAAAATCAGTGTAAAATCTAGATTTCTTCTATAAAATTCCCCTGGTATTTTCATCTATTTAACAACAATACACTTTTACTGGATGTTTATTGACTCGAGTGAATTAAGTTTAAAGTAACCACACATAAATATAGTCATTAATTATTAAGTAATGTGTATAAAATGATACTTTAATTATATTACTCTATATTTTTGTCATAAACCTTTTACTTAGTTGCTTAGTCTAGATATTTCGACTTGGTTTTGTTCTGTTAGTATTATTTTTTCTTGAAAAAGTCATTAGGTACATTATCAATTCTTTTTTTCAGATTTTAGTTTTAAACAGAGGTTATATTGAACTAATTTTAGCAAGAATAATTAACACAGGTATATTTAAAAAATCGTCAGTTTTTAAAACACAATCCTGGATCTAATAAGTTACTCAAGTCTAACTCTTTACCGAACCCTCCCCCCACAACACGTGGAATCAGTGTTTCAAGGAGACTCATTTATCTGTATCTTAAACAAGTTTTAAGTACAAAGGCAGAAGATAATAATGAGGAGCCCGAAAATTATGTGTCTCGATCTTATCCTACATTTCTACATTGGTTTTAAAAACGTGTTCATCCTTCACTTTCTGAATAAAACAATGGGCACATATTTGGAGAGTTCCTGGAACGGCAATGTCAGTCGAAGGATACTTGCGACAAAAACTGCGGACCCCTATCTCGATGTTAGTGGTTAATACTCCCAAGTGGAATTCGCTGGCTCATCAGCAAACATCACATTCAGTGGTTACTCTGTGCAAAACCTGTTACCGCTCATTGCTCTATGGCGGCCTCTTTACGATCCCGCTGGTTTTCTTCCTTTGAAGAAAAAAGGTGCCTATGTTCTTTTTAGTGAATTTCTTATGGAAAGTGAGCTATTAGTATGACCCGCACGGTGAAACTTAACCCCGGGACCACCATAGAAGTTCCTAACGTGACCCCTGAACACGTTTTGGGGGTCGTTCAATGTTATATATTCAAATTGAAGTTCACAAATTAGGGCTACTTTTACTATAAAAATTAAATAAAAACAATAACCACAGTACCCTCTTTTTTGAAGCATTTTTTATTACTGACACGTGTTTCGACACTTAGGTCATGATCACAGTGTACAAATAAAATAGCCTAAAAATTATTAGCCAAAATAAATAATTAAATCTAAACATATGAAAACAAACAGATGTAGAAAATTTTCATTTAAGCTTATTGGGTTGAGTTAGTTGTATTTTATATCTGTTGTCTATTGTTTCTAATCTAAATATATAATTCTGTAAGCGAAATTTTTAAGTCAAAATTGTGGGAGTTTGGCAAATCGCAGGATGATAGGTGAGGGCTTAAATTAAAGGTCTCCCAGGGACTCCCAGGGACTCCGGAAAAATAGCAAGCAGTATCTCTAAAAAGTTACCAGCAAACGAGAAATAACGTAAAACATATCCCATAAGAAAAGCATGGGGATTTAAAAACGTCTGCTTTGTTTACATTAAAACATGTGATTAAGTGTCTACTTAGTTTTCGATCTGACATGTGTTCCTACTTGGAGCAAGGTTAGGGGCTATCGCCCCTTCAAGCCACTAGTCTAAATTCTCTAAATTCCCTTTTAGCGAATTTCCCTTATAGGGAAGAAGCTATTACCATTGACTATATTATCGTAGTCATCGTGTAGTATCGTGTTTCTACGTCCAACCGTTGCAGAGATATTCAAAGTGCTAAACACAGTACGTTGTCCAATGTTATCCTTATGGAGAATAAATAAAATTTGATATCTCGATTATTTATGAATGTATATTGATGAAACTTGGTATGTGGCTTCACGTAGTACTGGTATATTGATATTTGCACAATCAGTTGATTTATTGTTGATTATCCCAGGAGCAGCAAACCTGCGTACTCAGTCCTCATGTTATTCTTATGGAGAATAAGTAAAATGTAATGACTCCCTTAATTATGAACATAAATTAATAAAACTTGGTATGTGGCTTCACCTTGTTGAGTTATATTGATATTTGCATAAAAATCAATTTTGTGTTCCTTGTTGCAGTAAACCTGCTTACTCAGCCCCCATGTTATTCTTATGGATAGTAATTCAAATGTTATATAGCACTTATTTATGATTGAATCTTGATGAAACCTGGTATGTGGCTTCGCCTAGTTAAATTCTATTTATATTCGAATAAAAACCAATTGTTTGTGTTCCTTGTTTCAGAAAACCTACGTACTCATCACCAATGTTATTCCTATGGAGAATAATTAAAATTGTATATATCGCTTATATGTGAATATATTTTATGAACTTGGTATGCGGCTTTATGTGGTATTAAGACATATATTACGCATTGGAAATTCGCCGAGTACGCAGGTTTGCTGCGACGGGGTTATTTTTCCATATATAGGATATAGTTTTTGTATTTGCATTTTATTAAGGATGTCGTTATCAGATTTAGACTTCAGATAAATGCGGAGCTCTTCTTTCGTGTTAATTTTTTCTCCTTTCATTTCATATTCGAGAACATCCATACATTCTTCTAATTTGCCGCATTGATGGTCAGAATCAAGAATGTGTTCGGCAAACATCGATCTTTGAATCGTACGGTTATTTGATTTAATTGCTTGAATGTGTTCTTTAAAGCGGCATGAAAATATTCCTCCTGTTTGCCATATATAATTTTTTGGATATTCCTTGCATTTAATTTTGTAAATTCCAGTTTTATCATATTAATTTTCTTGTTGGTTTTGGCGATTATTAGAATTTTTTTGGATAAGTTTAAATGAGTTATCTATAGTTTTGTAGTTTGAACCTTCAAAAGTTTTTTTATGGGTTTATTGTGCATGGAGCTATATGGTACACATTAATATTCTTTGTTTTGGTCATTATCAGGTATAACAATTTTGTTCTACTTGAGTTGTGCCCTGTTATAGAAAAGCCTGTTATTCACTTGTTGGTGTACTTTTATCATCCCCAGCAACCTCACACCTACTTTCAAGCCTAACTGGACCTTCTCCTAACCTTAAAAATACGCAACATTGTATATTCCCAGCATTGCAGGTAAATGAAACCAGGAGCATCAGATCAGCCAAAAAATCAATGTTTTCAGATTTCAATAAAAATTGGAATAAGTGTATGTTTTTACACTGATTCTGAGTTTTTCAAGTATGTTATGTGGAAATTCACTTCCCTCACGTCAGCGTACTGCATGCGAACTAGTTTTGTATTACCGGATTTGTAAACAATTAAGAAGTAATTCCCTATTATTGTTTCCAATAAATGTTTGATACTCAAAGGATTGTATTATTTTTGCATTTATATGGTTAGGTTTGAGCTACTTTCTCCTAACTGTTATCAATATGAATATCGAATTTTTAATGGAGCGTACACAAACTATGGGGCAAATTAAGCCGAATACTGACAGAGAGTAGAGGAAGCATTCTGTCACACATCGGGTTGTTTGCGGTTTAAAGTCACCTTATCCCAACCTAAGATCCCAACCTCCCTACGTTCCAAGGCTCAGTGTTAATTCGAAGAAGAAATATATACTTATTTAATTACTACTAAGCAATTTTAAATATTACTATTACAGTAATATATTATTTCTCTGTGGTATTAATCCTACAGGATAATGTGTTCTCATGAGGAATAATTCTGTTATTACTTGAGATACCTCTAAGATTAAAACAAAACAACAAATAATAAAGCACCCATAACGTTATAAAATTATGGACAGACGAAATCAGCACCATCGCATTCGGTTCCCCAGTAAATGGAATAAACACAGCGAATCTGCTTTCAGCAGAGCGGGTGCTGCAGCTAGGAAAATACTAAATACTAACCTTGCTGTGTGTTACTACTAAATTTGATTAATTATAATTACAGCATCTGTGTTTAGTGATTATGTTATACTAAGTGTAATTATAACAATTTGAATGGTGTAGGTGCAGCTTGTTTTGCCTCTGAGTACATTACTAACTCTACGTTCAATAAGTATTCCGTAATAATTCAAATGAAAACTGTTTCGTCAATGGACATTTTGAGTATGCCATCCATGTGGGTAAGTTTGAACAAGGAAGCGATATCGAAAGAGTTGGATACTTGCGAACTCCAACACCAACGAGGTTAATGTAAGGAATTCTCGTCTGGGGTGAAAAAGTGAAGCCTGCATGTTTACCGCTATTTTCCTTAAGTAACCAATCAAATCCTTTATTCACAAGTTATATGTTTTCAGCTGACTGTCATATAACTTGTGAAGAGAGGAATTGATTGTTTGCCATGAAAGCAAAGTTTCAGAGGGGAAAAAAGGTCGTCAACCATGTAGGCTATACATTTGTGTTGATCTCCGTTGCTTGTTCATTGGTGGACGTGAGGATGGCACAATCACAGGGCCAGGCACTTTCCAGATTAAACTGTTTATGAACCTCGGTGTAACAAACTGTGAATCAATAAATTCTGTGTTTCATCGATAGTGCCGAGTGAAGGAGAGATGTTTCTGAGACCTTAATTTGTTTTTTAATGTCCCAATCTCAACTTTTAAAAGTGCATAAGAAAACTGCTCAACCCCTTAATCTTCTCAAAAATACATTTTCATATTAAGTTAAGTTCAGACGCTCAGTAGTCGGCTACATAAAATATATTTTTAGAGAGGCGTATACTCGTCCACTCATGTCTCATTTACGACAAAGGGTCTGTGTGAGATCTCTAGAGAACAACACCGTGACTCCTCATGATGTTGTTTCTTATTTCCTTTAAGACATCAAATTTCAGCTCTACTGGTTGAGTAGTTGGTGTGTTATGACTAACACACTTATATTAAAGGCCATTGGGCCAGAGTCCTTGAGTATATTTTTGTCTGAAGAAGGTAAATGTCTGCACTGAGCTATCAGCTACATTCCTACCGAATTTCAGATTCATCAGTCCAAGAGTATGTGCAAGATTGTTAAAATATTGTATTTTGAAATTCCGGGGAGTGAAGCCCTTAAACATTTTCGTAACAGGAATAGGCTTGCGTTTTTTTTCTGATGAATTAGTTATGTTCCTACCGAAATGTAACTTACAAAGGTCCAGTAAGTACTAATACTCATAAAATTGCCATAAAAGTAAATTAGCGAAGAACCCTACAGGACTTTTTTAAATGTATTATTATTGAGAATCTGCAGCATAAGGGGAACCACCATCCAAAATTGTATCTTCAATAAACATTGTCGTTTCTTAGATAAAGTAATCACTATGTCAGTGAGTGTATGAGTCTGACAAATATAGGTTTAGATCATATAGCCACTTATGTTATTTATTACCAATCTTCACTCAACTTTTTAAAAAATAACTAAAAAACCTATTTATAGAATAACTATCTGGTTCAATATAAATGAATGATTTGTCCAAAAGAATAGCATAGGATCTTTAAAACCCTATGGGGCAGTGTCCTACGGTAATTTAAAACAATCCAATTAGCCTAAAACCTTCTAACGCACATATAGAACATAGAAAAAAATTGCATAAAAATCGGTGCACCCGTTTTCCTGTGAAAAGCGAACAAAACATGACCAAAACCGCACAAAATCACGTTTTTGAGCGGCCCCCTTTATTTTTTTAAAAGGCGGATGCCAGTTTATAGTACCCTAAAACCTTCTAACGCATATATAGAACAAAGAAACAAAGTTTCATTAATGTCAGTGCACCCGTTTTCCAGTGAAAAGCGAACAAAAACCCATCCTTGAGCGTTACCGGCAGACAAGACAGACAGACATAAATTGAGAAAAGATTTGTTTTGATTTCCCTAGGGTGTAAAACGTTAAAATATGCAAAAATTTCATAATTCCAAGCAATGTACAGACAAAACTCTAGTTTGATTTATATAGATTAATTATACGGTATATTGAAATAAATATATATATACTTGATGTACATGTTCTTCGCACAGGGGTTTTCCTTACCCGTTCTATAGTCAATGCAAATTGCATTTTAGTTAGCTTGAAACAGCTGTTGTTCTTGCTTCTGCTCTTTAAGCTGTCAAATGTAGGTGAGCACTTTTTCGTCTACAACATTTAGAGGTTGTGACGTCACGACAATATGAAACGGAACAACCAGAACCACCGAATCATCAACCGATTGTTTGTTTTATCGAATGAACTTTCAACTACGATTGTTATTGTTTTGTGGTGGAAAAGCATAAATGGTGATTCGATTAAAATTCAAGCAGATATAAGTTAAATCAAAAGTTGTGGATACAGTGTTAAATTGGATCTAAAAATTGATGTACGTGAACAAACAACTAGGTTGCAGTTCACGACAAAATTATAGTAACCTAACTTAACCTAACTCCGCAGAGCGCTGTATGGTGGCTGTTAAATGGATCTAAAAATGGATGTACGTGAACAAACAACTAGGTTGCAGTTCACGACAAAATTATAGTAACCTAACTTAACCTAACTCCGCAGAGCGCTGTATGGTGGCTGTTCGTTGTGCAACATAATTAAAAATAAAGGGATTAGTATAAGTAAATAAAAGTCAAACCTAAAAAAGTTAACAAAAAAAGTGAGATTTAACCCCGAACAAATTAAAGTAATCTTTAAAACACATTTCAGATTTCAAAAAGTAAACATCAAAAGTAAGATTTGAACACGGGACCGCACGATCGTGGATCTGACGCCGTATCCACTGGGCTACTGAGGCCTGCCGCCTTAGCCGAAAGTTTCAATACATCAGGCAGTGAGCAACGATTCATTCGATAAAACAAACAATCGGTTGGTCGGTTGATGATTCGGTGGTTCTGGTCGTTCCGTTTCATATTGTCGTGACGTCACAACCTCTAAATGTTGTAGACGAAAAAGTGATCACCTCAAAGGTGAGTGCCCTCAGCTGTTCGCATTACAGTTTCTGAATGTTTACTTTCTTATGAATTGAAACTTAGAACGTTCACGGGGCGTAGCCCCAGGGGATTTTAAGGAAGTGAATAGGCTTATGTGTTGCATGGGTTCAAGATCTACCTTTGTGTAAAGTTTCAGCCCAGTCGGTTAAGTAGTTTTTGCGTTCACCCGGAACATCAGACAGACAGACAGACAGAAACCACCTCTTCTTTATAATATTATAGATAGAAGATTACCCTTTTAGCGAATTTCCCCTATAGGGAAGAAGCTATTACCGTAGTCGGCATGGTATGACCTAGGCCCGGGACCATGATAACTTTTCGTTTTGAGGTCCCCAGACCCCAAAAACACCATTCGTTTGAAACTATATATATATATATATATATATATATATATATATATATATATATATATATATATATATATATATATATATATATGTGTGTGTGTGTGTGTGTGTGTGTCCGTGAGTGCGATAACTCTCGTAAAAAGGTCCGATTTAAATGAAAATTGGTACAAACGTGTAAAGCAGCATTTATGAATTTAAGTTCGAAAACCAGACAGATCGACCTATCCGAAGGGGTATTTTGGGGGGGTTTTGTTCCCCAAAAATGGGTTTTTTGAGTTTTTTACACATAATTTTTGAAAAAGTGAAATTTTATTTTTTTCCATTGGAATTAGCAATTATAAATTTTTGGTTCAGCAAAATTTTGTCACTTAAAGAAAATTCAAATCTTTCAATCTAAAATGCTTCGCTTAATTTCTGGCGTTCCCTACTATGCAAGTAACAAGACACTTCATACAGACTTTAAATTGAAATCTGTTCACGAAACAGCAAAAGAATGCTATCAACTATTCTTCAACAAACTTGATGGTCACTCAAATGCTTTGATTCAAGAACTCCACACACCGACACTTCCTGGCATCCTTCAGAGAAGATTAAAAAGAAACTGGAGCCGAGATCTTCTAAGATGACTGTAGGCACAGAAGAGCAAAACAATACGTGTCAGAAGAAACCTTTGAAAATCAGTTCAAAAAAGGAAGACTACTGAGCCTACTTTTTAATATTATTTGTTCTTGTTTTTGTTAGAATAATTATTAGCACATTTGCTCGTTGTATGCAATTTTACAGTTGCAAATAAAGAATGAAAGACAAAAAAAAATTAAGATTGTCTGCTTTGTTTACAAACACAACCTGCTCAACTTGCTAACTTTACTCAGCTGGATGCAAAGAAGGGAAATGGAACACATGGCACGGTAAACAAAATGATTGATGAAAAATTGCCAAGATAAAAACTGTGTTTTTTGCCAATTGCAAACTTAAAACTGAGTAAATTTAGGACATCGTATTTTTTCATCATCCTTGGCCTAAAGGGAAATCTGTTGACACCAACCTGGCCACTCTACGTTCAGTAGTTTACTCGGAATAGGTGGTTACACGTTTATTATACATGGGAATGGCGTAAAAAGGCAAAAAAAAAAACAGTGTTTTTGCCGATTGCAAACGTATAACTGAGTAAATTTAGGATATCGTATTTTTTCATCATCCTTGGACTAAGGGAAATCTATTGACGCCAACCTGGCCACTCTACGTTCAGTAGTTTACTCGGATTAGGTGGTTACACGTTGCCTCGTACACGCTATTATTATATAGGATAATCAATTATATTACTTTACAAATTGTTAGAATATAAAACAATTCTCCTCGGCCGGTGTTTTGTTGTTGTTGCTGAACAATGACTAAAAATAAATAATGAATAATGACACCTCTGCAAATTATACACCTAAGAATTCTTTGGTGCTAAATCACTACTCGATTCAGGTCTGCCGGTCTGCCGGTTTTTAAACCGTATATCCGTGTGAGGGTCGCCAGTGAGCGAGACTTACTGACTGCCTTCACAGAGAAAAAAATTGGAGAAAGCTAGTTTTTCAGAAAGGCATTGCGGGTAAGATTAATGAACGAGATCGCACGCAGCACGCTGACGTGAGAGAAGTGAATTTCCATATACAAAACTTTTAAAACTCAAACCCAGTGTAAAAACATACATTTATGCCAATTTTATTTAAATCTGAAAACATTGATTTTTTGGCTGTTCTGATTCTCCTGGTTTAATTTACCTGCAATGTTAGAAATACAATTTTGCGCATTATAAGGTTAGGAGAAGGTCCATACAGGCTTAAAAGTAGACGCGAGGTTGCTGGGGATGAAACAAATACACCAAATAATGAATAACATGCTTTTCTAATGTAAAACCCCATAAGACAACGTACTGTGTTTATCCGATATACATTTTCTTTAATAACTCGGTAAATATTTATGCTAGAATGACGAGAGAGGGCTTAAAACTTTTGCTTCACTAATTCCCATCTTAATACATGCATTAATTTTACGTCCAGGGCTTTTCTGACCCTTTTTGGGCCCAAAAACCCAAAATTTGAAAGAATAATCCCCAAAAAAGGGGTTTTAGAGTTTTCCGATTGTTTTGACCAACGAATTTGTCCAACTGATTATAGAAATGAACGTCCCTACCAAATTTGAAGTAAATCGGACAAAAAATGCGACCGCTAGAGTGCATACACACATATATACACACATATATGACCCGCACGGTGAAACTTAAGCCCAGGACCACCATAGAAGTTCCGAACATGACCCCCTGAACACGTTTTGGGGTGTCGTTCAAAATTTCATATATATACATATATACACATATATATATATATATATATATATATATATATATATATATATATATATATATACACAGATGAGATATATATAATTTTGAACGACACCCCAAAACGTGTTCAGGGGGTCATGTTAGGAACTTCTATGGTGGTCCCGGGCTTAAGTTTCACCATGCGGGTCATGCTAATAGTTCACTTTTCCATAGGGAATTCACTAACAATACGAGCATTACGCGGGTAAGAACGATCTCGTACTACAGCAGGCAGTAGTACAGCAGGACGATGTCATAAACTCTGTCCTGCACTCCCCCTGGCCCTCATATTAACTGTGATTTCACTCTACACCCATTTGCGCCATAAGATGTGCCCTCTGATTTGATCTTCCCTGTGTTTCCTCGCCTCAATTCATCCAGCTACATCCTAGCGGCGGATTACGGAACCTCGCCGCTACACCATCGAGCACACAATAGTATATCTCGCACCCAGGGCCGAAAGTGGGGTTTTGCTCGCCCGAGATCGTGTTTTATGACCGAGACGAATTCGAGGTCATAAATCGTTCGAGGGGCTATGCAAAACCCTTTCGGCAGAGGTGTGAACGCTATTTTTCACCATGATACAATTATTAACGGGTTAATGTGATCGGTCATAAAACACGAGCGGCCTCATGCAGTCTCGGACTAAAATCAGTTAACCAATTAACAAATCATCGATAGTACAATGTTTTGAAATATATTGTTATTTGTTCCAGTGTTTCAACCAAAGAACACAAAATAGTATGCACGTATTAGCCAGGTAACGTCGGGCCGAAAGTCAGCTGATCTATTTAGCCAGTGTTGCCAACTTGTTTTCAAGCGTACACAACGTTACCTGGTACGTGCATACTAATTTTCGTTCTTTGGTTGAAACACTGGAACAAATAACAATAAAATACAAAACATTGTACTATAGATGATTTGTTTATTAGTTAACTGTTTCAAAGTGACTACGTACACGTCCGACGTAAGCCGCTACCGCTTAGGTTAGGTTAGGTTAGTTTAGGTTAGGTTAGGTTAGATTAGGTTAGGAGGTTTTCGTTATGTGTCACTGGCTCTTAATCTGTATTAAAAATCACAGGAAAAGTAACGTACGGTGCATAATTTGGAAAGGACTTGAACAGTAGCGGCTCACGTCGGACGTGTACGTAGCCTCTGCCTAACTGTTTTTAGTCCGAGATTGCATGAGGCCGCTGTGTTTTATGACCGATCACATTTAACCCGTTAATAATTGTAGTATGTTGAAAAATAGCGTTCAGACCTCTGCCGAAAGGGTTTTGCATAGCCCTCGAACGATCTATGACCTCGACTTCGTCTCGGTCATAAAACACGATCTCGGGCCAGCAAAACCCCACTTTCGGCCCTTGGTGCGAAATATACTATTTTATTTTAAGGTCGCCCTCAAAAACACTCACCCACCGACACAACCGTCATACGAGTATTTTTCTCATACACATAACCATGAGAATCGATGGAGATCAAAAGCATGAAGAAGGACCGGCTTCTAGAGTAAACCCTGACATTGTTGTACTGATAGTCAATGAATAATGCAGGGCAAGTGTGGCCGCACAAACAATTGCGGTGCGCGGCGCAACATATTGATGACCACGACTCTCCGCTGACGACGAAATATCGCTGCAAATATCGTTACAAGCACTTCCACATGTCCGGAGCGAGTAGTGAATTATGCCCGCTTACCTGCGCGCAGGGAGAATTATACAGCCCGCAGTTTGGCACACTTACATGACAAATGTTCGCCAAGGGTCAGTTTGCATTTCAAGGTCGTTTCAAGATCACAGGTTAATTAACGTCGAATTAACGGCTTTGCCGGGTTTAAAGTCTTCTAAAGCGGCTATTTTGAATACAAAATTAGTTTAAAAGATACTCAGGAATGTATGGTTTAGATAGGGGAAGGGTGCACTTGAAAGGAAGAAAACCAGGGTACTAGGGAGTAGGACAATAAGGAAGAGCGAGCATTCTGATCGGTGGCCTACCTCCTGCAAAATTCCTGCAGGTAAATCTCCCGTCTATTATGCGCAGCGAAAATTGATTGATCAAATAAATATGGTTAAATCCAATCGAGGTTACATGTACATAATCGATTAACAGGTAATTGCAGTAATAGTATAATAGATATCCAAATCAATTTGATGGATATTTTCGTGAGCCTTTATGTGGAACCCGAAGTGAACGTAAAATATAACATTTAATTTTCGGGCATAAAAACTGTTTACATTCTGTTCTAAAATAAGTTTTTACTTTTATTTTTTATGATTGGCTTTCAACATTCTAAATGTCAATCAACTGTCATATCGAATAACTGGATGGGTCCCTGGTCTTGTGAGTAAAAGTGAATGTTTTTTAAAATACTATCAAGGAAATATAGGAACTCCCGAGGAAAAATTGGCGAGGAGGAACCATCGTATTGAGCAAAATAAACATAATGGATTAGCCTCTGGATCATAATGAAGGAATGCACAGGATTAATATATCTGTGCGATAATTGATCCTTTGTAGTTTAAAAATAACTACAGCTGTTTCGTGCTCGTTGAGCACACCTTCTGGTTGCGATTGGTAAAACTCAAAAATCCTTTTTGGATGAGTTTGTAACAATATTTAATACCCCCGTCACAGCAAACCTCCGTACTCAGCGAATTTCCAATACATGCATATGTTTCTCACTACCACATAAAGCCACTTACCAAGTTTCATAAAAATACATAAATAAATAAGTGATCTATAGCATTTGATTTATTCTCCATAAGAATAACACTAGGGCTGAGCACGCAGGTTTGCTGCAAAAAGGAACACAAAATGTGTTTTTATGCAATTATCAATATAACTCAACCAGGTGAAGCTACATACTAAGTTTTATTAATTTATGTTAATAATTAAGGGAAATATAAAACTTTACTTATTCTCCATAAGAATAACATTAGGGCTGAGTATGCAGGTTTGCTGCTCCTGGGATAATCAACAAAAAATAAATTGTTTGTGCAAATATCAATATACCAGTACTACGTGAAGCCACATACCAAGTTTCATCAATATACATTCATAAATAATCGTGATATCAAATTTTAGCGAATTTCCCCTATAGGGAAGAAGCTATTACCGCAGTCGGCATGGTAAGACCTAGGCCCGGGACCATGATAACTTTTCGTTTTGAGGTCCCCAGACCCCAAAAACACCATTCGTTCGAAACTGTATATATATATATATATATATATATATATATTAGCGAATTTCCCCTATAGGGAAGAAGCTATTACCGTAGGTCTCATGGTAAGATTTAAGCCCGAGACCATGACAAATATTTTTTTTTAGGTCCCCAGATGACTAAAACACTATTCGTTCAAATTTATATATATGTATATATATATATATATATCTATATATATATATATCTATATATATATATATATATATCTATATATATGTGTCCGTGAATGCGATAACTTGAGTAAAAAACGTCCGATTTCGATGAAATTTGGCTCAAATGTGTAAAGTGACATTTATGACTTTAAGTTCGAAAACCAGAAAAATCGGGCTATGGGAAGGGGGGTTTATGGGGGTTTTAAATTTTCCAAAAATCAGATTTTTGCATTTTTTACCCTACAATTTTTAAAACACTTAATTTTGGTTTAGACCATGTTATAGAGCTTAAAAAAACAAATAATATGGTATTTTGAATTATTAAGCTAGGTTAAGTGGTTGCGGAGAAAATCCAAAAAAACCTGCTCATAAAATCTCCCATGTTAATCTTATGGGAGAAAGGTTTTTGGCTTTTTCTAAGTTAATTTTAATGTAAACTTCACATTTGCTTTTACCAATCAATTCAGCTCCACAAAATAATCATTTTGGTGTTTAAATTGTGATTCTACGTCCAACCGTTGCAGAGATATTCAAAGTGCTAAACACAGTACGTTGTCCAATGTTATCCTTATGGAGAATAAATAAAATTTGATATCTCCATTATTAATAAATGTATATTGATGAAACTTGGCACGTGGGGTCACGTAGTACTGGTATATTGATATTTGCACAAAAAATTGATTTTTTGTTGATTATCCCCGTAGCAGCGAACCTGCGTACTCAGCCCCCATGTTATTCTTATGGAGAATAAGTAAAATGTAATGACTCCCTTAATTATGAACATAAATTAATAAAACTTGGTATGTAGCTTCACCTTGTTGAGTTATATTGATATTTGAATAAAAACCCATTTTTTTAGTTCCTTGTTGCAGCAAACCTGCTTACTCATCTCCCATGTTATTCTTATGGAGAATAATTAAAATGTTATATAGTGCTTACTTATGATTGAATATTGATTAAACTTGGTATGTGGCTTCACCTAGTTAAATTATATTTATATTTGCATAAAAACCAATTGTTTGTTTTCCTTGTTTCAGCAAACCTATGTACTCATCACCAATGCTATTCTTATGGAGAATAATTAAAATTGTATAAATCGCTTATATATGAATATATTTTTATGAAACTTGGTATGCGGCTTTATATAGTATTAAGACATATATTGTGCATTGGAAATTCGCTGAGTACGCAGGTTTGCTGCGACGGGGGTATATATATATATATATATATATGTGTCCGTGAATGCGATAACTTGAGTAAAAAACGTCCGATTTCGATGAAATTTGGCTCAAATGTGTAAACTGACATTTATGACTTTAAGTTCGAAAACCAGAAAAATCGGACCATGGGAAGGGGGGTTTATGGGGATTTTTAATTTTCCAAAAATCAGTTTTTTGCATTTTTCACCCTAAAATTTTTAAAACACTTAATTTTTGTTTTGACCATGTTATAGAGCTTAAAAAAACAAATAATATGGTATTTTGAATTATTAACCTAGGTTAAGTGGTTGCGGAAAATCCAAAAAACATGCTCATAAAAACTCCCATGTTAATCTTATGGGAAAAAGGTTTTTGGCTTTTCCTCAGTTAATTTTACTTTAAACTTCACATTTTCTTTTACCAATCACTTCAGCTCCACAAAACAATCATTTTGGTGTTTAAATTATGATTTTACGTCAAACCGTTGCAGAGATATTCAAAGTGCTAAACACAGTACGTTGTCCAATGTTATCCTTATGGAGAATAAATAAAATTTGATATCTTGATTATTTATGAATGTATATTGATGAAATTTGGTATGAGGCTTCATGTTGTACTGGTATATTGATATTTGCACAAAAAATTAATGTTTTGTTGGTTGTCCCTGTAGCAGCTAACCTACATACTCAGCCCTAATGTTATTCTTATGGAGAATAAGTAAAGTTTTATATCTCCCTTAATTATGAACATAAATTAATAAAACATGGTAAGTAGCTTCACCTGGTTCAGTTATATTGATAATTGCATAAAAACTCATTTCTTATCTTCCTCGTTGCAGCAAACCTGCGTACTGAGTCCTAATGTTATTCTTATGGGGAATAAATAAAAATGTTATAAATCACTTATTTATGAATGTATTTTTGTCAAACTTGGTGAGTGGCTTTATGTACTAGTGAGAAACATATAAATGCATTGGAAATTTGCTGAGTACGCAGGTTTGCTGCGACGGGTATATATATATATATATATATATATATATATATATATATATATATATATATATATATATGTGTCCGTGAGCACGATAACTCTCGTAAAAATTATCCGATTTTGATGAAATTTGGTATAAACATGTAAAGCAACATTTATGACTTTAAGTTCGAAAACCAGCCAGATCGCTCCATCCGAAGGGGTATTTTGGGGGGGTTTTGTACCCCAAAAATGGGTTTTTCGAATTTTTTAAATATAATTTTGGAAATAGTAACATTTTAGATTTTCCCATTGGATTCAGCTTAAAAAAACACACAATTTGGTATTTTGATCATTTCTCTACGTCAATTGGTTACCGAGATATTGAAAGTGCTAAACACAGTACGTTGTCTAATGTTATTCTTATGGGAAAAAATAAAAATTTTATATCTCGCTTATTTATGAACGTATACTGACGAAACTTGGTATACGACTTCATCTGGTTGTGGACCATTGATATTTGCTCAAAAAAACAATTTTTTACCAATGGCTCCCGTAGCAGCAAACCTGCGTACTCAGCCCCATGTTATTCTTAAGGAGAATAAGTAACGTGTTATCTCCCTTCATTATGAAAATAAATTAATGAAATTTGGTATGTGGCTTTACCTACATGAGTTGTATTGATATTTGTATAAAACCCCATTTTTTGTACTCCTTGCTTCAGCAAACCTGCATACTCAGCCGCCATGTTATTCTTATGGAGAATAATTAAAATGTCATAAATTGTTTATTTATGAATGTAAATTAATGAAACTTGGTATGTGGCTTAATGTGGTATTAAGATACATATATATGCATTGGAAATTCGCTGAGTACGCAGGTTTGCTGCTACGGGGGTATTATTTATTCTCCATAAGGATAACATTGGACAGCGTACTGTGTTTAGCACTTTGAATATCTCTGCAACGGTTGGACGTAGAATCACAATTTAAACACCAAAATGATTGTTTTGTAGAGGTGAATCGATTTGTAAAAGCAAATGTGAAGTTTACATTAAAATGAATTGAGGAAAAGCCAAAAACCTTTTTCCAATAAGATTAACATCGGAGATTTTATTAGCAGGTTTTTTGGATTTTCTCTGCAACCACTTAACCTAGGTTAATAATTCAAAATACTATATTATTTTTTTAAGCTCTATAAAATGCTCAAAACCAAAATTGAGTGTTTTAAAAATTTTAGGGTAAAAAGTGCAAAAAACTGATTTTTGTAAAATTTAAAACCCCCATAAACCCCCCTTCCCACGGTCCGATTTTTATGGTTTTCGAACTTAAAGTCATGAATGTCACTTTACACATTTGAGCCAAATTTCATCGAAATCAGACGTTTTTTACTCAAATTATCGTGTTAACGGACACACACATATATATATATATATATATATATATATATATATATATATATACATGAGAAATTGGAACGAATAGTGTTTTTAACATCTGGGGACCTCAAAACAAAAAGTTATCATGGTCTCGGACTTAAGTCTTACCATGAGACCTACGGTAATAGCTTCTTCCCTATAGGGGAAATTCGCTAAAAACATTGCAAACACAAAATACTCACAAATCGAGACATAAAGAATTAATTTTAAAAAACTTGGCCAAGTGAACAAATTCCTTACACGCGGTGCGGCGCCGTTAGATGACAGGTCATGACTACAAAGGATCAATTAACACACAGGTAAATTAAACATTGTTATTATTTAAAGTAAACATATTTTTAATTTTTAATTAATTTAAAAATTGCAATCTATTTTATTTTGCCATGGTTCGAAATTCGACCTTCTAATTTTAAATTTGTAGTCTTTATATTGGGATATAAACATTTTCTGTAATTATACGTACAGTAAACCAAGGGTTTTTTGATTAAAATTAACATAAATACTTCTCCTTACCTTCAGTAAACCAAGGTTTTTTAAAACATTAACATAAATACTTTTCCTTGAGTCGGCACCATTCATACGAGTAGGAAGACTAATTTCCTCCACATCTGCGTAGCATCGATACTTTTATAACAAACAACAAGGCCAAAGCTACAGGGGAGATCAGGGGGTTAAGCCCCCTTCCCCATCCACCCAGTTTTTTATGCCGATGATTTTGCTCCTAACAAGTGATGGAAATAACAGATTGTTCCAAATATAGAGTGTATAATGCGAACGGATCAGCCCGTCGTGGGAGGGGTGGGGGATGTTATCGTGCAAGGCCGCTTACCAATGACATGCGGGGGCGGAACTGCACTGCAATTTGTAGTGTTGGACAATCAAAATAAATACCCCCGTAGCAGCAAACCTGCGTACTCAGCGAATTTCCAATGCATGTATATGTATCTTAATACCACATAAAGCCACATACCAAGTTTCATCAATATACATTCATAAATAAACTATTTATGACATTTTAATTATTCTCCATAAGAATAACATGGCGGCTGAGTATGCAGGTTTGCTGAAGCAAGGAACACAAAAAATGGGGTTTTATACAAATATCAATATAACTCATGTAGGTAAAGCCATATACCAAATTTCATTAATTTATTTTTATAGTGAAGGGAGATAACACCACACACGTTACTTATTCTCCATAAGAATAACATGGGGCTGAGTACGCAGGTTTGCTGCTACGGGAGCCTTTGGTAAAAAATTGTTTTTTTGAGCAAATATCAATGGTCCACAACCAGATGAAGCCGTATACCAAGTTTCGTCAGTATACGTTCATAAATAAGCGATATATAAAATTTTTATTTTCCTCCATAAGAATAACATTAGACAACGTACTGTGTTTAGCACTTTCAATATATCGGTAACCAATTGACGTAGAGAAATGATCAAAATACCAAATTGTGTGTTTTTTTAAGCTGAATCCAATGGAAAAAAACTAAAATTTTACCATTTCCAAAATTATATGTAAAAAATTCGAAAAACCCATTTTTGGGGTACAAAACCCTCTCAAAATACCCCTTTGGATATAGCGATCTGGCTAGTTTTCGAACTTAAAGTCATAAATGTTGCTTTACACGTTTATACCAAATTTCATCAAAATCGGATAATTTTTACGAGAGTTATCGTGCTCACACACACACACACACACACACACACACACACACACACACACACACACACACACACACACACACACACACAATAATGTAAATAAACAGTATTACTGACTACAAGAATGGTAACACCCTTTTCTCATCCGTTTTAACTCAACATTTAAAAAATATACCTGTTTGTGAGGGGCTGAGGATGAGGGACGGAGAGAGGATGAGGTGGAGAGGTTTCAGGCATAAATAAAAAGACTACTGAAATTACTGGAATGGTAAAGCCCTTCTGCTATCCGTTTTATCTCAACGTTAAACAGGTGGAGAGATTTCAGGTTTAAATAAAAACGCTAATAACTACTGGAATGGTAACGCTCTTCTGCTATCCGTTTTAACTCCACATTAAACAAAATTATCTGGAGGTTAGAGTCAAGAAAGGGGGAGGGAAAGAGAGTGAGAGTGAGAGAGAGAGACAGAGAGAGAGAGAGCGAGAGAGAGAGAGAGAGAGAGAGAGAGAGAGAGAGAGAGAGAGAGAGAGAGAGAGAGAGAGAGAGAGAGAGAGAGAGAGAGAGAGAGAGATTAAACTTTTTCAAATATTTGGTCGAATTTCTACCATTGGGCTGTCTCTAGTATAAGTTATAGGTTAATTTATTTTCTTGAAATGCGTAAAGAAAAATGTTAACTGAACGTCCATACTTTAAGTCAATAAATGAATAGGTTCACTAAACGTTATATTTGATATTTTTACATGGTCCTACAATTTAATTAAATAAAGAAAATACTAATTTCTGCGATATTAACAAATGAGAGTTTGTAAATGTTTTAACTATTGTCGGTTTTTTTGCACTTTTGACGTTTATGTTGCCTTTCTGGAACCGCTCAAATGTCCGCCTCCGTCTTATATGATTTGTTTTGGTAATCGGCTAACTATAAAAATCAAATTACTTGAGTATAAAAAGTAAGCAAATGGCTTGACTTCCCTCCTTAATTTTGTAATTTATATATATTATACATATTCAGATATTTTTGAAACACGATCGGGCTGGCAGACTTACATTGTGCAGTTACAAAAGTATGCAAAATGTGCTCGACTCTTTTGATAATTGGCTCTTGGACTATACCTTGAATAGCGAATTAATTCCAATTTATCTTCAAGAAAAAAAAAAACTAATTAATCATCGTAGAAAATATTCTAGTCCTAGTCTTAAGGGTAAACGAACGTGTAAGGGATGTTCTAATATTATTTAAGATGAAATTTCGCTAATAGAAGAATAGCTCTTGTTCTCCATATACGTATATAAAAAAAATTCCCAAGGATTACGGAACCGTTCCTTACTTAAAAGAACAAAAGTTTAACACAATGTTTTACTAGTTCTTTTTAAAAAACAAAAGGTATCAAATGGAAAAGTCAGTTTAAAATACAGTTCAACACGTATTCGAAAAAAAACTGTAGAGTAATTATATATTCAAATAATTAAAAAGTTAACAATTAGAAACTAAAAATAATGAAGTAAACAAAGTGTAATACACCGCCGCCTCCCTTCACGCATCGCTGGCGGCGCCACAGCAAGGCCTTCGCCTCAATTGCACTTTAATATGGGGTCTAAATTTGGAATTCCCGCCAGTGTCAGTGGTGCAAAAACCAATACCGAAACACTTGTAGTCCATTGTTCTGGATTTTGTTTACAAGACCTAAACTTATGTACATAATGAAACTGAGGTGAGATTGTGAAGAAAATTAGTTGTGTTCGTACATTTTTGCGGGTGAACAAAAGTTGAAAAAGAAAATACAAAGCCGATGAGTTTAAAAGTATACAGTAATTAAGTATGGTTATGATTGAAATTTTTGACGCAGAATGCTTTTTATTGAGTAAATCTTATTTTAATTTCTATAACTGAGGGAATTGCTGCTCTCTATATATAGGGTGTCTCTCGTAAGGTGTCTCAAACAGATTGCAGATGAACAAATTGACCTAGAAGGATAAAATAAAATTATTTCCCACTAAATCGACCCCAAGAAATAACGTAAAAATAGTTTTACTTTGTTAAAAATACAGGGTGTTCCAAAAACCGAGGGTCACTAGTTCGAATCTCGGAATTTTCAAATATAAACATATGTCAAATTATACACCATTTTAAAGCTCTTAAACAATTTGCTGATGACACCGCCTTCTGGATATCCGAACGATACCATGACACCCTGATCCGGAAAACCTCCCAAACCCTCCAGAATTACCTTTCCTTCTGCAACAAATGGCGCATCCTCCTCAATGCATCCAAAACCCAACTTTGTTTCTTCAATTTCCACGCCCGCCGCTTCTCCCGCACCAAGAGAGATCCCATTTTCCTCAACAACGTCCGTCTCCCCCTCAAAACATCCTGCACCTACCTAGGTGTCACCCTTGACTCCCGACTTTCCTTCGTCCCTCATCTCCGTGAAGCCAAAAAGAGAGCTACCACCCGCCTCCGTGCCCTCCGTATCTTCAACCACCGCAGCCGTGGCTGCTCCAAACCCACTCTTGCCCGCCTGTACTCCTCAGTCATCCGCCCTGTTTTAACCTACGCCCACCCGCTCCTTCTATCCGCCCCGAACAGCTTCCTTTCAAGCTTCGAGGCCACTGAGAGACGCGCCCTCCGCCTTGCCTCCCACCTCCAACCCTGGGCCCGTAACCACACGGCTTACGAGGCCCACTCAATCCCCAGACTCAAAGACTTCCTCCACCACCTCAACATCACCTACCTTGAGAAAGCCCGCACCTCCGACATCCTCCAACCTTACTTCCAACCCTACTTCACTGACCACCCCAGCCTCACGATCCACCACCTTGCCGACCTAGACCAGCAGCCCGAACCATAACTCCCACCACTAAACCCCATGCAAACCTCGCCTAGCTCCCACTCCTGACCACTGTGACAGGCACTCGTTATAAAACAAAAAAAGTCCTGTCGCAGTGTGTTCATCTCTCCTCCCCCCAAACCATCCCCTGGCCACTGTAGCAGGTAAAAAAAAAGTCCTGTTGCAGTGTGTTCACCTCTAACCCCAAACCATTCCCTGGCCACTGTAGCAGGCAACGAAAAAAATAATAAAAAAGTCCTGTTGCAGTGTGTTCACCTCCAACCCCAAACCATTCCCTGGCCACTGTAGCAGGCAACGAAAAAAAATAATAAAAAAGTCCTGTTGCAGTGCGTCAATCTCCCCCTCACCAACCAACCCTATCCGACGGCTGAAGAGGGCCCAAGCGCCCTAAAGCAGCCTCAGTGGGCCAGGGACTTTCCCGCCCACTGGAACCTCACAAAACAACAACAACAGCTCTTAAACAGACTAACATTTCGGCATAAACAGAACTCACTTATCTTTATTTATTTAAAAATGTCAACAATTTTTTCGAAAAATACAGACGTTTACGGAATACCCTGTATCTGCCAAACCACAAGACATATCTTTGATCTGATTCAAAATTCTTACTCGTTTTTAAAATCAGTGTTACTCTGATATGTTACATGTTAGTAACTATTTAAAACAAAATAGAAAAAATACTTTTTGAAAATGTTTCTAAGTCCAAAACTCCTAACAGTCAAAAAGTAACATATGTCAAAAAGTTTATCATCTTAAAAGTCTTGGTAATCCTAGCAACTTTCCAATTTACACCAACCTCGTATCTTTTTTTGTTTTTTAGCAATCAACCAAAATCATCATTTCCCCATATCAAGTGCATGTTATTAGTGTGTAACACGTATAAGTGCTCTGTGGCCTCTTTTATAAATGGGTTATGTATAACTTATATGCATGTTATATGGGGAAATGATGGTTTTTGTTGATTGATAAAAAACAAAAAGAGAAACGAGGTTGGTGTAGATTAGAAAGTTGCTACGATTTCCAAGATCTTAAGATGACTTTTTGGGGTTTGGGCTTACAAATAATTTCAAAAAGAGTATTTTTTGTATTTTGTTTTAAAGTACCTGGTGGCCGAGCTTTGCTTGGGGGAAGGCCAGTCAGTTTGTTTAGATGACTTGGAGTAATATTTCACCACTTCCCCCCTACTGATAATCAGATTTGTACAACTCATTTGCCTCTTTTCTATATTTTTAAGGTCACTCCAGTTGTTATTTATAGCTCAACGTCCCTTTGATTTATTTTACTACTCTATTTATGTAATCTTCACTCAAATCTTTTAATCTCTGCTCTCAGGAAACCACATGTTAATAATCATAAACAACATGAGTATTACTTTGACAGTTCCCTGGTTGATTATGAACAGCTGTTAAAATTCTTTTGTTTTGATTTGAAACTCCATAAGCCCAATGTTAATTTTGTTAACTTTTCATTTTAGTTTTAGCGAATTTCCCCTATAGGGAAGAAGCTATTACCGTAGTCGGCATGGTAAGACCTAGGCCCGGGACCATGATAACTTTTCGTTTTGAGGTCCCCAGACCCCAAAAACACCATTCGTTCGATACTGTATATATATATATATATATATATATATATATATATATATATATATGACTCTGGGGACATATATATATGTCCGTGAGCACGATAACTCTCGTAAACATGATCCGATTTTGATGAAATTTGGTATAAACGTGTAAGGCATCATTTATGACTTTAAGTTCGAAAAGCAGCCAGATCGCTCTATCCGAAGGGGTATTTTGGGGGGGTTTTTTACCCCAAAAATGGGGTTTTTGAACTTTTTACATATAATTTTTGAAATTGTCAAATTTTAGTTTTTACCATTGTATTCAGCTTAAAAAAACACACAATTTGGTATTTTGATCATTCCTCTACGTCAATTGGTTCCCGAGATATTGAAAGTGCTAAACACAGTACGTTGTCTAATGTTATTCTTATGGAGGAAAAGAAAAATTTTATATCTCGCCTATTTATGAACGTATACTGACGAAACTTGGTATATGGCTTCATCTGGTTGTGTTCTAATGATATTTGTTCAAAATAATAGTTTTTTGCTAAAGGCTCCCGTAGCAGCAAACCTGCATACTCAGCCCTATGTTATTCTTATGGATAATAACTAAATGCTATGTATCCCTTAATTATAAACATAAATGAATAAAAACTGGTATATGACTTCACCTAGTTGAGTTATACTGATATTAGCATAAAAACCCATTTTTGTGTTCCTTGATGCAGCAAACCTGCATACTCAGCAACAATGTTATTCTTATGGAGAATAATTAAAATTGTTTATATCGCTTATTTGTGAATATATTTTTATGAAACTTGGTAAGTGGCTTTATGAAGGATTAGGACATTTATATCTCCATTAGAAATTCGCTGAGTATGCAGGTTTGCTGCTACGGGGGTATTTTTACATTATTTGATTTTTCCTGGAGATCTTCTTTTCCAAGAAATGTCTTGGCTACCAAACTGATCACAATCTTCGAATCTAGGAACACATTAACTATGTTTGCAAGCGTCTGAGCTCTGGTATTTACATTCTTAGAAGCATATCCTGGTACCTAGACGAAAGTGTTGGGTTAGCTGCTGGTTAACCATACAATCGAGAAGTAGGGTTATGAAAACTGCAGAACTAAGTTCATAATCATACTTCAAAAGAAATAAGTCAGGGTAGTTTTCAAGACGCCTACTAGATTGTATTGTAAACATATTTTTCAGGAAGATAATCTTCTAACCTTTCCCTCTCTGTACATATTGAAATCCATCATATTTGTTCGCAAATTCTCAGATCTTTTTCAGTCTTGTACCATTCCAATTTCAATTTTAGAATTCCACGGCACAAACCTAGCTTCTACAATAAAAACTAAATACCCCCGTCGCAGCAAACCTGCATACTCAGCGAATTTCCAATGGAGATAAATGTCTTAATACTACATAAAGCCAGTTACCAAGTTTCATAAAAATATATTAAAAAATAAGCGATATATACAATTTTAATTATTCTCCATAAAAATAACATTGGGGCTGAGTACGCAGGTTTGCTGCAACAAGGAACACAAAAAATGGGTTTTTATGCTAATATCAATATAACTCAACTAGGTGAAGTCGTATACCAGTTTTTATTCATTTATGTTCATAATTAAGGGAGACAGAGCATTTAATTATTATCCATAAGAATAACATGGGGACTGAGTTCGCAGGTTTGCTGCTACGGGAGAATTATGCAAAAAAAGATTTTTTGGAGCAAATATCAATAGACCTCAACGAGATGAAGCTGTATACCAAGTTTTGTCAGTATACGTTCATAAATAAGCGAGATACAAAAATTTTCTTTTTCTCCATAAGAATAACATTAGACAACGTACTGTGTTTAGCACTTTCAATATCTCGGTAACCAATTGACGTAGAGGAATGATCGAAATACCAAATTGTGTGTTTTTTTAAGCTGAATCGAATGGTCAAAACTAAAATTTGACTTTTTAAAAAAATATATGTAAAAAATTCAAAAAACCCATTTTTGGGGTACAAAACCCCCCCAAAATACCCCCTCGGATAGGTCGATCTGTCTGGTTTTCGAACTTAAAGTCATAAATGCTGCTTTACATGTTTATACCAAATTTCGTCAAAATCGGATCATTTTTACGAGAGTTATCGTGCTCACGGACACATATATATATATATATATACCCCCGCAGCAGCAAACCTGCATACTCAGCGAATTTCCAATGAATATATACGTATCTTAATACCACATTAAGCCACATACCAATTTTCATCAATATACATTCATAAATAAACGATTTATGACATTTTAATTATTCTCCATAAGAATAACATGGCGGCTGAGTATGCAGGTTTGCTGAAGGAAGGAAAACAAAAAATGGGGTTTTATACAAATATCAATACAACTCATTTAGGCAAAGCCACATACCAAATTTCATTAATTTATTTTCATAATTAAGGGAGATAACACGTTATTTATTCTCCATAAGAATAACATGGGGCTGAGTACGCAGGTTTGCTGCTACGGGAGCCTTTGGCAAAAAATGGTTTTTTTGAGCAAATATCAGTGGTCCACAACCAGATGAAGCCGTATACCAAGTTTCGTCAGTATACGTTCATAAATAAGCGAGATGTAAAATTTTTCTTTTCCTCCATAAGAATAACATTAGATACCCCCGTAGCAGCAAACCTGCGTACTCAGCGAATTTCCAATGCATATATATGTATCTTAATACCAAATAAAGCCACATACCAAGTTTCATCAATATACATTCATAAATAAACGATTTATGACATTTTAATTATTCTCCATAAGAATAACATGGCAACTGAGTATGCAGGTTTGCTGAAGTAAGGAACACAAAAAATGGGGTTTTATACAAATATCAATATAACTCATGTAGGTAAAGCCACATACCAAATTTCATTAATTTATTTTCATAATGAAGGCAGATAACACGTTACTTATTCTCCATAAGAATAACATGGGGCTGAGTACGCAGGTTTGCTGCTACGGGAGCCTTGGGTAAAAAATTGTTTTTTTGAGCAAATATCAATGGTCCACAACCAGATGAAGCCGTATACCAAGTTTCGTCAGTATACGTTCATAAATAAGCGAGATATAAAATTTTTATTTTCCTCCATAAGAATAACATTAGACAACGTACTGTGTTTAGCACTTTTAATATCTCGGTAACTAATTGACGTAGAGAAATGATCAAAATACCAAATTGTGTGTTTTTTTAAGCTGAATCCAATGGGAAAAAATAAAATTTGACCATTTCCAAAATTATATGTAAAAAATTCGAAAAACCCATTTTTGGGGTACAAAACCCCCCCAAAATACCCCTTCGGATAGAGCGATCTGGCTGGTTTTCGAACTTAAAGTCATAAATGTTGCTTTACACGTTTATATCAAATTTCATCAAAATCGGATAATTTTTACGAGAGTTATCGTGCTCACGGACACATATATATATATATATATATATATATATATATATATATATATATATATACAGTTTCGAACGAATGGTGTTTTTGGGGTCTGGGGACCTCAAAACGAAAAGTTATCATGGTCCCGGGCCTAGGTCTTACCATGCCGACTACGGTAATAGCTTCTTCCCTATAGGGGAAATTCGCTAAAACAATTCCATATAGTGGCATAAAACTCCTCATCGCACTGTCGAGAATATTAAAATCTGAGGGACGCTTGAGAAAATTTGAAAACAAAACTTAAATCCCTAATGCTTCAGACAGCTTATTATACTGTAAAGGAATTTCTATGTGAATGAAATAGGTTTAGGAAACCTGTAAATGATTATAGGTTTAGGAAATAACGGTCTTTTTAATTTTATAGTTGGATAAAAGAGATTTTATCTTTTGTTTAGTTATCGAGTGTGTATTTTTAACCAACTTCAAAAAAGAAAGAAGTTATTATTTATAGCAATAGTGAGCTGTACTTACTTATTTGACGATATTATACAACTTTTATCGTTTTAAAATACATCATTTCTGAGTTCTGAGTTCGTATAGTAAAATTGAATTTAAGAAGCTTTTTGTGTTGCTATGTAAAACAAATTTATGTCATGTAGTAAAATTCAATCACATCACATATCACATCACTCAAATTCGGCTGGTATATATATTATATATATATATGTATATATATATATATATGTATATATATATATAGTCTCAGTTTGAAATGTGTTTTAGCGAATTTCCCCTATAGGGAAGAAGCTATTACCGTAGTCGGCATGGAAAGACCTAGGCCCGGGACCATGATAACTTTCCGTTTTGAGGTCCCCAGATGCCAAAAACACAATTCGTTAAAAACTGTATATATCCATATATATATATTGTGTATATGTATATATGTGTGTGAGTCCATGAGCACGATAACTCTAGTAAAAATGGTCCGATTTTTATGAAATTTGGTACAAACGTGTAAAGCAGCATTTATGACTTAGCCAGACACATCGATCAATCCAAAGGGGTATTTTGGGGGAGGGTTTGTACCCCAAAAATGGGTTTTTCGAGTTTTTTACATATAATCTTTGGAAAAGTCAAAAATAAATTTTCATCATTGGATTCAGCTTAAAACAAAAACACAATTTGGTGTTTAGATCATTGCTCTACGTTAATTAGTTCCAGAGATATTGAAAGTGCTAAACACAGTACGTTGTCCAATGTTATTCTTATGGAGAATAAGAACAATTTTATATCTCGCTTATTTATGAACGGATACTGACAAAACTTGGTATATGGCTTCATCTGGTTGTGACATCTTGTTATTTACACCAACAATTCATTTTTACCGATATGGTTCTTGTAGGGGCAAACCTACGTACTCAGCCCCCATGTTATTCTCATGGAGGATAAATGAAATATTATGTATCCCTTGATTATGAACATAAATTAATAAAACTTGGTATTTGACTTTACCTAGTTGATTTATATCCATATTTGCATAAAAACACATATTTTGAGTCCCTTGTTGCAGCAAACCTGCGTACTCAGCTTCCATTTTATTCTTATGGAGAATAATTAAATTGGCATATATCGCTTATTTATGATTATATATTAATGGAACTTGGTATATGGCTTTAACTAGTTGAGTTATATTTATATTTGCATAAGAACCCATATTTGTGGCCCTTGTTGCAGAAAACCTGCGTACTCAGATCCCATGTTATTCTTATGGAGAATAATTAAAATTATATATATTGCTTATTTGTGAACTTAGTAAGATTAACTTTAGGCGGTTTTAGGACATATATATGCATTGGAAATTTGCTGAGTCCGCAGGTTTGCTGTGACGGGGGTATTTTATTTATTTGTTTATTTTGAAACTAACAGACTAATTTTTATTTTTGGAGTAGAGTGGGAGATGATACATCGTATTAGATCCAGCAGGTCTCTAATTAAACGTAAAATTTAAGCTTGCTAACGGAAAAAAACTGTAACTGTAATTTAAATTTAAACAACTTGTTGACTAGCATATTACCTGTTGTTATTACTTACGGGATATAATAAAATACGTCTTACAACACTTAAAAACATATTATTGTGTTCCCTTAACGGACTATAAATCTGTTATATATGTTTACCGTCTGTTACAATATAAGTGTAAATATATTTTTAAGTGTTGTAAGGCGACTTTTATTACATCCCGTGATTTAAATTTTCAAGTTAAACAGAAGGCCCAATTATAGACGTACTGTCATCAAAATAATAAGCAAATGGTTACTTTATTTTTGTCATGGATCATAAGAAATAAAACAAAGAAAAAGAACATAAAATACCAACAAGATTGTTGATTTATTTACTAAAGCCAGAACGTAGGTGCCGCGTGATGTCAGAGGAGAAAAACCAGCAGTAATGTAAGCGGGATCATAAAGAGGCCGCCATAGAGCAATGAGCGGTGACGGTTTTTGCACAGAGTAACCACTGAATGTGATGTTTGCTGATGAGCCAGCGCATTCCACTTGGGGGTATTAACCACTAACATCGAGATAGGGATCCGCAGTTTTTGTCGCAAGTATCCTTCGACTGACATTGCCATTTTAGGAACTCTTCATTGAAGTTATCGTGCTAAAAATCAATGAAAGGTAAACAAATATCAATTGATTATTTGTTGATACAAATTCATTTTTGTTATTAGAACTTACTAAAATATTCAGTAACACGTTTTTTTAATCTTTATTGAAAACATAAAAGAGTTATTAAGCATGGAAAAAACAAAGATAATTTTTGTACAAATTTTTATAAGTTTGATTTTTATAAACACCTAATTTGTATAAAAACACATTAAATAAAACCAGAAACACGTTAGATAATCTTGATGTGCTTTCAAGATGAGAGTTCATGAAGCTAATATTTGGAAAGTCAAAAAATATGAAAATTTGATTTATTTTTTTACTTACTACTAACTGGTAATATGCAGAGACCAATTCAAATTGAAAAAATAAAACCTTGGGTTTAAGTGCAGCGTGAACAGCGAAATATTTAAAGAACACACATGTTCAGTAATACAGTAAACATGTCAAGGAAACTTGGAAGTACAAGAAGTGAAAATGTCACAATTATTTATTTAACGATTTGTAAAAATATTATAACGAAGAAAGTATCATTGTAATTTCCAGACATTTAGTATAGTTACTAGCAATCTTAATTGGTTCAAAATGAAGCTAATGCTAGTTTTAACTGACATCGCAGAAAGGGTAGTAAATTATTTAGTACTAACTAGCTGTGTACCCGTTCTTCGTACGGGTTGTATGTATAATAGATGAATTGAAAAAATAAAAAATAAAAACCCATATAATTTTACAATATTTAAATTACATTAAAAAAACATGGGGCTGAGTCCTAAGATGGCATAAAAAATCCAATTAGCCTAACACATTCTAACGTACAGTACATATAAAACTTTGAAAATGTTTTATCGAGATCAGCTTACCTGTTACCCTGTGAAAAGCGAACAAAGCACGACCTAAGCCACACGAAATTACGATTTTGAGCAACCCCCATTCTTTTTCCAAAAGGTGTATGCCAGTTTTAAATCGCCTAAACCTTCTCACACATGTATAGAACAAATAAAGAAAGTTTCATCAAAGTCAGTGCACCCGTTTTCCCGGGAAAAGCGAACAAACACCCGTCTTTGAGCGTTACCGGCAGACAGATAGGTAGACATAAATTGAGATAAGACTTGTTTTGGCTTCCCCAGGGTGTAAAACGTAAAAATATGCAAACATTTCATAATTCCAAGCAATGTATAGACAAAACTCTAATTTTATTTATATAGATTTAGTATTTAAACATGTATATAGGTATTGCAACTTTGGCCTTAACTTTAATAAGAATAATATTAATATTGCCATAATGATGAACAAAAGTATATATCCCGGTAAATGCGCTTGTACTTTACCTTAACGAGCGAATTTGTTTAGTTTACTCTCAGTTTTTTATAAATGTAAAAGCAGCTGTATCGGGACCTATGAACCCTACACCCTGCTTTGAAACGCTTGATTTATCATCACGTACTGTCAGGGCCGTAACTACAACTTTGGAGGCCCAAAGTTATGAATTTTCGTGTTTTAAATATATTGTAACTTGTGGATACACATTTACATTCAAAATATAAAATCCGAAAATCTGGAATTGTTATTATTTATGCACAGTATTATTTTGATTGTTCTTATCGTTATTGTTTAGGCTAATAAAATAAAAACGGTAAATATTATGGTACCAAGCCACAAAAACACACTGGAAGTTTGATTTGAGGGTCTAGTTTTCTAAGGGTGGATTCCATATATTTTAATAATCTTGTTTAATTCTGCGTTTGCAGTAGATTCTCACAGGTTTCAAACAAAAAATGCAAATCTCTACATAAGCATTGGACAACAATGAGATTGTTTTACAGTTTTCAAAATTTGGGAACACAAAAATCTGATTGTAATTATTATTGCTTTGTTTACTGCACAATACTGTGGATTTTGGGTTTTATACACTGCTTAAACGTAAAATACACCCTTTTGCAAAATGAAAATGTTTGTTATAATTAAGTTGTAAATGGGAAGGAATTTATTTGTGACCACCCGCAAAACTTAGAAATATACCCCTGTCGCAGAAAACCTGCGTACTCAGCGATTTTCAAATGGTCCCTCAATACCAAATGAAACCACTAATAAGTTATTTCAGCAAAACTTGTTCATAAATAAGCAAGATATGACATTTTATTGGTTTCCAAACATAACGCAGTACACAGGAGTACTGAGGAAACTGTACGCAGTAAGCAGTACTACTTTATCCTTTCATAAATCTTTGCCTTAAAACGGAACATATATGACTACATACGTACACCATCATCAGTTTTGTAAAAGTGCATGTGGGGATAAATAATGTTTAAATAATATATTAATTTGTGTTGTTGGCATTTGTTATTTTATACTCCTCAACCTTACTTTATTACATTTTAGCGAATTTCCCCTATAGGGAAGAAGCTATTACCGTAGGTCTCATGGTAAAACTTAAGCCCGAGACCATGACAAATTTTTTTTTAAGGTCCCAAGATGACTAAAACACTATTCGTTCAAATTTATATATATGTATATATCTATCTATATATATATATACATAAAATCACTCTTACAGTTGGTTTTATGAGTAGTCCATCCCTTGTGGTCCAACTTGTTACTGTATATATTCGTTCAGTTCAAAGACTAAGTCACTGAAAATGATTTATTAATGTGTTTTATAAAATTTCAGATTGATATATAGTTGTATACACTAGTATTTTTTCACTTATAACAGATTTTAAAGAAAAGCTGATACTCTTACAGGTTACCACATCAAGCTGATATAGAAAACCCCAGAGATCCGCCATGTTTAATCGTATAATACATTTAAGAAATCCCATATTTAGATGATACTTCTAAATGTCTCTCTTCAAGTAGATACTGGGGAAACTGTCAAACCGCCATCTTTATAAAACTTAAATTTTCTTGATACAGCAGTGTATATCACAGTTATACAGTTTTAAACCAGCATTGGGTTGATACTACCCAAATATTAACTGCGTACTTGGCTTAAAACATTTAGAGAGCAGTGAGCAGTGTCAAGGTGACACGTACGGTTCACAGAGAAAAATGAATAATTGTTGAAACTACCAAAAATATAATAAACTAAACAATCTAATTTGTGTATGGACAACTAATTTCATTGTTTGCTTTGAACATTGTTATTTGCAAAACATATTGCACTGTAAAAAAATGCTGGGGTATTTTAAACACAAAGATGTTGGTTAAACTGATTGTGTGAAAATAGACACTGAAATTGGTTTACTAGAGGCTTGAGTAACCAATTCGCATTCGTGGTAAAACTATGCTGTGTCAATTTGGCATTTGTGACACGAAAGCGTGTTGGTCTTCTAAAATATATTTTAAACACGGTAATTTTGTGTGGAATTGTGGGTAATTAATGTGCGTTGCACCCGGGATTGGCCGTAATTCACAAAAAGCCAGGAAAAATATGCGATTAAGTGTAATTTTGTATATGTTGACGGTAGTTATAGTAAATGAATACAATTTTGTTTATTAAAAATACAAAACAATTATTTAAATAGCACAAATGATCAACGGTGAAAGATAAAAATCTGTATTACACTATTAGTACTATTACATTTAGTCTAAGTTTGGGTAGGGTATGGTAGGTTTGGGCTTCGGGTATGTAATAAACTAATAAAGCAACTCAAGATTAGGTTTTTAACACTATGATATGTATTTAAATTGGCAGAAAAACTCTTTCAAAAAGGATCCATGAACAAATATTTCCACCTAAAAAGTAGAAGTAGAAGTACATTTTTTAATGTAGTTGCAGTTGCAGATGAATGAAATTATCAACTTATTACTGAGAATAATTATGAATAAATCCTACTGTTGGTACACTGGTGAGGCAAATTTATCGTTCTTTGAACTATCATGATTCGTTGTTTACTCCTATAAGTGATTCTACTCGTGAAAATCACTGGAGTAAAAGTAATACAAGTTGGAGCAAATTCATTTTTTCACTCTATTTATGCATCTAATCTTGCCGTGAAATATGATAAATCATGAGCAAACAAACGAATACAAGTTTATTAATGTTAAAATCATTAGTAGGTATTTGTTTGAGTTACTTTGCCAACTAGTTCGATTTCAGCGAGTAGTTCTTTGCCTCACCAAAATTTGGAAAGAACGGCTCGTAGTTTTGTTCATCAGTGTTACCTCCAGTAATACCAATAGAACTCCTTGACAGCGACAGACGACACCCGGCAGCATTATTTTTGTTAGTTTTGTCAGTTTACGTTCTTTGAGTTTTAAATTGCGAATGTGGAACTGCAATGCAGTAGCCAAATACTACTGTTACTACATGTCGTCAAGATGGGTGATAAGGTAAGTGAAGATTTAGCTGTAAAGGTAGTGATCAGTGTTATTGTAGGCTGTAAGTAACCCCTACAACTCCGTGAAGGAAGCGGCGTGCTTGAGTTATTAGGGTGATTGATGTTAGAAGGACATCCTAGGAAAAACAATTTTGTTTGACAAAATAACTTAGGCCTTGTCAATTTTGCCTACTTATCCTCTACTCAATAGATTGCCATGCATGCATAGTGTAATCCATCTTACGTTCAAGTAAGGTTATCTGAATTTCAAAGTAGGTATGTCTAGCTCACAAACTTAACTTGGCTCGATTTTGTTGGGGTCATGTATACTCCATAATTACCGATTACAGGCCTAGCCTACTCTCCAAAGCCTGTACTACTCGAGGTTAAATCTCACTTTTGTACTCCTTACATTAAAACTTTGAAGGGGTCTGAGAACTTAATTTGCTAATTTTATACAAACATGTTATAACTCCTCTAGTATTTTGACTGCTCCAGCTTTAGTGAGTCTACTATAGACAAGTTAAGTTTGTGAGCTAGGCGTACCTACTTTGAAATTCAGATAACCTTTCTTGAACGTAAGATGGATTACACTATGTATGCTTGGCAATCTATTGATTAGAGGATAAGAACCTGTAGGTAATTATGGAGTATACATGACCCCAACAAAATCGAGGTAAATTTACACTTTTCTTATAGATTTTGACCTGAAAAACACGATAAAAGTATTCTTTTTCTGCGGAAAGACCGTTTTAATGGTGAAAATAGTAAAAAAAACTTGGACGGTTCCAATTTCTTCTGCTGACTAGTGGTTTGAGGGGAGGAACGTTCAAATTGCAACATGGAACTGTCTGCAAGAGATTTCCAATCTAAGAACTTGTTATTAAAGAAAACACATAAATACCGTTTGATCAATCATCATCCACTAGAGATAATCATAATATGTTCTTAAAATAACTATACGTCAGTAAATAACAATTTTTAAGATGAAAATTAACAGTACGAAATTAAATAAACGGTGTTAACGTCCATTTTGTTATTTTTTCTGCTTCGGAGCTGATTTTTCTACTTGGAGCAGGTTTGCCAACTCGAACCCTTGAATATTGCTCGACTGCACCTGTATTACCTAACCTAACCTAATTAGGAGTATAATAGGTACCAAAGTATACTTATATTCGGATTGTTGGTTGGTGGGCTTGCCACGGGTACTTATTAGGTTAACTAGCGTTGGGTTAGGTTAGGATTGTTAGGTTAGGTGTGGTTTGTTTTTGTTCGTTTTGCCATCCAGGTACGGTGGCACTTAACCTAACCCAAGCTAGTTAACCTAATAAGCACCCGTGGCAAGCCCACCAACAAACCATGCCAGTACTAAGTGTACGCTTTAATGTCACATACCGTACGAAGATGTAGCGTTTTTTATTAACCATTCATTTTCGGATCAAGCTTCTTCGCCAGCTCACTTCCTACAGGATGAGCTTACGCGCTCCGCGCTCACTTGCCTCCATGGTGACCTCGTTTGCTGTCACGTACCCTACGAAGATGTAGTGTTTTTTACTAACCATCGCGCTCACTTGCCTCCATGGTGACTTAGTTCGCTACGCTCATTTACTTTCAGAATGAGCTTGTTCACTTTGCTCACTCACCTCTCAACACTTAGTCACTTATAATGGGTAAGGGGTAAATAAAGCACAAAACATAACTTTGTATTAGATACATATTATCTACGACATTTCATTTATATATATTATATACTCTATGGACGTTTTCCTGATAGTCTGTAGAAACTAGAAACATTGAAAGTTGTGTTCTAATCTGTGATTTGTAAGTATTGTCTGCTTGCATCGAAAATAATAATTTTAAGTAATATTTTCTATAATTAATAATGGTTCCCGTGCAAAATAAATGTTATTTCTAGATTCTAGAGGTAAATATCTTTAAGAAAAATGCAAATTTAACTCAATATAGTTGGGGTCATGTATACTCCATAAGAACCCTGTAATCAAATACCTACTTAATTTTATTGTTAGCTCAAGTAAACAATTCAGGGCTTAAATAAAGTAGTTTCCGGTCCACCTCCATATATATGAAGACGTGAGTGATGCCAACTTTTTATTATCAACAATAACATAACATAACTAAACTTCTGTCATATTAACACCTCGCTTTGAGAGTAGTTTACATCTCACCTAACCTCAATTTATCGAATAAGAGTCGTGCCGACTGTACTGTTCTGAGTAGGCCTACCGTACCTCCGTAGCTCCTTAACCTATTAAGCCCCTTGTCAACCTGACCAACCAACCATGCCAGAGAGTATACTTGCTGATACGCAACTTGCAACTCGCAATACACAATGACAGTGAGTAAAATTGTTGATGGCAAGACTTATCGCCATATTGTGATATCGCTAGCAAACGAATATTTGCTTAACATAAGATAGAGAAAATATTGATGTTAGTCAAACTGTTAACATTACCCATTACGGAATACACACAGCATAAAGGTGGGAGAATTCTTTTACATACGTAGGGTGGTGGAAACTTTCAAATTAACTTACAGGAGAACATTAATTTTGTGACATTCAAATATCGCATGAAAATATCGAAGTTTTAACAATCGATATATATATCGAATAATTAAACTGTATTCTATTTTTAATAATCAGATGTTTTTAAACATTTTTAATTAAAATTGTTTATTTACATTTTAAAATAAAGTAAATAAAAATAGAAATAGAAAGTGATTGTGAGTTTGTGAATTTTACATGTTTCTGTAAACATGTGTTTAATCCAATAGAAAAATGTGTTAGTTTTCTTCAAGACAAAGAACTAATAGGTACCTAATAATCCAAATTGTGATGTGTGTGGAGGCAAAACAAAAAACACTAATACGTGGTGAAAATTCGGTCAAATTTTGATGCAAAAAAAAGGTCAATGACGAACACGATGTAAGAAAGAACGCTTTAGAAAACACTTTTTTCAAAAATGCCAAGTTTGGATTGATTAACATTCTAACTTTAGTTTAATTTTTTGTATACATGTTGTAAATTATGATTTTTTAATAAGAAAAACAAGCACATCAACATCTAAAACCAGCAGGAAAACTATCGCTGATTGGATGTCGTTTTGTAGAGAGCTACATCGACAGAAAATTTGAAGAATAAGAGTAATCGATATATCAACTGTTAAAACTTTTGATATTTTCATTCGATAGTATGGTAGCCCAGATCCGGAACTGCACCCGTTTAAACGTTTAGGTATTTTAGTTCAGAAAAGGTAATTTGTAACTTTTATTTATAGAATGGAACCAGACGAGAAATTCAATGATTTCAACGGTTCACCTACTTACCTCCAACAGCAAGTAGAAAGAAAACTGGACAGAGTGAGAGTGGGAGTGGCAGTTCTACAAGGTAAAATCCAATATAACAATCCGAATAAAAAAAAGAAAGTTACAGTCCCCATCTAACCCCATCTAACATACGCTACCGACAGTGAGGTGCCTCCCTCCTATCTTAAGATTTAAATTATAAACCCTTTTTCCAGGCCTATTACAGTGTCAGGGGATATTTAGTTTGCTGGCAAGCTAAGTAGCCAAACAAAAATACCCTTGCTGCAGCAAACCTAATATTTAATACACAAGCAGATTTTGTGTCACGCTGAGATATCAGGATCCACTGTACCGATTGTTATGATTGAAGTATCTATGCGGAAATGTCTCAATGCGTAGGTCTGCAGAAAATCATTAAAATCTACATCGGCCCTCAGGCCCCAAAGGCCTTCAAAGTTGCAATGTTAATCTTATGCAGTGTCTCCAGTTCGGCCAGGGACAAATACCATACAAGTAGTTAAATATTATTGTATTGTAGGTAAAATTATTGCACGTTTGCAAAGACACCTAAAACTTACACTCAAACGTTAAAATAGACAAACATTCAATTTTTTTAAGTAGAACAGCTGTAAATTTCCAAACGAAATAAAGGTTCGAATAAATAAACAAATGCTTAACAAAACTCACGATATTTTACAAAGCCTATGTAGGGTATTTATAAAAATAAATGGCAAAGAATCCAACAAAAAATTGTATTTAGTACTTTTAAAATATGTTCTGAGAGCCTATTTATGTATTTTTAGAATTTAATTCATTAAGTAGTCAGTAATTAGTTCATCATTAGTAATCATTCAATTAATTAGTAGGTCATAATCATGTATAGTTTAGGCTGATCCCAAATTATTATACAATTTACCGTATCGTACGTGACCTATCGTACATGGTACAACGGGCTGAATTATCGTACAAAACGATAATAATCGTACAACTGGAGACACTGATCTTATGGAAGAACAGTAATCATTGAAATTGAGAATTTGATAGCTGTTGAAGGTAACAAAACACAGTACAGAAGAAAGATCAGCTGCTTCAGGCTAACTTTTGGAATGGCAACACAATTTAAAGTCACAACCGTATTTGCTTGAATTTGTGAGCAGCTGGATTTGCTAGTTTGTTATAATATTATAAAGAAGAGATGGTTTTTGTCTGTCTGTCTGATGTTCTGGGTGAACACAAAAACTACTGAACTGACTGGGCTGAAATTTTACATAAAGGTAGATCTTGAACCCATGCAACATATAGGCCTATTCACTTCCTTAAAATCCCCTCGGGGCTAAGCCCCGTGAACGTCCTAAGTTTCAATGTTTACATTTCAGAAGAAAGTAAACATTCAGAAACTGTAATGCGAATAGCTGTGGATACTTCCATTTGACAGCTTTAAAGAGCAGAAGCAAGAACAGCTGTTTCATGCTAACTTAATTGCAGATTGCATTGAATATATATTGGGTAAAGAAAACACCTGTGCGAAGAACGGGTACATCAGCTAGTTCTCCATAAGATTCACATACTGTATTTAGAACTTTCAATATGTCAGTTACCGATTGACATATAGCAATTATTCAAAATGCTAAATTGTTAGCTATTTTAATGGTGTGCAATAAAGTTTCATTGGCTCTTGACAGTGGCGTAACTGATTTTTTGGGCCCCCCCCGCAAACTTATTTTTAGCCCCCATGTAGCATAATCGCACAGTTTCAAAGAATCAATTCGAGATGACCAGCGTGTTGGGCAACTTTTTTTTTATTTTTAAGTGTAAGTATTTTAACTTAAAACGTCATACCTTGTAATACTTTGACTAAAAGAACTACACCAAAACAATTATGTTTTTTGGAATATTTGAAAAAGTATACCGGTAACCTAAAAAAAAGTTTCAAGTGTGGGCGGCAAAATGAACATTGCTGTTTTTTTTTTTAGACGACTTATACAGTGAAAAGCAGCATAACTAATTCAGAATGGCTAAAGTTATTAACATTTATCAAAATTAAGTTGAACTATTTCATCCCAAAATGCGGGCCTGCCAGAGCGCTTACCTCGGCTCGCGGGCCCAGCAGTTACGCCACTGGCTCTTGAACCAAAAGAGACACAGCCACTGGATGCCTTTAGTTGTCCTTGCTTTGTATATGTACTGCCCTCAAAAGTTTTATGGGCTTCTCTTGATGAAGTACCCAATAACTATTGGTATATCATTGCTGACCAGATATATAGTATTGAAAAATATTTTTCAGAATGGCCATTCTGGAAGAGCTAGTAAGCAGTTCAAGTGATCTTCAGCCATATCTTTCAGCCGTGGACCAACAAAAGACAGAGTTCAAGTGATCCCCAGCCAAATCTTTTGACCTGTGCAACAGAAGAAGTGTCTCCCCGTACCTGTTAGAGTTAGATTTAAAGGGCCGTTGAAGCCTTCACGATAAAATCATTGCATTAAACAATGTGTGCAATAAAGTGTTTTATCTTTAAATGTTTAGTATTTGTGAATATACCTATTTACATATAAAGTTGGAAGATCCAGTGATTTAGAATCTTGAAAATTTCATTGTATCTTTTGGTACGGTTGTGAAAAGTGATAACTTTTAATCCAGGTTAATTTTTTCAATTAACCGTTTTTAACGTAACTTAATAGGAATGCTTAATTTATTTACAGATGAAATATTTTTTGCAATATTATATATTAAATATATGAACAAACTATAAAATTTGAATAACCCCTCAAAATTTGTCCAGTTTAAAGATTATGTTTAACAGTTTAAAAATATTTTTTTACTGTTTTGGTCACTCAAGATCAAACCTGTAATGTGAAGACGAATATCTGGTGTAATTTTAAACTATGTAGAGTATAAGTGTTTCAAAAGCAACTTTACGGTGGGTTACCTTTATTAGTATAAAGTTTTAAATTTGTACCCATCTTAATGTGATATATAAATTTTTACTGAAACTTGGTGTATAAAATTGTTGGTGGACAGGTGATGTCGAGTTGAATTTGTCTGTGCAATATTTCCCGGTGATTTAACCTTTCTCAAGTGATGTATACCATTACAGACATTTAATTTTGCACAAGAAATAAGCTGTTCACTGTTTTTCTTTACACAGAAAAAATACAAACTTACCTGACAGGTATTTTGGTTAATATTTCACTCAAATTTGTGTAACAAATATAACACAAATGTTATGTGTTGACTTATTATGCTGTGTGTTATTTACAATAAAATGGTTATATTAATACAAATTTGGGTAAGTATTTTAACACAGTATTTCTGTGTTGCTTAATCATAGAGTAATTTTTTTCACACACAAAAATGTGTTAAACATTTAACACGGAAGAAATATGTGTTACCGAGTGACACAAGGAATTGTGATGGTTTCCAACTCAGGTAAGTGTGTGAACTTCAACACAAGCAGCTGAGTGTTATTTCGACACAAGAGTGTGTGAGGTCTTACTGGGACATCTTGGCATTAAATTTGGGTCGAATTAACACGATTATTTTTTACAGTGCGAAGGTTAATTTCAAATATAGTTTGGTCAAACAAAAATTAACAGAGTTTAGCACTCATTAATTTGTTGTTTCTTAAATAAAACTTAAATCATCTCAAATGATTAAATGTTCTCAAATGTTCGGGATAGTTCGCCTCACCATAATTCGTGTTCACCTGTGCTGTTTTTGTCGGGTTTTGGCACAAATCAAAGGAGACGAGCAGAAGTGAATGGGCGAGCATGGTATTGCATTGGTATTGGGCGAGCGTGTACTTGATTAGTTTGTTGTACACATTTGGTTGATTTGGTGCAAGACTCGTTCCAAACATCGAGAGAATCATTCGGCGATAGTGTACTGATACAAAATATTTCGTGCAGCTCCCACACTTCTCGCGACTACCGAAAAATTGTAGTTAGGCCAAATGATCAGGCGTATTCGCGAGAAGTGTGGGACAGCCTTTATTGATTAGGCCTAACACAAATTATTTTAATTTACCTTCAACCTAGCGAGTTTGCTGCACCCATATGTTTAAACATTAAGTTTTATAGGAAAACAAATATTTAAATAACAGCAAATAAATTTTAAATCAGCAAAAGAAAATAAACTTTTTTAAGAGTAAAAAATAGCTAATCCTACAAGAACAAATGTTCCAAATATACTGCTTACAACAGTGACACAGTTCAATGGCTTGTGTTGACCATTCCATTTGAAAAAAACCAAGAAACCTAATGTAATAATTTAGTACCTATTTGTTAAGACATAATTTAAAATACAATACTCAAAAACATAAATGATATATTGTCAATTTTGGTTAGAATACCATCCTCGTGTTTATAAAGACTACCATAAAAACTTATTACCATACGTTCACCCAGTAAAATATATTTAATATACTGAGTAGCCAAATGTTTTCCGCAGGGATATTATTATGACAGATAGTATTGTTAACTTCCCCTCCAACGCTGATCATCCCACTTGTTTTAGAAATATAAATTGCTATTGAAATATTCAGTCTCTTGGAGGTAATAAATTTTAAATTCATTTGCCTGATAAAAAATTAATACTAAAGTGATCAGGCCTACTTTATAACATTTTCACGGGATTTTGTATAGCAAATTAATGAAATTGTTACTTTACTTACTAGCAAAGGAAGTAGCTTAAATAAAACTCAAATTATTGATAAAATTACAAATTTTATTGAATACCTTATATGAATAGAAAAGTAATATCAAAAAACACTGTATTCTACTGTTGTTTTTAATTGATTTAATTTTATGTCATAAATTGCTAACTTTATTATTTTCAAAGCGCCCTCCAGTTCATCCAGGAAACTTCTTCTGCACTGCCACTAAAATCAAAAACCAAAACAGATGTTAAAACTTATGTTAAATAGATTTAATGCAACATAACAAGCAAAATTAATACACTTGCTGCAGGCACAGGTATATGTGTCTCTAGTACGAGGCACCATCGCAAACAATTCTTCATATTAACAAATCTGTAAGCAAGTATTCAAATTCAATTATTTCTTTACAAGTTAATAACTATCACACTGTACATTCGGTAAACCGTGCTACACGCATGGATGAGATGGGAATTAGCCTCTATTTAAATCAATCTATATATAGTTAAATAATTTCATGCATCACTGCATTCCGGGCATGACCAAAGCTTCCGAAACCTCTTAAAAACTCAGAAGTCGTATTCCAGATAACTAAGTAACTTATCTATAATTTCATTAAGAATAACTCAATTGGTTACCTATATTATTTTCATGCAAGTACATTTGCCATTGGGGTGTGATCGAGCTAAAGGAAACTTTATAGCACGACAGATCAATATTCCCATGCGTAGTTCCCACTGACTCGTCAGAACCAGGGGCGGATCCAGGGAGTCACACGGGGGGGGGAATGCCAGGGGTTTGGGGGGTATGGAATCCCCCCGGGGTAGGGGGTCTGGGAGTCCTCCCCAGGAAATTTGTTAAAAACTCCATATCAATAATTTTATTGGCTGTAAAAAATAGCCGAACGCGTTTTATAGACCAAAATGTGAGTTATTGGCCTAAAAAGACGACTATTGAATTCATGGACCGAAATCAGCTATTTGACCTGTTTTTTGGATTAAAAATGGCAATTTTACCACATTTCAAGTTCGCTGTAACTTTTAAACCGTAAACGACAAGTGAACATAGTTTATCGGCCAAAAAAACCTCAACAGTTTATATCCAAACTGCAATTTAAAGGCCAAACACGCCAGCGGAAGTATCAAAGTATGTTATCGTTGAAAACAAAGATTTTACCTAAACTAAGATCGAAACAAATTTGATCGGCCGAGATACGGCGATTTTAAACGATTTTAAGGGACACCCGAGACACATATTACCAGCCTAAAATAGCAGTGCTTCCCGAAGGTGGTCTGCGGACCCCCAGGCCCCAAGACAGAATGTTCTCATTCTTTCTGTAACGGAATATGTAAAATCCCAAAACTTTCTGCAAGCCTAAAGCGATTTTTCATGCGCCTACCGCAACCATTGGAATCATATTATAAAGCCCCTTGTAAAAAACTAATAAGTACGAAAATTATTTAAATAAATCATCTTATTGGAAAACTCCAAATTTTGGCAATCCAAAAGAAAAGTAATTTAATAGCAAAAATTACAACAATAGCCTGATTAGCTTGAACATATTAAACATCTATAATAATAACAATAATATTAATCAGGTAGTACAGTATAATCAACCAATGTCTAAAGTAAGCACTTACTTCTAAATTAATTTATAGACTGAGATTCAAGGTCTGTAGGCATAATTTGTTGTATTAAAACAAACATATTTTTTTAATAACATATTTGGAAACACAGTTAGTCAACTAACTTGGAGTCCCTTACAACCAAATAATTAATATTTATTTAGTACTTAAGTACTTTCATCTATTTTAGGTATTTTCGTCAAGGACCCTGCATTGGAAATAATTTTTCGTCATACTATGCGGGAACATATGACTTCGATACTAAAATGCGGCTGGAAACTTGCTGTTTTCATTTAAAATAACATATGTTCCTTTGATGTCTTTTCCAATCACTTCTTTTCCGATCACTAAAATTAGCTACATGTTAATCTTATGGTGAAAGCCTATTTTTGCCGTACAGTTCTTTTCCGATCAGTTTTAGAAGTTACAAACGCGACGCAACAGCTGACTTTCATTGTTGTCAAATCATTGGCCACAGTTAACCTCTCATTGATGTTACACGTGTGAAGCACATTATGGCATTGTATTTTTGTCATTTATAAAATAATGTAACAATGAAAATTGCACCATAAATATCAATTTGGATTTTGATAAAAAATAGCTTAGAAGAAATCTTTTTAAAGCTAAGTAGCCTAGGCTTATGGTTTTTGTTTCATAAAATATGTAAATAGCCTATAGTAAAATAATAATCAGGCCTATGTGTTTTTTTGAGTAAAATAAACCTTGATTCTAGAGTAAAATTATTTCTTGGTTTGTAATTAAATGACTTTTTTGTAGTATGACGAAAAGTATCGTTCAATAGTCGTCCAAAAAGCTCTTTGCCAGTGCTTGATCTAAATTCCGTGCTCGACTTCGTCTCGCACGTTGACACGATCTCGCACTGGCAAAGAGCGCTTTTCCGGACTAGTAACGAAATATACTATTCCGATAATTTTGCTCGTAGCAGACTTGCATTTAACAGACAATGCCTGGTGATGCATCGCGTAATAGGGTTTTTAATTTTTTTATATAATATTTCTAAACAAACCAAGCAAAAGACGGCTCAATTGGTTGGTTGGTAGAATCAAAAACAGACAATGTAACGTCACTGATTGGAGCCGCACGATCATATGATATATCCGAGCGATGCATTGCATAGTAGTTGAACTATGAATATCCCGATTCTCTTTAAATATCGTATCGATTAAATACGTACTGCCGTATCGTATGGCTTGCATAGTGGGATGTGCTGCTGCAAGTCAGAAATATTTAATTACTTAAACTCCCAGATAATCCTGGGTTGCAGTGGAAAAAATTGTTGAATCGGACGGCAAATGAATCGCCCAAAACCAGTATTGAAAGATAATCCTTCTCCTCCGGGACCCTGGATTAACGTTTAAATTACGTTTAAATAACGATTTAATAACGTTTAAAAATTAAAGTTTTACGGGATTGGCGGGAGTGAGCTGAATTTGTTTGTGAGCTATCTTCAAAACCGAAGTCAGTCTGTTTATGTTAATGGTGAATGGTCCAGAACTACAGTAGAACTCCAATTATCCAAATTAATTGGGGATCGGGCCAATTCGGATATGCAGAAATTCGGATAATCAGGTATACCTCGGGAATTAAGCAAAAAACATCACCATACATAAAAACCAGAATTTTATCGACAAAGTTATTATAAATGTAGTGAACAGAAAGTGAGCGAACTGTATCAAGAATATACGTCATACAAATTAAATTACACGAGTTAAATTGAATACAGTATATACAGTTGCTCTTATCAATAGGCCTACATACTGTACATATTTCACTGTTCAATGTTGGTTATTTCACTTGAACATCTCGAGCAAAGTGAGTTTATCACTTAGCGAAAGGACAACACGTTTACGTTTTGTACTCATTTCGAACGATAATCTCGGTGAAAGACACTTATTTTCACATACTTTCTCCCTTTTAGCCCAACTTTAATGAATAAATTACTTTTTATTTACTAAATATAGAATACAAAGCACGGTCAAATGTACAGAAGTCTTGTAAACAAGTTGTTTTAACAAACATCAACCCAAATCCCTGCTTGGAGGCACTACAGAATCCATTGCTACACTTGTGGTTTTAAGAGGGGAAATGCCCCCTATTGCCCCCCCCAGGGTTATTAAGGGGCAACACATATCGAATTACCTCTGTTGTCAATGCTAAATTGACAAGCATATCAAGTTTGAATGAAATTGATCAGTAAATAAGAGAGAAATAGTAATTTTTGTATTCCCCATAAGAATAACATTGGACAACGTACTGCGTTTACCGCTAAATGAAAATTTCAATTTTCTCCGAAACCAGCAATCGTAGAATAGTAATTCAAAATACTAAATTATTTAGTTTTTTGAGCTCTTTTTAATGGTGAATAGTAATATTTTTTTATATTTATGTCTTTTTATGAAAAATCAAAAAAACTGAATTTTGGATGTTTTAAGTCCTGTAGTTTCTGAACCCGAATTTTTACAGGAATGCCGGTGGTGTCACTTTGTTGGAAAACTAAAGTTCTACAAACCACTAAAGTTTAATCAAAATCGTTAGAGCTGTTTTTGAGAAATTTTGATTGTTCATGTTTTTTTGGTGGTTTTGGGGGGATAATTACCCTTAAAAATCAAAAATTCAAAAAAATGAAAAAACGCCTGGAGATATCGTGGATTAGTACCTACATACCAAATTTCATAAAAATCGGCCCATTGGTTAGGGTTCTAGCTCTGTACACATCCACACAGACACACACACACACACACACACACACACACACACACACACACACACACACACACACACACACACACACACACACACACACAAACACACGTGTTTATATTGACGTGGGGTGAAATAATAAAGGTATATCTAAAAACAACTAATTACGGGTGGCTTATTTGCAAAAAATAATTTTAGTGCCTGATAAAAATGCGATCCACATCTATAATGGGTTTATCCTCTCGCCGCGCGCCGGCAGCAGACGATTTTGCTTAACGAATGCAACAATCGAGAGAAAACATCTCGATTATACAAACCTCTCGCTAAGCAATCGAAACAATCGATAAGCGGAACCTCTCGAGAAGGAACATTTCGATTGTTTTAACCTCTCGCAATCGCGCATCACTAGTTAGGTCAGGTGAGAATTTCATTAAAAATTAAAAATAAGACAAAAATCCAGACTTATCTGGTCCAGAGTGGCCAGACTTAAAATAAAACAATGAGACAATTACAGAAAACATATTTAAACACACAAAAAAACGTATTTAAAGGATTTTTAACATTTTAGCTTGGCGGTGCATTCACATGCATTTTTGTAAAAAAACTCAAACACTTCTTGACCGAATTTGCTGGGAAAGGTTTTAACAGCTGGGGGAAAGGTGCCCCCAGCTATCCAATCCCAACCCAGCACTTAAAAATTGGCCTGAGGTCAACTGGACGTAATCATAGATTAAGCATACTCCTTAGGAGATATTGCATGGGCAGGTTGTCAGACGAAGATGGGTGAACAGTGGCGTGCTCCTGCGGGATTTTCTAGTACTAGCATAGAGTGCCGACGGCATCAGCGCAGTGGTGCAGCTCGTGGCCACGTGAGGAACCAACGATCCGCGGGCTAGGAGGGGAAACGACATCGGTGTGCGAGAGAGAGCGGGAGTACTTGTGCGATAGAGAGAGAGGGAGTGAGAAAGGCGCCGCCGACGCGACACTGCCGTAGTGCCGTGGCTCGCTCGCACTCGCAGGGCGTCCGCCAGCCACCAGCCACAGTGCCTTCGTGCCTTCCTTTCGTCAAATCGTAAAGCGGCTTCTTCCTTGATAAATGTTCTACGTTCGCTTGTGAAAATACTCTTACAGTTATAATTACAAATTAGTGTAATAGGTGTATAGTATGTATAACCGATATTTCATTACCAGTAATAGGTGTATAGTATGTATAACCGATATTTCATTACCAATGATTCAGTGAATTCATAACATACAATATTTCCTTATTAAAATCCCACTTAATTCTTTTTCACAATTTATTATTTTTTCCTTTTAATTTCGTCGGGGCGGAGAGTAAATCCTCATGGACACTCAAAAATCCGTAGTCGAGAGTATTGCCGGACTTTTACCGGCTAAAAAAACTCCGCGAAAAATTTAAAATTATTAAAATAAATAAAGTAATTTCTGTGATTTGAGTAATTAACTTTGAAAACCGTTATTAAGTTCAAATAAAATTTACGTTCTTTTTGAAAAATTGAGAAACATTAAGAAATTATACAGGTTTGAAACACCTACGAAACGGCCAGTCCGATTTTAACGAGAGACCTATCAAATGAACGGAAATATTGTCAAATTTTAAATTACGGAGTTTCAAATCTTTCCATTGCTTTTTTAAATTTATATAAGGAAAAACAGTGTAAAATATCGGTGTTTTTTTACAATGTGTGAGTAAATCTCAAATTTAAACGATTATTACAAAATATCAAGTAAACGTATCTGCTTAAAATTGTTATGGCGTATATAGGCCTAAGGGTTATTTAAAAACACTTTTGTCACGTTTCATGAAAGGAATTCATGACTACCTATATAATAAAAATAAACTTAATTTTAATCAGGCAAATATGTGTAATTCAAAAAATATATACAGGGTGTCACAAAAAAAGCGTGGTGTGATTCACAGAATTTGATTCCACATATGAAAATAAGTCAAAATTATCTGCAATTGGTTCGAATTCAGTGCTACGTCTGCCCGGCAGCATCATCTCGACTTGTCGTCTGATTGATGCGTCGTCAGTCAGATTCATATGCCTTCTGTAATACTACTACAGAGAGTTCACAGGCATTTCGGTGAAAATTCGTTAATTTAGTTTTAAAACGTCTTTTTCGGCCATTCTCGTTCATGCGGCTCGGTTGTCGTTCCCCAGGGAGGTAAAAACCATGGAGAGCTCGTCAAATGGACAGAAAATGGTCCGCGCATTGTCAGGCTAGACCCAAAGTGCAGGACACGGCAAATCTGAGTAATCCCGAGCGGTGAGCCCGTTGTCGTTTACACGCTCCTATACCTCTTAATAATAATACATCTACAATGAAACTTATATATTTCTTTTCTGCGTGAATGTGTGCATCTAACGGTATCAATATATTTTAGTTTAAAATTATGTGTAATTTGTAATAATTAAAATATTAGAAGGTTGTAAGAACATGACATAAAAAAGTAAGTAAGCGAGAAAGTTTTTTATTCCTGAGGTAAAATTAAACTTCCAGCAAGAAAGTTGTAGCTAATTAGTTGATCTTCAAAATTTATTCGAAAAAATGTTCGATAGAGCTTCTAGTTTCTTCAATAATCCGATATAAATTACGGCTATGTTCAGTTATTCTTATGGAGGAAAAGAAAAATTTTATATCTCGCTTATTTATGAACGTATACTGACGAAACTTGGTATACGGCTTCATCTGGTTGTGGACCATTGATATTTGCTAAAAAAACAATTTTTGCCAAAGGCTCCCTTAGCAGCAAACCTGCGTACTCAGCCCCATGTTATTCTTATGGAGAATAAGTAACGTGTTATCTCCCTTAATTATGAAAATAAATTAATGAAATTTGGTATGTGGCTTTACCTAAATGAGTTATATTGATATTTGTATAAAACCCCATTTTTCCTTCCTTCAGCAAACCTACATACTCAGCCGCCATATTATTCTTATGGAGAATAATTAAAATGTCATAAATCTTTTATTTATGAATGTATATTGATGAAACTTGGTATGTGGCTTTATGTGGTATTAAGATTCATATATATGCATTGGAAATTCGCTGAGTACGCAGGTTTGCTGCTACGGGGGTATTGTTACTTAACACAGCTTTCAATTATGATAAAAAAAACATTTATCGAGATCTAATCTGAATCATGATTAAAAATTACATATTAAATATTATAAATGAATATGTAATTAAATTAAATGAAAAATAATATGAGACTTATTTGTTGTACATAGTAAAATGTTATGCAAGAATAAACATATTTGTTTTGTTATAACGTGGTTGTGAAGCAAAAATTCCTTAATAAATACTTCATTTGTCCATTTTCTAAGTTAAAATACAGGAGTCATAACCTCGATATGTATTGGATTTTATCTAAACATAATTTTGCCTTTTATTTAAACCCTTCTCTCTTTAAAATTTGTATCACTTAAAAAATTTTCCTTCTAGTTCTAGCAGTTGATTTATTACATCGTTAAATTAGATTGTATTTAAATTTTAAATTTTAAATGTTTTCAGGTTTATCATCCTTAATTTTATGGTCACATTTTATGATTTTAATTGTGAACATTGAAATAGAAGAGAATCAACATCTGTTTACAGAAACTTAAGTTATACCTCCCTAACATCTATTCAAATAGACTTATAATTTGATTTTGTGTGAATAAATAAGGAATAGATCGGAGAAATGAAATACAAAGTCGTAAGTAAATATGTGTAGCTAAATATTTAATCGAAATTATGAATGAACTTATGGTTTTACGTCGAAACTCAGAACTAAGCCTCTACATCAGCCAATACTGTAATAACCAATCCTTTAAAAATCATATTGGCGTTAAAAGTTGAGGAACATGTCAAGGAACTCGAATACGAAAGATACTTAATTTTGAATAAACTTTTCTACCAAAGCTATAAAGGCTATGGTATGGAATCAAATTTGTTGTGTCAAAATTCAAAACTAAGCCTCTTTAAAAGCCGTACAATTGTTATTATATAGTTATTTTCACGAAAAGAGTTGACTCATGTATCGAGTAAATAAAATATGGGAGTCATTGAGTCGTTAACTAATTAATTTCGATGAAAATCCAGGTTGAGTACGTGAAAATCGAGATTTGTATGCTAATATTGAATCTTACACGTGTTTTTACGTCATAATTAGAGGTTAAATACATTTTAATTTAGTACCAAAAGATAAAGAATTTATTCAGTAATTCGATTCCAAAAACCATTTTACTATAAAAAAATCCCTTGCGCCGTAAACCTCATCTAACTGAGGACGCGTCGCCAATAACCCATAAGACGCTGTACTGAGCGCTGCGGCTGCGACCGCCGAATCCTACACTTTGAGATGTGACCTTGAGCCCAGCCGTACCGAATTTTGGTCTATCCCGACTATGGGCGCGAGCATGGTCTATCCCGACATGTTTTCTACCTCGCTGTCGTTCCCAGTCATCGCTATCGGTTATCGGTTGCTGGTGATTTCTACTTCGCTCAGTGTTGCCAATCACTTTTTCCCGAATTACCTTCGATCCTCGTCAAAATTACCCTCAAAATCTAAACTCCTGTATTTGAGTAGAGTGCTAATGAAATAAAGGAAATGTGCTTGAAATTTGATAGGTTTGAGGAGCCGCCTATAGATGTCACTGATGTATAGTTAATTTTAAAGTTTAGAATAAAGAATGAAAATAGAAGTTGCATACGCCAGCCAGTTTTTGTCTCAATTTTTTCATGCGAGATATAACGGATTTTTCTCAGGATTTATTTTACTGCTTAAAAAATCACAGTATATAAATGATTAACAGCTGATACAATTTTGTTTACAGCCATAAACGTCAATTATAAAACAGCTAACGCTGTCTATCTTTCAGTCTATCAACTGCTAGGATTAGGTAGGCGGAGACAGGTGACATTAATCCCCATTTTCTATTTTTGTTATTTATTGTCTGGTTGACGTTAAAACTTGCAGACAATACTGCAACTTAGCGGACTTCTTGTCGTCCTGGCACTCATGGCTCTTTCACGTGTTAACATGAGACAATCACTGTACATGTAATCCTTACTCAAGCTTGATTTCTGTCATGGAGTTTGTGAGTATTCGTCAGAGTCACGAAAATCGGAAGGGTCGATAAAGTAGAGAAATGTAGTAGGCCTAATTTAATCATAAATAAACATCAATGAATGTATAATAAGTATATAACAGAGGATAATATAAGTTTGTATATTTTTAAAGGCTTTAGTAAAATTCCCCCTTTTTACCCTCGAAGTTCAAAATTATCACCGGCAAGGGTAATTTCTCTCGAAGTGGCAACGCTGACTACGCACCGTGTAAACGGAATGGGCAAGTTACTGACGCGACAGTTGTATAGTATAGTTAACAGTCTAGATACAGTAGTTGTCTACTGTCACCGACTAATACAAAACGTGTGTAGGCAAATGACATACAGTAAAGAAGACACTTAAACGGTCTTACACAAGTGTCAGTCAGCAGTCAGTTGACAGTGAAAAAACCCTAGCAACTTAACAACTGTCGCCCGAGTCGGCCCGAGCTCCTTTGCACCGTGGAAACCAGAACCAATCTTAAATTAGTGATGTGCGATATGTATCGTATCGTATAGGAATATCGCGATACGCTAGGGACGATACGATATTTTGTCACGATATTTTTGAAACGATACGTATCTTATAGCCTAAAACGATACTCGATTTTGTATCGGCACATAGAGACGATATTTCGATATTATTTTCTTGGCTGTAAAACAATGAGGTTATATTTATATTCGACAAGAATTCTTCAAAAGTCTTCTTTCTGTGGTACTACAATTAAAACCAGTGGAAATACCTCGATGGCCGTATTTTTAACTGCAGTGTATAATACAATATACGTCGTATCGTTTAGGCACAATATGTTAAGCGATACGATACGCGTATCGCGATACACAGCACCGATACGATACGGCCGATACGATATCTGAGTCCGATACGTATCGTATCGCCGTATCGCACATCACTATCTTAAATCATCTGCACAGCTGCAATCTGCAAGTAGGCAGACGACGCGGTATTCACCATATTTACAACGTACTAACAACGGTAATAATTCTGTTGTACATTTCCCTATCTGAAAACAAATGTGATATTTTCTGATAAGATATTTTTTACTGTTTTTCAAGTTTGATATATTTTTAAGGTTTGAGATCGAAATTCACGGCTTATTCCAGGTTTTTTCACGGTATACGAAATTCACGGCTTATTCAAGGTTTCATGGTTTTCACGGTTGGGTGGGGACCCTGTATAAGAGGGGTTAGCGGAGGGGCTGTTAGGATGGGCGCGCGGCCGAAGGGGGAGAGGGGAAGGGCAGCGACAGCAGCGCGGCAGCGTAGACGTTCCGAACTAGCTCCGCCGTCGCCTTGGACGTACAAGCAGACCGTGTACGCTTATCCCATTACGATGGGTGATCTCCTAAGGAGTATGCTTAATCTATGACGTAATGTTCCCTGGGGTAACTTAAATTACAGAAATAGCAAAACTTAAAATGCTTATTATTTTCTTATCTATGAAATAAATTAAATAAAACTTGCAGGGAACATGTATGAGCTTAATTACAACTAAAAGTGACCAAACGTGGCACTAGAAAAGTCCCAGAAGCCCACTTATTCAAGATAATCAATTGAGTCACTATGCCTAACTTAACAAGTCTCAAAAACACATTTACACTGAACCAAAATGAATGGCTGACCTCACCAAGGTGTAGGTCAACCCAAGAACATAAAATAAAGTTATTTGGAGGCTTTAGGCCTAATATTACACAAACCGTGGACAAAATTCATTTTGGCTGAACACATAGCCTATTTCTGGCCGAAAGCCAGAACACTTTCAATATTCCGATACGATACGTATCGCACATCACTACTACCAACACTTCAGCTAGGCAAAAGTTATTGATTTTACTTGGGAAGGTAATATGAAACTGTGCCATAGGGGCTAAATATGTTGAAACTGATTAAACTGCTAACTTACTGAAACAGTTGAATCACAGATGCTAAAAAGATGATTTGCTAACTAAAACAGCATACAAACAGAAAATAACTTTTACATACACTAGACTGTATTCTGGCAACACATTACTTTAGCTTTTAGCAGAAATTGCTGCAGAATAAACATTTTGATTAGGAACTTGTTTGAGGTTAAGCTTCCACTGACATTTATTGCTGTGACTGACAGCTGGACAGTATTGCCAATCAAAATCTTCTAAATTCCCACCTTGACCTGAAATAATTAGTACCTGTTACCTCAAATTACCACCTCACACAAGTATACCTATTTAGGACCAATGCGAACGCACTATCATCGACGTTATCGTATTAAAAACGTGTTGGCACTTTGTAATTCGCTTCAATATGTGCATTCATTATTTTATTTTTATTTTATTAGTTTGGAAGTTTAAAATTATGTATTATGGAGATATTTAGAGCTCTACTACAGTAATAGCCAGAAGGTACTACTACAGTAAAAGCCAATACGATACGATACGTATCGCACATCACTACTACCAACACTTCAGCTAGGCAAAAGTTATTGATTTTACTTGGGAAGGTAATATGAAACTGTGCCAATCAAGTTAACCAAGCTAATCAAGTTAATAAAATATAGAATACATGTAAAAATAAACAGTAAACTCAACCAAGAGTCATCGTAGATCGTAATCAAGACGAAAACATCAGAATTTTTTTAACAATAACGCCGCGCCACTGACAGAGTTGACACCACGACACTGACAGAGTTGACACCACGACACTGACTCTACATAGCGTACTAAAATCGAGAATATTGTACCAACAATAATTCAATCCCAAAGAACTAAAAGCTTAGAGTATGAAATACAGCATCTCAAACTGAAATTAAATTCATTTATGTGACGGAAATTTGCAGATTGTGAAATAAGTCACGGTTGTTTAATGCAAGAATCACAAATTTTTAATTTTAATCAATTTAATAGACTGCCGCGAAATTACTGAAACTATTATTTCTTACTTATATTAATTCTACATTGCCTGACTCGCCCTAGCTTCCCTCCCCTTAAGTAGTCGCTTAGGAATGTCCAGTGTCTTGCAACAGTTTCAGTGGTTTCAGAAGGCATTTAATTAGGTTTAGTTTTTTAATGAAACATTTAACAAGTAACAAACAAATGAAAACTAAAATTTAAAAATACAACAAATAATAAAGAAACGCATAACCAAGCAAAAACTTAGGTATATTTGCTTAGGCCTAACTTATATTAACTTAGTTTATTCAATCCAAGAAAGCAGCCCATAAAGTTTACCCAGGCAAAGATAACTTAAGTTTTAGCTGAGTTGTACGTTTCTTTAGAATTTATTTATTTGTTTAAGTGTAGTTTTCGTTTGTTTGTTATTTGATAAATGTTTCATTAAAATATATTTGTAACTGGCATTGCATATTATTATTGACGATATACAATTTGTTGATTTTAGATTATAGCATTAATATAAATATCGAGTAAATAATTTTCTATATGTAGGTACTGTTAAAATGTGATTCAAAATATCGAGTGTTCCGATTCGATATAATGAATGTTTAAGATCGATATATTGCATCCGATTAGTTGGTGGCCGCTTATGAAACTGTACCCCCTCACAAGCTCACTTTTAATGTGGGAATGTAGGTTTATATGTGACGGAAATTTGCAGATTGTGAAATAAGTCACGGTTTTTTAATGCAAGAATCACAAATTTTTAATTTTAATCAATTTAATAGACTGCCGCGAAATTACTGAAACTATTATTTCTTACTTATATTAATTTTACATTGACTGACTCGCCCTAGCTTCCATCCCCTTAAGTAGTCGCTTAGGAATGTGCAGTGTCTTGCAACAGTTTCAGTGGTTTCAGAAGGCATTTAATTAGGTTTAGTTTTTTAATGAAACATTTAACAAGTAACAAACAAATGAAAACTAAAATTTAAAAATACAACAAATAATAAAGAAACGCATGACCAAGCAAAAACTTAGGTATATTTGCTTAGGCCTAACTTATATTAACTTAGTTTATTCAATCCAAGAAAGCAGCCCATAAAGTTTACCCAGGCAAAGATAACTTAAGTTTTAGCTGAGTTGTACGTTTCTTTAGAATTTATTTAATTGTTTAATTGTAGTTTTCGTTTGTTTGTTATTTGATAAATGTTTCATTAAAATATATTTGTAACTGGCATTGCATATTATTATTGACGATATACAATTTGTTGATTTTAGATTATAGCATTAATATAAATATCGAGTAAATAATTTTCTATATGTACTGTTAAAATGTGATTCAAAATATCGAGTGTTCCGATTCGATATAACGAATGTTTAAGATCGATATATTGCATCCGATTAGTTGGTGGCCGCTTATGAAACTGTACCCCCTCACAAGCTCACTTTTAATGTAGGAATGTAGGTTTATATGTGACGGAAATTTGCGGATTGTGAAATAAGTCGCGGTTGTTTAATGCAAGAATCACAAATTTTTAATTTTAATCAATTTAATAGACTGCCGCGAAATTACTGAAACTATTATTTCCTACTTATATTAATTCTACATTGCCTGACTCAACCTAGCTTTCCTTCCCTTAATGCTACTACTTATCTAGACATCGTCAAGGCGATGCTTCCGGACGAAATTGTAGCGATCTGCTCTGTTGACCAAAAGGGGGTGTGTCTCGTGCCGGAGAGCGACGTCTAAGCCCGATGCTTACCCTCTTGCTGGCGGAAGGAGGCAACAAAGGTGACGTCACCCCACTTCCGGACCAGCCATCTGCTGAAGCGAGCCAGTTACCGGGTTGGCAAAAGAGGAATATGTATGAGGGTGACGTTACACGGCACAACATGTAGGAATTGTGAGAACAAAAGTAATCGCGAATACAAAGTAGTCGGTACTCGGTACTAGTCTGTACTAGTATCGGATATAATCGGTACTGGAAAGTAATCGTTTAGTCCTTCTTTAAACTTAAAAATAAATAACAAAAATAAACTCTAAACAGTCTATGAGCAACAAATATTGGGCAGCTGAATCACAAGACTTACGCTAATATCACAGTTCATCATCAACAGGAGTTGTAATCCGCCGCGGCACGGTGTAGAGGGCTGGCCTGGATTGCATGGGTAGGCGGAAGACGAAGAAGAAGGCGTCACAGTAGATGTGAAATACGGGGGAGGCGCCACTTCCGGCGCTTTTTCCCCATGTTATTCTTATGGGGATCAGTTTTTGGACCGACACCCGATCCCGCCTTACACAAGTTTCCTTGTTGGCCTATATTAATACCCAACCCTTGCCTATATTAAATGTATTTTCCCAATCCCCATCCCTCCTCTATATTTTTTAAAATTAATTTTCAAATTCAGGCTAAAAAACCATCTTTAGTGTTTATAGTCCGATTTGTCTGCAATTTAGATATGTTACTGTCCTAGGCAAGTGTTTTAATAAATTACACTTACATTTCCCAAATTCACTATTACAGTCAAATTAAAAATTATTTTTGAAAAATACTATAGCGCCAATTGCCAACTTCTTTATTAAATGTCCGATTTGTCTGCAATTTGGATATGTTATTGTCCTAGGAAAGTGTTTTAATAAAATCCACTTACATATCCCAAATTCACTATTACGGTCAAATTAAAAAATATTTTTGAAAAATACTGCCAATTGCCACCTTCTTTATTAACTGTCTGATTTGTCTTCAATTTGGATATGTTATTGTTCTAGGCAAGTGTTTTAATAAATTCCACTTACATATCCCAAATTCACTATTACGGTCAAATAAAAAAATATTTTTGAAAAATACTGCCAATTGCCAACTTCTTTATTTACTGTCCGATTTGTTTAAAATTTGGATATGTTATTGACCTAGGCAAGTGTTTTAATAAATTCCACTTACATATCCCAAATTCACCATTACGGTCAAATTAAAAAATATTTTTGAAAAATACTGCCAATTGCCAACTTCTTTATTTACTGTCCGATTTCTTTAAAACTTGGATATGTGATTGTCCTAGGCAAGTGTTTTAATAAATTCCACTTACATTTCCCAAATTCACTATTACGGTCAAATTAAAAAATATTTTTGAAAAATACTGCCAATTGCCAACTTCTTTATTTACTGTCCGATTTGTTTAAAATTTAGATATGTTATTGTTATAGGCAAGTGTTTTAATAAATTAGCCTTACATTTCCCAAATTCACTATTACAGTCAAATTAAAAAATATTTTTGAAAAATACTGCCAATTGCCAACTTCTTTATTTACTGTCCGATTTGTTTAAAATTTGGATATGTTATTGTTGTAGGCTAATGTATATGCACCATCCACATTTTACAAATATTGCGGTTAAATTTTAAAAAAATTGGAAAAATACTGCCAATTGGCAACTTCTTTATTTATGGTCTGATTTGTTTAAAATTTATATATGTCATTATTCTAGGCTGGTGTATATGTACCATCCACATTTGACAAATTAACTATAAAGGTCAAATTTAAAAAATATTTTGAAAAATATACTAACAATTTCAAACTTCTTTATTTACTGTCTGATTTATTTTCGGATATGTTATAGCTCTTATATAGGTAACAAGACCACACTACCACACGTTCCACTACCCCCTATAATACAGTATTTTGTCTTTTTGTTTGTTTATTTTGCTGTAATCCCAAAACTGACTTTGCTGTTTATTATCCGATTTGCCTACACTTTGGATATTGTCCTAAGCATTTATTGTCTGATTTATTTTTGGATATGTTATAGCCCCCAACTATTATATCTAAAATTACAATATTATTTCCACCAATAATACAGTTGTTTGTTTTGCCGCAACCTAAAAACTAACATTGGTATTTGTGTTTTTACAAAAATATATTTTGTAAATTACTACCAATAACTCCTTTATTTACTTTTCGACTTGTTATATCCCCTTATATCTAAATTTACCGTATATTTTTTCCCTAAATACCCCATTTCCAAATTCAATATTACGGTTGGATTAAAATAAATAAATGCAAGCTTATTATATACATCCAGCTGTTATATTTGCCACAATTCCAATATTGTTGTGACCCTCTCAACTACCTCTCATTGTAATATAATAAGTAATATATATCCACAATTATGGTCAGAACTGCCTAAATTTTGGATATGTTTTAAGCCAATGCGATAGCAAAAAATGAATTTTTAAAACCCAAAACAACTAAACACAAAACACTAATCTTTCTTTGTGCTTGTTTGGAGTAGTCTTTATTTTATCCAACTTAATTTTAATTTTGTAGTTAAAATCAAACTTCCCACATTCTAGCTCCCTTTCCAGCCAGTGGTTGGAGACATAAAGGTTACGAATATTTTCAAACTGTACAATATATCTTTTTCTACCCCTATGTTGGACTTGTTTAATAGCGCACCATATTCCAAATCCTCCAGTCTACTACATTCTTTAAATTTAACATTGCCTTTAATATCTTGCATCTCTATGTCTTCTTGTCCATTGTTACGGAAACTTAGGTTTTCTATTTTTGGAAAGGAATTGCCATAAAATGTTGCGGTTCCGTTAGTGTTAAAGCTTGCAAGTGGCTCGTTGGTAGGTAGATAAATAATGTCCAAATCACCACTGTATGGCAACACGCTATAACCTTGCCTATTCTTATTTATCTCTATAAATACAGTTTTACAGACACCCTTAACATAGTATACACCCCCCCGCCCATCCTTTTCTGCCAACACTCCCACAAACTTGTTGTTTACTACAAACGCATACACTATATAATGTCCATAATGCTCTAGATCCTCGTCGCAGGAAGTAATCTTTTAATTTATCCCCTCTTTCCCTTCTTTCTTTAGCCAACTGTGCTTTGTATTCCTCTGCAACAGTATTTTCCACATATTCCAATGTCTTCTAATTCCAATTTCCTCTTTTTGGAACAACTCTCTAAGAAAGGCTTGGAAAGTGGCTCTATTTCTTTAATAGTGTATGGGTACAGTTTATTGGTCCGGCTTCTTAAAACGTAGGGAGTAAGGTTAGGACTTTCCACTAAGCCTAATTCTTCTAAATTGATGTGTTTAGGTATAGTGGAGAAAGGTGTATTTGATTTTGTAAAACATGTGCCCCCAGATTTGATGTAACACTTATGCTTTACACTTATGGCATCCTCCTCTATTACCTCTACATAGTTAGTTGGTAAACAGTTAAAGCTAAATGCAGATAGAGCATACTTTATTAACTTTTCCCTTTGTGTACTATCTTTTGGCAGTTTTAGTTGTACTCCAGTTATCTTCTTCGTATTACTATTACCCCAATATGCGTATTGTAATAAATCGTTAAACACTAAACAACAACCGTTTTGTAATTGATTGACAACTTTCACCCACATCTTATGCAGAGGTACAGCACAGAATGGAGCATTTTGAAAGTACCGTTTGTTGTCTTCTATTAGACTTAAACAATCTCTTAAAGGTTCAAACCCTTTACCAAAACCTCTACAATAGTTATAGATTGTTGCCTCTAACCTTGTTATTCCATTCTCTCTAGCTAGTTTAGACGAGAACGTTTCTTTTAGTCTCGCATCTGGACAGTTTACAAAGTTTATTATATGGTTTCCTATACTTTTAATTACTCCAGGGCTTGTAATCTGGCATATAAATTTATTATATATTTTTACCCTGCTATTTACATTAAACCATGTTAAACAATCTTTACTAACATTATCTACAATAACATTATATCCATTCGCCCCTTGGTAGCAAAAGTTAAAGTTTTCTGTAAGATATTGGCACATTTCCTCTTTATTAAATATTCCAGCCAAATCTAGTGTTATATCGAAATCCATAAGATAGTACATTTCTTTTTCTAGATCTTGCAGTATCTTTGGAAGATCTTCCAACAAATCCTTAATTTTAACATTTGCAAGCTCTATTTTATAGGGAATTGCTATAGGATCATCATACTTTTGTTTAATTTGGTCAATATCTTTCTTTATTATTTGTAACACACCCTCGCTTTGGGAGAATGGTAGTTTGGCCACAACACCATGTCGAGCTAAAGAGAACTTTTTAAATATTCCTCGTAAGTAGCTATTAAACGAGCCACATATTTCCTTCTTAACTTTAAATTTATTCCGAACGTCCCCATCACAATCCGTAACATTGGTTATCTTAACTAACATTATGTTATCACAAAACGCATCCGTTATAGATGTTAAGTTATTTAATTTTGGTTCACCCTCGCAATAGTTTATATTACCTATGTTTGTAAGAAGGTTATTATTACGTAGATTTTCTAATAAAAACCATATACCGAATCTTTCGTTAGTAGGTTTAATACAATTCCCCAATAAATGGCTAACAGAGTACATTTCTTTTATGCAAAAAAAAGTAGCGGAAACATGTAAACAGGACAGATTACACCATAGGCATATAGAGGTTGTAAATATATGGATATTGTATATAAACACAGGCGAGCGGTAAGTGTAACATGTAAGTGGACACCCACATGCAAATATGGAATACCCACTATTAATATAATTCCAAATTCGACTAAATAGTCTCAATATAATTAACATATTAACTAACTGTGCCATCCCGCATTAGTACCCAAATTGTCGAAATTCTATAATTCTATTCTTAGTCCTTGTATTAGGTTTTGTACTATTAAACCCAACACCCCGTGCAGTAGAGTAATATATGTATTTAATACAGATACGCACATTCTACAAGACCTGTACATCTGTTGTATAAGCAGCAGAATAGACGTCTCACCCATTGTGTTGTTGTAAAGTAAAACATAAATGTAAATTGTGCTGGATACAACCGGCCAGATATTAGACAGGAAATGTGTTGGAAGTGTATTGCCAAAGACAAACACCACATAGTGCAGCATGTAATCAATCCATTACTATTTAGACAAAGGTCAGTATTGGTACAACATCCGATATATTAGCCAAACCCACAATCAAACTTGGAAAACAAACAGTAAAAGATAAATATTATAGTAACAGAAATAGTAAGAGTATAAGGACATAGTAATATTTAAAGTTTATAAAACAACACAAATGCAGAGACACAATAAATAACACACTCCAACACATTTGGACACAGGCACAGATACTGGTTTACATCCATTTAACACAACTTTACACGTTCTGTCAACCGACACAAAAAATAGTTTGTAAATTGTGTAAGAAATATATGTAATATAAACAAATTTAACACAATCATAACATTGTCCACAATGTTATGATTGTGTTAAATTTGTTTATATTACATATATTTCTTACACAATTTACAAAATATTTTTTGTGTCAGTTGACAGAACGTGTAAAGTTGTGTTAAATGGATGTAAACCAGTATCTGTGCCTGTGTCCAAATGTGTTGGAGTGTGTTATTTATTGTGTCTCTGCATTTGTGTTGTTTTATAAACTTTAAATATTACTATGTCCTTATACTCTTACTATTTCTGTTACTATAATATTTATCTTTTACTGTTTGTTTTCCAAGTTTGATTGTGGGTTTGGCTAATATATCGGATGTTGTACCAATACTGACCTTTGTCTAAATAGTAATGGATTGATTACATGCTGCACTATGTGGTGTTTGTCTTACTATTTGGCAATACACTTCCAACACATTTCCTGTCTAATATCTGGCCCGTTGTATCCAGCACAATTTACATTTATGTTTTACTTTACAACAACACAATGGGTGAGACGTCTATTCTGCTGCTTATACAACAGATGTATGGGTCTTGTAGAATGTGCGTATCTGTATTAAATACATATATTACTCTACTGCACGGGGTGTTGGGTTTAATAGTACAAAACCTAATACAAGGACTAAGAATAGAATTATAGAATTTCGACAATTTGGGTACTAATGCGGGATGGCACAGTTAGTTAATATGTTAATTATATTGAGACTATTTAGTCGAATTTGGAATTATATTAATAGTGGGTATTCCATATTTGCATGTGGGTGTCCACTTACATGTTACACTTACCGCTCGCCTGTGTTTATATACAATATCCATATATTTACAACCTCTATATGCCTATGGTGTAATCTGTCCTGTTTACATGTTTCCGCTACTTTTTTTTGCATAAAAGAAATGTACTCTGTTAGCCATTTATTGGGGAATTGTATTAAACCTACTAACGAAAGATTCGGTATATGGTTTTTATTAGAAAATCTACGTAATAATAACCTTCTTACAGACATAGGTAATATAAAATATTGCGAGGGCGAAACAAAATTAAATAACTTAACATCTATAACGGATGCGTTTTGTGATAACATAATGTTAGTTAAGATAACCAATGTTACAGATTGTGATGGGGACGTTCGGAATAAATTTAAAGTTAAGAAGGAAATATGTGGCTCGTTTAATAGCTACTTACGAGGAATATTTAAAAAGTTCTCTTTAGCTCGACATGGTGTTGTGGCCAAACTACCATTCTCCCAAAGCGAGGGTGTGTTACAAATAATAAAGAAAGATATTGACCAAATTAAACAAAAGTATGATGATCCTATAGCAATTCCCTATAAAATAGAGCTTGCAAATGTTAAAATTAAGGATTTGTTGGAAGATCTTCCAAAGATACTGCAAGATTTGGAAAAAGAAATGTACTATCTTATGGATTTCGATATAACACTAGATTTTGCTGGAATATTTAATAAAGAGGAAATGTGCCAATATCTTACAGAAAACTTTAACTTTTGCTACCAAGGGGCGAATGGATATAATGTTATTGTAGATAATGTTAGTAAAGATTGTTTAACATGGTTTAATGTAAATAGCAGGGTAAAAATATATAATAAATTTATATGCCAGATTACAAGCCCTGGAGTAATTAAAAGTATAGGAAACCATATAATAAACTTTGTAAACTGTCCAGATGCGAGACTAAAAGAAACGTTCTCGTCTAAACTAGCTAGAGAGAATGGAATAACAAGGTTAGAGGCAACAATCTATAACTATTGTAGAGGTTTTGGTAAAGGGTTTGAACCTTTAAGAGATTGTTTAAGTCTAATAGAAGACAACAAAAGGTACTTCCAAAATGCTCCATTCTATGCTGTACCTCTGCATAAGATGTGGGTGAAAGTTGCCAATCAATTACAAAACAGTTGTTGTTTAGTGTTTAACGATTTATTACAATACGCATATTGGGGTAATAGTAATACGAAAAAGATAACTGGAGTACAACTAAAACTGCCAAAAGATAGTACACAAAGGGAAAAGTTAATAAAGTATGCTCTATCTGCATTTAGCTTTAACTGTTTACCAACTAACTATGTAGAGGTAATAGAGGAGGATGCCATAAGTGTAAAGCATAAGTGTTACATCAAATCTGGGGGCACATGTTTTACAAAATCAAATACACCTTTCTCCACTATACCTAAACACATCAATTTAGAAGAATTAGGCTTAGTGGAAAGTCCTAACCTTACTCCCTACGTTTTAAGAAGCCGGACCAATAAACTGTACCCATACACTATTAAAGAAATAGAGCCACTTTCCAAGCCTTTCTTAGAGAGTTGTTCCAAAAAGAGGAAATTGGAATTAGAAGACATTGGAATATGTGGAAAATACTGTTGCAGAGGAATACAAAGCACAGTTGGCTAAAGAACAAGAAAGAAGGGAAAGAGAGGATAAATTAAAAGATTACTTCCTGCGACGTTGGGAGGATCTAGAGCATTATGGACATTATATAGTGTATGCGTTTGTAGTAAACAACAAGTTTGTGGGGGTGTTGGCAGAAAAGGATGGACGGAGGGGTGTATACTATGTTAAAGGTGTCTGTAAAACTTTATTTATAGAGATAAATAAGAATAGGCAAGGTTATAGCGTGTTGCCATACAGTGGTGATTTGGACATTATTTATCTACCTACCAACGAGCCACTTGCAAGCTTTAACACTAACGGAACCGCAACATTTTATGGCAATTCCTTTCCAAAAATAGAAAACCTAAGTTTCCGTAACGATGTTGGACAAGAAGACATAGAGATGCAAGATATTAAAGGCAATGTTAAATTTAAAGAATGTAGTAGACTGGAGGATTTGGAATATGGTGCGCTATTAAACAAGTCCAACATAGGGGTAGAAAAAGATATATTGTACAGTTTGAAAATATTCGTAACCTTTATGTCTCCAACCACTGGCTGGAAAGGGAGCTAGAATGTGGGAAGTTTGATTTTAACTACAAAATTAAAATTAAGTTGGATAAAATAAAGACTACTCCAAACAAGCACAAAGAAAGATTAGTGTTTTGTGTTTAGTTGTTTTGGGTTTTAAAAATTTATTTTTTGCATTGGCTTAAAACATATCCAAAATTTAGGCAGTTCTGACCATAATTGTGGATATATATTACTTATCAGCTGGATGTATATAATAAGCTTGTATTTATTTTTTTTAATCCAACCGTAATAGTGAATTTGGAAATGGGGTATTTACTTATGCAATGGCCAGTAATATATTGCAGTCATATCCAAAGTTTGGTTACGACAAAACAGCACTAAAAGGGGAAAAATATACGGTAAATTTAGATATAAGGGGATATAACAAGTCGAAAAGTAAATAAAGGAGTTATTGGTAGTAATTTACAAAATATAGTTTTGTAAAAACACAAATACCAATGTTAGTTTTTAGGTTGCGGCAAAACAAACAACTGTATTATAGGTGGAAATAATATTGTAATTTTAGATATAATAGTTGGGGGCTATAACATATCCAAAAATAAATCAGACAATAAATGCTTAGGACAATATCCAAAGTGTAGGCAAATCGGATAATAAACAGCAAAGTCAGTTTTGGGATTACAGCAAAATAAACAAAAAGACAAAATACTGTATTATAGGGGGTAGTGGAACGTGTGGTAGTGTGGTCTTGTTACCTATATAAGAGCTATAACATATCCGAAAATAAATCAGACAGTAAATAAAGAAGTTTGAAATTGTATATTTTTCAAAATATTTTTTAAATTTGACCATTATAGTTAATTTGTCAAATGTGGATGGTACATATACACTAGCCTAGAATAATGACATATATAAATTTTAAACAAATCAGACCATAAATAAAGAAGTTGCCAATTGGCAGTATTTTTCCAAATTTTTTAAAATTTAACCGCAATATTTGTAAAATGTGGATGGTGCATATACACTAGCCTACAACAATAACATATCCAAATTTTAAACAAATCGAACAGTAAATAAAGAAGTTGGCAATTGGCAGTATTTTTCAAAAATATTTTTTAATTTGACTGTAATAGTGAATTTGGGAAATGTAAGGCTAATTTATTAAAACACTTGCCTATAACAATAACATATCTAAATTTTAAACAAATCGGACAGTAAATAAAGAAGTTGGCAATTGGCAGTATTTTTCAAAAATATTTTTTAATTTGACCGTAATAGTGAATTTGGGAAATGTAAGTGGAATTTATTAAAACACTTGCCTAGGACAATAACATATCTAAATTTTAAATAAATCGGACAGTAAATAAAGAAGTTGGCAATTGGCAGTATTTTTCAAAAATATTTTTTAATTTGACCGTAATAGTGAATTTGGGATATGTAAGTGGAATTTATTAAAACACTTGCCTAGGACAATAACATATCCAAATTTTAAATAAATCGGACAGTAGATAAAGAAGTTGGCAATTGGCAGTATTTTTCAAAAATATTTTTTAATTTGACCGTAATAGTGAATTTGGGATATGTAAGTGGAATTTATTAAACCACTTGCCTAGGACAATAACATATCCAAATTGAAGACAAATCAGACAGTTAATAAAGAAGTTGGCAATTGGCAGTATTTTTCAAAAAATATTATTTAATTTGACCGTAATAGTGAATTTGGGATATGTAGGTGGAATTTATTAAACCACTTGCCTAGGACAATAACATATCCAAATTGAAGACAAATCAGACAGTTAATAAAGAAGGTGGCAATTGGCACTGTAGTATTTTTCAAAAAATATTATTTAATTTGACCGTTATAGTGAATTTTGGAAATGTAGGTGGAATTTATTAAAACACTTGCCTAGGACAGTAACATATCTAAATTGCAGACAAATCGGACTATAAACACTAAAGATGGTTTTTTAGCCTGAATTTGAAAATTAATTTTAAAAAATATAGAGGAGGGATGGGGATTGGGAAAATACATTTAATATAGGCAAGGGTTGGGTATTAATATAGGCCAACAAGGAAACTTTTGTAAGGCGGGATCGGGTGTCGGTCCAAAAACTGATCCCCATAAGAATAACATGGGGAAAAAGCGCCGGAAGTGGCGCCTCCCCCGTATTTCACATCTACTCGTCACATTCCTGGACCCTGTAATGTAACACCAATTCCTAATTTCTATGTAATGATTTATTCACAGTAGCTCAAAAGTTTTAAGTTCATGTGTTGTTTTGGAATAGCTTTAATTATGCCCAAGTTCACTTTAATTTGCAGATATACCCATCCAGAGTTCATTTGCCCAGTGCTTAACATAAATTTAAAATACTGAAAATAATTAAAAAATATTTATAACAGGAAAAAATTTATATTTATATTTTTAAGACTGAAGCTTAATGAAAATGGTTGTGAACTAAATAAGTAGACTAGATAAAATAAACAGCTTGGTAGGAAAACATCTAATCAACAAATTATAAAATAATTAAGATGTATTGCTGGATGAATCTTTTAGTTATCTAAATTCACAAGGTTCCTAGTCATTTTACTACAACATTTGTTATCCAAAATTAATAAGAAGCATATTAAAACAAGGGGGCACATCTGAGCTAAAAGTAGATACCAGAACATTTAAATTGTAATATGCATAAGGAAAATTATTCACCAAAATATAGGCCAACTACACCTAAACCGGAAACCAAAATTGGCCAAAGTTTTGTGAAAAATGATCTGTGGGCTCAGTTTATTGTCAAAATTGGTCCAAACTTTCTGAAAAGCAGGAGCTTAGGCCCCTGCAACTAAATAATAAGCCACAGTTCATTTAAATCATCTCCTTTGGGACTAAGCCCAAGAATCCCCTATGCAAGAAAGCAAAAACTAGCCTAAAACACATTCTACGCCAAGAAAATATAAGTTAAAAGTGGGGTAAGGCAGTTTACCCATAGTTGAGGGACATTGACAGGAAACATAATTTACCAAAACCCCAGCTTCAAACCCACCCTATTTGAACTTAGCCTACAAAACCGTACAAAAGATAATTGAGAACACTGAATGAATGATAACTTTCAGAGTATTGCAGAAAACTTAATTAAATGTTTAGCGGTCTCCTAAGGTAGGGAAATGTAATTAGGAATGCATACAACTGTAATACCCGTATAACAAAATAAATTAGCTGCGGGGTCATAAACCAAAGTTGTTTGCCGGCAAAGATGCCTTGATAGCCAAATCTTTAAACATTTGAAACGACTTTGTTTTATGGCCCAAGGGCTCTGAATGAGAATGGAAACATTAATTAAACCTTCGGGAAGTTCAGAAGGAACTTTAAAATCCAGAAATGCTTCTGCAAGGAATGAAAACTGAAATGAATATGTGCTCTCAGAGGTTATATTTACTTCTGCCGCTAAGGTTAAGGTTAAGACTTGGATATTGCTATCTACTTGATTTATTAAATGGCAAGCTTACTTGCTCTTGTGTAAAATGAGATATTCAAAAATATACACCTAGTACCGGTATGTCGTTTGTAGACCTTAACACATCAATAGGTATCAATGTTGAACTAGAAGAACTTCAAACTTTTGTTTGGCTAAGAATTAACAAAAGGTGGTAAGTTAAAAGAATCAAAAATCGTATTTGCCATTGCCTTTATACATGCATTATCAAAAGTCTTAAAAGTCTAGCTTATTTGGCTACGGTCATAGTATACAATAGAAGAAACCTGGAGCAAAATTTATTATTATTATTGTTTTCTTGGTTATGTTTTCTCTAAAACACTTAACTAAATCAAACCTCCAGAGAAAGTGAGATTAACAAATGATAAACTACAATAATTTAGGTACCTAAAGGAGACCCAAGCCTCCTGCCGATAATCTTAAAGACATTTCTAAGGTTACTGTAATTAGTTACAACGTTTAATAAGTGTTATTTGCTACTTACCATAATATTGCACAGTTTTGGTTGCACAACAGCACAACTGGACATTGGACAACGAAGTGACTGCGTACACGTCCAATATAAGGGCAAATTCACTTCGCTACCGCTTAGGTTATGTTGGGTTAGGTTACGTTACGTTATGTTTCGTTAGGTTAGGATAGGTTAGATTACGTTAGGTTAGGTTAGGAGGTTTTCTGGCTCTCAATTTGTTTTAAAAATCACAGGAAAAGTAACGTACGGTGCATAATTTGGAACGGACGTGAACAGTAGCGGCTCACGTCGGACGTGTACGTAGCCACTGCCATTGGACAACACAATAGCCGCCTTTAATGACAAAGACTTCGCACTTTCTCAAAGCGGTAAAACTTCCAAGTTAACTAAGGCACAGGCAGATAAAAGTAGCACAGATTTTTTTGAGATATGTTCTGGGAGAATTGACAGTATTACAAAAACCAATTCATATATATGAATATGAATAATTAAAAATCGGTCCTTCTATGTTCTTACAGTGTTTGAATTGCAATATATGATGCAGAGATGGGCGTTATTTAACGTAATAGGATAAATAACACTATTACTGAAGTGTCACCTATTACCTTGGTAATAGGTTACTGAAAATACCCTATTATTTGTTTAACGTCTTCTGAACTGCTTGAACGAGCGAGTGAAATAACTATCCAGCTGAGAAGTTGAGATGAGTGTCTTGGTGTCTTCCTATTAACAGCGATCATCACGGAATAATAGTACTAGTCTGTCTGCGCTTACTATTACGGCGAGAAATAACTAAATAAAGTTATCACGGGTGTAACGAGTGTATTACCACAAAGCTAAGGAACGTTCCTGAATATTATTGCAAAGTAACGGTATTTCCCATCTCTAATATGATAGACCGTATTTAATCAATAAAGCCGCCATATTAGTTGTTGGTTATATATCAACACTAACACTGTAGTTTATGTAGATTTCCAAGGGAGTATGCAACTGTTAAGATGATACCTAGGGCTGTTTTGTTGATATATCAACATCTAAACAAATATCAGCACGAGTCGGTAAGTTTCAATACAAATATCAAAAATCGGCCCGCAATTATACCTATATATCTATAAATAAATATATATATCTATATATGTGTCCGTGAATGCGATAACTTGAGTAAAAAACGTCCGAATTTGATGAAATTTGGCTCAAATGTGTAAAGTGATATTTATGACTTTAAGTTCGAAAACCAGAAAAATCGGACTATGGGAAGGGGGGTTTATGGGGGTTTTAAATTTTCCAAAAATCAGTTTTTTGCATTTTTCACCCTAAAATTTTTGAAACAGTTAATTTTGGTTTTGACCATGTTATAGAGCTTAAAAAAACAAATAATATGGTATTTTGAATTATTAACCTAGGTTAAGTGGTTGCGGAAAAAATCCAAAAAAACATGCTCATAAAATCTCCCATGTTAATCTTATGGGAAAAAGGTTTTTGGCTTTTCCTCAGTTAGTTTTACTTTAAACTTCACATTTGCTTTTACCAATCACTTCAGCTCCACAAAACAATCATTTTGGTGTTTAAATTGTGATTCTACGTCCAACCGTTGCAGAGATATTCAAAGTACTAAACACAGTACGTTGTCCAATGTTATCCTTATGGAGAATAAATAAAATTTGATATCTCGATTATTTATGAATGTATATTGATGAAACTTGGTATGTGGCTTCATGTTGTACTGGTATATTGATATTTGAACAAAAAACAAATATTTTGTTGGTTGTCCCCGTAGCAGCTAACCTGCATACTCAGCCCTAATGTTATTCTTATGGAGAATAAGTAAAGTTTTATATCTCCCTTAATTATTAACATAAATTAATAAAACTTAGTATGTAGCTTCACCTGGTTGAGTTAAATTGATAATTGCATAAAAACACATATTTTGTGCTCCTTGTTGCAGCAAACCTGCATACTCAGTCCTATGTTATTCTTATGGAGAATAAATAAAATGCTATAGATCATTTAGTTATTAATTTATTTTTATAAAACTTGGTAAGTGCCTTTATGTGGTAGTGAGAAACATATATATTCATTGGAAATTCGCTGAGTACGCAGGTTTGCTGCGACGGGGGTATTACATTATCATTGCGAATTTTTACCTATGGGGAAAATGCTTTTACCTTCGGTGGCATGGCAACACTTACGTGCGAGACCATGACAACTTTTCGTTTTGTGGCCCTCACAGGCAAAAAGTACCATTCGTTTAAATTGTTATTTATGTATATACAGTATCACGATAACTCTCATAAAAAAGTTCCGATTAAATGCAACGCATACAGAAGTCACAGTAAAATTAATGTAACAGTACAGATGTGTAAAATAACATTTATTTGAACGAGTTTAAAAACCAGACGCATCGCACCATCCGAAGCAAGTATGTTTTTTTTTGTGAGGGGGTGGTTTGTTACTAAAAATGGGATTTTTTCACATATAATTTAAACTTAAATTGAATTTTAGTTTGCACCATTGGATTCAGCGTAAAAAACAAACAATTTGGTATATTTATCATTGTTCTACATCAATTGGTTACTGAGATGTTGAAAGTGCTAAACAGAGTACGTTGTCAAATGTTATTCTTATGGAGAATAAGTACAATTTTTAAAACTTGGTATGTAGCTTCACCTGGTGGAGTTTTGTTAATCCTACTTGAATGAACACATATTTGTTGTCTTTCTTGATGCCTCAAACCTCTTCCAACTCAGTCCCAATGCTAATCAAATAAATGAAGAATAAATAAAATGTTATGTATCCTTTATTTATGAATGTATTGTTATGAAAATTGGTAAGTGGCTTTATGTGATGTAAGATACACAATATGTGAACTGGAAAATCACTGTATAAGCAGGACTGCTCTAACGAGGTATTTTATATTTATTGAAGTAGATAAGAATGCTATTTGGTTAATTTACTTGCTCTCGGAATGTGTTGCGATTGGATTTGCAAGTGAAGTGTTTTTATTGCAGGTTTATTACTACTGTACAGGTTTATTCTTTTAGAGTGTCATAAACTATCCACATCATTAGTTTATATAGCAGTTTCAACATAATTTTAATTAGCAAGTTCGCATAGTTTAAATATCTTACTAAATTGTGGTTTTAATGTCTTGTAGTCATAAATTATTGAGAAATTACAAGCGGTAATATATAACAACTAAGATATGTAGAAGACGGAATTTGCGCCAGTAAATAGGAAATTTAAAACGGGTTTTTCGTCATACTGCTTCAAAAACAACTGTTTTCAACACATGCATTGAGGTGCTAAATTTGTTCTTTTTACTTCTAGGATAAAATAGTATATTTCACTACTAATGCTACTAGCATTGATGTATAATCAATGCTACTAGTCACAAAAGTGACCTATTTTGAAAAATGATATCGAGCCCCGAAATAAGAATTTTGTGACCAGTAGGGAACGATACTTTTCATCACGATGCAAATATCCACACTAAACTTAGAAAATTGTTTAATATTTCATAGTCTGGTAAGTAGGGGAGCCCCCACTTTAGAACCGGAAATGGCATAGTGGTTAGAGTGCGTTATTCCGGAAAGAGTAAGAAGAAAATTTTCCCGCCAAAACTTTCCCGCCAGATTTCCTAACCTCACTTTTCCCGCCAGATTTCCTAACCTCACTTTTCTCCCGCCAGAGTTCCCTCCAGATTTTTTTCTGTAGTGTTGCCAACTTAGCAGTGCTGCCAACCTATGTTCTACATTATTATATATATATGCTCCACGGTTAGACTATTATATGCTCTATAACTACATTATATATATATGCTCTACGCTATTATATATGCTCTATGCTACTATACTATCATATTCTCTACTATTATATATGATCTACGGCTACTGGTTTATACTCTATGGTACATACACTCTATGCTATTGTATGATACATAATTATACATATACTCTATGGCTACATTATATGTATATGCTCTATGGCTACATTATATGTATATGCTCTATGGCTAAGGGGATTTATTTTGAACTTAAAAATTAAATTTTTCTATTGTAAGCTGATTACGACCCATGTTTCCACACCACCCAGGGGGTAAGGTCCCGGCGCGTTTTTTATTAAAGTGAGTATCCCCAGTAGGCCTATTCTCACTGTTTTTAACCACTGCCCCAACCAACGCAGTGATTCGTGGCAGCCACTCCATTACAAAAATGCTGCCTCCGGTAAATATTTTTTCTTCTCTGTTTCTAGGCTATTTACTAAGACTGTGTCCGTTCATTTTAGCCTAGAAAATAGACAGAGAATTTTATTTTTATATTTGTTATTTGGTTTTTAATTTTTTTACTTTTTTTGTTGCGCCTTTCAATTCGCATTTCCCTGACAGTCGGAGGATTACAACAAACGGTTTTACGGTTTTTTTAGGCCAACCTCCCCACACCCCTGGACTTACAAAGGGTTTAGCCCTGCCTGCTGGGTGAGCAACTGCCGGGCCTTATTTTTATTAGGCCCCACTCGAAAATATTTTTCGAGCGTAGTACTGTGCGGACCTCAAGGCGCAAGTTTATTTTTTATTTTTATGTATAATGCAGGCTACTGTAAAATCATCATCATCTATATACAAAATTTCATTTATTTCTTTAACATTAGAATGAAATGTCCGAAGGAATTGAGCCTTCTCCAGGCCTTTTGTGTGTATGGCCTCGAAGGGTTTACACAGTGAGCGTAAAAGCTCTTCGCTGTAATGTACCTCACCTTCATCCCACTTTATGTGGTGAAAGTGACGAGTCAGCCAGCGGGCTGTTCTTTTCATCTTGCTATTCAAAAAATTAAAACAGTAAGGAGGTCGGAATACTAGCTGAGTTCTGTAAGACTTTCCGACTATAGCAAACTCCTTTACAATAAATTTATTATTATTGTCTTTGAACCCGTGGAACTCAACTACAGCTTCCATAGTGAGACTTCGCTAAAAAGACGGTCAGCTACTTGAGATGGTAGTTGATCAGTACGAGTTTCAGCGCCCGATAAAACTTGACCAATAAAAACTTTAATAATATCCTCCAAGTAAAACAATTCAAATAGAGAGCGGCCAATTAAAGGAATATTAATTACAAGCTGATTCCACTCGTTTCGATTGAGACCGAGCGTGTGTTCACCATCAGAGATACAAGCGTACTGTTGACCAAAGATACTGTTAACTTTAATTTCTGCCCCCGTATCGGTATTCACAAAACATTGATGCTTGCCTTCGAAAGCTAAAGTAATTTCATTGAACCTGTCAACCAGCTGACAGTAAGAATCGTAAGACCAAAATACAACACCTTTCCTCCCCTTAATTAATACTCCGAGGCTGTTGTCCCTGTTTTTAAAAATACCCGATACTACGCACTTGGTGAGCTCAGGGTCCAAGAAGTGAACTGACTTTAGAAAAACTCCGGTCATTAAATTTATAGGCTCTGTACCCTTAGGGATGGGTATAGCTTGCGTACTTACCTCCGTCTCGGCTGATGTCATCTCTGCTACTGATGCTCCGTTGATAAACACCCAACCTCATATACCCTATCCCCTTTATCTCCGTTCCCCTCCCCCTCCTCCTCAGAATCTGAAGAGGATTCTTCACTGTTGTCAAAATCTGTACGCCATTTTACTATAATGCTATCGATCCCACGCATTAATTTAAACTCCTTTTCAACACTAGCAAACTTGTAACTGTCTACGTAATCTGTTTTCATCAAAACCTTCTTGTAGTAATATTCAATTTTAATCCAACCGTAGTAACCCATGTTTACTCACTGACTGTTAACCTCAGACTAACAAAATCTATTAACCCACAACATCTATACCCTCCTCATCATCATCACTGCTAAAGTCTCCGTCGTCTCTGAGTTTAACAACTACGGTGGTGGTACCCTCAGGAATATCAGATATTTCCTTCTCACAGTATATCTTGTAACAATCCATTTGTGCTGTACCTATTAAAACATTATCGGCGTTATAAAACTGAATAATAACCCACTCGCCCATGTTTACTCGCTGAGTGCTAGCAAGAGACTAAAGTAATAACACTCTGAAAATTAGATGTATCTTTTACCCCTTTGTTAACACTACACCGGAAGTAGTTGGGACCCAAAATGGGTCCCAACTGATAAGGATTCTAAGTGTTGGACCCGGAGGGTCCACTGTTTAGAAATTACATTGGAGATTTGCTCTTCTGTTAGTTTGATACGTCTCAAAAACCTGGCCCTATCCCTTACTAACTGTTCCCAATCCGATTTTCTATCTTCAGCGGGCAAACTGTATATTTTTGTTACTACCGGGCTGGAGAAACTAACTCGATATTTTCCTGACATCTCCCGTGATCGGTGTGTATGTGTAGTGACAGTCGTGAATTATGAGACAGTATGCCCAAGTATTAGCCGTGATTGCTGTTTTAGTTTGAATCTCAAGCCTTACATCTACGGGGCCGGTCTTAATAGTATCGTCCTGTTTTGAACAGTCAATTACATACAGAGGACACTTCGTTTTAAAATCATCATAATTTAATATCGGTGAGCCAATTCTGCCGTAATACGAGTTTTGAAAGTTCTTATACATATCATAAAACAAGGTGGTGTTCCCACGAAGGTTATCGTACGGATAGAAACTTGAGTTTAAATACAGTTTAACATCAAGCAAATCACAGGCGTCGAACCGTGACATGTCCTTTGTTAAGTCATTCTTTCTGCCTGTCTGGAAGGCCAGAACAACGTACCGGGGTTTTTCCGTTTGGTTAGATGTTTTAAGTGTCCAAGATAATGTGTCCGTACTAGGGAGGTTCGGGTATTCAATCATTTCCCATTGACGGAAAGGAAGATGTATTGCGGGGTCTTTTTCAATAAAGTTGTATAATTTTAGTTTTTCAGTGTCGTTTACTGTAACGTGAGGTACTCGCCAGTAGATTTTGTCAATTGTTAATGTTAAAGTCCCAGCAGCTATTTTTACAGCGTTACTATCCGTACCCGAACGTAATAGTATCAGTTCCTGTTTAACATTTACCAACACCCGCCTGTAGTCTTCAGCGAAACCTAGCAAGAGTTTTAGAGGGATTGAATATACAAAATCTGTCACTTTTTCAGTACTACCGGGGCCAAGCCAGCAAGCGACCTTTAGAGCATTTTTCTCTTCGTCCCGAATTGAAAGAATATTTTTTAAAGTAGCACTAATGCCGACATTTTTCGTTCTGTCAATTTCTTTGCCACAAATCTCGTAGCGGATTTCTTCAAACAAGAAAGACATAGCATTATTAATAAAGGAAACATCCTGAGGAGTCCCGTCTGCTTTTGTAGCGTTGGTCTTGCCGTGAATCACGATAAAGCTTTCAAAAGGGGCAGTTATTATATCCTGCTGTAATAACGGTATTCTTATTTCATCATTATTGTTATAAGTAGTGGACACGTATGGTTGATGTGTGTGAAACTCCATCCCTGTTATTAAGTCATCATACTCAGCGTGGCTGTCTATCGCCAATAGCGCCATTCTGTATTACCTTAAAACCGAGAGAGCGAAGAAACGTTATATTTTTACAAGTTAACACCTTGGCTTTCTGAACACTACTGACTTGTTGCCCTCCTGGTATATGCCTAAATAGTAGCCCCATTACTGTGCCTGAGATGTAGTCTCACCGAGATCCTTTCTCCGCGAAAGTTAACAAGATTACCGTTTTGGTCTTTTAGAGACACTGTCAAGTTGTTGATCCTCTGACTGATCACCGGTAAATAAATGACATTCCTCGGTAATTCTATTATTTTATAGCCCGGTGGTTCAGCCGGGTAGAACTCGTGTATGACATGGCCCTCAACCCCGTTCAAGTATGACCCACGTGTGACATTACATTCCACCCGTATAGAGTTAACTTTTATTATATCTACAGGCAGTTCCGATACATGCTCATTTTTGGCCCCGTATATTTGTTTTTTGTAGCCCAAGAGTGTTCCCAATGAATGTTCTTTAGTAAAGTCAATTTTCTCAGAACAACATATCGTAGCTTTCAAAGTGTTATTATTAGGTTTCAAAGTAAATTGTACTTCTTTTGGCAGTTGCGATTGTATATATTTTTCAATGTCCTCAATTTCGTAAGACCCTTCAGGGATTGTAATACTTTTATCATCACCGTAGTAAAACGTATCATTTATGTCTTTTTCAATGTTCGGTATAGAGTTATAAGTGGTCAGTTCAATTAAACCAAGTTCCCATGTACCCTCGCTAACATCAATAGGAAACGCTAGCTCGTGGGATAGAACACTAGTTACCCCTGTTAGACAGAACATTACTACAGAGAAACTTTAAACACAAATGGCCACAAACAACTGAGTCGAAATTCTGTCGTCTCTCGTAGTTATAGTACATCTCACATTCACCCAAGTACTTAGAAATTTCCGGTGGTGGTCTTAGGTTTCCAAAACTGTCATAATAATAGACCTTTTTATCAATCTTCCTGTAACATACCCAGTGCGTGCCTGGACCGGTTGTACTGTCCAAGTTTACTATAGCAGATTCGTACTTTCTCGGGCGTTTTGGTAGTCCGTCTCTCATGTAAACCCCTCTAAAGTTTGGAATTTTTAACAACTTTGCATATTTAATCAAATCGTAATTTGTAAGCGGTTTTATCGGTATCGAGATGCTTTTTTTTTCTTCTTACATATGCCCCTTTTCTTTCTTGTGCCTGCGCCCGCCTTTGTACCCGAACCTTCCTTTCTATAGGGTCTAAGATACAATCCTTTACCTTTTGGAGGCGGACGTTTCTTCTTACGGCCTCCCCCCAATTTTGATTTTGCTTTCATGGCTGTTGTGACTGCCCAAGCAGCGGCTTTCTCACCAACACTAGCGTTACTGGACTTGAATCTTTGCCAAGCACGTTCCGCCAACTCCTTGTCCGCTTGCCTTCGCTTTTCTGAATCTTTGTAACGAGAGTATGCTATGTCGTGGACCTTACAGGCCGCGTCTAGCCCGTTTATTCCTTTGTCACCTCTAGCCAATCTCTCTTTTAACTTCGTGCCAGGTCCGCAGTACTGATAACCGGGGAGATGTAATTCGACAGGTAGTAAGTCTATGGCCTTATTAAGAACAGATGAAACAATACCTCCGCCTCGCACAACCGCTATCTTACGTCTGAGAGCTTTCCTTCTTGTGTTAGCCATTTATTGCAAGCGCTAGTATCATCCGTTGTAATGTCGCTGCACTCCAACACATTAATGTCAGTTATAAAGTAAACTTGCCCCTTTTATACCTAAACTGGCTCGGAGTTAGCTGAGGAGATTGGGGAAAGGAACAGTATCATCAAATATCCCCGTTGGCTCAAGACGAAAATTCTCTTTAATTTGTTTCAAAAGAAGCTCCACTCAGTCCCTCTTCAGTCATAAAGAGATCATAAGTATCAGGCGGAAGAGGTTTGACGTCTTCTTCTTCAGGCTCTTCACCACCTTCCAACCCGTCAGCAAACAAAACTTCCCAGTCTAAGTAATCGTTTTCACCAGGCGTGAGTAGAATGGCAGACCTCCCAGTTTGTTTTTTGTTAATATAATTAAAGACCATGGTACCGAATTTCCTCAACCGTTTCTCGTGAAAATATTTATGACTACTTATTAGACCTTCACACTTCACCAGTCGGGTCTTAATACTCGTTAATTCCGATTGCAATTGGTCTATGTTAGTGGTTAAAGGTCCAAGCTTTGATTCACAAGTGTTTTCCACATATGCCTTTGTCACTGCATCGCTGGGGTCTGTTGGTAAAGCTAAATTATTTATTCGTTTATTGTTAGCGTCATAATTATCGTTGGAGATAGTCATACTCAGTTTTTTTAGTGTGCCCAAGTTAACTGCGTCCAAGGAATCTACAGGGTTAGCTACACTCCATAGTCTTTTGTTTTGCATATTGAACCTCTTAACGTCAGAAGGTATAGATTTATGGTCAACATAATTCTTTGTAGTAGCGTCGAGTGGCTGTACCGGTGTAGCCAATTTACATAACAGTTTATTTTGCATATCATAGTCACCGTCCGGCGTCAAGTTAAAGCCATCGCCCTTGGGACCTTTGACAGCCTCATCTCGGGACTTTAGACTACGTCCAAACTTGTCAATCGTCATTTTAATAATGCTTTAAACCTACTGTTACCAGCTCCTTTTATGTAACCAGCCTCCCTTAGTTCCTCCACGATACTCAGTATTTCACTGCCATGGACTCTGTTTCCAGTCTCTGTTGACATGGATATTGTATTTTTGAAACTCATAATAGCGATGGATTTGAATTTATTTTTTGATTTATTTGGACTTTACCTATCGCTTCTAGTGTTTAAAACTACACTACGTTTCGGGAGGTAAGGAAACTCCTCCCGTTATCAAGTGAACCCTACTTATATCTAAATATCAAACTCTTACACCTAACTAACCTACATTTTTTTGGATTTTTTGATTATTTTTCCTTTATTTTAATTTACACTAACACAAAGATAACAAAAAAATCAAATACAATACACTAACACAAAATTTATATACACACCTAACTAACCTACATTTTTTTATATATTTTCCTTTACAATTTAATTTGACTAACAGAAAGATAACAAATATATATACAAAAAATCGAATACAATACACTAACACAACATTTATATATACGAACAAATGAAAAACTGACAATACATTACCTGTTCACGATGCAGAACAGGTAATGTATTGTCAGTTTTTCATTTGTTCGTATATATAAATGTTGTGTTAGTGTATTGTATTCGATTTTTTGTATATATATTTGTTATCTTTCTGTTAGTCAAATTAAATTGTAAAGGAAAATATATAAAGAAAATGTAGGTTAGTTAGGTGTGTATATAAATTTTGTGTTAGTGTATTGTATTTGATTTTTTGTTATCTTTGTGTTAGTGTAAATTAAAATAAAGGAAAGATAATCAAAAAATCCACAAAAATGTAGGTTAGTTAGGTGTAAGAGTTTGATATTTAGATATAAGTAGGGTTCACTTGATAACGGGAGGAGTTTCCTTACCTCCCGAAACGTAGTGTAGTTTTAAACACTAGAAGCGATAGGTAAAGTCCAAATAAATAAAAAAATAAAGACATGGATATGTGTCGTAATCTGTCCACCAATTCGTTGGCGTCATCGCAGTGTATTATATCACGGGACTTTGCATTCTTCCACGCTAGACCCTTGCCCACTCTGGCAGGGAACAAATCTTTTATAATTCTTCTGTACTTTAGATTGTTGTCCCTTCTAATTTGATTGTGGAATTTGTATCCTCTCTTGTGAGCGTTGGTGGCTATAATAATACTCTTATAGGTCTTAAGGTCGTCTTCATCGTATATATCCTCGTCAGGGGTTCTCTTAAATATGAGCTCATACAAACCTTCGGTAGGACTATATCTTGTGTTGTTTATTAGAATAGTTCCATCGTTGTCAAAGTCTAACACCTTATCTCCCATCATTAAAGTACTGCCTTCGTATCTAGGGCCGTAGTCATGATCAATAACTCGGACCTTACCGCTAGCATCTTTTAAAAGAAGTGTCATATACCTCACCGTCAAGGGGTTACTAAACTGACTTTCCATATATTGGGACGCTGTTTCCAGTCCTGAAGGGGTCGATACAATTTGCTTTAACCCGCTGGTTTCAGGTGTTGATACACTCTGCGGAATAAATTCAGCTTCTCCTTCATCATCTGTCGTATTGTAGTCCATTGGTTCTTCTTTAAAGGTTTCGGGTTCTGTTTTTATGTCAGGGCTTACTGTGGTTGATTTTCTAAGTTCTTGGATAATTGGTTTATACTGCTTCTCAAGCATAATATCACTTTCCTCGGATCCTTCCTTAAACATTTTATACTTTCTCTTAATAGCATTACGTAGCTCTATGAGTCGGCTTGTCATTTGCTGTTTACTGCTTCGCTTCATAGTCATAAATGATAGATTTCAATCATCGCATCTAGATTTAAGGCATTTCGACTTGTCTAAAAAACAGGGCACGCTTCTTATGCCTCCGTATGTACTCGATAATATCCAACAGTGAAACACCAGCGCTAAAGTCTATACCTCTGTAGTACCTCTGTTCTCTAGCATTGAACCTGGGGATCACATAACGACCGGTAAAACTCCTGAATACAAAAGTACGTTTCCACCCGTCTCTCCATTCAGGTATTTCTGCCACGGTGTATTTATCACTTTCAATTGTTTTTTGCATGAATCCCTTGAGTAGCTCTATAGGTCTAGGTTCGTTGAGGTGTTGCAGTAAATAAGAATTTAAAAGCCAGAATTCATCAGGATTAGCCCCTGTAAACGCTTTCCATTGGTCAAATAGTACTCTGTTTGTTACACTGTACACGCCGTTGTTTAGACTTATACCGAATCTCTCGCACTGTAACGGTAGTGTGGGCAAGGCCAGTTTGAGAAACTCTGTAGTATACAATCCCTGGCACAAATTATTAACCCCGTTATAAGGTTTATTTCTACTTCCCCCTGGTATACTGTCAGGAACTTTTGCGTATCCAACGTTATAACTAATATCGATGTGACATTTTTAACCTTAAAGCTCTTTTATAGACTGTCATCGGTGATCTTATAGGAATACTGCGTTCTGTCAGGAGTATACATCGTTTAGCGAAGGGAATCTTACATCCGTATTGCAGCATTTCATTACAGATTTGTGTAAAATTAACACTACCGTGAAGGTTACGTAAAGGCAATACTTTACCAAAAAATTCGGGGAACGGCCTGAATCTAGATATCATGTTTTGAGGGTCTCGCACGGTACAGTTGTACATATCTTCGTGATATATTACAAGTTCCAACGGTACGTTCTTTTTTTCACACTTGTTCATAAAACTAAGCCAAGTATCTTGGTTATAAGTTCTATCACTCGCTGAAATCATTAGCAGAATTACTGGCGGTATCACAGCGGATCTTTTTAGTTTTTTATGTCTCCAGCATCTTTTGCTATATTCATATCCATGAGGGTTTTTCTTACTGCAGTAGTTTCCACAGAATTTCTTCTTGTCTTTGTAATAAAAAGAACACAGGTTTGACTTGACGATACGCTGTCTTGTGTTGAAGCCTCTTAAATCGTTGTACGTGTAGATGCGCACCATTATAGCTCTGTTACAAAACTGTCCATACCTACTCTGTACCTTCCCTTATAAGGGTCTAGAGTCTTGTCAATCACAAGGAATCCAAAGTTGTCTCGCCACGCTTGAGCGCACAACTCTCTAAATTTGTCAAAGGACATGTCGGTAGTGACATGATCACTGTACACATGCCTTAGATTCATATCGTCTTGTTTGAATAAAATAACAAAGTTACAGTTGCCCCTCACCAGTTGCTTGGGTATAGCACTGTATTTTTGCCCTAAATAAAATGTATCTATATTTTTATGTCTACCCATAGTGAAATAACTGCGTATATTGTCATGTTTTTCGCAGGAAATATCGTCAAAGATCATTATAGAGTTTGGTTTAGCTTCGTTTGGGTGTACAACTAGACTGTTGTCATCATACGCGAAATAACCAACCTCCTTAGGCATTACCTTCTTTAGAATTTCGTACTTTGGCTGATGGAGGGACTTTGAAAAAACATAGACATTTTCAAACCTTAACCCAGTCTGATCAAATAATAAATTAAATAAAACGTTGGTCTTCCCAGAGGAACTTGGCCCACATATAATACAGCGAATTGAATCAGGTAATAAAATACCGTGTTTGTTCTTTTTAACCATGCCCGACCCGATATATTCATCAAAGTTTTGGACGGGAAGCTCGACTTCCTGCTTCTCAACCCGCATCCTGACTGATTACTTACTACTGATTACAACTGATATATACTTCCCGGACATGGTCTTGATAAGCACATAACGAGCGGATGCAGCGGCCAACCGCTATCACACCAAGTCCTTGGCGTCAATCCAACTGTCATGGCTGCTATCATATCCCTTCCAGCGTACAAATAGTCTGTCTCCTTTCCTTTTTAAAACTCTTTCAACTAAATAAATGTCACCGGTTTTTGACTTGCTAATTTCTTCTGCATAAAACCCGCCTTTTAATATTTCCCCTCTGTTGTCTTGTAATATGTATGTTACTGGTCTTGTTGGTTTAATCGCGTATACTGTAAACGTCTCATTTGTCCAATTTGGCAAATAGCCTTTTTTAAACACTCTTTTAGCTTTACTGATTCTAACACTGTCACCTAATTTTAATTTTTGTTTAAGGATTTTATGTTTGGGTTTTTTAACTTTATTTATTTTATTTAGAATGTCTTTGACATGTTTCTGTCTCACATCCTTGGGTTTCATACCTATAGTCCTGTGCTTTGTGTTGTTGTAAGATTTTATGATTTCTGGCAATAGACTTACCCACTCATAACTACCTCTGGCAGTAAATAACTTGTACATTTTTGTCTTAATCGTTCTGTTCAGTCTTTCTACTATACTAGCCTTAAGCTCGGAAAATGTATGGTAATGGTTGATTTTGTATTTCTTCATTAAAGCGTTTACATGTTTATTGAAAAAGTCGGTACCCTGGTCTGTGTGAAAGTTTTTCATTTTATATTTAGCTAAGATAGGAGCGAGTGCCTTTGCCACTTCTGGCCCTGACTTGTCTTTTAGAGGTACGGCAAAAGCCAGTTTTGACAAACAGTTAATCATGGTAAGAATATATTTGTAGCCTTTGTTGGTTTTCGCATAAGGCTTCATTTCAACGAGATCAGCCTGGTAAAGGTCCCTTAAGCCCTTAAGGGTGACTTTACGTCTGGAGTAATTGATCCTGGCCGGTCTGTGCAGCTCCTCAGCTATAGCTGTCTTACCGTCCATTTTACTAATGATAACTTTATTCTGAGGACACTAGTTTTATACTTACATCGGTGATTCTCATTATATAAATAAATACAAGGCTCGTAACAAATATAGCAAAGACAAATAGCTTGTCCGCTAAAGAGCCTATCAGACACCACGCCATACTTTCTCTTGATAACCCTCACCGCAGTAACGCTCGGTCAGTACTGAGGGAAATGTCTATCGTGTTGGTGCCTCCTAGACACCCGGTGTACGATGTGTTCGACCCCGTATACTCCTCCATACTTTCTAATGGAAGGCAAGACTTCTTCAAAAACCCAGTCTTGAAATTTCTCAGCAATGGGCAAGTTTGATTTCATAATTAATGAATAAAGACCTGGCTCATTGATGTAAACTGTATGAGATTGATAATTCAAAGGGGGCTCCGATTTGGAGCCCCCTTGGGGCGGGGTGGGGAAGGGGGGTTCGGATTGCTTTACCTGGTCTAATATAACCCAAGATTTTAGCAACATCTTTTCCTTTGAACCAAGGATTGACTAAGTATCTGTTTGCTTGAGTGGGGTTTGAGACCACCCGTGCATGTGCACCCAGGTTAAACATTATTCCGTGCGTGAGCCAATCCAGATTACCTGGTTGACGCTCAGTACGAACTAATGCCCTCTCCCTTTTTAGCAAACAAAGGATAGAGTATTTTTTTAAAAAGATAAACCATGGCTCCTCCACCGCCATGGCCCGTGGAGGCCTTCCAAAAACAAACTAGCTGCCTCCCCCGTTTTTTAAAAAATTTTTATTTTACTTTTTAATTTTACAAGTCCCCACCGTACGGACTGTTCCAAGGAGTAGTCTAGACTGCTCGATGTACAAAGTCCTTCATTCACCCGAGGTCTGTAAGACCCCTCATTCATACATAGACCGTTCGAAGGAGTAGCCTGGGTGTTAGTCAAGCGCCTCAATCTACTGGACCCCCTTTCAGGTTTACGGAGCTTTTTGTCACCCACGCCAGGGACCTTCATTCACACACACACACACACACACACACACACATACATACAGTGGGAACTTATGCATTGTCCAAGACATATTCAACTATATTTACAAAATTGTGAGAAGTTAGGATGTTGTTGTATGCAGAGTCAAAGTGCATACCATAACTCCTCATTACTTCTTTAGCTTTGTTAAGTACATTAATCCCGTTAGGAACAGGAGACTTGATAAAACAAGGTACAAAACCATCATTTTTGGCTTTAGTGAGAGCTTCGTTAAATTTTCTTTTTTGTATGCGAATACATTTGTACTCGCAGACTCCGTACAGCTCCAGAAGAGTTTCTTTAATAAGGACACATAAAACATGTTTTAGTCCATCGTCGTCTGACATCACAGCAACCTTCGGTGCCTGTTCAGTCAGCAACTCATTCAGTGACTGGTTTTCTTTACACATTATATCGTTTGTAGTTTTAAATTCTGAGTTAATTTGAGTGAGCTGTTGGTTAATTTCCAGTGATTTTGTAAGTGATTGTAACAACTGATTATTCTCTTGTTGGATTTTATACATTCCATACTTTCTAATGGAAGGCAGGACTTCTTCAAAAACCTAGTACTTGAAATATTTAGCAATTGGTAGTTTGGAGGAAAATATCAATTCATACAAGCCGGGCTCGCATATGAAAATAACCTTAGAATCATTGTAGGATAGGTCTACCCCGCTTTGGGGTAGACCTACTTCCGGTTGAGTTTTCTTATATTTTTCACTTACATGCGTTGAAAGAGCTTTATGTAACTTAGAGTATCCCAGTACTTTTGCGACATCCTTTCCTTTGAACCAAGGATTATTTTCACTGTCAAATAGTACAGTAACGGCCTGGTTATTAAATATATAAGAAGTTAAGTGAGACATTTTATATCAAGTATTGTGCAATAGTACAGATCAGAGCTACGTAGGGACACGTCTTACCTCGGCAGGAGCAGCGGCAAAAGTGACCGAGGCAGAGCGATTCGCGGGAGGGGAAAGTATGACTCATTATGGGTTAGGAGGGCGTTTCGCCCCCTTGCACTTCCGGTGTTGTTTTACTCAAGTCTTTGAATTTTGTAGCCATAAGGCAGGGTGTCGTACTCTCCCTCAAACTTCCTTTTTGGTCCTGTAATTTTGAAAACTTTAGTTTCGCTTACTGTTACAATGTCGCGGTCTTTAGTCCTTCTGATTCTACTCTCTTCAATATCTAAAATTTCAGCTGTTTCACTAAGGACCATCTTTTTCAGAGCTTCAAAGTTTAACGTTTCGGAAGTCTTCATATTGAGGGCGAGGCCCTTGATTTTACAAACGGTTTTCAAACATTGTTCTTTGGTTGACCAGACAAGGTACGCGTAAGTCCCCCAGAAACGAATTCAACGATGAAAGATCCAGGCCCGTAATCACCTACCAATTCATCTGTCATTTCCCCGAGGTAATCTCCCGTAGGGACTCTATACAAACCTCCCCTGTAGAAATAGATACAGCTGTCCGTGTCGTAGTAGAGGACCTGACCGCCCAAGGCCTCCAGATGTTCATAGAGTTTCAACCTAGCCTGAGCTGTAGTGTAGGCAGCGATCACTACATTGACATTTCTCAAGGGCTCACCGACTTCCTCCAGGTACTCCCAGCTAACTACCACCACTTCTTCATTTACAGTCTGAATTCGATTTACTTGTACGTCGGGACTTGTCAGCATTTCAAAGAGTGTTTTGGGATCTCTGACAATCATGGCCTTGGTTTGGTTCTCCCGCTGCCCGAATTTTCCCCAAAATGAATTTAACATTAATTTAGCCAATTGTCTTAAACCCCCGTTCTTAACAATTTTGTTTTTCTCTAATTTGATTCCCTCATGAGTGAAGTAGTCCGCGATGTACTTGTCTTTGTCCTGTTCAGTCTCACACCAGCTAGGATAGCCTGAGGCTTCCTGCTTCATTTTTAAGAATTTATTGATAAAGTCAGTGAAAAGCCCCCCTTTCTCGTATGTTGCCATTTTATATTCCCACAGTTCGTAGATGTCGAGGACAACGTAGCCTTTCTCTACAGCCTTCCTCACCTCGTCCATAGTCCAAGTCCCTACCAACGCCCTTTCCTCACTCTCATGATCGCAATCCCCCTGATTTTGAGTTTCCCCGCAAGTCCTACACAAGGCAAACATGAGTTTCTTGTTCATTTTGGCTGGGAGTACCGGGTGGTAGAGATCCCGAGGTGGCAGGACTTTACATTTCATCAAACCGTCTACACCGAACCCTCTCTGTCTGCACTCCCTGTCACCCACGTAAATCGTAGGATGACCAAGGGGATACTTACCGTACTTACACACATACGGATAGAGAGAGCACACGTCCACATACTGGATTGTTTCTTCCCCTTCACATTTGTAGTAAGTCTTGGAGTTGCCTGTTCTGCCCCCAAAGAAAGCGTTTCTAGGATCAAGTGGGAGTGTGTTTAGTATGGGGAGAGAGTCCAAGTGTGCGAGCTTCTGGTCTTTCTTTACTTTTCGAAACTCACATTCCCACATTTCGTTTACTTCGTAGTCATTAAACTTAGATATTTTGGACTTGGTTCTCTCATATCTCAAGTGAAGCGAGTCCGAGGGATCCTCCTTCAGAGGAGCCTCTCGATTTTACGGGAAGCATTTGGGGCAACCGTGCCAGTAGCACCCGTGGAACTCGTAGATGTTTTCCCCGTCAAACCCATCTACTTTTAGCCCGTTAATCTTTACTTCCTTACTCCGCCCCGCATGCTCGATCCTCACTTCACGCTTCTCTTCTTCCCAGCTGAGCCACTGAATGGCGATAGCTGATTGGTTATCCACTAAACGGTAGCCGTTCTTTGGGATGAGGCCGATCGTGTTTGGTTTTAAAAAGTTGCGGCGGAAGGCCAAGTTGCAAGCACTAGCGATCGTTACAGCCTCTAGGAAAGGATCGACATTACACTCTTGGAGGAATATCGACCTGAACTTAAGACAGGCCTGAGCTAGGATCTCTACATCAGAGATGCAGTACTCTAAGATTTCCTTTTTAAAGTCAAAGACATAGTTTTCAGCCACTCTCGCATCGTACCAGATTTCAAAGGCCTTGTGGGACTTTTCAAACATTGATTCCGGGCAGTAGTACTGCTTGTCGGGCATAGGACCTACATAATCTTGGTTTGCCAGAGTGTTAAACAAGTGGGGAAAGTAGCCCTTCTTTCTCTCGGGAGGCAGATCGAAGGCTTGAGGGAGCGCTGCGAGGGCCATGGGGAAATAGTTGAGTGAGTCCACAAACCTCACATTGTCCATTTCCATGAGAATAATTTTGGTTCCCCTCATGACCAGATCAGGGGTGAATTTAGTTTCTTCCAACACATACTTTAACAAAAACTGAAAATCAAAGCCTTGGCCGTTGTGGGCAATCACACAGATATTTTTGAACTGTTTTCGAATTTCCATGACATATTCCATAAAATCTTTAACCGGGTCAGAGTTGAAGACTCTTGTACGGTTTCTACATGTCATACAGAATCTAGACTCGATGCAATTAAAGCAAAACTGTTGAGAAACGCACAAGTTTACTTTATGTAATTTTTGCTCGGGGTCAGAGGAGAGAGACTCGTCTTGGCGAGTCTCCAGATCGAAGAAAATGAATAGGTAGTCCTTGTTTTTAGGCTTACCCTCGTTTCGCTGCATGAAACATTTATGATTAGGATCCTGGAAGGATCCGCAAGGTTTGCAATAGACTTCACCGCACTATCGGGGTGTGGATCTGTCTCTAATCCAAATTAATTTACCACAGTCAAGGCACTTTTTAACAGCTTTACACCTATCGACTTGGTGAGCAGTGAAACACCGCTGATTTCTCAAAGTCATGTTACATTTTGGACAAACTATTCCCCCATGCTCCTCTTTACAGGGAGGTGAGATGGTCTGACACTGAGAACAGATGTTTGAGCATCGGTGCTCGCCCTTGTGATCGTAGGGGACGTGGCACGCTTCGCAAAAATATTTACAAACAAACGCAGCGGTCAAACTGTTGATTACGTTAGAGTGGCCGTTATGAAAGAGCAAGTTAATTTTGAATTTTGGATTTTCAACACGACCCTCAAAATAAACGTCCCGGTATTTTCTGTCAAAGTTGTAGACGGTGATTTTGAAATTAGTTAGCAAGTCCTGAAATTTTTCCAATTGGGGGATACCGGCCCCTTCCTCGGGGATCTCTACCCTTGCCTTCTGCATTAATATTTGGGCCCTCACTGTCTGTCGTTTACCCTTGTCCATACGTACAAGATTATACTCTGGGTCGTTTGTCACTTTAGCCATGGCCACCACCAAAGCCCTGGGGAGACACAAGTTGTCTTTGTTGTTAACAACTACGATTCCCTTCCTCGCCTTACACTCCTCATCAAAGCTGTTGTATAGGCCAGGTCTTACCCTCCCGGAACCTACAGGGAGATTAACTCGGGTACACTCCACTTTGAAAGTGTCAGTGGACTTGATGGATTCAGAATTTGATTGAACGATCCCCCCAAAAATTTGCCAAAGGATGTCTTCATTAATTTCACCAGCGGGCCGAAAAGCAACAAACCCGGGTTCTTTTGATTTTAAATTTAGACTCTGCAAAGTAAAGCCAAGCTGATCGTTTTCATGGGCTTGGCCCTTCATCTCATTCACAATTTTGGCGAAACCTTGTCTGAGCCAATCTATCTCACTAGTATCGGGAGGAGGGTTAGAAAATTTGAAAATAGTTTTATTACCGTACAATCGAAATTTCTTTACGTACGCCTGCTCGTCACTGAGGACTTCGACAGGCTCAACAACACCAGCCATTACTACTTAAGTCAAAATAAAATTTAAATAATAAAGTGAGGTTAGGAAAAAGTGAGGTTATGTAAAACCTCGACTTGAGTAAATGAAAAACTGAAATTAAAATAATAAAGTGAGGTTATGTTATACACGAGGATAAATTAGGTTATGTTATGCAATAAATTTGAGGTTAGGTCTCAAATATAATACGCGTTAAATACTAACGGTAAATTATAGCTAGCACTTACTGCAATTGCACAATACTATCACTATACCACAATAGCAAAGAACGGAGCAGCGCAGAGACCTCTGACCAACACGAAAGCCGGGAACAGAGTGAACGAGGCAAGCCGGCAGCGGTGGAGGTATATGGATGGACCAATCAGAGCGCAGGACGCCTAATTACAGCCAATGGGGTGCGAGCTTATTCCGGCCAATCACAGAGCAGTATTTTAACGGGTTGAAACTGGATATTTTAGCTGACTAACGATGTTTGATGAGTATGGCACAGAGTAAGAAGAAGAAGAAGAGGGAGGCAAGGGGGAAGAAGATGATATATTATTATATAAATAATAAATGGTGTAGCTATATGTATAATTATGTATCATACAATAGCATAGAGTGTATGTACCATAGAGTATAAACCAGTAGCCGTAGATCATATATAATAGTAGAGAATATGATAGTATAGTAGCATAGAGCATATATAATAGCGTAGAGCATATATATATAATGTAGTTATAGAGCATATAATAGTCTAACCGTGGAGCATATATATATAATAATGTAGAACATAGGTTGGCAGCACTGCTAAGTTGGCAACACTACAGAAAAAAATCTGGAGGGAACTCTGGCGGGAGAAAAGTGAGGTTAGGAAATCTGGCGGGAAAAGTGAGGTTAGGAAATCTGGCGGGAAAGTTTTGGCGGGAAAATTTTCTTCTTACTCTTTCCGGAATAACGCGCTCTAACCACTATGCCATTTCCGGTTCTAAAGTGGGGGCTCCCCTACTCTGGTAATTTTCTATAAGTAAACATAAGACGGTTTTACAATTAATTTTAGTGTTAAAGTCAGCTGTTTGAACACATAATCGTTAAAAATACCCCCGTAGCAGCAAACCTGCGTACTCAGCGAATTTTCAATGCATATATATGTATCTTAATACCACATAAAGCCACATACCAAGTTTCATCAATATACATTCATAAATAAACGATTTATGACATTTTAATTATTCTCCATAAGAATAACATGGCGGCTGAGTATGCAGGTTTGCTGGAGAAAGGAGTACAAAAAATGGGGTTGTATACAAATATCAATACAACGCATGTAGGTAAAGCCACATACCAAATTTCATTAATTTATTTTCATAATGAAGGGAGATAACACATTACTTATGTTCCATAAGAATAACATGGGGCTGAGTACGCAGGTTTGCTGCTACGGGAGCCATTGGTAAAAAATTGTTTTTTTTTGAGCAAATATCAATGGTCCACAACCAGATGAAGTCGTAAGTTTCGTCAGTATACGTTCATAAATAAGCGATATATAAAATTTTTATTTTCCTCCATAAGAATAACATTAGACAACGTACTCTCTCTCTCTCTCTCTCTCTCTCTCTCTCTCTCTCTCTCTCTCTCTCTCTCTCTCTCTCTCTCTCTCTCTCTCTCTCTCTCTCTCTCTCTCTCTCTCTCTCTCTCTCTCTCTCTCTCTCTCTTTCTCTTTCTCTCCCTCACTCTCTCTCTCTCTCTCTCTCTCTCTCTCTCTCTCTCTCTCTCTCTCATGTACACTATATATATGTCCGCGAGCACGATAACTCTCGTAAAAATTAAAACTATCCGATTTTGATGAAGTTTCATCTAGTTTCACCCAATTAAATCCAATACAGCACATAAAATCTTATTCGAACTAAATTTACGAACTAATTTTTTTTTTATTCGAACGAAAAACTGAATTGGAATTTTAAACTTGAAATATATAACAGTAATATTGTTTACTGGATTATATCAATCGTCTTAACCTTCACAAACCTTATGTAATTTGGCCATTGCATTTTGACCTCCCATTCTTAACTGTATTTCTGTCTTAGTCATGTTTTTTTTTTATATACTTATACACAATTTGCTATACTACTTTAGGGAGTATAATGGCTATCATCGATGTTTGAAAAAGCTTTTGAATCAGTTATACACAAAGCTTTAAAAACTAACTAAAAAACATAAGCCATTTTATTCCTGCTTGCAATAGCCCAAAAGGGTTTGGTTTAAACTTTGTTGTTAGTTTAGTTTTGGATGTTGAATCAGATCCATTTTTTTCCTGCAGTGAACCGCTAGAATTTCACCCTGCTGTCAATTTAATTGTCTGATATTTTAATTCAACAAATTCAAAACCCCTCAATACTCGAAACTTTACTCAAAGGCACCAATTAAGTTCAAAACATTAACTAATGTACACTATTTATCCAAACTAATATTATAAATGTGAAAGTTTTGGTGTATGTTTGGATGTATGGATATTTGTAGTTCCATCAAAAATAAACTACTGGCCCGATTAAGTGAAAGTTTTGATTGGTCATAGCTTACATATCACATTAACATACAGACCTAATAATGTATATATGTGTCCTGTAAGTTCCAATTCAAATATTATGCGAGGATATCATTTATAAAATTACCAGCTGTGGTTGTAATTTGATAGCGCTGGCCAGGTTAATATTTTTAATGTGTTTTAATTCGTTGCGAGCGAAGCCGCGGGTAACAGCTAGTAATATATAAATATAATGTCATGCAATTCAAATAATTTTACTCAATGTTCCTCCGTTAAGAGGCTATACAGATAAATGACATGAATAAAAATGCAATCGATAAAAATGTGAACATAACGTTTTATGCTAAAAAAGTCTGACTTTTCTAATTTAAAATTACCTTTCGTTACCAAATTGGATTTTTCATAAAATTCTTCATAGAATTTTACGTTTGTAAACTCTTATGAAGTGGTTCACATTATTCAATTACCCCACATTATCCAGTTTACATAATATTTAGATATTAAAATCATAAAAACAAAAACAAAAAAACCGATGGCATATACTTTGCCATCAGTACAAGACTCGGCATTAATTGATTTGCTCGGCTATTAAGTTACTAGAATTCTAGTATACAATTTGTACAGTTACTTACTCAAACAAAAAAATCTTTTGTCCATAATTAATTAGCCCAAGTGAAAATCAGTTATATTCCTGCCTGAATGAAACTTATAAAGCAAAACTGCCTAGGGATAGATCAAATTCATTTTGTTCATCCTGAAGCCATCAAGCTTTGAAAACGGATACGAAAAGAAATACGAAAGATAATAATAACAGGGAATGTCACAATAAAAAGTATCAGTTAACTTAGGTTTGCAGATTAATATATTTAGTATTGTATTAATTTCAAAAATAACTTAAGCAATTTAAAAGTAAAAGGATTTATAGTAATTTGCTTTGATCATATTCCTTAACCTCTTTCTAATCCCTTGTCCTCCAATGTTCAGTAAAAATAATACCAATACGAATCCAACAACTGAAATCGCTACTTGAACTACCTTAGGTAAGACTATCCAGTGTGCGGCGCACCTGCATTAATTGGAAATTAAAATTTACGAATGAACCAGAACAAGTTTTAATCTAGTATAAGTTTAAGTAAGCGTGACAAAAATTTAAAGGATTGAAATATAAACGATTTAAATAAAGCATCTCAACTAATAAAAATTAATTAATAATCACATAATATACTGATAAAATATGTGTAAGAGCTGTGTGTTTGTAGTATTAAAGGACGATATGAAAGCATGCTCCTCGATTCACGAGTAGGCTATTTAGTATTGTACGAATATTTTCAGTTCCCCTAATACAAGCAGGCCACCACCTCTCTACCGATATCTTTGTACAGTGGAACTTTCATAAATATATTATGCTGATGCGTCGTTTTTCAAACACGTTGAACCGTCAAATGTTTTCTATCGGGGGGACTCTGTATCCAGCCGTTAATTGTGCCGCTTAGTTGTAACACAACGAGGTAATGTATAAATTAAGCGAGTCAAAAAAGATTTTAGTCTGAAGTAATGAAGAATTACAATTTTTAATTTATCAGGACTAGCAAATACGTGTCTATTTTAAACTTAAAAACGATATAAAACACCTTTTACACATTTGGAATTTTCAACAAAAAATTAAAAATATCACTACACAACCCACTAGATTAGCATTAAACCAATTCCTTAACTGATTTCATACAGCCTTGTAACTTCGTAATCTCGGTATCGGAGGACACCTCGATCGGTTTTCCGTTCGAGGTGGGGCATTTTTCTTTTTGATCGAGTACACCAAAAGTTGAAGTTATAATTTCAAATTTGAAACTGTTGGTACTCGGGCGGCGAGTGCAGTGTCATTGTACTACGCACTGCAGTCCGGTATATAGCTAGGCGCCGAGTCCGGCCGCCGTCAGTTCAGTGCCGTCCGCCCCAGAGAACGTGCAACTACCTCTCGCCTCCATAAAAGTAAGGCTTGTGCTTGTTATTGTTGTGGCATACGTAATTTTGGTAAAGTAAAAAGTGCATCTCATTTGTTTATGTAGGTCAATATGTCAAACTTTATTTTGTGTGAGGTGGCTGAAAGCATGGAACAACGTGATTATTTATATAGGAAAAGCTTTTTAGGTATTTTTAGAGTATATCGATTTTGTTTGTTTTGTTATGAATCAAATTTAATATTATAACAAAAACATAATTAGTTACTTATTAATACTTTTGAGTTGCTTTTTATCAGGATTTTAATCTTCGATTGATAAAGTAATTTGTGTTGACATCAATATTAAAGATTGACAACTTTTGTTATAGTTAAAAAACACTTAATTATCCTATACTCTAATAGTGCTATGTCTGTTTGTTTAATTGCAAAATTTATCTCGAGATCCAGCGGAAGGATTTTGCTGAAAGTTTGGGATCAGGGGCTTTTGGGTCTAAAAAATCGATTGGTGGAAACCACTACCTCAGGAAAACTCAAATTTTCCTAAACAACTCATTTGAAAATTTAAAATTTTAACATTGGGCTTATGGAGTTTAAAATCATAACACCGGTTACTATGAATAACAAAAACAAACCAGTAAATCAGCTTCTATAAATTAAAATATTGTAAACAGCTGTTTATCATTATGGAAATAAAAAACTACTTGAATGGCAACTCAAACTCTTTTTCAGATAGGTGAGTGAGCGAAGCGAACGAGCTCATATTGAAAATGAACGATTAGTTGAAATAAAACAAATTCAATGCCTACTCTACGGAATCAAACACCGAGCATGGCTTGGTCCCCCGATACTGAACTATTTACATCAATTAATAAATAAACGGTAATACTATATATCAAGGCTACAGTGAGAAATTAAAAATTGTTCATACCTAAGTAACAGAAGTCAATGTACTCGAAATAAAACTACACCATTGCTACTATGGGTTCGTCAACAATGTCGCTTAATCTCAAATTTCAATGCAATTTTCATACTATTTATTTATATTGGTAGTTCGATCACTTAAATTTACTATGAACAATTTATATTAACACGAGTGAGTTATTCTTAAAATTTATTTCGTTTTATAAATTAATTATCAAGGTAATTACGTCATTTTGAGCGGTAAAATAAACAACATTTGTTTTTCCCCTGAAATAATACAAACTAACCTAAATATCCCTCCAAAATGAAGAGTGTTCGTACAAAACTTAGAATAGTTATGCAATCAATTTTACTGCTGCTCTGACCACCTGTGTCCTTCGTTAGTCCTGAGGGCAGGGGTAGCTCCTGAGCTATCGGCCACCGATCTCAGAGTACTGACTCAGAGCTGTCTAACTCTGACACAGAACTTTCGAACTTTGACACAGTTCTGTTCTCTAAGCGCTGATACCGAGCTGTCAAACTCTGACACAGAGATTTCGAGCTCTGACACAGTTCCTTGTTGAGCGCTGACACAGAGTTGACGAACTCTGACACGGGGCTGTCTAACTCTGACACAGAGCTTTCGAACTTTGAAAAAGAGCTTTTGAACTCGGACACAGTTCTATTAGCGCTTATACAGAGCTATCGAACTCAGTCCATACTAATTATCATAGAAATTAAATGTTAAAATACTACTTTAACCATTGTGTTAAACCTTGCGATTTTGATCAACAATTATATACTGTTAGTTCCTCAGGTAAAATAAATTCTGAAATGGGCAAAAAATTATGAAAGATTTGTTTTGTAAAGGTATGTTTAAATATAGTCCAATAATACTAGACTTGTGAAGTTTGAAACAAAAACAAAGCATTACAGATACGTGATAAAAACACCTAGTGACCTGTGAAATTTGGGAAGTACAGACTTATGTTATCACGAATTAATATGTATAGCTGAGTGAAATATAGTCCAATAATACTAGACTTGTGAAGTTTAAAACAAAAACAAAGCATTACAGATACGTGATAAAAACACCTAGTGACCTGTGAAATTTGGGAAGTACAGACTTATGTTATCACGAATTAATATGTATAGCTGAGTGAAATATAGTCCAATAATACTAGACTTGTGAAGTCTGAAACAAAAACAAAGCATTACAGATACGTGATAAAAACACCTAGTGACCTGTGAAATTTGGGAAGTACAGACATGTTATCACGAATTAATATGTATAGCTGAGTGAAATACTACTACTATTTGAGTTCTCACACCCGCATCACAAGTGTTGGTCCCACGGATTGGCAGGGAATCTTACCTAATGAAATATACAATCGCCTTGATTTAAAATGCCCATTTTGATATTCATGTTATCAAATGGCAAATACGCCGCACCTAGCCTGAGCGTGGTGTGAAAAACCACTATCGCACAGGATATCATAACAAAATATTTTTCGATTCCTAAATGTAGGTACAAATTACAGAAAATAAAACCCTAAGATTTCACCACACAGGCTAAGGGTAAAGGTGGTACAATATATGCCTGCAGTAGGATACGATGATTGTTACTAGTTCAGATTATTTACCTTACTTCTCAATTCCTTAAGGAATTGTTATGTCCGTTTATGTTAGCTAGGTTTTTATGACCGATTTTGACCATTGGGGTTTTAAATGAAAGAGACTTTTCTCTAGATGATTCAAAAGAAATAGATTTTTCCTTGGATATCAAGGTTCTGACCCACTAGTCCTCAAAATTCCCGCAGGTTATCCTTGTGTAGGAAATATTTGATTACGTGATACTAGCTGTTGTCCGTCGTGGCTTCGTCCGCGATCACATTATTACGTCAGGAAATTATGAGGTAAAGTTCGGGGTATAGTGCTTGGCGTCTGGTTAGTGGTTTGGAATGACTTTTCGCTATTTGGCTTAGTACCGTTAGTGTTACATTATACTTTTGTCAACAGAAAGTAACATTTATTTATTAGTGAATTTCCTTTAGAAAGTGAACTATTAGCATGACCCGCACGGTGAAACTTAAGCCCGGGACCACCATAGAAGTTCCTAACATGACCCCCTGAACACGTTTTGGGGGGTCGTTCAAAATTATATATATATATATGTGTGTGTTTGCATACTAGCGGTCGCATTTTTGGTCCTATTTACTTCAAATTTGGTAGGGACGTTCTTTTCTGTAATCAGTTGGACACGTTCGTTGGTCAAAACAATCGGAAAACTCTAAACCTCTTTTTTTGGGGATTAATCTTTAAAATTTCGAGTTTTTGGGCCCAAAAAGGGTCAGAGAAGCCCCAGACGTAAAATTAATGGATGTAAATATATATATGTGTTTGCATACTAGCGGTCGCATTTTTGGTCCTATTTACTTCAAATTTGGTAGGGACGTTCTTTTCTGTAATCAGTTGGACACGTTCGTTGGTCAAAACAATCGGACAACTCTAAACCTCTTTTTTTGGGGACTAATCTTTAAAATTTCGAGTTTTTGGGCCCAAAAAGGGTCAGAGAAGCCCCAGACGTAAAATTAATGGATGTAAAAAAATGGGAATTAGAGAGGGAAAAGTTTTAGCCCTCTCTCGTCATTCTAGCATAAATATTTACCGAGTTATTAAAGAAAATTTGTATCGACTAAACACAGTACGTTGTCTTATGGGGGTTTTACACTAGAAAAACCTGTTATTCCTTTGTTAGAGTACTTTTATCATCCCCAGCAACCTCACGCCTACTTTCAAGCCTGTCTGGACCTTCTCCTGACCTTATAATGCGCAAAATTGTATTCCCAGCTTTGCAAGTAAATGAAACCAGGAGTATCAGAACAGCCAAAAAATCAATGTTTTCAGATTTCAATAAAAATTGGACAAATGTATGTTTTTACACTGATTTTTAGTGTTAAAAGTTTGTTATGTGGAAATTCACTTCCCTCTCGTCAGCGTGCTGCGTGCGAACTCGTTTAATTTTAAATATTTGTTTTGTTTATTTTTGTTATTGTCTGCTTTTATTTACGAGAAATTCGAGTAGTTTCTCGCCTTTTCTAGTCGCCAAGAGAGTAGTTCGTGCGCCGAACTTTTTTTAATTAACATTAGTACCGTAGAGTATATTTTCAAAATGTTGGTTCTTGCGAAGTAATTTAAATGACTGATTGTGAAATACGGCTTATCATCGTATGGGATTTCAGGTCAATCGGTTGTCGTAATGTCAATAAGATAGCATTATTGGGGCAGGAGCAAGCCTATGATTGATTGTAGTATTCTATCTTTCTACAGAAGACATCTCAATCGGCGTAGTACCTGGTGCCTAATGGTTAATTTAGTAATTTAACAGAACTCAAAAATAATTTTGAAAAGTAGTAGGGCGCTTATCTCTCTACCAAATGCCAGATCAATCGGTCAAGCAATATTATTTCGGTCTTATTGAAACCCCGAAGTGCAATTGTATGTAATTCTGTTGTTTATACTAATTTTCAGGTCAATTGATTAGGGACATGATGACAATTAGATGCGAGATGGGTATTAGAAGACCAAAATAATTTTTCAATCGGAAGTAAACCTATGTTTGAGTCTAGTGAATTGTCAACCGTCCTACCTAACTATAGCTTAGCCCTCGACGGCTCTTTGACTGGTCTATACTAGTACAGAGGTCGACATTGGGTACAGCAAAATGAAGCTGTCACAGTATTGGTAAGTCTTTTGGCTATCCAGTGTGACAACTTCCTTTCCTTGGTTCCTCCTTGTCTCTTCTGGGGCTTGACTCCCAGTTGAGCCTGGATACCCAGTCTAGTCCAAGTCCTTGGAGGGAGTAGTGGATCTTCCTTGCAGCCTGGGACGGGTGCCTGGGAGGAAGGGCCCTTACCCGACGGTCTTCGGTCTGCCGGGCTGGGGGATGAACCGTCCTGGGGCCACCCGACACCTTAGAGGTTGGAGGCTCTGTGCGATGGCGGTCCCTGTCTGGTGGACTTAGGGGGACGTCGGGTTAGAGGGCGAATCGTCCTGGGGTGTTGTCACCCTTAGAGCCCGGGAGCTAGGTAAGGATCTCTCTCCCTTTCTGGAGCGAGGCATTTTGACCCCATCCTACCACCTTTCCCATCCATCTTTTCCCTCTTTCCGGTGGCTGTACAATATCCCAAGGGAGACGTGCCTAGCCGGCTTTGCTGGGGCCTCCTAATCCCCCAATAAACAAACAAACAAACAAACAAACAAACAAACTATAGCTTGATCAGTTTGGTGATGGTACTCGTACATTGGAGCTTTAAAGGCCAATGTGAACCCCATCAACGGATTTTGGACGTGAAGTATGCCTACGGTATTGTGAAATGTAATCGATCTTATTCCCAAACGTTGCCTTAACCACTCCATTACATACTTTATGTCATAAGGTTAACATTATAGTTTTGAATGCCAGTGGAGTGGTGCCGTAAAGGTTTTTGGATTGTAGTGAGGCTTTTATCAAACTTAAAGTGTATTAGCTGTTTTGCTCCCGGATGTTTTACCCATCCCAGTCAGTTTATGCGTGAAGGTAAATAAAAAAGTTGAATGCCAGTAGGGTGGGGTTCTTTAGGTGTTTTTAATCAGAAGTAGGCTTATGATTGATTCTGGTTTGATGTCTACTAAATTCCAGCTCAATCGATCCAATAAATACCAATTTCAATAAGACAACCTTTTAATTTGCCTTTAAAGGCAAAGGTAGAGCATAAAGGAATTTTATGCCGTGAATAAAGCAAATCCTATCCTTAAAATGTTCGAAATAACTAATTTCTGGGATAAAAATAAGTTCTAGACAGGCCTCATCCCCAGGAAAGATCAAATAATGTAAAAGACTAAAATGAAAAGTTAAAAAAATTAACATTGGGCTTATGGAGTTTCAAATCAAAACAAAAGAATTTTAACAGCTGTTCATAATCAACCAGGGAACTGTCAAAGTAATACACATGTTGTTTATGATTATAAACATGTGGTTCCTGAGAGCAGAGATTAAAAGATTTGAGTGAAGATTACATATATAGAGTAGTAAAATAAATCAAAGGGACATTGAGCTATAAATAACAACTGGAGGGTCCTTAAAAATGTAGAAAAAAGGCAAATGAGTTATACAAATCTGATTATCAGTAGGGGGAAGTGGTAAAATATTACTCCAAGTCAACCAAAAAAACTGACTGGCCTTCCCATGAGCAAAGCTCGGCCCCCAGGTACTTTCTTATAAAATGTCAAATAAAATTGATATTGCATGTGATTGGGTCTGCTTTGAGTGCACTAGCTACCCTCCTTGTGAATTTCGGCCCAGTAGTAGATGTGAATCACTTTAAAGGTCGAGGGAGGCGGATTCCTAAAGTACTTTCGATAAGTGAGCAGGCTTATGTTTTGTCCTTGTTTATTACCTATATTCTTACAAAATTTCAGCTCATTTGTCTCAGTAAATACTATCATTTATAATATTATTATGGGATTTGGAAGGTCAGGGGGCGGACCCTAAATGAATACAAAAAAGGGAATAAGATTATGTGTCTCTTGAGTATATTATCAGTCTTCCTCCTAATGTTAAGCTCAGTCCGTTCAGCCCAATTCCGGTTCGGCTAAAGCCGTAAGATTAACATGGGAACTTTGAAGGACAGGGCGGGGCTCTAAAGGGTAAAAAACATCGAAAATACGCTGATTGGGTATTAGCCATCTTCCTACCAAATTTAAACTCAAACGGTCTAATTTGTAATCGAGCTACAAATAAACAAACTCACACACTTTAACATTTATATTATTAGTAAGATAATATATAGTTTATCTTCATGCATTCCAAATTAGTTATTGCTTTACTTACGTCGTAAATCCAATTTTGTTCTTGGTGAACGCATTTCGGCACTAGGCCATCATCAGCATCCATACATCGTACACTACATCTGCGTTGCATAGGTCTAGTAGCAAATGAGTCATGTTGTTAAAAACACGTTTTTTTGCTACTAGACCAACGCAACGCAGATCGTATGAGTTATCGTGTGTACGACGTATGGATGCTGATGATGGCCTAGTGCCGAAACGCGGTCATCAAGAACGAAATTGGATTGACGCGACGTGAGTAAAATAATAACTAATTTGTCATTATCAATCAGTGCTACCAACAGCATATAATCTATTAATTTAATTAAAATAAAAATCCGTTATACGATTAACTCCTGTATACTGTCGTAACATTGGACTGGATTGTTTTCAATCAGCGATATTTCATTGGGAAGAGAGAGACAGCGACTGGTTAAATATGTGTAGATAGTTGTGCAAACTTACTGGTATTTTCTTGGTGTAACCGGTGTAAGCCAAGGAGCTTAAATACACTGTCGTTGGTGTAACCGGTGTAAGCCAAGGAGCTTAAATACACTGTCGTTGGTGTAACCGGTGTAAGTCAAGGAGCTGAAATACACTGTCGTTGGTGTAAACTCTCTTAATAAACAATATATAGATATATAAAATGACTAAACAGAGTCTTTATGATTACAGTAAAACTGAACAAATGTTGGCTTTGCTTCAGTGGACAGTACATTAGTTTTATGCAAGATCTTATATATTATTTCTCTAGCCTGTTTTTCTGTCAGTCCGCGAGATCTTCCTTATTCCTTTATCAAATTCCATAATTTACCCCCTATTTTAAAGCTTATCGTGCCGGCTATTGACGAAAAATATACCCACGGTCTAAACATGTACCGCTTCTCGGAAATATGAATAATATGAAAGATAAATACCCCCCGTAGCAGCAAACCTGCGAACTCAGCAAATTTCTAATGCATATATATGTATCCTAAAACCACTTAAAGCCTCATACCAAGTTTCATCAATACACATTCATAAATAAATGATTTATGACATTTTAATTATTCTCCTTAAGAATAACATTGCGTCTGAGGATGTAGGTTTGCTGAAGCAAGGTATACAAAAATGCGTTTTATACAATTTTTTTTATAATGCAACTGGGTGAAGCCACCCCAAATTGTATTAATTTATGTTCATAGATAAGGGACATAACATTTTACTTATTGTCCATAAGAATAATATAGGAGCTGAGTACGCAGGTTTGCTGATACGGGAACTGTCGGCAAAAACATTGCTTTTTGTGCAAATATCAATAGACAACAACTATATTTTTGCAATATACCAAGTTTCGTCAGGATAAGTTGATAAATAAGCGAGATATAACATTTTTCTTAATCTCCATACGAATAATATTGGACAAAATACTGTGTTTAGCACTATCAATATCTCTGTAACCAATTGACGTTGAGCAATGATCAAAACACAAAATTGTTTTATTTTTTAAACTGAATTTAATAGTAAAAACTAAAATTGGATTTACTGAAATATTATATGTAAAAAACTTTAAAAACCCATTTTTGGGGTACAAACCCCCCCCAAAAATACCCCTTTGGATAGAGCGATCTGGCTGGTTTTCGAACTTAAAGTCATAAATGCGCTTTACATGTTTGCACCAAATTTCATCAAAATCGGACCATTTTTACGAGAGTTATCGCACCCACTGACACACACACACACACACACACACACACACACACACACACACACACACACACACACACACACACACACACACACACACACACACACACACACACACACACACACACACACACACACACACACACACACACACACACACACACACACACATACACACATACACACATAATATATATACATACAGTTTTGAACGACTGGTGTATTTGGCATCTGGGGACCTCAAAACGAAAAGTTATCATGGTCTCGGGCCTAGGTCTTACCATGCCGATATTACCATGCGGTAATAGCTTCTTCCCTACAGGGGAAATTCGCTAATAAAGGGAATATTTTGTTTTGAGAGGAGCGAAAATGTAAACAAAAGAACACCTCATCAGCTGACAAGATTTGGTTCGCAGTGCGGAATTCCACACGGGTCGACTAGTTGAGATTATTATAAGTAACGGGGGGGCGAGCTTTGCTCGGGAGAAAGCTAGTCAGTTTGTTTAGATGACTTGGAGTAATATTTCACCACTTCCCCCTACTGATAATCAGATTTGTATAACTCATTTGCCTCTTTTCTACATTTTTAAGGTCACTCCAGTTGTTATTTATAGCTCAACGTCCCTTTGATTTATTGTACTACTCTATTTATGTAATATTCACTCAAACCTTTTAATCTCTACTCTCAGGAAACCATACGTTAATAATCATATACAACATGAGTATTACTTTGACAGTTCCCTGGTTGATTATGGACAGCTATTACAATTCTTTTGTTTTGATTTGAAACTCCATAAGCCCAATGTTAATTTTTTAAACTTTTCATTTTAGTTTTTTACATTATTTGATTTTTCCTGGGGATGAGGCCTGTCTAGAACTTATTTTTATCCCAGAAATTAGTTATTTCGAACTTTTGAAGGAAATCGTTGGAGCCGTTTTTGAGATCCGTGTCGCAAGCAAGCAAGCAAGCAAGCAAGCAAGCAAGCAAGCAAGCAAGCAAGCAAGCAAGCAAGCAAGCAAGCAAGCAAGCAAGCAAGCGAGTAAGCAAGCTAGCAAGCAAGCAAGCAAGCAAGCAATCAAGCAAGCAAACAAACAAGCAAACCTTAGTCATATTAGAGTATTGGATTACTAGTAGCCCGTTGCGGCTTTGATCGCGAATCACAATACAATGTTATGTTTGATAAGTTAGTTACATTTGTGAAAGCACCAGGGGGGCCGAGCTTTGCTTAAAAGCCAGTCAGTTTGTTCAAAATGCCTAGAGTACTTAAATTAACGGTCCGTCTCCATATTTGCTTTGCTTATTTGCTCGTTTCTTTTCATTTTGTACGTGTCTGCATTACATCCAATGTTCAGTTTGAATGGTTCTTGCAATTTATACGTAACATAATCACGTTTATATAAAGATAATCACTTTTCTCACAAAGATCATATGATACTTCGCCAAGTGGGTGTTATTTTTACAATTGAATGATTATTTTGAACTGCTAATATGATTTTTTTTACAAATCTTAACCATAACCTCAATTTTAGTTTTTCGAATAATTTTCCATACAAAACTATTTTTCCATGGATGAGGCCTGATTATTACACATTTATTAACCTATCAATTCTATAGCCTAGTTCCAACATTTGGAGAGCCATAAAGTTAGTATTTTTTTGAGCAGGAGTAGGCAAAGGTTTTATTCTGATGTATTTACTATTCTCCTAACAAATGTATGCTCAATCGGTCCAGTTTAACTAATAAAGCCATTGATGATTAAATTAAGATTTTACTTGCCGATGGAGCAGATAAGACCCAACACGGGAAGGAAAGTGTGGCAAGTGGATGGTGTAGTGGTGGTTGTTGGTGTAGTCTGATCATAGAGCATTGACTGTTGTCTTTATAACACATTTTCGCTTAGTCGGTCTAGTAAGATAGCATGGAAATGTTGAAGGTCGTTAGGATCTAGCCTCTTTGGAACGGGAATAAGCCCATAACTGGTTTTAGGGATGGACCCATCTTCTTTCAAATATCTGTTCAATAACTTCTGTGGTTTGTTGGATTAATTTATGGTAGACTTAAAAACATATAAAATATTCAGTATTATAATCACAATGACTACCTAGACAAACTGAGCTTTATATACCATGCTGCAAGGGCTTATGTGTTCCGTTACCAATTTTACGTTGTTAATTCTTTATCTTATACGGTTTAGTATAAACACTTTGTAGGGTAAAAAAAAGAAAAAATCAGATGTGTTTCCTCCGTTCAGTGATAAAGATTAATTAGCTGACTAAATGCTCATTAGAACAAATGTTTCATTCTGCGTAGGTTTGGTGCATTCTGAAAGGTTGAGTAACCTGTACCTTTAAGACTGTGGAGCAGTATAGAACAAAAGGGCATAAACAGCCAAACAAGTTTCCTCTTCCACATGAAATTGGGCAAACAATTTTATTTCATTCAGTACAGTCTTTACTTTTTTGAAACGCTGGCTCGTAAACAGGCAGACGGATGAACAAATTTGAACAACAATTTAAACTCTCCGCTGCATACATTTCACTGTTCAAAGCGAAGTAGAAAATAAACGTATTTGATTTATATAGATAAATGTACATTCCTTACCTGTATCGTCTGGTATTGATAATAACCTGTCCATAATGTATTAACAGCTGCAATTCAAATCAAATTATTCCCCATGTTAATCTTATGGGCAAAAAACGAACTTTGAGAGCGGCCCGTGCCCTTCAGATTATAAATATCGAGAAATGAAAACCTTTATGCACAATTACGAATAAGGCCAAATATTTTGGTACCTCAATCATTAAAATCTGTTCAGAAATGGCAGAGGAGTTCTCTTAACAAAAATTGGCTTAGCGTATTAATAGATAAGATAAATCAGTAATGAAGGATACCATTTATTGATAAAGTGTATTGGCAGTATGATTTAAAACTCGGCGAACATGATTATTAATATATTTTAGATTTGAAGGACGTATAAGTTTGCAAATCTAAGTGTAATTTTTTAAACCAACACAGTTTTATTTTACTCACTCTTTACTGGATTATGTTTCCACTTATTTAACTACTATTTTATTAATTAACATTTAGGCCTTACAAAAATCTTTAAATTATTATGATTTTGAAATATGTATTAGTTGTTTTAATTCTGTCCTGTAGTATATCAGAATAAAGATGATTTTAGAGGACATTTGAATAAGAACAAAGTATGTCTAATAGTTTAGAACATACAGGGTATTCTATAAATGTCAATATAATGACCTCGGTTATATTCTGAAGAGCAATTGAACTAGCACACTTAAATGCAGTCACGCATGCAGTAGTCCCTCCATCACGTTTTGTACAAATCACATCGAGGTTGGTTCTCGATGTCTATTGTCCTTTTTAAAATTGGCTACAAACCCGGATCCATTGTCCGATTCAGTGCATGTTCGATGTATGGTTCAAGAAAGGCCCTCTGCGTCAATTGAAATCATTTATAAAAAGTTACAGACCGAGGACATAACCTTGGATCATCCCGGGTCGAAGGATCAAGAATCACCGGTAACTGGTTTTATCTAATTCGCAAGACCGATTTGTTGGTATTCGATGACGCGATTAGTTCTGTTGCTTTACCGGGCAGTGGTAACATCGAAAACGAAAAGGGACGGTCTGTGCTGTAAAATCGTGTAGGTCGTAACCGGTTTGTGCGTGAGCTGTGTGTTGTGTTCTGTAAGATCGTGTAGGTCATAACCGCTGTGTGCGTGAGCTGTGTGTTGTGTGCTGTAAGATCTTATAGAACGTAACCGGTGTGTGCGTGAGCTGTGTGCTGTGTGCTGTAAGATATTATAGGACGTAACCGGTGTGTGCGTGAGCTGTGTGTTGTGTGCTGTAAGATATTATAGGACGTAACCGGTGTGTGCGTGAGCTGTGTGCTGTGTGCTGTAAGATATTATAGGACGTAACCGGTGTGTGCGTGAGCTGTGTGTTGTGTGCTGTAAGATATTATAGGACGTAACCGGTGTGTGCGTGAGCTGTGTGCTGTGTGCTGTGTGCTGTAAGATCTTATACGACGTAACCGGTGTGTGCGTGGGCTGTGTGCTGTGCGCTGTCTACGTGGCCTTGACAAGGGCAATGCTGCAGTTGCGGTCTCTAACAAGGTAAACGCCCCGAAACCGGTCACTTTGCAAAAACACTGCATTTCAATTAGGGAATTCACTTATCTGCGTTGAAAAATCGCTTTTGCGTTGTACTCGAGGTAAATACGATTCGAGTTTGGGCGACATTGTTTCAAGGGAGGTCGTTTAAGAAAGATAGTACTGGGGGCCGAGCCAAGCTCGGTGATATTTGATTAGTTTTCGAAGATTAAAAAAATGAATAGATAAAATGTTGTATAGTTATATAATTTACAAGAAATGTTCTAATGTCATCCTCAATGTTAGTTACTGAAGGTAATTAGCTTATGGTAGTTTGTGAAATAGTCCTGGAGTAGTTTTTGACCATGCCCCTCCTTCCTCACCACCATCATTGTCTTCGCTTTTCCGCACATTAAAGCCACCCAGGTTGTTGCTATATCTCTCTTCAGGTAGTAGTAGTACGAGCAACGGGTCTCGTAATCGAGCAATATTTCATTATAATAAGAATGGATTTGATCAAAATCATCTGAATCGCGGTTCAGTCCTTCTTGTTTTAGGTTAATAATAACACACCTGGGCGCGCCTCCCTCGATGGGCGTGTGGGAGACTCTAAATGAGGATGGGATGATTTCTTATCCCCAAGACGTAAATTCTGATTCTCAACTTGTTACATCTGACAGATAATTCAGATATGCTTGAAACTGGCTTTAGTGGTTTCAAATAGTTTAATCTTGTTCCCTTTAAAATACAATCACGAAATTCGAATAATTTATTTTTATTTGTTGTACGTACTAATTTAAAATAAATGGTTTCGTGGTCAATAGAGTATGCGAAATCCGTCCCTGACAGCAAGTCTGTATTTAGTGCAGAATTTTTAATCGGTTTGAGGAGCACGTAGAAAATTTGGATCTTACAGGGTCACCAGATACAAGTGGATATGCCATTGGATATAAAGATACTTTGTGGCAACTACTTATTTGTAATTCGTTTTTTGTATCTTCAGCAATAGCAATGTCAAATTATACATTAAAATTCTTTTCGATTTTTGGTTGACTTTATTCCAAATTCATCTGTTATGGATCTGTATTTTCATCATATAAATACATCTTTGGACGAATAGGGCGACAGTTATATGCAAGCAAGAAGATTCAAACTATCATAAAATTCTTAATGAATGTGAAATTCATTTATTTATCCCAAAACAGACTCATCAAAATGCGATTCTGAACTAACCTTGGCAAATGCGGAGTTTTATGACATTTTTTTCTAGTAATTTTTGCGATTTTCCTATGAGGTGAGTTCGCATCTTAAATGAGTTTCTAATTAAATTTTACGACTTTTGGTTTTGTAAAACATCGTTTCCTTTATGGCAACACAGTTTAAATGGTCTGTTGTTTCTGTCAATTGATCTGGTCTTGAAATTTCTTACTTCACACGAAACTCATTCATTCATGGACAAATGTAAATTACATAACTTTAGCTGGCATTCTTAAAGCAAATATCAATATAACTCATCTTAGTGAAGTCACATACCAAGTTTCATCCATATACATTCATAAATAAGCGATATATAACATTTTAAGTATTTTCCATAAGAATAACATGGGGACCAAGTACCTAGGTTTGCTGCTACAGGAACCATAGGTGAAAAATTGTTTTTTTGTGCAAACAACAATAAACCACAACCAGATCAAGCCATATACCAAATTTCGCCAGTTTATGTTCATAAATAAGCGAGATATACAATTTTTCCTTTTCTCCATAAGAATAACATTAGACAACGTACTGTGTTTAGCACTTTCAATATCTCGGTAACCAATTGACGTAGAGCAATGATCAAAATACCAAATTGTTTGTTTTTTTAAGCTGAATTCAATGGTATAAATTAAAATTTGATTTATATTAAAACTACATGTAAAAACCCCAAAAAACACATTTTTGGGGTACAAAACCCCCCAAAAACCCCCCTTCGGATGGTGCGATTCATCTGGTTTTCGAACTCGTTCAAATAAATGGTACTTTACACATTTGTACCAAATTTCATTAAGATCGAACCTTTTTTACGAGAGTTATCGTGCTTACGGACACATATATATATATATATATATATATATATATATATATATATATATATATATATATATATATATATACATATATAAAAATTTGAACGAATGGTGTTTTTTGCATCTGGGGACATCAAAATGAAAAGTTATCATGGTCTCGGGCTTAAGTCTTACCATGAGACCTACGGTAATAGCTTCTTCCCTATAGGGGAAATTCGCTAAAAAATTGTGGTTAAATGAGTTAAAGTTCTTTGACATGATCAATGTTATTATAAACGGCTGAACTTCTCAGTCAAGGCATTTTTTAAAATCAGAAATGACTTATAAATACTATAACGCATATTTTAACAACAAATAATAATAATAATAATAATAATAATAATAATAATAATAATGCGCCACTTCTTTAAAAACCAACAACAATGTGGCATTAAGTTTATTTACAACGAAGTAAAATGTCATTTATTGGAATAATGTAACCTTAAAGTATATATTTATTTATATTAAACATGAAGTTTCATGTGCTGTAATCTGGAATACAAGATATAAACACACTATGATCATTGCTCATATTCATAACCAAAGTTATATAACAGATTGTTTTGCCCTCCCCGTATGATCATGTGTTCTTGATGATAAACTGCGTTTACTCTATTCAGCTGTTTGACCGTGCAATAATTCAAAACAATTATTTCCCAATGTTAATCTTATGCACATCTTACGAACTTTAAGGCCCGCTATGGCCCTCCCCTTACGTTTGTTCTTTACTACATTTGAGCACAAAGAAATTCAGAACAAACTCTACCCAATGACACTAAGAACATCAAAATTGGTTTAAAAGTGTAGGAAGAGTTCTAGTGGCAAAAGCCCCTAGCGTATTAAATAATAAGTATAAAATATATATGTTTATGTACATTTGATTAATTTTGATATTTCTACTCTATATGCAATTTTCATTCAATTTTTCTAGTCACTGTTTTTAAGAAATCATGTGTTGATACTTTACCATAAGTGCTGCATTGACAGTTCACTGGTTATTTATTTACAGCTATAATGATTATTTTGTTTTTATTTTAAACTCCATACGCCCATTCCAAAAATGAGTTTTTAACAAAATATGAGTTTCCCTGAGGTTGAGGTTTTTACCAATCGGTTTTTTAGAGCCGAAAGCCCCTACCTACAAAGTTTAAAGTATGGGATAGGATTTGTGACGACCAATTGTCGCTCTTTCGTTGTAAAATACAGTAGTGCTTTTTCAAATGACTTTTGTATCATATAATATGACTACAGTTTAAATAAGCATACGAATTTATAATATATGAATAAACTAAAGAAAAAAATGGTACAGGTTTGTTAAGATAATTTTAATTTAGATAAAAGTGTCTAAATGTGTTTTTGCTTGAGTTAAGGATTAAAATAACATTTTCATATCGCAGTGTAAGTGAACATAAGTGCTGAAAACAGTACTTTTAACAATTTTAAGACAACGTCCTCAAATCGTATCATTATTCACATTGAATAATGTAAATTTACGATGGAAAGTTATAAACTATTATCATTGACCATACAATCGTTTTACATTTATTTACTAATACCATTTAGGGGGAGTTAGAACACAGTCCTACCTTATCTGGATTAAAGATCTCCCCATAAATTAGTTACCTTTTTTAAATTCCGATACATTGTTAACCATTTTCAAGAAATAAATGTTATTATTACTATTTCCGACCTAATTATGTGCAGAAAACTGATTGGGATGTGCCCTTTTCTACTAATTAAATTATTTTTCAGGTACCAGTACAATTTAAATATAACTTTACTAATATGACATCCTAAGCTATGACAAAACTTGTATCTTATGTAATTTGTATTCAGAAAAACTATTAAAACGCTAAGTGTTCCGAGGTCTAAAAAAGTCTTGGAAACAACGACTACAGTACCTGTTATCAAAGTAATTATTAATTTACGTCCCGCCATTAATTTTTAGCGCGAAAATTGATAGACGTGTGTTAATAGAGTCGTTTCAAGATCAGGCTAAACGTAAAATCCCGTCTATAAAAGGACCAAACCAAACAAAGTGTATCTGCCATAAAACAATTTGATTGTTTCTAAATCAAGCAACAAGCACGTTTGCTCTTATGTGGTTTATGGTAGAGTAAACCTCATGAGACGCAGTAACTATAGCAATAAAACGCGCACCGTAGATCGGTTCCCTCCAAAACTACTTGAAGTGCTACATATCAGACTGAAGAATCAAACTCTGTTGCTAAGAAAGGATTAAACAACTGTTTCCCCTCTAAAATCAAAAGAAGCGTTAACGATACTTGTCCAACTCACATAGTTTAACTTGATTAAAACGTGAAATAACAGTGAATAAATTAATTGGATTGTAAATTCTACCAAAGTTGCTATTAAATATAAAACAATTAATGATGAATGTAAATATTTGAAAGACACAAGTCATTGTCCTAATGGTAATGATAATAAAACAATCTTGATGATTCTCCCTCAACATGGCAAATGTGATGAGCATGTCAACCTATTGGTCTTGATGGTTAAGATTTATTATATAAAATTATATTTTTATAACTATTTTGTTCTGGGGATTTATAATTAAAACACCCATTAACGGCAGTATTGAACTGGGAAACGGCAGCGAATGTTCGGGAAGGGAAAGGGCAGTCCTCGTGTGGTCCGTCAGGTAGTGACTCTGTGACTCGGTGTGGTTCTGTAAACGGTAGCGAATCCTCGGGAAGGGAAGAGACAGTCCCCGTGTGGTCCGTCAGATAGTGAGGTAGTGACTCTTTGACTCGGTGTGGTTCTGTAAACGGCTGCAAATAATCGGGAAGGGAAGGGGCAGTCGTCGTGTGGTCCGTCAGGTAGTGACTCTGTGACTCGGTGTGGTTCTGTAAACGGTAGCAAATCCTCGGGAAAGGACGGGGCAGGCCTTGTGTGGTCCGTCAGGTAGTGAGGTAGTGACTCTGTGACTCGGTGTGGTTCTGTAAACGGCTGCGAATCTTCGGGAAGGGAAGGGGCAGTCCTCGTGTGGTCCGTCAGGTAGTGACTCTGTGACTCGGTGTGGTTCTGTAAACGGTAGCAAATCCTCGGGAAGGGAAGGGTCAGTCCTCGTGTGGTCCGTCAGGTAGTGACTCTGTGACTAAGTGTGGTTCTGTAAACGGCAGCGAATCCTCGGGAACGGAAGGGGCAGTCTTCGTGTGGTCCGTCTGGTAGTGAGGTAGTGACTCTGTGACTCGGTGTGGTTCTATAAACGGTAGCAAATCCTCGGGAAAGGAAGGGGCAGTCCTCGTGTGGTCCGTCAGGTAGTGACTCTGTGACTCGGTGTGGTTCTGTAAACGATAGCGAATCCTCGGGAAGGGAAGGGACAGTTCCCGTGTGGTCCGTCAGGTAGTGAGGTAGTGACTCTTTGACTGAGTGTGGTTCTGTAAACGGTAGCGAATCCTCGGGAACGGAAGGGGCAGTCTTCGTGTGGTCCGTCTGGTAGTGAGGTAGTGACTCTGTGACTCGGTGTGGTTCTGTAAACGGTAGCAAATCCTCGGGAAAGGAAGGGGCAGTCCTCGTGTGGTCCGTCAGGTAGTGACTCTGTGACTCGGTGTGGTTCTGTAAACGGTAGCAAATCCTTGGGAAAGGAAGGGGCAGGCCTTGTGTGGTCCGTCAGGTAGTGACTCTGTGACTCGGTGTGGTTCTGTAAACGGTAGCGAATCCTCGGGAAAGGAAGGGGCAGGCCTTGTGTGGTCCGTCAGGTAGTGAGGTAGTGACTCTGACTCGGTGTGGTTCTGTAAACGGCAGCGAATCCTCGGGAACGGAAGGGGCAGTCTTCGTGTGGTCCGTCAGGTAGTGACTCTGTGATTCGGTGTGGTTCTGTAAACGGTAGCGCATCCTCGGGAAAGGAAGGGGCAGGCCTTGTGTGGTCCGTCAGGTAGTGAGGTAATGACTCTGACTCGGTGTGGTTCTGTAAATGGCAGCGAATCCTCGGGAACGGAAGGGGCAGTCTTCGTGTGGTCCGTCAGGTAGTGAGGTAGTGACTCTGTGACTCGGTGTGGTTCTATAAACGGTAGCGAATCCTCGGGAAGGGAAGGGGCAGTCCTCGTGTGGTCCGTCAGGTAGTGACTCTGTGATTCGGTGTGGTTCTGTAAACGGTAGCGAATCCTCGGGAAGGGAAGGGACAGTCCCCGTGTGGTCCGTCAGGTAGTGAGGTAGTGACTCTGTGACTCAGTGTGGTTCTGTAAACGGTACCAAATCCTCGGGAAAGGAAGGGGCAGGCCTTGTGTGATCCGTCAGGTAGTGAGGTAGTGACTCGGTGTGGTTCTGTAAATGGCAGCGAATCCTCGGGAACGGAAGGGGCAGTCTTCGTGTGGTCCGTCAGGTAGTTAGGTAGTGACTCTGTGACTCAGTGTGGTTCTGTAAACGGTACCAAATCCTCGGGAAAGGAAGGGGCAGGCCTTGTGTGATCCGTCAGGTAGTGACTCCGTGACTCGGTGTGGTTCTGTAAACGGTAGCGAATCCTCGGGAAGGGAAGGGGCAGTCCTCGTGTGGTCCGTCAGGTAGTGACTCTGTGACTCGGTGTGGTTCTGTAAATGGTACCAAATCCTCGGGAAAGGAAGGGGCAGGCCTTGTGTGATCCGTCAGGTAGTGAGGTAGTGACTCGGTGTGGTTCTGTAAACGGCAGCGAATCCTCGGGAACGGGAGGGGCAGGCCTTGTGTGGTCCGTCAGGTAGTGAGGTAGTGACTCTGTGACTCGGTGTGGTTCTGTAAACGGCAGCGAATCCTCGGGAAGGGAAGGGGCAGTCCTCGTGTTTTCCATCAGGTAGTTAGGTATTGACTGTGACTCGGTGTGGTTCTTTTAATGGCAGCGAATCCTTGGGAAGGGAAGGGGCAGTCCTCGTGTGGTCCGTCAGGTAGTGAGGTAGTGACTCTGTGACTGGGTGTGGTTCTGTAAACGGCAGCGAATCCTCGGGAAGGGAGGGGGCAGTCCTCGTGTGGTCCGTCAGGTAGTGAGGTAGTGACTCTGTGACTGGGTGTGGTTCTGTAAACGGCAGCGAATCCTCTCGGGAAGGGAGGGGGCAGTCCTCGTGTGGTCCGTCAGTTAGTTAGGTAGTAACTCTGTGACTCGGTTTGGTTCTGTAACCGCACTCCTTTACCACCTCTAGGGAAATGTACAGTTTAATTTCGAATGATGTATTTACAATTTCCTTGTTAAACGTAAATTTGGTAAACTAAGAATGGCAAAAACAGTATGCTCACGTAATATTTTGTGAACTATTAAAAAGTACTAGCTTTGAATATATTTATTCTGAAAAAAATTGTTTGTTAATAAATAAGAAGGTGAACCCTAGTAAAGTTCTGAAGTATATTTGAACCTGTGACATTTATAATGAGGAAAGGAAATAAACTCTCCATTTTGGCTCATATTATATATATCGCGGATTGAAGTTAAGATCGGAACTAACCTGATTCCTGATTTGATGGGTTTATCATAGAGATTTTTGGGAAACACGCATCCTATATTGCCCTAAAGCGTTTGCTGCCAACGTGTCTGAAGGACTGGATTATTTATCAACATACTGCAAGCAGTGCGCCATATTTGTTTGTAGTCCAATGACTGTCCAGTCATGCCCAGACGAGTTCCGTGGTGAAGGCGTCGGTTGACAGTAACGATCGACGTGTGACCGACGTGACTGACTGGCACAATAATCTGCAGTGGCCGTAGATACTACAAAGAAATACGTGGTTGTTGGAGGCAGCATATGTCTAACAGAGTCCCAGGGTGGCTGCCGCAATGGGATGTACTAGTGGGGCGAAACCTCATACTCAATACTATTTCAATTTTATGAAGTTAATGTTTTATCCCATCCTATACTCTAATACAAGCTATGTTTGTTTGTTTGTTTGCAAAATTTATCTCGAGATCCAGCGGAATGATTTTGCTGAAAGTTTGGGATTAGAGGCTTTTGGGTCTAAAAAATCGATTGGTGAAAACCACTACCTAAGGAAAACTCGTATTTTTCTAAACAACTCATTTCAAAATTATTGTAAATTTTAATATTGGGCTTATGGAGTTTAAAATCATACCGGTTACTATGAATAACAAAAACAAACCATTAAATCAGCCTCTATAAATTAAAATATTGTAACAGCTGTTTATCATTATGGAAATAAAAACCTACTTGAATGGCAACTCTCATAATGGAAATAAAAAAACTACTTGACTGGCAACTCAAACTCTTTTTTCGATAGCGAGTGAGCGAAGCGAACGAGCTAATCCGGGAGGTGAGAGAGCGAAGCGAACGAGCTCATATTGAAAATGAACGAGTATTTGAAATAAACAAATTCAATGCCTCTTCTGTGGAATCAAACACCGAGCATGGCTCGGTCCCCCGGTACTTAAATTTAAAAAATAATTATTTATTTATTATGTTATTATGTCATTAAATTAAAATATTATATTACAACACTTATTACTTTATTAAGAGGACGTTGACCGCATCTTCCCCCAAGTATAATATCTTCTACTTATATGTGTTATATAATCTAATCTCCGGCATCCTCTTGGACGATGGAGACGCAGGTACTGTTGGTCAGGCGTCAGTTGTGGCGAAACTCGGGACTAACCAAATAATATGTTGCGCAGGTGTCGATGTTACACATTATATTAACAAGGTAATGCCGATCCAACCAATTCATAATTTTGGCTTTGATTTTAATTTTAAATGACACATGGATGGTTATCGTGAACGCTAGAACAAAAATGATACTGCTGCATTAATACAGCTACTTCAAACGTCCAATCAAAACGTTTTATCTATCTTTATTTTACTTGAAGCACCCGCCAAGAAGTGTGTATTCCTAAGCGCCGAAAAGAGAGTCAGCTTTTGTAACGGGCCAGCTGATCGCAGGCTAACCACAACCAGTGACAATTTCACAGTCGATTTGCACTGGACGTGTCTTATCTAAACACAGCATTCTTTTGTTACTATTTGACCAAATGTTTTAAAAGAAACTTTATTCAATGCATGATAAAATTTTGTACTTTGATGGTGAAGTTTATTTTTTATAAATTTGTCTGAAAATCTTAAAAAGGATAGAAGTTAAAAAAAATTAAGAAGTAAACTTATTCGTTGAAAATCATCGCTACCATTGCAATATATATTATTAATTTGAGATATGAACAATAGTTTTCTGATAATAAATAAACAAGATTCCGTATCATTCATTCCGTTTAAAATTGGTTATTATGAAGGATAAATCCAAAATGGCCACCGCACCATCTCTCCAACTTCCTTAAAACGCAACACATATGTTTGTTTTATTTTTCATAAAATGTAGGCCTATATGATATGAGTTTGTAATGCTATTTATAATTTGTTTTCTATGAATTTGATGTCAGGATATACAGCGGGAATGTAATTCACACAACACACACACATTTTTAATTTTTTAATTTCATATTTTTACCTACCCGGGGTGACGCCCACTTTTAGTCTCCACCATAAAACTCCCGGAGATGAAGACTGGCCAGTAACTGGTCCCGTTGAAAGCAGCTCACGGAGAGTGAAGTAAATGAAGTGGGGTTTTCATCTTATAAACAACTTGAATTGGTCTTAAACAATGACTTATGGTACTTGTTAGTTAGATTGTGTTAACAAACGTATTGTGCAACTTAGTGTATGATACCACATAAGATTTTTAATATATGTGATTACACCGAAAGTCTTAGACAAAAATAAGATTAAGACATCTGGGAGATAAAATAAAGTTTTTGGAAACCTGACTTTTAAAATAAATATAAATCAATGAGGAATGAATTTTATGATCTCTTCAAATACTTCTTAATGAGCTAATATTGCGTAAAATGAACTGCTCTATTTCTTGTATTTACAATTTGTGTCCAGGTAAACAACTAGATTACTGGTAACCGATGGCACCTAGAAAATAAAAATGGTTTAATCTTGTTTTACTGTTTAAAATTGAAACCTATTTCATCCCAGAAACTCATAAGGAATGATTTCCAAGTTGTATAAATCCTCAAGGGCGGTCGTTGGGGTGAAGGCCGTCCCAAAAACACGCGATAAACGTGTGTAATGTACGGTGCACACGGACCTGATAACAACAGTACGAGCGTCCACACATGTTCGCCCCTGCCATGCGTAGCTCGGCCGCAACAGGGCTCGGGTGGCTGCAAGGGCGGTCACGGGGTTGAAGGCCGAGGTAAATCACGCACATTACCACGTCAGTGCGTTACGTGCCGAATATATTACTGACTAGCGATTTAATAACTGTTATCTTAGACCCTAGGAGCTTTTAAAAACAATCACGACTTTCTTAGTTTTCAATATGGAAAGTTATTGAATATTTAATTATTACAAATGGTAATACGATAAAACACAGTTACATATTCCCAATAGGTGAAGGGGGATTCATTGTAAATGGAAGCATAACTTAAGGAGGTTTTATTTCGACAAATTATATTGTATACGTTTACTACCTATATACTTATCCACTGCTGAAGCTAGTTGTTATTAAATTGACTTTGTCTTCTTTGAAGCGTGATATAAAATACCCCTGTCGCAGCAAACCCCCATACTCAGCGAATTTCCAATGCATAATATATGTCTTAAATACCACTAAGAGCCGCATACCAAGTTGCATCAAAATATATTCATAAATAAGCGATATATACAATTTGAATTATTCTCCATAAGAATAACATTGGATGGAGTAAAATTGATGAGTAGGGGCCTACGTAGGTTTGCTGAAACAAGTAACACAAACAATTGGTGTTTATGCAAATATAAATATAATTCAACTAAGTGAAGCCACATACCAAGTTTGATCAATATTCATTCATAAATAAGCGATATATAAAATTTTTATTATTCTCCATAAGAATAACATGGGGGATGAGTACGCAGGTTTGCTGCAAAAATGCACACAAAAAATGGATTTTTATGTGAACATCAATATAACTCAACTATGTGAAGCCACATACCAAGTTGTATTAATTTATGTTCATAACTAGGTGTACGCTCATTCCTCGCGTATAAGGATAATTGAAACACATGACCAAACTTAAATCGAGTCTCATAAAAAATTCAATATCTGATTTGAGTAACATCATCAGAATACATTCCGTTATCATTTAACTGCCGCCAGAATCCGGATTTTATGTCTACATAGCTATAGTTTTAGTCACTTCTCTAAGAATCAATTATCGCGGTAGCTGAGAGGTGTCGCACTGGCTCTTGAAGCGAAAGGTCGCAGGTTCGGATCCCGCCGCCAACCTAACATTTTATCCGTAGAAAAACATACCGGTACATACATTTATCACTTGTTTTTATCAAAGTAAATGTTGTATAAATACGTAAATTTATTTATTTTGAAAATAAATTGAAGAATTCAGGCATGGTTTGTTGTTAGGATAGGCATGGGTGCGTTATCTTAGAACAAACAGAGCATTTTGGGCTAAGCAGTGACTTTAGCAGTGTGGTTAATTTAACTGCTAAGAGAACAGCGAGTTTCCTATATGAACTAATGTTAACAATTTCTATAGGCCAAGTCAAAATATCCTTAAGGATTAACAATAAATCGTCAGGCCCAGTTATTTAGATGAAAAATGAGATTTCAATATATTCTTTCAATAGCCTAGGCTATCATGAAATTAAATGCTATAAACATGGGTTGGCCCAAGTCCGTACATGAAACTTCTAAAATGACAAGTAGCCTAAGTGTATATGCCTACATTTTATAGTCATAGGTCCAAGTTTATGATGAAAACAGCTCAACATAATCCAAACCTAGGAGATGTCAAATAATTTCAGATAACCTGTACAAAAGGCTTAGTTTGGTTAGAATAGTTTAAAGCTTTTGTTTTGGTTCGCTACAATATTCCTGGTAATGTGTTTAAAGTATTTTACAACAGTTGTATTTTACAAAATGATATTTCAATATATTGTTTCAATAGCCTAGGCTATGATGAAATTAAATTCTATAAACATGGGTTGGTCCAAGACCGTACATGAAACTTCTAAAATGGCAAGTAGCCTAAGTGTATAGGCCTACATTTTATAGCCATAGGTCCAAGTTTATGATGAAAACAGCTCAGTATAATCCAAACCTAGGATATGTCAAATCATTTCAGATAACCTGTATAAAACCTAACCTGTTAGTTTGGTTAGAGTAGTTTAAAGCTTTTATTTTGGTTCGCTACAACATTCCTGGTAATGTGTTTAAAGTATTTTACAAAAGTTGTATTACCAGTTTAATGTTGGCTTACTCTTACTGTAATCCAACCCTGGGCTATGTCAAATCATTCAAGATAACCTTCCGAAAAAGGCTGTTTGGTTAGAATAATCTATAGCTTTTATTGTGGTTACCTACTACATTACTGGTAATGTATTTTAGGTAATGTACACAATTTTTATTATTAATTTAGTGAAAATATAACCTAGCAAATAATTGTCGTACAAAATAAATTTTAAGGTTGTTCGCTTACTGTGACTAACTTCATCAACGCTTTCAAGAAAAATTGAGGCTTTGTATACTTTTTACACAAGACAATCACAATATTACCAATTGTCTAAGAAAATGTAATAAAACAAACTAATTTGTAAGTTAAGTTAATATCTTAGTATCTACAGTCATCAAAAATTTATTTTGAGTTTTCCGTTTTCCGACCTGCCACACGCGTCGTCTGTCGTCTGCCACCGTTCCACCGTTACAATCGTCGCCTCTGACCGAGTAACAATATTTACACAGAGTAGGCGTACTAAGGGAATATTAACTGTTTGGATATTTTGTTTAAAACGTAACTTAATAATTTATAAAATAATAAATATGCTCACAACTTAAAAATATACTTCGATTTATCTCTCTTGTGTGTTTTTTGTTGGTAAGAAAACTGTTGTTATCCAGTATAACAAAGTATACTCTAGTAAACTAACTATTGTTACTCTGTTGTTGAAACATAGACGTCGGCTAAATTTTAACGATTCAAGTACCACTAAAATGGCTCCCAATGTTATTCTTATGGAGAAAAAAATAAATTTGGTTTTAAGATAATTTGATTAATACTGAACGAAATTATCTGAATAACGAACTTGACCGAGATTTTGACCCGTTAAGTTTTTCTGGAAAATTTTAAGTTTAACTGTGGAGGCATTCTCGAGTTATTGGGGTCACAGACACGCCAGTTGAGTTGATTCTCTTACCAGTCCAAGCAGTAAAGTTGTGTATAAGGATACTTTCACTTCGTTCAATTATCCAATTAAGGAAGACATTACATTTTACTTATTCTCCATAAGAATAACATGGGGGTTGAGTACGGAGGTTTGCTGCTACGGGAATAATCCTTAAAAATTTTTTTGTGCAACTATCTATAGACCACAACCAGATGAAGCTGTAAACCAAGTTTCGTTAGTATATGTTCATAAATAAGCGAGATATAAATGTTTTCTCATTCTCCATAAGAATAACATTGGACAACGTACTTGTTTAGCACTTTCAATATCTCTATAAAAAATTGACGTAGAGAAATGATCAAAACACCAAATTGTGTGTTTTTTATGGCTGAGTCCAATGGTGAAAAGTAAATTTAGATTTCAATAAATATTACATGTAAAAACTTCAAAAAAAATTGTTGGGGTACAAAACCCCCCAAAATACCACTTTTGATCCGGCGATCTGTCTGGTTTTTGAACTTAAAGTCATAAATGCTGCTTTACACGTTTTTACCAAATTTCATCAAAATCGGACTATTTTTACGAGAGTTATCGCACCCACCCACCCACCCACCACCCACCCACCCACCAACCCACACACCCACACACACACACACACACACACACACACACACACACACACACACACACACACACACACATATATATATATATATATATATATAGAGTTTCGAACGAAAGGTGTTTTTGGGGTCTGGGGACCTCAAAACGAAAAGTTATCATGGTCCTGGGCCTAGGGCTTACCATGCTGACTACGTTAATAGCTTATTCCCTATAGGGGAAATTCGCTAAAAAATAAAACATATAATTAAAACCTATAATTTCTGGCTTTACCTATGAGTTGCGTTATTAAAAGTATTTTTTCTTTAAAAAAACATACCTATAATTTGTTAGGTGAACTGAAGAATTGCAGCTCAATCGATCCAATATTTTATAACTCACAAACAATCATACTTTACTTCTACTCCCCATCGACCTTAAGATTCCATTGTAATGTTGTGGACCTTAGTTTTATTACGATAGTTACAATAAATTCTAAACATTTCAAAATATCTGTGCTAATGTTTACGAGATCTTTTTGCACAGAAAAGTACAACAGTTTGGTCAGTTGATAAACTTAAACTATTTTTAAGTGTGTTTAAATTACCTTATACTGAGTATTGAAAAAAAAACTGAAACATTACCTTCCTGTTGGTTTCATCATTTATAGTAACGATGTTTATAAAATCATAGTTTGTAAAATGGTTCGTTTACCATCACACTTCGTTTAGGACCTATGATTATAGGACATTTTATATTAAATTATGAAACTAATCTGCTGGTAAAATATTAGTTCACTTACTTCAACTTTTTTTTTTTTTTTTGTAATTGTTAAGTTAATAAGGATTGTAAATGAAACCCAATATTTGTAATCAGATTTTCTAACGATAATTTTTCATTCAATTGCCCTGATAAATAGACACTAGGGATTTTCTGTTAGAGGTGATAGAGGAATATATTGTCGTAATGCATTTCGGAGACATTGCGTCTTAACCTTAGTAGGATTAAGTTTTTTAAAATATGTTTAGCTGAAATATTGAGCCCGTTATAGAAAGTTTCAAACCGCAATGCCCGCAATGGACTTTTTCAAATTCTGACATTGATGGGTGTGTCCTATTGAGTAACCTGACCGGATGCGAAACGTAACGACAGCAATGGGTCAAAATTAGCACTTCTCAATGTAAATACATTCAACCGTTTTCGGCTGTCAAAGTTATCATACTTTGAATCAATGGGGAACCGATGATAATGCTAACGTTCGAAAATGTTGTCAATTTATTTGCGCAATGTTGTTTATTTATTTCCTGTTGTTTTTAAGTTATTATATTAAAAGTAAAAATATGATTTTCAAACTTTCTGAAAAAAAGTAAGATGCTCTGCATAAGCAACTACTCTGAAAATAATTGTTAAGTTGTGACGTTATAAGAATTAGTAGTAAGTCGCAAGTGGTAAAACCAGTAAAACATTTTTAGTTATGTGAAATAAAGCTTTTACATCCAAATCTTATGTTGCGTTTGAAACCCCAAAAAACAACTTTTTTCAACGCCAATCGTAGAAGAACCAATAAACAGAATGTGGGGAGGAGGTTTCGTATGGGCGACTGCCCTAAATAGTGAGCAATAATAGCATAGGCAATAATTTACAGATTTCTTTGAAGGCATCTTTTACGTGTACGGTGTAGATTCCGGTTTAGGAACATATTTCCTGGTACGGTTTGGTCTATTGAAATAATCTAACTTTTATTAAAGGAACATTGGAACATTCATGCATTAGGGGAAGTCAGATAGATAATACTTTGATTCTGATTGAACTGTGCGTGTTTGGAGTTTGGAGCAACCGCTTGGTTAAAATACGTGGGTAACAGGGTAAGAGGAATAGGACAGAAAAGGAATTTTAGCCTAGTCTAGGAGTTAAATCAAAAGTAAATCAAATATATTTAAGTTGTTTAATAAGAATAAATCAAAATAGAAATTGTGGTAATTTCGCTTTTTTTATTTTAACAATTTCACAATACATTTTATTTTGTATTCTGTTGTTTTTTTACTGTTACTTTATTATTTTACACTTACAAATCTATGGCAAAACTATGTATACTTTCATTAAGGAACTTAAGATAAAAATAGATGTAGTAGGCAGACTAAAATTCAATAAGTAATCTAATTGACGTTGGGCGAATGTAACATTTAAGATGAGGCCGACACACAGGCACCGTTGTATTATTTGCATAATATTGAGTTTCACTGCAACATATAAATAGCGAGACCACAACACGTGTCTGTGTGTGTGCGCGTCAAGAGGGGATTTCCTCTGTTATGGCAAGGACAATACAAAACATACTGTAACTGGCGAATTAAATCTGGGATAATGTGTGCTTTAAAATATTGACTTTCGTTAAAGTATAACGTTTTTGTAAATACAGGGTGTCCCAGACATGAATGCACTCTTATGTTAAAGAAAGCGGAATAACCAAGAGAGACAAACTGTTATACACATTGTGTATTAAATAATAAATTTACGTAGGAGTTAAATGTATCGTATTAAAATATCAGTAGATTTAACAATTAATGCCAAATTGTTAAATATGTATTTGAGTCCAGTCCTTGTGAGAGTTTAATTTGTTTTGACGTCAAAGAAGAAGAATCGTTATGCGCCCGGTTTTTAAACTGCGAAGTTTATTCACTGGCGATACAAATTCAATGAGCTGACAGCGCGTTTGCCCCGGCACTCACCCGACACCTGATAAGTCAAATCTCTAGGAAAGTTGTTAACAAATTAATATGCCGGTTTGAAATTCTGTCGTCTTTTTTGAGTTGTAGGATAATTTATTTATTATTGAAATACTTTTTATTTCATGAAAAACCGTATTATTGTAAAAGAATGTAAAATTTAATAACGAATATTGTTTTTCCAATTAGGCCTCATAATAACCAATTAATATACACCGTTGGGAAAAGTTTTGGAATTCATTCAATAATTGTAAACAACTCAGCATTTCATAATGTAGCCACACAACCATGTATCTGTAAGCATAACCAATACTTTTTATTTGGTTTTTGAAGGGGGGGAGTTGCCCCGTAGGTTTGAAGATGTCAGATGTTGAAGTTACTCTTCATTCTAAAGGCCTTATCTAGTAGAGCGCATCGCCTCCTGTGACGCCAGAGTCGATTACGATATCCGTTAGAACTTTTATCTAAGGACTATAAGCAACATTTAAAATGCGATTATTTCCGATACTGTACAACTGTCTTTCGTATCGCTCCTTTCGTAAGTACAATGATCTAACGGCTGCTACTTTGGCTCAGAGTGTGCTGTACTAGTAGTACTTGAGGTATAAAACGAGGTATGACTCGACCTATGCCTACATTTGAAAATTTAAAGTCCTCCTAGCCTTCCCCCATGACACCAAAGTATTCGGTCAGCAATACTTGGATGTAAAGTTGCATTACGTTATAGTAAATTATTTTGGAATTATTAAATGTATTTTGGAACTATTTTATAGGCAATAGTTTGAAATTTGAATTAAAATCAAATGACAAGGATGTTGAAGAAGTATACTCTATCCACTCGGAGGTTTATTTAACATAGCCAATCCGTAGGGTGAGGGTTTGACCTGCTGACGTTAGGCTGCCAAGGCCGCGGAAGGGTTGGGATGGAATGCAGATAGGGTGTCCAATTAAAGGTTTGATGGGTCTCACTTTATAGCCCGGCCCTACTGGCCCCACAATGCGATTCCGCTGTCTTCTCCCCTATCTCCAGGCCAGGTAAACATAACCTCGTGGGTTCTCCCATTGTTGATGAATGAAGAAGGAACATTTTATAGTTAATTAATATACAATTCTTTTATAATAAAATAGATATGATAATGTAATATATCTAATGATAAACGGATGATACTTGATTTACTTTTAAAAAGAACTTCCAATATTTCTTTCAGATTCGGTTTTGACACTCCGATCTCAGTCGGATTGAACTAAAATTCAATACGTAAATATAATTTAATGTTAGTTTAACATATAAATATATTTTTCAAATCTGAAGAAAAAATTTATTTAGTACAAAACAGACACCGAAAGACTGACTATAGCAGAGTATACATAGTTAATCTATAATTGACAGTGTACGTTTTATACAAACCTCGAATACAAATATAAAGGAGTCCTAACACGAAATAGGAAAGTTTTTCTTTAATTTGGATGATTGAATTTCAAACCAATATTAGCTTAAATCATTTAGTGAAAACAAACCGTTTTAGCCAGGTTAGGATTAACCATTTAATATCACTGTTAACCTTCAAAAAGGTTTAGAAGAAAAGAACGTAAATTTATAATTAAATAACACTCGGGGTGCCGAAACAGGCAAGGGTAACAAAATTGTAAATTTTACTGTAGTATTACATTGGTTCACATTCCAAATTTTGACTGGTAAATTATTGTCACGAAACTGTATTCATCAAAATCATCAATTCACCAATTCAGTCAACATCATAGGTATTTTATTTTATATTTTCTGTAAAACCTAAGTAATATTTACGTAGAAGTTAGTTTTTGATGCTGTCGAATAAATATGAAAATAACTCATTGAAAAACGAGTGTTCCCTAACATCAATCTGAAAAAAATCATGTATAGCCAGCCAAGAATCCAGATGCTCTGTGGATATTTTGCTGCCATTATTTCCAGTGCATTCCCATTTCAAAGGTCGCACCCCCAAGTACGCCGCGGTACCTAGGCCGCGGTTGATTCAAGCACGGGCTGCGCCTATTATAGACAATCAGCCCGGGGGCAGGGGGGGGGGGGGAGAGAGAGGTAACAAATTGAGGTTTTGGGTCAAGATGGGGTTATTTTTTACCGGCTCTCATTATGTTGATGTGCAGTCCAAAGGGCGATGCCGCCGTGCCCGCTGTTGCGAACCCTTAAACGTCAGATAGGGGTCCGAGGAAACATTTAATTAAACGCGGAGAAAACCTACTCAACGTCAGTTAGATATAGACATGTTAAGAGTACAGAGCATCAGGTTACACATATACTACTCAGGTATTACACATATTTAATTAACTATTGAAATATCTATAATTTTGTTAAATATAAGCTAATCTTATTGTGTCATTATCAGATAACTTATCAAACACTGCTATAGTTATTTCTAAAATATTTTAGATCCTTCCAACCATTTCATGAATAAAGCCTTCACTTATGCCATTTCAAAGCAATAGAACCTTCCGTTTGGCACAGCCCTTTCTCAACATCATTAACATTTGAAACAAGTATAGGTAAACAGTCGTTTTTATCCTTTCCATCAGTAAGTATATTCAGTTTAAAACACAAACTTCAAACGATTGCATTACCTTGTCCCTCTATTCGAGGTAATTATGTTTACAAATTACAAAAAAATTGCATCGGACGTTGAAGAGTTTATTGATTTGATAAATACTCATCATTGGCCTTTTAGAGTTCAACAGTACTGATAACAAGTTCAATGGCTGCTGAGTGTCTTCTGATAACGCAAGCGTCAGTGCAGCGTGAAATACCTATCATACATATTACCTGTTCATTACATAGTGCTCGTACAATTCATGGTTGGGATAAAATTCATTATGCAATTGTATTTTCATATCAACTCAGGTATACAAAATTGAATTTTCCACACTAACTTAGCCTTTTACTATTGGGGCGTTGAAGAAATATATTTATTTTGAACTGGGTTATTTGGGTTTATTGTCATCTTCGCTCGTTCACCTAATTTCAGTTGCATAGTCAAATAAATTACACAGCTGATTAAGTTACAATATTAAAATGGCCACTCTTGGGAACAATTGAAGACAATTTGAATATTCTCCATATTTGTAAGAAAGGAAATGTAATGAATGCATGGGAGGAATTGTTTATTTTTAAGGAAAAATGTAAGGATAGGGATAAATTTATCAATGAACAGGTCAACTTTGACTCTGGTGGTACTTATCGCAACTTGTTTCCGGAACTTCCGGTAGCCAATAGTAAATAAGCTGTTCGCCATCTTGTTTCTGTCATTCTCTGATTAGGCCTGATGATGACCAGTGTAACTGGTTGAAATCGATCGCCTTGTACCATCTTTTTTGAATATTTTACCGTCTTGTATGTAAGTACAGTATAAGTGTAAATATACTTTATAGTGTTGTAAGACGTATTTTAATTATCCTGCTTAGTTGTAACAGGGTTACATAACCTGATTAGTACGTATCATGCTAATAAAGAAATTAATATTAAAAAAATATATTTTAATTTGACACTTTATTTAATATGAGGCCTTAGGAGAGTGTTTATCGAAAAAAATAATTACTTTTCCTCCTCCGGGGTTCTCACCAGATCTGTCATTAAAATATATTGTTCATGGGTGTCCGAATTATGGTTTTCCCAAAAGGTCCTTACCTGGTTTGGCTTTATATATAGATAGTTCTAAAAAAGTTGTATTTTTAATGTGTTTCAAAAGAATGCAATTAAAAATCATTAAACAATTATTTTAAAAGCAGATTTAATACTTTAAATATTACTAAATTAAGCATGAGGGATTAAAGCTTGTTTATGATAAAAACAGATTTTTTGGCAATGAGCAAATAACTAAATGAACGTGTTTGAAAAAAAATACATGATGAAGTTTTACCACCTCATTAAATCTTATAAAGTAATGCGTTTTATAATACAGCTATCAACTATGTATTACTTATCTTGCAACTAAACATAATATCAAAACTGCTGATAATATGATATTTGTGCTGAAAATCGTATATAAACTGTTATAGTTTAACGCATAAGTTATAAATAAATACTATGACAAAATATTTAAATGTTTATAATAGAAAAATGTAACTAATTAGTATTTTTTAAATTAGAAATTAAATGTGTCTCTTTTTTACTTATTTACAACATTAATCCTTTTAGTTTTGAAATTTTAACGAAAGAAATTTGAACGGTCTTTATTATTTTTAATTCGGAAAACATAAATCACTTAAAATTAACAAAATAAATACATTTTATGTTTTGTTTTATATTTTGTTTAAACCAAAAGTACTCAAAACATTTTATACTTAAATATTTGCAAGATCATTAATGGCAAACAAATGAACAAATTAAGTTTTAAATCATTTAGTTTATTGATTTTCTTATCGGTTTCCTAACTAATACTAAACAATTCTTTGGCCATAAGACTATTGCATGTAATAAATTTCATTAATATCAGCTTCCTCTCAACTTCGGGTGCGTTGAGTTGTAACGATTTTGAAAATATTCTACCAGTAATGACCCAGGTCTGTGAGAGAAGTACAGTTGGATATTTTCACATACCGTACATAATATACATTAAATACAATATTTTATGGCGGCTTATTTGTGACCGCCAGTGACAAGGCAGACGTGAGTAAACATAATCGTCAGATAAATCTCCATGAGACGTGTGACAGACCAACACTGCAACACTAAAAATACCTGATACGAGCTGAGAGAACCAATACGCCTTTTATGTGATAAGGCCTCTCGAGAGAAAATAACAGTTCAATAGCCCAAATGCAACCACTGGAGCATAGACCGTTAAAAGCTGCGTAGGCGACGACGGTCCACAGTTGCACAGTCTAGACTGCGTCTAGACACGAAGGGACTGCAGTATTAAAATTGTCATGAGTGTTTCGTTCCCGGAAAAACTTTTATAGACGGCTGTACTCCCAGTGCCGTAATACATTATTGATTGTCACGTAGTTATAGTGCCAAACAACGTTTCTTTGAAAAAACGACACGTTTTAACCATTTATTAGATAAATAAGGGTGATAGGTAATAATTATTCTATCGAGAATATGAAATTGCAGATAAAAAGTAGCAAGTGCTGAAATTTTTTCAGTTCTTTTTACTGATTGATATTATATAAAAAAACAACAACAAGGGATTGACAACAGGGGGTACCAGCGGTCTCTAGTGGAAGGAGAGAATTTAATCCGAGGAATACCCATCACCTGACTGGACAAGGCTACTGTGATGGTTGCATTTTTTGTTAAATAACCTTGATAATGGGTCCCATGCCATCTGGCCAATGGGACGGACTGTAAAAACAGGTTACAGGTATTCGACACAATTTAAAGTGTTGATTTTGAAGGTTCCTCTCCCAAAATATGTTACGAATCCACACAAATTTAAATATAAAAAATTGCTTTTGCAATTTTGAATAACGTTTATTTTATTTATTTCTTCCAACGGAAATCACGCAAAAATATTAACTGAATTACATAACACCAATGCAGAAACTATTTAAAAGAATGAACAAATGTATCACTAGAACTAAACTAATACGTAATTCAACGTTGGTTCAGGCGATGCAGAAATGCGAAAAGGCGAATTCGCCCTCCTTGGACAAAATTGAAGTTGCAAAGTAGTTTAAGTTCGGCAAAGTCAAGTAAAAAACGAATCCCCGGATATTTGCTTTATAAATAGGAATAATGGAATCAAGTATGTCAGGTTTATAAAACTTTGTATTTTATGTTTGAGTTAGAAACGTATTATTATATTAAACACAAAAATATATTGCTTATACATCCGCATATACATATTAGTGTTTGAGTTAAAACAGTGAAATTATAATGCATTCCTTGCAATAACACATTTGTTTTATATCCACGAGAAGTCATTTAAATGGTTGTCTTTAATATTCCTCGTCTACCTGCAAAGAAGAGGAAAATCGGACTAAGCAGAATCTATATAAATACTTTAAAAGGTGATTTAGGAATAAGGGGAGGATGGATTAAATCAATGATGTCACAAACCAACAAAGACGATGGTGCTTATTTACTTAAATATTTTTTCACTAAGATAATATATATTATATGTCTTACTAGCATAATTACTTTCTACCTTTGAATGCTCTAAACCCATAAATAAACAAATTACTAAAAAATCCTAATAAATAAAACTCGAAAATGTTTGCTAACTGTGTCATTTAATAAGTATCTGATCTTTACGTGTTTTATTCTTGAATTAAATAAAAATAAGCTACTTTATTAATCACCGTTTATGAATGTAATTCTCAAAACCGACTCTCTCTTTAGTGTATTGAAACAAAAAACTATATTGCGTCTTGAAAGTACCTCACAAGATAAAACAACAATGACTCCACAATCTGGTAATTATTTCCAAAACGTATTTTTCTTTTACAGTAAATTTAATCTTGTAGACACCCATACAATTATTTTAAGGATGTCAGACAACTTTGTTAAATTTAATTACTAAAAACACCCTTTTGATGAGGACAGTACGGGTTGTTATTACTTACGGAATGTAATAATAGACGTCTTGCAACACTTACAAATATATTTACACTTATACCGCATTTGTGCAAGTGCAGTACTTAAATTTGTGTACATCCGTATGTGTAATAGACGGCGTGCATATACGGACGGATAGGGGCAATATGTGAATACAGTATAAGTGTAAATATATTTTTAAGTGTTGTTAAGACGACTTTTACTACAATCCGTTATATTATTACAAAACATGTTAATACGCAAATATACTAAGTACATGTGTAAGATACTCAGAAGGTTCACAGGTACAATCGCCAACCCCTGAGATATCTCTCCTCGGCCCGGGGTGTGTGAACCACCTCTCGCCTGGCACGCACGAACGATTAATGAGCTAACCAATTTAAAACCGTTTTTTGCGCTGATCCGCACTAGGGTATCATCATCTAGCAGCCAGGTGCGCTTACCCTTTACATTCAGGAAGTGGCTACCTGCAGCTACTAGCTACCTCGCCGTTCTGCCGGCTCCTACGTACATGGAATAAAACCGAGTCTATTTGAGACAATGTTCTGGATTGAACGGGAAGGCTTAGTTACAATGTTTGATTCAAAGCTAATGGCTTTACTTGGGATAAAAAGGGAGTTATTAACTAGTAAAAAATCGACGCAGATCAGTTTCATGTGCAACTCATCGTGTGACTTACTTTTATACCTAACTAAATGAAATCAGTTGCATGCAATAAGTTGCTTGTCAGTTGTAGTAAATTTGTTCAAATTAGTTTTGAAGTGGAGAAAGTTCTCCTGTTGAAAACGTTGTTTATAATAGAGTTTTATTAAAAATCAAGCAAAGGATTAGAGCTTGAGCTTGATTAAATGACTGGGTTATGTAGTGGTTAGTGTGCTCGCCTCGTGATCCGAGGTTCGCCAGATCGATCCTGATCAAAGTTTAAAAGTGGTACTGTATATAAAGGTTTGATATTGGACAAAGCTGCAATTTGTCATTGGGCTATTGATTAGTGATTCTTTCCAAGAACAGGTTGAGTTAACATAGTAAACATAGTTTACACGGTTTGGATCTTCATTACCATAACGTTACAAAATGCCATGATAGACACATAGAATAAAACAAAACTAGTAAAAGATAAATACAAAATTAAAAACTAATTTTTGAAATATTTTTGAAAAATTTGTTAGTATAACAAATAAAAGACCTTGTTTGTTGAGTAAATTGTTATTATGTGAGTAAATTAAATTGCGCGTGCCATCTAAGGGCGAAATCCTCAAACTGGTCATAACTTCCCGTAACTTCATAATTTTTCTAAACTGCACGACTTATTACTGCACTGATTTATGAAGTAATTAATTAACTAATTACGTGTTAGACGTTACTATTTTAAAAGGATTTCGTTAAAACAAAAAAATCTCTCACCTGCAATTTTTTATATTTCGTATCCTGTTTGATCGTACTCTTCACCGAAGGTGTAAGGTTTCCTCAGTTATGTATAAAGGCTGAAATAAACTCACCCCATAGAATACACATTGAAACAGACGATAATATATAAAAATAGTATGATTGTGTTTGCACTGTAGTGGTTATTTGTGCATGTAAGTGATGGTGGGCTGTGATTGGTGGAGGTAGTGCATTGTTGGAGCGGTGTGGTGGGGGTCGGGCGGCCGCGGCAGTGCTGGTGCCGTCAGTATCGCCGCGACCGCCGCCGCCGCCACCGCTACTCAACTCCCTCGTCTCTGTGCAGGCCCAGGTCGTCGAGGATGAAGTGACAGGATGCAGTGGGCCCCCGCCACCACTCTGCTGCTGCTGGTCGTCTGCTCGCTGCTCACCGCCCACTCGGACAGTAGTCCCAACAGCACCTCGGTGCGCGGACGCCGTCGCAAGTCTCGCCCCTGGACCCAGGAGGAACTCGCCTTGGCGGACGCGGTCGCCGGCGAGGAGTACGGAGAGGAAGAGGGCACCACCCCGGCGGCAGCGATATCCGGCTGCTCGGCCTGTCGACTGCGGGAGGAGATGAAGAACTTCAGCCTGGAGGCGATCAAGGAGCAGATCCTGAGCAAGCTGGGGATCGACCAACCCCCCAACACCACCGGGCGGGCGCTCCCCAAGGTCCCCTCCGTGCTCCTGGAGAAGTACCACCGGGGCGGCCTCCCCGTGCCCGGCATGATGGGCGACGAGCCGCCCCTGGAGGACGATGAGGACGACTACCACGCCAGGACCGAGAAGGTGATCGCCTTCGCTCAACGCTCCAACCTCTCACGTAAGTAGCGGTCTCGTCTTCTCGGAATCGTAGCTGTAAGTCGGTCCGCACAAGGCACTCCGGCTGCATCTTGCAGCGTGGGAACTGCTACAAAACAATGTTTCAGCACCGCAGTGCGCCACTATAGTTCGATATCGGTTTGATATTGATGTAATTGGACTTATATCAATGTATTCTCTTGGAGGAAAAAGTATTCTGACGCAAAGTAGTTTACAGTATTACAATTTTATTAGTATATTCTTGCAATTTGTATTGCAATTTTCATCATGTTTGCGTTGTAGGCGATATTTTTCCAAACCTGAATTTTTGTCAATAACTAATGAAGTAAATCGTAGGATTGACTTCTTAAAATACAATTTTGTTGATTATTTAAATTCTGCGTCAGGTTAAATTAATGATAGCAATCAACTACTGAAAATTATTGCATTTACCTTTTAGTTTAATGTAATAAAAAACTATGTGATTTAAATAAAACGACCAATACAAATTTTAACGATCAATAAAAATCATCATAAGACCTAACAAAAGTTGATATTTCAGTTAGGGGAGTTTAAAATAGTGAAAGCTTGATACTGTAGTATAGTACTAACTACAGGGACAGCCTAATATTACTCTTTCCCAATATTAAATCATTATTATTATTTCAACAACAAAGCCAGAATTATTGAAAATTAAATATGTGTAAGTGTTTATAGCTGAGAAAAAAAACCATGGAAGAATTTTGCTGGAAATCAGACGAAGGGAATTAAAATGCCAGGTCAAAACTAAGCTTATTCTTATTTCGAAAGCCCTCTTGCGATTCGTTCCACTTGCATTACAAGTTCCTCACGTTTAGTGTTTGATCAATAAATTGAATTTTAACATATAAAAATCACATATACTTTCACTATTCGAGATAGTTTAACAATTTTACAACAGAACACTGAAAATACAACTGTAAAATACAGATCTGCGAGTAAGCGTAGCGAATTTGTCCTCACACGGTAATAGGTGATTTATGCAGTGCAATTGCCCCTAATATAGTTGCAACTGAGTAGGAGTCCCTGTAGTAAGAGAGTTACATAAGAAGAAACTTTATGGTCTCGTTTTAACTTTTACCTCAAACGAACACGGTTTAGATACAAGTAGACTCTAGTTTAAATGAGATCTCTAAAACACACTAAATAGAGCGGACATACTTTTTTATAAACCATTTTTTAATGGATGTTTACAAATCATACCATTTATGAAAATAATTTATCCATAACATATATTACGAAAAAGAAAAGTCCATTTATATTTCCTCCAATTGCAATTATTAATGAGAAGTTATTGTAAAAAAAAAACAAAAAAACACTGATTTATATATAGAATTGAGAATATTTTGAAAATAATGAGGAGTTTAAGGTGAATTCACCTTAGTTGAATTTTTGGTAAATCCATATGCACATATTCCCGAGCGTTTTTCGTGTGCAAATTTAAATTTTTCCCTTAACAGAAATTACGAACCGAAGATCTAAGCATATCACAGTAAATTAACATCGTAATAAGAGAGTTTTAAGTATTATCATACATTACTACATATTTGTTAGGTTATTTCCACAACAATAAAATATTATGTTTTTCCGCTCATAAATATACAAAATCTTAAGTTTGTGCTCATAGGTTTGTCATATTACTACGGTAGGTACACAAATGAACTCGAACAGCCGGAAGTTGTACAGTGGAATAATAGGATGTCCAAAACTTAACAGGTTCAAATATACCTGTCCTATCTTTTCATGATCTAGTTTACTATTTTACTGGCTCAATTGTTGTAGCAGTTAACTTGTAAGTAATATTGCTTCTTATTGGTGGAATTTCAAACAGACACGAAGACCAAAATCGACAAGCTGTTGACAACGGCAGTCCGCTTACCCCCAGACCATTGGGTTCTTCCAGAAGTACCGACTTTTTCTGTCCCTTCCTCCTACGTAGGAGGTCCGTAGGAGGCGTGATATCTCGAGGAACTTCAGTAATCTACGGTTCCACAACACGTTGCCTCAACTGTTCGCTATAATTCCCTCACCTATCACGAATCACTAATCACCATCATGCATTCTAGCCTCTCAGTATTCGATTGGAGATTGTTGTCCTGTTAGTTTACGTTTAACTAAGTGAACTGCAAGGGAAAACAATGCAGGACGTTTAAAGAATATTTGAACTTAAACCAAGCTAACAATCTAATTTGCACACTGCCGTAGTTAGCTTGGATTACGCTAATTTTTTTAAAACTTTCGTTTTAATTATTTATTCATACCTAACAATTTTACTAAAATTACTAAATTTATATTACTGATTTATACAGTATTTAATTTAATTTAAGTATCAAAAATAAAAAATAGGTTCAGGTTTAATGTATTATAAGATATTAAATTACTTTCATATAAACATATTTTGCAAGGACAAAATCATTCCCACACTCAAATTTTTTATAGATTTATTACCATAAAACACCAAGAATTGGAATTATTATTTAAAACAGTGATTTGGGTTCATGCATATTTTCTGCAATATCTGCTTGTCCCACCCAAGAGTGTGTTAATCTACGTCTAAAATCATGAATCATTAGCATCACAAGTAGTGGCAAACTAAGAAAGAGACCCCGTAATCGGCGCTTTTTTCCCATGTTATTCTTATGGGGATCAGTTTTTGCACCAACGCCTGATCCCGGCCTATACAAATTTCCTTGTTGGCCTATTGTAGTACCCGACCCTTGCCTACATTAAATACATTTTCCCCATCCCCATCTGTCCTCTATATTTTTAAAATTAATTTTCTAAATCATGATAAAAAACTAACTTTGGTGTTCATGGTCCGATTTGTCTGCAATTTGGATATGTTATTGTCCTAAGCTAAGCATTAATAAATTACACCTACATTTCCCAAATTCACTATTACGGTCAAATTAAAAAAAATATTTTGTAAAAATACTATAGTGCCAATCACCAACTTCTTTATTTACTGTACGATTTGATTGATTTTTGGATATGTTATAGCCTTAAACTATTATATGTATAATTGCCATATCTAAGTTTAAAATGTTATACTTTGTATAGTTTATATATATATATATATAATCCATAAAAAATTAAATTTCGTGTTTATGGTTCGATTTGACTGATTTTTGGATATGTTACTATCCTAAGCTAATGCATAAAAAAAATTCCCCCTACATTTCCCAAATTCAATACTACAGTCAAATTAAAAAAATTTTGAAAAACTACCAATTGCCAACTTCTTTATTAATTGTCTGATTTGTTTAAAATTTGGATATGTTATTGTTGTAGGCTAGTGCATATGGGCACACCATCCACATTTGACAATTCAATATTGCGGTCAAATTTTAAAAAAATTAGAAAAATACCACCAATTGCCAACTTCTTTATTTATGGTCTGATTTGTTTAAAATTTATATATGTTATTATTCTAGGCTAGTGTATATGTACACACCATCCACATTTGACAAATTCACTATAATGGTCAAATTAAAAAAATGTTTTGAAAAATATACTAACAATTTACAACTTCTTTATTTATTGTCTGGTTTGATTTATTTTCGGATATATTATAGCTCTTAAATAGGCAACAAGACCACACTACCATACGTTCCACCACCCCCCAATATTACAATCAATATTTTGTCTTTTTCTTTGTGTATTATGCTGTAATCCCAAAACTGACTTTGCTGTTTACTGTCTGATTTGCCCGCACATTAGATATTGTCCTAAGCTAATGCATTTATTGTCCGATTTGTTTTCGAATATTTTATAGCCCCCAACTATTATATATAAAATTGCCATATATCATTTACATTAACCCTATAATACAGTCGATATGTTGTTTGTTTATTTTGCCGCAACCCAAAAACTAACTTTGGTATTTCTGGCCTGATTTGTCTGCAATTTTGCATATGTTACTGTCCTAAGCCAATGCATTAGTAAATTACACCAACCACTTCCAAATTCTATATTACTGTCAATCGAAACAATTTTCGTAAATTACTGCCAACTTTTTTATTTACGGTCCAATTCGTTTGTAACTTGGATACTGTATTAGGCTAGTGCATAAGTAAATACAACCTATAATTTCAAAATTTAATTTAAACAATCTTTTGTAAACTACTCCCAAATATCAACAACACCTTTATTTACCGATTCAATTATGGAGATGTTATAACCCCCAACAACGAAATATGACCATATATTATGTCCAATACTTTGTACAATATATACTATATCCAGAAAAAACTAACTTTTGTGTTTATGGTCTGATTTGTCTACAATTTGGTTACTACAAAGACTGCCAAAGCTAAGCATAAGTAAACACAATCTCCAAATTTAAACATATTTTTGTAAATTATAGTGCCAATTGCAGACTTCTTAATTTACCATTTAACTTATTTTCAGATATAGCCCTATATAAAATTTACCATACATAATTTCCGATACTTTATATGCAAAATATCCACATAAACTAACTTTGGTGTTTATGGATTTGTTTCTAACTTGGTTACTGTCCTAAGTTAATGCGTAAATTTCACCTATAATTTCCAAATTTAAACAATATTTTTTAAATTACTGCTAAGTGCCAACTTACTGTCTGATTTGACTTTTGGGTAAGAGACCAAAAAAACCATGTAAAATTACCATATATTTTCCCAAATTCAATCTTTGTATATAATAAATCCTTAAATAATTTTAGTGTTTATGATTTTTCTAAAATTTGTGTTATTGTCCTAATGCAATAGTAAATTCCACCTATAATTACGGGCAGATAAAAAATACAATAGTGCCAAATACCAGCTTATTTACCAACTGATTTTCGGATATTTTAAAGCATGTTATAGTAGGATATGTTATAGTATAATTGTCACATGACATCCCCAATTCCAATACTTTGTATGTAACATATCCACAGAATACTAACTTTGGGGTTTATGGTCTATAGATATTAGGATATGTTACTTCCCTATGTACAAATAAATTCCACCCACAATCACCAACAAATTCAATTTAAACAATATTTTGTAAATTACTATAGCACCGTCCGATTTTTGGATAAGTTATAGCCCATGTTTTATCCCATACTATGTATCTGTATTTTTTTTTGCAAAATACTACTAACTTTGGACAATTTAACTGATTATTGCATATGTTTTTGTCTTAAACTAAAACCTATATAATTATCTCCCAACTACGTTATCTTAATTTAAATTACAATAGGACCATCTTCGTTATTTTATCAATTATCATGTATGTTATAACCCACAACTATTGTATAATTAATATATAATCCTAAAATACCGACTTTGGTGTTTATCGATCGATATCATTTTGTACTATACTTGTTTTTAGTGTTAGATATATTACCCAAAGGCATGTACTATCACCATCAAAACTTGTTGTTGCCTAAGACGATATGTAAACACCATAATTGTAATAATTGTGATATTTGATAACTTCTTTATTTACAAGTCCAAACAGGTGTTATTATCCAAAATTTTATCTTACTTTAATTGTGAAAATTTGTTGGTTAAGGCCCACTATTAGTATATGTAACAATGCCAAATTAAGAGTTTTATTTGATTCCACAATGTTATCTCCAATTTTATGACTCTTACAATACCTTAGAAAATCAGACAATACCTTACAATCCCAATGTTGTTGATTTTGTCCATTCTACACCTATAACATATAAGAATAAACCGTCTTGGATATATTGTGTTGACAGATTTTTAGACATGGTCTATATTGTTTATTAAGTTTTCTTTCCCATATGTGTACAAACGTGTTATACAATGATGCAATGCCCCTCTAAACTATTACTATAATTCCAAATTTGACTAAATACTTCTACTGCTATAGTCTCAATATATTTAACATTTGATTTTATAAACTAACAGTACCATACCGCATTTGTACTTAAAATTCCCAAATTCTATCATGTTTTACTGTGAAACTATTCTTAGTCCTTGTATACTCAGTATTGGGTTTTGTACTAATAATTAAACCCTGCATTCTTATGTATCATATGCAATAATCTATGCATGTATTATAATATAAACTATTGTATATAGTGCTAACTTCTAATTGTTCTACAGGTACGTCCATGCTAATTAATAATAAAATATATTGTTTACGCACCAGAGTTCGCAGAATATGCAATTGTTATGTTAAATGTGTTGTAAAGTAATTACCAACACCTTTATGTTATTAAATACAGATACGCATATTCTACAAGACCTTAACACAGATCTGTTGTATAAGCTCTAGATTAGGCGTCTAGATTGACCCGTTTGTTAAGTGTGTGTTGTAAAGTAAAACATAAATGGCAATTGTCCAATTGTGCTAACACTTAGCACACATATGTGTTATTGGGTATAGATGTTACATGATTTATATACATAAATAGCGCAAAATAAAGAGACGGCAAAATCCAAATACAACAGATATTACATGGTCAGATTACAGTAAGAAATGTGTTGGAAGTGTAGTGTAAACCAAACGCCAAGACTGTAAGAGTGGATTTAAACATCATATAACGCATCACGATCTAAACAATATCCATTACTATATTACCATAGCCGACTCTTGTAAAATATATGTTATCTTTCTGATATTATTCAAAGGATAAGTCTGTTATTAATTAATAAATTAAAAATAAGAGTATAAGGATATGGTAATAAACTTTCAAAATCCGATATATTCACTATTAAGGGTTATAGTATCGTGACAGTCAAACATTGTGTCCTCCAAATGTTGTGTTTAAATGTGTTAAATCCTAAATTTGTTACATATATTTTTTACACAATTTACAAACTATTTTGTGGCAGATGACAGAACTTGTAAATAATGTGTAAAATGGGTGTAAACCGATATCTGTGCCTTAATGCATTGGCGTTTATTTGTGTGTTACTTATTGTGTCCTTATTGTGTCTCTACGTTTGTGTTCTTTTAAAGACTATCAATAATACCAATACAATGTCCTTGCACTCTTATTTCTGTTATTGTTTCTATTTTATTTTACTGTTAATTATCCGCGTTTGACTGTCACGATACTATAACCCTTATAGTTAACGTATCGGATTTTGAAAGTTTATTACCATATCCTTATACTCTTATTTTTACTTTATTAATTGATAACAGACTTATCCTTTAAATAATATCAGAAAGATAACATATATTTTACAAGAGTCGGCTATGGTAATATAGTAATGGATATTGTTTAGATCGTGATGCGTTATATGATGTTTAAATCCACTCTTACAGTCTTGGCGTTTGGTTTACACTACACTTCCAACACATTTCTTACTGTAATCTGACCATGTAATATCTGTTGTCTTTGGATTTTTCTGTCTCTTTATTTTGCGCTATTTATGTATATAAATCATGTAACATCTATACCCAATAACACATATGTGTGCTAAGTGTTAGCACAATTGGACAATTGCCATTTATGTTTTACTTTACAACACACACTTAACAAACGGGTCAATTTAGACGCCTAATCTAGAGCTTATACAACAGATCTGTGTTAAGGTCTTGTAGAATATGCGTATCTGTATTTAATAACATAAAGGTGTTGGTAATTACTTTACAACACATTTAACATAACAATTGCATATTTTGCCAACTCGTGTACTTATACAACATATTGTATTATAGATTAGCATGGACGTACCTGTAGAACAATTAGAAGTTAGCACTATATACAACAGTTTATATTATAATACATGCATAGATGATTGCATATGATACATAAGAATGCAGGGTTTAATTATTAGTACAAAACCCAATACTGAGTATACAAGGACTAAGAATAGTTTCACAGTAAAACATGATAGAATTTGGGAATTTTAAGTACAAATGCGGGATGGTACTGTTAGTTTATAATATCAAATGTTAAATATATTGAGACTATAGCAGTAGAAGTATTTAGTCAAATTTGGAATTATAGTAATAGTTTAGAGGGGCATTGCATCATTGTATAACACGTTTGTACACATATGGGAAAGAAAACTTAATAAACAATATACACCATGTCTAAAAATCTGTCAACACAATATATCCAAGACGGTTTATTCTTATATGTTATAGGTGTAGAATGGACAAAATCAACAACATTGGGATTGTAAGGTATTTCTAAGGTATTGTAAGAGTCATAAAATTGGAGATAACATTGTGGAATCAAATAAAACTCTTAATTTGGCATTGTTACATATACTAATAGTGGGCCATAACCAACAAATTTTCACAATTAAAGTAAGATAAAATTTTGGATAATAACACCTGTTCGGACTTGTAAATAAAGAAGTTATCAAATATCAAAATTATCACAATTATGGTGTTTACATATCGTCTTAGGCAACAACAAGTTTTGATGGTGATAGTACATGCCTTTGGGTAATATATCTAACACTAAAAAGTTGACGATTAAAAATCAGTATCTATTACGTTTTAACTCTGCAATGTATATAATTTGGTTGGAATGCTTTCCTAAAAGTCTGTTATCCATTAAGGATGTGGTAATCTGTACTATGATTTGTTGTTGTATGTAGTATGTATACATAAACAAGTATAGTACAAAATGATATCGATCAATAAACACCAAAGTCGGTATTTTAGGATTATATATTAATTATACAATAGTTGTGAGCTATAACATACATGATAATTGATAAAATAACGAAGCTGGTTCTATTGTAATTTAAATTATGATAACGTAGTTGGGAGATAATTATATGGGTTTTAGTTTAAGACAAAAACATATGCAATAATTAATTAAATTGTCCAAAGTTAGTAGTATTTTGCCAAAAAAATACAGATACATAGAATGGGATAAAACATGGGCTATAACATATCCAAAAATCGGACGGTGCTATAGTAATTTACAAAATATTGAATTGAATTTGTTGGTGATTGTGGGTGGAATTTTTTTGTACGTAGGGAAGTAACATTTCCTAATATCTATAGACCATAAACCCCAAAGTTAGTATTCTGTGGATATGTTACATACAAAGTATTGGAATTGGGGATGTCATGTGACAATTATACTATAACATATCCTACTATAACATGCTTTAAAATATCCGAAAATCAGTTGGTAAATAAGCTGGTATTTGGCACTATTGTATTTTTTATCTGCCCGTAATTATAGGTGGAATTTACTATTGCATTAGGACAATAACACAAATTTTAGAAAAATCATAAACACTAAAGTTATTTAAGGATTTAATATATACAAAGTATTGAATTTGGGAAAATATATGGTAATTTTACATGGTTGGTACATATCCAAAAGTCAAATCAGACAGTAAGTTGGTACTTAGTAGTAATTTAAAAAATATTGTTTAAATTTGGAAATTATAGGTGATATTTACGCATTAACTTAGGACATCAACCAAGTTACAAACAAATCCATAAACACCAAAGTTAGTTTATGGGGATATTTTGCATATAAAGTATATAAAGTATCGGGAATTATATGTGGTAAATTTTGCATGGGGCTATATCTGAAAATAAGTCAAATGGTAAATTAAGAAGTTTGCAATTGGCACCATAATTTACAAAATTATGTTTAAATTTGGAGATTGTGTTTACTTATGCTTAGCTTTGGCAGTCTTTGTAGTAACCAAATTGTAGACAAATCGGACCATAAACACAAAAGTTAGTTTTTTCTGGATATAGTATATATTGTACAAATTATTGGACATAATATATGGTTAATTTGCGTTGTTGGGGGTTATAACATCTCCATAATTGAATCGGTAATTAAAGGTGTTGTTGATATTTAGCAGTGGTTTACAAAAGATTGTTTAAATTTTGAAATTATAGATTGTATTTACTTATGCACTAGCCTAATACAGTATCCAAGTTACAAACGAATTGGACCGTAAATAAAAAAGTTGGCAGAAATTTACGAAAATTGTTTAAATTGACAGTAATATAGAATTTGGAATTGGTTGGTGTAATTTACTAATGCATTGGCTTAGGACAGTAACATATGCAAAATTGCATACAAATCAGACCACAAATACCAAAGTTAGTTTTTGGGTTACGGCAAAATAAACAAACAACATATCGACTGTATTATAGGGTTAATGTAAATGATATATGGCAATTTTATATATAATAGTTTCTATAACATATTCGAAACAAATCGGACAATAAATGCATTAGCTTAGGACAATATCTAAAGTGCAGGCAAATCAGACAATAAACAGCAAAGTCAGTTTTGGGATTACAGCATAATAACCGAAAAAAAAGACAAAATATTGATTGTATTATTGGGGGGGGGTGGTGAAACGTATGGTAGTGTGGTCTTGTTACCTATATAAGAGCTATAATATATCCGTAAATAAATCAAATCAGACATTAAATAAATAAGTTGTAAATTGTTAGTATATTTTTCAAAATATTTTTTTAATTTGACCATTATAGTGAATTTGTCAAATGTGGATGTTGTGTACATATACACTAGCCTAGACTAATAACATATATAAATTTTAAACAAATCAGACCATAAATAAAGAAATTGGCAATTGGTGGTATTTTTCCAATTTTTTTTAAATTTGACAAAAATATTGAAATTGTCAAATGTAGATAGTATGCCCATATCCACTAGCCTACAACGATAACATATCCAAATTTTAAACAAATCAGACAATAAATAAAGAAGTTGGCAATTGGTAGTATATTTTTAAAAATAATTTTTTAATTTGATTGTAGTATTGAATTTGGGAAATGTAGGGGGAATTTTTTTATGCATTAGCTTAGGATAATAACATATCCAAAAATCAGTCAAATCGGACCATAAACACGAAATTTAATTTTTTAAGGATTATATATATATATATATATATATAAACTATACAAAGTATAAAATTTTGAACTTAGATATGTATATAATAGTTTAAGGCTATAACATATCCAAAACTCAGTCAAATCGGACAGTTAATAAAGAAGTTGGTAATTGTCACTATAGCATTTTTACAAAATATTTTTTTAATTTGACCGTAATAGTTCATTTGGGAAATGTAGGTGTAATTTATTAATGCATTATCTTAGGACAATAACATATCCAAATTGCAGACAAATCGGACCATAAACACCAAAGTTAGTTTTTTATCATGATTTAGAAAATTGATTTTAAAAAATATAGAGGACGGATGGGGATGGGGAAAATGTATTTAATATAGGCAAGGGTCGGGTGCTAATATAGGCCAACAAGGAAATTTGTATAGGCCGGGATCAGGCGTTGGTGCAAAAACTGATCCCCATGAGAATAACATGGGAAAAAAGCGCCGATTACGGGGTCTCTTTCTTAGTTTGCCACTACTATCACAGCTACTGATGTAAAGGACCTGGTTGACATTACCTAACTGAAATATTACCACTTTGACTGATCTTCACATTGGTCAAGGAGGTAATATTGTCAGATTGAAGGTGTCCCTTGGCTCTCATTGCTGCAGTAAATTAACACATCATTGCTAAGTAACTGAACAGTCACTTCAGTAAATTAGTGTAGCATTACTGAGTCAGTGAATAGTAACATGCAGTAAACAAACATTTTAGTGCCCAACCACTGAACAATCGCAGTAGTTAACTAGCGCAGCATTGCTGAATTATTGAACAATTATAATGTGCATTATGGGAACTCAGCATTAATACTCAATCACTACATATGTCATGCTTTGTTCAGTTAATGTTTATTTGCATAGCTTTTCTGTATCATTACTAAATCACAAGAAGCGTTAGCACAGCATTGCCGACCCAGTGAACTTAACTCAGTGATCATTTTAATACCCGAATACAGAGTGGTTAAATTATTAGACGACGTACGAAGAACAAGCAATGAGCCTCTCACTGAACAATTGCACGAAGTTAATTTGAATTGCATTTGAATCTTACTACATAATGAAAAACAAATGTAGTATACTTTCGCTGCATTTAAAACTCACAAAAAATCCACAAGTATCCACTGACTAGCACAAGTAGAATAACGCTGCCACTGATTCAACGGAAACTACTGTGACTTTTCTTTGGTTGCATGCACAGACCACACCCTTTATTTACATCCCGTAATTATAACAACACTACCATGCTAGTAACAGTTGTTTTAAACTTCACACTGTATTGCCACTAAAGATTCCCTCTACATTTAATGATTATCAGCAGAAACTGTATGGTAAAGTTTTTTGCAATATATAAATTTATGTAAGGGGATGAAACTCATAATTTTAATAATACTGCAGCTTAAACTAAATTGTAACTTTTCTATTTATTAGTTAGTGGTTTCTCTTTTCTGAAAGTAAATTGCACGATAAATAAATATTCAATATCTTTTATGGAGCTATAAATAAGGATTATTTTCTTATGCTGCTCAGAAATCCTCTAGGCTAGTACACATAAGGCTATCATAAGTGCAGGATAACACGAATATATATCTAAATTTATAACAAATTTCATTACTTATACATTATTGCTACATAACAATATTTTTCATTATAATTAGTACATATGAACTAGTAATATCCTTGGGGGGAAAAATAACACAATTTTCCATAAATAAGTCGGCAGTATTATTAAATAATGGTGCACGCCTAGACCTTTTCAAAATTATTGCTAACGATATAAACAAAACCATTGCAACCACTAAAGTGGACATTTTATTTCTGATTGTTTTCCCGTTTATAAACTGTTGCGTACGTCCGAACCATTTGCAATAGAACTTGTGAGATTCTTCAGCTGAAAAACTATACTTTTAGCGTAAAAACATGTTTATATTATTCCAAAAATTAATTAGAATTATGTATAACAACGTGAATAAATCAGTTTGTTATCGGGAAGTGGTTACAAGATAGGGCGCGCGCGACATTAAGGCCGGAAACCCATCCTCCAACCACGGCCACGGCTCCAGCTACGGTGTCGGTTGCAGTAAGATAAACGGGGGTTGTTGGGGTGAACCGGTCCTGTGATTGATGATGGCTTGATTGCGGTTTGATAAGGCAAGCGTCATCCCTCCATCTGTTTGATAAGGCAAGCGTCATCCCTCCATCCGTTTGATAAGGCAAGCGTCATCCCTCCATCTGTTTGATAAGGCAAGCGTCATCCCTCCATCTGTTTGATAAGGCAAGCGTCATCCCTCCATCTGTTTGATAAGGCAAGCGTCATCCCTCCATCTGTTTGATAAGGCAAGCGTCATCCCTCCATCTGCGACCTCTCACCTGCGGGAATAGAAACTGAAATACTTTTTAAATATTAATAAAAATATGAAACAGCACCGACTCCGGTTTGGCCTATGACATTTTAGATAGAAGTGTGATTTGTTGTACCCCAAAAAAGGCTTAACTGAGCTTAAATGTTTTTGCACGGTGTTATTTTTAAATGAAACCCAACTCACAACTACCAAAAGTCAATAAGGAGATCAATATAAATGTATATGTTGGTAATACTACACCCTTTACTTTACCATTCGTCAGCATTGGTGTGCATTGTTGCAATATAATTTGTTTGGTTTGTTTTTTTGCTGTTATTTTGAAATTTTCAAATACAAGTGAAATGTTGCTTAGACATAAATGCTTAAGGTGATATATTATGTAAAGAACTTAATATAAAATAAGCATATTTCAATCATAAAGCTATGGGGTTGAATGCAGAAAGTGTCAAAAGCAACAAAACATAATTGATGGTAATTTTTTGTTAATTTTACTTCACAATTACTGGGTCACGTTGAAAAAATACCATAGGATTTGAAACATAGGTATTGGAAATCATATTTTACATTGTTCAAATACGTATCATTGCTTTTGGCACTTGCTACTACTTAATTCTTACACACCGTTAAAAATACTAGTAGCACAAACATACGGTCCGCTCTTTTCAGTAAATTAAACAATTTTATTACTTTTAACGCAATCAATTCATAATTTGATAGCCGTCTTAAAAATCAAGCTAGTGAAATGTTGGAACTTGAATATATTACTAACGTAAATCCAACGAACACTACCCTAAAGTAAAATGAAAAGAGAAAACGTAAATAGCTAATGAAAATGGCCTCCTAGTGTGTTCAATGTTAAATCTACTAGCTTGCCTACCTAGTCAATATTTTTTCTGCTGTATTTTATTACTAAGCGAAAAAACATAGGGTTTTAACGATATACAACAGCATAATTTGGAAATGGAATGAGACTTTTTGTTACCATTAGCTTTTACAGCCAACACATTCCCTGATTATATATATATATATATATATATATATATATATATACATATACTTAATACATATTATATTTGAACAGGTACCGTGTTATAAACGTAATTGAAAAACGTGTTGATGTAATTGCTGAGTTTGCCTGCAGCTGTGCCCGGAAATAAAATCCATGTAGTTTAAAAATTTGGGATGTTACTTTGTTTATGTGTTTTATGTCCGTGTAATTGTGAATTAAATGTAAATTTTTAAAGTTTTGAATCTATAAATCGACGCGGTTTCATGGCATCTAGTTTAGAAGATGGCGTACCCGGGACAGTAAGGCACAGAGTATGGTATAAATTTCTAAAATAAATATGCTCCAAGAATTTGGAATAAGGCTTAAGGCGTAACTCAAAAAGTTGTTTTTGTCAATTGAAAATCCGTGCAGCAATAACATTTAAAACGTGTTTGTAACAAATATTAAAGCCAGTATATTAAATATCCTACAATAACACATTGTTTAGCTAGGCCATGAAAATTCAGTAGATTTGTACTTAAATTTTAAATATATGCTAGACTATAAAAACAAAAAAGTAGTCATCAAATTATGTAATTAATCAAATAATTGCGTTAGTTTTAAATTAAAAAAGAATAGTAATTTTATTTAGCTATAAAAGTAAACTCCGGTGGTAAAAAACCTACTTTTAATATTTGTAGGTTTATCTTAACAAATTTGATAAATTGAAAGCCTTTGAGGCGATGCGAATCACCTCCCAACGGGGATGAACAGACATCTTCGCCCACTAAAAGTCATACGATAAACAACTGTTGAATTATTTTTCGCTAATTGAATAAAACTTTAAAAACAAACAGATTTTTTTCGAGGAACTATAGAAAAACTGAATCCACGCCATCAAAGCGCCACGTTCAATGATTTATATAGGTCAAGAATGAGTTTTTATGTATTTAGCGATCAGGCTCTCAATTACCTATGTCCTGCACATTGTGGTCGTGGCGTCGAAGTAATTTTACTCCCAGTAGCTAAGGCGAGCTACTAGTCGCTAGTTGCTAGTTTCTGTTGTCAGTTGATAGTTTCCGCCTTTACTAGGAGAATATCTAACACATATTAATTTTATATAGTTTATATGCATTTTGAAAAGTTCTCCAGAAGCATTATTTATGTTTTGTTTTGTTTTTGAAAACATTCGGTTTCAATTTCTTGTTTTTAAAGTGCCAATATTGTTCGCAGATGAAAAGGTAAATTAAATTAAATTATTCTTAGTTAAGTTTCTGCATCAAATAAGCCCACGAGAAAAGGTCAACTTACCTTAAAGTCTGCCTTATGATCCATGGAATCTCCTTAACTGAATTAAGCGCGTTTCGGCGGATACACCGATAGATCTTCAGACTATTTTGTATACACTAAAATGCATTCCATTTATAATGTGCGATGATTGTTTAGCAAATTTACAAAACACAAACACATTACGGATACGAACACATGAACACGTATACAACGCCAGGACGAGGATGCAGTGCAGCGATCGTGTGTCGAGGCTAGAGTGACGAGAGTTCTCTGGTGTCATGTGACCTTTATACTATCGCTGTTCTTGAACCAAACCCGTGGTATGGTTTAGTAATGCTTTTCAACAAAAAGTTGAGTAGTGTTTTTTTTTCGTTAAAATCGAGTCAAATAGTTAAAAGTGCTACACAACTCAGTTTTAATATAAAAATACCCCCGTCGCAGCAAACCTGCGGACTCAGCGAATTTCCAATGCATAATATTTGTCTGAATTCCACATAAAGCCGCAAACCAAGTTTCATAAAAATATATTCACATATAAGCGATTTTAATTATTCTCCATAAGAATAACATTGATAATGAGTATGTAGGTTTGCTGAAACAAGGAACAGAAACAATTGGTTTTTATGCAAATATAAATAGAATTAAACTAGGCGAAGCCACATACTAAGTTTCATCGATGTTTTTATAAATGTATATGAAATTGAGATAAATTATTGCAAAATATTGACTTATTGATGTATTTTTCCTCTTTACCTTTCATTAATGTTAATGTGTTCATATGTATAAATAAGTTAATTAATTTATCTGAAATTACCAATCCTCAAAGACAAATATGTGCGGCCTTTAAGCTGAAAACATATGGTTGGGGTTGTATATATATACTAGATTAACATTGCATTTATTAATTGTATAATAAAGTATTCAAACAAATTATAACTAAATACCGTACAAATGTAAACAATTGAGCCCCAATTAGTAACGTTTTTAGTAAAACTATAATACAGATTCATGAAAAGCTTTGCAAAATTCAACATGGAAAAATATGAAATAAGACTGGTTATAATAACAGACAAATTAATTTCTGAATAAATCATCCTCTATACATGGTGTGTTCTTAGAACTAAACAAAATCGGTCTTTACTTTAACACTATGTAAAACAAGTAACAAGTAATTAGGCCTAATATAATATTAATATTACATTTAGAAATAATAAAGTACTTAAACAAATATTTGTAACATGCAAATTATAATAAAATAAGGCTTATGATTAAACGGAACGCGACTAAGGACTACAATGTCATTTATGATCAAACACATTCATGAAAATAATATAACAAAAAGTTAGACATGAAAGTATAATGTTCAAGACTAGTCATAACCGTAGAACAGGTAATTTAAGAAACATAAACCTCCACATATCTCGTGGTGTGTATTCAGTCTCCACTTCATTGGGGGCTCATTGAATCATAACATTAACACACCCTAGTGAGTTTCAGTTAACATGTACTTTTATGTAGGTAAACACAACCACAGTCTAAAGCTTTGTTTGTGCAACAGCTGACTTGAGCTAAATGATAACTTTTGGTATAAATTGTTCTAATAACACAGTATTTAGAAGGTTTAAACAAACACGATAGTTAAAACCCCTTAAAAAACCTGAACATTAGAGACTTATTAACTAGGACTAAATAAAAACAAAACAAAACAAAACGACAGCATAAGAAGCATAAGGAAAAAAATAACATGGTCGTTTTTAGCTCAATCACTGTGTAAGGCACCGAAGCAAATAGGGCGTATTTTTAGGCGAATTTGAATGAATTATGAGTGTAAAATTGGTAAGATGCCTTGTCTAGCCTTGTTACCTACTGATTGTTTAGCCTGGATCATTAATAAGTAGCCCAATGACAAACTGAGCTATTGTTTAAATATGATGTGGGGCTTACGACCTTACAGCCTATTAGTAGTTTACAGCATTAGTCCTTGTCTACTACAGAATATATGTAACCAGAACGATATTTCTGCCGAGACGCGCGTAATCCAGTTAAGGATGGCCTATGATCAACAAGACAGGCTGTGTTAAGGATGAAAAGGCGGGCTTTCACTTACATAAAACCTTTTATTCTAAGTCTAATTAGATACAAAAACACAACAAAGTATGATGAAGTTTTACGCAGCCAGGTACCAATTATTATTAAAAAAACGTAACATTTGAAAGTTTATAAAACTGCACAAAACAATAAGTTCAACATGTATAAAAAAAGTTATTCTTAAATTTAATCCCTTAACAATAAAGAACAATCCAGTAGCAGATAGAAAAGTAAATATAATGTTCTTTATTATAAATAAATCAATAACAAATAACCAAGCCAAATTTAACAACAATAACCTCGTTATCACAAAGGCTGATAAAGGTAACACACTTGTCATAACAAACCCATGTGATTACAAGAATAAAGTCCAAGAATGTACTAATGTCATTGGTGAGCTCCCACGTGATCCAACTTCCCCGTACACCAAAGAAATAAACAAGGTTATTTCTAACAGTAAATATTTACTATATGAAAGATACATTAAAGAGGTTAAACCAGATACATCAATGCACATGCTCCTCTGTTAAAAGGGTTACCAAAGTTGCATAAAGACGGCCAACCTACGATATATTTAATAATACAATTTGATTTTCAATCAAAAGGTATCCAAGAATAATTGATAAATAAACGGTATCAGGAAACTGACACATACTTTCTTCCTTTTAGCCAAACTTTAAGGACAAAAATATTTGTTATTTACTAAATATAGAATATGAAGTATAGATAAATGTACAGAAAATTGTCTAAAATAGTTGTTTTCAGAAATATCCACCCAAATTGCTTTTTTGGAGGCACTATAGAGTCCGTTGCTACACACAGTGGTTTTGAGAGGGGAAATGCCCCCTTGCCCCCCCCAGGGTTAAATAGCAACACATTTCGAACATCATCTGTTGGTCAATGCTAACTTGACCTGCATATCAATTTTTAATGAAATTGATCAGTAAATAAGAGACAAATAGTTATTTTTGTATTCCCCATAAGAATAACATTGGACAACGTACTGTGTTTACTGCTAAATGAAAATTTCAATTTTCTCCGCAACTAGCAATCGTAGAATAGTAATTTAAAATACTAATTTATTTACTTTTTTGAGCTCTTTTTAATGATGAATAGTAATCGTTTTTAACATTTATGATTTTTTATGAAAAATCCAAAAAACTGAATTTTTGATATTTTAAGTCCTGTAATTTCTGAACCCGAATTTTTCCAGAAATGCGGGTGGTGTCATTTTGTTGGAAACCTAAGGTTCTATAAACCATGAAAGTTTAATCAAAATTGTTGGAGCCGTTTTTGAGAAATTTTGATTTTTCATGTTTTTTGGGGGATAATTACCCTTAAAAATCAAAAATTCAAAAAAATGGAAAAAACGCCTGGAGATATCGTGGATTAGTGGATTACATACCAAATTTCATAAAAATCGGCCCATAGGTTAGGGCTCTAGCTCTGTACACATCCACACAGACACACACACACACACACACACACACACACACACACACACACACACACACACACACACACACACACACACACACACACACACACACGGACACACACACACACACACACACACACACACACACACACACAGACAGACATCACGTAAAAACCACTTTTTTGGGTTCAGGGAGCACCAAAACGAATATTTCCACTAACAACTCAAATTCGAAAATTTTTACGAAAACAATACTTTCTCCATATACTATGTATAGGGGGAGAAAGTAAATACCCCCGTCGCAGCAAACCTGCATACTCAGCGAATTTCCAATGCAGATATAAATTTCTTAATACTACATAAAGCCACTTACCAACTTTCATAAAAATATATTCACAAATAAGCGATATATACAATTTTAATTATTCTCCATAAGAATAACATTGGGGCTGAGTACGCAGGTTTGCTGCAACAAGGAACACAAAAAATGGGTTTTTATGCTAATGTCAATATAACTGAACTAGGTGAAGTCGTATACCAGTTTTTATTCATTTATGTTCATAATTAAGGGAGACAGAGCATTTAATTATTATCCATAAGAATAACATGGGGGCTGAGTACGCAGGTTTGCTGCTACGGGAGAATTATGCAAAAACAATTTTTTGGAGCAAATATCAATAGACCTCAACGAGATGAAGCTGTATACCAAGTTTCGTCAGTATACGTTCATAAATAAGCGAGATAAAAAAAATTTCTTTTCCTCCATAAGAATAACATTAGACAACGTACTGTGTTTAGCACTTTCAATATCTCGGTAACCAATTGACGTAGAGGAATGATCGCAATACCAAATTGTGTGTTTTTTTAAGCTGAATCGAATGGTCAAAACTAAAATTTGACTTTTTCAAAAATGATATGTAAAAAATTCAAAAAACCCATTTTTGGGGTACAAAACCTCCCCAAAATACCCCTTTGGATAGGTCGATCTGTCTGGTTTTCGAACTTAAAGTCATAAATGCTGCTTTACATATTTATACCAAATTTCATCAAAATCGGATCATTTTTACGAGAGTTATCGTGCTCACGGACATATATATATATATATATATATATATATATATATATATATATATATATATATATATATATACAGTATCGAACGAATGGTGTTTTTGGGGTCTGGGGACCTCAAAACGAAAAGTTATCATGGTCCCGGGCCTAGGTCTTACCATGCCGACTACGGTAATAGCTTCTTCCCTATAGGGGAAATTCGCTAAAAGAAGTAAAAATTACATCTTTGGTAAATTACATGCCTACCCCTTCCGCCATGATAAAAACCTATATCATTATATCAGAACAGTCATAGCCTGAAGAATAGCATATATTTGATAAACAACATTAAACATGTAAACCTAAAACCCAGGTATATTATAGGATGTCTAGACATTTCAAATTCATGCACCAAAGTATAAGTTAAGTATCCTACAGAAAACATGAAAAAAAACAGTCCAGCGTACATGATAACATCGTTAATGTGGCCAGTGTGTTAATAACAACGCTGACAAAAAACTACTTTCATTTAAAATTATTTTATTCAAAGAGATGACCTAGCTCTGGGGTCATCACTTTCGGGCATGGTGGCAGAGGTGTTCCTGAATGGCATGAAAGTAAACATTTATAAACAAGCAAGAACTATGGAAAAACAAATTTAGCTTAGGTAAATACTAGCTGTATAACCGTCCTTCGTACGGGTTGTATGTCTAAATAATAGATGAATTTGAAAAGAATATCAACCCAGTTAATTTTACAATATTCCATTTGTGGACGTGAGGATGGCACAAGGCATTTTCGAAATTAATCTGTTTATGAATCTCAGGGAAAAAATTTTCGATCAGTAGTTCCTGTTATTCATCGATTGAACAGAGGGAAGGAGGGATGTTTATGAGACCACCTGTTTTCCAATGTCCTGTTCCCAACTTTTAGAATTACCTAATACAACCCCTCAGCCCTTTAATCTTATCGAAAAATATTTTTCAAATTTACTGTTAAGTTGAGTCACTCAGTAGTTGGCTACATAAAATATCTATTTAGAGAGGCATAGATCTCGTCCCCCCATGACTCAAGCACACATTGAAATCTCTAGAGAGAACAACACCAGGACTCCCCATTAAGGAGCTTGTTGTTGTTGCTGATGTCCTTTAAAGTACCAAATTTCAGCTCTATTGGTTGAGTAGTTTGTGATGATTAGGTCAGTGGGGTGGATCCCTTGACCACCCCACTGGTCTATGTATTTTTATCTGGTTTTTGCTACCGAATTTAATCTCCATTAGCAGGTGCAAGATTGTTAAAATAAGTACTCTGAAGGTTCGGGGGTGGGGCCCTAAAACACGTTCTTAACGGGAATAGGCTTGTGTTTATTCTGATATATTAGCTATGTCCAACTTAAGAGGACCGAACTAATGCTCATAAGATTGCCAGCAATTAAAGTAAATTAGGACAGAGTTGGGTTCGATTTTGTTTCAAACCTAGCCTTATTGTACGTCTGCAGAATAAGGGGAACCACTATGCTGAACTTTCACCTTCTTAGACATTGTAGTTTTTTAATTACAGTGATCACAATGTGAGCGAGTGAATGTGTGTGAAAAATATAGATTTAGATAATATTTTGTCTCCGTATTCTTCTGTTATTTATTACCAATCTTCACACAACGTTTTAAATGAGAACAACAACAGCTGATTATGGAATAAATATTTTTAAATCATCAACTGGTTCAGTATAAGTAAATGCTTTGTCCATAACCATAAGATGGTATCTTGAACATCCCGTGGGGTGTAGCCCTGAGGTGAATTTAGAATGTTGAAATAGCCTATAATCTTTTAACGTACGTATAGAACAAAGAAACAAAGTTTCATTTAAATCAGTTCACCCGTTTCCCTGGGAAAAGCGAACAAATACGATCAAAACCGCGCGAAACAAGTTTTTGAGCGGAAGCCATTATTTTTTGAAAAGGCGTTTGACAGTTTAAAGTAGCCTAAAACCTTCTCACAAATGATTCTGTCATTCTAAGATCTCATTTTCAGAGTACAATGTTTACGAAATCAAGCAAAATATTCTTTACCAGTAGTTGTAGAGGCTATACTATCTAACCTACTGATAAAGTTGTATTTTACATTTTTTTATGGATAATAAATCATAACTACATTAGGTAATGTTACAGTTTTGACATTGTTTTTTGTACTTTAACCACTTTTTAAGGGAAAATAATTGCAGTGTTTAAACAAACTGGGCTTTGTTGGGTTTCCCCTATCTAATTTTCTATGAATGTCTCTGTCTCTATGAATTTCAGTCTTCTAGATCATACGCAAAGATAAATACCTACGCAAAGGCACACATTAACAAATTTATTTACTTACTATTTTTTACTTTTTCAATAATTATATACTAAGATAGTAAAAAATAGTAAATAATACATATATAAATGTGTGCCTTTGCGTAGGTATTTATGGCTATCGTTCGATCTAGAAGACTGAAACTTGAGAAATTCATAGACAATTTGATAAGGAAAAACCCAAAAAAGTCAAATTTTTTAAAGTACTGCTCTTATTTTCCCTTAAAAAGTCCTTAAAGTACAAAAAACTATGTAAAAACTGTAACAATATCTAATGAGCAGCTGTAATTATTTATAATAAATCTGCAATATGATCAGATGTGAAATGTAGTTTTGATTTATTATCCACACAAATTTTTGTATTAGTTATTTTGAATTAAATTAAATATTATCTTATTTATGTATATTTTAGTTTTACGTCATCATTGACTTCTGTTTGAAAAATTGGTCTTTTAGGCTAATTCATAACAACCATTTAATTTCACCTTAAATTTGTCATATCACGGTGGACGCCAAACCAAACATCGTGATAAATACTCGTGTTCGATTCCCCTTCCCTAACTTGCGTAGGTCAGTAGCTAAGGTGGGGGAAAGGTATGCAGTTACTGGGGGGATGCACCTCTGCCCTCGCTGCACATCTGTCTATTGATTGCACTTGTACTTATATAACTTACACACTATCAACGCCTTTGAGTCATGAGTAGTGGCAACTTGGCGGTTCTAAGACACTCATTTTAGTTAATTTTTACTTTTTGTCTTTAAGGAAAATGTGACTCGCATGTTACTTTTTCAAATGTCATAGTATCATATCCTTGAATATATCACTCGAATAAAAGTAGCCATTTTATTATTTAATCTTGTTTATTAAATAAATATACTTATTAAATTATGTTGACATACCTTAAGGTTACATATTTTGAATAGCTTACATAAATATGCTTTATTTCTTAGTTTAAGCAGATTAATCACATATATGTATAACGTATATTTCAGTATATTCTTCAAGTTTTTTTTTCTGTTGATCCATTTATTTCAAATGCTGATTAATGTGTTAATATATTACCACTTTTATGTACTATTTACCACTTAACGGTCATAACTAGTGGTCACTATAGCCCTTTTGACAGCCTTCATGTGATTATACATAATCAAACCTTTTCAAAAACATCGTGTCTTCATATTATAATACTCTTGTCATCATTTTGATAGCCTTCATGTGATTCTACATAATCAAACGTTTTCACAAAAATCCTGTCTTTATGTGATAATACTATTGTCATAATTTTGACAGCCTTCATGTGATTCTACATAGCAAACCTTTTCATAAACATCCTGCCTTCATATGATAACACTATTGTCATCATTTTGACAGTCTTCAAGGGATTATACAATAGTCAACCTTTGGATTGTCTTCAGCAATTTGGTGATGCATTGGTCATCTTTTTGACATTCTTCATGTGATGATACTCTTGACACCCTTTCAGCAATCTTTTGCTTATAATACGCTAGTCAGCCGGTTAGCAATTCTGAATCCACAAATCTATTTGAATCCCGAAAAGCAAGTACTTAGAATCCCAAACTGACATTATAACGAATTGTTATTTATAGTCTTGACTAGTACTTATTTTACTTCCTCGGCGTTATACAAACATTTTCATTGCTATAATAAGCATTTGTGTCCCATAAACAGTATAATGAACCTAGTATGATTAACTGAAAACAAGGAACAATGTGGGTAAATGGGAAACATTTTTAGTAAGTTATTAGTGCTGCATTAATTGTGAAAATGTTTGACTCTAGATAACCTATTAGGCCTACCTGAAAAACCCAATAACTTTTCATATTTATAAAATGGGGTTGGTTAACTTTATCCCCCAGTTATACAAGACCTAAGCAACCCAAGCAACCTTCCTGTGAATATAATAACGTCACGTCGGCTGCTTGAACTTGTCAAAAGTAACATTAATTTAGTACAATATATAAAATTTAAATTTAAAACTGGATCTTGATAATACGAAATATTTCATAAAACGCATTTTAAATCCTTCATTTAGAATCTTTAACTGTTAGGGTTAGTTACAAATTAATTTCTTAGAAAGAACTGGTGAATTTTGATTTTGATTTAATATTTAATGCCGATTCATAACCAAGCAAAACTTATAACATTTACAGAAAGTATCGTATAAACATATTGAAATGCAGTTTTTCCTAAATTTACTTGTACTTAGTACAAACAGCTTTGTGCGAATGAAATAAGTCTTGAACTATTCTGCAATCGATCAATCAAACGTGTCCTTGACAAATAGTAAGGCATGCATTTACTACAATGGCTCAGAGCCAATACTACGTCTATTATTCATTGATGCACTAGGCACTAGGCAGGCGAGTGCCCATGTTTACTGGTGTACGGAGACCTGATCTTCAATTTATGGATTTAAACTTGTCTTTTTTCCAAGGAATTTATAATATTTTCCTCCACGCTAAAAATAGTAGTGATCGCTAAAACAATGTAAATAAAGGTTAATGCTGATTAATGTGTTAGTATATTACCACTTTTATGTACTATTTACCACTTAACGGTCATAACTAGTGTTCACTATAGCCCTTTTGACAGCCTTCATGTGATTATACATAATCAAACCTTTTCAAAAACATCCTGTCTTAATATTATGCCAGTATGTTATTATACTGCCAGTATAATGCCAGTATGAACGTGGCATTTTTTATACAGTTTTTAGAAAGAAAAATTAGTTTTATAGGCGTAACTAAAGTTAAAGGATATAAGTGAAAGTAAATTCGACTAGTACCAGCCTTGTGAACCTTTAATTAAAAGATTAAAAATAAAAGCCAATAAATGAATTGTAAAGTTTATGAATAAAACCAAAAGATAATTACATAAATAGTTTTAGTTATAGGTTTTAGCAGAGATTCTATGTTCTTCATGGTTCTCGACTGCATTAGTCTTTAGGGAATTGATTCGTTTGACTGATTTATAAATTATCGGTCTCATGCAATAGAAAAGCAACTATAAAACAAAGTATAATGTTCTATAATTTATAAAACTTACCTCCAAAGTAGCACGTGAGTGTATCGGATTCATTGCTACTGACATGGAAAAGTAAATTTTGTCTATTTAAATGTACGATAGGAATAAATACATCAATACTAGGGTCTTATCTATCATGTCTTTAAATTGTTTCCCCAAAATAACATACTGGCTTCTACACTATAATAACTTTACAAAACACTGAAAAGATTAATCAAATGGATTTTACTAGCTAGTATTTTCAAAAATATACCAGCGTATTGAATCTACATAGCTATCAAATCATAATTGTTTAATGTATTTATAATAAACTAGATAATCTGTTGTTCTAAATTTGAATGTATATCCCCAGAATTACAAACTAGCTTTTACACTTTAATGATTAACAAAATACTAAAAAGTTCTTTCGAATGATTTTGTTACCTAGCATTTATAAAAAGATACTAGAGTATTGAATATACATATCTAACTAATCATATTTTTAAATCTTAATCTACAAAATCCAAATACCACTGACTTAGTTACCTATCACGAAATCTCCATAACTATAGGCCTACAGAGTTTAAATTTGACAGATAGGTTCCTTTTTGGCCCTAGGTGCTTGCTACGAAATTCCCCCTGTGATAGGTATTACGAAATTCCCCCTGTGTTCCGCCCCACTGGGTACCAAGGTTCCCACGTATTTCTTATGGACATTGAGCTGATGAAAATTCAAAAAGCTGATCTTGATTCATAGTAGTTCCACGGGCTAACCACAGCTTGCGACACACACAACTATCATGGTGTAGGCGGGCGAAGCTGCAACGGGTCGGCTAATGCATGTATAATAAAATAGATAACATGTTGTTTTAAATTTGAATGTGCTCTGGTGGCAAAACTATCATTTACCATATAAAAATATTCGTTAATTCAAAACAGAAATTAAAATTTCTGTGAACGTTTCGCTACATGTACAGAAATTAAAATTTTCGAAACCCCCTTAGGCATTGTCTTCCTGATCTTTGATGTTAATGTTTACCTAACGAAAATGAGGATTTATTCTAAATGTGTTCTCCTAAATGCTTATTAGCTGAATATTTAATTAGTTTCACTACAGATGATACGTGAAATGGGTTTCCACTTCCTGCGAGTATTGCCGGTGTATTCGGAATTTAGTTATGTCAAAACCAGTATTAAATTTAATAGTACTAAATAGGCTGTAATCGGGATTACAAGAGGACCAAATCATATCCTATCCTATACTTTTATATGAGTAAGGTTTGCTTGCTTGCGCCGTGAGTGCTTGCTTGTTTGCTTGCAACTTTGATATCTAAAACGTCTCCAACGATTTCCTTCAAGTTAGAAATAACTAATTTCTCGGATAACAATAAGTTCTAGACAGGTCTCATCCCCAGAAAAAATCAAATAATGTATAAAAGCAAAAATGAAAAGTTAAACAAATTAATATTGGGCTTGTGGAGTTTAAAATCAAAGCAAAAGAATTGTAACAGCTGTTCATAAAGGGAACTGTCAAAGTAATATGCGTATTGTTTATAACTGTTAACATATGGTTTTCTGAGAGTCGTGACTAAAGCTGTTGAGTGAAGATTGCATACATAGAGTGGTCACATCCGAAATAGTTCAAAGGGACATTAACAACTGGAGTGACCTTAAAAATGCATACAAGAGGCAAATGAGCTATAAAAATCTCAAAATGGCCTGAGCGGAGAGTCGGTCCTGCAGTGGGTCTAGGCCAAAGTGAGGCCGTGGCTGGCCGCCGCGGTCGGATCGTCTGTCACTTGACTCCCGAAGCCCCTGGCCGCAATCAATATGCTGCACTTGCGATGCGATTTTGGCTCCTACAAGGCCGAGAGGAAACTCAGAACAGACCAAGGGGAGTTGCCCTTCCCGACTGACGAGTTTGATGTTAAATCAATTTTTACGATAAAGACGATTTTTTTCTAAAATATCCTTGTTATTTTGTCCAAAAATCCTTAAATATAATTTTGTAAGCGAAATGTTTAAGTCAAAATTGTGGAAGAGTGGCAACTCGCAAGATGATGGGAGACGGCTCAAATTAAAGGTCTTGATCCTAGGGACTCGGGAAGAATTGCATTATTTAAACAAAATTATCAGAAAACGATAAATAACGTAAAACATCCCCCATAAGGAAAAAATGGGGATTTAAAAACGTCTGCTTTGTTTACATCAAAACATGTAATTGAGGAACTTTGTTTACGAGCTGACATGTGTGTTCCTAATTATATTGTTTTAGTTTCTCAACATGTAGAAAGTAAAAAAAATGAGGCAGAGTATTAGAGTCAGGTTAGGGGCTTCGGCCCCTTCAAAGCCAGTAGTATAAATATTTATTACCTTGAAAGTTTTAGAGAGAAAATACATAAGAACAAATTTATATTTCAAGTTTTTATCAACTAAAATGTTATGGAAAGAATTGTTAGTAAGTAGGAACATTTTTATCCCGATAGTACAATTCACATTCGTTTAAGTAGAATTTGAACCCTTAAAGACTTGAAAAGAGAATGATCAGGAAAATTAACCTACAGGGCGTAAGGCAAGGGAAGACGGAAACTAAACAGAGAAAAGAGGATCGACTAATCAACAAGAGAGGATTATTAAACGTTAACTTTAAAAATGTATTTGGTGAAATCAGCGCCGGTGGTATGAATAAAGTGTTACTTCTTCAAAGGAAAAAACAAAACTATATACATGAAAGTAATGAAAAAACAACTCTCGTGCTAGATGTTAATTGTTGCTTGTTATGGTTACAGGCTTTAGTCATGTGTTAGGTCGTATTGTAACCTAAAGGCTCTTTTGTAAAATATTATAAACATTTTGGTGGAATTGGAAAATGACTTAATTTTAAATTCCTAATAATATATTTCTTTGCACATTCCGTTTATGCATTCTAAAGGCACCAACATATTTTCTCTACTACTTCCTAAAATCTGATTTAAGATTCCATTGGCTGTTGTGGAGAGTCAGGGTTTATCTATATATAAAGCCTCATCTCATTTACACAGGAACTTTTGCGAAAACTATAAGTTTGACACTCAATCAACCCCATACTCGAAAGAAAGGCCTCGTTGAGCAAATTAGAGGAAAAATATTAGTTTTTTGATAAAGTTTTCCCTAAGGGCCAAAATATAAAGAAAAGGGATGACATTAAACACATTTATAGGTATCTAATTTTCAACAGCTGATACATTTGTTTTTATTACAGCGTTACCCGTGCGAAGAACGGGTACACATTCTACTAGTATATAGTATTCCCTAAAAATAATATGACCTAAAATATTTTACAACTGGAAAGCTTCCCAAAATCTTGGATCCACCTCTTATTATAGTCCATCACATGTAACTGATATATTGCGTAATATCTCGTTCAGCTAAATAAATATCACATGTAACACACATATACAAATACTAATAACTAAATATCCTAACTCCATACGGTTTACAATTTATTCATCTTTAGATTCTTAAAACCTATATCTGTTTAAGATTGTGTTGATCTGGTTATCTGATCGTATAAAATATAACCTTCTTATGAATAGTGATTTATAGCAGTAGTGACATTTTAATTCCAATTTCATAAATTGTCAGGTTTACTTCCTATAAACAAATACCGTAAAAGCAACCGATTTTAATATTGCAGTTACGTTTTATCAACGCTTAATTAAACAACACCACTTTCCAAGACTAGGATGTATGTTTTTATTTTATGAATAAGGTGGAATCAGGTAGACGATCAAAGTTTATCCGATTTCGATAAGTTATATCTTATTAGTTTCCAGATTTTAGCAGACTCTAAACCGCTTTAAAGTAAGAGATTTTTTATAAAAAGTGAAAGGAAATGAGTTTGACTGCGAGTAGGGTTACCTCTCCCCGAGTAATCTATCAACCCGGACATCACACGGAATGTGGTTGTAACTCAGAGCTAAGCACTCACGCACATACGTTCACGCGTCAGGTGCGTTTGCATAACCTCTGCAGCGAGCCAGCGAGCCAAACATCACATATGTCCATACACTTTATTACTGAAAATATACAAACATTCTTCGGAAAAACTTAAGATGCCAGTTTTTTTAATAACCTTGTTATTCACCTTGTTAAAAGCGCAAGAAAGTAACTTCCTATACCAAAAAGTGGAATGCACTTGGGTAACACGTTTACGTTTGCCTTCAGTTTTTATAAAAGGAAAACACGTGTTTCTTCGTAAAAATAAATACCCCCCGTCGCAGCAAACCTGCATACTCAGCGAATTTCCAATGGATATATAAAATAACACATTAAAACACTTAACAGGATTAATAAGATATATATTCACAAACAAGCGATGTTTAAAATATGAATAATTCTCCATAAGAATAACATTGGGGATGAGGACGCAGGTTTTCTGCAACAAGGAACACAAAATAATGGGTTTTTATGTAAATATCCAATAGAACTCATCTTAGTGAAGTCACATACCAAGTTTAATCCATATACATTCACAAATAAGCAATATATAACATTTTAATTATTTTCCATAAGAATAACATGTGGACCAAGTACCTAGGTTTGCTGCTACGGGAACCATAGGCGAACAATTTTTTGTGCAAACAACAATAAACCACAACCATATGAAGATATAAACCAAATTTCGTCAGTTTATGTTCATAAATGAGCGATTTATACAATTTTTATTTTTCTCCATAAGAATAACATTAGAAAACGTAATATGTTTAGCAATTTCAATATCTCAGTAACCAATTGACGTAGAGCAATGATCAAAATACCAAATTGTTTGTTTTTATGATGAATTCAATGGTAACAATTAATACCCCCGTCACAGCAAACCTGTATACTCAGCGAATTTCCAATGGAGATATAAATGTCTTAATACTACATAAAGTCACCTACCGAGTTTCATAAAAATATATTCACAAATAAGCAATATATACAATTTTAATTACTATCCATAAGAATAACATGAGGCTGAGTACGCAGGTTTGCTGCTACAAGAGCCTTTAAAAAAAAATCGTTTTTTAGCAAATACCAATGCACCACAACTAGATGAAGTGGTATACCAAGTTTCATCAGTGTAAGTTCATAAGTAAGCAAGATATAACATTTTTCTTTTCCTCCATAAGAATAACATTAGACAACGTACTGTGTTTATCACTTTCAATATCTCGGTAACCAATTGACGTAGAGGAATTATCAAAATACCAAATTGTGTTTTTTTAAGCTGAATACAATGGTAAAAACTAAAATTTGACTATTTCCAAAATGTTATGTAAAAAATTAAACAAAACCATTTTTGGGGTACAAAACCCCCCAAATATACCCCTCCGGATAAAGCGATCTGGCTGGTTTTCGAACTTAAGTCATAAATGTTGCTTTACACGTTTATACCAAATATCATCAAAATTGGATAATTTTTACGAGAGTTATCGTGCTCACACACACACACACACACACACACACACACACACACACATATATATATATATATATATATATATATACAGTTTCGAACGAATGGTGTATTTGGGGTCTGGGGACCTCAAAACAAAAAGTTATCATGGTCCCGGGTCGAGGTCTTACCATGCCGACTACGGTAATAGCTTCTTCCCTATAGGGGAAATTCGCTAAAATTTGATTAAAATAAAAATTACATGTGGAAACCCCAAAAAACCCATTTTTGGGGTACAAAAACCGTCCTTCGGATGGTGCGATTCGTCTGGTTTTCGAACTCGTTCAAATAAATGGTACTTTACACATTTGAACCAAATTTCATTAAGATAGGACCTTTTTTATGAGAGTTATCGTGCTTACGGACACATACATATATATTACTTTACACATTTTAAACACAGTAGGCCTACCCTGATTTAAATTATTTTATTTCAAGACCGACATGTTTCGGACCTTAAGGCCATAGACATGGTTTATTGTTAGTGAACCATTGTTGTTTGTTAGTTTTCCTATGGAAAAGTGAACTATTAGCATGACTCGCACGGTGAGACTTAAGCCCGGGACCACCATAAAAGTTCCAAACGTGACCCCCTGAACACGTTTTGAGGGGTCTCTAAAAACCTTATACATATATGTGTTCGCAATCTAGCGGTTACAATTTTTTCCGATTTACTTCAAATTTGGTAGATACATTCCTTTAGTGAATTTAAATACAACCAGGAGCATCAAAACAGCCAAAAAATAACATTTTTCAATAAAAAAAAAATTTATCCAGTGTTAGTTTAAACCCTTTATTTGATCATTTTAAGGTTTTAATGCGGAAATTCACTTCCCTCACGCCAGCGTGCTGCGTGCAATCTCGTTTACATTTAGATTTCTTTGTAATGATTGTGAGGTTAAGTTTTGTTTACGACCACGACGGCCGAAACATGTCGGTCTTGAAATAAAATAATTTAAATCAAGGTGCTGTGTTTAAAATGTTTAAAGTAATAATTATATTAGTAGCTTTTTGTACTGAAAATTACTTACATATATATATATATATATATAAATGATATATATAAATGATATATATATATATATATATATAGATTATATATAATATATATAAATTACAATGGTGGCATCTGGGAACCCCAAAATGAAAAATTTATCATGGCCTCGGGCTTAAGTCTTACCATGAGACCTACGGAAATAGCTTCTTCCCTATAGGGGAAATTCGCTAAAACAACATGACTGTTGTTTAATACATTTAACGGGTTAAGTTTTGCTCGTCCAAGTAAATACACGTACTTATAAAGTTTAAGTATCAAGTTTGTCTGGTGAAATTAATGCGTTAGAGAGCAGAACGTAAAAAGGAAGATAAACATGTCCTGAAGGAGGAGAGTCGGACGTGATAGTGGAACAAATGAGCTGCCAGATCGAATCACGGTAGTTTAATTGACGCATGGTTTGAACCAGTGACCTTCGATCCTCCAGAGCTAAAAATAGAAACGACTTGAACCTGCCCTACCGGTATAGTTTGGTTCGGAGAACTTCCACTTGCCCACTCACTTTGCGCTGGTAATTTTAGGTGTGTAATACTGAACAAGATGTTTTGAATTAACTTAAATTCAGCTCACTATAAGTAACTTAACGCAAAGCAATACTAATAAAGTAGTAGTGCATGTGTGTCTCCAGGTTATTTTGAAAACACCTCCCTATGCAACGTTGTAGGGTACCAACAAATGTTAGATACGTTAATTCCCCAGGACTAATGGCTAATTCCACTGGCCTTAAAAGTTGTCATGTTACTCTTATAGAAAATACGTTTCTTGAGGTGACGATAGGCACTTGGTCTTAGCACTATTGTATTATACCCTACGGTCGTGTCTTGATGGCCAACCAATAAACAAGAGTGTGAGAGGGAAATTGTCCCCACCAAAATACTCTCTCATGCAATTGGACAAAGTCACTCGATTTATATTTTATTCACATATTTTATCACAGCTGATCATTAATAGGAATTTTGTGACGAGTAGTGAACGATACTTTTCATCACAAAAATGATCTGATATATCATGGTCTAATAATTTTGTATAAGTAAACACAACACGGTTTTACAATTCATGTTAGTGTTAAAGTCATCTGTTTGAACACAGAATCGTCAAAAATAATGATATCACACTGGTGCTCCTGTTGAGTAAAATGGGAACTTCAATTGTTTAGGACAGGTAAAGTTTTGTTTGGGACAGGTAAAGTAATGTTTTACAAATATTAATACAACCCCTTCAAACTTATATCTATATCATGAAGTTAAAGAAATCAATATCAAATGAAAATCCGAATTCAATTTTATTGGATTTTAAAGTTGGATTATTTATTTTTATTTCAAAGGCAAAACTAAGTTTTTGAAAAGGTCAGTATTTCAACTGTCCAACAAAATTATGGAATAAAAGTTGACCGAAATTAAGAGAGACACTTGTGGTTAAAAATGTAAAACAACTGAAGTGTAAAACGAGATCGCACGCAGCATGCTGAAGTGAGGAAAGTGAATTTCTGCAATGAGACCTTTACACAGACCTAATAAATGGTTTAAAACAACACAGCTAACTTTTTTTATTGAAAAGATTTATTTTTGGCTGTTCTGATGTTCCTGGTTATATTTAAATTGACTATTAGGATGGCAATGTTGTGCATTACAGGGTTAGGAGAAGGTATCCTCAGGATAACAAGTTGGTATAGGGGTATTGGGGGTGATCAAACTACATAAATTTATGAAAAACAGCCTTTTCCAGTGTAAAATCCCCATGAGACAACGTACTGTGTTAAGACAATTAACATTTTCTTTAATAACTCAGTACACCCCTATGCTAGAATTATGAGGCAGGGATTAAAATTGTTGGAATTTTACGTACAATAATTTAATATACAATAATGTTACGTTCGGGGCTTTTCTGACCCTTTTTGGTCAAAAAACTCAAAATTTGAAAAATTAAAATAAAAAAAATTAAATTTGTCCGATTGTTTTGCTCAATGAACTTGTCCAACTGTTTACAGAAGGTGTTCCTATCAAATTTCAAGTAAATCGGACAAAAATTGCGACCGCTAGAGTGCGAACACAGCACACACGTTTTATATATATATATATATATATATATAATGTTTTTAGCGACACCCCAAAACATGTTCAGGGGGTCACGTTAGGAACTTCTATGGTGGTCCTGGGCTTAAGTTTCACCGTGCGGGTCATGCTAATAATTCACTTTTCCATAGTAAATTCACTAATAATAAGTTAATGCAACATTTAACAGCAGTCTGATTGGGAAAGCAAGAAAATTGAGCTCTAAAATTTACAATAGCTATAGCCATAAATTATTTAAAACATGGATAAATGTTAAAATCATGATAAATTCGTTGAGAAATAAACATGAAAAAGACAACCGTTTTGTTTATACATTAGTCGAAATCGTTATCGTACTATATGCGAGTGTTTTTGGTACTATATTAATTTCGAATTTTTGGGTAAGTTTTACAATGTATCAATAGATGAAAAGATAGATCAATAGACGATTATTTAGACCATGATCATACTAAATATTATGAAAATATATTTTTTTTTATTATTTGTATCTATTATTTATACATGGTGTCTCACGTGAAATTTCTCAAACAGATTTCAGACAAACCAACTGACCTAGAAGGATGAAATCAAAATATTTCCCACTGAACTGACCCTAAGAAATAAAATAAACATATTTTTAATTTGTTAAAAATACAGGTTGTTCCAAAAAACCGAGGACCACTAGTTCAAATCTCGATGACGGTTGCTCAACATCAAAAAGAGATACGAGGCTAGAGTAAATTAGAAAGTTTCTAGGATTTCCAAGACCTTTAAAATTATATACTTTTTGACATAGTTACTATTTTGACTTGGGCAATTTTGGATGTATAAAAAGAAAAAAATATTTTTTATTAATTTTTTAACTGTCATGTAGCTTATCAGTAACATTGATTGTAATACAAGTAAGAATCCTTGAATCAGAACAAAGATACGTTTTGTCGTGTAGAAAATACAGAATAGTCTGTAAATGTCGGTATTTAAAAAAAATTGCCGACATTATGAGACGAATAAAGGTACAGTTCGGGTCGTGTCGCATGATTTCGTCCAAGTATCATCTCGTCCAGGTATCATCTTGTCCAAATTCCACAACCGGAGGCTTGGGGTTCACCTCCCTACCTGCTCACTAGTATCATCTCGTCCAAAAACCAAACCCCTGAATGTTTTGACAGGTCCACATCATTGACAATAGAACAGAAAATTGCTTGGCTAACAATTAAAAGTTGTACTCATTCTAAACCGCATTTCAACAGAACACAAAGACAAATTATATGTCATGATATCTTTACCCTCCCAACGATGCGATGCGCAAGACAGCGATGAAGAACATTTTCAACGACATGTTTAGCAAATTTCCACATTACTAGAAAGGTGGAACACAACACACAACACAAAACAAGCCTTTAAATGCAAAAAGCTGCCTTTATTTAAATAATTTGGAAAAAATATTTCAATATCATACAAAATAGTATAAATGTATTACAATATACAATTTACAATATTACAAATGTTTAAGATGGATTATTAATATTAATATTTTATTGAACAATAATATACAATTAATACAAATATAATTGATATAATAAAAAAAATACTAGCAAAAGCGGATTGTTTTAGTTAATTTGAAAAATATATTTTGACATGCATAATAGATATATAAATAAAACAGAAGCTAGAAAATATAAATACAATACAAAAATACAAATAAAAGCGGCCTCTTTTATAGGTAACTTGAAATCACTACAACAAATGAAATATAAACATTAAATTGCCACCAAGGAATCCAGAGGGAATCTCCGCGAAGGGTGACGGTTGTGTGACATTCCACCCCCAGACATTTGTACATGCACAGATGTCAGGGACCTGTACTTCCCGAATTGCGTTCCTCAATCCTCGTCATTTTTTCGTTTGGACGAGATGATACTCCATTAGCTTTTTTAATCAACTGTAAAACAGAGCTGGACGAGATGTCGAGTTTTTCTAAGAATTTGGCTGTTGGACGAAATAATATTGGACGAGATGATACTACACCCTAAGGCAAATAGAGGCGAAAAGTCATTCCAGAGCACGCTAACTAGATGCCAAGCTGGTGACCCGAACGGTGTAGATCATCTCGTCCAATACCAGAGCTTGGCGTCTGGTTAGCGTATGCTCTGGAATGACTTTTCACCTCTATTTGGCTTAGTACCATTAGTATTACAGTATACTTTTGTCAACAGAAAGCAAAACAACTTATTTAATTTTAAAACATTGGTTTTGGTTATTTCCTTTATTGTCTGCTTTTAGTTAAGAGAAATTTGAGTTGTTTCTCGCCTTTCCCAGGCGTCAAGCCCCGTGGCCCGAACTATACGTGAGTTCTGTTCCCACCAAAATGTTTGTCTGTTGTAGAGCTTTAAAATGGTGAATCACATGACATTGGTCTGTCTCGAAAATTACGAGATCCGAACTATTGGCCCTAGGTTTTTGGAACACTCTGTGTTTGTACAAAATTAAACATATTTTTACGTTATTCCTTGGGATTGATTTAGTGGAAAATAATTTTATTTCATCCTTGTAGGTCAATTGGTTTGTCTGCATCAATATGTTTGAGATATCTTACGTGAGACACTTACTATATTGTGGCTACTAACCCACACGTATATGAGTTTGTTTGGATCAGAACAAATTTAAACAAATGCGAACTATGTGGTCTAGATCCTAGTTTTTATTCTAAGATTGACTTCTTGGGTTTATTAGAGATCGTAACGAAAAACAATATTAACTAACCATTTCTTACTACATTACATTTACTATAAATCACAGTAAGTTTGTTGTATATTAGAATAAGTACCGGTAATAAAACCTAACTATCAACTTCCTTAGTTCCATACAAAACATGACAGAACATTTTAAATAAACACATATCGTATATACCATATAAAAAAAAAACGAATTTCGTTGACTTTTTCAAAAAACTTACGAACAAAAACAACAAGTTTACTGATCATCTGAAAAGAACTTTATTTTCGTGTATAAAAATAGTTTTGTGTGGTTACGATAGAACCGACATTTTAATTTTATTCAAGGTGAGTATTTAAAGTTCATAACCCGAGTTACCTGTGACGGTAGAGTGTCCTACTAGTAGTATACAAACCCTCAAATTTTAGAGAACGCCATCCAATAGAACAACTACCATTATTATTATCCGCTATCATTCTCAATTCGTAATACAGAATGTGTAGAGATTAACTCCATGGAGTTAGAGTCAAATGGTGTTCGTAGTCAGCTATTGGTACAACTACAATGACACTCCTTGACGGGTCGATGATGTGAGTCAACTGTCTTCCATTACCATTACCGAGGAAAACCCTTACCGGTCTCCATAAAAACATTGCCAAACTTATTCCGAATCAAAAATTGGATCTTAGAGGTATTTATGATCAAATGAATCTCCCACTAACTGACTTATTAAAAGATCGCCTCCACAGAGACAAACTAATTTCCCAGGTGCGTGGGATTTATCCTGTTATCGTGTTATTTATCCGAACCAGGAAACCAGAATGCAGCAGATCGTATCGTAGCGTGTGAAGTGGGGGCGGACTCGGCTCATCTCGACCCGTAAACAGATTAACATAAATAATACATAGGTGGTAATCAGAGACTATTTTTAGTCGGGGGAGTGAGGAGGGGTGGGGAGAGGAGGGGCTTAGCCCGTGGTGTCGTTCGCTTCGCTCTCTCCGGACCAATACTCGATCGCTGGACTATATCCTCCTGGGGAGAAAGTCGAGTAGTAACTATACGTAGCATAAGATCTCCAGCAGTTGGCTGACAGAGTGATTACCGTCAGTGTGCTGCAGAGATGTGTCGGATGGTTCATTCGCATTCAGTATCATTCAGTATGTAAACCACGCGTTATCACAGTAAAATTAGTGCAACGTCGCATTTTGACTATGGACAACATGGGATGCTTTGTATGAAAAACCTTCCACGAAAGAGAGGGGGTTCAAGCGCCATATGATCGGGAGGGTTTCTGTTTAACTTGCTAATATAATTAATTTGACTCTCTCAAATTTCATAAAGAAATTTGAAATTTGAATGGCGGTATATCAATATAAGTCAATTAGGGAGATTAATTTTATCATAAATACCTCTAAGATCCAATTTTTGATTCGGAATAAGTTTGGCAATGTTTTTATGGAGACCGGTAAGGGTTTTCCTCGGTAATGGTAATGGAAGACAGTTGACTCACATCATCGAACCGTCAAGGAGTGTCATTGTAGTTGTACCAATAGCTGACTACGAACACCATTTGACTCTAACTCATAGGAGTTAATCTGTAGAAAAAAAACCTTGTGCGGATCTTCGTGAAGCCTGAGTAGGGGGTGCCAGCAGAAGAGTGGGGGGGATCAGCGTTGGAGGGGAAGTTCGCAATACCATGTGTTATAATACTATTCCTGCGGAATACATTTGGCTAGTATTTGGAATATTTGTTCTTGTACGATCAGCTGTTTTTTCTCTCAGAAAAGTTTATTTTCTTTTGCCGATTGTTTAATTGAAATTTCAATATTTTTTCCTATAAAATTAATGTTTAAACATATATTGCAGCGAGTTAACGGCAAGTTTAAACACTAAGTTAAAGGCAAAATAAAATAATTGTGTAAGGCCTAATCAATAGAATCTGCCCCACACTTCTCGCGAATACGCCCGAACATTCGGCCGAACCCCGAATGTTCGGAGTAGTCGCGAGAAATGTGGGAGCTGCACGAACTTTTGGTACCAGTACACTATCGCCAAATGATTCACTCGAATGTCCCGCCGAATGTTCAGAACAAGTCGCGACAATGAGTCTTGCACCAAATCAACCGAATGTGCACAGCAAACTAACCAAGTACACGCTCACCATGCAATACCATGCGCGCCCATTTGTTTCCGTTCGTCTCTTTTGATTCGTGCCAAATACCCGACAAAAAACGGAGCACGGCGAACACGAATCAAGGGGAGGCGAAATATCCTGAAAATACACGAGCACACTGAGTACACTATCGCGCTCGCCTTAGTTCGCCTTTGTTGGGCCATAGTGTACTGGTAGCAAGTACACGGGATGGAATGTTCAGTTAAAATTCGGGAGGATGTTCTGCCGAATGTTCAGGCGTGTTCGTAAGATGTGTGGAACAATCATAACCTGAGCTCTTTGCACAACAATCACTTAGTGGTTGCAATGTTTTTGGTTTGGCACGTAACATATGATTCTCACAAGCGATATTTAGTCAACAGACTAAGAACAGATGTCAATCACTAACCCCCCACCCTAAAAAACCGGTTTAAACCACTTTAACCAATAACACCCAGGCTTCACGAAGATCCGCACGAGGTCTAGACATTCTGCATTCTGGAGGCTAACCACAAACAAATCCCTCTGTAGGAAATAATTGTATAATTGTATAATACTCAAAGTCTCGCTCAGAAATAACAATAACAAATATTAACACGTGGTTCAAAAAATATCATTTTTCATATTTTTTTAAGAATTTTATAAGCGATTTTATTAATATTTACATTTCGAAAGAGTCAAGCTCTGTCCGGCATAATTTTAAAACAAATTAAAATTGTCATGTCCTGAGGGAGGTTTTAAAGGTATTGTATAGCATATTTACATAAAAAATTACCTCTATACCATGTTATATCACTAATTATTTTTTTATTTTCAATTATGTTGCAGTTAGTTTTAGTTATTTTCAATTAATTAATTTAAAAAATGTACAAGTCATTAAGATTTTTTTAAATAATAATTTTACTGGCACATATGCTCTCAACGCTCATCTAGATAGTGTCATAAGATAATTGAGGTTTTTTATAATGATTTTTGACCTTCTTAGCAATGGAACTTAAATTAAATACTTTGCATTTAAAACTTAAATTAAATACTTACGGGGCATTTAATACTTCGCTAAAAAAAATACCCCCGTAGCATCAAACCTGCGTACTCAGCGAATTTCAAATGCGTATATATGTATCTTAATGCCACATAAAGCCACATACCAAGTGTCATCAATATACATTCATAAATAACCTATTTATGACATTTTAAGTTTTCTCCATAAGAATAACATGGCGGCTGGGTATGCAGGTTTGCTGAACCAAGGAACATAAAAAATAGTTTTTTTACAAATATTAATTTAACTTAAATAGGTAAAGCCACATACCAAGTTTTATTAATATATGTTCATAATTAAGGGAGATAACATTTTTCTTATTTTCCACAAGAATAACATGGGGGCTGAGTACGCAGGTTTGCTGCTACAGGAACTATCGGCAAAAAAATAGTTTTTTTTGCGAATATCAATAGACAACAAAGATATAAAGCAATATACCAAGTTTTGTCAGGATAAGTTGATAAATAAGCAAGATATACAATTGTTCTTATTCTCCATAAGAATAACATTGGACAGCGTACTGTGTAACTTTCAATATATCTGTAACCAATAGACGTAGAGAAATGATAAAAACGCCAAATTGTTCGTCTTTTTAAGCCAACTCCAATGGTGAAAAGTAAAATTTGATTTACTAAAATATTATATGTAAAAAAACTCAAAAAAGATTTTTGGGGTACAAAACCCCCCAAAATACCCCTTTGGATAGAGCGATCTGGCTGTTTTTCGAACTTAAAGTCATAAATGTTGCTTTAAATGTTTATACCAAATTTCATCAAAATCAGACCATTTTTACGTGAGTTATCGCACCCACAGACACACACACACTCACACACACATATATATATATATACATATATATATACATATATATATATGTATATGTATATATACATACAGTTTTGAACAATGGTATTTTTGGCATCTGGGGACCTTAAAACAAAAAGTTATCATGGGCCCGGGCCTAGGTCTTACCATGCCGACTACCTATTCTTCCCTGTAAGGGAAATTCGCTAAAAACTCTCTAGTTCTTGTAAATGTAATTAATATTGCATGTTTGTATCTATAATTTAGATTAGTTTATTTAATTTTTACCAATTCTATTATAATATTTTACAATAAACTAAATACAATACTTAAAATCGTTCAAAGTCCAGCACTTATTATTATTATACATTTTATATTACATGCTACCCTTACTAAAATGATTTAAATTGTTCACACTATAGGGGTTACTAAAAGTAAATTATTAAAATATTTAGGGCCTAATTATAACAAAATCTCTAAAACATATAAAATAACGAATAGGGTATTTACTCGGGAATCCTTTATCTATAATTGTTATGAGGTCGAAGGTGATTCGATCTGAATAAATCAATTTGTTCAAAATTCAACTCATAAGATCCGGCAGGGTGGAGATAGTGGTGCATCCCGATAACCCGGGGTCCGATAGTGGACTTGACGACCACTTTCATTCGACTTCTCCCCTTCGCGGCCTCTCGGTCGCGTCGCGCACTTTTGGCTTCTCGTGTTTAATGCCAGGCAGTAACTTTAACATGCACATGTTATTTTTGCTGTCAGCAATTTATAAGAGTACAGAAAGAAACAGTCGATGTAATGTTAAAACATATTACTGTAGTTGTTTTACCGAAATTCCCCTATAGGGAAGAAGCTATTACCGTAGTCGGCATGGTAAGATCTAGGCCCGGGACCATGATAACTTTTCGTTTTGAGGTCCCCAGGACCAAAAAACACCATACATTCGAAACTGTAGATGTATGTGTGTGTCTGTCCGATACCTCGATAACTTTTGAAAGAAACACTCGATTTTGATGAAAATTGGCACAAATGTGGAGAGTAACATTTATGGCTTTAAGTTCGAAAACCATATTGATCGGACTATGGCAAGGGGGTTTGATGGGGGTTTAAAACTTTCCAAATACCAGTTTTTTTTGCCATTTTTACCCTGCAATCTTGAAAACACAAAATTTTGGCGATAACCATTTTAGAGAGCTAAAATAAACAAATAAGTAAGTATTTTGAATCATTAACTTAGTAGGCCGGTCAAAATCGACACAAAAAATCGCTGAATTCGCAAAACATGATGTATCTCTGATTTTTTAGTACGTTGTTTGGACCTATTAGGGCTATATATAGTCAAGTTTGCAACTCTCAAAAAGTTGTGGAAAAATTTGTATGCACGAAAAACCGCGAGGTTGTCGGTCTTGTTTCAGATTCTGCTCTATATCTCCTAATCCGTGCATTTTCCTCGAAAGCTTTTCAATACGGCTTTTAAGAGTATTACATTTTTGATAAATTAAGCCTAACTGGAGTTCTTTAGATAAATTGGTTACTGAATTACGGCACTTTGAAAATAGGCCAGTTTAAAAACAATTAAAATGCTAGTTTTAGACCTTCTTTGTACATAAATTGCGTCGAAAACATTGATCCTTCGAGTAGAACCTGTATGATGTAATTTGTAGGCAATTTAATTGAATTAAGTGCAGAGTGGGGTCCGTAAGCCTCGCAGTTATTTCAAAATCTCAAACAAACCATATAATGTGAAATCGCATTTTTCCAGAAATGTACATGACCGCTTTTTTATTGCATGAAGTGAGATTGAAACATGAAAAACGTGTTATGATCATATAGGAGGTTATTCCAGACACCTTCATTTGTCAGATACCTAATAATAGTAATAATAATGTTTTCATCATACTGCTTCGAAAACGGCTGTTTTCAATGCATACATACGGGGCTAGTTCCTTTTAGCCCTAGGACAAAAAATAATCAGCTGGTATCGAGGTCGTCAGCTGTTCGCTTTTGTCGTTGTAAATTATGCAAAACTGCAAACTTGTGTACGTCGATTGTAAGTATTGTATTTTAATTGTATCAAGAGTAGTAATCGATAATTTTATCTATTGTAATTCATTTTTGCATTGTTGACGGTTTTATCATAGTCCACCGTTTAATTATGTTCGATAGGTCACTTTTTGCTATTCATTAGGGTTCATGGTGTTGGTTGGATTAATGTATTAAGCGTGATACCAATTTTATAATAGAGTTTTCCGCTATGGTTAACTTATCCATGTGTGATGTTTTTGCCTTAACATTGGATATACGGGCGAGGTAAGATCGGTTCCAGCTGATTTACTGTACTTCTGCGTGTTTTAGAAGTTTGTGTACCTGTGCATCACCATCCACAGATCCGACAAATTCTGGTCAGGTCTGTTGACTGACTTGACAATAGAGCAGGAATTGATGCGTTCAATGAAGAGCCAGGGTGGCCTAACCCATGGCAGAGATATCTCTACAAGTGTGCTCTCTCGTTGGACGGGCGGGATGGTATAGACTATATGCTGAATATATGTGAAGAGGTAGAAGGGTATTGGGATATTTCCTCCACAAGTGAACAGCTGTCGATATGTGACCTACGCACGAGATGCCTCTGACGTGAAAAAACCGAAAGGCTGGTTCAATAACCATCCATTTACCTTTCACGTCGATAGATAAACTCGTATCCATCAGCAGTGGCACTGTAGGTGGCCCCCACATAAATTGCTACACTGCCCGAGAAGAAGAACTGAAAGGGTGAACCGAATTATTGGAAAACTTTTGGGAATGCTAGTTTCTCTAGGAAATCTCTTTGGCAACACCCACCACCTCTATCAAGATCCACAAGAAGAGAGTCGACGTAGAGCCTCTCACATACTCCAGCGCATGTGTATTGTGAAAGTCAGACCTACAGTTGAAGGCTTACTTCACATACGAGCTCGCTCCATTTCCAATGCCCCTATTTTCTGACGAAGGGATGCGTAAAGGAACAAAATCAGCTTTTTACGCTGCCTTCAGAGAACGTCAGTGTGTGGGCAAAAACATTTACTGTCGTCGATGGAGGATACCTCCTCCATAAAGTCGTGTGGCATCGGAATGATTCGGTATGGGCTATCACAGCAAGCTACATAAGTTACATATTTAGCCACCTTGGGAGGGATGTGTATGTAGTCTTTGACAGATATCCTGAGGATTGGCACCCAAAAGAGCACCAAATTTGCAGAGCTATCACGTCGGTATTCTGCAGCAACAGCGGAAATTGTGTTTGACGGATCGACCATCACAGTCCCCCAAGAGAAGATGCTTTTGAATGACAAAAACAAGGTTTGTCTCATTGATTGATTTATTGTTAAAGTACCGTAATTCGGTAATCAACTAATCTAAAGTGCTCCGGTTGGGCTTAATTTGTCAAAAATTTAACACTCTTAAAAACCGTATTGGATAGCTTTCGACGAGAAATGCATGATTAGGAGATATAAAGCAGAATCTGAAAAAAGACAATTTCGCGGTTTTGCGTGTGTAAAGATTTCTCCAAAACTTTTTGAGAGTCGCAAACTTGACTATATATAGCCCTAATGGGTCCAAAAAACATACTAAAAAACCAGAGATACACCATGTTTTGTTAATTTACTGTCGATTTTGACCGGCCTATAGGTTAAGTGGTTGCGGAGAAAATCCAAAGAAACTTATTTATAAAAGTTCCCTTGTTAATCTTACGGAAAACGATTTTTAACTTTTCATCAGCTAATTTTACTAAAAACTGCACATTTGTTTTACCAGTAGCTAAACAATACAAATTTGGTGATTAAATTGTGATTCTACGTTCAACCGTTGCAACCGTATTTGTGTGTCTGTGAGCACGATAACTATCGTAAAAAGTCAGATTTTGATAAAATTTGATTCAAACGTGTAAAGCAACATTTATGACTTACCAGACAGATCGATCCATCCGAAGTGGTATTTTGGGGTTTTTGTACCCCAAAAACGGGGTTTTAGAAGTTTCTTTATGTAACATTTTAAAAAGTAAAATTTTAGTTTTCACCATTGAATTCAGCTTTAAAAGACACACAATTTGGTAAAACACCTCTACGTCAACTGGTTACAGAGATATTGAAAGTGCTAAACACAGTACATTGTCCAATGTTATTCTTATGTAGAATAAGGACAATTTTTTATCTTGCTTTTTTTATGATCGTACAATAACGAAACTTGGTATAAGGATTCATCTGGTTGTGGTCTATTGTTAAATGCACAAAAAAGTTTTTACCGATTATTCCAGTAGCAGCAAACCTGCGTACTCATCCCCCATGTTATTCTTATGGAGAATAGTAAAATGTAATGGCTCCCTTAATTATAAGCATAAATTAATACAACTTGTTATGTGGCTTCACCTTGTTGAGTTATATTGATATTTGCATAAAACCCCATTTTTGTGTTCCTTGTTGCAGCAAATCTGCGTACTCATCCCCAATGTTATTCCTATTGAGAATAATCAAAATGGTATATATCGCTTATTTTAGAATGCATATTTATGAAACTCGGTAAATGTTGCTTCATATGAGTTATATTGATAGTTTGATTTATATTATATCATTATAATTATATAATTATATTTATAGTTATATTGATATAACATTATATAATATAGTTTATATTGATAGTAAGATTGATAGTTGAGTTATATTGATATTCGTATGAAAACCCATATTTTGTGTTCCTTGGTGCAGCAAACCTGCTTACTCAGCCCCCCATTTTATTCTTATTGAGAATAATTAAAATTTGTATACATCGCTTATTTGTGAATATATTTTCATGAAAATTGATATGCGGCTTTATGTGATATTAAGACATATATTATACATTGGAAATTCGCTAAGTACGCAGGTTTGCTGTGACGGGGGTGTTTAGCTTTATTCGGTTATTCAACTATTGATACCATCCTTAAACTGATTAATTGTTGTTTTATCTTTATTCGGGCTTCCAAATGTTGATGCGGTACCTATAGTTGTTTTTATTTTTTCACATTCTTCGTCTATTGATGAGACAGTTTTCTAATCAACGTTATATTATACGGTCAAAAATAAGTTTCTTATGGCTATTTTTCGCACTTGAAGGATTCGATTAATATTCGTCTACCAGGAAAAGAGCTAAAAAAGTAATCATTTCAGTTATTATGGTGAGTGTTCTTAACTTAGCCTCCCCATGTTACGAAAGTTGTCGGTGAGTCTTCCCGTCTTACCTTTACGGTGCATGTATACAATTTGTTTAACTACAACCTAGGATTTGTAATTCAAAACTGCAAATTGTTGACGTAGGCTAGTTAAAATAGGTTTAATTGTTTTTGTTTGCCTTGCTACTGATAGTTCCTATAACTTCATGATTTAAAAGATATATCACTCCAATCATTTGTGCATTAGTTCGTTCTTTTCAGAAAATTTGAAAAACCATTTATGCACTCAATCCAATAACCTCAAAATAATTAATTTAACTCAGCACGCTAACGTGAGGGAAGTGAAATTTCACATTACAAACTTCAAATGATCAATTAAAAAATCAAATGACCGATTTAAACAAACACATGTGCCATTTATTTTTTATTTGAAACATTTTATTTTGGCTGTCGTGATGTTTCTGTTAGGTATATACATCTTCGATGTTGTTTTAGTAATGTTGGGTATTATAAGGTTAGGAAATCCAGTCAGGATATGGGGGTGTTGGGGGGTGATACAACTATATACAGATACGAAAACCAGCCTTTTCCAATGTAAAATCCCTATGAGACAATGGTACTGTGCTTAGTAAGTTTTCATTTTCTTTAATAACTCGGTAATTATTTTTGCTATAATTATGATAAAGGGCTTAATATTCTCGGCGTTTTACGTCCTCTCATTTAATATGCATTAATTTCAAAGGATTTTTACGCGTTTTTGGTCCAAAACACAAAATTTATATTCTTAAACCAAAAAATTGGGTTAGGATTTTCCAATTGTTTTTCTCAGCAAAATTGTCTAACTGATTGTAGAAAGGAATGACCCTACCAAATATTAAGTAAATCAGACAATAAATGCGACTACTAGAAATCAAACGCATTTATATATAATTTTTAGCGAACTCCCAAAAAGTGTTCAGTGGGTTCAGGTTAGGAACTTATTTTGTGGGCCCGGGCTTAAGTTTCATCGTGTGTGTCATGCTAACAGCTTATTTTCCCAAAGAAAATTCGCTAACAAATAAAATAAACAAGATTGCAACAATGGAAACCATCTGATGGATAGTAAAGAAAGCAGGGTTGTCAACTTGTAAATTGTTATTGTTCTTCAATAGTGACTTTTGTTGCTTGTGCAAACACCCTGTATAACAATAGATAGACATGAATTAGTGACTTTATTTAAATTATAAACTTTGTATGTCATTATTCAACATGAATTCGGGTTGTGTACCGAGGTTTGATGACCGCCACTGGCACGTACGCCCAAGGCGCTTCTTAAGGTCGGCGCTACTTGGAATGCTTTGGGCACGAGAATTCTTGAGGTTTGCTTTATGAATTGTAATAAATTATTGATTTAATTTCGCACAAGAACCTGCCAAGAATTTAAACAACATTGTATAAATTACTTCGAAACCAACGATGACACATCTACAGCACTTTCACCACATACTAGAGTAGTGATTGCGAATAATCGGATACTGTCTGAATTCGGCTTTAGAATATAAATTTACATGAACCCTTAGGCAAAATATGTCTTTCATAAAAAGAATATGCCATATATTATATTTTTTATTCGAAAAACAGAAAGATCTCACCATATAATGGGAGGTTCAGCTGGAGGGGGTGAGAGAACATGGTTTTAACATTAATTTTCACTATAGACTTTATTAAAAGGCAACACATTTAATTTAATCAATTTTTGTATTTTTAATATTTTCCAACGACAATTGGTTGCTGAGATTTTTAAATAATCAAACTTAATACGTCATAAAATGTTATTCTTTTCGAGGATACAAATTTATATTTAATTTATTTTTGGACATATTGTTAATATTTTGTAATTGGTTATTGGTTAATATTTGCATACTATATCCCCTATTTAATTTACGCACTAAGTGTCACTGGAGAGTAAATAAAATAATACATCTTGTTTATATAATATAATATGTATACCTCAATAAAAATGTGCTTCATTTCGTTGTTGTTTGTTCATATTTATTTTCATAGAATACTTTCATTTACCACTCTAAAAAATAGGTGAGAACACCAATTTTACTCTTCTGGAATGCCGCTATAGAAGTTATACCTGAAACCATCTCGAAAGAAACCTTTCAGTATGTTTTCATCACTTGATACCAGACAAAAAAACACATTCAAACTCTTCTATAGAAATGCTTGAAGGTTAGAAAGTATATTTTATAACTGCAGGCAACCGATTAGTTTCCAAATTGCGTAAGTCATTCACGTACTTAGTAATTATTAATTTAGTACGTAGTACGTAACTAAGTAGTACATTAAGCTCAATTTTTAAATATCTTTTTTATTTACAGAGCAACTGATTCGTTATATTAGTTTAAGATTATATTTTTTCCGTAACATTTTTTATGAAAACGTCAAGAAATAATTAAACATTAATACATTTAAAATATAATATTTAAAATTATTCTAGATCTATTTCTAGGTATTACCTTGCACTTCAGAAATATGACAGAATGGTTTGACGTTCACTTCACCAAAACCTTAATAATGACAAATTGTCACATCAATTATTGATCGCGTAACACGACACATCGTTAAAAACATTGCTATATAAATTAAATCTCTTAAGAACAAACGATATTGTTCTTGCCAAATACCTTCATTACACTGAGAGTTTGAAGCAATAACCTTACGTAAAACTCATAAACGCTCAATATAACGCTTTAAAATGCTTGTTCAACGAAAGGGAAATCGAGGGAAATATCACGTTTCGTAAGCATAATTAACCGCAAGCGAGGTGAAAACGACTTGTCTTCCAGCATACAATGTTCGCGTTTAAATATAACCGGATTGAGCTACAACGTCATTTACATACATTGGCGCCTTGGCGCCTGGTAGCGCCGCGCCGCGAGCGGTAACTGATCCGAACACTTACTCACTACACCACTTGATCAGTTCCACCACTTGTTCAAAAATTTAGTTACTTATTAGACTACTGGAACACTCACTCACTACAACAGATGCTAACTTCCATTACTCGGTCACTAATTTGCTTTACTATTTACTTACTTATTAGACCATTGGATCACTCACCCATTACACCACTTGCTTACTTCTTTCATTTCTTAAAACAAGTATTTGACCACTTGCTTCCAAGACCATTGGCTCATACACTCACTCCACAACTCACTTACTTACGAATTATACCACTTGCTTATTTCCACACTCTTTTACAAGTTTTTGTGACTTATTAGACCACTCGCTCGCACACTCATACTCCACCACCCATCATTTTATGGGTTTGCCTCATATTTCATAAATATTTCATCTTTAATATATATAAAATCTATTTTAAAATTGGTTTCTAGCATAAACATAACTGCAATGAAGATTCACTGTTTATTTCACAATTATTCCACAGATTCTATACCAGAAATTAGTTCAATATTTGTATTTACTGCTACTGTGGCATGTGAGGTATGTTGGTTAATATTAACCGATATCAAACGTTATTTACTTCGTTTACCTCAATATTTAAGGATGTAAATAACGAATGTAAATTGATGTTTACTGCCTCTTGGTCCTTTGCCTCTATATTGTCAATGGGTATGTGAGTTGAAGATTCGGGCTTTGGAGGAATTTATTTTAACTATCATTCCGATCGAGCATATGCCATCGAATAGAATGGGTCCTAATAGAAAGTCAACGCCTCTTAAACCTATTTCAAACCGTGCCGTAATTACTTATTAGCTGCACATGTTTCCACCAGCTACTTTTAGATCGGTAATTTCATATTTGCAAGTGTAATTATGTTAAACGCAGTGGTCTGAGAGCAGGGGAGATATTTTTAGCAAAGTGCTGCAGTTTTCACACGTAACCGGTTTTACCGATTAATGAAGGTGCTGTAATCGATACACAGGGATTATTTAATACCGCCTATTTTCCGAACCAATTTTGGTAAAATCCAGAAAAACGACATGATTATTCAACATTACCTTAAAAACTGCAACATGTCATACGTAATTGCAAGTTTCATAAAAAACCTACTTGGAATATATTTATTAATAGAGGGCTATCTGAACACGCTACATTTAGTTGAAGATTAATCCTTCCAATTTATTAGCTACCAGATGTTTATGTGCAAAACGCATCCATAATTAAATAAATAGTGAGGAATAACTATTTTGATATTGAATTTGTTAATTGAAATAAATATCAATATGTATTCCGGAACTTCTTTCATTTAATGTGTTATGTCCAATTAAAACATGCATTTCACATCGGAAATTTTTTTTTAGTGATCGTAAGGTTCGGGTTGGTGTAAATAAAACAAGTGGCTAATATTTAGACAAGGTCCCCCTTTATAATTGCTTTTGACATAAACTACTATTTGAATTTTTTAAATTTGAGGCTTATAAGCATAAAAAAACCAACATCTTTTATGGAAGGAATATTTATTCAAGCAAGAAAATTGTGTAAATTTTTAAGGTATCACTCAATCCACAGCTGAGAAATTGCAGTTTTGACGTGTAAAATAGTGCACTTTTTGTGTAAACTACCAGAAATCACCATGATTTTGTTTAAAAAAATATCAATTACACGGCCATGGGTCGAGTAATTTATATATATTGGCCGTTTTCAAGATATCATGTTTTGAAAAACTGAAATGGCCGACATCATGAGAGACTTCAAATTCATTACTGAATTTTACCAAAACAAGTATAACACGTGCAGATTTATAAGTTCCTGAAATGCTTACATGCAAACATACAGACAGATAACGGAGTGGGATAGGCGCTTTGTTTTTGACCCCAGGAATAATTTTCGGAATTTTCGATAGACAGTTCGAAAACATTCAAAATATTACGAAACAACAACAGTAAATAAATAACAATAAAAATGGTTCATTAATTCAAATTCTAAACCAAACCTTTATTATGCGTAGATACAATACATATGTACATGAATGTATATCGCAGACGTCAATAGTCACTTAAATAAAACAAAAACAAACATATAAAATTCTTACAAAGCGAAAAAACTAATTAAACCTAACAGCCAGACAAAAATTCTCTTAAAGAATAAAATTCCTTATTTAGAAGAAACAACTTTAGATGTACCTTGAATTTGTGTAAGCTTTTTATTGATTAATTAATATAAATTAACATTAATTAAAATATAACTCGTGATTTCAGTACTTATATAAAATCGTATTAGGTGTACGCGGCTTCCACAGGTCATTATGACGTAATTCATGTGAATTTTGAAACGATCAACATTGCAATGGAAAAAAATACACAGGCCAAACACATTTTTTTTAAATTCGTTCATTGGATTTATACTAATAGATTCAACTTTAAATTTCAGTCCTAAAGGAATTTCTATACAATTTGAACTTCGAATTTGCCTCATCAATGAGATTTTTTAAATCTTAAAAAGCGTATAAGTGCAATTGCAAGCCTAAAGTGGGCTATACTGCGATTGCATTTAATAAATACGTTGATGTTATTTGCAATGTTTATTGACGATATCCAAGGAGACTATAATACTACTCTTCTCTGCCAACATCTTTGCTCCTTATTCAGCTTAGTTAATAATTTCTCAAACCTTTTCTATTTGTGTTTGCTATCTAGCACAATAATACGTAAATCAGTTATTTATATTAACACGCTTTTGTGCCGTTGGAAAGGTCATTTAGTAATGATGCAGGTGGGTGGATATTTTAAGTTCAAAGATAATCTAACCGTACATTTAAAGGTAACACGTACAAAGACAATACCAGCGTGCTGCACGAGTAAATTAGGAAAGAGTAAATGTCTACGTTTGGTTTCATCGAGAAAAAGGAAAGTGTCGGAGGGAAATTTGGCAAGAAGCGAAGCGATAATTCAAGGTGGCACGTGCGGTGTGGGGGTAATGGCAGATCCGCAAAAATCCACTAAGAGACGACCGCATTCTTAGGTTCTGAAAATACGCAAACCCGGGAGAGAGCCAAGGGGCGGGAAACTACAGGGTAATATATCTCAACAAGCTTGCACTGACAAAGTAGCTTCTGTTGGTAAACTTCCATTTCTTGAACGAGTCACAAGGACGTCATTTAGATGTGTGAAATTTCACTTCTGGCAAGACTTTTGGCAGACATTTACATTGCAAAAAAGTGTAATGAAAAATGACTGACAGATTTAGATGAATTATGGATCATATTTTAGTCCTGGCAAAATTATTTGGAGATAGAGGGATTTGGGTTTAGTAAAGCTCCACTTGTTACACTGACGTTTATTTAGTGTCAAATATGTTTCGGAGAATTATTTCGGCAGTTGTTTTTAAAATGGTCTTGGAGGAGAAAAGTAATTAAATACTAGTAACTAATTTAAAAAAGTCCAGGGAAAATCAGTTTGAATGATGTCTGCTTAAAAATGGTTTAAAAATAAAATCCTTCGTCTTAATAGATTAAAACGTTGTTATAAATAATAATGACAAGAACAATTTTAAAACAAGAATAACATCCTTTGCGGTCATCTATATTGTAATAACGTACATAACATTCAAATCATATTCTAAATAAACTTACTACAAATTGAAGCAATGTCTGTTTTTAATCAAATGTAAAATTCCGAGGTAGATAGACACTTTGATTTTTCATTCTGCGTTTTAGATCCAAAGCTGCGGCACACGAAGGGTAGAGGGCAAGACATCCTGTACTTCAAGTTCTCCGACAAGATAACTCGCAACAGAGTGCAGAGGGCGCTGCTGTGGGTGTATGTGAGGGGTGCCGGCGCCCAGGGCGCGGGGCCCTCACTGGGGGGCGCCCCCGTCACTATCTCCGTACTGCGGGTGCTCAGGGGCTCAGAGGGCGCCGAAACCCCCCTCTCCAACATCATATCAGCCAAGGTTAGTACACATCTTGTTACAACGGTACATAAATACTTTGTCAAGGAAATATTAGAGGAGAAATTATTGCTACCGTCTATGTTAGAAGCGGCAGGTTCTGTGTTTAGAAGTACATATAAATATTACCACTTAGAGCGAACTTGCTGAAACTGTTGAGCCTTGTATTGCAGTTAAAGATTTTTTTAAATAGTGTGCATTCTTTACACGAAACTTAAATCTAGTTTATAAATAGTTCACTAACTTGTTTGTTGTATTTCCTTGTTTTGTATTTCAATGTACTCGATAACTAAACCTGAAATGACTATAACAAAAACAAATCTTAGCATTAGTAGAGGGAAAAGTGCAATGTTGTCAACGAATTGTTCTTATGAAATTCAGTAGCTATTGTTTGACAATAATAACTCAACTGGTTTCATCACAATATGAACTCTTACAATGGATAACTAACTAATACTTAAATAATCAAAGGTTATCTTTATATATTCAATAATGAGTCGTGATCCTAAAAGATGACGATGTGTACATTTCAGGTCCCGAGGCAGAATGACTCCGAGGGCTCGTGGGTGTCTCTGGATGTGCGGAAGCTGCTGGAGTACTGGTTCAAGGTCCCTAGCGATAACCTGGGCATCGTGCTGCAAGCCACCGGTCCCAGAGACCCGCTCGGCCGCTCGCTTATCATCACAGACGTGCAGGAGGCAGACGGCTCTCTGGTACATGCCTAAGTATTTTATTTAGTTATAGCTGAGTGGGTTGAGTACTGGCCTACCACTCAAAAGACTCGGGTTCAATTCCCGGTGAAAGTCATACTGCTACCGTGCTACGGAAGGCCGTTACGTTAAGCCTTTGGTTCTGGCTACGTAAGTAATCGAAAGAGCATGTCAGAGGTACTAGTGCGACCTGAAAACTCTGACAACGTACCTTATCCAGATGGTTACACGAACTTTACTTTCCTTCGTTTTAGTTGACTACATCATATGACCCAATATAAATTGGTTTATTCTAGGCACCTTAAATATGAAATGCATAAACTTTGTTTTAATTTCACTACGAATTATAATTGATTACTTTACTTTATATAAATCTAAAACTCATTTGTAGTTTAAAGATAACTCATATATGTTAAATATTGAATCGTTAACGGTTGGTTGTTTTATCCTGAAAGAAATTGACAACTAGGTGCTTACCGATTTCGTCCAAATACATATTAATAACTTCCTGTGCATTTTATGTAACCAAAACCTAGGATTTGACACTGTTAGTTTCAAAAGGACTGAATTTAATTGAACACCTAACAGATAGCTTGGGGAAAAAGATTGGATTTATGAAACAAATTAAGGAAAACGCAGTTATTGAATAATAATGACCTTGTTGCACTTGCACGATATATTCGTATTTAAATTATGTTGATTATCGGGGTTTTTGTGCTCAATTAACCATTAGAAATAAAAAACAAAATTACCAATAGTAGTAGCATAAAATATAGAAATGTAAAACTGGTATTTGTTTAAAGTGGGTGGGAGGTCCGTGATGCAATGAACCGAGTACTTTAAATTATAAATTTATTAAAAAGCAATTAACAATTCACAGCTGGCGGCTCATACCGTACCAGCCGAACACGACGGCATTATAATGTAAAATCCGTATTGTAATTAGGAACTAAGTTTCCCCGAACCAAACCAAAACTATAACAAACCTTTAGTTCAGAGTGTTTTTAAGCAAGCCAGTATTTTACAATAAAACACAGATGTATGATGTGACTAAGACATGTTTTATTAGTGAATTTGTGAATTTCCTATGGAAAGTGAGCTATTAGCATGACCCGCTTGGTGAAACTTAAGCCTGGGCCCACCATAGAAGTTCCTAATATGACCCCCTGAACACGGCTTGGGGTGTCGTTTAAAATTATGTATATATATATATAAAATTACTTATATATATATATTTACTTCAAATTTGGTGGGACGTTCCTTTCTATAATCAGTTGGACAAGTTCGTTGGGGAAAACAATCGGAAAACTCTAAACCCCTTTTTTGGGGATTGTTCTTTCAAATTTCGAGTTTTTGGGCCCAAAAAGGGTCAGAAAGCCCCGGACGTACAATTAATGCATGTATTAAGATGGAAATTAGTGAAGCGAACGTTTTAAACCCTCTATCGTCATTCAAGCATAAATATTTACTGAGTTATTAAAGAAAATGTATATCTGCTGTACACAGTACGTTGTTTTATGGGGTTTTTACATTAGAAAAGCATGTTATTTATTTGTTGGTGTATTTTTTCTACCCCAGCAACCTCGCGCCTACTTTTAAGCCTGACTGGACTTTCTTCCTAACCTTATAATGCGCAAAATTGTATTCCTAACATTGCAGGTAAATTAAACCGGGAGCACCAGAACAGCCAAAAAATCAATGTTTTCAGATTTCAATAAAATTGGCATAAATGTATGTTTTTACACTGGGTTTGAGTTTTACAAGTTTTGTATGGGGAAATTCACTTCCCTCACGTCAACGTGCTGCGTGCGAACTCGTTGCTACTGGCACAAGCCTCAGTTATTGCCTACAACCTTAAACTTGTCAATATTATGTTTCTAGACTACGATATCAAACAGTCCACCAGTGGTTAAACGTATGAAACCGTCCGATATTTACAGAAAATAAAAAAAATATTTTAAATTAAATGTTATAACAAAACTAACGGCAAAAATAAAATCACGCAAATAATTTGCACATAAATATAAAACCAGCAAAAATTAAAATACCCCCGTCGCAGCAAACTTGCGTACTCAGCGAATTTCCTATGCATGAATATATTTCTTACTACCACATAAAGCCACTTACTAAGTTTCAAAAAATACTTAAATAAATAACTGATATGTAGCATTTTATTTATTCTCCATAAGAATAACATTAGGACTGAGAACGCAGGTTTGCTGCAACAAGGACGATAAAAATATGGTTTTTTTGCAATTATCAATATAACTCAACCAGGTGAAGCTACATACCAAGTTTTAATGATTTATGTTCATAATTAAGGGAGATATAAAGCTTTACGTATTCTCCATAAGAATAACATTAGGGATGAGTATGCAGGTTTGCTGCTAAGAAGATAATCAACAAAAAATCAATTTTTTGTGTAAATATCAATATACCAGTACTAGGTGAAGCCACATACCAAGTTTCATTAATATACATTCATAAAAAATCGAGATATCAAATTTTATTTATTCTCCATAAGGATAACATTGGACAACGTACTGTGTTTAGCACTTTGAATATCTCGGCAACGGTTGGACGTAGAATCATAATTTAAACACTAAAATGATTGTTTTGTAGAGCTAAACTGATTGGTAAAAGCAAATGTGAAGTTTACATTGAAATGAACTGAGGAAAAGCCAAAAACCTTTTTCCCATAAGATTAACATGGGAGATTTTATGAGCAGGTTTTTTTGGATTTTCTCCGCAACCACTTAACCTAGGTTAATAATTCAAATACCATATTATTTATTTTTTTAAGCTCTATAACATGGTCAAAACCAAAATTAAGTGTTTTAAAAATTTTAGGGTGAAAAATGCAAAAAACTGATTTTTGGAAAATTTAAAACCCCCATAAACCCCCCTTCCCGTGGTCCGATATTTCTAGTTTTCGAACTTAAAGTCATGAATGTCACTTTACACATTTGAGCCAAATTTCATCGAAATCGGACGTTTTTTACTCAAGTTATCGCATTCACGGACACATATATATATATATATATATATATATATATATAGATATAGATATATATATATATATACATATATATAAATTTGAACGAATAGTGTTTTTGGCATCTGGGGACCTCAAAACAAAAATTTATCATGGTCTCGGGCTTAAGTCTTACCATGAGACCTACGGTAATAGCTTCTTCCCTATAGGGGAAATTCGCTAAAAACACCCCAAACATTGCAGATAGCAAATATGTTGTAGATAAACTGGGTGTAAACATTCATCTAAGAAGTAGTTTACAAATATTTTAATATTTGGTATCCGCTCATCATGTCATTTGAAATTGGTGACAGTAAACCAATACTGCTTCAGAGCTCTATATTGAAAATTACTTATACCTAAAAAAAATCATAGGTTTATTGAAAAGGTAGTAATAACAATAATTGTTTATTTTTGTACGCCCTACATATTTTACTTGATTAAATATATCTCTTTATGTAATAGATAAGTAGTTGTAAGTAGCAGATTATCAATTTTAGGTACCTTTCAGAATGTTCAATAGGAAGGTATACCATTTGTACCGAATTACTATACTGTACTTTATTGAGGCTATTGATATCGTATACGAATTTTTACTACACTATATGTTAATTTAATAAAATATGCTGTAGTATAATACTATACAAATAATACACCCGTCGCAGCAACCCTGCGTACTCAGCGAATTTTCAATGCATAATATTTGTCTTAATACCACATAAAGCCGCATACCAAGTTTCATAAAAATATATTCACATATAAGTGATTTTAATTATTCTCCATAAGAATAACATTGGTAATGAGTACGTAGTTTTGCTGAAACAAGGAACACACAAAATTGGTTTTTATGCAAATATAAATAGAATTTAACTAGGCGAAGCAACATACCAAGTTTCATCAATATTAAATCATATATAAGCACTATATAACATTTTAGTTATTCTCCATAAGAATAACATGGGGGCTGAGTAAGCAGGTTTGCTGCAACAAGCGAAAAAATGGGTTTTTATGCAATTATTAATATAACTCAACCAAGTGAAGCTACATACCAAGTTTTATTAATTTATGTTCATAATTAAGGGAGTCATTACATTTTACTTATTCTCCATAAGAATAACATGGGGGCTGAGTACGCAGGTTTGCTGCTACGGAAATAATCAATAAAAAATCAATTTGTTGTGCAAATATCAATATACCAGTACTACGTGAAGCCACATACCAAGTTTCATCATTATACATTCATAAATAATCGAGATATCAAATTTTATTTATTCTCCATAAGGATAACATTGGACAATGTACTGTGTTTAGCACTTTGAATACCTCAGCAACGGTTGGGCGTAGAATCACAATTTAAACACCAAAATGATTGTTTTGTGGAACTGAACAGATTGGTAAAAGCAAATGTGAATTTTACATTAAAATAAACTGAGGAAAAGCCAAAAACCTTTTTCCTATAAGATTAACATGGGAGATTTTATGAGTATGTTTTTTGGATTTTCTCCGCAACCACTTAACAAAGGTTAATAATTCAAAATACCATATTATTTGTTTTTTTAAGCTCTACAACATGGTCAAAACCAAAATTAAGTTTTAAGAAAATTGTAGGGTGAAACATGCAAAAAACTGATTTTTGGAAAATTTAAAACCCCCATAAACCCCCCTTCCCACGGTCCGATTTTTCTGGTTTTCAAACTTAAAGTCATGAATGTCATTTCTTTGAGCCAAATTTCATCAAAATCGGACGTTTTTTACTCAAGTTATCGTGTTAACGGACACATATATAGATATATATATACATACATATATATATAAATTTGAACGAATAGTGTTTTTAGCATCTGGGGACCTTAAAACAAAAAGTTATCATGGTCTCGGGCTTAAGTGTTACCATGAGGCCTACGGTAATAGCTTCTTCCCTATAGGGGAAATTCGCTAAAATTACACTTTTTCAGTAACTCGCTCATAATTTCTATATGACTTTTTTCTTTGTTTCCTTTTATAATATTGAAAAGCATTTTTTCAGTATGAAATGTAAATCTACAAGGCGTTTCGGAACTCTCTTCCCACACTACTGGGGTCAAAATAAATAACAAATATGATATTAAAATAGAACCTATCTCGTTAGCCTTCTGTATTTCTGCTACCCTCTTAAAATCAACACATCATATCATAGACACCACTTAAGGTACGTGAAACTTGGCACATGTGTTTTGGTTGATAGCTAATTTGGTATTACATTTTACGTTTTTAGCGTTTACTGTTTCAATATGGCGGTTTGAAGAATTTAAAATTTCACCATTTTGTTACGGCACAATCTATAAACGTCAAATCCAATACCAAATTACCCATGAACAAGTACAACACTCGTGCTATGAGGCAGTACCTTAAGTGGTTCCTGAGATATGATACATTAATTGGAAACACTCCAAGGGTACCGGGAGCGTGATAGACCCTGTGTTTATTTAACATTACTTGTTGTTTGTTTTAACCCCAGAAATAAGTCTTAACGTTTCAGTAGAGAGTTGTTAGGGTAATTTAAAAAAACTTTAGTCGTATACTATCAACTGACAAAAGTTCTGCTTTTTCCTAATTTCTTCCAATCCAAATCCTTTATTGACTGGGCTAAAATGAGAGAGTATAAACTTTTTAGATCCGACACGAGGTCTGTTCGCAAACATCCTCATTTAATCACAATTACTCAAACATACGTATAAGTTTACCAAGAATCAAAACTGTCGGGAGAGCTTACACCGTCACAAAATTGTCGCAATTTAAACCTTATCTCTGAAGGTCCACCAGAAGTTAGAAATGATGCCACGTTCCTCTTGGAGTGGGGCCCTAGATAAGAGATGGTACAAGTTCGATGAGACCTTGGCTGATAAGAGTTATCAGTTCCTCGTGGTCGCGGCGGACATCAGACAACTCATTGCGTGCCCCCTATATATGAATATTCATTAACATGCAGTATTGATCACAACATACACACTTACGGCACAAACAGCGTGCTTGGCACTTCAAGAGGCCCTGGTTGAAATTGGAAAGCTATTGGGCAGGACGAATAAACTTTTGTATTTAAAACTCTGTTCTTTTGTTAATTATTTTTTATTCAAGTTTGTCGACAGAGTTAAATTAGCGGCTTGTAGAGCCTTTGACCTCTAACCTTCTGATTCAAGTTTTATTGCATGTATACTGTTTACAACATACAGTTAACACGATGAGGAAAATAAGTCAATGTGAAATTATGAACACATGTTAATAAAACAGGAGCTGATATCACATGTCGAAATGTCATCATAACAAATGTGTACAGTCCACAAGCTCTTTTATGGAGACAATATGTTCATATTTCTAGAGTAGACCGCATGAAAATGGTACGATGGTTAATTGTCCATATGATTCCCCCTCACCCCCTCTCATCGAACACTGTTGCCATACGAATTTCACAAACTTCAAAACAGTCTGCTTGTTTTGTTTTATGTTGTATACGATAGGAATGGACGACATTACGACTTTACCATATGTTTTATTAGACCAGAGCGATGTGGCAACAGTGTATTAACTTCCATCGGACTACTTTGGTGCTACTCACTCTAGCTGACATGCGATTTATCTTTTTTTAAACGTACCATTTTCTTGAGTTCAGCTGATACGTAAACAATTTGGATTTAAATTAAATTATCCTCAAGTTTTTGTTGGTGTCTAATAGGTTTAAGATGTAATTTAGAATTATTGAAAAGCCATGCAAATATGACATTAGTATAGGGGAACTCGTCATTCAAGGTTACATAGCTACCCAATAACAATATATATATATAGGTACCGGGTGTCACACGAAGAGGTCGCTATTTTTGAATTAATATACCAGACGTATCGAACACACTACAAACTCAAAACTCTACAGTTATAATAAATACATATGTAAAAAGAATACCCTGAGTCTCATTTGATTCTGATTAATCAGTACATAATGGCGGAACATCTTAATAATGGTGCGTTTTCGTTAGAGTAATTTTATTTGCAAACCCATTTCAAATTAATTCTTGATTTTTTACAATGTTGTGAGAATAAACATTCTCCTTCAATAAGCCCCATTGGACATTGCGACAGACGTTGAATTAATGAGGTTGATTGAAGAGGAACTGTTGTTGATACCTCGGAAATTTTTCAAAAACGCTTATGACTCATTTATCTTTCGTTGCCATCAGTGCATAGCGGTTGTTGGAGATCAGTTCGAGTGAAGGGGTATGAATCAAATTAATTTAATTTATGATTTACAGCTTTCCTATCTCTTTAATTTTACTATTGTAAAAAATCAAGAATTAAATTGAAATAGTTTTGCAAATAAAATTACTTTAACGAAAACGCACCATTATTTTGATGTTCCGGCATTTTGTTCTGATTAATCAGAATCAAATGAGACTCGGGGTCGTATTTTTTTTACATATCTATTTATTATAACTGCAGAGTTTCAAGTTTGTAGCGTGGTCGATACGTCTGGTATATTAATTCAAAAATAGCGACCTCTTCGTGGGACACTCGGTATATAATTGATAATGATTAATAGTAAGATATGGAATACGTTCTCTCATAACTTAAAAATGGAACTTTAATTTTGGCCAAGGCCTTAGTACAAATAAGGAAGCCTGGATCGAGGCATTGTAATTAGTGCCAACAGGTAAGGAGATCCTCCCTGCAAAGGATTTACTGAGTTACCATACACAAATAGGGAAAATGAGTATAAACATGGAGAAAACAAGGGGTAGGGCAGGAGGAACTTGCCATAGTTGAAAACCAAAAATTACAACAACAAATCGTAGAGTATATTTGGATAGTACCAAAGTTGATCTCCGACCTAGCACAAGGACATCACATCAAAGAGCGGACCTCATGGACGTTTTCATTTTTAACATTGCTCGTTTTTGTGCAGGTGCCGTTCCTCGAGGTCTACCTGGCGGACAACCGGAAGTTCCGGTCCAAGCGGACGCTCAGCCACGACTGCCACGAGAACAGCGAGGAGACGCGCTGCTGCCGCTACCCTCTCACGGTGGACTTCGAGGCCTTCGGGTGGGACTGGATCATCGCGCCCAAGAAGTACGAGGCCAACTACTGCTCCGGCGAGTGTCCCTTCGTGTTCCTCCAGAAATACCCGCACACATACGTGACGGACATGGCCCGCCCCCCGGGCACCCCCGGGCCCTGCTGCGCCCCCCGCAAGATGTCCCCCATCTCCATGCTCTACTTTGACCCCAACCTCAACATCGTCTACGGCCTCCTGCCCGGCATGGTCGTCGACCGCTGCGGCTGCTCTTAATATCGACCTGCCTCTTACTGTACATACGTGTGTAGGGTTCGACTCGAGGTATCTGATGGCATAGTACAAATCGCAACATCTTGTACTCTGTGTTCTAGTGACCTTTAGTGTTAGTGCATGAGAAATCTTTGGTCTCGGATTGGTTTGAAGGATCGAAGAATTGCTCGATGTTTTTTGAAAGGAAATGGACGTTTCTTACATTGTCGGGACCTGGAGTTTGTCGTCGATTCCAGACTAGTTCGCTCGTCAGACGCTGCCAAATGTTCTTGACCTCCGAGATGTTTCGAGTTTGCTTTACAAAAGTATTTTATTGGGACGAAAGAAGGGTAATAACGCTCGAGAAAAACTTAGTCGAAGAAACGGTCTTAACAACAAAGGCCTACATTTAAGTATTTTAGTAATTAGTAAACATTGTGATGCTAAATTTTGCCTTTAGGTGGATCTTAGGATTTTAAAAATGTTTTGCTTTATTTGAAAAAAAAAAAATCAAAATTGCTTGGACCACATAGCGCGATTACCAGTGACTAAAAGCCTTACCTTATACTCGAGGTAGCCTTAGCTTGTAACTGGAAAGACTGGGTCGTGTAGTTGAAAGAGCTGTGATATTTTTATAATATTTATGTAGTGCTCAAAATTTGTAATCGTATTGAAATTTAACAGCTCATGTTTAAAACAGTAATGTTGTTGACTATAAAACAAACGCAATTTATATACAACTACGGTTCTGCTAAAAGACTTTTTACTCGAATAATTATAAATGTCGTTATAGATTTTGGAGAAATATATGAAAATTGTTTTTGTATTAATTTATCAAGCGATTAGACTGTGATTGTCTGGTAATCGGCATGTGGTCAGATGCCCTGCGTTGGTGCTCGCCGAGATGGAGGGTATGTTTGAATTTACAATTAGTATTAGACATGTATTATAGCTTTCTTAGAGGCTGGAGACTTGGTCAACCCGTTGTAACAATAATTATCTCCTGATTCCACAAACCCTGCGTTTCAAAGTAAGTTAATTTGAAGATATTTTGAGAAGGAGGCCCAACAATTGAAGAATCTTTACCTCCGTACTTTGATGCTACCATAAAAGGGATTGTGGGGAAAATAAAAAATTCCCGTAAAATCATCACCGGTCACAAATCCTACACGATAGTTTGTTAAGAAATCTATCAAATCCGATCCATTTTCTGATTGCCATTTCTCTATGAAATCTGTTGAAAAGTTCCAAGCCTCCAAGTGATAATGCAAAGTGATGTTTATATTAATTTAGATTACAATTTAGTGTAGGTGTAGGTAGCGATAGATAGTATGGACCGGGCGAGTAGGCTAAGGTTTGAAACTATGGCTGTTGTTCAACTGAAAGACTGTTTAGGATCTCGCGGAGAGGGGAAATGGCTAGCCACTGCCTTCAGGCGCATACCCTCACAGGGACCGTAGCTCAGACCGCCTATCGATATAGGAGAATGTCTTTATTAGATGTCATTGTACATTGATCTCTGTTCTTTACGCTACAACACGCTGAAATGATTTTTGCCCCCTTATGCTGAACGATATTCATATTTTTGCACCCTTCTGTTGATCGATATTCATATTTTCAAGCTGTAAATATTGTCATGCACAATGCTCAAAACAACCTTTTTATAAAAAATATATATTTTTATATACTCGGCTTTATACCAAAACCGTTTTGAAACTCCTATTTTATATATAGTAATAATTACTGTAAACTGGACCACGTCAACAAACGTTATTAGTTCTAGAGATAATTTGCACGCTATCAGCTCTGCGTGTCCTAGCGCAAAGAACAAACAATTATTGTATTAAAATGTTAAGGTAGATAATGTTTTATGTATCGTTTACTGAATTTCCCGAGGATGAAATGGGGTCGAAAATCTTTGACAACGGTTGATAATGAATGGTATTAACTTCGGAAGTTTTAAATATAACAAATGCTGTAACAGGAAACTTGCACTCAAAATTATAGTGTTGTAAATGTTAAAATGATTCACACCAATTTATATTACATCACCCAAACCGAATATAAGATCCCCAATATTTTATAATATTGAAAACCGGTTCAAAATAATCAGTGATAAAGGGGTGTACCTATATATAAAAAATAGCTTTATTTAATAATTGTTTGTTGAAATTCAGTACTGATAGGTTAATAATGATTAAGCGAGTGGTTAATATGATTTTTAGTTTAATTTTGAAGGAGCACCTGACCTACTTATTTTTTTAATGCGAAGTCTTTGTTGTGAAAAGAACTACGTATAAAGCTAAAACGAAACCTATTCATAAATCCAACTCCTAATTATTAGAGCTCAGAACTCAAAAGAACGTTTGCTTAAGAAATGTTTTATTGTTTGAACCTACGTTTAAAGTGATTAATGAGAACAATTTTCTAATTGACATTTCTTTGTTGCCTTTAAGTTAAGCTTTGGTAGATATTACTATTTTTGTGTGCAACACGAGGTTTGCTGCATGTTTCTATATTTCTCTTTAATATAAACATATTTCAATAACAATATAGTAATATAATTTGTTTATGTATCAAAATCCCCTAAAATTAAATAGTTTACATCCCAAATAAAAACAATGGTCCACCATTTATACATTTAAATTATGCATTATCATATTTGTATACACATAGTATTTTTTTACAGAATCAAGCATTGAAAGAGGTATTAGAACTAAATGCATTTGCTCTATAATCCGAAAGAGAAAGCAATTTATATTAAAAACTTGAAAGTTTTAACAGAGTTTCACCTGAAAATTGTCAACTGTGTTATACAATGAGTATTGATAAATCTTTACTTACATTTTCATCTACTGTCATATTTAAATTAATGTTAAAGTTCTAATGCTTAATGTGTGATCAAAGGTATGTAAAAGGTATGTGATCACTATGTAAATACAAATTATATTTATAAATTCTTTTTGGTTATGTAGCGAAAATCTCAAAAAAAATCGTTTTGAAATCAACGTAAGAAATAATCATATCAATAAATGTGTCACTTATAGTCTAAAATATAGATGTTTATTTAATTTAACCTAAAATTTAAATAATATTCATGTACTTACTTAGATTAGATAACCGCGGAGATGACCATCGCTTCCGGTGATCAGAAATTATAAGATAATCAGGAAGGCGACTATCAATTGTGGATATCACGTCTATAAGAGAATCACGTTTTATCACTTAAAGCTGCTATTTTGAACAATCTTGAGTATTCATGTTACAATGTAGAATATGACTTTTATGAATAGGATATGATGGGGGACACTTATAGTGTTGTGTAATAGGGTTGTTTATGAATGACATTTCGCTGTTTATCAAGAGGCCAACAATGTTGCCAATCACTACAAATAACATTTCCCGTGAATGCAGCTATAAATTAGAATGATTTTGTAAAGGCTTCACTATGTAGGACTGTTATTTATTCAGCTTATACTTATAGATTGTCACGAACTGTATTATTATTGTGTTTTGTTTGGCAGTTCTTTAGTCTAATCAGTTGTTACAATAAGTGTATTCGTATATGATTGGCATGAATCAAACCAAATATCATTAAAAGGTTCGAACTTCTTTTTAAACAAATAAAATAGTTAAAAAATTAATGTTATTTTTCAGCTAATATTTTCCACGAAACCAAAATCTTCAGTGACTCGATTCCCTAGAAAAAGGCTTGTAACTGACTTGCTCTCATAACTAAATACGAAAAATGGTTAAAATATCTTTTGTGTTCTTGCTGTACTAAAATCAGGATATTCACTTGCAATGCACATAAAATTAAATTAAATTTGTAATATACTATAAATTTAAATTTTACTTGTACATAATCATGATGTAGTATCAATCTCACAATCCGAGTTTTAGAGTACGATATTAATGAGATGAAAGATACGGCCTATTATAGTCTTTTGTAAATAGATTTATATTCATTTACTTAATTACTTGTTCATTTGAAGGAACTCAAAAAGGCTGAACGATTAAGCCATGTTTAGGTTTTTTATGTAATTTTTTAAAATTGAAATATGTGATTTAGATAACTATTGTCTTATGTTTTAGATTATGATGATTTACATTATGATTTAGTTTTTCATGTTGTCTAATAAATTGTTTAAATAAACAAAGTGTAGTTTTGTGTTTCGTGTATATAATTGTGTTAATTCCCTTTAATAAGCTCACTCTAGTCTATGTTTTTTTCTGGCGGAAATTCTTGAAATAAAAAAGTTCATTCATATTCGCCTTAAAATCCACACAGTGATTAAGTTTTTATCTTATATTTGATATTTTGTTGACAATTAAATAGCAAGTGCCAACCGATTAAATAGCATGTAATCATAAATCATTACATGCTGTAACTACACTTTTAATTGACAATTTCCACTGATTGTTAAGGTTTCAATAAAGTACGGCAAATAAATACATAGTTTAGTGTATTAATTGTATAGAGACTGTTTGAACCGAGTATTCCAGTTTTGGCTTTCTTTAAGTTATTGTAATTGTATTCTTTAAGTTATGGAAAAACTAAAACGAGTTCGCACGCAGCACGCTGACGTGAGGGAAGTGAATTTCCACATCCAAAACTTTTAAAACTCAAAACCAGTGTAAAAACATACATTTATTCCATTTTTATTGAAATCTGAAAACATTCATTTTTTGACTGTTCTGGTGCTCCTGGTTTCATTTACCTGCAATGCTAGGAATACAATTTTGCGCGTTATAAGGTTAGGAGAAGGTCCATTCAGGCTTGAAAGTAGGCTCGAGGTTGCTGGGGATGATACAAATGCACCAACAAATGAATAACATGTTTTTCTAATGTAAAAACCCCATAAGACAACGTACTGTGTATAGCCGATATACATTTTCTTTAATAACTCGGTAAATATTTATGCTAGAATGACGAGAGAGGGCTTAAAACTTTTGCTTCACTAATTCCAATCTTAATACAAGCATTAATTTTACGTCCGGGGCTTTTCTGACCCTTTTTGGGCCCAAAAACTCGTAATTTGAAAGAATAATCCCCAAAAAAGGGGGTTAGAGTTTTCCGATTGTCTTGACCAACGAACTTGTCCAACTGATTATAGAAGGGAACATCCCTACCAAATTTGAAGTAAATCGGACAAAAAATACGATGGCTAGAGTGCTTACACACACACACACACACACACACACACACACACACATATATTTAAGTATATATATAATAACCATACATATCATTATATATATCATTTTGAACGACCCCCCAAAACGTGTTCAGGGGGTCACGTTAGGAACTTCTATGGTGGTCCCGGGCTTAAGTTTCACCGTGCGGGTCATGCTAATAGTTCACTTTTCCATAGGAAATTCACTAACACAATTTAAAAATCTGGAATCTGTAAAATCTGAAACAATCTTAAAACGTGGAATTGTGTTATGTAGTGATTAGGAAAGTCATATGTTTTCTCCGTGGTCTGTCCCTTCGACCAAGGGGCATGAGACCCATCAACTCTTCACCAAGTGATTTTTATTTCCATGATGATAATCTGATTCAGATTGTGTTTGGTTGACAGTTGCCACAACACTATGGGCAACTTAAATAGTTCTCAATTAAGGTAAAACGTATTATTTTCTGAAGGTTAATTAAATAGTATCAGCCATTTTGCCAATATAGCCCTTGAGGCCAACTGAAAATGTTGAGTACAAACCTCACTACTGTGCTGATTTAAGAACTGAGTACGGACGAAAAATTGTATCAATCGAGATTATTACAAGCCTTCATTTTAGGACAGTAAGGGCTGAAAGTTTTAAATGTTCATCATTAGAGATGCATAGAGCAAAAATATGCAGCCATTATTGTAAAGCATCAGTTACATATTGTTATGATTAAAAAAGCAAGAGTTTCAATGTTTTTTAAAAATTTCACATAATTCCATTTTAGATCTCATAGGCTAGAGAATAAAAAGGGCAAGTTCCTTAACCATCGCGCTTTGCGTTTGCGACAGTCTTATAGTGTATAGCTGTGGCGTGTTCGGTGTTTATTAGTGAAGCGATGCCAACTCTTTTCTAAAACAAATTGTCCTACCATTATATAGTTGTAATAAAACCTAAATGAAAAAGTGTAAAACGAGAGTTTAAACCACAAAACGGGTAAGTAAAAATATACGAGTAAAGTTTGAATAGCTAACAACTGGAACGTGTAAAACCGAAAGCCTCAGTTTCACAGCGCTCTTGGAAAGGTTAAAGTTCGATTTTCAGGATCAAAAGGTATAGTCGTAAAGGAGTGAGGGAGTGCGCGCGCGGTCGTAGATGTATGCACGCAATGCACTCGTATACATGCAAGTACTTTGACTTTCCCCTCAATAATTAAACAGCCTGAAAAATTCATACCTATTTATTACTACATAACTTAACATACATATTTTCTGTCATGAATAAGCTTAAGCACTACTTACAAGATGCCGTCCTTTCAAAATAAAACCTCCTTTTGATCACCAATGCATCATACGTTTAGCAAACTGAATTTGAAATGAATTGCAATCATTGTTAATTGATTGTGTGCACAGTTAAGAGAGAGTTATTAACTATATCTCAACCTTCTTTTGTACTATATATTAAACTATACAAACTATGCTTTATTTAACTAAACAAAATTGTAGATATTCCTGTTTTATTCGAAACACTGGTTTAACATGCCGAGCAACAAGAGTCTTTAACAGAACATGTGCATTAATACATTCATTTTGCGTCATACGGTGTCGGTAGTGCAAAGTTCGGCTGGATAATGTGAATGGATGCCAAATAATACTTTAACACTGAATGGAAATGAACCAAAATACCATAAAATACGTTAAGCACTTAGCAGAATTTAAACATAAGCAACATAACGCAGTCGTTTAGTACAAATAAACTAAATTATGTCATCACTCCCAAATATATTTAGCCTAATAAGTATAGTTCATAATTATTAACTCCTATACCGACAGTTAACCTGTGGTGAGCACGTATGAACTGTCATAAAAGTCATGTAACAGTACAGTAAAAATTTGTACGATAAGTCGATATGAAAATTGGCAGCAGTAATATGTAGGGTGATGAAAAGGTCAAGATATTTAACAAGCGTATTGGTTGCATCATTTTCAGTAACAAGGTTCCCTCTTCAATCATAGGTCCTATAAAATGCTCCATTTACTTTGAAGCTATCCCTTCTTTTTTCAACTAAAGTATTTTTATCACACTTTCAGTAAAATAACCAGCTGAATTTTATTATCCGTTTCTAAATGTCAGCTATTAACATTATTTGTTGCATTTACTCAAACCAGTAACAATTTTACCGGTATTTATTTAGCCCGTTTATTTTTATTTCAAGCGTATACAATTTTTGCTTTCAAGTGTGTTAAAACTATAGGACCAGGCAGGACTGCATATACTATGGTGCAAGCGGGCTGTTTTTGCAACAGTGCTCGAGTTTTAAGCTGTTTGATTTTAATCCGCTGACCGGTAATTTAGGCTGTTATACCACTCAAAAGGAAATTTAACCTGCTAATAAAACCACTCTTAACATTTTGTATTCAAACTTACCGATTTATGTTATTTTTATTCCAAAACGATAACTTTACTGTAATTAGTTCTTGACCAGGAAAATAACCATACTAAATTTGAAACCGACTGGTGTTAACGTTTTATAGATACAAATTGTTTAGGAATTTAGAACAACTTTTAGATTAGCATATTACGTGTTTTAATTACGGGATGTATAAGGTAGAAATGTCCAAATCATTGAACAGAAATGCCATTTCTATCATTGGCCTGTTGATGACCAGTGTGACTGATCCAAATCGTGTGACTGGTACCAGCCTTGTACCACAGCCTTGTGCCATGTTATATATTTTTACCGTCTCTGTTAAGTAAATACAGTTTAAGTGTAAATACATTTGTAAGTGTTGTAAGACGTGTTTTGTACACCTCGCGATTTTATAACCTTCGATATCAGGACAATTTTACTCTAAAATATGTAACAACACGGTAGAAACATATTAGTTCACTTTTTTCAAAATCCTGTGTACTATCCTATATAATAATAGCGTGTACAAGGAAGGCAACGTGTAACCACCTATTCCAAGTAAACGACTAAACTTAGAGAGGCCAGGTTGGTGTCAAAAGATTTACTTTAGGCCAAGGATGATGAAAAAATACGATATCCTAAATTTATTTAGTTATAAGTTTGTAATTCGCAAAAAAACACTGTTTTCTGGCATTTTTTCGACATCTCCGAGTATAAGGAACGTGTAACCACCTATTCACAGCAAACCACTGAACGTAGAGAGGCCAGGTTGGTGTCAAAAGATTCCCCTTAGGCCCAGGATGATGAAAATATACGATATCCTACATAGTTTGTAATTGTCAAAAAAACACTATCTTTTTGGCCATATTTTATTAGCAATAATTTTATTTACCATGTGTTCCCTACTTTGCATCAAAATTCAATACAACAGCTGAGTAAAGATAAGGTTGTTTTTGTAAACAAAGCAGACAAATATTCCTAACTAAAATTAGGATTTTTGATTGAAATATACAAGCAGTAAGGAACACAAATTCCATACTAAATGGGAATCAAGTTTATAATACTGTATAAAAGTGTCAGAAAAGTTCAATTCAGATTTATGTATTTCATACTTTTACTATTTATATTTCAGTTTTTGTTTAATTTTATTCTTGCAGCGAAATTGGGGTTTATCACTGCCAATGAAACCAGAAGTAGATGATTTTCCTTTGATAAATCCTGGGTCTCAACAAATATGACAGCCCAGAAGTAGATGATTTTCCTTCGATAAATCTTGGGTCTCAACAAATATGACAGCAGGGCGGCATTCTAGCGGTTCACTGCTGGAATTGTAGGTTTTAAGTAGTTTTTAAAGTTTTGTTTTAAACTGAATCAAAAGCTTTTTTAAACATTAATGATAGCTATTATACTACCTAAAGTAGTATAGTGATTTGTGTATAAGTATAAAAAAAAACATGACTAAGACACAAATACAGTTAAAAATAGGAGTAAAAATGCGAAGGTAAAATTAACCACATAAGGTTTATGAAGGTTAAGACGGTTGATATAATCTAGTAAACTATATTACAGTTACATATTTCAAGTTAAAATTCCGATTCAGTTTCTTTATCTAAAAATTTAGTTAGATTTAGATTTTATTTTCTGTATTAGTTAAAATTGAGTTAAACTGGATAAAACTCTGGTAAGAAATTTAATGCAATGGATAAGAAAACTAAAGACTTTTGACCTATACTAATAGCATTGAATACAACGGGAAATATTTTTCCATTCTGCCAACTAGAAATTCCTTTGCGCAGCTTGCGCATCCCGTTTTCAGAAGCGAAAATAGTAACGAGTTAAATAGTAAAAAAAATTACAGTCTGAAGTTGTATGTAATACTTATAACAGTTGTTTGATTAAATTAAATGATTTAAGAACAAACACATGTGAGATACACCAAATAAAACTTTCATCCATATGAATAACATGGGGACTTGGAAGTCCCATGGGCCAGAGCCCTGAGGCCTAAATCTAAAATCTAAAACCTGTTTGCACATCTGCGCACCTAGACGAGCGTTTTAGTGCATAAAATGTGGGGGTAAATCATAAAACAAAAGCCTCATTGTTTACAAAATTTGCATGTAGGTTATCAATAATATAGATGGATAAATTTTGTTTCTTTGTTAGTCTGTCTTTAGATACAATGTATGTTAGCAGATGGAATACAATTAAATGTTTGTAGACTGTATTTTTTATATTTTAGTTATAAAGGCAGTGAAAGTAGTTAGGTTAATTTATTTTACAAATTTGAACTCGATGAACAAACCTTAATTAAACACTTAATAACATTAACTGCAGTTTTTAAGAAATACAATTTGGCTTGAAGTGACACTAAAATGGGTTTGATTCAATATCCAACACTAAACTAACAAATAAGTTAAAACCCCTTTTGGGCTATTGCATGCAGGCGAAAAATATCTTTCGTAAAAAGAAACTTTTTGAATTTAGACACGTTCTAATGAATATTTAAATATGCATTATGTTGGGGCTTTATAACAACAACACCTTTAAATTTTGCGCGGCGGATTCCCATTTTGTTACGGTACTGCAATTCAAAATTAGATTTTAAATACAAATTGTTAAGCCATTATATTTATTTTATAACTAGTGGACAACACTTTTTTAGTTTGTTTAATCCCGTCATTTTTGACGGGCTATCAACAGCTAGTACATAGCATATTAAGAGAACTTATTCATCAGCAGTTTACTGTCGGATCTCTAAAAATAACATAGTTTATAATCTCTAGTTTTAAAGAAAGTTTCACAAAAAATCCTTGACATCGGTCTGCGTGAAAGGTGGTATCGAAATCCCAAACCGCCCGCGCCCTGTAGGCCGGCGCCCTGCAGGCCGGCGCGGCGCGATTTGGCGGTTGTGTCACAAGCGCCGCCCGAGGCTGCGAATTTTTTAATAACCGGGTGTCACATGCGCGACCTTGCGCCCGTCTGGGGCCCAATTCGGCGATAATGACGCCAGTCTTGACCTAGATCTGCGTTGCGAATGTGACAAAGGAGCGGCTGATTCGCACACGCAACGCCGGGACGAGGAAGTGGAGACGGAACCACTCCACTTAAATAGGGATATGGGTAGGGTTATGTGTTTTTAACGTGGTGCCTTAGGGCTGCCACTGGGGTAGGTGCTCGGGGAATGGAAACGGTAACACATAGATGGGTAAGATACATACACAAATAAGTTACACAACAATAATTGATGACGTATCAACAAAGACCGCTTAGTCATTTTATTGTCAAACTTGAAACGCAGCAAAATAACCAGAAAGGGTTTTCCTCCCAGTCATATTGGTCGAAAAATGCCCCTCGCTCTACTATAAAAATAAATGTAATAAATCTATACTAATAAAGTTGTTGTGCGTGTGTGTGTGTGTGTGTCCCAGGCGATCTCGAAAACAGCACCTCACAACTGCTCCCGGACACTATGTAGAGAACCAACACATTTTAGATACGTATTTTTCCCCCCTCAGATCTCAGGGCTGAGCCCCAGTGGCATCAAAAGCTGCCATGTTATTCTTACGGAGAAAAGGGTAGTAGGGGGACTAAGGGTTTTATTAAATGGCTCGAAAACGGCTCTTCAAATCTGCTCCCGGGCCATACCACGTTGTTGAGGGACTAAAAGTCTTTGGAAAATTTTTTTCGCGGCCTCAGGGCCATTGGCTTTTTCTATCACTTTCCAAGTTCAATTTGGACGTGTGATGGATTTTTTTTAATAAATCGCATGTCTTGAATGGTGTCCCAACGTTAAATACGCCCCCTACCAACCTTAGGGCTCCGCCCTCCTGGAAAAATTGTATTATTTTTCCGTTTTTTGTGTAATTTTAGCCATATTTTCATTGCCATGGTTATTCTTATTGAAAAATGAGTACTCCAGCAGGTTATTGCGAAAAAGGCTCATCAAATCTGCTCCCGGACGATAACATATTGTTAGGGGACCAAAGGTCTTAAAATAATTTTTTCGGGACCTCAGGGCTCCGCCTCACTGGCTTCTTCTATAACTTGCCGACGTCCAATTTGGACGTGTTATGGTTCTTTGGATATATTTTACAAAGCCGCACATCTTTAATGAAATTCCAACATTTGTCACGTCCCCCCACAAACCTTAGGGCTCCGCCCACCTGGCTAAATTGTCATGTTACTGTTTCCGTTTTTTTGTGTGATTTCAGGTAGTTGTCATTGATCCATAACGTTTCGGTACCGTAGGTTTTTTATGACCCCGACCTTAGGATTCCGCCCCAGTCGCTAAAATATTGTCATGGCTATTCTAATGGAAAAATGAGTACTCCAGGTTATTGCAAAAAAGGCTCCTCAAATCTGCTCCCGTACCATACCAGGTTATTGGGGGACTAAAAGACTTCGGATAATAATTTCCCGACCTAAGAGCTGCACCCCACTGGCCTCTTCTATCACTTCCAATTTTGACGTGTGATGGTTCTTTGAAATTTGTTTACAAAGGTTCATGTCTGGAATGAACGTTGGAAATGTCCCCCACCAAAACCATTGGGCTCCGCTCCCTGGAAAAAATGCCTTGTTATTCGTACTGATTTTAGCCAATTGTCATTGACCCATAACATTTTGATACGTTTTTACACCCCAACCTTAGGGCTCCACCTCATATGCTAAAACGATGCCATGTTATTCTTATAAGAGTAGGTCTACTCCAGGTTATTGCGAAAAAGGCTCCTCAAATCTATTTCCAGACCATACCAGGTTGTTAGGAGGATAAACTGCGGGTAATTTTTTCCCCGACCTCAGGGCTCCACCCCTCTGGTTTTTTTCTATCCCTTCAGGACTTCCGATTTTGACATGTGATGGTTATTTGGATTTTTTTAAATTACCGCATCTTTTTAATAAAGACCTAACGTTGGATACGTCCCCCACGCAGCAACCTTAGGTCTCCACCCTCTGGCAAAGTTGCTATGTTATTCTTTCTATTTTGGTGCTGATTTTAGCCAGTTGTTAATGATCTATAACATTTGGATACCTTTTTCTATAACCCCAAACATAGGGCTCCACTCCACTGGCTAAAACGTTGCCATGTTATTACGAAACTGATTACGAAAGAGAACTCCAGCACTCCAGCTGATTACGAAAGAGGCTCCTCAAAACTACTCACACACCATACAATGCTTTAGGAGACCAACAATATTTTGAATACGTTTCCCCCTCCTCAAGTCTCAGAGGGCTCTGTTCCAATGGACTCAAAAGTTTCCATTTTACACTTTTGATGAAAATATGATATCTAAAAGGCTCGAAAACGGCTCTTCAAATTTGATGCTGGGCCATATACCACGTTGTACTACACGTTATACACGTTGTATATGGATACGTTTTTCCAACCTTAGGAAAGTCCCAGTTTCCTTAAAACGTTGCTCCGTTATGGTTAAAATATTGTTATTGGAGCGACGAAAGGCGCTCGGTCTAGGTACTAAGTAAAAAAATGCTTTTATTTTCAAGTGAATCTTCAGCTTTACTCTGAAATCAAATCAGTACAGCACAATAATAATATGTCAAGTACAAAATAGACAAATTGTTGACATGATAAAAATGTACTTGGCTAAACGATTAATTTTAACTGGCCTTAAATTATCTGAACTGCAATGATTTTAAGCACGCAGGAAGGGCATTACATGCTTGGGGTTCAAAGTACGAGAACCCTTTCTTTCCTAACTGACGCCGCGCCGCGCCGCACTCTGGGCAGTTCAAGTAAGGCATCCTGCCTGGTAAAAGGTTTCCTAACCATACTGTGTGACACTCGCTTCCTCTTCAGATAAGGAAGTACATTTTATGACAATGTTGTATGCACGATTGATACGGTTTGAAGGGAAGACACTGCTTCTCCAAGAGTGTACCTTAGCCTCAGCCTGCTCACGATGTTCAGTAATAAGGTCAATTCCTTAGACTTATAAACAAACCGTAGTGATCTGTTTTGTAATTTTACCAGAAGTATTTTGCCGTATAGCGCCAAACGTTCCTCAAAAGATGGAAGGCCATAATCAATTAATGGGAAAGTCATGAATTACATCAGCTAGAGCTTGGCAGTTTTTGACAGTATAGATTCAACCTATGAAGTGTTATAAACCTATTTAAAACTCTTTGATAAATGCAACTCACGTGGGAACGAAATCTCAGCTTAGAGCAATTGTGATCCCCAGCACCTTAACACCAGCAAAACTCCATTCTGGGCGCATCTCTTCCCTGAGTGGCTTAGAAGAGAATCAACAATACACCACCAATAAATAGCAGCAAATGAGGATGATCCAAACGTGCAACCCTCTGCACAGCGTCGCCGCATACAACGAGTACTATTACCTATTAAAGAAGCCATACTTAAATTGCTATTTTTAGATACCACATCAAAGGAATCATTATTTACAAGTTGTATACTGTTTTCTAGAGAAAGTACTTTTTTTTCTGGCTCTTGGATGTTTACTTACAAAAATGTTTGTGGTTTGGAAATTGGCCTACTGTTTTTTTTTTTTTCAAAAAAGTTTTAAATGAAAGAAAATGCAAATTTTTATACGTTTTCTAACAACAACATTGAACGTTTCAAATGCAGTTTGCATTAATGCTCTCTAGTTTCATTTAAATGACTAAAAACTAATAATATAAACCACAAGTGTTTCAATGTTAAGAATTCTTCCATAAGTAATAATGTGATTGTCAAACAAGACTGTTTCACTATTTCTTGGATCAAGTTCAAGTATTTAATGCCGAAAGAGTCAAATATATAATATCATAAGTATGAGTATTTAAGCCTGAATATCAAATAGTTTAAATGGAGTACCTGTGTGTTTGTAGGGCGTATAACTATATTTGTTGGTGGGGGGAGAGTTAATTCTAAGTACTAGCATAAAAAGGTTCACTTAGTAAATTCAGTGACAGTGTTTTTGATTCCTGTTCAGACAACCATGCAATACGAACTAACGAGAGGTTTTATTAATTCCAAACATGTCTGACATTTTAAGTCCTAAAACCACCGAAAAAATCAAGAAATTCTTTTACTAATGTATAATAACAGTAAACAGATTACAAACATCGCAATCTGAGCGTAATTTTTCCATCTTTATACAATCCAGATTACACATTCACTCTTATTAATACATGCACTATCGATGTTTGCATTCACTCTTCTCAAGTATTGTAGAAATAACAGTAAACCGAAATGTTGGCAGTGGGCGGATATGCGTGAGGCTCAGATAAGAGTGGAACATGCCATAAACAGAGCGAGTTCCGCTTCTTGACATGCAACTTGCACTCTCCGAGCTCCAACTGCACGCCATGCACTTTCACCGCACGTATACACCCCGCGAGGATATGCACACGACCGAACACAACCGTACGCCTTACATGTAAACCCTTCGTGAGTTTCTCCAAAGAAAGTTCTCTGGTGATTTTTAAAATACTAAAGTACGTAAATAATTATTACATATAACATCCCTCATATTTATGTTAAAGGGTTAAAGCACATTTTTGTAGTACATAATCGTCATCTTATTAAAAAAATAAGGCAATTTTTGTGAAAAGGCTACCGATGAACCTGTTGGGTTTAAACTCATGGTTGTTGGGTTATTTTAAAACCCTTGGTGTCTAGATGTGCATTTTGAGAGTTTGGATGGCGTCCTCCTTCAGAGCCCCCTGGGCTTTCAAAGTGTCAATGTTAATCTTATGGAATAATAGAAATAAATGTAATCTAAGATTTAAGAGCAGCTGGATTTGCTAGCCTTCTTATTATTAATATAATTTATCGATTTTAGTTCGGTGATTTTCGACCCCAAAAATTATTATTTTGAGTACATGTTTGGTATCAATGAAAAGCTCTTACTCTCTAGATGTAGCTATTGTGGTTTTGAAATACCTCCACCTTCAGGGGTAAAAAACTGTAAAATTATTATTCCTAATACGTACATCCTTTACTAATACGCTATGTCTCGCCGTGAGTTGTTCCCAGTCGTGTTTCACGTTTACTTTTCTTTATTTCTCTCAGAAAGGTGAATATTTTGCATTTCTGTTTTTTTTTTCGGTAAATTCACTTCGTTCATCCACGTTTACCTTGGTTTTTTGGGGATTACATAATTTTTCTCTATAGCTCCCCACTAACTAGTTGGAGTATAAAGTAAACAACGTACAATGTCTCGATAGAGAATTTCCTTTTGCAATTTTCGTTCAAATACATCACAGGAGACTAATTAGGCAGTAGGCCTAAAAAGCTATATTTTACACTGCGAACGCTAAAAATATACAAACCTCCCAATAAATGTCTTTGTTTAAATTTTTTATTTCTTTTATATTTTATTTTTTGGCGGGAGGATTTCTTCTGGATTCAGTGGCAACCTATTTTGCACATTATCAATGCTGGTAGATTAACCTAATTTTGTAAAAAATTGAATTAACAATAAATAAAAAATATATTTTGTTAAACCATTAAGATGGTGTTGGAAATAATCCAGTATTGTGTTTCCTGCTTAGTACAAATTTAACTAGGTTTGGATAAAAACGTTTACGATTATGTTGGTTTAATTATGTTGGTTTACATTATGGTGTCTGGTGAAGCAGGAGTGTTGATAAGCATGTATCAGATAATTTACTTTTATTAAAGATATGATTTCAAACATAAATTGAAAATGAATTGTTTGAATTTGTAGTTTTTCCTGAATTTTCCCTTACCTAGTCTCCAAGTCTAAGCCCAGAGCTGTTTTAGGATGATACAAATCCGTTCAGATTGTGTATGCTATATAAAGCCACCACAACACTATGTAATA